>OX438976.1:1399086-2798173 GCA_949316085.1 Hypercompe scribonia | reverse complement strand
AGTGAAATATATCGTTCAATTGAGTAGTCTAAAACAGTGTCGTCACAATTTCGTATTTAGTATATTTTTCATACAAAATTGTCGTTTTGACAGATGATAAAAAGTAACTAAGTGGTGTGTGTAAGGTGTAATCTAGCCTATTATATGTACATAAAGAATAAATATGACACATATTTATTTTGACGGCATTGCGCTTACGTCGTGATGAATTGTAACGAAATATATTCTTCAGTCCTAAATTTATCAAGATTTTCTGTCGTATTTATCACAAAAAGTATACATGTTTTTACCAAAAATCGCACGCCGCCTCGAACACTAGAAACTGGAGAACCAATTGCACCCTACAAAGGAAATCCCTGGAACCCCTGGAACCAAGATGAACCTTGGGCTACTTATAACTTGTAGGACCCTCTTAAAAACTTCCTACTCGTTTCATATATATCGGAGTTATGTGATAACAAAAATAATAATAAACAAGAGACTTGAAAACGTTCTTTTTGACAGAAACCATAATAGATCATTGTCTACATTAGTCCAGACACAACATCTGTTCTGAATCAAACAATCAATTGTACTATAGCTTGCCTTGTAGCCATTTATAATAAAATATTGAGTCCATTAATTGCCTTACGCAATCAATTACCCGCAGGGTCTAAGTAACGGTATTTCGGTGTAATAGCTGACATATCTTACTTTACTTAAGCTGGTTGTTGGAGTGTAATGGTCCACAAATAAATGCTCTCTATCAGATTAATATTATAAGCATTTAATTACCGGTGAATGAGGCTAAATATCATAGCCATTTCTTCTTTATAGTTTTGTCTTGCGATCTCTACTCGTAATAGATTATGACTTGCGGACTTTCGAATCAACAGTAAATTAAAATAGAAATATATCTATTATAAGGTACTGTTCAATTCTTTGATTTAAACTACGCATTTTTTTCTAATTTTCGCTTATTTTATTTATCACTTGGTACTTAGTTGGCGTTCTTTGGGGGAGACCTCCTATGCTGAACGAAATCAACCTATGTTGACTGAGGACTTAGTGTACTTACTTATGTTTTATGTGTCCATTGCTTGTGTGTTTGTAAAGTGCCAGCGACACAGGTTATATCTCTGGTGCGGGCGTTTTCTTTAAAAAAAGAGTGACAGGGGTACAAAATGTAACGAGAGTCAACCCTCTTTAGTAAAGTAGTTATGAATAACTGAATATTTGAAATGAGGACCACAGAATTTAGGGATTTACACTGATCTCAGAAGGAGAAACGGGGCCACGATATCTCGAAGAGGATAAAATCAGTACCCGTTGGTCCCTTACAGGGTAATGTTAGAATCGGAAAAGAAGATCAACTGGTCTGCAATAATAACGATCATCAAATATGTGTGATCATCATCACCAGTGCAGGCACAACATAAACTACTAATAACGTTAGGACACATAATAATAGCCGAGCCTCGATATTTCACATAGATTTCAAATCTGCTACAGACTTTGAAAGAGTACATCAGCTATATCCATATTCGTCAATATACAAAATCGGTTTTATGTAACTCCATCGTAAGCACTTAACCATCAAACGATCATCAATTCTACTTTCCCCGTCAGTAATAAAAGCGTATATTTATTTATTAGTACCGTGATTATAAACATTTACATTATACAAGCCGTGGAATAGTATTTTCAAACAGCACACGCTCACTGAGTCAGCGTTGTTTTACCGGAGTGTCGTAAATGATGAGATTAGAATTGAGCTTGTGATCTGAAAACTTTACATAGGACGACGATTTATGTATGCTTTGAAACGAGTGTTATGTTTAACGATGTTTGTAACTGTAGAGAATCATCATTTAGGTTTATGCTTTTGGAATCCCCAACAAGTTTGGAACTCGATGGGAAACCTTTATCAAGGAAAATAGGTGTTTCCCCGAAGTTATCAGGTGACAAATTATATGTAAAACCGTATTTCCTATTAGGTATACATCTATTAACACTCACTAAATTATTTTATTGTTTTATGACGAATGAATAAGTGATAATAGTATTAAAGATACTTATCAAATTATATTTAGGCAAATGATATTTTAAGGTGACGTCCAAATACATGTTTGTAAAAGCAGAAAATAAATCCTTCTTATGTTAGGGTTTAATTTTTTAAACAAATATTCTTATTGGATGAATAGGCTAGATGACACCTTAGTCAAATTAGTTACTTTTTATCATCTGTCAAAACGACAATTTTGTTTGAAAAATGTACTAAATACAAAATTGTGACGTCACTATTTTAGACTACCCAATTGAACAATATATTTCACTGTATATTAATGTTACACTGTTTAATTGTATTTGCCGAGATGTTTCGCGATATTAGTTTTAATGAAGTGGACATTTGTATTTATTTATGATACAGTCATCTACCCAATTGTAGGCTTTTTTCTCTCGTAGAAGTCTAGCGACAATAATTTCACAATAAGTAAATCGCTAGTTTTCTATTATCCTAACGAAACGCCGCATTCCTTTGCTAAGCCTTACGCTACCCACGATCTGCTTAAGCTGTAGAAATCTAATTGTATTAAATACCAATAAACCTGATCTTGCAAGTTGAGGCAAGAAGCTTAGCAAAATATATGATTAATATCTAGAGACCGAGGACCTTAGAGTCATGTACAACAGTGGTATAATGAGTCCAGATAGTGACAATTTCGCCACCAGACGTGCAAGACAATGGGCAGTAAACTCTTAATATTGCAGTTACATTGTCAGATAGTAATGAGCCGCCTACGAATGCTTAGTGTTACGTAGGATTTTAGTTCGTGTAAAATCTGGGTGACCTTTTGCGTAACATGTTCTATGTTTACAATGAGGATGATCTTATGGCAAAAATCAACACACGACAGTTGAATTAGTTGCATCTTAACCATGATCCATCATGATGACGTGTTGTGAAGCGTGGCGTGTTGTGAAGCCTTTTTAAATATGACAAGTTCTAAATTCCTAGACCAGATACTCGTAGATGTAACCAGGTGTCCTCACGATACATTAAGTATTTCGCAACTCGTTTATAGACAGCTCGCCGCCGGGCTACGCTTTAGGTAACTTGAACGGGTACCAACTTCTCAATTCATTAATTCAATTGAATATTTGAATGGATATGTCGATTCGTTACTCGTAAGCTATTTATTTGATTGAAATTTAAATTCAACGATATTACGTTTTGTTAATATTTCAGTTTACTGTGTTTCTATACCATTTTATACCTAGGTCCAAAAATTGTGTGCAGGACATAATTATGTGTATTAAGTAGTATAATAAGTAACTATACTAATACTACTCCGCTGATCTAGCGGTTAGCGTATACGACTGCCGATCAAAAGGTCTCGGGTTCGATTCTCGGGTCGAGCCAAAAAGTATTATTGAGTTTGCCTGGCTACAGAAATGCTTAATAATAACAGTTTCGGAGTTTGGAAGTTTGAATATTTACCCCTATACCTCGGAGAGCATGTAAAGACGGCGGTCCTGCACCAGACCTCCCCCCGGTCTTGTCAGATAACCATCCCATCGAATAGCGAGAGTGAGGGAACAGAGAGTGCACTGGCTAGGAATACATGACATAAGTATGTTAATCAGCATCTGGTTAGTATAGTACATGCTTTATGCCAAGTTCTTCATCAGATACTCTTGTGCGAAATGTCTTAGATTAGATCAGATTGTCTATTACAAGAAAAGCCTTAGCGGATACTAGATATAAACCAAGTATTTTCTCTTTATTATCAGTATCGTTGAGATCGCATGTCTGGATTCCATTCTATTGATACAATTGATTTGTTGTTTCAAATAAATAGCCTGCTGATTTTGATTAATTATCGTACAGCTTGGTTCGGGCGTGAATTTATGACTACAAACCGCTTGGCTGTTTCTAAGTTTATGACACTGCGAACTTCACAGGGATTGTGGATATTTATTAGCATTGATATAATAAGCTATTTATGGTGGTGATAGCTTTGTTTCAACAAATTTCGTAACTAGGAATGTTAGTTTGATTTCTGGGCTATACGGTCTTAGAATTTGGTGTTTATTTCAATATTTAACTCCATAATTTCTAGTTTTATCTTTCACCCGTATCATTTGTGTTATTCGTGTACATTGAATTGAGATCAAAGGAAAAAAAAACAGTCATTTAACTATACAAGCACATGTTAAGTTGTTATTAAACTGAACATTTAAGAAAAAAATATGTTCAGTGCATACCTAATGTGCAGGTCGATGATCTGAGTCAATAATATCTTCCCACTCATTTGGTTTCCGCTTCAAAAATATCCCTAAAAAGATTTTATCGTTTTTCATACGAAAATGACGGCTATCTTCTCCTTTAGCATCTGGTGAGATGCGCTCTGAGACGGTTTTTTTTTCATTTTAAACGTCAATTTGTGTGTTTTATGTTTCTTCTACAAATTTACGACGATATGCCACTTGATGAGTGATTTCTGTGATTCCTTACTTCAAAACGCACATGTCGTTTTCAATTTCGTCCCTGGATTTGCGGCAAAAGCTTCTCAACAAGGGGTCTGAACCTGTGAACAGTTCAGAATTCTCGATTCATAAAAATACTATTAAAGTTTACAAAAGAAGAGTTTTTCTCTAGTTGCCAGTCAATAAAAAGATCCTAAAATACTTTGTCTACCAAACAGATAATATCCAATACATAGAGATACATATAAGCTTTATGACGTAATTACTATCCACTGCGCCAGTCAAGCCTTAACGTAGGTTCTAATGAAGGCCATACGATGAGACGCTACGTATAAAAAGTAGTAAGGCTTTGCAACATTCCAACGATGCCGTTCGTTCAATGCACGACTGCACCCGCTAATAATATCTACCTAATAGCCAACAACCTGCAGAGGATCGGCCATATACAGTCCTGATTAACATACTTCACATAGTACTATAATATAACTTTATTTCTT
Source organism: Hypercompe scribonia (assembly GCA_949316085.1). Classification (NCBI taxonomy): domain Eukaryota; kingdom Metazoa; phylum Arthropoda; class Insecta; order Lepidoptera; family Erebidae; genus Hypercompe; species Hypercompe scribonia. Next base: position 2,793,206 of record OX438976.1, on the reverse strand, counting down.
TGCCATGGTCTTAGACTCTTATCTTTTCTATATTAAGAGCCTGCCAGTGACTCTACTCTGCCCGATGGAAAGCATGAATAGAATCCAAGAGTTGTGGTAACCATACTCATTGCAAATGCAGACAATGCAGTATGGTGACCCACACTATGGCGGCCTTGTGAGAAGCTTTTTCACACCCCGCTTGGGGACGTAAAAGGCATGACAGTCAACGTGACAGTGTAAGGCTTACACAGTCACCACGATAACTATCACCCCTGCATCAATGGGCCTCCGGTCTCACACTCACCAACGAAACACGACAACACGGATGCTGGCGCTTTAGGTTGGTCTTCTGCGGGAGGGTAGTACTGCCCCGGTCGAGCCGGCCCGCTCTTGCTGAAATCAGCGTGGCTCTACTACCTAAACAAAACATACGACTATCTTAAATACTATTACCGTGGGTTACCGATAACGAATGCTAAGTCAGAGATTGTGGATTTGGTTCCCATCCAGTAGAAAAGTTTTAAAAAAATGCATATGTTAATTTAGAAATATATGTAATCGTACGTTGTTACGTAAGTGGAACAAAACTGATAGTCGATAAATGAGTGTGTTTGACGTGCTCATAAACAGTGAATATAAACATGTGTGCCAATTTAAAACTGAAGGTTGCAATTTTTAAAACGTAGTAAAACAGAGGGTTTTATCGACTGTATGACTTAAATGTCTCTTAACTGGCATTTAGCCCTTTGACTTTAAAGGTCATATTAGCGTGTTATAGTAAAATTTTCCAAACTTTTTTTTTATTTAGTATCCGTACACTTTGTTATTCAATGTCTAAATAATTACGATTAATCGGTCTTCCCTTAACGACAATAGAAACCGAAAAATATCTAGTTATAAAACCCTTATTTGCGTCGTTCAGTATAATACAGTATTGAGACCCATACTTTTCTTTTCGTTAGTGGTATGGATTTTTAAGATAAATTCTTAAGAGCGACTCAACCTAGTTTGGTAAATTTCGGAGGAAATGGTATAGACTCTAAATTGATAACAATTTTTTTTTAAAGATATCACCCGCACTGGGAATAAATCCTGTGTCGCGGGGGACTTTACAAACATACGAGAAACGGACACAAAGAACACCTAGATTCAGAACAACAATTCGTGGATCACATAAAGTGTTGTTCCATGTGGGATCTGAACCCACAACACAGCGTAATAGAGAACAACGTGGCGACCGCTCAAACCACTAGACTAATTGTGCAAATAGTCATTTATATCGAGACTGGATATATTTCAATAATAAGTGTATTTATAAATAGTTGACGATTGTTAATTTAATTAAATGGCAATATTGAACCATCCTTTTAAAGTACTGTCTTTGGCATACTGATCCTATGTGACCTTGGTTTTGAATAATAATATTCTCACACACCCGTTTGATTCCAAACTAGGCAAAGCCTGGTAACGAGACTGCTGGTAATCATATATTTTTAAGAACAGACGCAAAACAAATGATCGTGTTCATCACACAAAAACTTGTCCTAGGTGGGAATCCAACCCACAGCCTCTAGCTAAGCAAAAGGCCCGTCGAGATTAATATTATTAATATAACAGATAGTTTACATCTCACGTTTTGTTAGCAAATTATTGCCAGTAATTGACAAAGTATCTTTCAATAAATTCATGTGAAATAAAAAAAATAAGTGTTACAGTTTAATTAATTAATTTATTTATTTGTTTACACTTGAAAATAAGTTAAATTTAAACAAATAAATAAATTAATTAAATTGTATTAAACATTGTCAATAAAAAACAACTTTGCCAATAGGCTAGCTGACACCTTAGTCAAATTAGTTACTTTTTATCATCTGTCAAAACGACAATTTTGTATGAAAAATGTACTAAATACCCAATTGTGACGTCACTGTTTTAGACTACTCAATTGAACAATATATTTCACTGTATATTTGATTGATATTCGTAACAATATGTTACGAATAAGATGTTTCGCGATATTAGTTTTAATTAAGTGGACGTTGGTATTTATTTACGATACAGTCATCTACCCAATTAAACTAAATATTTGCAATATCATATAAGACGTGTGGGTACTTAGAGCCCTTAAAATTACATTTCTTCGCAACTGATATGGTTGATCTCGAAAATTATCGCTATAACTATTCAAATTTGACCCATTGTAGAGTTTACCCCCCAAACTAGAGAATGGAGAGAGATCCACACACTTTTATCTTGATAAACATCGAGATTTTCACAAAATATGAATCAATTATTGACTTCCAAGTAAGCAAGTCAATGCAATAAATCTTAACTCTCTGTCTAATCTAACTGAGCACCATAACCTACAAAACCAGACATTTTAACGAACCTGTACAATTCACCGGCCGTTTCCAAACATAGTTTATGGTCGCTCCTTGTACTAGCTGAGTCTAACCAGCCCGCCCACTTAGGCCATTGCTCCTAAAAGGGGAAAGCAGGAAAGCTGATCTGACTTGACAAATTGATTTGCATCATCAATGACCTGATGAGCAGTGAATGAGTGATGATAAGATGGGGATCGAAAGTGATCGATGTTGTTACATTATCCGAGATATATGTATCAATGATTGGTTAAATGTGTTTGTCACATTATAAGACTTCGTTAACAAATGGCTATTTTCACCTGTTCAGTCATTTATATACTTTTTAAGGTAGTTTCAGTACGAACGGGCCGGCTCGACCGAGGCAGTACTACTCTCTCACAGCAGACCAACCTAAACTGACAGCATCCGTGCTGTCATGTTTCATTGGTGAGTGCGAGACCGCAGGCCCATTGATGCAGGAGTGACGATTGTTGTGGTGTGTGAGCCTTACACTGCCACGATGACTGTCATGCCTTTTACGTCCTGCATTTGCAATAAGAATGGCGACCACCACTCTTGGATTTTATTTATGCTTTTTATCAGGCAGAGTAGTCACTTTGATAGGTCAAGAATAAAAACAAAAGTACTAATGTTACACTATATTTTCTCCCCGGTCTTGTCGGATAACCATCCCATCGGATTGTGAGAGTGAGGGAACAGAGAGTGCACCTGTGTTTGCGTACACATTGGTGCACTGTAATATCTCCAGCGCAGTTGGTTGGTCTCTGTGGCCGAAATAGGCTAATAGTACAACATCAGTTAGTGGTACGCTCAGACGAGTTGTCTTGTCTTGTCACAAGCAAAATTAAACCTTATAGGCTAGAAGGAATACCGTTGTGAATCCCGAGTCTCAATGGAAATTCCTGAACATGAGGCAAATTGATTTAATCCTCAAACTGGTCCATTTAACTTCGACTGCACGGTTGGCCTAGTGGTTTAAGCTGTCGCCATACCACTCTCCACTGCAATGTGTGTTGTGGGTTCCAGCCCCACATGGAACAACACTTAGTGTGATCCACAAATTGTTGTTTTGAGTCTGGGTGTTCTTTGTGTCCGTTTCTTGTATGTTTGTAAGGTCCTCCGCGACACAGGGTTTATTCATTTATTATGTTATTAGTGCAGGCGTAATCATTTATAAACAAAAAGGCGTAAACCTAGTTGGGGTACAAGAAGAACTATTCTTTTTGAAAAAAAATATTTCATTGTACATATAAAACTTTTTTTAAAAAAAAAAACCTTTTAAATAATCAATTTCTAATTACAATATTACTAATTGATCACAAAGGCCAAGTATTTTTACATAGTGTGTGACAGCTTAGCATCAGTACTGGCAAACAAGATCCTGACGATCCTGACTTACTGAACTGAATTGATTTATTGTGTGTCAACATAATTTATTCATATTTTGATCAGCTTGCGTATGGATCATATTTATATTTCTATTACATTTGGTATCGCTTTGTTATCGTAACAAGCGCAGTATAAGTAATATACGCTTTAGTGATCTGATATTCAAATCATAATTGAAGGAAGGAAATGCCGTTCAGAATATAATTTGTTACCTATTTATTAATAATCACAGGAGTTTCACGCAAACAACGACTTCTGATAATTCGTAATATGTGATAATTAGCGTATAAAATATACTCTTCATACTTTACCCTCGGAAGGGTAACCAGGTGCACACTAAACTGCATTTTAATGCAACTCACGTAATAGACCTATTGACATAAACTGGCGCTTTAGGAATTGGATAGGAAAATTGCAGTTCGAAATGAAAGTAATAGTTAGTAAGCTGAGTAGGCAATGGCAAGAAAGGGATTTGCTTATACGGATTGGGGAATATAATCAATAGCTCGAGTAGTTCAAGGTCACATACGTAACACGGCTATTGTCGGGTACTTCGAGCTCAATGTCGAAAAGTCTAAACCCTCTATACTAACATCTTTGGATTATTCCAAGAATATATTGCATTCAGCATCACTCACACGGTCCTGGCCAGCCTAATTACTGACTTAAAGTTACCAGAAATAATACAGAATTAAAAACGTAGACACTTTTATATACGAGTGCTCCGCTCTTTAAGAGACGAAGCGATATGTCAGACGCTTGCCGATTGTAAACCAGTCTAAGAGGACAAGAATCAGCAGACAGGCATCTATTCGTCGTATGCTTAACAAATCTCCTGGATCGCACTCCTGGGAATTATTTGGCTTTGCTATTTCTAATGATAACTTGCCCAAAAATTCGTCACTCGCCGTTCAATTACAATAACCAGATATAAGTGTGTAGCTTCCGACGCCTGATATGCTGTAGTCAGATAGTCATACTCCACTCTCTCTCTCACTTCTACCAAAGCCTCTTATGCGAACATAAATACCTCTAATTAACACTTGCTCTAAACTTGGGTTACCAAAGTAAAACAATGTATTAATTTAAGGTAGCAATGCGGCAACTTAATGCAATAACAGCTATAATTAATGATTTTAATGAAACCATTTACTTGTCTATTGATTACCGGGCAACCGGTAATTTATCATTTACCTTGGTATGTATTGGTAACGTAGATTTCGAAGTGAAGCTTTCCTATTTATAACATTGCTAAGCTTGCGTAGTGTAAGCGACTGCTATGCTTAGATCTCGGATCCGAATCACGGGTTATGATCTACAAATATTTCTTTCGGAGTTTACGAGTCTATTATGTATAATATGTAGAAATGAAATACGTATTTACAAACAAAGTAAATGAGTATTTTATCAATCAATCTAGCGATCATTGTACAAGTTCTGGTTAGTTTGAAACACGATGGTGTTGTGACAGATGCTCAAAATAGTATTATTATTGCTAAGCTTTAGTTTGATCGAAGCTACTGACAATAAGCTTAATTTAAGTTTTGAAACTGACAAATTGGACTGACAGTCCAGCACGACAACGAATATTAGATAACATAATTTTAAAAACCTCACACAGGCAGTCTGATTCTACAATAGACAGAGCGTGTAGTAACTGACTGCTAATTAATATATTATAATAACATTTTACTAAATATCTGTGTGTACTTATTTATTACATATTATGCACTTTTGGTGCATTGACATAGTTAATACTTGAGGCATTCTCAACCAGTTAACCTTTCGATGATACAGAGAAAACAGGAAGTAGATGCATTTTGGTCGAAGTTAATACATCGTGCTCATTACATAATTGGTGATGTTGTACTCTTAGCCGATTTCGGCCACGGCGGCGAGTCTTAATGGAGTCTACCAACTACCCATGAGATATTATAGTGCACAAGTATGTGCACAAAAATTAGTGCACTGTCTGTTCCCTCTCTTACAATCTGATGAGATGGCTATCCGACGTGACTGCGGAAAGTACACGCAGGACCGACAGCTGTACACACTCTCAGAGGCACATAATTATTTGCCATACGAACCCATCCCTTCTGGCCGTTTTTTTTTTTAAATTAACGTGTTACAATGAACAACAATGACGTTATCTGATAACTAATGTACTTGTAACTTAAGTTGCAGATATATATCGACACAAATACTCCTTTGACCAACAATATTGAACAGATTATATGTCTTTATGATTTAATGTATATTAATAACAACCCTTACACTGGATGGTCACTGTGTCGCATGGGACTTCATCAACACAGAAAGAATTAGGTAGAGAACATCCAGCCTCGGAACGATTATTTTTATTTCACCCAAGTTTTTGTCTGTAATCGAACCCACCACACTAGATGTGGCGTTATGCGGATCATCTTAAGAACCGTGCCTTCTTAGCATTCAAATACATAGATTGACGAATATAGACCAAAATGGTCATAGAATTTACAAGTTCACTTAAAACAATATTTCAAACAAAGTTCCCAACAATTTCTACATTATTGTCAGGCTAATGAAATGCAAATTCTATTCAATATAATACCTAACGGTAGTTATAAAAGGCACAAGCTTTAGAACCATTTAATTGGTTTATTGCCCTGTCGAGATAAGAATGAACTTAGTCCAGATACTTAGATTGGCAGAAACAGTGTCGTATTGGGCAATGTAGGTATCCGAACAGCTTGCGGATAAATGCAAACTGGTATCCGATTTCTTTGGAATGTTGCGTTCCAAGTATCGTATGTTTTTCTTGCGAATTACGAGCGACCGCATTTTTATATAGATTCCATGTAAAATGGCATAGCATATAATAGTTTAGTAGTTATTTGATGTGTGTAACAGCGACGCTTGTAACTTGCTTTCTTGGGAAATGATTTGGTGAAGGGATGATTTTGGAACGAAGTTCCTTATCGCGCGTTGCGAAGGAGGCTAGATGGAAAAAAATCAGACGAAAAGTTGTCACGACACTTTTTGCTGTAGTGTAGTAAGCCGTGCGGCGTGCGCATGTTTCTCTGCCTGTCTCTCTCTCTCTCATAGAACGCAAGCCAGTTATTTTCGTTTCGTCTTTCTATTTTGCTTTGAACATTGTAGTGTCGCGGCAATTATTTTTGTTTTGTTAAGTTTATACAGGTTTTATGTACTTCATAAATAATAAAATAATAGAAAATAAAATTTCTTAATTCTTTACTTAAATTCCTTCACTAATTATCGAAAGGAACTTCCTTCCATCCGGGTGTCCCTTGACACCTCTCAACTGTTTTAATTAGAAACGGAAGTATATAAAAGGAAACTATTGAAACACATTTGACACATATGTTAGTGTGGTGCTACAGTTGATGTTCACTCATAATTAAGTGAGATGTTAGATGTTAAAGTTTTTAATAAATTAACTGTCCTTAATAAGTTATTTTCCCAAGACATTTATGGATATTTATTTCCTGCGAGTATTTTTCACAAACTAGTTTGAGGTTAGCTTGAAGTCTACCACGATAAGAGTGGACTTTGATTATTTACGTAGAGCGACATCCGTCAGACCTCCACAACCCAAGTACTAGACCATATGGAAATTTTATAGAAAGTCTTTAGTCGCATTTTTAGGGCTCCACTACCATGAACGATTACTAAAATTGTGTTCATAAAAAATAAACATTCGTAAATAAGTTAAACACGTTCACGCCGGCGTGTACCACCGGTGGCTCGCGCTTGATTGTGCCATCGGGCGGCGTATACCACCGGTGGCTCGCGTTAGACCGCCTCATCAATAATAATTTAACGTACATACATAAAAACGTTTGTTTTGAATAAAAATTATATTTAATAACGTATTATAAATATACCTTTTGCTCAATAACTTGTAATATTATATATTATATATTCTTCTCTGGAATGAGCTTCCCCTCGAAGTCAGGATGGCTACCAACGCTTTTTCTTTTAAGAAAAAAGTGAAGCAGTATTTACTGAAACAGCTGGCAGAATCAACCAATACATGATTATCATCTTATACTTGTTATGATATTTATTCGTGTATGTATGTATATAGACTTACATCAACTTAAGTATGTATATGTATGTATTTATGTATTTGTATTAATTCTAGTATATGAAAGTTTGTGTCTATTTCTTCTATTCAACACCTGAAACGCACCTACTTCCTATTTTCTCTGCATCACCCAAAGGTTGACTGGTAGAGAATGCCTTAGGCATTAAGTCCGCCTATGTACATAAAGTGCATGATGTATAAATAAATAAATAAATAAATAAATAAATATTATAAATGATACTTGAAATCGATAAAATTAAGAGAATAATTCAATATTATTTTATTTGTAACTTATTATTATTAGTATACGCGAAATCAGCGCGCCGCCAGGTGAAGCCCGACATTGTTTTACACGCCGCCGGGTGGTACATCAAATGAAAAAATGCGCCGGCGGGAACGTGTTAAAATACATTTTGTTTTCTTTTCACAACAAATTACCAATGGTATTGACATATTATATATGCCAAAAGATATTATCTGTTTATCACCTATATTATATTATATGCAGGTAATACTATCACCGATAACAGCTTGAAATTGACTCATTCATGGCAGGAAAACACCAATATATAATTCTATATCTTTACACAATTCATTTGCCATATTTTTACATAGAAGCCTTTCAAAGTGACTACTCTACCTGATTGACAGCATGAATAGAATCCAAGAGTGGTGGCTACCATACTCATTGCTAATGAAGGCAGTATGGCGACACACGCTATGACGACCTAGTGAGATTCTTCTTCATGACCCGTTTAAAGAACCTGGAATCGTAGTGGGAGGGAAACACGTGCGCTGGTAATTATTGCCAGACTTTGTCATAAAAGCACCTGGAGAAAAAGCATGCTTAGTAGCCCATGGGCTGGACATAGGCTGAGAAAAAAATCTGAATAATTGAGAGTTTGTGTCCTACGTATTTGTTAAAGAATTTTGATACCTCACATTCTCTTCATTTACATAATGTTTCATCATTTTTATCATATTATAACATATTATATTTACTTAACATAATTCCAGTCTGTCAGCTTTCTAGAGCCAGTAGAGCCTATTTATACAGAAGCGTAACAAAATTATACGTAGAGCTGTGATATGCCATTGAAACATGATAATTAACATGACTGTGTATTTGTTGTTTTTTTTTGTTAAAAGAGCCTGCCAAACTAACTTTAATGAATCTGCATAAATAGAATCCTAGAGTTGTGGTCACCATACTCATTGCGAATGCATATACTGCATTGTACATACTATGGCGGCCTACTAAGATGCTTCCGTTTTAAAAAACTTAACAGCGCCATTTGTCGGAATTTATAAAATTTGAAGTGATTCAAATACGCATCATAATGGATCTTCCCATCCGAATAAGAACATTCACCGCGGTAAAAAATAGCCTATGTCACTCTCCAGCCTCGTAACTATCTCAAGACACAAAAATCATACCAAAAAATCACTCTGTTGTGACGTATAAGAAAGACAAACATTCAAACAAACAAAGTTTCGCATTAATAAGAATAAACATAGTAATTTTTTATCTAACTCCAACCATCATAGAACGTTATCACGTAATGTTAACAATAACTGTTGTAACATCTTTTTTATGTACGATTGTATTCAGTTAAAAATATTTAAGTATTTTCAAATTATTTTATTTTATGTCTTCATTAAATTTTTTAGATTATATTTGTGTTACCATTTTGTTATAACTATATTTTTGTTTTGTTTTCTCTCTATATTAAGAGCCTGCCAAAGTGACTCTATTCTGCCTGATGGAAAGCATGAATAGAATCCAAGAGTTGTGGTCACCATACTCATTGCAAATGCAGACAATGCATATTTTTAACAACACTTTTTCGCAACAGTATTCAATACATATACATCTCCTACAAGGCTGTTAATTTGTACTTTAAGTGCTTAACAACTACAATAATAGACAACAACTACAATTCGACTGCACGATTGGCCTAGTGGTTTAAGCGGTCGCCACGCCGCTCTCCACTTCGCTGAGTGTTGTGGGTTCAAATCCTACATAGGGCAACACTTTGTGTGATCCACAAATTGTTGTTCTAAGTTTGGGTGTTCTTTGTGTCCGTTTCTTGTATGTTTGTAAAGTACCCCGCGACACAGGATTTATTCCTAATGCGGGCGTTGTCTTTTATTAAAGAAAGAAAGAAAGAAGAGAAGATAGTTTATTTTATGTATAATAACATAAAATCAATAAAAATATGTTAATTTTATGGGCATGGTTGCATCGAAAATAGAATATAATGCTGAAGAATTTATTGGCTTTTTGGTTGAACGCACTAATCTCATGAAGTACTGGGCTGATTTCAAAAACTCTTTCAGTGTTAGATAGCACGGTTATGAAGGAAGGCAATACCCAATATAGGATCGTGCTGCGAGCTAAACGGAACTGAGTATAAATGAAAGTGTTGTATAAATAATTAAGAGCTTCCATTGCGTGAACTGTGCAAACGGTTAAAGATTCGTAAAAATCATGTAAAAAAATGATTCCCTTTGAAATTTATTAAAAAAAGTCAGTGACAGCATATGTCTATCTCTTAAGTTTGGCTTACTATAACCTTCTTTATGGTAAATAAATTTATTAATGCCCTATAACATCACTTAACTGGCAATAGAATACGCAGACAAGGGTTGCGCGGCTCAGCTTATCATTTATAAATATGAATGCTTCAGTAATTGTATTTTAACGACTTCTTGAAAAATGTTTACAAATTTTATTTTTAAACGCATACAATTACTAATTTTATGTATTCTTAATAAGTTTATTTTATCTCTCTGAAAGAAAGGCCACAAGCACCGGTAATGCCCTTGCGACTCCGCAATTGCAAGTGTATGAGCGGTTTTATCGCTTACCATCAAGTAAACTGTTTTCGTCTTTTCCCTAATCATAAAAACCTAGGCACGTTTAATGCCTCTCTGATTACACTCTCAAGAATGAATCAATGTAATAAAACTAATTAATCAATTGACGTTTAAGATTTTTTGTAAAACACGTTCAACACATGACTGGTCTGTTGGTCTAGTGGTTAGTGACCCTGACTGCTGTCGGAGGTCGTGTGTTCAATTCCCACCCAGGACAAATATTGCGTGATTAGTGCGACCACAATATCTGTGGCTGGGTGTGAGTTATCTATAGTATGTATGTATGTTTATCAGCAATCTGGTTACCATAGTACAGGCTTTGCCTAGTTTGGGATCCCACGACCGTATGTGAGATGTGTACAGTTATTATTCTTCTCTTTATTTATTTAAAAATACGTATAAATAAGATAAATTAATTATTGTTATTAATATTATTAGATGCCTATCGCTATAATTGACGTGTTTATTTCTCACGTCATCCGATATCTGCAATAGATATTGTGTTTTATCAGATACACGTGGTTCTGTTATGCATGACGCCCGTCCGATCTCCATGCTCATTGGCAACTCGTCACGGCTTGACGGTGACCGCGGTGAAGGTGTGTCTGATAAATGTAATCGGATAGTGACGAACCAGTTTGTGGGGAATTTAATTTGATCAACAAGGTTTAATTGTCCTCTGCTGGAAATAGGTATCCTATACAACGGAGTTTTGGGCTGCTATACCACGCTAGCCAGAGTGAATGGTACAGCGTTTGTTTTAAGTTTTCTTCTGTTTGCTGTGCGTACGACACCCATGCGATGAAAAAAAGGGGGGTGACACTCTGTATTTTTAATCTGTCATCCCCCACTCATTTTTTACTATTTCAGGTTTTCTGAGTATTTTTAATTCATATATTATCTTCTGCTTTGGCTAAGAAATGATTAATTCTGGCTAAAATTGAATTACTCATGCCAAACTGGCAAATATGAATCGATTTTGTAAATTATGTTGTAAAAAAACAATCTCTTTTGTTATACCTAATGATTCGATAATCTTATCACAACTACGTAAATACATTTTTGCTAATACAAATAAATTTGGACTAGTTGACTTTAATAGTTGAATTGACTGATCTAATGGTTAATATCCTGACTGCTAAGCCAGAGGTTTTGAATTCGATTCTCATCCAGGACTATAGTTTGTATCATGAATCCAACCTTTTCATTCTCCTCCACCTGATTCTGTTGCTGAAGCAGTTAAAATACGGCAACAGACTGTCTCTTGCGTCGCTATCTATCAAACGACCCGTCTACTTTCTTTGCCCTGTCATTGGAAAGAGATAATATTCTCTGTCAAAGATGGCATCTATTCTATGTTGTAATGAGTAGGGTAGTCTCACAAATTATATAAGAGCATGAAGACTGTAATTACACGGTTTAGTGGGCTCTTTGCTGATTGTAAGGCCTTTGACAATTGGAGCGGTATTTTGTAAGTAAATAATTATATAATAGAAAGGTAGATGATTGTCTCTGGTCGTAGTTATATTTAAATTTCGTCCCTTCTTAAAACATTATATAAGTATTTATTATAAGTTTTGTATTTATTCTAAACATATTAAATCAGGCCAAAGACGTAAAAAGATATTAATTTTGAAATTATACTTACAAATGTTTGTTTATTTTGAAATAATAGTAATTTACCTTTCTATTATTACTTTTACACAAATAAATAGAATTAAAGTGTTTGTGGTATCGTAATAACATTAAAATCCAACTCATTGTTTAAAAGGAAACCTTTAACAAAAGCTTGGGCTACTTTTTATTTTCTAGATGAAGAGCCTGCCAAAGTGACTCTACTCAGCCTAATGGAAAGCATGAATAGAATCCAAAGAGTTGTGGTCACCATACTCATTGTAAATACAGAAAATGCAGTGTAGTGACCAACACTATGGCGGCCTAGTAAAATGCTTTTTCATGCCACGCTTAAGGACGTAAAAGGCATGACAGTCATCGTGCCAGTGTAAGGTTCACATGGTTATCACGATAACTGTCACCCCTGCGTCAATGGGCCTCTGGTCTGGCACTCACCAATGAAACACGACAGCACGGATGCTGGCGCTTTAGGTTGGTCTTCTGTGAAAGGGTCGTACTGCTTATTTTAGTACTTATTTTCGACTAATACTTAGGTTTTTACTTAACAATAATATATTTAATATCAGCCAGATGTATAACTCCCAACGCCACCATTTTGATTGTAAAAATATAGTTTGTCAATACATCTTTAGTAGAACCTGTTTCCTGAAAGCAATGTCCAGTGTTTTACCAGAGACAATATACACATATGGTTAAGCAAACACAGATTTCTTCACCGCATTTGTTTAGCATGTCTAGCACCGTACTCAAATGAAGCAATGAGACCATATTACTCAAACGTTTCGCATTTCTTAATCCTTACCTAAATATTAAAGTAAGGACATTTCATCTAGAAGTAATCTTAAGAAAACCTTAAACCGCTGGGTTTTTGAACTTGTAATCTTGAGAGCTGATGCTGTTTATGTTGTAAACAAGCACCTACTAAGGAGATATTTTTGGAACTCTCATCCATAAGGGAGTAAAATAAATAATGAACGGTTGTATCAAAGTTCTGATTTCCAAATTAGAAAATACGAAATAAGAAATAATCATGCGGGCAATATGTATGTTGATACCAATGACTCAATGTCATCAACAACTTTTTACAATCCACTGCTGGACATAATTCTCTCCTTAGCACGGAGGTTTTGACCTACTATACCACGCTGGCCAGACGGGTTGGAATAGCGTTTGTTTCAAGTTTTCCTTCTCTTTGTAATGATGTTTTCTTGTATACTTTGTTCACTTAGTCGCCTTTTACGACACCCACGGGATGAATAGGGGTGGTAACACTATGTATTCTTAATCTGTCACGACACGGACTCAATGAAATCATATATATTCGGCCACAACATCTGTCGAAGGTGATTGTAGCAGCGCTTAGTGGGTTTACGAGTTTCTGCATCACCGTTGGTAGATATGGAGTCTTATAGCTATGGTATAGCCACAACATAATAGCTAATCATTGTACAATTTCGTTAAAATGGCTACATTAACAAAAGGTAGATCACATATTATAAATATTTTTGTTTTTTTTTAGTATAACTGAATGCTTATGTCAAGAGTAAGTTCATGTCGCAGTATATGTTTAAACTTCCATCTAGTTGACACAAGTCCAATATCTATTACACTATCGTGGACTGTTACATTGTCTCAAATATCTCACACGTGATACTTTAAGTATCGTCTCATTATGAGTTTCAATAACATCGCATTCAATTTAACCAAAGTGTTGCCTGACACATGTTGACCGCAACAATATTTATTGAGATTATTGCTTACTTCTACAGATTATTATCTCTAATTTGTATAAATATAGAACCAGATCACGCAATATTTATCTAATTTATTATATGTTTATATCTCTACTTAATCGCTATTATATATCACTAACTGGACCGCGCAACTTCCTCTGTGGCTCGCAAAAAGCATACATTTTTCCCATTATTGTACCATTTTTAATTGATACTCGACTCCTATTGAATGTAGCGATTACGCCATAGGATATTGGTACCTGGAATATTCCTGAATAAACGAAAAATAAATAAACTCTGAAAAATTCATAAATTCGGACCAGCACTTCCTGAGATTAGCGTATTTAAGCAAACAAACTCTTCACCTTTACGACTTTAGTATAGATTTAGGATGTGAATTGTTGTAATGTTAATGTAATCTTGCATTACCTTCCTATCTTTGTCTTATTTGCATAACAATGCGAGGGGTTTTGGCTGCTTACATAATATATCGCAGGCCTCCTGCCTCATACCAAACATGCTTACGAAAGTAACGGAATGAAAAAAACTATTAAACCATTTTGCTGAAAATAATTATTTACTATTTTATCGCCATAATATCATAATAGATCAGGAAATAGAATACAATTGGCCGCCATAGTGTGGGTCGCAATACTGAATTATCTACGTTCGTAAAGAGTATGGCAACCACCACTCTTGGATTCTATTCAGGCTTTCCATCAGGCAGAGTAGAGTCACTTTGGTAAAAAAAAAAACATACATAAACATACATAAAGACAATTTTTATGTAATTATTTATACATCCATAGGTTTATTTAACCTAATTGCTTTCCATGTGTTACTGTCAAGTTTCATTCGACACGCCGCGATACATAGTGTCCTAATGTTTTGTGTCGTTCAGACACTTCACGTAACACAATATTTGTATAACACTAGACATCTAACAAAGACCTGTGTTACATAACAGGGCGGTCCGTAAATATATATTGAAAAGTATTTGTTAGTGAAACACTTTCTTAAGCTTGTAACGGCGTGTAAAGCAAATACATAACTGCTATTGTTAATAAATATCTATTGTAAGAATTATTTCGTAAAACTTATTCACGAAGTGTAGCGGTATACTATTTATTGTTAGGGCAGACGAAAGGTGGAGGGTGATACTGTGAGAATGTATTGTCGTAATTTAATAGAGATCTGCAACAGCTGTGATCAATATGCAGTGTATCATCACTGTCACTCGTGCGCTGTCTACCCCGACCTTAATAACTTGTAACACTACGGTTAACCAAAATGCAGGTTTAAATCGTGACAATCACCTACGAGGTTTATTATCTACAATATATCTCACACAATCCGTGTTTTGCAAACATCAGTAAAATCTTTCCTCTTTATTAGGTTACCACATAAACATTAAACGTCTGAATGGACGCTAAGCAGTACAAAGTTAAATCGAACTTTAAACCTAAGAGGTGAAAGTTATAAATTCAAATTGTGCCAGTGACGTAATATTATCAAGATACTGGATCAGTAACAAGTGGTCTTATACTGTGGAAAGGTCGTATTACTTGGTGTGGAGTGTCGTATCGTGTCGTGATAGGTGTATCGGCGCGTCGCCAATGCCCCGTCGGCGGTTACAGGATGTCGCCGCCGCGGGCGCTGCTGGCGGTCCTCCTCATATGTCAACTGCTCTCCTACGGTGGCCACCAAGGACTCACCAAGATATTCTACACGTAAGCATACGATATTCATCTAACATTAGAAGGTAGTTATGACATTATGGTTCTGTACTGATGGCTTCTCAAAGTATGAAGTTATGTTTAAGTAATGACGAATTGATGTCTTAAGACTGCTACAAGGAAATAAGGCAAAGCTGTTAACAAGATGAAGCAATGATGGATTTATTTATGATGTAATAAAACCTGCTTGCTTTGAAAATGCCACATATATGTAATAATGGTAACATTGTACGGCTTTCAGTACTAAAAGGTATTTGTTAAAAAAGTAAGCAGGTAGGTTAAAAGAAAAATTGTCTTATACTGAGCCTTTTCAAAATATTACTGACGTAGATTTGGCCTCAGATTATTGTGAGAAAAATGGCTCAGCTCATTTGCTTGTTTACACACAGTGTGTTGCCTTACACTGTCACAATGACTGTTATGCCTTTTACGTCCCCAAGCGGGGTGTGAAAAAGCGTCTCACAAGGCCGCCATAGTGTGGGTCACCATACTGCATTTTCTGCATTTGCAATGAGTATGATGACCACAACTCTTGGATTCTATTCATGCTTTCCATCAGGCAGAATAGAGTCACTTTGGCAGGCTCTCAATATTGAAAAAAAAATCTTTATTGGAAACTTAAAGTATAGCAACAATAATGTGCGAAAATGATTGCGTTAGTTAAAAAACTATGCCGCAGCCATTAACACCTCCGGTCTGGGGCCACCAATTGTTCTAGTTTGGCTGGTAAACTGCATCTCTTACCGTCTTTGTATATTGTTTTTGTTGAAATAAAAACCCAAAGATTGATTTTTAAACTAAATAAAGATTTATTTTAAGTAAGAAATTAACAAAAACAAAAAACAAAACGCGGTAGACAATATGTATATATCTTTTTTTTTTTCGATAGAAGGTATTTGACATGAGCATGTCGTGACATCTGTCAGTTGCGTTCACAAATCCCAACAGTTTTTAAAGTAAATATGGTACAGATAATTAATTCCCAATGATTCGTATCAATAAACAGACATTGTTTTTATCTAAGTTATAATGCACTTACAAAGAACATTGCCGATGCAATAACTGATATTGTTGTGTACCCGTATCAGCTAAATGTGTGGCTCATAATAAAAGTGAAACACGCGATGATAAATATTATTATAGATTTATCGAAATCAATCGATTAAAACACAATGTTAATTTCAACCGGGGTTTACGGCGGGGTGGTGTGTCAGAATCGGACCGACTAAAACCACACGGTGTGCCACTCTGCGCCTGAGATAGGAGGGATCCGGGAATAGCTGTTATTACGACATCTAGATCCCTCCTAGCGCCTGCCCGCGGCAGCACCTAACTTTGTCTATGTTTCTCAAAAGGAAAAAAAAATCCCTATTTTTGCAATATTCTTCCAGTTCGGTTCCTGTTGGTCATATCGTAACGATACTTCTTACCCGATATATGGACTGTCCATTATTTTTTTTTTTTAACGTGTGGAAATCCCCTCGGGCCGTCACCCCACCGCGGTTTACGGCGGTGTGCTGTGTCGGAATCGGACCGACTAAAACCACACCGTGTGCCACTCTGCGCCTGAGATAGGAGGGATCAGGGAACCGCTGCTATTACGACATCCAGATATATGGACTGTCCAAATCCAACTAAGTCCCTGATGGACACGTTTAACCAAATAAACTTCTCCTAAGAAATACCCTCCGTATGTATTTATAATAAATTCCCAATTTTAGTTTGGAAAGGGAATTCTTTGTGACATAATCAATGTAGAGTAGAAGTTTATTGTTGTGGCAAAATTAAGTCTATTTAGTTCTAACTCTAGTTTTTTCACCAAATTAATTACTTCGATTAGTCTGACTCTGTCAGTTAACAACATTGACTAACCTATAACTATCGCATTACATTTAGATTTATAGTGGAATTGTGAAACCAGTATATCATGTGCAAGTTGACCCTTCCACGCTTCACTGTGGCACATTTTGGTGGCATTGATGGGTAAAAAAAATAACTCATTTTTTTATTTATTAAATTATTTATTTATTTTTCTTTATTATGTACATAAACAAAACAGAAGGAGAAATGGCGATTTCTTCCAGACAACCTTAACACGGACGTCATGTGTTTGAACATTATGCGAAACTCGTATGAAAAATAATAATTATCTTTGAAGCGATTTGTATAGCGTGTCAAAATTGAAATTCAATAGGTTCTCATCCAGCTTAATATTTTCACACAAAATAGATTATTTATTTCATTTTAAAAATCTCTGAAAGGGACTCTTTCTGCCCGTTGAAAAGCATGAACACAATTCAAGTGTTGTGGTCACTCATTACGATTGTAGGCAATGCAGTATGGTGACCCACACTATGATGGTGGCCTAACGAGATGCCTCTTCACGCTCTGCTTGGGAACGTAAAAGGCATGACAGTCATCGTGGCACTGTAAAGCTTGCACCATGATACCTGACACCCTTGCATCAATAGGCAGCATCACGGATGTTATCCCTTTAGGTTGGTCTTCTGTGGGAGAGTAGTACTGCCCCGGTCGACCCGGCCCATTCGTGCTGAAATCAGCATGGCTCTACTACCTTGTTAAAGTTTTTGGAGTAAAGAAATATTTTTAACAACATCTTAACAAAAAAAAACACTCAATTACACAAGGTTTTTGACTAACAAATAACATAATAATTGACAAATGTTTGGCCATTGCTTTAGTAAAAGACCTTTGACTAACCCTGTGGTCTAGTATGTGTATTTGTAGACTAGCCGTGGCGTAAGTCGTAACCAGGTAATTGACAGAGTTGTTCAAGGCCTGAGACCTGTTTTCAGCACCCGCATTCCGGAATACAAAATGTCGTTTATTTTTACCAATATTGCAATATGAAACGAAAAGTGTTTTACATTAACCGGATCGAAAATCATGTTAGCTATTTACAGACACGATAAGTTATAAATATCAATATTTTCTTTTTAATTCTTATCTTACCTGCGTTATTGATCTACTGCGATAATATCCTCATGGAGATTTACACGACTGGAATAAACGAAATCACATTGGCCACAATCAAGTTGGCCAAATAACAAATCTTCATTTAAGTTCCGCTATTGACAGTTTTCATAAACATGAGAGCCCTTTTATGTTGTCGAGTATTGTGAATAATATGATAAGATTAATGATAAAGTCACCCAGCTTTCTAGGTGTTCTAGGGTTTTAATTATAATATTTTTTAAAACAGCAGTGTTTATAGTTCAAATTTGAGGCAGTAGCGATCAAATAAGAAGTCAGAAGAACAGCCTCTCGTTTGCTCGACCTTCTGTTGACAAACTTGTTTTATTTTTGCACAATTTCCATCACCATTGTTGCCATCACCCTTGGATACTACTATTGCCATCACCCTTAAATACCGTTATTGCCATAGTTCGCGTTTTGAAAATACTTTTAAACTAGCATTTATAATCTGTTGTATAATTTTTCACCTACGGTATGTCTAGACCTATACAACCTTCAAGATTTTCTATTAAAGACCCAAGGGGTATCACCTCAAAGGCAGGCCATTGCCTTTACTTGTACTCCTAAGTATTAAGTAACTACTAGCAAAGTTAATCTATAACCTTCAAGTGACCAGTCTTACTCATCTACAGAGTGTACAGAAATCAATCAATACTCGTGAAAGGCAATTACTATTTGAAACAATTCTAATAATAATACTGTGACCTCGATAAAATTTTCATTACAAGGCTTTTGTAAAACCTTGGAACGAATGAAAACAGTGAGTTATTTTGGAGCATAAACGTCAACACACAATTTTCTCTGACAATTAGTGACGCCAACTTGCCTATTATTTTTACTAGGCTACACAATAGCATCTGTAACAGTAAGAGCTAAAATGTATCTTATAGTGACGACTCAGAGTTCAAAATTATTTTCAATTTTCAATACTTACTAAACACTAGTTCCATCGGACGTAAACAGCTGATAGACGAATAAAAAAATATCTGTTGACAAACAGAGAACGTAAAGGTTAACCTGTTTTGATTGTACTTTTGTATTTAAGTAATATAATAGGCTGATATTGCTCTTCGTAATACACGAGCAACAAAAATTAAGGGATAGAAAAAAAAATCGAAATTTTTGGATAATATTCAATGAGCTGTAATTCCGAGGGAAATGATCATATAGCAAATAAAAAAAAGCAACTTGTAGCTCGAAGTATCTAGTTTTCAGATATGACCATTAAAATTTTTTTTCATCTTTAAGTCTGGAAAAATCCTAAAGAAACTACCAAAAAAAAATTTCCAAATTTTTTCTCGTCCAAAAAAAGGTGTACGGACTTCAAAAATTTTTTTCATAATTTGACTTCAAAGCTCTTGTAGGAAATTTAATGCCCTTCAATTTGATGTACTCAAAAAGCCTGTACAATGATTTGCCGCGGAGTTATCGTCAATCAAAGCCAAAAGATTCTTTTTGACTTTCATAATCAATAACTCTGGAAATAATGATTGTACAGAAAATCGACGGGGGGTTTTGAAAACGTTACGATATTCCCTATAACTATGTCAATACCTTTCGGTAACAAAACGGTGCAAAATCAATATGTAAAACAGTGTTTTGAATACTAAAACTTATATCTATTAGTCATCTATCTATCTCGGCTGCCTCAATGCCGCAGCGGTAACGAAAGCGGCTGCTGTGCTCGAGGTTTCGGGTTCGGGTCGAACCAAATGTTTATATAATCTGTAAATATTTGTTTCGGAGTTTGGGTGTTTTCTATGTATAATACGTATGTATTTACAGAAAAAAAAATATAAGTATTATATCAGTCAGTCTAGTTGTCATAGTACAAGCTCTGCTTAGTTTGAAACTAGATGGCGTTGTGTGTTAAATGTCCAAAATATGTATTATTTATTTATTATCTTATAAATCTCGCTGTACAACAAGCTATGTGTATATGTTTCAATCGCAAAAGTCTAAAAACATTTATCAAAATGTCTAATAAGAAGAAATTAGGTGCATTTGCCAAACGGTATTCTCTATGACAGACGATGACGAGATCGAGTTTGAAAGATTTGATTCAGTATTAATCAAAAAATATCTCAACAACAAATAACCGAAACACAAATTTCGACTTTCGAGTACAAACCAATAATTTGTAATTCAATGTCAAAGAAAGTCAAATCAATAAAATGCTTGCGTAATGTTGGTCGTTCTAGACGCTTCTAATAGCTAAATAATATATAAAACTGCGTCTTCATAAATATATAAAACAATATAAACTCATGCGGTGGAATATTTAAGAACTTAGATATTATAGAAAATGGAAGAATGTAAACGAAAATGTTGAATTAACTGTTACGATATAGTACATACTGTGCCACATTGGGTTAACCGCTAGTGACTGCCGATCAAAAGGTTTCGGGTTCGATTCCCGAGTCGCGTCAAAGTGTTATTGAATTTTTTTGGTTGAAAGTGAAGTTCTTAACCCCGTGAGAGCACAAAACCATCGATCCAGCGCCCCCTCGATGGCGTGTCGTATAACCATCCCATCAGATTATGAGAGTAAAGGAACAGAGAGTGCACCAATGTTTGAGCACATACTTGTGCACTGTAATATCTCCTGGGTAGTTGGCTGTCTTCGTTGAGGCTGGCTACCGTAGCTACAATTGGCTAAGAGTGATAGTTCCCTTCTCTTATCCGAGAGTTCTACTTGTACTTATTCGATCAATTTATGTATAAAATTTCAAGTATAAACCAAAAACAACGTTCGGACTCCTAAATGTTAGAGTAAGTAAATGGCAGAGTAAGCCACACAAAAGCTTAACCTAAGAATCTTGAATAGTTAGTCCTCTTGTTTTTAAGTAAAAGGCCGAATAGAAAGTCTATCAAGACCTGTACTACTTTCTAGACATATATTGATTCACCGAAGACTAGCTGAAATCTTTGATGGTTCAACACGATTTTGTAACTAATTATGGTTATTATGAAAAGATTCTCATTATTTATAGAAAGGTAAAGTAAATAATTACGGTGGACAAAATAAAAACTTGATTACTTAAGTTTCCCCCCTTTTATTGAAACGGCTTTTTGCATATGCTTCTTCAAAAGAAGTTTCTCTCCTAACAGCGCTTTTTGGGTTGCCAATCACTGATAGACAATTACTCTTTAGAATTTCAAATAACAGGTTTCATTGGATATTATTCAAATAACATCAACAGTTCATCAGTATCGAAGTAAAAGCGAAAACGTTTTCTCTCCACATACCACGTAATGTCATCCACGCGAGGAATTCGTCAAATGTCTAATGCGTTTACGGCCATTCGTTTTCATACTCTGTTTGCGTGTTACAATTTTCATGTAGCCAGTGCTGCGTGGAATTCAACTGTGCAACCTGTCAATTTTGTTGGCGCTTTGGAACGCACCTATTATCGGTAATCGAGTGTCGGTGGGCAGCAAAAAACTAACCCCAGTTTCGTGCAGTTACGGCATAGTTTCTAAATTTGTTTTTTAAGGCAATATCCTGTAGATACTTCGCTGTTTACAAACACAATGAAACATCTTCATACATACATTGTTGATTCGAAACAAACACTAACAAGTTTGTAAGGAATTGAAAAAGAAACTTGTGGAAGTATCCACAGTTTGAAATTACACGAATTAAGTTTCTTTTCAATCAGGTAATTCGCTAATGCTGATATTTAATCGTGTTACATTTTTGTTTACGTTTTGTTATTGTATCGTACTGGGATACATGATTTTAAGAGCACGCCAATTACGTGAATCTTTCGTCTCATCAAAAAAGAAATGACTGACTATTAAGCGGTAGGTCGTCGGTTTGATTCAGATTTTGAACAGTCTTGTTATCGAAGTGCAGATTTTTAGGACCAGACTGCCATGTGTGAGTTGTGTGCAGTGATTTTTACGTATGTAAACTTTTCGAAATTCAAATATTAGCTTCTAGTTGCACAAGCTTAATATTTAATTAATACATTTAATTTAAACTTATCAAATGCTAGCATTAATGGCAATGCTAAATTAATTGGAAAATGATTTCAAATATTGAATTTTATAGCTCACGAACCGCCTTTATTGAAACGAAATGAGGGTTCGGGTATTCATTACGTAATACTACTTGTTCTCTACAAGTACCTAAGTTACATATTAGGTATCGATATTAGGTATTATGGTATCGATATTAGGTATTCGACGTAAATAATTCAAATCTAGATTGATACGAGAAACGGGAATTGCGAAATTGGTGCTATTGTACTAGAGTTTATATTCGTCCTTACAAAAATTACGTTCACTAATATTCATCGGCATCATCATCATCTCAGCCACAAGACATCCACTGCTGAACATGGCCTCCACCAAGTCTTGGGGGGTTTGCTGCTGCCCATCCTCTGGTGTACTATCCCTCAGTGATGTACCGGTACCGCACTAATATTATTGTGTTGAAACTTTTGAAAGAACACGATTGTACGAAAAAATTGGCATGCATATTCAAGTCGCACAGGTCGAACTTTACATAGCATTTTTTGTTGCATGCTTATTAGCTCATATAGAATACATGACAAGAAATTAAACTGAGTCTTTTTTACCCTTTTAATTGCTTCTCTTGTATAATCAATTACGAACTAATGACTAACTCGGTGACGCAACGGTAGCAAATGCGACTGCTGTGCTTGAGGTCTTAGGTTCAATGCCCGGATCAGGTCAAATGTTTGTATGTTTACAAGTATTTGTTTCGGAGTTTGGGTGCTTCTATGCATGATATGTATGTATTTACAAAAAAAAAGTATATATGTAAGTATTCTATCAGTCAGTCTAGTTATCATAGTACAAGCTCTGCTTAGTTTGAAACTAGATGGCGTTGCATCAAATGTCTGAAATATTTATTATTAATATATGTATTAATTAGCTAAACTGAAATTAAAATAGTCTTACACATTCTAGACTTGGGAGGAACAAACTTTACATTTTTTTATAAAATACGGAACAAACGAACATACAAGTGATGATAAGTGAGAACCGTTGCCAAAAAATAATTTAAAAATTTATTTGTTAAAAATAATATTCAATATCAATAACGTCCAAGTTTTGGCCCCAAATCGATCTAAAACACTTCGCAACAAACAATGCCAAATAAGCACATTTGATAATAATAATACCTTCAGTATTTGGATCTGTCTCACGAGATTCCCGATATGTGGAATGTGGTTTCGGTGATCATTGTTCCGATAATCATATCTGTTCACGGATAGATAGCCAAGAGCCTCGACCAACACCTTAAGAGACTCACGTTGGAAGGTTGAATCAAGGGTCTGATGCAGAAGGCAATCCTCCTTGACACGGCCTGTATAGTGAGGAGGTTCCTGTCTTTGGAGCCCTAACCGGTGTCTTGGTCATTGTACCCGATGTCGGTGGTCTACTATTTTTATATATGTATTTTTGTATTCCTTTTGTATGTATTTAAAAATGTAATCAATATGTGTATATAAATGAAAGAAAGAGAATAACTTCATTCCAAGCAATCTGTTTTAACACAATGGCGAGACGTAAGAGGGTATAATGAAGAGTACATTCTCATAACACAATGTGTAATATTCATCACTGTAAGAACTGGTGCCCAGTACCCTGATTGTCTAAATTGTCTCCATTGGCTCCAATGAACATCAATAATATTTGTCGAGTTCCCATACCAGCTGTCAGTACTGATTGTTTCGTCAGACAATGTTTTATCTTAGCGCATTGCAGAAAACGGAAGTCATTGACTTCTCAATTCCATTGTGAATAAGTTCATTTACTATTTCGTAATATACTTCTGCTATTGTCTTTTTTAGAGGTCAGAGGTCGGTTTTCCGGTAATACTCATTTCCAGTTACAAGTATACTGACTTTGACCTACTAGACCCTTTATTTTTTACGCGGGGAATGCTTTTCACACCATATCCTCTGGAGAGACGAAGGGCGTGTATGGGGCTCCCGGAAAACCAGTTTACCCACTAAACCCCGCGGCCTACCTCGGCAGTCCGGAGAAGCTCCAGGAACGCATTAGCGGCTTCTAGAGTCCTCCCTGCTGACCTACACTAGACCTATTACTTCGTTAATAGGCTTTGACAGTCCACTGCTGGATATAAGCCTTTTCTTAACAAGGAGGTTTTGGCTTACTACATCACGCTGGCCCCACGAGTTGGTATAGGATGTCTTTCAAGTTTTCCTTTTCTTTACAGTAGTGTTGTCTTGCATACTTTGTTCCCATAGTCGCCTGTTACAACACCCATAGGAAGCGTAGCGGTGGTGATACTCTGTATTGTTAATCCATCACCGCACGGATACTTACACTCCTCGAACTATGTGTTTATCATTGTTTCCTTCTAATCTACTTTTCCTTTCAATAAATTTCTAATATCGCAATGCTTTGCCTACATCCAGCAGTTAGAGGCTGCTCGTGATAATGATGACCTAAAAACGTAGATCAGCTAACAAAATGGAACTGCTATGTCCACGCTGTTGTGTAGTTTAGTTTCGAAGAAGCAGCTTGTGTGCAGTGGTCTGTTACAAGCTGTTAATAAAGTTGCGAGCCGTCCCTCGCTTCATTCGTTTCGTGTTGAAATATTGAATAAACACTAGCACGTTTTTCTGCACCATTGTTGGTACACAAATTTAATTGTCCGAATATAAATTAACGCCCATTTACGTCTTGATAACTTCAAACTAATAAGACTAGCTAGTTTAACTCGTTCATGTATGATATCAAAACAATTTAATACAACTCCAGTCTTTAATAGTGAAATTTCTCTTTTATTTCCCAAATGCATTATTGTCTTCTTTTCATCTCGGTAATTAAATGTATACTTCGAGTATTCTCGATATATATGCACTCTATAATATTACTGATATAATATCTATGATAAAAATACAGAAATTATTACACCGTTACTCGTTTTTATCACTAAACAACAACTAGTCTCTAATTTATAATTTTTCTGACATTCCAGGTTACCTGACACCGGACAGCCTCCAGTGCTCATATCGTTAGCAGACAACGCCAAATTGGAATTGAGACATCCAGACGAACTGCTGTTCGTTAACGACTCCGAGGAACTGAATGATACTAAAATATTCTCCATCATTGACGGCGAAACCGACAGTGAAAAAGAGAAATCCCCTGAAGATGTGGCAAAAGAAAAAGAAAGCACAGAACCACGAGTCACTGTCAAAGCTAAACCAGTGCATGAAATTAAACAAGTAGATGAAGCGTTTCAAGCGACCTCAGAACCAGATACAACAACAGAATCTCAAATTGAAGAATCCAAAGAACAAGATGCAGAAAACATTCCAGTGAAACCGGAGACTCCACAGGAGGACATTCCCTCCTTCTCTGAATGGGCCCAGAAACAATTAGCTGAAGCTGAAAAAAAAGACACTGTATTAAACCACTCAAGTCAACCTAGTCATAGCAATACGAACTTTAGTAGTAAAAGCACCAAATTAAGGTCAAAAAATTACGCTTCACTTGCTTGCGGAGCCAAAGTAGTTGCCGTCAATCCGGAGGCAGGTTCGGCCAGTTCTATTTTGTCGCCCAACAGGGATGAGTACATGCTCAATACGTGCAACAGTCGTATTTGGTTTGTTGTGGAGCTCTGCGAGGCTGTACAAGCGCAAAAAATAGAGATAGCCAACTTCGAATTATTCTCCTCCACTCCCAAAGATATTGCTGTTTACTTCAGCGACCGATTTCCAACAAGGGAGTGGGCTAGCGTCGGACAGTTCACAGCCCAAGAAATGAGAGACGTGCAAAGTTTTGATTTGTACCCTCATTTATTTGGTAAATTCATCAAAGTAGAGATGCTATCTCACCACGGTTCTGAGCATTACTGTCCAATTTCACTGTTTAAAGTGTATGGGACATCAGAATTCGAAGTGTTAGAAAAAGAAAATTCACAGCATCCTGCGCACATAGATGAAGACGAGGATGATGATATACTAGATGTGCCAGATATTCCCGCTGCCGAAACTGAACCGTCTAAAAATTTATTCGGTTCTGCAAGAGACGCAGTGATGTCAATCATGAAAAAGGCGGCCCAGGCTCTGGTGAAAACTGAAGTTCCTAAAAATGTATCATCGGAACACAACGATACGTCATCAAACAATGAATATAAACGGTGTTGTTCCCCCAGCCATATAATCGTGTGTGATAATTGTAGCGAGACTCTTTACAATGAAGTGTACGAATTGATTAGCTGCAGCTCAGACAAATTAGTGAATTTAGTGCGTCAGGTGTTTCTCCGAGACACACTAAAGTGCACCGGCATTTGTCAGCCGTATGGACTTGATTTTAAAAGTACAAAGACTATAGAGTTTAGTGATGAACGTGTTGCTTATTTGAACGCTTTATTTCCTCAAAAATATTTAGCCGCTCTATGTAATATTATAGCTATTAAAGAGAAGAAAGTTGTTTTAAATACAAGTTTTGAAACTGAACTAAATGTTACCATAAATGTAACTGTGGAAGAATCACCACAAAAAGTGAGTAGTGAAACGAATTCAGAACAAGAGATAAAATTAGTGCCAGATAAAAATACCGCTACTGATGATAATAATGTTAATGAAACAGCACAATCCGAAGAAAAGAAAATAAGCGAAGCGGCAACTGAGGGTACTGCTGTACCGACAGAGTTGCCAAAAGAGGTAATCGAGTCAGCTGATGATAAAGTAGAAGAGACTCCTTTAATTGAAGAAAAACCATCTCAAGAATCACAAGAAGCTCAAATAGAAATAGAAAAAGCTGCAGATGTTATTATTGAATCTGATAATAAAGATAGTAATCAGAAAACTGAAGTGAAGAATGGTAAACTGGAAGTTGTTACTGAGAAATCGAAAGACTACAATGGTTTAGAGGAAGGAGGTGATCCGATAGTGATTGACAATGAAAACTTTATATCCGATTTTGATCAGATGGCGGTAGACCCAACTCCTGCAGGCGTGCAAGCGTCTCAAAATCAAAATCAACCTCAAACTACGTTGCAGAAGGAATCCGTATTTTTGAGGCTATCCAATAGAGTAAAGGTATGAATTTCAGCACTATACATCTAGTTCTTCTTTTTTTACAAATACCTCTTCGACTAATGAAGGCTAATATTATAAATGGTATTAGATGAACATCAGAATAAAGGTTATTTTCATATTTAAGGTTGTATATATGAGGCTCAAATGCCCATGTCCAACAGTAGACTGCGATAGGCTGAATAGAAATATTTAAATATAAACGACTCGTTATAAATATCTCTCATATGACGAAATCTAAATTTTCATAACAGTAGCACTTGGTACTGTAATACAAAGTTTTGTGATTTTTATGATAGGTAGAACAAACCTCAGATGTATTTTATGTGTTTTAAGGGTATTTTTAAAGAACTAGTAACTTGTTCCATAATGTTCAATTTTTATCTAGTAAAAGGTATTTTCAGTTTCGTTTTGGAGCTACTCCATCAACTTGGGATTTGCCCAGCCTGACTAAACTTTAATTCCTTTTTGAATAAACAATAATCAAGGTGTTGATGATATTTACATATACAAATATAGTGTGTTCAAATGTATCCTGTTATAAGGTTATTCTTAAATGCTCTAAAAATTAATAAATCCAATCTATACTTCCAGAAAAAATCGCGGTAATTTGTACGAATTTCCATACGCTGCTATTTTTTCTATTGGCTCAAAACTGAAGTAGTTAAAAAAAATGGGTGTCAAAATCCGTAGGCCTGATCTCAAGTGATGCGTCTTCCAATGCACATTTAATGTTCACAAATGTACAATAGATAAATTATTAACATTTGTAATGTAACTATTTCAGACGCTGGAACGCAACATGTCTCTTTCCGGCCAGTACTTGGAGGAGTTAAGCAGACGCTACAAAAAGCAAGTTGAAGAGATGCAGAAAACTTTCGAAAAGACCGTGTTGCAGATGACAGATGAGCGACGGAAAAGCAACGAACGCGAACAGAAGTACTTGGATCAGATGACGACGTTGCAGGAGCAACTCGGCCAAATGGCGGCAGCCATGCACATCCTCATGGAAGAAAGAGACAGCTGGTTCGGTAATATCAACTTCTTCAAATTCGTAGTTTTCCAGTCAATAATCGTCGCAGTCGTGTTCTATGTTTTGACCAAGAAGCGAAAAGTCGAGACTGTTATGATACCGATAGGCAAAAAAAATAAAAGGAAACCAGATAAATTCAGGCGGAAATCTGTTGAAGGAGTAAGTGGACACGCTACGCCATCGATCAAAAAGCGGCGACCCAGTGAAGAAGCGCTGCAAATAGCCAGACTGTCTACTGAGGAAACGAGCAGAGAGGACGAAGAGGGAGAATGGCAAATAGCTCGCAAGAATAGAAGAAGAAAAACTTCAATAATACACAGAGAAGGAGAAGTGGAACCGCCCAAAGATTGGTCACGACAGGATAGCATTGGGAAATTACAGGAGAATACTATTACTTTAGACGAAGAGGAGTTCTTTGCTCCCGTTCCAGAACCTAAAGAGTTCAATGAGATCGAAGACGCTATCCCTCTGAAACAGGATTTTCCCAAGACAAATGGCTCCTTCTTCAACAACTTGAAGAGTAAGACAATGAAAACAAGACGGCTGTCATCGCCAGCATTCCTGAGGACTTTGAGTCGTCAGAGCAGCAGGAGCACACCTAGTCCAGTCGTAAGGAATCAAGAACCAGTTTTTAATGGAAATGTCAACAAGAAAGCTTCTTCGGAGTCGCCTACCGGGAGTCTGTGGTCAGAATCAACGGAGATATCTCAAAATGGTCAACAAGAAGAGCAAGGTGGCAGCAAGAAGAAGAAAAGTTTTAAGAATATTCTGAAGAAAGTGTTTTGAAGACTATATTTTTAATTCAAGTGTTCTGTATTTCGCTTAAAGTATTAAGCGCAACGCTATATGTAATTTATTTAATTGCGAACATTAATGTTTAAATTATTGTATGTGTGTTGTTTGTAGACCTCATAGGTGCCAATTGTGATAAATTAGGGAGCCTAATTGTTAGCGTGTTTAAATTTTGTTTTTGATGCAGTGGCGTTAGCTTATGTGGAGATATGTATGTTAGTGTTTGCGACAATAAAGTGAAGTTGGAATGACGAGTGCTAGTCTCGAGTTGGGAGCGATCGGTAAACAAAGAAACGGCATTAAATGCATTACTTTTATTTTGTAGTTTCATTTATAAATCATTGTATTTGTTATTTTATAGTACACATAATTGAGCAAGGCAATATTACAATTGCTAGTTTATCAACGTACCTTCGGTTCATAAACGCAAGGTCGACTTTTGAATAACAAATTTGAAACAGTCTAAAAGATGTGTGTTGCACAGCGCCATCGTGCCAGCCCGTATAGAAGTTATCTTTCTACGTCAGAAGGTTATGCCACCTGAATATAATTCTGCAAGCCCTATAGTATTTTTATTTTTGTCTATTTAACTAAACTTACATATACAGGGTGTCCAAGAACCTGGCGTCCAACTGGATTCCCACGATGCCCCAAGTTCTAACAGTACTCAGAAAAATATTTTAAAAAATCCACCCCATGTACTTACAGAATTATACTGATTTCAAAAAAAAAGGGGAAATGAGCACCCTGTGACATACTTTTGAATGCTGTGACTGCTAATGCTGATAATTTCGATATTTCTTGGAGGTTTTGTAATCTAGGGTATTGCTGTGTCTAAATAGAATGTAAAAATAAAGTACTTTTTGTACCATTTTAAAATAAAATATTATTTTAACTAAAGGTGATATGGAAAACTATTGAATTTCGCAACTTTGACCGACTGTAGTGTAAAAAAAATGTACCAAAATAGTATGGCAAGTGACGTCAAATTTTGACGCGTTTATTCCTCTTTTTAAAAAGGTATAATACTTACACATTAATTTGAAAAAAAAAATTTTGATAATATTTTTACTCAACAACCCAATTTTTACGAAGTGCCTACCTACTAACGGTAACTGTCGGACCCTTTCTTATCTTAGAAACTGTTATGTTACTACTATTATTTACTTCGGTTCCAAGAGTGAGCAAGAAGGAAATACACACAGGTAGATGGGTTCCCAGTAGAATAAAAGCAAAGAATGTTAGTTTAAAGATATTTTATTACAATAAATGTTCAAAATGTTGACCACCCGCGGCAATACAAGCTCTCACTCTCCTTAAAAAGGACCGCTTTATGTTTCGCGAGTGACGTATCACCTGCACTGCTTGTGTTATCTTCTCACGAAGGTCAGCGATGTCATTAATGGGCTTCGCATAAACGAGCTCCTTCATAGTTCCCCAGAAAAAAAAATCCAGCGGATTTAAGTCAGGTGAGCGGGCTGGCCACGGGATTGTTCCTGATCGCCCAATCCACCTGTTCGGGTATTGCTCGTCCAAAAACTCTCTAACGGATACGCGAAAATGTGCTGGACAGCCGTCGTGTTGGAACCACATATCTGGTGGGGTCTCTTCTAGTAAGTTTGGCAAATCATTTTGAAGAAAATTTAAATATGATTCGCCAGTCAAATTCTCGGGCATCTCAAATGGACCAATAATATTCCCACAGAGAATACCGGTCCACATGTTCACTTTGAACCGGTACTGGGATCTATCTTCTCGCATCAAGTGCGGATTTTCCACATGCCACTCGTGCAAGTTGTGTAGGTTCATGTAGCCATCTTTCTTAAATGTTGATTCATCTGACCACAAAATTTTGTCGATAAAGTTTTCGTCTTCTCGATGTTTTTGCAGGATTGTTTCACAAAACGCGACTCGGCTCGGATAGTCTCGAGGTAAAAGACTTTGCACTCGCTGTACGTGGTACGGATGATATTCTTCTTTTTGGAGAATACTGTGTGCTGTGCTCTTCGGTATCCCCGTATCAGCTTCTATTCCTCGCACAGAGATGCTTGGATTTGCCGACACCGCCTCTAAAACTTCATCGCGTATGAAGTCATTTACGGGTCGTCCTTCACCAGCTACTTGATTGGGGAACCGCCCGTCACATAGTGATCTGTGCACATTAATGAAAACTCGATGGTCGGGATATCGCGTAGCCCTCGGATACCTTTCTCTGTAAAGTCTCGCTGCAGCTCGTCCATTACCTCTACATTCTCCATAAATGTAGTGCATATTTGCGTATTCTTGCGGAGTGTAGGTCGCCATGGTAGCACACACAAAACACAAACTGTCCAAACACAGGCAAAGGTCGTCGTAAAGAGTTCGTTTCAAAGTCCAGAGCACAAAGAGTAATCGAGTCCAATAAACAAAGCTTTAAATCGTAGTACGTGATCAATGGTAACAATAAGAGAGAGGTGCGTAGTAACGGCAGGAGGCAGTGACGTGTACTGACCGTACTGTTATCCTAAATAGCACGATCCCAGATAGCGTCACTATCTATCTCACTCGCACCTCTAACCTTTTTCTCCCTCACTCTTACCTGAATAATGGGGTACCATAAAGAAGAACCAGCAAATCGCAAAGATAGTTTCTGTCTTGCTCCCTCCTGTTGTAATAACGAATCACTATGGTGAGATGCATGCACATACCGTCCCTTACGGTCTAACCTGTTTTTTGAGAGGCCTGTTGTTATTTTTATGAGCATACAATAGTAATTCTTTAGAGGTTAGATTCAATTCGTCGTAAATTTATCTTTCTAAGAATTCTGTAAGACATCGTAAAAATTGGGTTGTTGAGTAAAAATATTATCAAAATTTTTTTTTTCAAATTAATGTGTAAGTATTATACCTTTTTAAAAAGAGGAATAAACGCGTCAAAATTTGACGTCACTTGCCATACTATTTTGGTACATTTTTTTTACACTACAGTCGGTCAAAGTTGCGAAATTCAATAGTTTTCCATATCACCTTTAGTTAAAATAATATTTTATTTTAAAATGGTACAAAAAGTACTTTATTTTTACATTCTATTTAGACACAGCAATACCCTAGATTACAAAACCTCCAAGAAATATCGAAATTATCAGCATTAGCAGTCACAGCATTCAAAAGTATGTCACAGGGTGCTCATTTCCCCTTTTTTTTTGAAATCAGTATAATTCTGTAAGTACATGGGGTGGATTTTTTAAAATATTTTTCTGAGTACTGTTAGAACTTGGGGCATCGTGGGAATCCAGTTGGACGCCAGGTTCTTGGACACCCTGTATACTTAAAGCTATTCACAAAGAATCACATGAGATGCCTACAATACAATAAAAGTATAATTATGACACTTATTTCGCTTCTCGTGGTTTAGTTAGTGTCCGCTTATGATAAAAAATTTTTTTTTTCTGTATGTAAGTTGTACTACAATTAAGAATTGTTTTAAATCTAACAATGCATTCAAGTCTTATGAATATTATAATTTCCTTCATTTCGTCCATGATCCATAACATCTAATTATGTTGGTCTTTACAAAAATATACCTGACAATTATTTAATCAAATTAATCAAAATTAATACTAGACCCGCCATCTAGAGAAAGTAACTCGTACTACTTCAAACTACCTATTAATTCTACATCGCGATATGAGTGTTCACACTTTACTGTAAACCAAGATTAGGATTAAGGTAGAATTTGGCTGCAGTTTAGTTTACCTTAATATTCTTACTTCTAAACACATTAGGAATAGCTTTCCTTTTAAATTTATGCTATTTTCTTTCATCTACAACTGAGAAGTTGCAAGCAAATGGCGCATTTTCACATTCATTTCTTAGTTAAAATATTTTATGTTCAGTGTTTAGGGCAAAACCTGTATTAGCTTACTCCACTAATTTTAATACATAAAAAAATATTGAAGGATTTCTAAGAAACGATTACAACTGACTGCAGAAAGTCTTTCAAATCCACACACCGAATGGCAACGAGCTTCTTCTGTCTAGCAGCAGCGTTTAGCTCCCTCACTGCTTTGTCGAAATCCTCATTATTGTAAGGCTGACCACTGTTTGTGGCGAACACTATTTCGTTCACCTCCTCATATAGCTTCACGGTGGTAATGTGCTTAAAGTGACGTTTGATGGCATCCAAGATGGATTCGTGGAGTTGTGTGTCTCTGCATACCAGATTTAGGATGAAGTGGCCTGGAAAAGGTAAGAAGTGTAATGATTCCCTTATGTAGACAAATAAGACAAGTTTGCCGTCTTAAGGAGCTGGACGGCTTCAGCCTCTAGCAGAAAAATAATATTTCTTTCAAAAAGACGAGGCCCTCACCTGAAATAAATCCTGTGTCGCGGGGGACTTTACAAGCATACAAGAAACGGACACAAAAACACCCAGACTCAAAACAACAATTTGTGGATCACACAAAGTGTTGTTCCATGTGGGGTTTGAACCCACAATACTTAGCGAAGTATAGAGCGGCGTAGCGACCGCTTAAGCCACTAGGTCAACCGTGTAGTCGCATTTCTCTCTTAAGAATATAGAGTGACATGGCCCCTATACTTCCCATGGGTGTCGTAAGAGGCGACTTAGAGAACAAAATATGAAATACAACATCGCTACTAAGAGAAGGAAAACTTGAAACAATTTCTATACCAATCCGTCTGACCTGCGTGGTATAGTAGGCCAAAACCTCCTTTCTAAGGAGATGTCTATGTCCAGCTGTGGACTGTTAAAGGCTGTTTATAATAATTATA
Organism: Hypercompe scribonia; assembly: GCA_949316085.1. NCBI lineage: Eukaryota > Metazoa > Arthropoda > Insecta > Lepidoptera > Erebidae > Hypercompe > Hypercompe scribonia. Next base: position 2,758,733 of record OX438976.1, on the reverse strand, counting down.
TTATTTAACTATGCAACTTCAATTAAATTGCATTACAACCATTGATGCAGGGGTGACAGTTATCGTGGTAATTGTGTAAGCCTTACACTGTCACGATGACTGTCATGCCTTTTACGTCCCCAACCGGGGAGTGCAAAAGCATCTCACAAGGCCGCCACAGTGTGGGTCATTCTGTCTGCATTTGCAATGAGTACGGTGACCACAACTCTTGGATTCCATTCATGTTTTCCATCAGGCAGAGTAGAGTCACTTTGGCAGGCTCTTAATATAGAATATATATATATCAAGAACAAACGAGTGGACTTAAATTCTAAAATATTATTGTTGCTAGCTAAATAATATCCAAAATCATAACAAAGAATTTGATTGTCGCTGTAAATCAGTTCCTGTTAATTCAATATCGAAACTATACCTTTTGAAGTTATTTGTAAAAAATAATTAGTTATGACGTCACACCTGTGGCCAAATAAAAATTAAGAAAAAATTAAAAGATTAAATGGAAATTAATTTGATCGTTATCAAATAAAGCCTAGTTAGTTGTAGTATGTAACGTGTCTAAAGTTTTCTATAAAGCACTGAACTAAAGTTGAAGAGTTAGTGACAAACAATAGATGGTTACACAAGAACTCACCATCTTCAGTAAGGATTTTTTTTGCATCATCAAGTACGTGATCCTCCAAGAACTGCCGGGGAGGACACGAGAGTCCCACGGAGCGATCCTTACTGTCCATATCGAACATGACTGCTCCGTATTTGTTACCTGGAATATAAAGACACAAAATGAAGCTTATGAGGTACGTAAATTTTGAGGGAAATAGATCTAGACAATGGTAATGGTAACATAGTGATTTAACTGACTTGAAAAAGGGAGGTGTTATAATCTATCCTATTTGCTAGGGCCGGCTCGACCGGGGCAGTACTACCCTCCCACAGAAGACCAACCTAAAGCTCCAGCATCCGTGTTGTCGTGTTTCGTTGGTGAGTGTGAGACCGGAGGCCCACTGATGCAGGGGTGACAGTTATCGTAGCAACTGTGTAAGACTTACACTGTCACGATGACTGCCATGCCTTTTACGATCCCAAGCGGGGCGTGAAAAATCATCTCACAAGACCGCTATAGTTTGGGTCACCATACTGCATTGTCTGCATTTGTAATGAGTATGGTGACCACAACTCTTGGATTCTATTCAAGCTCACATTAATATAGAAAAAAAAAATAAAAAAAAATATGTTCGGCATTTTCTTGAAAATATATTTATTTTATATATTTATATAAATTCCTAGATACCGATCTCCCGAAAGAAAGCAACTGACACTATCGAGATATTCTAAGTGAGCGACGAATACGATGCGACGCTGCGAACGCGACGAACGCGATCAACAACCGCAACGTGTATCTTATGTGTAACGCGCACTTGTTTTGTAGGCGACCAGACGCGACACCATGGTCGATTCAGAAGGGTTGATCGTCACAGACGTTGGTCTTTTAAAATTTCTTGTTTTTAATTTAGATTCAGACTTAATAGTAGCAATAATCTAATACAAAGTAAACGATAATACTCTACAATATTGTTTAAATTTATTAGTATCGTTTCTTATTTTTTTTTTAAATAATAAAAATAAATGATCGCATTGCATCGTGTCGTGTCGTGTCGCATCGCGTCGTGTCGTGTCGTATTCTTAGCTCTCGTTGGATATTTTTCGCGTGTAGCATTACGTCACAGTGCATTGTGTCGTATTTGTCGCTGACGTAAGACACTTGTATCGCGTCGCATTGCATCGCATCATATCGCGTCGTATTCGTATAATGTTGACGCTGACTTACCAACATAATAAAAAACTCACCATTTTTAGCTTCATCCTTTAAGAAGTCCAATCCATCTTTGATTTGTACTTCCAAATTCTCATCGATCTGAAGTTCGAAATAATCTTTGGCGATGTTTAACATAACCGGGTCTAAGTCCACTGCAGTGACTTTGAGACTGTCGTAACACTTCCTGAGGAACATACACAGGCTGCCTCCACCGAGACCTAGGACGGCTACTTTGGGGGAGGATGCTCTGGAGAGCTGCACTCCGACGCACATGAAGGAATGGTACAGCGATATGTGACCGAAGTCCACTACTAATTTGGATTTGTTCTTCCTCTTCACTGTAACAAATGAAATATAATGATGTAAAACCGCTTACGAGTTAGGAATTGTGATTAGATGAATACATCGAAATAGTTGTAGCGACTTCTACATTAAAAAAAAATATATACATCCAGCAGCGCCATCTAGCGAAGATACATCGAACTACGAAGTATGAACGAAACGTATGAATGTAAGGAACTACTATGCAATTACTAATCCTGTATCGCGAAAGAGAGATTCGCGTGGCAATTAGGATATATACAACATCTAAACATGAACTGTTGGGCCGTGGCCCGCTAGGCATGATCACCTCGACCGATCAGAGGATCCTCCCTTTGTGTCGGAGGGACATGACCCCCGTCCCTCCATATAGTAATACATGATTTTTCCCTAAAAATGTAAAACCTATGATATTTTAATTTTCTATAAAACCATTTAGCTGAATTGATTATTTGTAAATTAAAAATTGTTCAGTGTTAAAAACAACTGTATAGATCACATCTAAAATAAAACGATATACAAGTTGGCAAATGAAACAACGGGTTCGCCGGTAGCAAGTCTTTAACGACACCTATAAACAGACACCACTTACATACTAAAATATATACATTTTATACAAGAGCGCGTCTCTTTTTTTCAAAAAACTTCAATTATTTGTTATTTTTACCTGTTTTTAACTTGGCTTCAGACTGCACTAGGAACTGGTTGTCCAAGAACACGAGCCTCCGATGCGTGGCACCCTCTACATCCACGTCCTCGACCACGAACTCGCCAGAAATCTCTGAGGAGCCTTCGTACACCTTCACTCTGCGACCCACGTCACTGCCCAGAGACAGGAATGGTATCTAGAATGTAGAACGGTAGGGAGTCAAATTTTTCACATTTTTGTTTTGTATGTATGTTTTATTGAAATTTTTCACATTTAGTCCGCGGCAAGATGCTGCTCACTGTAACGGCGTTCAGATGACTAACGCATCGATACCTCGTAGACGGGTCCTCGGGGGGGGACAACTTTTTTTAGGGAGGGGATATGGCATGTTCCGGACTCATTTGCAAAAGTTACCGCACTTTGAAATTTCGCCTGGGTCGAAAACGACCCATGAGTCGGAATTGAGAGTTAAAATGTCATACGTACAAGGTATATGGGTAACGTTTTTTAACTTTTGATGATAGGTTAAAAAAAATTGTTGTAAAATGTCATTAATATTCTAGGTAGTAGAGCCACGCTGATTTCAGCACGAGCGGGCCGGCTCGACCGGGGCAGTACTACCCCCTCCCACAGAAGACCAACCTAAAGCGCCAGCATCCGTGTTGTCGTGTTTCATTGGTGAGTGCGAGACCGGAGGCCCATTGATGCAGAGGTGACAGTTATCGTGGTAACTGTGTAGGCCTTACACTGTCACGATGACTGTCATGCCTTTTACGTTCCCAAGCGGGGTGTGAAAAAGCATCTCACAAGGCCGCCATAGTGTAGGTCACCATACTGCATTGTCTGCATTTGCAATGAGTATGATGACCACAACTCTTGGTTTCTATTCATGCTTTCTATCAGGCAGAGTAGAGTCACTTTGGCAGGCTCTTAATATAGAAAAAAAAAATTAACCTATCTTAAGTTAAACCTATTTAGTTTAAAAAGTATGCTTAAAATTGATTTATGAATCCTGAAAATATCGCAAGTTATTTACAAAACAAAGACCCATTTTTAGGTAGGTGGATAAAAAAGTCTGGTCGATAAACACTCGAAAAGGTCAGTAAAACTTACCTGTCCAGTAAAACCGTAAGGAATGAGCATCTTGGCCGCGTGGGTTAACTCTTCCTTAACAGCGTCGAGGCTCTCGAACTTGTGACCCCGCCGCAATACTGCAACAACGAGGCGGCCAAACCTAGCAGAGTCTTGCAACTGTCTCCGGCCTGCTGGTGTGCCGAAAAGCCACTCGGATTCCCTAGAAAATGTACACATACAGTCAGGTTTGGACCCTTAAGGGAAAGACAGAAAAATTTGTTCCACTATTCTACTCCACTATTTAGTGTCACGTAATAGGGAACACAAGACTATTGCTTTTATCCTGACGGTCTGGGAATTAAATATCATCATCATCAACATCAACAGCCTTTAACAGTCCACTGCTAGACATGAGCCTCTCCATAGCAAGCAGTTTTTGGCCCACTATACCAGGCTGGCCAGACGGGTCGGTATAGGCTTTGTTTCAAGTTTTTTCTCTCTTTGTAATAATGTTGTCTTGCATATTTGGTTCCCTTATTCGCCTTTTACGACACCCACGGAATGAATAGGAGTGGTAACACTATGTACTCTTAATCCGTCACCACACGGACTGACATACCATAAACAAATAAATATTTCGGACACTTGACACTGTGGAGGGACGTGTGGCATGTGTCCCTCCGACACAAAGGGAGGATCCTCCGACCAGGCGAGGTGATCATGCCTGGTGGGCCACAGCCCGACGGTTGATGTTGGGATGTTGTACATATGCTAATTGCCACACGAATCTCTATATCGCGATGCAGGATTAGTAGTAGCATTGTAGTTCATTACATTCATACGTTTCGTTTATACTTCGTAGTTCGATGTATCTTCGCTAGATGGCGTCGTTGTACATTTACTTTTGAGTTAATAATGTAGAAGCCGCTACAACACAAAGAAGAGCTTGTACTGTGATAACGAGACCAACTGGCATAAATATCATATACTTTTTTTTTTATAAATACATATTTTATATAGAAAACATCCAAACTTCGAAACAAACATTTGTTGATCCTTCAAACATTTGGTTCAAACCCGGGAATCGAAACTGAGACCTCAATCTCTGTTTACTTTGGGTAAGATTCGACCTCCTCAACTGGGTAAGACTTTGGTCCTCACATAAAAAGATTCTCGTGGCGATTAGCACATATACGACATCCCAACATTAACCGTTGGGCAGCGGCCCGCCAGGCATGATCACCTTGGCGGGTCGGAGGATTCCTTTGTGTCGGAGGGACATGACACCCGCCCCTCCACAAAACCAGTATCAGACTATCTATAGCATTTGCAAGTGCATTAAAAAGTCATTGTCATCGAACGAAATCAGTTGTTGACAAAACAACGCCCTCACATAATCATTCAACATTATTTTCGTGTGGTAAACAGCATTTGACGCAAATCTTAAGTGTTGAGAGTTCACGCACTGCGCATTGAGCTATTTATGTACTCATATACCTATAAATAAATGATTATCTATATGAGAAGGTAGGTGTTTGTTGACAGCATGTAAATTAGACCAGTCCAGTATATACTCGTATTTATTTACGGATGTCCGTGTGGGGTTACTATTGATGGATTAAGAATAGGGTGTGTCAGCCTTTATTCATACCGGTAGGTGTTGTAAGAGGCGACTAAAGGAGATAAACCAGAATGCTGACATGTCGGGTTGGTATATTTCGGATGCCGGCTATTATGAAAACGAACAAAAGCTATGGTAATAAACCTGGATTGGTTGCACTCTATTTTTATTGACAGCAAACTGTAAGAAGCAAAAACTTCTTTGTTATAAGTGTCAAATTGGTCCTATCGAGAAATATACCTATGCATTTTTAGTGTTCGAGTGAGACGGCAAATTTTACCTGCGTTTGCGCAAATAGCGACTCGACAATGAACTACATTTGTCACTGTGCTTGCTATGTGCAAAATGAAGAAATATTTTTTTGATAGATTTTTATAGATATCCTTAACAAATAAATAAATAATACTTTTTATTTGTTTTTTTTACTTGCCACCATTTTCTTCCATATCGTACATACACACATACTTGAACGAGGAGTTAAAATTATATTTAAAGTAAATATATATTCGGCAAGTTAAGCAATCCCGGAACCCCGGGATTTTATTTCTAATTAGCCGTGCCCCCGCGACATCGTTCGCGTACGATTTGAATTTTTAATTTTTATCTTAGACATGGATTTTGCTGGTAAAATCCCGATCCCGTGGGCAAATCAGCAAAAAAGTAGCTTATAGGTTGCCCTGTAATCTCGTCTATCTGCTAGTAAATGTCTCATTATAATCGGTTCAGCGGTTCCAGAGATTAGCCCGGATAAACAAACAGACAGACATTAGTATCGTGTAAAGAGCTATAAGCACTTGAGAAAACATTTTTTTTTAATCAAAAACTGACCCTACAATTTTATTTATTCGTCTTGATACAAACATTCTCAGAAACAACTTCCATAATATGTTAGCCAAAAATTAACTTTAGATAAATGCATTTTTTTTATACCACGACGGTGGCAAACAAGCATACGACCCGCCTGATGGTAAGCGGTTACCGCAGCCTACGGACGCCTGCGGCACCAGGGGCATCACGTGCACGTTGCCGACCCTTCAAAAACCTATTTACCTCCTTCTTGAAGAACCGCATACTGTAGTTGCAGTGCATTCGATTATTCGAACTCGAGTTATATAAAAGTATTATATATTTAGAATAAATAGTCAAGGTAATCTGTAATTCTTGACGTTACACAATTTCCACGAGATATAATCTGCAGTACTCATAAAACCACGCTCTAATGAGTCTGCTGCCGAGGTGAAGAGCATCAAAGAGACTATTTTCAGTGACATATAATAATGTTAGACGCTCCAGTGAAATATAAATAAATTTATGATAGTTATGATGAATGATTGTCCACCTGCTATGCAAGCGAGCTTCAAATTATCAGTCAGGAGTACTTAAAATAATCCTAACTGCTGGTAATTCTAATTTCGCGTTTTGATTAGGTTTGGAATGTGTGGAATCCGTGTGGTGACGGATTATCTCCCTGTTGGCCCCCATGGATGTCGTAAGAGGTAAATAAAGAACATCACTACATAAAGATGGAAAACTTGAACAAACCCGTTTGGCCAGTGTGGTATAGTAGGCCAAAACCTCTTGAGGCTTATGTCCAGCAGTGGACTGTTAAAAGCTGTAGATGATGATTGGAATGTGACGTCATGATATTTAGGACCCCTCCTTGTTTCACAATGACAGGCATGTTGCGAAGTATAAACTCATTTTACCCTCAAAAAAATATGTAAAACTTTTTCTTTTCTTTCTGAATTTACTATGCCTTGTTTCTTTTGTCATATTATATTGTCAATGGTACATTCGAGAAGTATGGTTTAATTTCCGCCTTTTACTCTAATTTTATACAATACTTCCACAACCCCCTACCCTTTTAACGTGTGATGTAGTTTATGAATGGTCTCTTCACTCCTATCTACCTTAATTCCTAAAGTGCCGTTTGGCTGGTTTTCCTCCTATTATACAAGTAGAACAAAAAAATTTGTCAGCAAAGTATGGGGGTTTAATACGCGTTCTCCTACGCAAGCATGAACTATGCTTATGTAAGGTAGGTGATTATGTTGAATCTATCCGGATCAATGCATTTAACTATAGATAGATTACTTAATACTTATGCATCATTAATACAAAGCTTCGTATACACTCGTGTCCGACAAATACTCCTATAGTAACCCAGTGGGTCTTTGCAATTGCAATTTCAACCAACTTTTGAATGGATCGAAACATTTCAGAGACATTTTAGTTTAAATTATTATTCAGGGCCTGTCAAAATGACTCTACACTGCAAAAGCATGAATAGAATCCAAGAGTGGTAGTCACTATATCCATTGTGAAAACAGACAATGACAAATGACAACAGCAGCAACGTATGGTGACCCACACTATGGCGGCTTAGTGAGATGCTTTTTACCATACTCATCGCTTAAAGGACTCGGGATCATAGCAGGAGGAAAACACGTACACTGGTAGTGAGTTCCAGGTTTTAACTGATGTGCATAGGAAAGAAGAGCCAAGTCGTTTAGTTCAGGAGCGTCTAGCATTCTAAAATGGTGACTTCCAAGGCCAACACATGTTGTCCTATAGAGGAAGGGAGAACGTGAGACCAGTTGGAAGAGTTTGTCAGAACACTCCACGTTAAACGTAATAGAGGACTACCATAAAGGTGACATTAATTCTACTATAGAAGTAAGTACTTAAACAAAAAACTATGAGAAATTTTTGAAGTGGAACGGGATTTTACCAGGTAGTAGAGCCACGCTGATTTCAGCATGAACGGGCCGGCTCGTCCGGGGCAGTAATACCGTCCCACAGAAGACCAACCTAAAGCGACAGCATCCGTGCTGTCGTCTTTCGTTGGTGAGTGCGAGATCGGAGTCCCATTGATGCAAGGGTGACAGTTGTCATACTGTGTGCAATACAATGCTACGATAACTGTCATGTCTTTTACCTCCCCAAGTGAGGCGTAAAAAATCGTAATAGGCCGCCATGGCGTGGATCACCATACTGCATTGTCAACATTCACAATGAGTACGGTGACTACAATTTTTGGATTCTATTCATGCTTTCCGTCAAGCAGAGTAGAGCTACTCTGGCAGGATATTAAAATAAAAATAAAAAAACGAATTCGCGGTGTGATGCTCCAACGTCACATTATGTTTCATGGTTAACTGAATTCTAGTTTCTACTGTTAACTATCTTTGTACATAGATTAGCTGACCCGCGCAACTTCGTCTGCTTCTCCTATTGGCCGTAGTGATGTACAGCGGTTATGGCCAACCTTAACATATAGGCATGTGATGTCGTTTAAGAAACTATTAAAGGGGAACAGCGCATGCAATGGAAGCTCTCAAGAGTCCGTTTTTACAACATTTTTTATTGATGGTCCGCTCCTTTTAATCGTAGCGTGATACTATATAGCCTATAGAATCGATGACCGAGTTATCTAACGCTGAAAGATTATATCAAATCGGGTAAATAGTTCCTGAGATTAGCGCATTCAACCAAACAAACTCTTCAGCTTTAAACCATTAGTATAGATTATTTACACTCACGTTTATAAGCCCGGCTGAAGGAAAATGTGTTTAAAACGAAATATATTCACAAAAAATCGCATAGTAAACAATACTGCGTCGTAGCCAGGGAAGATGGTCATTCCTGAGTCTTGAGTCACAAGATTCCTGTTTAAATTTACACCTATGAACACTTTGTTTACACACAATTTTATGGCTTACTGGCTTATATCCGCGGTTTCGCTTGCGTTAATCTAGACTTCCTCACTGAATTTACGTATGGGATGCCCAAGTTATGGTGATTCATTTTATTAACTAGCCATTTTACACTAGCATACGTAATAGATGTTATCCTGACCCGACGTAGGGTTTACCTTTAGATCTCATAATAGATTTAGACTTCATGACAATTAAAATAATATCTTAAAAAGTATTAAGCAAAATATTAACATAATCGTACCTCTCAGATTCAACTGGGTCTCTAAGTCATCTGCACATATAACATAGTGGCTTAAGCGGTCACCACGCCGCGTCTTTCTGCGCAGTGTTGAGGGTTCAAACCAAACATGGGACAGCACTTTGTGTGATTCACAAATTGTTATTCCAAGTCTGGGTGTTCTTTGTGTCAGTTTCAGGTATGTTTGTAAAGTCTTAATATGGGAAGCCTTTTTTTTTAAAAAATCGATGGATTCGCTTAACCTCATAAGAACTTTTATTAAAATGGGTCCAGTGATTCAAGAGAATTTCAGTGACATAAACACTTACAGGATTTATAATTCTGATTATCAATAAATGTTACACTTTACCAAGAATAAATTGTATTTAAAATTGTACAAATGTATACTTGTGATCTTAATGTCACGGATTTATATTTCAATAACGAAGTATCTGATAATAAGAAATCTAACACCTTACATCCGTGTGATTAATCCTGAACAAAACGGAGTTTGTACTATATTACTTAACTAGCTTGCTAATATATGCTTAAATATTTCTAATTATAAATAAATTATACCTAGACAGAACAAACGATCGGGACGGGACGACGGGAATCGAACCAAGCAGTGTTACAAATCACCAGACCAACAGACCATATATTTCTAAAGACGATATTTTTCTTCAACAACACTCCTTAACTCATTTTTTTTATTCACAATTAAATTAAAAACTCGATTTCAAAAAGCATTTTTACATGTTGACTACATTTGTCTTTTTCCAAAAAAAAAACATCTAAAAAAATTACAAACGAAATATACTTACTAAATACACTGATTTGGTCCTTAATTTTTAGTTTAGTTCTATCCAGTTATTAGTTTCGCACTTAATAATGCACGTCTGTTCACTAGCGTATGCGCATACGCTTGTGTTAAAAATCAGCTAGCAGGCGCGTGGGTGAGGATGCAGAATTCAGCACCATTCCATGTTTTATGACTAGCACTGATTCGTGGCTGTCATCGGGTCATTATTTTATTACTAGAGTTGTAATGTTTTCTAAAGATATACGGAAGAAAATGTGTCTTGAATTTAACGTACTACGACTACTTATTGCGCCACTATTTTGTTTGCAAGTCCATCCCAATACAATAATATAGGTTGTACTAAAAACATGAAAATATAACAACTAATAAAATGAAGTAATTATACAAGACCTATATTTTTAACGACAACGTGGTATAATAATTAGAAAAATAATAACAATGACATCACATTACTCATATTCGTATCCAATACGTTTAAACTCGTATATATCATCTGAATCTCGGAAACGGCTCAAACGAATTTCATGAAATTTAGTATGCAGGGGGTTACGGAGACGATAAATCGATTTAGTTAGGTTTCAGTTTTAAAAAACGTTGTTTTATTCGTGTTTTTAAACAACAAAACGTTTGTCTAATAGGCCCGTTTTGACACTTATCTATGTGACAAAGTTAGGGATGGGAACAAAAGAACTTGGTAAATTACGAATTGACTATCACACAATGATATCGAGCAAATATTCGTTTCCAGGTACTATTAGTAATATTAAGTATTTGATTCTTATGGCTTATTTACACGTCAATATGCATCTCATTCATGGCTGTGATCAGGTCATTGTTTTGTTCGTACAGGTGTTAATGTTTTCCAAAGATAATCTGGTGAAAATGTAAACAAATGTGTCTTAAATTTAATGTAAAGGACTCTCGGGAGGAGAGGTTCATGTCCAGCAGTGGACTGTTAAAAGTTCTTGATGATGCTTATTGGCATGACACTAATTCGTACGGAGAATCAGTACGCTGAAGTGTAAGTAAGCCGGCAATGTCTCCAAACAAACTGATGGTCGCTGGAGACGACACGACGACAACGACAATAAAGTTGAAAAAGCGAAGCTGCCAGAGAATGGATGCGGACTGCGCAAGGATAGTTTGGAGGCCTTCGTTAAGCAGTAGACGAAGATAGGTTGACGATGAAGCACACTCAATATACCCACAAGATTATATGATAAACAATGAGAACATAAGTAAATCCCCGACTGCAAATTCATTTTTTTTTAGTAATTGTTTTGATTACTCGATCCTGTTCCTCTTTAGTTATTCGCCGCTTCTAAGGATCGTGGCGTGGTATAAGTGTAGCCCGAGACGACACCGTGCAGTTTTAAGTCAGTTCGAGTCCTACATAATCATCCTACGTATCGCCCGGTGGGGGATATACGAACGAAAAAAATTAAGCTCTGATACAGTTCGACGGCAGTCAATCTCATGTATGTAGATAGTGAGTTGTCGGTGTATAGTTGCGAAATTCAAAGGAAGACAAGTGGCAATTGATTTATAGAGACAGTCGCGACTAGAGACTCACTGATGAAATACCTAAGTAGGTAACATCCCAGGACATTTTTAATATATGTACTTATTTCTTGAAGCTCCTCTCCAGTTAATATTTGACTAAAAACTACTCAAATTATTTGTTTGTTACAGAGAATATAATTATATCTCTTTTTAGACATGCTAGGTTAGTTGTTCAGGTTAAAATTTCTACAATAAATATTTTATGAACGCTATTAAAACACCTTGTGGTGACGGTTTAAGAATATTACCTATTCATGCCGTGGGTGTCGTAAAAGGCAAGTAAGGGAACAAAGTATGCGAGACAACATCATTACAAAGAGAAGGAAAACTTGAAACAAACCCTTTTTTTTTTTTTTTTTTTTTTTTTAACGTGTGGAAACCCCCACGGGCCGTCACCCCACCGGGGTTTACGGCGGGGCGGTGTGTCGGAATCGGACCGACTAAAACCACACGGTGTGCCACTCTGCGCCTGAGAGAGGAGGGATTCGGGAACAGCTGTTATTACGACATCCTAATCCCTCCTAGCGCCTGCCCGCTTTCGTGGGCGCCATCTGCGGATAAACTCTCCATTTAGGTGACGTCCGGCACACACACACGTCACCTCCTCGCGGCTGGCCACTATAGCGGATGAAGGGGAAAACCCGTCCCGTCCATTCGCGGCCACACTCAAGGCGGCATGAGGCGCTGGTATGCGCGTCTCCGCCGCCCGGCTCGCCGGCGGCGAATTGGGTCCGAGTGGATAGCGTCCTCCCGGGCCTTCTCCGCCGCCTCCTTCCGCGAAATTACGTCTTCGCAGAAGGTTGCGACCGCGGTAAAACAACTGTCGCTGCCGGCCATGGAGCGTATGACGGCCGGTAGCGAGAGATCTCCTCCAATAACTACAGTGAGGACCCCACGCTGCGCCGCCCAAGCGGAACAAACCGCTAGCGTGTGCTGAGCCGAGTCCTCACTGCAGTCGCAGTGGTGACAGGCGGGACTCAATTCCCTCCTGGCGACCGAGTGCAGATACTTGCCGAAGCAACCGTGCCCGGAAAGGACCTGCGTCAGTCGGAAGGAAAGGGTCCCGTGCTGCCGCCCTGCCCACTCGGCGATGACCGGCTGGAGAGCCTCCACGGCGGCAAAACCAGCACGTGGAGCCTCCAGCCGGGACGACCAACGAGCCATTATGGCTCGACGAGCGGCCTCTCGCCACTCGCGTATCTCTTCGGGCGGGGGCCGTATGCCGCTACGCGCCCGGAAGTCAGCCGTCCGCCGATAAACTTCGGCGAGCACTTCCGCCTCCAAATCCCACGGGGGAGTTCCGGCCAAGGCGCACGCCGCCTCCGTCGATACGGTGCGGTAACCACGTATGGCTCTAACCGCCAATATCCTCTGAGGGCGCCAGAGGCGAGCCCTATTCTGGGCGGTCAGAGCCGCCGCCCACACCGGTGCACCATACAGCGCCATTGACCGGACAACCCCCGTGTATAGCCCTCTCGTCGCGACGCTAGCTCCACCCAGATTGGGCAAAAGTCGCCCAAGGGCAGAAGCAGCGCCGACTAGCTTTGGAGAAAGCTGTCGGAAGTGCTCGTCGAAGAGCCACCTGCCGTCGAGGATCAGGCCCAGATACTTCATCTGGGCCTGAACCGGTACGAGGACCGAATTGACCACGATGGAGGCGCCGGAGGGTGGACCACGACGGGGCCCATGGAACAAAAGGGCTTCCGTCTTGTCCAGGGCCACCCGCAAACCCAGCGCCTCAATTCGCCCGACCACCAATGAGACACCGGTGGTGGCCAGGCGCGCCGCCTCTTGAAAGTTCATCCCCCGGGCCGTGACCAATGTGTCATCTGCGTAACAAAGTACGCCCAGCCCGGGGGGAAGACGACCTCGAAGGGCCCAGTCGTATCCCATGTTCCACAGGAGTGGTCCGAGTACAGACCCCTGCGGAATACCGCACGACATGAGCCGCCGCCTTAGAACACCGTCTCGGTCCTCGTACATGACGGTACGCTCCTCAAGATAGTCTGCCACAAGCCGCCTCAGGTACTTTGGCACCCCGTGGTAGTGGAGTGCTTCCCTGATGCAGCTAAATGGCAGACTATTAAATGCGTTGGCGATGTCCAACGACACCGCCAACAGCACGCCGCCACAGCTCACCGCCTCTTCGGTAACGGCCCTCAGGCGCAGCACGGCATCGACCGTCGAACGCCCCGCCCGAAAACCAAATTGGGCGTCCGACAGATCGGGGCCCACCTCGCGGAGGTGCCGGACGATGCGGGCAGAGAGTATCCTCTCAAACAGTTTACCCGCCTCGTCCAGCAGCACGATGGGCCTATAGGCCGCTACCGATTCGGCTGGCCGTCCCGGCTTCCTCAATAGGACCAGCTTCCCGCTTTTCCAGCACTCAGGGAAGCGTCCGGACGCCAAGCTAGCGTTCAGGACCTCCCTGAGGCGGTCCGACATGTGTTCGAGGGCTCGGGCCAGCACTCGGGCAGGTATCCCGTCCGGCCCGGGGGCGGTGTTCTTGGAGCGGATCCGTAGAACAACCGCCCCTACCTCCGATTCCCTGACGGGCGGAACATCGTCCTCGTTCCCCCCGTCGTCTCCGACCATGAAGGCCATCGACGGGGGTGTGTGCTCCACCCGCTGCGGGAAAAGGCCCTCGACCACTTCCCGCAGGAAGCTGGGCTGGAGTGTCTCTGTAAGGGGGGGGCCCGACGTGCGGAGCTTCTGTCGCGCCGCACGATAAGGGCGACCCCAGGGATCACGATCGAGACCCTCCAGCATCTCCTTTCTCTTAATTTCTTTGGCGCGGCTTATGGCCAGCTTCAGAGTTTTCCGCGCCTCTCGGTACTCCTCATGAAGCTGGTCCTCCCCGCCTTCTTCGCGGTGTCGCCGCCGACTACGGGTGTAGGACCTCCGGGCACGAGTACAGGCCGCACGGAGGTCCGCCAACTCCTGGGACCACCAGTAAACCTCCTTCCGTGAAGGCCGGCAACCTCGGATGCGGGGCATGGCCGCATCACAGATTTGTGTAATCGCTTCGCAGAAGCGACCAGCCCCCATGTCGACCTCCTCGGTCGGGGCCTGCGGAGACAGCCAAGAGTGAATAATGGCCGCCTCCTCTAGTAAGTCCCTATTTAATTTGGCTACAGCCCACCGCGGAAAGCGAGAAGAACGCCGCGCCGCGTGACCCCTACTGGCGTCCTGGGATCGGGAGAGCTCAAATCGGATATAAAGATGGTCCGAGAGCGTCTCAACCTCTTCCAGGACACGCCAGTTCCTTACTCGTGCGGCGAGGGCAGGGGTAGCGAACGAAAGGTCCACTATCGACCCTCCCTGCTGTCGCACGCACGTGTTGGTGGAGCCCCTGTTTAGTAAACAGAGGCCCACCGAGGCCGCCCACTCCTCTACGGCCTCGCCCCTAGCGTCCGTCCTGGGGGAACCCCACGCAATGGACTTTGCGTTGAAGTCCCCCAGCACTAAGACGTGCCCAGACGTTAGACGCCGCATCGAGGTTTCCAAGTTGTTAAGGAAAACCTCGAAGTCGTTCAAACTCCGGTTGGGGGAGAAGTATACACCATACACAGTGATCCCCCCCCACTCGGCAGCAACATATCCAGTGCCCTTGTCTCTTAGCGACAAGGGCGGGGAATGAGCCGCCGTGGAGCCGACGACTGCCACGGAACCGTCCCGGTCACCCAACCAGTTTGGACGGGGAGGAACATAATAAGGTTCCGCGGCTACGGCAACACCGATCGACCACTGTGCCATGGTTTGCAGGAAAAGGTCCTGCGCCGCGGCACAGTGGTTCAGGTTCGTCTGGACCAGGAGGTTGGAGACTTGGGCCATTACTCGACCGTCTCTACAACCTCCTCCATGGGCAACGATGCCGACATGCGAACGACATCAGAGGCAGCCTGGGTCGATTGGCTAGCCCCCGACGCTTGCCGAGAATTGTAGGGAGGTTTACAGCCTCTCTGCCCAATCTGATGATCGGCGGGCTTGTTACCCGCCGCACACGCTGGGCAGTGTGGGGCGGCAGAGCATTCTGCCGCCTTGTGCCCCGGTCGACCGCAGCGGAAACATAGTCCGCTACAGTCGAAACAGCTAACACACTTGGCGCGTGTGTGTCCCGATGCCAGACACTTAAAACACCTCATCGGTCTCGCCGCCAGGACTGTGATCCTAGCGCTGACGAGACCGATGAGCAATCTACCGGCGTCGCCTAAAATTTTGGCTGACGCTACGGGACAGCTGACCCACACCGCGCCAAGCCCTCCTGGACCGGGGCGGATGGTGCCGACCCTAATGTTGTCCACGTTGCACTCTGTCTTCTCTCTTATTGCAACGCGGACATCTTCGGCCGTTATAGAGTCGTCCAGGCCCGAAATGCGCAACTCTGCACACTTAGTAGGCCTGGCGATCTTAACACCATCCGTGGCCGCAAACATGCCCCGCATCTTCTCGGCAAAGGCATCTGCAGTCTTTGCGCCTTCGGCTCCCGGGAACTCGAGGACTCGAGCTCCCGTCTGAGCGAGGCGCAACCTGACTCCATCCGTCCCGATGTCATTGGCGAGACTAGCCCGGGCCCTCTGGAAGATGGCCGCGTAAGACAGTCCGCCGTTAACCGCTTCCGGTGACACGGTGACCACTACCGCCGCGGTTTTGGGTACCTGCAGCTTGCGCGGCCTCTTCGTAGTGGCCACTGCCACCGACAGCGACTGCGGGGTAGAGGCTGCTTTTTGAGCAGCCTTTTTACCCTGCTTTCCGGACTTTTTAGTCCCCCCGACTATCTGCCAACCATCTGTGGAAGGGGCAGATGTGGGGGGAGCAGGCGTGGAGGTGCCAGGTACAGCGGCTGGAGTGGAGAGCGGAGGGAATTCCGCTCTAGGCTTGGCCGCCGTTTTGGGCCCTGACCTCGGTGCACTTGTCTTGGCTGTTGCTTTAGCCGCCTGTCGTGCCCTCGGAGCAACCGCAGGAGCGGCAGACACAGACGCCACCGCCGCATAGGACACATGACCGCCCGCAACGGTAGACGTTGATGGCACCGATACGGTCTTCAGTCTATTTGCCGCGAGCGGCGGTCGGACAACAGGAGCCGGAGGCAGCCTCGCCTCTAGGCCAGCGAGACGCCCGTCCATCATGCGCCACACTGCGTCCGTGATTTGGCGCAGGTGGGCATCAGGAATACCCCCGAGGTTGGAAGAGGGGGTAAGTTGTGACGGAGGCGAGCCCTCTCGTTCGGGGCGATCTGCCCGGAATTGAGCAAACTGAGCACTGAGCTCAGTCACCTGCCCCGTCAGACGCTCGTTGGCTGCTTGGAGACGAGCCATGTCTCCGATAAGGCTCTCCACGACCCCCGCAATGGCGGCAGAGGAGTCCTTAAGGGCCTTCACAAAACAGCCCTTAAGATTGCTAGACTTGGTGGCCACTTTGTGGATGATGGCCACCGCCGCATTTGCTCTCTCCTGCATCGATGATGGTGTTTGGAGAACAGAACTCCCTTCCATCGGCTCCTTAATTTTAAGCAGGAGATCTGCGACCTCCTCTTCCGCTAATGCTTCGCCGTCCGCCCTGACTCTTCTGTAGGCTCCTGCCTTGCAGAAAACGGAGCCTGACGGAACCGAGGCCGGAGTTCGTGATCTCCCCCTACGACTGCTTGCAACCTTGGGAGGCAACATCTCCTGAGACGTATCGCTGCCGTCATCCCTGGAGCGTACGCGTTTCCGGCTGTCACAAAGTTCCGTTGCCATAAGCTCCAGTGTGTCCTCCTTCGCACTAGAGTTACCACCCGCGGCGGATTTGGAACGTAATCGTTCCGATGTTCTACGGCTCCCAGCAGCCATAATGACTTCTGGGAGCCCCACCGATTGAAACAAACCCTATTCCAACCCGTCTGGCCAGCGTGGTATAGTATGCCAAAACCTCCTGAGAAGAGGCCTGTGTCCAGCAGTGGATTGTAAAAGGCTGTTGATGATGATGATGATGATTAAAACATATGTTATTAAATTTTAACAAACATGCCCGGTGTATCTGTGTTTATATTTCTTTTATGATCGAGTCTGCAGTGAGTCAAATGTTATTATAGGTTTGTATCGTAGTCACCTTCTAGCTTGAGTGATAGCATCGCCATACTTATGTTAAAACTACTGAATTCTAAAAAATATTAATAATCCTTTGAGATGTGTTCGTATACCTCCATTTTTTGGGAAGTGTCCGTTAGAAAATATGCTATTTGTGACTGATTTACATGTCATGTTCTTTGACACTTGAAGAATTTTAAATATCTGACATTTACTTGAGTAAAAACCTAATAAGCCAAGAGAAAGAAAACTTGAAACAAATTCTATAGCAACCTATCTGGCCAGCGTGGAATAATAGACCAAAACCTCCTTTCCAAGGAGAGGCCTATTTCCAGCAGTGGAATGTTAGAGGTTTTTTTTTCTATATTAAGAACCTGCCAAAGTGACCCTACTCTGCCTGATGGAAAGTATGAATAGAATCCAAGAGTTGTGGTCACCATACTCATTGCAAATGCAGACAATGCAGTATGGTGACCCACACTATGGCGGCCTTGTGAGATGTTTTTTCACACCCCGCTGGGGACGTAAAAAGCATGACAGTCATCGCGACAGTGTAAGGCTTACACAGTTACCACAATAACTGTCACCCCTGCAGCCTCAGGTCTCACACTCACCAACGAAACACGACAACACGGATGCGGTGCTTTAGGTTGGTCTTCTGTGGGAGGGTAGTACTGCCCCGGTGGAGCCAGCCCGCTTGTGCTGAAATCAACGTGGCTCTACTACCTAGTGGTGGATTTTACCCCAAAATAATAGATCACTGGATCCTTCACTGTGGCTCATCTCTAGTTGTGACAAAATTGTTACGGTATGTTGGCGTTGTTAACACTCGAGCTATTTTCGTCAACAAATACCTACATACCTCGAACATCTAACTTGTTAATCACACTGTCCTAACTACAATGTAAATACGCATATGAATTTTCGTTGTTATCTCTTTTACATTTTTTTTTTTTACTCTTTTGCATTCCACCTTTTTTCAAACGTAGAGGTGTAACCAGGAAAAGCTACACTTAGGCACAATTGGACTGTCTCGATCGAATGATCGAGGCCTTCCAGAAATCCAGTACTAAACACGAATCTTTCCTGGTTTTTTTACCAAGTGACTATCGCAAACGTTCCCCTTCTCCTCTGGTTCCAGGGGGAGACTCGAAAGATGTCAGTGGGCTCTAGTAGTCACTTATAATTAGGTGCCGGCCTAGACTGCCTCGTTACTCTAGCCGTTATCGTATGCGACTGCCGCTCAATAGGTCTCGGGTTCGATTCCTAGGTCTGTCCAAAATAGGGTTATTGAGTTTTTAATGTTATAGAAATACTTAATAACAGTCCAGAGTTCGGTATCAGGGGTCTTAAACTCCGTGCTTCAGAGAGCACGTAAATTTGTAATGTCTCTTGCATAGTTGATTGGTCTCTGTTAAGACTACATCATCATCATTAGTACATCATTATCATCAGAATTATTTAACCCGTCTACACGTTTACTTGGTAAAAAGTTAGGATGGGCTGCTTCGGTAAGTATCAACACAACTGCTTTGTATATCATCATTTTTTTTATAAAAAGACAACGCCCGCACTAGAAATAAACCCTGTGTCACGGGGGACTACAAACATACAAGAAACGGACACAAAGAACACCCAGATTCAGAACAACAATTTGTGGATCACACGAAGTGTTGTCCCATGTGGGGCTTGAACCATAACACGGCGCAGTAGAGAGCGGCGTGGCGACCGCTTAAACTACTAGGCGAACCGTGCCGTCAAAGCATTCGACTGCATGAGATAAAAACAAAGCATGCAGTTTTAGGGTATTAAATAATTTATTCTCCTGTTATCGGTGATTAATGCTATTGAAACAAGAAAATCTTCTACCCCTTCTCTGATTCGGAAAGGTTCAACTTATGACTATGAGCGGCAACGCACTCATGAGTCGCCTACGCTCTTGAGCAGCGGTAAAATGTCCGCTCTTTCAAACTTGCATTTAATTAAAAATACGCACCCTTTTTAC
Source organism: Hypercompe scribonia (assembly GCA_949316085.1). Lineage (NCBI taxonomy): Eukaryota > Metazoa > Arthropoda > Insecta > Lepidoptera > Erebidae > Hypercompe > Hypercompe scribonia. The sequence continues at coordinate 2,738,860 of OX438976.1, read as the reverse complement.
TTAAAACGCTTGAAATTCAGCATTTACATTGATGTTCATTACGAATAGAATTTAATCAGTCTAGAATAGCACGTTGTATCTTGTTATACACGAGTTTAAGTTGGTTACTAAGGGGTCACCTTGCTACTTTCTATTGCGTTAAGTTTTGTGGGTTCAATCCCTACATGGCACAAATTGTGTTCTGAGTCTGGGTATTTTTATGTCTGTTTCATAAATGTTTGTAAAGTCCCCCGTGACACAAGATATACTTCTAGAGCAGGATTCGTCTTTAAAGAATACACTACATCATCATCATCAGCTGTAAGACGTCCACTGCTGAACATAGGCCTCCCCCCTAGAACGCCACGCCGTACGACTGGACGCCAATTGCATCATGACTCGGACTATGTCGTCGGTCCATCTAGTGGCGGGCCTACCTACGCTTCGTCTTCCGGTACGTGTTCGCCACTCGAGAACCTTTCTTCCCTAATACACTACACCTAGAAGTAACTGCGCCGTACAAAATTAGATCGCAAAGAATATACACACAATTGCGCAAATCAATTGTGTAGGCAGTTAAATAGATAGCTTATAATAGTGTTATGTGGGTACACTGGCCAAAATATAACGACAGTGTTAAACAATTTCCACAATCCGAGAGTTTCTCCTTACTTCCTCAGGGTCGAGCTGAGACCGGATAAAACCAAACGCTGCACTAAACTTCGCCAGTAAAAGAGAGACCTGTGCTACATCGATATACTCAAGAATTCACCCAATGTAAGCTCTTCGTGACAAGACATAGTAATATACACATATATTATGGGTGTCAAACAGCTTCACAATTGTAAATAAATTTGATGGATCTGTTGGTGAAGCTTAACAGTTAAAATTGTTTATTTACGAGGGTTAGATTCTGGAAGGTGCTCCACACGCGACGCGGGTAAGGTGAGCCAGAACATTTACAATACTGCCAACGCACACGGTGATCGAAAAGACTGCGATGTCTTTACCCGACAGCTGACGTGAACAGACATCATTTTATTGCTAAATAGGCCGTATATACAGAATGATTATTTGTATATTGAAGGCCTCGGCGCTCGGCCGTAATATTGAAAAAAAAGTAAAGCTGGTGTAACAAAATAAAAGTTACTCTAACTCACCGTCCTTGAGGCACTATGAAGACCGCATATTTGTTAATCGCTTGGGACCGTTTCTGATCAACAATGTAAATGGTATACCGTGGTGTCTCCTCGCCTGGCTGCATCAAGTCCAACAATACCTACAATACAATACAAGATTGTTAGTACTTCAGCAATGTTTATAAATTGTCCAAACCCATGGTTCTAAGGAGAGGCTTATGTCCAGCAGTGAACTAAATAGTCTACATGTTTAATAGTGAATTTGATGCAACGGACTATTTGAAGAGAACTATTTGAAGAGAATGAAATGTGTATTATAGTGATTGTCTATGGGTTCTTTTGAAACAAAACTTCAGACAGTTGCCGTTCTATGGTACTGCAAGCAAAGGAGGATTGCCTCGTTGGTCCAGTGGATAGTGTATGTGACTGCCAAATAAGAAATCTCAGAAGTGTTATTGGGTTTTTTTTTACAAGAAATTTAGAGAACAGCCCAGAGTATGTATGTTTCTGGAGCTACATGACCGTACTTCGGACAACATGCCATTGATCCCAATTGTCATGACTATCAATGGCAACCGTTTTTAGGGCTAGGGCTAGTTCAATCTTCGAAATCAGTTTATACACAGGGTTGCGGAGGTCTGATGCCAGTCACATCATGGAATCCTCAGGAAAACTGATATTCAGGTAAAACTGGTTGAAAAATAATCTTGGGAGTAATAAAGACCAGGAAGGTACAGGAGGAAAATAATTTAAATAAGTCTCTTGATGACAATGGACTATTTCTGCTGGAGGACACCTGGATTGGATTAAAGAGACCAGGTCAGCTGTAAGCGAGCGTGCAAGGCGTATACTGAACGCGGGCGGCACGTCCAAGAGGGCAGAAGCCACTCATTACATAATATTCAGTCATTGTCAGAATAAATAACCCCCCAACCTACAGCATAAGAAATGTCGCATGCAGGCGACCAAACAGCTAGCGGACCTGGAAGAGACACAAATGCAGAGCCACCTTTGGAATTTCCGCTATTTTCTATCAAAGTTGGTGGGTACTGAACTCCCTCACTTGGAAAATTCAATGATTTTTGTTTTTGTACATTTAATTACTCATTATACTTCTATCATTTTACTGAAGAATTTGGTACAAATTGTAGTATGTGATTCGAAAACATAATATGTTTACCTCTTCCTCATCTAAGCTTGTCTTTGCCAATCCGTTGGTAACAAAAGCAGTGTCTTGGGCTGACTTAACATAGCTCTTTAATTCTTCATTTGTTTGCAGTCTCTGCATCTTGTCTCCAGCCATACACACTTCTAAGATCTGAAGCATACAATTTTTTTTTAATTGAACTGTGTAAAAGTACTAAAATTAAAAAAAAAGTTATCTACTCACCTGGTGCGACATTTCTTTAAATTTTGTAGCAATTACAATAAAAACTGGCAAAGTCGGACCATCACTATTCTCTGCATTTTTCTCTTCTGCTTCATGACATCTCACTACTCTGAACATCCAAGATTTATCACAAAAAGTTTCCATTAACTTACTAAGTATATGACTTTGCAATAATGAGACACAAACAAAACGGCCCCCAAGCTTTAAAACTCTTTTGATTTCAGAAAAATATTTGTCTATGCTCTGCTTTGTTTCTTCTGAATCATCTGGCATCAGCGCATCAAGGGTCCCTTTGTCTAAAACTACAGTGAAATCTTCATTATTGAATGTTGTGTTCATGGCATCCATGCACAGGAATTTCATATTCGTTCTATGTGCATTTATTGACTTCATTTGCTTGATGACAACCTCGGATACATCAATATTTGTAATATTTGTGAAGCCTACATCATACAAATCAGCACTGAGACCGGAGTTACCGCATCCCGGTATTAAAATGTGGTCTTTCTGTTTTATATACTTATGCAGCTGACCGCATAGCTCCAAGTATTCACCATACCTGTGGAAGACCGGATTGTTAGCTAAAACGAACTTTGTTATAGAACTTTTTACTTACAAATTATTTTATAAAACTTACCATTCAAACGCTTTATTTCCACGTTTCTTGAAGAATTTATTCCAATAATCCTTTTCGCTGAATTCTTTGTGGCTCTTAGGTAGTAAATTCATTTTTAAAAATATTTATTTGTAAATACGAAAACTAAATGCACATGGTCTTGCCTCTAGCTTGTTTTTCTGTCAATGTCAATCAATGAGGCACTTTCTATAGTCTGTCTCACAAAGAAAGAAGTCTTTCAGATGCAGTGTTGCAGTCAAGCAACAAAATGTTGCCAGACTTTACTATTGAATTGCCTAAAAAACAAGGTAAAAAGTATGTTAAATTAAGCAGTTTATTCTTATATATTTATATAAAATTTTATTCAAAAGAACGAGTCCTAAAATTTTATTCAATTTTTTTAATTATTGTAGTTTATTAACATAATTGTAAGCCACGATTGGATTTATTACATACGTTATATCACAGTCATTGCCTGAATAATAGTCGTCTATATAACTATGGTGATCAGACTCTGTTTCATAATCACTTGCTGCATATACTATAATGCAGTCCAGTTTTGCATTCATCAATCCGTCGTTTCTAAAATAAATATCTTCTCAATCCTTTACAAGTTTGCACTGAACTGAGTCACGCTTACAATCGCTGCAGCCTTCCACTTTCAAATTATTTCTGGCTATTTATTTTGTTTTGTTAGTTTAAACAATATAATTTTTGTCTAAGTTAGTTCAAAATAAACACCTTTTCATGTAAGCACAAGCAGTATTCAAACAAAGCAGACACCTTAGAATGTCGATAAACTTTCGTTGAATATTATTATCTTAAACAATAATAAAATACTTTCACCTCAATAGGCACAGATACATAAAAAAGCCTCAAGTAAAACACGTGGGTAGTCTACGTGAACCAACTATTTTGGCACAAATAGTTGTACTATGGGTTTATATATCATTTAAAACATATCCCCGTAACACAACCAGTTATGTTATGTCTAATGTATCTAAAATAGTCGTTGCACTTCAAACACTACAGCACAATTTCTGCTAAAGTGTATAATAAACTATTTAACATTGAGTAACGATCTTTATAATTATTTTCTTATAGCAAAGGGGTAGCATATCAAGTTATTCAGCAGACTTAACATTCATGTAAGAATAACAACCATCATCATTCTAGTGCTTATCTCGACCATAACCTATATAAAGTGCATTTCCAAAGGAATCACAAGTGTCCTGCCACTGTATGCAAACAAAATAAGCAAACATAGTGTTTAAAATAATACAATATTTTCATCTCTCTACATATATACATAAACAAAAAAGTGAGATGAGAGAGTTAACTGATCTAAGTTTTCTTATGACATGGCCTGTCTGCCAGCCATTTGTCTTTGTCTTATTAAGTCATCAGCGATTCTATATTGTTACATTCTTATTGTTTGATTTGCTAAGACAATTTCAATTTTACTAAAGGACATCGATCACTTTGTATTAACTCCTAGCCTAAATATGAACCATTTATTACATTATTCTAATAATAATATAGTTTATTTTTCTTTATCACAATGGCAATCCTAATATGAAACGATAATAAATTTGAAAATATAGCTAACATTGTGAGAGACTGGTACCTGTTATAGATATATGTTAGTGCACAGCTTGTATTATGGGTCACTAGGCTCCTGCAGGTGCATTAATAAACTAAATCGTAAAGATACAATTTAAACAAAAATGGAAGGTAAGAAATACATAATACGAAAAAAAAACTAAAGTTTAGTAGAAACCAAAGACTTTGAGAGTGATTGTGTAAATAATATGTGTTGTGGTATACGATAGTGTGTGTTGTGTGAGAGTATTGTTCTAATATAAAAAGTATATTAGTTGCGGCGCGAGCTACGAGTACTATGTTTGTTCGTGATTCCACAGTTCGGTCCATTAGACGTGTTAAAATTACATTGTAGGCGAAATCAGCAGTTACTCAGTTGCTTCATAGTAAGGGGTTTCAGAAATACAGTTACTACGGCTTTGAACTTCATTCTGGATAGAGGGTAAATATTTTAAATTTTATTTCACTTATATGGAGACATGAGCCAGCTAAACAAAAGGAGGAATTTCCTCAAGGTCATACTGCGCGAAATTTGTTTCTCACATACGGTGTTCATCCTTTAGCAGGGCAGGCATAAAACAAAATCAACAATCTTAATTGTGTCATAGCTGGTTGTGTATCGCAGATTTTTAAAAATGTAAATTAATTTATGCAACCTTGACATAATATTTCAATATTTGGTTTGAAGTTGAGAATTTGATCGATTATTATATGTACCTAAGTACTTAATAGTATCAGATCTTTGCAAGAGAGAGCAGGTGCAGAATATCTGTTCAGTTTAAATTATTTAGCGTTAGTACACTACTTCTAAGCCAAGAGCTGACCCTTATGTACCCAACAGAGCATTGAAGAAAACCACTACTGAAAAGGACAGTCGTCGACAAAGGTGATTATTTTGCCTTTGTAGAGTTTATATAGGTTATTTATATGTATAAACCAGTAACAATCTGAGGCTGCGAATACTGCCATGAGGAAGTCCAAATGTTTCAACCGTATACCCCTAACACCAATCGCTTTAAGTTTTTACAACAAGTGTGAGACAGAAAGCTTTGGGTAGATTCAGAAACTATAACATTGTTATCATCAACAGCCTTTTCAGTGCTGGATATGGACCTCCCTTTAGCAAGGAGGTTTTGACCTACTATACCACGCTGGCCAGACGTATTGAAATAGGGTTTGTTTCAAGTTTTTCTTCTCTTTGTAATGATGTTACCTTGCATACTTTGTTCTTTTAGTCACCTTTTACGACACCCATGGGATGAATAGGGGTGGTAACACTATGTTTTCTTAATCCGTCACCACACGGACTATCATTATTAAAATTATATTATTATTCTTCAGGGTTCAGTTAAAAAAAATATAACATCGTGAACTTTGAAAAATGAGTCAAAATAGAAAGTCACATCCACGGTAGGTGAGTACATATAGGATAAGCATGTGATATACGACGCAAGTGAGAAAAAAAGATTGACATTACTCAAGTGTTGCTGGGTTAGGAAAAAAATAGGTCACAAACGTAGTTACTTTATTTTCGACCACTATACGTTTTTACATTTCTTAGGTAAAAAAGTTAAGGACTTTAAAGAAAGGTATGGTACTGTGCTTTTATTGTTTTTAAAAACATTTTTAGGAGTTTTGTTTTTGCCCTCGACTAGTTTTTTCCAATTGTATTTGATTACTTATTAACTGTCTTAATTACTTAATTAATGTCCCGTCCATCCGTGGCCACCCTCAGAACAGCATGAGACGCTGACAGGCGCGGCTCCACGACCCGGTTCGCCGGTGGTGAATTGGGTGCGAGTGCTGATCATCCTCCCGGACATTTTTCGCCGCCTCCTTCTGCGAAATGGCGTCTTCATAGAAACTTGCGACTGTAGTCATTACCGGCCATACGATGGGTAAGGCTACGGTAGCCAGTGATGAAGTAGTTGGCCAAGTTGCAGCTACGAGACAGCCCAAGTCTCTTGGGCTTCCTCATACGATGCGCAACCAGATGTAGTATTCGGTAAACAGCAACCAAATATTAGTCACACTAGAATATGTGGCTTCTTTGTTGTGTTGCTACAAAATCACACTACATACAAGCATCAGATTCCGAAGTTGCCATTATACCGACGGCCTAAAGTTAAACTACTCACGTTCGAGGGCAAATTGTGCGAGCTACTACCACATACGCTGTCCGATATTCACCGGCAGCGCAGTACAATTACATGTACATTTATACACGGTGCTGTTGATTCCACGGAGACCTTCTATTACTCTATGGTCAGTTTTCAGTACCATATATTATGATTGTTTTGTACATCTGTATAATCTGTGCTATGTGTTGTCAGACTGTCAGTGTATAGTAATCTATCAAAGTGCAAAATCGTGGACATATGCGTATAGATTGTTTTGAGTGTGTGAAAAAGTGTGAAATTGTTTGTGATTTTTATACTACTTTTTAGAAGTATTATCTATAAATTTCTGTATTGAATTAGAAAAAAATACATTATGGCCTTCGCGTAGAAAATGTTATTCCAAGACTATAATGAACTAAAGTCTTGGCTGCAGTATTTCGGAGAGTAATACAATAATAAAGACACAAAAATGGAGCAAAGTAAGCAAGATAAATGGAAAGCTTTGGCTACAATAAAAGCATTTGATTTAGGTGAGTAATTTGCGCCATCGATTCTAGATAAGCAAAAAAATAAACACGAAATTCAATGTCCTTGAACTATGTGTTACGTTCGTAACGATCGATGTTTATATTCTAATCTTTTGGCTACTGTAATCCATAACTTGTGTTTATATAATCATATGTCAATTGCATCTGCATCTTGCAGTTTGTCTATGTTTTGCGCCCTTCACATAAACGGATGATGAAATTTTTTTAACAGTTACGTTCTGTCTACCTTAATTACTGTGAAAGAAAGATGTGTGGTAAATTAGTTATTAATTTGGTAAAAATAGAAATTATTTAAAATATAGAATTTGTCATTTTAGTATCATCACTAAGTTTAAGGGAGTTTAGAAGTTAATATGCTATGCTAGACTAGTATTATTTCCTTTGTTTTATTATGTCATTGGTGAGATTGCAAAACCATATGCAACATAAAAGTAATTTGAACAATCTCATACACTTTCTGAATTTTAACCAAAAAAAAAATATGATAATCTTGTTTGTAAGATGTTTCTGGAATTCAATTTATTTATGATGCCTATAAATTTTATAGGAATGTGAAATAAATTACCGATATATCTTTCTTTTGTAAATGAGCTGTATCGCAATCCACTCTTATCCATTTTTGCAGTCTGATCGTTGAAATCTTGGTATCTATCTTGGGGTCATTATTTATTTTTTACGCTTGAGATAACCAATACCAATTCCAATATTGGAATAGAAAAGTATGCAAACTTTTCATTATCCGTCGAGTGAATATTTAAAAAGTAAAAGCTCAATAAACAAATTCATTCACATAGTTTTAGTCAGGATGTAGGTTTTTTGACTAAAACGCAACAAAACTTAGTCTGTTAGTTAAAAAATCAAGGTTAATCTAATAATTGGATGTCTTAAATTAGTTTTCGTAAAAGTTACTGTTAAAAACAGTTATTGGAAACAGTTACTTTATTTAAATTATTATTACTTTGCACAATTATTTGCCCCATGTGTACAGTTTTTCTTTTATTAACTCCAAAATAATGTAGTGGGTATTGAAATATATGAAATGATGTTAAAAGAAATCTACAGTATGACTTGTTGAAAATCTTGTTGAACGGTTGTTTCATACTTATACATTGTCTCTCAACACTAGTTTACATAAATTAAAGATGAATAATAATTATTGTATTGGATAACTGTTGTACTCGCCGACCTCAGCTAGTGACAGTGTTTCTCAAAAGAAATGAGTTTTTCGTGTTTAATATTTTTCTTTGCTGCTCAACTCTTTCTGCCAGCAGCGTCAATAAAAGCGCTTGTTCTTTGAATGAGATGAAGAGACCAGCTAGTTGCATGTCAAATAATTGACTGTCTAGTATGCCATTTTAATTAAATTATTTAAGATTGATAGGTACTTTACAGATTTCAGTAAACATTCTGTTATTTTTCATTGACTAACTAATTCGTCCGGAATTCGAAGTCTGAGATATTGTGTTCGCCACAATATTTAATAAAAATGAAGACCGTTTTTACACATTTTTCTTTTATTATTGTATTTTTTTTTATTCTATTTCACTGTAAACTAAGTTTATTGAGGTATCGTCAAATTCAGTGATTAGAACGTGCAAACTTGCGGTTTACGAACTGGAACACTAACCACATGCTACTCGAACATTCTAGATGTTTCCGGGCTAGGAGTGTGGCACATCTTTGTTTATATTGAGTTAAAGTTCCTTTTCCCGTAGTCATCACCATAGTTACAAAATTTATGGTTAGTCATATTCGATGAATTTTGAAATTTATTTCGTTCACTATAAGGTTGACTATCTATTGCTTTTGTAACAAGACAGACACTTGTAACACCGACAATTGTTTGTATAGTCCCCTAGTGCTTAAAAAATTGATTTTATAGATTCTCGAAATCGTAGGTCGGGTAGACGTGCCGATTACCAGTCTACGTAATAAAATTTTACTCCTTTATGAAGTAAAAGAAGTAATGGACGAAGCATTGTTATTTATTTTTTTTTTCTCTTAATTCTCGCGGTCATTACTTTTTTTGGTGCCACGTTAACCATTTGAATAAAAACGTAATGAACAAAAATTCACTTTTACGATAATTTATATATACCATATAGACCAGTTTTCAGCAAAAAGGCTCTAGAAAACTCTGCATAAGCTCAGTATATATTTTAACCCGACACAATAGTAAAATCTATTTTTTTTAAACATCTATATACAACAGTTCAAATTACTCATATACTCAATGAAATTCAATATGATTATAACGTTTGAAGTTTAACCTCCAGGCATTCGCTAGATCGCTGGTATCTACTGTTTATCGCCTCTAGTTTTTGAATGGAGAGCTTTATATTATCCCATGTCAAAAAATATAACCTCGAATATAACATAAAAATTACGAAAAAAAAACATCGAACATTACATTACATTACTTATACGTTCCCAAGCGGGGCGTGAAAAAGCATCTTACTAGGCCGCCATAGTGTGTGTCACCACACTGCATTGTCTGCACTTATGAGTATGGTGATCACAACTCTCGGATTCTATTCATGCTTTTCATCAGGCAGAGTAGAGTCGCTTTGGCAGGCAAAAATATAGAAACTGCCTGCCGGCCTGGAAGCCGATGAATGGTTAATGACTGCCAGGTAAGGTAGGTGCTTTTGTTATGGGCGGGCAGTTGACAGTTGCATTCGAGAAACATCGAGAATACTTTAATTTTGTCTCCTGTCATCCTGAATACTGTTACCATAAATATGTACGTTCGTTTCGTCAGCAATACTATACTGTTGATACGTGGTAAAGTACGTGTTAGCTTCACTAAGTTAATGCGCTAGTGGTCAAGGTGATCCGACGACCTGGTGAAGGTCGCGGGAAGCTGCTGGATGCGGGCGGCACGGGACCGTCGGTTGTGGAGAACCTTGGGGGAGGCCTATGTCCAGCAGTGGACATATTTTGGCTGAGATGATGATGATGATGAATGCGCTAGGTGTAAAGGTTTAATTACCATGATGTTCTGTATTTTACTACCGATCTCCAACAATATTCCGTCCAATACAATAGATCAGAACATGGTGGTCTGACCGTGAAGCCAAATAAACTTACAAAAAGGTCTTCAGTTGTATTATATTATGGAAATAGCACAGATTTCTATTGTTCTATTGGCTGCTTTCGCAGAATTATCTTCGTTTAATGTATACGTTGTATCACTGATCAGTTTAAAAAAAATAGTAGCTTAATGATTTAGGTATTATTGGCTGACCAACTAGTTTGAAATGTTACATACATCTTGTATGAAGCAGCTTCTTTTATGGAGTCCCCATTATATGCGTCCCGGCCAGACCCGTAAACTACCATACAACTCCGGCCTGCTCTAATAGAAGTTATCTCTTAGAGAAGGGTTATATTAGTCTGGCCGTGTCTGAGATATGTACATGTTTTTTTTTGTGTTAGATCACATCTATTAATATTAGTTTTCTTTTGTCTATTTTATAAACCTGTCAAAGTGGCTCTGCTCCGCCTGATGAAAGGCAATAATAGAGTCCAAGGGTTGTGGTCGCCATACTTATTGTGAATGCAGGCAATACCGTATGGTCGCCATGTCGCTTTCTGCTGCACTCAGTGTTGTGGGTTTAAACTTCACATGGGATAACACTGTGTGAACCACAAACTAATTATTCTGAGTCTGGAGTTTCTTTGTGGCCATATGATGTGTTTTTAAAATCTCGCTTTTAAATTGTCTTTTAAAAAAATAAGTAAATAGGTAAAAGAAATCTTACCCACCATGCCACACGGACGATTTGAAAGTGGTCGGCAACCGGTTTAATTTAGTTTATTTGAATATTTGCATCACTTAACAAGTCCCCTGAACAAACACATCAGGAAACTACCTATACATTTTAAAACAGCGGGGCAGTCTCGCGTTTACAGCGGGATTTCCCCGCGGTTACAGCGGGACTTACCCGCGGTTAGTCACTTCAACACATGCCAAGCTCACTGAGTGAAGCAACATTAATTCATTCGTTCCATTCGCATCGTAATGTTGCATCATCCAAGGAATTAGTAAACCAGGGATGTGATCAGTAACATTTAAGCGATTGTTCTATAATCGAATTGATATTAATAGATTTTCTGCATGCACATTTACTTGAGACTTGAATGTGACGTTAAAACATCATAAATTATACTTGTTATTGAAATAAAAGTTAGTTTTAGGCTCGACTAGTTCAGAAGATATAATATAGTCTATAAATGACTTAACAGGAAAACTTTAAAACAAATTTGTGCGACTATTTGTGTGAATTTATAAGGCTCATAAGGTAAAAGTACCCATTATGGGACACATTTCATAGTAGGTCGAACATTTTTACCATTTAAAAATGTATTTCAGAGAAAAATATAATTTTATGAGCATTATACGATTATTTTATGATTAATTAATAAATATTTCATGTTAATACTCTTTATTTACTCAAAAGTAAATAAAAATATGCAATTTTTTGGAACAACCTCTATGACCCCTTTTATGAGACAGCTTCAAGACATATGGTCCTAGTGTCTCATAAAAGAGGTTCCTATTTTTGAGACAGCTGAAAAATAAATAAAACAATTTTTATATTTAGTTTTTATTACTATGAGATCATTTTTTTTTACAAAATATGTAATTAAAACATTTGTTTAACAGCAAATTATCAATTTTTTATCAGTTAAACGATTAACTCACAAAAAATTTAAACTTAACTTTATTTTTCTTCTTTTATTCTCTTCTGGATTTCTTTTACTTTTTCTAAACCAGTTATGCTAAACAAAACTTTTTTCTCTATATCACCGGTCCATGATCCATTAATTGCTGCTTCTTTAAAACCAGAAACTAACTCCTCTGGTAAATTTTTCTCGAAAAGTTGTAAAAATTGTTCTTTTTCAATAGCCTCATCGGAATATTTTGTGTCATTAGTTTCGAGTCTTTGCTTCGATTTTTTACCCTGATTTAAAACATCATAATCCACAGCACTTGCATTAAATGGATATAGTCCTGTTCTTCGAAAACCACTTTTAACTACCTTCTCTGCATTTTTCATATTTTCTAGAGTAAACTGGAGAGCCAGAGGAAAATCTTCTTTTCTCATATGTGTCACTTTTTGTTGACTTTTCCATTTGGGAACAGATTTTTTCCATGTTTCCTTAAAAGGATGGAAAAAAGATGTATCGAGTGGTTGCATAATATGAGTGGAGTTTGGAAGTAACATAATTAATTCAATCTGCTTTTCTCGACAAAAAGTTACCAGTGGTAAGTTCAAGTGTGATGACTGATTGTCCATGTAAAGAATGACAGGAAACTGTGTATTTTCTTGGACTAACCATGGGTAAAACACGTTTGTTATATATTCATAAAATCTTTCCGTTGTCATCCAACCATTATCTGACATTCCAATACCCCAGCCTGTTGGAGTATTCTCAACAACTTTTTTCTGTATATTTTTCTTTAACGAAAACATAATCATAGGAGGAGCACGAACACCTTCAGCACTATACATGAACAGTACTGTTAAAGCCTCTTTACCTCCATCTACAACCGTGTATACAGCTCGAGTTCCTTTTCCAGCTAGTAGACTTTCAGCATCGGGACATAAAAGTATACTACTTTCATCACAATTAAAGAGTCTGTTGGGAGAAATATTCAACAAATTCTTTTTTTTTAAATATTTTTCGGTGTTTTCAAACCAATCCTCCAACTCTTCTTTACTAACTTCCGCTCTACTAGTGCTTAATTGTTGAGGTTTCCTAATTGAAAGTTCAGAATGTCGTTTTCTGAATGCTTCGTACCAGTGGCGGCCAGGTCGATTATCAGTGAAGGGCGTCTTTTTGGAATTAGCTTGGACGTACTGTTGAATGCAATCTAAGAAATCAGTCTTTGTAACTGGTGCTCCGATTTCGGCTCGATGTAGCACCCACTTAATAATCTCATCTTCTTCTTTGCTTGATAAAATTGTTTCAGGGCCTGTTCTTTTCATTTTCTCAGGGTCGCTCAATTTTTTCCTTCCCAATGTAGCTACTGGAATTCCATATGCAGCAGCAGCTTTTCTTATAAATGTCCTGTATCCTTGATGGCTTTTAAAGCTTTCTCAATATTACTTTTATCATAATTCATTCTTTTATTTTTCTTTTTTTTCGAATTGTGATTAGTGTTATTAGAAATAATTACATTTCCATTTTTCGATTTTAAATGCCTTTTGGTCTTTGACTCCGTGTACATTTATAATATTTTACACTACATGTGTGCACTGTTTTTTTATTACTTATCAATTTATATTAATAAAAATTACGGAAACTAACCACTGTCTCATCAAACCGGGACACATGTGTCCGTGTTGCGTGATACACCGAATAAAGTGTCTCATATGTCCGGACATTGAAGCACATAACTGTACATATTCTGAGACAGCCGATAATAAAATATTTTCGTAAAAAATAACGCAAAAATACATGCATAGACGAAATCTGACATTCATTAGCTTTTAATTGGTGTATAATACTTTTATAGATATCACAAAAACAATGTTATTCGGTTAAAATGAAAAATTATATGGTCATCATGGATTCTTTTTTTTTAGTTGTGAATTTGAGTGCGGATTATGAAACCAGCAATTAGAATTTTTTTAAAGAATACCTAATAAGTAAACAGCAAAATTTGTTGATTATTTTTGCAGCCTAGTAAAATATGTATTAATAAAAAAAAATATATTTAAGTACAGTTCAGAGATATTTTTTTTTTCGTATATTTCAGCTGTGAATCATAAATACGGACATTGTCTCATAATGGGTACTTTTACCTTATTGCAAAATCCATTTTTTTTTTACAATTTTGTGAAGACATATTATATTGATATGTGGTATACAATTTCCTTTTATTGAAGCATGTAATCTGACCAAAGTTCTGACAAACTACTAGGTCAAATACCACCATTTGCATAATACTGTATTTTTACTCTTGGCACAGGCGTCTTTTTTGTTGCCATGACACGCTTGTCTAATTTGGAATATATTGATAACATTTATTTCTAGTGCCAACAAGACTGCTTTATTTATACTTACGTCCTAAAAAGCAGCTGAACTGTTTGATAAAATATCTAAAAGATCGATTATATTTACTCAGATAATCGATGGATTGAACATCACTTAACTTATGCTTAACTTACGTCAGCAACCGGCCGGTCTTCATTCGCTGAACGTCAATACATCGCGTTGCACGTACAGATCGTTTGTTATATTCTGGTGTCCATTTTGTTTGTGAAATAAAAATGTTGATCGAGAAATTAATTTTGTTAGTAAAGGAAAGGAAATTGTTATATGATTCGGGTGACGCTGATTATAACAATAGAATTAAAATAAGAAAAGCATGGCTAGATATAAATAGAGAAATGGGAAGCGAAAATGGTAAGTACTATTGTTTTGTCTATTTTCAATTGTTTTATGACTTAGAATTTGCAAGAAAGAAATTAGTTTGTTACATAAGTAAACTTGTAGAGTTTTAGCTAAAACCGTATGAGACTGTTGTCAGTTGTTCTAGAATGTTTCATATGCAACATGTAGCTACTTGAACGATAAGTATAAACTTGTTCCTTCATGTATTTATCAGTATCTATGCCAGGATGAGTCATGTGTACTCATTGAATACACGTGAATATAAGCAACGTTTATTGTTAAACCGTTCCTGGGCTATTTTTAGACTGCCCCTCTGCAGCTTGGTTGTAATTGTCAACAAAGCAATTTTGTTGCATCATTGTTTCCTGCGCAAACGTTTAATATTTCAGAAGAATAACAATAAACTGGTATTATCTAACAAAATAAATAGTCTTTGTTCATCGTGTTCAGATTACCAGTTCTCATTAAGTAATTGACCCAACAAGGAAAAACATGTTCCAAAATTTCTTTAACCACTGCAGTGGCACGCCCCCGCGAACGAAATTTGCACAAGTGGCAGAGGTCACGTGGCCCTAGTACGAGCTGCGCGACCTTTCCTCGAGAAAGCAAGATTTCTCCTATTTTTTCTTAGAAAACTATTTATTGTTATACTTTTTTGAAAGGAGAAATTAATTTTCTAGCAATCTCCACTATAATAATGCAGTTCTACTAAATAATGAATTTGCTAAACTGAGATTAATCATGAATCAATCAAATAAACCCAGATTGGTTTAGCAAAATGAGGATTATGAAATAATAAAACACCAATTTAAGTTTATTTTCTATTTTACTCTAAGTAGATTACATACCTGATATAATGCAAATAAATTAGATACACATTTAGACTAAAATATAAATAATACAAGCATTTGAAAACCAAGGAAATTTTCAAACCACGTATAAGCATGCTAAATTGTAAGTCAGGTTACGAATGGATTTAAAAAATGAATATGGGCTCTAGCGGCCTGATTTATGTGTATATACAAAGTATAATTCTTTATTACAACGCACTTAAAATCGTAGGAGATATGGTTATATAATTACAAAGCTGTGAACCAAAAAGTAATTCACTCAAAATTGACGCGAAAAAACATGACTTTTAAATAAATCACTTTTTTTGATGAAAACTTGTTTTTTAAGATTGTAGGTTCAAAACGCATTAATTAAACAATATTTGGAATACACTAATTTTAATAAATACATACATTTTCATACAAAAACAATAAATATTTGTTACAACTAATTGCTCCATTTTGCCCATATAATTCCATAGTCGGGATAGGATAATATGGATAAGCCAACGTACGCCACTTACCTATGCCTTATGGAATGGCACGAAAAAACCCTGCAAAAACAAATCAAAATAAAAACTAACAACTAATACTAACATATATTTAATATCAAAAATCTAGCAAGTAAATTAAAAAAAATACAAAAGTTGCACGTTGCTTAAAAAAAATGATAAACAAAACAAAAACAAAAGATATTGGCATATCCATGATAGTCAAAGGTGCCATGCCACTTGACCGTTGCCATGACGACGTCTAACGTACCTGGGTGGCAGGGAGCCGTATTTCGGTTTGGAACGCGCAAGGTTTTTGTAAATGATTATTGCAAGATATTTAAATATATTTTTGCCTTGCACTGAATGAAAACAGACAAAACAAAAGTTAGAAAAGATGTCGTATAGTGTAAATTGCGAACAAAGTCACAAAATAGTGTTTAAAACCTTCATGTAGTAGTACGATTTCAAACTTATCAAATGCATGTTCTCAGATAATGCGGTAATTAATCATATTTACACACAAACATGGAAATAAAACATTATCACAACAAACATAATTACTTTTTTCACTTACCTTGTTAAAATCACGAGATATCAACAACTATTTAATACAATTACGACTGCTAACGCACGAACACAAATTCCTTAAAGAACACTTGACGCGGACTGAGATTAAGAGGATGTTTACAAAGCAAAAATATGCTATACGAGGGAGGTGTTGAGTATCTATATGTAGCTTGCTCCTTTCTGAAGCGATTGCAATAGAGTAAAGTGAGATAGAACTAATAGTCAAAGGCTAAAGGACCATAATGTATCGCTCGGTCCCGTGCAAAACAATCGACCGAATTTCGGTTGCTTGCCAAGTAACTAGAACAACCGGATAACGGTCGCGTGCCACTGCAGTGGTTAAAAGATCTAAATCGTACAACTTACCTTATCGCATGTAGATAATCTCCAGACAACTACGACATTAATCGTAATCTGAGATTAATATAGTTACGACTGTAATTGTAAGCAAAATTTGCATCATTCTGTGTGATTAAATTAAGCAATTAATCGTTTTTCAGGTCAATACTGGGCAAAGAAATGGAGGAACCTACGTAATTTTTACAAAAAATATAAGAAGCGTACGGAAGCTTCGCCTGACCTTATTGGAAAGCATTACAGGAATTGGAAATTAGCAGAGCAAATGGCATTTCTAGATGATTATGAGCTGATTAAGTTAAAGAAGATCAGTAAGATGAAAAATGAGAGGAACATTGTGCTTACAAATGATGCTCCGAAAAAAAGTAATGACACGGCGAAAATCGTACAATGTCTACGTCGAGACAATTTTAAAAAGACCAAGTCGTGTGATGTTTGTAATTTGTTTAAAAGTTACGAAAATTTCTTGAAAGATATGCCGATTCGGATGCAACGGTCGTTCAAATTCGACATGGCTTCGACTTTTGCTAAATATCAATCACGCTTATTGAAGAGCTATGGGGCGATAATGTTATCTACAAAGCCAATTGCTCAAAACTGCAATCGGAAATTATCGTCTGAAATTCATGCGTCAGATGGGTCAGGTTCGTTACTGCAAGATAATAAAATGTTACTTGATGATGTTATAAATTGTTATAGATTACATCTGCTCTCTAGAGTATATCAAACCTGACCTACGATTACTTCACATGGTAATTTGTTGTCAATTTTCACCCGTCAAATGTCACGTCTGAGAATATAATAGCTTGAGGTGATCATTGCGTCTAGCCATAGAAACTCAGGACTAATTGCATTCCCTTAAGCTCGTCGAGTCATCGTGGTGCCTCTTAGCTACTCTTCGAGTGTGGTGCTTGACAGGATTCACAGAATAAGTATACTACGCTGAATAATTTACAGGCGTTTCTGTTGTATGCGAATTCTGCACCGACTGATGTAAGTTCTCACGCCAAGGTTGGGTATGACAGCGGACGGGGCGGAACGACGACGTGGTATGAGCAGTTAAAGTGTTAGATATAATACGAGTTGAACACCGGTGGCAGTGTATTGCACCTTATTAACGTATTACATCACACTTGCTCATATCACGTCGTCGTTCCGCCCCGTCCGCTGTCATGCCCAATTTTGTTTTGAAGACCATTTGTCTTTTTTGGTTCACTAATCTACCGATTTCTTCGGTTATCTTGTCTTTGATTATATTCGTTGTTAAATCAAAACACTTATCTTTACACCATACAACGAGTGTTTTCATAGTCCATTTTTCTTGACTTCGGTTCACAAGTCTGTCTTATATGTGTATATGTAAAGGAAAATATGTTGGTGATATAAGTAATTTGGTGATACACTTACACACACACGTACAAATACATTTATTATCAAAAGAACACATTTTAAGGGACAACACTAGTGTATTAGCAAAGTATGTTTTAAGTGCTTCAGTACTTCGTGTCTTCTGTATTTAGTAAATAAACTTTTTATCGATGGCACTAAATTACTTATATCACCAATATATTTTCCTTTACCCATATAGATTTAATGACATAAACTTTAATAAATAATACAACGAAATTCTTCTTATTTCTATGCTTTCATAAATGTGTCGTGGTTGTCGCAGTTTTGCAAATCAACCAACAGGTGAAAGTTGAAATATCTGAACCGGTTTGTTTTGCCCATTAAGATACTTCTGCATGTCCTATAATAAGCAATTTTGGGGTAAACGAATTGCCAAATCGTTACTGCTATTACCGATGTACCCAAACCTGTTTCTTAAGTTAGTCTATTGGTGATCATGTTGGCGAAAATTATTTATCTTCTTTTGAGTGGAAACCACCACAACTTTTATATCTTTAGCTTCAGTGATTTTGAGGAGAGAAGGTTGATATCGTGATCCTATAAGGATTTGTAGCAAATTTTGAGATGATTTAGAGGTTCTAGAACGATTTTATCTTTTTGTCAATTAAAAACAACTTGTGGCGTTCAGCATATCTTTTAGATTTTGAGGGGAATATAGCTAAGAACTGCGTTAGCGTTAGCTCCGGGTTGATGAGCTCATCAAAATTGATCCCAAAAAGTTTTGTAGAAATTTTAGCCATAATGCAATGGGAAAATAACAGAATTTTGAAAGTGTAAACAAAAGCAAACAACCAGTTGTATTGAACTTGCCTTTCTGATTAAAAACTGACTCACAATAATAAATATATTTCAAAAATATGTCAAAAATTATTGCGCTGTAACTTTTACATAACTTAGATTGGGTAACCAATTGAGTAACTTTTTATCTTCTTTTGGTCAACATTTTATGAGTTATTATAGAACTTTAGTATTCTGTTTAAGACAAGACAATTTCTGACAAACTATTTTGTACAGACCAACATCGGACGCATTCACCACTTTTTCATTGACTCATACTAACTTAAACTGGTATCTCATCACATTGACAGCCTTTAATAATCCACTGTTGGACATAGACCTCTCCTTTGAAAAGAGGTTTTGGTCCTACTACATCTGTGTCCAGGCGGGTAGAGCTCGTTTATGGTTACTTAATAATAAAATAAAAAAATCATTGACGAATATAGGGGAAAATATTTCGAAATTGTTTTGTTTGCCTCTTTTAATATGTATGAATACTTAAGCTAAGTAACTATTTCGTATAAGTCGCAAAAACTCAAATCCAATTACTATAGCCTTGAAAGTTTCGCGTTACTTGAAATATAATTAGCTTAATTACATATATGTACAGAAATTTTAAGTTTTTTATAAGGTTACACGGATCATAGTCGCAGACAGCAACTTGAGTTCAGCTTTATCGTATTGTATTACCGTAAGAAGTAATTTCAGGTCAAAATAAGAATCCGTAATAAGTCCATCACATATGTTTCCTGGACTAAAATAAAAACAGATGCTTCAGATATTACCATCCCCCTTGAGGGACGATGTCTGCTAATCTTAGTTTGATATTCAACTTTAGTAAACATACATTCAATGACAGATGGGACTATGTTGTGATACTGACCGATTGTGTCATTTTGTATCCAAATGTCGTGTAAGAATAACCGAAACTGAACCCGTGACAGATTAACTACAAGATGCTTAGAAAGGAACTTCGGAATGGTAAAATTACTATTAACAGTGGATTCTTTTATCATCTATTATATAATAGTGTTTTAATGTTTATTCTTTAGACTTTCACTTAAATACTAGTTCTAACTTTTCCGAACCTTCCTTCATCTTGTCATATGTAAAAAGTTTTTTTCTAGTAGTAGTGTAGTTTTTGGTAGTTTGTCTTGTATTTTATCTTTCGAAAAGAAAACTGTCCATGTATTTAGGTATAATATGAACGTAACTTAATTTATTAAATAGATTGAGCGAAGGGCGCAAAATGTTTCCGTAAAATGTTTAGCTCTTAGATTAATTTAGGACAGTAAGATATTCCTTAAATAATTTATGACAATTATTTTATTCTTAAGTAATGATTTTATTTACTGTAATTTTCAGGTATAACTCAAAACAGCCATCATGAGTCAATTTTCCAGCAGAGCATGCAACAGATCGACATCATCAACTCTGCAACGACTACGCCAATCAGCCTCCTCGTCCAATCCCTCGTGAAACAACTTTGTACTCTTCTTGAAAAAGATAATGTTAGAGCGAACCAGCTATACAACACAATATGTGAAAAACTCCATAGTATGAACCTCATTGACGATTCCTATTCCATGGGTGAATTCGAAGCCATGAGAAGCCAATACCAGAGAGCCTTATACCAACTCGTTGCTGTTGCTAATGGAACTGAAATACCAATAAGTCTGCCAGCTTCATGGCCAATAGTTCAACCGTCAGGTCTGGAATGGTCGAGATACCATCGGGAGTTTGAGGAGTTATACTTCATAGCTGGTGGCGGCTTCGGAAGTGTATTTAAAGCACGTCATAGACTGGATGGTGTTGAATACGCAGTAAAAAAAGTGTTCATTAAGTCGTCCGATGTTAACTCAATTATGCTGCATTTGTCAGAGGTGAAAACCATTGCCAGTCTAAACCATCCCAACATAGTGAACTACAAAGCTGCTTGGTTAGAACCGATGATAGAATCTAACATCAAGAAAAGATGCAAATTTGACATGGATACGGACAGCGTAGAATTCGATACCAATGTATCTTCTGTTCACCCCACTTTTATAAACTCTTTCAAAACTCACAACTCGAAAGATTTAATAAAAGAACAGAGCCTGTCTGACTTAAGTATACAGTTTAAGAATTCGAACAGTTTCGAATTGGAATTCGAGAATAATGATAACACTAATTCGATTGAAGATGAAAATTCCGACGATGAGTGCACTTCACCGGAAGAGGAAAATGCCATCGCCAATTTCTACTCCAGTGCAGAGTTGGAGAATTGCTCCCGAGTTAATCTTAAATGGGCCACTCTGTATATCCAGATGACTTACTGCCAGGAAACTTTAAAGCAATGGTTGGATAACAGGAATCAACACTTGACAATTTCAAGAAAAGGTTCTGAAGATTTAACTCTGCATCACAGCGACTCGACTGAATCAGCTTGTCTCGAATCTCCTGATGCGACTTACCCAATAAATTGGAGTCATGTTGATGTAATTATAGATATGTTTACGCAATTGGTTAAGGGGCTTCACTATATTCATTCCCGTGGAATAATTCACCATGATATTAAGCCTAGTAACGTGTTCGTGGCTAAGAGTGAATCCGGTTGTACCGTCCAGCTAGGAGACTTCGGCTTGGCATGTCCGTTGCAACAATCTCACAGTGGTCTGGGCACTCATTTGTATGCAGCACCTGAACAATTAGAAGGGCACTGTAATCCTAAGGTAAGATGTCTAACTGTATTATGTGGTATAGAATAGGGCTCATCCCTTGAGTTTTTACTTCAAGGGGTAGAATGTTACTTGCGAATTAGAACGGAACTAACACTGATTAACAATCAACACATTCTAAAATAGAGTTTTTGAGATGACCTACTGATTTTTTAATTTCCTTTATAATAAATAGATATCACTATTTATACAGATAGTAAGTTTAACTTTAACGTTTAATGTAAAATTAACACTACCAAGAATTTCTCCTCCATCTCTGTATGTACTTATTTTTTATTCCAGTATGAAGTGAAATAAGTTAGAGATATTTAAAACAAAAAGATATGTTTCGTATGAAATTACTATATAGTCTAATGCATCGATTTTAGTTATGCGTGATTATCCATTAGCAAAATAGTTTATATAGACGACCTTATAGAATAAAATGGTTATCGATCGATCGATTTTAGGCTATTTGATTCACATTTTTAAACAATTCACTCATGAATCGAACTACGGAACTGCTCAATAGTTAATATTAGTGAGTTACATGGATGGTGCGAGAATTTTCATTGCTCTTACTTCATAATTCTGTGTGACTACGTTTGATGGTGTTACAGTATATTTTTACTGTATGTGTAAACCACAGTAGTAAAAAATACATTATGATATACTTCTAGCCGACTTGGTTACGGCGGCCAGTCTAAACGGAGAACAACCAAGTACGTAGGAGATATAACACAGGTGCACTTACTGTTCCCTCATTCTTACATTCTGGTGGGACGGAATTTGGAATTTCAACTCTTGAGCTTCGCAGAGCACGTAAAGCCGTCAGTTTTGCGCTTGAACGAATAACATAGAACATTATCGTTATCATTATATTAGGTTATTGGTGGACATAGGCCTTGCAATAAAAAGGATGCTTTGGCCGGACCAGACGGGTTAGTGTAGGATTTGTTTGAAGTTTTGTCCTTCTCTTTCCAGTGCTGTTGTCTTGTGTATTTGCCCTCCGGCTCTTATGACACTCACGAGACGAATAGAGGTGGTGTTACTCTGTTTTTAATCCGTCACCTCACGAACATAAAACATTTAAACTTTTTCTTACTAAATTATTTTTCTTTTCCAGAGTGACATGTACAGTCTTGGCATAATACTCCTAGAGATGGTGGATCCGTTCAGCACAGACATGGAACGAGTAAAAACCATCACAGACCTTCGGAAAGGGCAAATCCCAGCGCATCTGACTGCGAACTTTCCGAAAATCGCCCATATTATAGGCAAATTGGTTCAGCGTCGACCCAATAAGAGACTTGACACTGCCCAACTGCTAGAAGAACTGAAGAATCTAGCAGAAAATAAGGACAACACTATTAAGTTGTTGAAAGAGGAATTGTCTGCAAAAGATGATGAGATAGCAAAATTGAAGATGATGTTAGCAAAACTCAATTATCAATGAGAGTGTACTTATTATTAGTATTATTTATATTATTAAAAGACTTGTGCGATTTTAAATACACTTTATTCATCGTGTTACCGAATTTTTAGATTTAATTTATAATGATCTGCTCCTAGCCGAGTTCGGTCAAGGCGACCAGTCTCAACGGACACCAGCTAACTCTACTTGAAGTCTCGGGCTAGATTCCCGGGTCCGATCAAATGTTTGTATGATCTGCCAATATTTGTTTCGAAGTTTCAGTGTTTTCTATGTATAATATTCTATATATGTATTTACAAAAAAAAGTATATAAGTATTCTATGAGTCAATTTAGTTATCATAGCGCAGGCTCTGCTTAGTTTGAAACTAGATGGCGCTGTGTGTCAAATGTCCGAAATATAAAAACAAAGATGCACTCTCTGTTCCCTCACTTTCATAACCTGATGGGACGACTGTACGACACGAACACAGATAGATCTCTATTGAGAGAAGCTCAATAACACCTTGGCCCAACTAGGCCATCGAACCCGAGACTTCTTGATCAGCAGTCGCATATTATGACTAATAATATTACAATAATACTTTTATTGTAGCCAATCAGCATTATCTTTAAACTAAAATGAACGTGACAAATTAAAATAATTTCTAGTTTTAAAGCATCATCAAAATCAACAACCTTTAATAGCCCACTATTGGACATAGGCCTCTATAGCAAGGAGGGTTTGAGGTTTACTATATATATATATAGCATGCTGACCAGACGAGTAGGCATAGGGTTTGATCAAGTTTTCCTTTTTTTAATCGTAAATTACCAATGTGAACCTACTCTGTCTGATAGAAAGCATTCAAGAATGATGGTCATCATGATCATTGCGAATACAGACTATGCTGTATGGTAATCTACACAACGGCGGTCTAGGCCACACTGGCGGCCTAGATACCTTCCTATTTCCTTCTATATTTCCCTTCAAATAGTGTAAGCGACACGAATTTAAAAGACATGTAAACCTACCACCTTGCCGTCCAACATTCATATCTTATTATCACATTTCCACTCGTCAGTTTCAATTATTTTCTCGTTAATCGTTATTAGTGACTATAAGATTCGGTGGCAAGTCATTGGTATGTTTTAAATAATTAACTTTTCACTTCGTTAATTCAAAGAAAGATCTCGATAGACTTGGAAGTTATGTTTTTTACCGAAATTATGCTAGGACAGTTATAATGACTGATCATGTAGACGTGGGCGTCGCCAAAATTATTTTCTTGGGCTTACATCTAATCTCCGTCCCCCATAAGCGCAGGCCGGGGGTGACAGATGAGAGAATCTGTCACCCTAGCAAAAGCAGGGCGGAGGGGCAATGCGAGCACTACGGACTGCGCGCACCCTTTCGGGCGGAGGGGGGGCAGTAAAGAAACCGTGAGGTTTCCACACAGGAGGGGGCCACTTGCAGCCGTAGGTGGCCCGAGGTACGTCGGGGTTCCAGGGATTTTCTTACTAGGGTGCACCTGGTCCCCTGGCTATTGATACCTGAGACGGCGTGCGATTTTTGGTCGGTTCGAGTCCGACATAGCCACCCTTCGGTGGTATCCGTGGGGATTTCCGCACATTAAAAAAAAGGGGGTTACATCTACATCCACACATACTATTAACTAACATAAAATATACATAGAATTATACCTAATTATACCTTTGTCCGTGTGGTGACAGATTTAGAATACGTGTGTTACCACCCCAATTCCTCCCGTGGGTGTCGGCGACTACGGAAACAAAGTATGCAAGACCACATCATTACAAAGAGAAGGAAAACTTGAAATAAACCCTATTCCAAGCCGTTTGGCTAGCGTGGTATAGTAGGCCAAAACCTCCTTGCTAAGGAGAAGCCTATGTCCAGCAGCGGACTGTAAAAAGCTGTTGATGATAACCTATGAAATCGATTTTTTTATGAAATTAAAAATTAATGGTGTCTTTCTGTATATATTCTTTTCTGCCAGACTGGTGCGAGTACGCCCCCAGCACTCTCTCCTAACGCCCATGCATGCAATCTTACTAGTTTGGCAAGTACGAGACGAGCTCGAATTATTGGAGCAAATTCAGTGAGGTGCCGCCAGGCGTTTAATTAACACGTGTGGTTCACCGTGCGTCATTAAGTTTTGTGTGTGCTTTGGTTTTAAAATTAATTAGATTTTAATCAAATGTGAAATTGCTAAATAACTTATCTAGAAAAAAATGCACTGATTAGGAAAAAGAAACAATACTAAAAGAAGTTGTATAACCTGAAGAAAGGTTCGCTACCGACGAAAGTCCTTATGAGGAAATCTGTATGTATCAATGGCGTGCATTCGTAATATATCTTAACTTAATAAAACCATTTTTTTTAATTTCATTACCAAATCTTTATTTACAAAATCTAACACACATATTATATAAATAATTATTTTAACCTAGCGTTATTTACAGTCTTAATAACTAATTTAACGCAATTCCGTGCATTCTAGTGCGCGGTTGGCGGGCGAATGCGCTCGGAAGCTTCATTGAAGCCAATGGATGAACCGCAAGCGCAGATACAGATTACAAGATGGCGTCTACTGCGTGGATAACGCCGTTCGTCGCGGGAATGTTGTGTGTTATCACTTGGGCATTATTTACTTTGATACGACCTGGAAATATAAATTATGTATTATAATAATTTAATTATGCTAGTCTGACAACCAGGTGAATTTCACGGCAAGCCATTGAAAGCGGGAAGCACAAGACCGATTGTTATGGTGAATCTTGAAGGAGGCTTATGTTCAGCAGTGGACATCTTTCGGCTGAGATAATGATTATTTATTTATTGCTTCACTATGATATAATTCACGCTGCTGGTATACCTCAGTGGGACTCGAACCTGACTCCTAGAGTGATACTGTATCTCAATATTTGATAAATTGTAAAATAGACAAGGTTTTAACAACTTACCCGAACTCTTCTGAAGCGTCAATGGTTTACTGTCTTCCATGGAGTTCCTGAGTTGGTAGTACCTCATGCCCGCACTGTACAGCGTACCAGGTAGAACGTGTCTTGCTACCAGCGCCTTGGCTCCTGCTTTGTCATCAAAACCTTCTAGTTCAGCCGGAGATAAGCGAGCGAATGCCGCATCCGTTGGCGCAAATACTGTGTAGGTTTTGCTTTCTGGAATATTCCAAATTTAAAAGAATGAAAGAGAGATAGAAAAGATTTCTGCATGAATCATTTAGTCAGGCTCTAAACAAAAAAAATGAGCCCTAATGTTACAACAGAAGGTTCATTCTGCAAAGTCGTTTTAACAAGATATGAAGGCATAATATAAGTTATTAATGAACGGACGGCAAAAATATAAAGTTTGACCCAGGTAGGGTAAGTTGAAAATTATGTTGATAAAAAAATTTACTTTGTGAGAAACACGTGTCCTACAAAGAAAGTGAAAATAGTTGGATAATTATCATAGCAAAACTCTTTTCACTTTGGGCGACTAGTTAATTTTATTCTCAATTTAGGGACTGGTAAGCAGATATAATTGCTACGTTTTAATATTTAACTCAGTGATCATAAGAACTCGAAATTCGAAGAAGTGGTCAGTTCTTCAAACAAATATTTTAAAAAAAACACCAGACAGATTTTAATTTTTTTTTATGAAACCTTTTTCTAGCATAAAATTAGCCTGAAGTAATTACATTATAGTAAGTATTAAGTACTACCCCTCTCACAGAAGATCAACCTAACACGACAGCATCCGTGCCGTGTCGTTTTAGGTTACCCGTTGATGCAGAGGTGACAGTTACATATCTTGGTAAGTATGTGAGTCTTACACCGCAACGATGGCTATCGTGCCTTTTATGTTACCATGTGAGACATGAAAAAACATTTTACTGTAGTACAATAACCACCGCTCTTGGAATCTATTCATGCTTTCTATCAGGCAGGGTAGAGTCACTTTGGCAGTCAATTAAATAATGATTTGAAATAACAAATACATATGGCAGTAGGCCTAATAGTACTTAAAACATGTCTGCCAATATGTATTTAAGTGTATACCTACCTATACATAACCACTTCAAAGATACACAAACGGTGTGGTCTTCAGTTATGCAATGCCTTTAGAATATTATATAACGTGAAAGTTCGAATATGAATACTCAAACTCTTTTAACACTTGACATTTTTAACTAAATGCAAAACAGGGCAGGTTCTCGGTTGAGTATTCTTATATTCGTTACTTCAGAACTCGTCGTTTATGGTTCTAATTGGAGAATTCTATTGGAAACGGCTTTCTGTTTGGTCATATTGATAACTCCTAAATGAAAATACGTAATACATCGCTCAATTTTTCTTTCGCTTTGGGAGGAGGGAATGTTTTCAAAGGCAGTTTCTTTGTGTACGTTACCTGCAAGAATATCGGCGAAGCCACTGGCCTGGATTGCTTTCAGGAATGTTGTGAATCGTCTGTCTCTGTCCGCCTGTAGTGTTTGTACCAGATCTCCAACAGGCAGCGGGAACATCACGCGGTCCACTGCATGAGCTATACCCTATTAAAAAAAAAATAGTGTGATAATTTGTCTTTTAAAGAGGACTTTAATTTTGGTTTAAAATTTGATGTTCAAAAATGTTTGGAACGCTTATTGGTTGGTGATCTTGGCACGGCAGATCACAATTTCAGCAGTCTGGTGACCACGGTATCGGTTCTGTCTATGTGCTTGGGATATGTCACACCAATAACAGCTACTAAAAATATTCTGTTAGTAGATACTAATGTATATTTAACATCTCCCTTTACTTGCTCCATCGGAAGAAGTACTTACTTGATGAGCTAACAAAAAGAACCGATAGGAAAAGTTAATCTTTTCGGTTAAAAATTAATGAATATGATAGGAAAATTGTTGTGCACAAGTATCTTATAGATATATCTGGTGGATTAACAAACACGAAATCGTCATCATTATCAACAGTCGTTAACAGTCCACTGTTGGACATAGACCTCTCCTTAGAAGGGAAAAGGTATCATATTTTATATTACAATATAGGTTTCTTAATTAATAGAGTACAAAATTAAACAAACGAATGCACTGTCTTGTCAAAAATTATTTGCGCATAGACAACACTGTAAAGATGTAACCAGTGTTACCAACTAAAAAAAATTTATCGTATGAATGTGATGTTAAGTGCGTGTCCGTTGATGTGACTTTCACAAGAAGTAATTTGTTATCTAGATCAACAGAGATCTTTCACTTGTTACTAATGAAATGTTATAGGAAAATTTATGAGAATTAGTGATACATAATTTAGTTTATTCTAACACTTCAATATATGTAAACTCACGAAGAGGAACTAGAGCAGAACTAAGTCGTGTTGAATATGTAAAACGCCAATCAAATGCTTCATAATTACGCTCTTAGTAGAATTTTCAAATTGAACTGGTTCCTTTTAATTATTTCTTGTTTCAGGAACCCTCTATTGTAAGACTTAATTCCTTATTATATCATATCAACAACCTTCATAGTCCACCATTGAATATGGGTCTCTCCAAAGAAAGATGGTTTTGGCCAACTGTATTCCCCTGGCTAGATCGATTGGTACAAGGTTTGTTTTAACTTTTCTTTCTCTTTACTGTAGTCTGTGATGATGATGATGACGTCCTCCTCGACGTATCCGCCGACGACGACCCTATGGCATTCTCCTGGCGTGTGCACGGATGTGACTGGCAAAACCAAATGTCGTCCTGAATGTGCGGTTACAGGTAAAGCGGTAGAGTTGACCGCTTTCATTGCGCGTGTAGTCGTAGACAGGCCTCGGCCCTCGGCGAGTGCCTTCTCGCATCAAGCTCTTTTAGAGCTTGTAGTCTATACTACGTAGTTTGTTCCATTAGTAGACTCATAGGACAGATTGAAAAAGGAATGAACGGATGAAAAGTGGTTGATGGTACACTGTATTCGATTCGAATCGAATTCGTTTATATTAAAAACAGGTTATATATTATAG
Source organism: Hypercompe scribonia (assembly GCA_949316085.1). Lineage (NCBI taxonomy): Eukaryota > Metazoa > Arthropoda > Insecta > Lepidoptera > Erebidae > Hypercompe > Hypercompe scribonia. The sequence continues at coordinate 2,709,495 of OX438976.1, read as the reverse complement.
ATAGAATGCTTTAGTGTACAAACTTAATATTACTGTAAGTATTTCAAACTTACAAGAACACGCTTGCATTAAATATCCTTAAACGACGTATATTACACAATGAATAGTCAACAGTTGACGGAAATAGATTGGTGAGAAAATTGAATAAAAATGACATATCTTCTATGTAATAAAGAAAAATAAATAACCTGTGGTATATGAATGTCCTTCTTTTCATCCAATACTCTGGCTCCGTTGATGGTGGTGACGCGCACCTCATTCCATTCTGCGTCATGTAGATCGTACTGGTTGACCCTGAGCTGTGTGCCTGCTAGAGAAACTCCTGTCATCTCGTCTTGAAGGGACGCCAGATCGAAGGCACCAGGTATCACATGGTGCAAAAGGAGCTAAAACAGTAGTAAGATTAAAGGTAAATGATGGCAGGGCTTTCCAAACAGGGATGCAAAAAAAAATATTACAGTCAATTTCTAAGCAAAACTTATAACTGAGCCGTACAGTAACATCATCAAACAGCATTTCAATGGATTAAAAAAAATCAACTATTACTCACACCACTAAGCAACCTTGGGTTGTCTCGGAATTTCTCCTCAGCCTTATCAGGACCTCCAAGCTGCACTAAGAGAGTTCTGAAGGCCTTGTCTGTCGGAACGAAAATAGTGTACGGTCCGGTCTCATTCAAGATGGTGTCTAGGCCTGATTGGCGCAAATACTTCGCCGTTGCAAAAAGCCCATTGTCTTTCAAAATATCCACGAGCCCAGGAATTATTGATTGAACTTGTCTTGCAGTACCACTGGCTTCACTCAGGCTAGGAGCAATACTACTGGATCCAATCACAACTAAATCTTTCTCAGACGAACGATAAGGGGTGGTATTCAAAATCGTTGACAAAGTAGAACTGGGATAAGTTATTCTGGGACTTTGGCTGATACTATTTCTAGAAGTGAATTCAACGGCTGGTGTACTTGATTTTGTGATGTACCGTTCGGTGCTAGTCGTGCCAATCGTTGATGGAAAGTGAGTCTGAGTCTGAGCTTGTGTGCTCCGGGTAGAATGAAAAGAGCTTTGGTAGGTCGGCGCTACTGTCGTATGTGTCACTGGAATAGTATGGCCAGTAGTACCGTGGTTAGTGGTACTGACGAAGGTTGAGTAGGTTGGAGGTACGTGTGAGGAGGCAGCTACATAATCAGTTGCTTTAGTAGTTGGTCGGGATGTAGTTGATCCGTATATTGAATTTGATATCTTTGTTTGTCCAGGCAACTGAATCTCGCCGTTCTTTATCTTATTCAAAATATTTTCTACTTCAGGACCTTCCTCTGTTTGCTGGCCGTTAGCTTTTACACCCTTTACCTTAAAGGATCCATCATCTTGTTCTTCCAAGAAAACAAAAGTGACTTTTTTCTTGTTGTGAATTTCGTTTGGTGCTTTCACTTCCTCTAATTTACCGTTTTCAGCTTGCTTGATAAGCTCAAAGTTTGCCCCAGGAGGTAGGATTCCTTTTGTTAAATCTTCAATTGAAACTTGAGAGTCTTTCTGTTGCTCAAGATGAGCCGCAGCCATAATTTGAGCTAAGTTTGTACCATCAGCTGAGATTGCACCTTGAGGAATCAGATTTGGGTTTGTCGTCCTAATAACTTCAAATTTTTGTCCATTAAGCGATATTTCTCTAGATGAAAAATTTTTCTCGGAGAAGTCTTCAGGATTTTCAGCAAGAGCAACTTGGAGTTGTTTCAAAATGTCTGGTTTTTTCAGTAGCTCAGCACTCTTGGCTCGCAAATTTTCATCAAAGCCTTTAGTTTCGCTTTCTTGCAAGAGGCTTTTAATTTCATTATAAAGTTTTCGCTTATCTCTGTCCTGAGGAGCGTTCCTACTCTTTGTCTTTGGTCTAGGTCTGTACCTGGGTGTGGGTGGTGGTGGTGGTGGTGGAGTTGTAGTTGTGGTTGTTGTGGTTGTAGTTGTCGTCGTTGTTGTTGTAGGATGATCTTTTTCATATAGCTCAACAGCCTTTTTGAATAAATTTGTCTCATGCGGCAAAATTGGTCTTCGCCTTTCTACGTTTCCTCTCCAATAGTTTGTATAGGATTCAGTAGTCGAATAATTCGGGATCGATTTAGTAGCTTGCTTTTTAACGAACTCTTCATGTAATTTTTCCACTTTCTCTTGCTGCTTTTGCTGTTGTTTCTGTACGAACTCCTGGTGTTTCTGAATAATGCGTGCCCTCTCTTGAAGTTCTTTTAATTTTTCTAAATTTTCCTTTGATTGTTGCTCCAACAAATCCTCAATTTGGGCTGAATGACCATTGGAGAAAATAGGAGCTTGGCCTAAAGATGGTTGAAATGGAAGCTGTGCGTGGTTCAGATTAAAATTTTGAGGGCCTAGATTTGGTGCAGGTTGTATAGTTATAGGATTTGGATGACTAAAAATGGGTTGATTGATGGGTTGTGTTGAAACAGTTGGTAAGAAAGCTTGTTGTGTAGGTCTCTGTGTCAAGCTAATAGAACTCGAAGGGACGTTAGTTTGGAATGTGGGTGCATTTTGCTGGATTGGAATTCCATTTTGGAACGTTGGGAGCGTCGGTATGGAAGGAGGCAGTAAATTTTGTGACTGTTGCTGCTGTATTTGTCTTATATCTTGTTGTGGCTGAAAGCCGTTTGGAAACACACTTGGATTGACACTTGGTTGTGGATTGAATTGGAAACTGTTTTGTGTTGGCAAATTATTGTTTTGAAGCGGCAAGTTGTTAATAGGTGGTATGTTGTTGTTGAACTGAGGGACGTATGGCTGCTGTGGTTGTTGAGGAAAGATGGATTGTTGGAATGGAACATTTGGTGGTGGACTGGTAATGGCTGCAGGTAAAGGAGGGAAGTTTTGAAGTGGAGAGCTTAGTCCGAATCTAGTTTGGTGCTCATTAAACCCGGGGTGCGGTAGGGAGGCTTGTCTTCGTCTATCGAAGTCATTCTCTACCTGAAATAGAGATAAAAATAGAAATTAGCTCTGTAACTAGTGGTTAAAAAAAAACGACGTTCAGTTTACAAAAAAGCTTTAACTGTTAACTAACTTCGTAAAGAATACAGTTTTCTTTTCGTCCGCATTGTTTTAAAATATTTTATCCCTTTAACGTGGGTGATACTTTTTAATAGTTAGAAATATTTTAAACATTTAGTAGTACCATATCTTCAGTGAACTGTCATCATAAACGTAATGAATTAGTCAATTTAATGACCCAAGAAATATCTTTTACAAATATATTCATACGTAAATTTAAATACTTTTGAGTATCAAATAAAAATAAATCGACTCAGTTAATTTAAGTGTCAATTGCGAAGAGCTAAATAAAATCTAATCTATGACCGTTAAACGTCATTGTGAAACAACAGATAATTATATTTCTGAGCCTCCGTTAAACAATAACTTACACTGCAGAAAGTCTTTAATACCAGCGATATTTAGAAACAGTTCAGAATTCAATGTTGAGCAACTGGTGTGAATTGTTGCACATATTAATTTACTATTTTATACATGGAAAACAAGCTGATTTACGAAATTGAATAGCAACTTGTCTCTGGTTGACACTTGTTGTGATATGAGAAATTTTATATCTATGTTTGCAGAATTGAGTATAGAATAGGCACCATTGTCATTATTTATAATTTATGCATGCCGTTATGTAAATTTTATTAGCGTATGCAAGTTTCTGCAACGCTTATTGTATGTTTAATAGATGTAAATTAAGTAACATTAATTCATTTCAAGTTTTTGGGAAAAAAATAACACATGTTAACAATAAAAAATAATGCGCAAGTTAGAAATTAAAAATATTAATACTGTAATCATGAGAGAACCACACTGGCGTAATGAGCCATGAACAGTGTTTTGTTGCTTTTCAAAGAGATACTGAGGTAACCAAAAATAAATTTAAATTTATATTTCAAACATTAAACATGCAATGCTATCTAGTACCAAGCAGAGCTTCTACTATGGGTGCTAGACAATTGATCATCATGATCATCATCAACAGCCTTTTACAGTCCACTACTGGACATATGTCTCTCATTAGCAAGGAGGTTTTGGCCTACTGTACCACGCTGGCCAGATGAGTTGGAATAGGGTTTGTTGGTTTGTTTCAAGTTTTCCTTCTCTTTGTAATGATGTTGTCTTGCATACTTTGTTCCCTTAGTCACCTTTTACGACACCCACGGGATGATTAAGGGTAGTAGCACTATGTATTCTTAATCCATCACCACATGGACAAGACAATTGAATGAACTATTTATATAGATAATTGATATAAATACATATATATTTATTTTTGTAAATACATACATATTATGCATAGAAAACACCCAAAGACCGAAACAAATATTTGCAAAACATGCAAACATTTAGTTTAACCCAGGAATCGAACCCCAGACCTCAAGCACAGCAGTCACATATGCTACTACCGCACCATCGAGGCAGTCAATTCTCCAATCCACTTCTTATAAACAGAAGGGAGGCTGGCATAACAATACAACGCAGTTTTAGACGGCCTCTGCGCAAATGCGGAGGCCGTCTAAAACGTGGGTTTGCCACCCTCCTCAACATACTTCTCATGATTTAACCAGATTATCGCAAAATTCACTCAACTTCTATTCAATTTTGACAAATCCGTGAGATTTAGACAACCCAAAATTCCACTTCACTTCTGAAGGGACAACCCGTGGAAATTCTGTATAAAAACAAGGAAAACTACACTCAATAATTATACATAGCTAATGTGCACTAGATGGCACGTTAACTCACAATATGGAATTAGAACTCAAGAATGCGCTTTCTTGTCAACGAAGCGTCACGAACAGAAGCATCTGAGCGAGATGCTATACAGTCCTAATGATGCATTCTCTGCAATCGAAAAGTAGCATACCTACTGGAATTGTGACTGTCGGGAAGTTTTATCGTATATAATATTATCAGTATAGTAAAAGCTCCTTATTGACGCTTCCTTTGCTTTTGTTTTCACTAATTGCGGGCTTTTTTATGAGCCAGCAAAAGTGATTCAACTCTGCCTGATGAAAAGCATGAATAGAATCCAAGACTTGTGGTAACCATACTAATTGTGAATGCATAAAATACAGTACAGTGGCCTAGTAAGATGCTTTTTTATGCCCCGGTTTGGGACGTAAAAGGCATGACAGACATCGTGGCTGTGTAAGGCTTACATATTTACCACGATAAATGTCACCAGTGCATCAATGGACCTCCGGTCTCGCAAACACCAATGAAACACGACAGCAGAGATGCTGTCGCTTTAAGTTAGTTTAAGGATAGCACTGTCCCGGTCGAGCCGCCTTTTCGTACTGAAATCAGTGTGGCCCTACTACCTACTAAGTTGCTACCTATTTCCTTTATTTGCGGCTAGAGATTTCTTTATTCGCGGATCTAATCGGTATATATTAATAAAAAGGATTTGGTGTCCTTTGTAAACGTGTTAGTAAATGGGCATTTAAAAAAATAAAACGAACCTTATTACAACTACGCGTAAAATATGTTGTCTTTGCCGTGGTCAGTGTTTTTAAAAATATAAATAAACGAAGTATTTAAGTAAAGTAATTATATTACTCAGTAAAGAATATAGTTAAATGCTGCACGTTCTGTCTTTTGGTAAGATTTGCTTTTGCGTGTTTTATTGTTTCGAGATAAAATAGTTTTTTTTTAATATTTTTGTATTTATTTTGTCACCCAGGAACATATCCCCTATAACCCTATAAAACTTATCATTTCATGTTTACTATTTCTGTATTAATGGGACATATACCGTAAGAATAAAGAGCTGTTATTGTATTAAGATGATAAATATGACGATAACCTATCTGTATATTTGTGCAACTCTTTACTGGCATTGGCTTTCCATCTTTCCAACTTTTTCTTTCATATTGAGTCTCAATGGACACCCGACCACTTTATATGGCCTCCTGACAACAGTAGACAATTTATTATTGACATCACATTATTCTTCAGTGGTTTGTACTCAATAGAAAATATATTATTGTTAAGTTTAGTATCAAGTCAGCTATATGATAAAATAGAAAAACAAACACAAAGTCATATCCATAGTTCGAGCGAGCGCGCGCAAAACGAATGACAGATGATACAAGCGGGAAACACATTTATAGAAGGTAAAATGGTAGATTAGAAAAAAAGCTTACACGCGTAATTATTTTACAATCAGTGTACTTTGTTTGCGTTTCTTTTAAAGAAAAGTGTACTAATAAATTATTGTGGTTTTAAAAAATCTTAGGGGCGTAGTAGTTTAGTTTTTAGCCCTTGAATAATTTTCTCTACAGCATTTGATTATGTATTTACATAGCAACACGAACTATTAGTACTTCCGTAAATCAATTAAAGATCTTATGAGAATCAACTTTTTGTATACGACTATTAGATTGTGATCATAATTTATCAAAAAAATAAAAATAACTATTAATAATATTGACAAATCTGCTGTCCACGTTCAGACCATGATTGGTTGGTGTCTTTTTCCTGTGTAATTGCTAAAGAAACCAGTTGACATCAATATAGCCTTGGCTCCTAATACGAGTATATAAGAGAAAATAATATTTTCGGACATTGGACACAACGCCATCTAGCCCCAAACTAAAACTGATATATATATATATATCAGTTTTCTAGTACCTGTGTAAATACCTAGTGTAAGTACATACATAGAAAACACCCAAATTCCAAAACAAATATTTGCAGATCATACAAACATTTGGTCCGACCGGGCCATCGTACCCGAGACCTCAAGCACACCGTGGCAGTAACTAAGCAATAACTTTTATTTATATAACTCGATTGTGCTTAATACTCTTTAAAGTTAACTATATCCAAACGCAACCAATCGTATCAAAGTAAGAAAACATGCCATCTATAGATTATTTAAGATTGTATCAAAGCTAGGCTATCCGAACTAAACAGCGCCGTAATTAAGCGTATTTTTAAACCAACCGCATGTAAATATACATTATGAAACGCAATAAATTCAATTGAATAAAATTATAAACGACAAATTTGATCGTCATTTGACAGGTGTGACGCCGCGTTTAAAAAGTAAACAAAAAAATTGAGACATTATTTTAGTGAATCGCTTCGGTATTAAAACTATGCTAATTGTGCCACTTATAAATACAAACACATTAAATTACAGTATTCAAATTTTTTTACGGAACTCTTCACCATCGAAACCCATTTCACGGTAAACTTACAAATACTTTTAATGCCTCAAAACACCATAAAGTCATCATTATCATATTAAAAATCATTTAAGAAAGTTCAGATGCGTTCACATTAAGAGGTACACAGTTGAATCGGCGGAGGAATTGGTTATACAACATCGAGTAACAACTCAGGTCGGCAAACTTTGGCTCGTGTGAATAAATATTATCTAATATTTTTTTTACTGTGTTTGATGCGTTACCTGTGCTGTTGGTAAAGGCTTGGACTTGCTAAATTGAATATACATTTATTTGTTTCTTGTGAAGAAAAAGTTTTAAGCAAATGTGGCGCACGGAAGTATGATATAATTTCTTCTTTTTTTAAAACTTCTTTCGTAACCGACTTTTGTTAGTGTGTTTTTAGGTAATATTTATTATTAAAGATAACTTTCGCATCAGAAATATATACTGTGTCTCGAGAGAATTTAAAAACACACATGAACACACACTGACCGGCGGCCCATTGATGCAGGGGTGACAGTTGTCGTGGTAAACGTGTGCAATACAATGCTACGATGACTGTCATGTCAAGTGAGGTGTAAAAAATCGTAATAGGCCGTTATAATGTGGGTCACAATACTGCATTGTCAGCATTCGCAGTGAGTATGGTGGCTACAACTTTTGGATTCTATTCATGCTTTCCATCAAGCAGGGTAGAGTCACTTTGGCAGGCTATTAAAATAAAAAAATATGAAACGGACACAAAATACATCCATTCTCAGAACAATAATTTGTGGATCACAAAGTGTTGTCCCATATGAGTTTTGATCCCACAACACTCAGCGCAGTAGAAAACGGTGTGGCCGACGCTATCCATCCAGTCATATTTAAATTGCTTGATGCTTATACGTAGAAGGGTATAGAGAAATAATAAAAGTAAGAACTTAATAATATTTAATTGTTGATCGACTAATTAAGTGTTGAGAAGTTAAAGTTGACTAAGCATTGATTAAGAAAGTGGCTGGTAGCGGATGGCTGCGAATTGCCCAAGACCGGGATGGTTGCTCCCTTGTGGGAGATCTTCGTTCAGCAGTGGACGGCGATAGATTGATTAATTGAGCATTGATTCTTAATGATAATTGAATCATTCGCTATGACATACCATGACTCGGTCTTGACATACTTTTTCGTTAATACAGAGAGTGCACACTTGACCATTGAAAAAAAAAAGAAAGAATGGAAATTAGTTCTAATTAACCTTATATATATAATTATAAAAATAAGTAAAAACTCACCAAAAGTCTATCTAAAACCAAAACATTTTTTCAAGACGTAAGAAATTCTTTTTTCATAATTTCAATTCCTTTTATCACAATTTAAAATCGGAATATTTTTAAATTAATTTGAATGAGACACGTATATTTACATAGTAATTTTTATTAAAAAAAAATTAGAAAAAAAACTAGATTTAGTAATACCTAAGCTACATTAGTTATGAACAATGTTACCTACGCTTCTGTAGTCCGTGTGGTGACGAATTAAGAACACGGAGTGTGATTACAAGAGAAGCAAAGAGAAGGAAAATATGTAACAAACATATCAACCCTTGGGCTGGCATCTCCTTTCTAAGGAGTATCTATATCCAACAGTGTACTATTAGAAACGATTGATGTAGTTACGCATAACATCTTAATAATAGCCACGTGTTAGATCACCGACGTGTGTTTTGAATACATGTGTGTAAATGTGTGACGTCATTTCAGTGAAATTGCGACGAGTCTATTATTTGCATAGATGACGAACAGTTGCACTTTTTAAAGAGACATTCTTGTTTATGGTTTCAACAATTTATCTTTTTTATTGTAAGTATATATGTCTGCTAGGTAGTAGAGCCACGCTGATTTCAGCACAAGCGGGCTGGCTCAACCGCGGCAGTACTACCGAAGCGTCACCATCCGTGTTGTGGTGTTTCGTTGGTGAGTGTGAGACCGGAGGCCCATTGATGCAGAGGTGACAGTTATCGTGGTAACTGTGTAAGCCTTATACTGTCACAAGGCCGCCATAGTGTGAGTCACCATACTGCATTGTCTGCATTTGCGATGAGTATGGTGATCACAACTCTTGGATTCTATTCATGCTTTCCATCAGGCAGAGTAGAGTTACTTTGGCAGGCTCTTAATATAAAAAAAAAAAATTAACTTACTAAACGATTTTAACAATTATATTTCTTTACATTATATGAATTTATTATATAATATGTTTTATTATACACCAATGAATTAAAGTGTTATTAACAGATACGTGTGGTACCTTTATTGCTAAAAGTAACTTTGAATGGACGCATCGTCATTTAATAAAAAAAGGGGTAGTCGAGGTGTGTTGAAGTTACAGTAGTGTTAAAATAAATATATAAATATATGCATAAATATCTATACGTTCATATACATACATATATTATCTATTTCATAAGAATCCCCCGGTGAACTAATATAATCGACTAAAAATATTGTCCATCTGACTAAAATAGGCTTTTGGGCTGTAAATTAATTCAGTGATCCAACGATTCACAATGTTTAAAATTATTATCGAGTTTCGAGGTACCTTTTCGATTTCTGTTACCTCTTATATTACCATTAGGAAAAAACATACGGTTTATAAATAACAATAACGAAAAAGAATTGAACACACAGCAGTATCAACCCAATATTTTTCTACAGTATCAAGTTAACGTTGCTATATCATGGCAATACTGCTAAACTACATAAATTTCAAATCAATCGGTGTTATGTAAGTTAATGAGATCCCTTTACCAATTAAGAAATGAGCTGATGATCTTCACGAACATTCATAAAATATAGTATCATTATAGGTCCATTTGTTTAGAAGCTACTATGCCATAGACAGGTCCATAGACACACGACATCCCTCTTTTTGTGTTGCAGTATAAATAAAAAAAAATATTATTGACGTAGGATACACTAAAAACGTAAATAGCCTATAACTTCTTTATAGTTGATTCTCAGCTGCACAAGTTTGAAACACAACTTTCGCTTCATTAAAATTAAAGTTTATTACAAACGAGAATGACGAATTGGAATGCTATGTGAATGACAATGGTGGTTTCCACAAAATGAAGAAAGTTCACTTTCCGTCGTCTGCCTTTATAATGCGACACCTCACTTGCATACAGACTCACAATTTGCAATGAAGTCTCTCTACGATGTATTCTTATGAATGACAAGCTTGGCTGAACACGTTTGCGTCATTTGCCGCGTTTTAATTTTAGATGGAACTCATATAATTTATTTTGTTTTTGGTAAAGTTAACTTTTGTGTCAAGTTCATAAACCTGGGTTTAATTAATACTGGTGTTTTATTTTAATCGTTTTTTAACTTCCTCCGAGCCTTTTTTCCAAATTGGTTTCGAGTCGTCTTTTAAATCTATTATTATACGGATAAACTTCAATTTTTTACGCGAAACGACTGCCATCAGACCTCTACAATCCAATATTTTAGGGTTCCAAATATCCGTAACGATTCCAAAGATGTTCACATGTCATCTAGGGCCGACGGCTTAACGTGGCTCTTTATTGAGGCACGGAGAGGTTTCAATATGTTAAGATTCTTCATCCATCATAACTAGAAATGCTTAACTTCGTAATATGTTAATCTACGTGATTACCACTATGACATGGACCTTTTTCAACTAGTTATAAACTTTAAAAACAAAAATTTCACACATGTTATTTAAGGCAGTCTAATTTCAAACCTGTACGGTGGCAAACAGACTGCTGACAAACATACTTAAATATTAATAAATACATACATCAACATCTCAGCCAAAAACGTCCACTACTGGGTATATCCTCTTCCAAAGTTTCCTAGCTTAAAGATAAATTAAATGAATCACCACATACTTACATGTAGATAAATTACACACACACACCCAAACTTACTCATCGCACAATAGGACGTCACGTCCGGGACGAGAATCAAACCCATGACCTCCAGTTTAGCAGTCAGGGTCACTAACCGCTAAACCTGCGGGTCAGTATAAATACGAATACATTTTTTGTGCTTAACGACAGACTAAAGGCCTATTTAGAAGAGGAGAGTTTCTCGTCTCCAAGATACGATTATCGAAGGAATATAAAACATTTTTTTCGTCTAAACATTCGCTCTCCTCACTCGTTGCTTTGGGCGACAATTGCCTTGCAATGGAATATTGCTATGTCCGTGTAAACAGAATTTCAAAGCGATAATCTAGCCTAGCGCCTAGCGATAAGTCATATGCGAATCTCGTATGACATAATCGTACGCGAGATTTTAGTTCTTGCCTGTATGTAAATATTTCGATACGATTGTGTTATGGCGATTATTGCTTGTGATAGTAGCGTATAGTTTCTCGCACGAAACCGTACGAGAAACTCTCCCCATCTAAATGGGCCTTAAGGTGCGCCATTTTATACTTAATCAACAAGTTACAAGCACACGGAAGTGACAAATGACAAGTATTTAATAAGATTCAATATAAATAGAAAATTTTATTCATCAGCTTGCCAATTTTATATAATAAACATTTGGATTAAAATCCAGTATCTTAGGAAGACACCACTTTCACTGTAAACAAGTCTGGCGAGCTTTCTGTTTCGAACTATTGTGTGAGGTCGCCGACACGTGCGTCAGACTGCGAACAAATTACATAAATTATGTTATTGTGCGCAACTTTGAATCTCTTTAAGTATTGTTCTTTAATAACTCGAGAATCTTAGTCTTTGTTCTTGTTCTTAAATGTAATACTATTAGTTGAGTTTATTTGTTCTATTACGCGTTTACGAAATGCAACTACATTTCCGTAACGTTACTTGCTCTCAAAAAAGGTTTGTATTGAGGAAGGAGAATAATCTTGGTCTATTATGTTATTAATGTGGCAATTTCTTTCTGTGTCGGTATTTAGGTATTACGGCACAACGGCGTAATAATACCTTAGTGTTGTAAGCACTAAAAATAGTATTAAGTAGTAACAAATAGAGTAATGGTGTATTCTGCGGCACCTGACACGTAGAACGTCACCTTGTCACTAGTTGGAAAACCTAGACATGTCCACAACCCAAAATAAAACCTACTTTATTATAATATTAAAGGGATGAAGTTATCATGACGAGAAACTACCGTCTGGGAAATCTATGAGGCACATTATTTCTGATTGTTTTCGTTTTACTAACGGTGAATATTTGCCTAAATACAACTAAGTAGCCAGAATCGTACACCCATTGCCCTTAAATATCAACAAGTCAGCTTGGAGATACCATACAGGTATCTTCCAGACCCAGTTCTCGAGAATGGTCGTGCTACGTGCACAGATAGGACTCTTGTTGCTAATAAGCCTGATATTGTGGTAAAGGATTGATTAGAGCACCGCGCAATGATAATGGATTTCGCCGTTCTTTATGAACAAGAATCTCGTGAAAGTTGAAAAAAAAACTAAATGAAATATGTGGATCTATCTTACGAGATGTAAAAATCTAATTAATATGTAAATAAACACAATAAAGCGTATAAAAATAATAATATTCAGACGTAACATTGACACTTCGTTCCCACCCCGCCTCGTGACACCCCATGTCATCTCGTCCCAAGCTAACCAGTGCTTGTACTATTTGTACTAGCAAACTTATATAAATTGTATATACTTACTAATTTACATTTTTGACAAGTAGTTTTTTTTTGTGAACAATTTATGCCACAAGATGGTATGGTCCAATTTAGGAGAACAGTGTCCAAAATATTGATTTTAGTTACTGGACTAGTAATCAGATCTGTACTATCATGTTGACGGGTAAAGTGGGTGTTTTTTTGTGAAGATGTCACGCTCCATAAAGAGATCCCTGAATAGGATCGGGCGAAGACCGACCCCGAGCGTATGAGACATTCCTTTGATCCAATTATGTAAATTATTGTGCTACTTAAAACTGCCGAAAGAAATGACACTAAGTATTAAAAGAAAGACTCATTAATACAGGGGTGACAGTTATCGTGGTAAGTGTGTGAGCTGCACACTGCCACGATGACTATATGCCTTTTACTGCACGGCTGGCCTAATGGTGTTAGTGGTCGCCACGCCGTTCGCTACTACGCTGCGTGTTGTTGGTTCAAATCCCACATGGGACAACACTTTGTGTGATCCACAAATTGTTTGTCCGTTTGTTGTGTATTTGTAAAGTGCTCCTGACACAAGATTTATACCTAATACGGGTGTTGTATTAAAAAAAAGTTTTATGTCTCCAAACGGGGTGTGCAGCATCTCACTAGACCACCATAGTGTGGATCACCATACTGTATTGACAGCATTTGCAATGAGTATGGTGACCACAACTTTTGGATTCTATTCATGCTTTCCATCAGGTAGAGTAGTCACTTTGGCAGGCTCTTAATATAAAAAAAACGAAATTAACAGCAACAAAAAATGTTGTAATTCAAATCAAACAGCAATTACTTACTAAACTAATTATATCTCAGTATAAGTAGGTATGCATAACATTAAAAAGATACCACAGATTGCACATGCATCGCAACGAATATTTAGTAATTTAGACATTTTTCTAATTGCAACATTATTTTATCGCTCTCTATTTATGGAAGCCGCAACGCAAATGGTACATGAAGCAACGCAATATCAATTTAAAAATTGCGTAAATTGCGAGAGATCAGCGCTTGAGATGGTATCGGGGTTCTTGATAACATTTACGTAAAATAAAATCTACCTTCAGAATAAATGTTGCAACTATTAGCACAACCCCGTCTAATTATTTATTAATTTGTACCTAGATTTGTGTAACAATTTTGTCATTATTGCCGTAGCAGGAAGACGAGAATCCTGGCACACGGTAGAGTCTGTAACTGTAGGAACCAGTTTTTTATGCGATTATACTTATATATTACTAAATTAACTGATAACATCAGTCAATTTAATTGAAGGTATATGATATCTGTCGCGTGATCACGCTAATTCTCTAGTACTGGCGTGTGCCAAAGTACAATCAGTGAATACAATATGTTCGTGCTCATCATCAACTATGTGTCTATGGTTTAACAAAACAAGATGACTACCTATTAATATTTTGAAGTCTAAGCATACGTCATATTTTTATCTAAAGATTTTATAGAAATTTAACTGTTAATTATAGCTATATACGAGTTTATAGTAGATATTTTCAATCAATTCATTTTGTCTCAGAAAATACTTTTACCAACGATAGAATTTAAAAGCACGTACATGTTTGAAAGGTGCCGAGACATTCAAAGTACAATGTAACTCAGAAGATGCCTTTATTAGTTCATATATATATTTATATGTATTTATGTATAATATTGGTCTAAATAATTCATCTGGGTTACCTAATTGTGATATAATTGTGCCTTGTAATACTTTCATAAGTTAAATTTTACTGATCTTGTCTATGGATAGCTGATTTAGGCGGCAAGACAAAAGACCGTCGTGCTTCGTGGCCTGTTGTAAAAAAACAATTGTTCTATAAGACCGTGTCTGTCTGAAATTAATTACGAAATAAAATTATAAAACATACTCACAACATTGTCTCTTTTTGCAGATGAGAATGTGTGAAAGTACCCAGATGCCATAAATTGCAGAAGATAAATTATCCATAACCAAAACTTTGAAGGTCATTGCTAAAAACGTGCCATAGTGTCACTTTGTTTTCATCGAGTATTTCTATGTGTATATATTTCATAGAGTGACGTGCAATAGGATACGCATATGTCCAGCAGTGGACTGCGATAGGCTGATGATGATGATGATAATGGTGATGATTTCTATCTATTTCCTAACTTTATTTTATATCGGCATATTGTGAACTATTAACCTTAGATGGAGTAAGAAGAACGCATACAGTTAGAACATAGAAGCTAGGTTAGAGTTTAAAGCGGTAAGGTCTTACAGCGGAATTACATAAAAGTGCAATACTGATTATGACAATATGAAGTCAATGCCCACTCTACTCCAGAGACCTAGAAATATTCATAATGAAAACGGATAATTGCATTAACTATCACATTATCTGGTAACACCGTCGCATATTACAGCTGTCACTGTCGTGCGTCTGCGCAGTCGCTTCGGTGAAAGTAGCCGGTTTGACACACGCGAGACTCATGTTTGACTCTAATTAGCCCATTCATTATATACTATTAGATATATAAATACACAGAAAGCGTGTAAATATGTTTCCGATTTGTTTCGTAATAATATATTTGCCATTTGATGTAATAGATCAATTGAAATCGTCGATAATTGTCTTGGCTACTTTTACTATTGTATCGCATTTTTATTTACTTGTGTTCATAGACACGCGAACAGTATTCATATCTAATTATGTAACCTATCAAAGACAATTGTTTTTTCATCAAAGTTGAAGATGAAGGTTAATTTAAACGTTACTAAACTGAAATTGATCTTCATTAAAAGAAGTTTCTAGAACCCAATCTAAATTATGATATATTTTTAATCGATTTAAAAACTGGCAAATATACAGTACGCAAACAATTATTATTAAATATGCGTCAATAAATGTGAAACGAGCCATGGAAGGTATTCAACTGGTTGAGTTTGCAATTTATTGTATTCGTCGTTTCATTAATTCGTCGAAAGTTTCAAATCGTTTGTATAAATTTGCCTAATTTCTTTTCAACTGTTCTGACAGGATAATTAAAATGCTGATCTCGCTTTTAGGAAACTATTACTAAACAAATTACATTACGTACGTTTAATTGAATCAATTCGTGGTAATTTGACTAATTTGTTTTAGGCATTATGTGAATTAAGAGGGTGCCTTGAACTTAAATCATAGAGGCGTAGAAATTTTATTGAACTTTATGGTTTGTTTGATGTTATATTATAGAAAGGCAAAGGTATTTTTATTTAATGCCAATATCCTGTTGAAATGATTTAAATTATAATCTGTTATACGGTTTACAGTGGTACCTATAATCGGTATAACAGTTGTCTATGGACACGGTGACATAAACAAGAAATAGGTTACGTACCGATTCACATTGAATAAAAGATATTTTAAACTGTTTTGTTTATATTACAATAATGACACTTTAAGCAGATGAAAAATATTCATGCAACATATTTATGGCAGATGACGTTTTTTTTTGTTGTAATTTAATGTCAAAAAATTTTGACACCTAGATATTTCATGTTCATTGCATAAATTTTGCATTACATATGTTTATAGTATATATCACGTGTCAACGTGTTATAACCACAATGTCAATAGTAATGTCAATAGTATTTTCTACACTGAAATAATTTACAAGGAAATTTACAATGATTTACACTAACTTGGGTAACTTTGTGTAGATATGACAGATATGACGGACTGTAAAACTTGTAATGCACTGAAGTATTGCGTATTTTATGTCATATGACACATCTTACCTCACTCAATACTACTGCTCTAAACTAAGAAATAGAGAAAGTCTCTTGTCCTACTTACTAAACATGAATCATTCACCCTAGTGTCTATCTCACGAAAAGTTTAAGAGAGCTGCCAAATTCTTCAAATGGTAAAAAATGTGTTTCTATAAATATCTTACAAAAATAAAGCAATTATGTCATGATAGCTACGTATCGTAACGTTCAACAATAAGTTAACACGAAGCGACGTAATTGAAGTAATAAGAAATTGTATAATGTCTACTTATATGACATTTGTTACTTATATTTATAAATATAACTGCCTTGTTGGTCATGCGTCCGAGTCTCGGGTCGGACCAAAAACTGTTATTGACTTTTCTGATTATAAAAATGCTTAATAGCAGCCCGGAGTTTGGAAGCTGAAGCCTTAACTCCTGTGTCTCGGAGAGCACGTAAAGCCGTCGGTCATGCGCCTGATATCTCCCTGGTCGTATCGGATTGTGAGAGTGAGAGAACAGAGAGTGCACCTGTGTTTGCGCGCGCACTTGTGCACTGTAATATCTCCTCCGAAGTTGGTTGGTCTCCGTTGAGACTGGTTGCTGTGGTCAAAATCGGCAAGGCTTACATCATCGTCACACATATATGTATGTATGTTATGTGAGTTAAAATTTATCAATCGTTTTATCTGTTAAAAGAGTATTGAAAAGTGCAAAAGATACTTTCCGTCCAGATAAAAATCACTACTACAGGGTAATTTTTTCTTTTTTTTCTAAATTAAGAGCATGCCACAGTGACTCCACTCTGCCTGATGGAAAGCATGAATAGAATCTAAGAGTTGTGGTCACCATACTCATTGCAAATGCAGACAATGCAGTATGGTGACCCACACTATGGCGGCCTTGTGAGATACTTTTTCACACCCCACTTGGGGACGTGAAAGGCATGACAGTCATCGTGACAGTGTAAGGCTTACACAGTTACCACGATAACTGTCACCCCTGCATCAACGGCCCTCCGGTCTCACACTCACCAACGAAACACGACAACACGGATGCTGGCGCTTTAGGTTGGTCTCCTATGGAAGGGTAGTATTGCCCCGGTCGAGCCGGCCCGCTTGTGCTGGAATTAGCGTGGCTCTACTACCTAGTAAAGTAAGGTAGAAAATATCGCAACGTATGCAATGACTGAAGGCAAAACCTAGTATCATATTTTTTTTCCCGCTAATTCACCTGCATTGTGCCTGATACAAGTGAAAATGCTTTTACTGTGACACAATTTGACCTTTAATTACCCTTATATAGGTACGTATTGTATTACATACGTGTATATATACAGTTCTCTGAAGCTGGTATAATTTATATATATTTGTTAATTATTATTTAGAACTTTAAGAAGAAATTCTACGTCTTAATATATGTTATCAAGGCTGAAATGAATTGAGTATGAATTTCATCCACTATCTGCATTTTATCTTGGTATTTATCATGAGTTAGATGCAGAGTGTCACCACATCTATTTATCCTCAACTACATACGATAACAGTACTGTAAAGAGAAGGAAAACTCGCTACACACTCTTTATTTATCCATCTGGCCAGTGTCGTAGAGTAGGCCAAAACCTCCTTCGTAGTAGAGGTCTATATTCAGGCTGCTGATGTGATGTGAGCTCTTAACAGTGCTTTTGGAACCGAAATCGATGCAATGCAATCGAAACGTTACCAAATAAGGAATCGTAACTTTAAATATTATACTAAGTGCTTCATTTTTTACACGTATGTGTAATCGAATAAGGCAAAATTGCAATAGATTCGAATACTTTATTTCCTGTATCTCATGATGTAATAATTATCACCGTAATAGGAAATATGTACTTTCTTCCGACAGATTTACAAACCAGTTCGGTAACTTAAAGTAAGTTTTTATACCCGGATACACAGGGCGTGCGGGTACAACTATGTTTGTTAAGAAAGAAGGTGTTGTGGAAACGTAGAGTCTGATTTCGAGGTTATAATATTTTCCCCCAAGATAGGACCATGGCGTCGATTCTCAAAGTAAAACGCCTGAGCTGGCCGTCGGGGTAGTTAGTGGAATCAAAATTATTTTTGGTTTCTATGTACACAAGAAGCACGAGATTCAAAGTTATTTTTCATACCATATAAAAAATAAGTATTATTAATAATGTAAAATTTTAATTGTTATAAAACTTTTAATTGCCATAATTAAAAAATACAACTGACAGCTAGAGCTGATACTTCGTAAGAGAGGTTTGACATGATTGGGGACAATACGACAATACCATAGTAAGGATGTTAATAGAATGTTCTAATTTTTCTCAAAACATTTGTAATGAAAATGAAATCATTGAAATTTAGATAAATTATACTTACGCAAAGAAAGGAAACATTACGAACCTTACGGTAGTCATATATGTGAAAATCCGGCATCTCATATATCATCGTACGACCATCGCTTGACGAGATGTAACTACGCTTGCTCATGCGCGTAATCAGAGCGCGATTCCCCGACATTCTGTTACATATTTCCGTTGCTTTTTACGAAAACAGTCCCACAGTTTGTAGGGACGTGAGAGGAATGAGTTGCAGGTAAGATTTTAACTGTCAATATTTTTTTTATCCTGAGTGTATAATTATTATTGGTGACAAACTACCTTTTACGTAGAACTTTATATTTCACGAGAATTTGTCGCGAACATTTTACTTGGTGTACAATTAAGTTGTAACGTTTAATTTTACATTCTATTTTCATCTAAATTAGTTATCTACTGCGTTTTTCCCGAGGTTTTTTTATTTTATAATGACTGCAAATAGGTTTTACTTCTTAATTTGTTTTTAGGTAATTCCAAATTTAAAATTAAGTACGCCTAAAATTTATATTGAATGAATGACAAGTCAAAAACTGTTTGAACATTGAGTCTATGTTTTTCGTTCTTTGTCGTATTTTTACTATTGTTGCATGTGTATTATCTATGTCATCGAAAAGTCTAGAAAGCAATACTTCCATTCTCATCAAGTTGAGACGATGATATAGATATTAACTTTAAAATATGTAAATGTTAACCTTTATTTTTATTCAAAATATATTATCTTATGCCATAGACAAGATAAACTTTCGTCATATTGATTTAGTTTTTAATTTTAAACTCAGAAATTTTGTATATTTATTAAAGTTTAAGCATTAAAGTAACATTAAAAGAACAATTAACTTTAATAATGAAAAGTATCTATAAAAAATATTGTCAATAACTTAGAAATTCAATTCGTTCAACAATAAATTATTTTTAGGAAAAACAAAGTTTTATTTTATAAACGATGGACATTGTGTTTTATCAAAAGCCTGTAATAGTCCACTGCTGGACATAGGCCTCTCCTTTGAAAGGAGGTTTAACCTACTACACCACGCTGGTCAGACGAGTTAGTATTGCGTTTATTTCCTTTTTCCCTTCTCTTTAGTTTATGATTAGGTAATCATACATTTCTTTTTTGGGAATGTTTTTAATTCCTACTTATAAATTAGCATAGACAATAATTTTTCTCATTTTTTTAACCTATTAATTTTTGTTTATGCGGTTATACGTCAATGAAAAATAATATTCTTATTTATATCATTTTTTGCTTAACACATTAATTGTAGAATAAAAAAAAAATGTATCACAAAATGTAAAGTATTCCAATACGTATCTGAGGTAATAAATAATTTACAACACGCGACACAGGATACCCCATAATCATAGTCCGTTTTTTTCCACGCCACTGAAGACGATACACTTATTATCAGATGTGTATTATTTTCTGTCACATTACTAGTTGGCTGGAAACCACGAGATTAAAAGACACGACAGTAGAATTTATTTAGAATTTGCTAAATTTAATCACAATTCTCCAACATTAAGTACAAACGCAAAGAGCTCCTTTCAGAGCGGTTATAAGTTTATATATTTATAGTTTAGTGTAAGTTTAAATATTTAGAATTTTAGTGATCTAGTAAAAAGAATAGTATAAGACGACAAGGTTCTCAAATTTACAACTTCAGCCTCTAATTAAAATTAGAGATTGATTTTTGGACATTAAGAAATTTTACATTCGAAAAACGTAACAAAAAAATAACTTTTTAATTGATCTGTAGAAACTGTGATGATTATGTACTTACTCTCGGTCCGGTGATGGCGCAGACCACATGCGCCAACAACAACAACTGCCAAAAGCTCCTCATACTGCTCTCAATAACCAGAGCGGCTGAGTATCATCACACAACACACCACTATCCTGTCTTAAAGTTTCCTTTGCCTCGATCAAATTCAAAAACCACTGCACGGCACTATGAACTCGAAATTTAAATTATAAGTTTTGGCGGTAAAAGTGAAATGTCACTATTTGGCACTCTTAGTCGCTGTTCGCGGTTCGTTCGTAGCGGCTGTCGACACGGCAATAACGCGAGCGGCATACACCTGTCCGTTTTACCATCCCCTACTCTTCATGCCTATGCTTGTTTCGAAAGGATCTATCACAGATGAGAATTAAGTCAGACTTCTTCGGTCTTGTTGGGATGTTAATTGAGTATTGCACAAATTTAATAATATTTTGTAGGTCGATGTGTTGCGGAAAATAATAGAAAACAATATTTATTAACTACCGAATGTAATTAATTTTATAGGCAAAGATGCTTTATGATGTAAGTTTAGATGTGTATCTGTTTTTAAAATAAATGTTAAGGTGAATTATTTAATTCGTGCTGTAAAAATGTGATACTTTATTATTTTAAACATTAATTAATTATGCGTGTTAAATAAAATCATTTTTACCAATTCTACATAAAAATCATTTTGTGACAAATTCCAACAAATAAACTATGAAGCGGTAATAAAGTGTTTTCGACAACATGCATTTTATGTAATTTAGAAAAGAAAGGGTTCTCAATTCAATTGTTATTTTATTGTTTTTTTTTCATTCAAATACAGCTCCAACTGGGAATATATCGTGTATCGTAAGGGTGTATCAAAAATTCATGAAACAGACACTGAGAAAAATCAGTCTCAGAACAGAAATTTATGAATAATGACATGAATGAAACGTTGACATCTAAACAAAATGGTCAGTTTTATTATTCTTGTTTTTATTTTTCGGGCCGAAATCCATTGTAATTGTCAGTTACAAAGCGTTAACCATAGCTTTAAAATACATGAATTTGAAATACGAATGTTTCGGGATCAGTGATCAATTCTGTGATTATATTGTCAATAAATCACACTCTTACCATAAAAATAATTCCACCATCATGTTTGTTACATGAAATCTTATGGTATAATCTATTAATCGGGTGTAACATCTATGTTGAAATATCTTTAGGCTGTAATGTACCATGAAAACAATGGAAAGGTGTTGTTATGCCATGGTTTGTGAACCCGAACATGTAGATATGCACTAATTGTACGATGTGCACCATTTAAGATTGTATTGTATTCAGTGTTGCCAACATTGTTAATTGAGACGTCTCTTTTACGTATGATTCTTTGAGCGACCGTGGGGGCTGATTGATCAGCATTGGGGTGGGTCAGTTCATTGCATTAAATGATGAAAGTTCAACTATTTTAATATAACACGTCACGTTGTACGATAGCCCATAATATCACCTCAACTTTTAATCTAATTTGTATGTTATGGCTACCCGTCTTTTAGCGGCACCGTGGGAGAGCCTTACTTTCTCACAAATGGCGTGACTTAATCGGAATTGTCTGAACTCTAGTTTATGGGAGGAAGAACTAAAAGGTAAAAAGACCCTGAAATAACTCTTGAGCTAATATTTTTTTTCTCTATTGTGCAGCACATAAAATGTCGCATAAAAACAAATATTTCACCCCTCGATTTCATCATTTCTGCTATAGCGGTGCCATTTTCTTTTAGGCCTATTATTTGTTGGTTTCATCCTAAGAAACACTGGAAACCATGAGGAAAATCCTATGCCAATTACAATCAATCTTAGTATTCAACTTGGAAGTTGTGAATAATAAAATATTTATCTACTATTTAGTAAAATGTTATTTAAATTTACTATATTGTGTAAATATTATGAATGAAAATTTGTAACTGTCATACAACTGTTCTAAAATTTAAATTAAATACAGCAATATCCTGTAGCGGTTGTGAAAAAAAAATGCAATTGTTTGTGAAACAATAGGTGCTGAAAGTCAAAATGTGGAGATGATATCTAGACATGTTGATGGTTGATCTGCTATCGACATGTTGAGTAAGTGTGCATAATGACGACTTGTTACTATACTCTATGACTTATGCCATTGGGTAATGCATAGACAATACAATAGTTGATTGTCATTTTAGTAGATTTAAATTTGTTTATGCCTTTTTACGTCAGAAGAAAACGTACTATAAAAACTTGTTTTGATAGCCAGACCAATTAAAAAGTGAAGATTTGCATTGTTGACTGTAGTCCGATTATGAAGTCAGGATGTTGACTTCTGATTTCATAATTATACTGAAGTTCAAACATTATTGGTATTGTTTTTATTAAAAGAAATTGATCCACATATAAATTAAAAATTAATGCCTTTAAGAATATACATACACACACGAAATTACGCCTGTTTCCCCAAGGGTAGCCAGGCAATTACATTGTTAATATTTACAAATGTTTCAGTATTTAAAATAAATATACAAAAGATTAAATTGAAAATTGCTGATTTCTATAATCTATGACTGGTTACAATAACTGTCAATGTCGACATGCCTCTTAGTAACAAAAGAACGGCCTGAGTAAATATTATTGGTTACACTATGACTAACTAATTTATATTAAAGTTACTAATAATTTACACAATGACAGATAAAAATTTAGTTCAACTTAGATTTATAGAATCTTACAATATCAACATAAGCTAAATAAGTTTTGTTTGCAGATTCGATCTCTTTGTCCCGTACTAATAAGGTATAATGTCGCATAAAAGTAATTACGTTTATTTTAACTGCTTTATGCTAATTAAGACTGAATTGTAAAGAAATCGAGTAACAAATTATAAAGATTTCTAGTTTCTAATAATACTTTATTATTATTGACAAACGAGATGGAATTGCAATTATTTGCAAGGTGCTTTGTGGGCAACATTCAACGATTTTTTTTTTCTGTAAGCATCTTGGCAAATAATTTGTCGGTTCATCTGAAAGCGGTAACCAGTGTTTGTCATTCTATTGATTTTTCTATTGATTAATTGATCTTTAATGACGCTAATGGTGTATCCCCAGTAAATAAAACAATTGTAAGAAATATAAGAATTCTTTAAAATTAA
Organism: Hypercompe scribonia; assembly: GCA_949316085.1. Classification (NCBI taxonomy): domain Eukaryota; kingdom Metazoa; phylum Arthropoda; class Insecta; order Lepidoptera; family Erebidae; genus Hypercompe; species Hypercompe scribonia. Next base: position 2,685,552 of record OX438976.1, on the reverse strand, counting down.
ATTTTTTAAACGAGAAAAAAAATATCTCGTAATGTTTTAAAAAATCCTGAGTGTAAGTCTATTTAAATACAAATATTCGAAAAAGTAAATGGACTAAAAATATCAACATTGGTTATGGTTACACGATGCACAGTTGAGAAATGGCGCTATATTGTATTCACTCTCCAGAAAATTGGTAGTCAATTAAATTGGGTCACGCGTGACGTAACATTTAATACACTGATGACAAGATAGGAGTGGCGACCTGCATGCTCGTTTGTCTTTGTATTATGAAAGAATCAGTTCGACTGTATCCATATTTGCAAATAAACTAAAACTACTAAAGCCAGCTTATAGCAGTCGGCGTAGCTTCAGTTGCTTCAGAACAATAATATTTTCGACATTTGTGTTTGACGTAAGTTTGAGCGGTAAAATTTGACAGCTCTACCAATTGATCTGACGATTAAATTAAAGTGTCTAATCGTGCTTTTAGTAATACAATATTATCAGTAGTTATGATATATGATTAATTATTTTTGAGATTCCTTGACCTTTAAAAAGCCGCACGAAAACTTGCCTAATTCAAACAAATACGTCTTGACAAAATTTAATAATTTATGTAATGCTTTTGCAGAAGCAGACTGAAAGAAGAACTGTGACCTGTACTGACTGAAGATTAAAGCACTTAGAGGCGTGGTCATCTACAGGGTTGGTCAAGAATTCGCTAATATTTGAATCTAACATTCTGCGCAAAAAAAGGGTCTGACCACTAATTCGTTTCTTAGAACTTTTGTTGCAATGGATCGCTTTACGGGGCCGCAGCGTGCTTACAGTGTAAAATAATTTTATTTAAACAACAGTGGGCTAAGAAATATTGCCGGAAAAGCTGATTTCCAGACGAGGTGACATTCCACGGCCACCCAGAAGATTCCAGATCTATCCCCAGCAGATTTATTTTCATAGGATTTTTTGAAGAATAGTGTCTACATCAATAAACCAAATACATTACGTCAACTAAAAGAAAAATCGGCCAAGAGATGTCGACGATTTCGCGGCTTTTTTGCCGACGAGTATTCGAAAATTTCGATGCTCGCTTAGAAGAGTACAATCGTCGAAATATTGGTCATTTTGAGGATGTATTTTTTTTAAAATTCTAACTATTTAACTTTCTTGTAAATATACAATTTTTAAATGTTTTTTTTAAATATGTCAAATGTTTTTTTTGTACGATTTTTGAAATGTTAACTAATTCGTGGTCCAGCCTGTACTACTCGCATCTGTATGTTGTCCAAAATTTTATTATTTGGGGTTATATTATAACCTGTTACATCACGAACCTGACCAGACCTCAGACCGCCTTAATTTCCAGAAACGCTTTACGCAATGAGAGCCTATCCAAGCTTAGAAATTGTTAGTTAACGATTTCATAAACATTTAGAAACTGAAGTAACCTAAACCGCATGATATTATTTCAGTCAATAAATATTACTTAACTATCAAATAGGATCAAATTACAACTAATAAGTCTATTTAATATAACATTCACAGGTTGGGCAGTTACGTAATGAAATTGTGACAGGCCGGCGCGGGTCTGGGCGGAACTGACATGGAACTGACGCGAAACTGTCACGGATCTGTAACGGAACTAATCTGGAAGGTCGTTTAGTGATTTATAGCAATTTTCATGGCTATTTGTCAATTTCTTATCAATTCCTCTGTTCAAGTCTTTGTACATTTGAAATTAATCAGATTGTCTATTCTCTTTTATACCAGGTATCTAACCTTTTTAAGTGGTTACTCCGTCTTTGTGACCTGTGCGTTTTCTTGATAGAGCCTAAATTGAATTGCTCAAGCCTTAATCTATTGCGCATTTGATATGAAACTACAAAAAGCTACATTGCTCATTACTTTTTTGTAATGGCACCAAATGTTGTCAGTTTATAAAGCAAGCTGTATTAAGTAATTACCAAATGGCATGGCAAGATTAATATGGTTTTCTTTCATTTTTTTTTTGAATTAGTAGTAAAAAGAAATGCTTGTACGAATACAATAAGGATAGATAAAGACACAACACAGAGCAACGGAACTAGTGTAGCCCGATATAGGAGTTCACTTCACCCCTATAAAGGTCCTCTGTTGTATAAAGTAAATAACTGTATACTTTGTATAAATTCATCATTGATCTAAATCCCTAGCTTGCAATCAAGGCTGAAAACTTTACGTGCACTATTTATATATATTCATATAGGCCTATAGATAAGCTATCCTGTTAAATTACTCATAAAAAGACGTTTCATCAATACAAAGTCATATTAAATTTCATCTTAGTAATTTGACCGCATACAGGCATCTTACGAAACTCACGGAAAGTAATTACACATAATCATTTTCATCATAACAAACCCGCCCCAATAATAGCACACGTTGTAGAATGGTGAATCTTCACAAAATATCCCAAAGGTATTTTAATCTGACAGTAACTTTCTCCAATGACCTTGTCAGAGAAAGTCGCATAGCCGGCTAAATTACGTAGACGACTCAACCGTAAGCGGTTTTTGAGAATGTATGACTGTCATTACGTGGTTGTATTATAACAATATGTAATGTATTGCGTAAGTATTAATAATATGAGATCATTATGTCTGTGAACGCTATTTAGCCTGGTATAAGTTTTTTGCTCGAATTCAGGCGCGGTGTTGCTCGTCAAGATTATTGTTGAGATCATTCTTTTGTTATATTTTTGAGTTTCGAAAGAAAGGATGTAAATGTTGAGAATAATGCGTATATTGTTTATTTACATTAGCCATTTCTTTTTCATATTAGCTTGACTAGTAACTATTTAGATAAATTTATCATAAATATTATATTGTGGCGATTTCACATTATAACACAAACGAAAATATATAACAGCGCCATCTAGCGAAGATATATCTAACTACGAAGTATGAACGAAACGTATGAATGTAATGAACTACAATGCAACTACTAATCCTGTATCGCCATATAGAGATTTGCGTGGCAATTAGCATATATACAACATCCCAACATCAACCGTGGCCCGCCAGGCATTATCACCTCGCCTGGTCGGAGGATCCTCCCTTTATGTCGGAGGGATATGACACACGTCACCCAACAATGGTGACTACGACGTGATTGGAAGCAGCCTTCAAATAATCAAAAAACCAGCAGCGTCACTCCCACAGCAATGAGTGATCAAGTCTCAGTCAGCCAGCAACCTCGGCCTTAACAGGGATACCACACGCAGGAAGCGCCCGCTCCAGCCTGGTTACCCAACGGCCTTATCAGCGTCTAGGCACAGCACACTGCACCTACGGTCCATGTAAGCAGAGCATCTCTCTCCCGTCTACGCAGCAGCCAGCCACTACGCAGCAAGCGCCCCTACTCACTGGGGACTTCACCACAGCGCCGCACACCGCATTCAGTTCCGACTCAGTGGAACTACTCACTCCTGGCACTGGCACGCTGCAGAACAGAGCACAGACAACTGACTCATCAGTACATCAACCTCCAGTCTTGGAGGGGAGTGATGTGGCGATTCCACATTACATTCCACGTGAAACTGCATCTCACTAGGCCGCCATAGTGTGAGTCACTATACTGCATTGCCTGCGTGCACAATTAGTATGGTGATGGTGGAAGAGTAGTCACTTTGGCGGACTATTAAAATACAATAATATTAATAATGATAGTAATGTAGAATCTATGTTACCAGTAAAAAAAATCTGTTTTCATCCGATACACGTAGGGTAGGTATGAAAAAGAGTTTTTCTTTTATTTACGTGGCGCAATTCTGCTTGTCTTCAGAGCTCTCGATATTACTCGTAGTTGACTCATCGTAAAGTCGAAAGCATTACTGGTCATTATACATATGGGGTCATTACTATTAAGTATTGACGCTTAGATCATCAAGTTTTGATGGCATGTTTGATGTAACCTTATGACTTTCTTTAACTACCTAAGTATGTGTGTTAAGTACCTACATAAGTGTTACAATTCAACCCATACCGCAATACTAACGTCAAATTGACCTATCAAAAATTGCACCATTTACGTAACAGCCATCAAAAAATGCCTTTAATATATTTTAATGCAATTATATTTATTCAATCAAATTGTATGCGTCATTATGTAATTGTATAATTTGGATGAATCGCATTGTAATGTGGTTTGAAAAGTTCTCATTTGATTTTCCATTCATTCATCCTCATTTCGCTTTTAAGTTAAGCAAAGCATTACCAACACACTTCTCTTAATTTTCCTTTCACAGTGCAACTCTTATTATGGTGTATTTTTTCGCTGTGTAATCGTAATTTTGTAACACTTAAAAAAATACATATTTATTTTTTCTGTTTATCTGTCAAAGTGCCTAATGGAAAGTATGAAAAAAAATCCAGGAGTGATTGTCACCAAACTCATTGCAAATGCAGACGATACAATGTAGTGACACACACTATGGCGGCCTAGTGAGGTGCTTTTTCACACCCCGCTTAAAAGACCCGGGATCATAGTGGGAGGGAAACTAACGGAAGTGGGACGGTCATGGCTTTAGGTGGAGTTATAGTCACTGGAGCTGACGTGAGCTAGAGTAGGGACCGTGATTATAAAACCGTGTGGGGTGCCCTGCGTCACAATGGACCGATGACTTGAGGAAAGTGGCTGGCAGCGGACGGATGCGGATATCCAAGACTGGTATAGTTGGTGCTATTTAGGGTAGGCTGCAGATCAGATGAAGCCATGATGAAGATCGTTGAAAAGGAGAGTGATCGTTCGGAAATAATTAACAGTGTGGACTGCCTGTTAAGATCGATTGTAAGGGGCATGATCTTTAACAACGAGGAACACGATATATCGTGTTCCCGTGTACCTTTATTTCTGTGTACTTTACTGTAGTATGGAGGTTGACTTCACTTCTACTGAGATACGTATCAATATTAAATGAATCTGTCGCTGTCCAGTGCTAAACGAAGGTTTCTCTCAAGGATCGCTAACAAACAAAGAGACAGATAGACGAGGCTGCAATTAGTAGTAAAAAACTATTTAACTATAGTATTTTTTTATCAAAAAATATATTGCTGACTGTGCTCTCGTAGTAAGCAGATCTTAAAAGCTCAATGGCGGTAACGACAGAGGTGGATTTCATGAGTTCATATTAACAAATTAACGATCGATGGCTAGTTTTAAATATAATATCAGAATTACTTTATTTGAAATGTAAACTAAGATTACATTAATATTAGCTGTTACAATTCGATTAAATCTTTCCTTTGTTTGGTGTTCAACCTTCGGTCATAGAGCCACGGCCGTGTCACCCAAAGTTTTGTTAATCGATTATGGCACAGAATTAGTCGATTTAGCGATTATCCCTAGAGCATTAAAAGTTTTGAAATAAGCTAAAACAAATCGATTCTGAGTTGAATTATAACTGTAAATTATATTAAATATGCATGAGTAACTACAAATATAAAAACAAGTGAATTATTACAGAATTAATAGAGTTATAGGTATTTAAATTAACAGTTATAAGTTTTTCATAAAACTGTAAACGCGAGTTCCTTTTTTACCCGACTACGGCGAAGCCAAAAAGAAGGGTGGTGATTTTAGTAGTCTATGGACAGATATATAGCATACAGTATACGACATACAGCATACATAGACTTTTTTACTTTATGTTTTTATGTGAGATAGTTTATCGTAACGCGTAAATTACTGAACTGACTATAATGCATGATGTATCTATTCGTAATAATGGTTTGATTAACATATGCTATATAACCAAAATAAATTTAGATAACCAACACGTGTTTAGTATCAGAAGAAAGCACATTACAAATATTTATGATCATCATTATCAACAGCCTTTAACAGTCCACAGTTGGACATCGGCGTCTCCTTAGCAAGGAGGTTTTGGCCTACTATACCACGCTGGCCAGACGAGTTGGAATAGGGTTTGTTTCAAGTTTTCCTTCTCTTTGTAATGATGTTGTCTTGTATACTTTGTTCCCTTAGTCGCCTCTTACGACACCCACGGGATAAAAAGGGGTGGTGACACTATGTATTAATCTTATTCCGTCACCACACGGACAAATATTCATAATAATAAAATATATATATATCAGAGCGCCAGAAAAGGGGGGAGGGGTGGCGTCATAGCGGTCTTGGTTGTAGCTATTCATCGTGGGCGGTGTAATAGGAATTTTCAAAATAAGGGCACATTTGTATTGTTCAACGTCTTATTATTTAATCGTTATACAATTTTATACAAAATCGCATAGAATTGAATTATTCTGTTAATAACATACATTTTATTATAATTTTATTTTGAGGCGATTCACTATGATTGATTGTTCGATCTTCTACTACTGTAATATTAGACTCTTTATCATTAAAAATTATTTTCTAGTTTTTAGTTCGATTAGCAATAAAGGCTTGTTTTTTTAGTCTTTTAAACTATTATTTATTGTACTTATGCATTCCTGTATTTTTATCTGAATTATTTTCGTGTTTCATCCTTTTTAGGCCCTTTCTTCTGATGTAGTTCTGTTTGTTTCTTTAAAGCGTCCGTAGTATGATAAAACATTTTATTTTTACGAATAAATAGAACAAATCATCCACTTAAAGATTCTAGAAGCTTCGTTGTCATACCAAATAATTCGGTAAGTATTACACCCCATTTGTCGTGAACGTGTGTATATTTGCAATCCCGATGTTAAGTGGGTTACGATGTCGAAAATAATGACTGTACTTTGATAAGACCGTGTAACATCACCGCCTAATACTAATAATTGGAATGATAGTCATAATCTGAGAATACAGCTTTGTACAATCTTCGCTAACGATCTTGGCTCTTACGGATACACAGTGTAACAAACTACGATAAGGTGGATAATGTTAACTAAGTATACATTATAATGATACCCTGTACCGTTGTAGTAAGTAATCATCCATTTTTAAAATACATATATTTCAAAAGGTTAAATTCTGTTCGTGATTATGACTTTTCGTTTGTTCCTGTTATTTTTGGAACGAAGTTCCTTATCGCACGTTGCGAAGGAGGTTAGACGGAAAAAAATCAGACGAAAAGTTGTCACGACACTTTTTGCTATAGTGTAGTAAGCCGTGCGGCATGCGCATGTTTCTCTGTCTGTCTCTCTCTCTCTCATAGAAAGCAAGCCAATTATTTTCGTTTCGTCTTTCTATTTTGTTTTGAACAGTGTAGTGTCGCGACGATAACTTTTGTTTTCTTAAGTTTATACAGGTTTTTTTGTACATAATGATTAATAGAAAGTAATAACAATAATGAATCCTGACAGTGTTTCTGCTTATTATTTTATAACTTGAAAGAAATATAAAAAATATATTACAATTCCTTCACTAATTAATTGAAAGCAACTTCGTTCCATCCGGGTGTCCCTTCACACCTACCAACTTCTTTTTTAGAAGAGATAGATGGTTTTTAAATCCGTCGCAGGTTACGTTTGATAGTAACTGCCTCTGTGGCGAAGTGGTAGCGTATGCTACTGCTGTGCTTGACGTCTCGGGTTCGAATCTCGGGTCGTGCATGTTTGTATGATCTGTAAATATTTGTTTCGGAGTTAGGGTGTTTTTCATGTATAATATGTATGGATTTATATCAGTTGCCTTACTTTAGAACTAGATGGCGTCGTGTATCAGATGTCAGAAATTTTATTATTATTATATTATAATGATTTTAATCCTTTTTGTTTATCTGTCTATTAGACACTGGGAACATCGGGAGTATTTTTTTAAAGGAAACGTAGTTAAGAATCCAAGCCAGTGGTGGGAAGGTACTGTTTATATGGATGGATTAGAAAATGCAAGCATTAGCTGGACCTGATCCACATCACATAAGTACCTGTAATTTTCTTTTTCTTGGTTTTTTTCTTCAATTTGAAATGTTAGTAAATCCGAGCCTTCAAACGGGTTCAGTCAACTGTAATGAAAGTAGTTAATGAGGCATTGGACATTGCATTTTCTGCATTCGTAATGAGTATGATGACCACCATTCTTGAATTCTTCTTATACTTTCCATTAGGCAGGGTGACTACCCTGACTACTTTGACAGGCTCTGTATTAAAAATGAAAATAAAACTTATGCGGGCAAAGCTTGAATGATGCTTCAAACACATATACTTCTTTGTTAATTTCAAATTTGAGCTCTTAATGACATAAAATAATTGGTGGCTCCATAAGTAAACTACAAGGGGTAAATTTACTAACAACATTGTCGCGTGCAGTGCGTTAATAATAACTCACTAAGTAAATGTATATCGCTGTCGTTAGATCAATCGATAGCATGTCCTACAACAACGATTATGCGTTCAGGTATAAGTCGTAATACATCACACATCATCATCTCATCAACAACTTTCAACAATTGACTGCTGTTCATAGAGCCGTGTTTTGTTTTTTCTTTAAAAGACCACTCCCGCACTAGTAACCAATCATGTGTCGCGTAGGACTTTACAAACATACAAGAAACGAATACAAAGAACACCCAGGTTCGGGACAACAATTTGTGGATCACACAAAGTGTTGTCCCATGTTGGGTTTGAAACCACAACACTCAGCGAAGTAGACAGCGGGTGGCGATCGTTCAAACCCCTTTTTTTCTAACGTTTGGAAACCCCCGCGGGCCGTCACCCCACCGGGATTTACTGCGGGGTGCTGTGTCGAATCGGACCGACTAAAACCACACGGTGTGCCACTCTGCGCCTGACATATGAGGGATCCGGGAACAGCTGCTATTACGACCTCCAGAATCGTTTAAGCCACTAGGCCAGCCCTGTAGTATTTTGATGTATTAACTGAGAGTGAGGTTACCGGAGCCTACACCTCCGTTCCTTCTGCTTCTTAGAACGGGTGAAAGGCTTCAAAAGGCGCCAGTGCGCTTGCAACTTTTCAGTTGTAAGTGTCAATGGGCACCAGTAGCTTACCCGTCATCCCTCGTGTCTTTTTCGATCAAAAAATTTCGGTAACTGTGCTACAACTGTAAGGCTCACATACTTTTCCGTTTTCTGGGTATCTCTTGCTTGTTTCTTTTGTCATGATGCGTCACTGAAGTTTTTACTGGTTACGAAAGTTGTAAGATAATTTATGATGAAGAGCACAGACGGGATGTCAAGGACTCGGAGATAATAGCTTGTTAACCAGACATCGTACTCAATTTACGTTACTCTCTATTATGTTTGTTTTAGTAATTGTTAAATTGTGACATGAAATTATGAATGTGTATTGGGAAATTTTAATAATTGCCTTTTATCTATGGGGTGGGACACGAATTAGTTAACATTTGAAAAATCGTATAAAAAAAATCACTTCATATATGATAAAAAATTGTTTATTTACAAGAAAGCTAATTTATTGAAATTTATTTTTTAAAAATTATATTGTCCAAATGACCACCGTTTCGACATTTGCACTCTTCTAAGTGACCACCGAAATTTTCGAATACTCGTCGGCAAAGAGACCGCTAGGTCCCGAAAACCCTTTGCTGATTTTTTCTTTTCGTTGATGTAGTGTATTTGGTTTATTGATATGGATATGATTCTTCAAATAACTCCATAAAAAGAAGTCTGCTGGGGATAGATCTGGACTTCTGGGTGGCCATGGAATGTCGCCTTGTCTGGAAATCAGCTTTTTCTACTACCAGCAGGTACTCATTGGATGTGTGGCAAGTGGCTCCATCTTATTGAAACTAAGTGTTACGATTATAGCCAGCAAATTCCAGTAGCATCGATTCCAAGAACTTCCGTAACATGTTTACGCGGGATGTTAGATTCAAATGTTCACAATTTCTTGCCCCAATCTATATTTTAAGAAATAACAGTTTTAGCTGATAGTTTTTGAGAATCTTTTTATAATGAACACAAAACTTAGAGAAGTAGGAAGCTGCAAGGCGACAGTTTACATTAATACACCATTCTTCAATCGCTAGTATATTAAGTAAATTAATAACCTAGTTATGGTAAGTTCATTACTAAAACAACGACATTCTCTAGTTATCATTATCTCCGTAGTAGTCACGCTATCATATCTGAATACAATTGTAATTTCCCAATGTTTCCACTTTACCTATATTACTAGTGAAATCGTATTCTCAATAGCGGTAGCTTTCATCCAGGGAATCTATGGTAAAAAATAATTTGAATTTTCAAGATGGTGGTAGCTGTCAAACGTTCGAACTTTAAATGCTATACTTTTTATGGGTTTCAAGTATGATAATTATTATTAAAGTAGCTGATCTACATATTATATTATTTTGATCACAGGAACGACAATTATTATAATAATATTATATAATAACCCAAAAATTTAATTCAACGCTTTTGAGCATAGAAACATCCTTGTTCAATTTTTTACTAAATCGCGCGATAGATGATGATGCAGGGGTGACAGTTATCGTGATAACTATGTGTGCTTTACACTGTCACGATGACTGTCATGCCTTTTACGTCCCCAAGCGTGGCGTGAACAAGCATCTCACTAGGCCGCCATAGTGTGGGTCACTACACTGCATTTGCAATGAGTATGGTGACCACAACTCTTTGGATTCTATTCATGCTTTTCATCAGGTAGAGTAGAGTCACTTTGGCAGGCTCATCATATATAAAGAAAAATAGAAATTAAAAAAAAGACTAAGAAGAGATAAAAAAGTAACTTACTACTAAGAATTATTACAACATATTACATGTAAGGTTACCTTAGCGAGTAAATATTAATAATACACTGCATAGGTTTTGCGTTACATCTCCCAACGTCACTCGTTAGTCCTTGGCCATTAAAATACTTAAACTATAAAGCAGAGGTGTCTATTTTATGTTTCATAACCAAAAAAAGAAAATATGACCCTTTGTTATGTAGTTTTATCGTGTACTTGTACCTAAAATTAACATAATTTAATTTGACCGTGTGACAAGGTACGAATTGCCTATTCTCTAGACGACATACCGTACTCATTTTGCGCTTTAGAAAGCGTACGATCAAATAAACAGTTTCTGTAGCTAATTAATTTGGTTTTATGTGTATAATAACAATAAACGATTTACGTTAACGTTCGACGTTTACATTTGAATACTTTCCATGGCGTAGTATGTTCGTGTTGCGCAATGAAAATGGAATAGAAAAAAGCCTATGTCTACATTACAATGTTGATTGACATGTTAAAGAAGGATAATTTACGAAAAAAATACAAAGAACAACGGGATACATTTCTAGAAGGCTATGAAATCTGATTTAGCGGCAATTTAAAATGTTGCCATCTGTCAAGGAGCTAAAAAATGAAAGTTACGTTTTTATCTCTTAGAATAGATGTGTTAGAACTAGATTCACGATAAAAGCTATTCTTTTGAGTGTAGTCACATAACAAGTTTTAAAATGTTTCAATTCATTAAACACTGAAATGTCAAAAACATCAATGGAGTGACAGTGACTGACAAAAGTGCCACAAAAGAAAAATAAAAAAGGTTTTTACGATAGTACTACATTGGGGCACGTTCGAACCCACAATTGGGTAGATGACTGTATCGTAAATAAATATCGATGTCCACTTCATTAAAACTAATATCGCGAAATATCTCGGAAAATACAATTAACATAGCTTTTCATTATTATTACGAATTTAAATCAAATATACAGTGAAATATATTGTGCAATTGAGTAGTCTAAAACAGTGACGTCACAATTTTGTATTTAGTACATTTTTCATATAAAATTGTCGTTTTGACAGATGATAAAAAGTAACTAATTTGACTGAGGTGTCATCTAGCCTATTAGTACTTTGCAGTCATGCATGCAGCATGTTTAGAAATATATAAGTGTTTTAATCAGCAGTCTGCGTAGTTTACGATTAGACGGCCCTGTGAGAGTTGTGTAAAGGTATTTCTTTTATTATCTTAATTAAAAAAAGCCTAAACCACCTGCTTATACAGTGTGCATTCGCTTGCATTTAACCCCCGGTAGTACTCACACTTCTGCTTTCCCACGTACCTTATCATCTGTTGTAAGACGGTTCTCATAATTGTAACCAGGTAGGTCGGTATCTCACCATCATGAGTAGATTATAATTAATCTTTGTAGGCCTTTGTGTTTACGCTTCATAGGGTTTCCGTCTACCTTTTGTTAATCTTAGGTCGGTAATTAGATTAGGTTTAATTTAATTATATATTAAGTGTAAGACTGTTGGTATCACAACAAATAACGTTTCATACTCCACTGCTGGACTTAGATCTCTCCTCAGAAAGGAAGTTTGAGCCTAATATACCAGGCTGACCAGTCAGGTTGGAATAGGGTTTGTATCAAGTTTTTCTTCTCTTTAAAGTGCTATTTTCGAGCATAATTTGGTCCCATAGTCGCTTCTTACGACACCCAGGGGATGATTAGTGATGTAATCTTTCACCACACGGAGACTGTTGGTATTGTCTAAACATAATTGAATTACATACAAATGTAAATACACTATGTTTAGACTGTACATGTGTCTTATTGTATAAGCAATGCAAAATTTTGACATATGAGTAAATGTTACTCGATTCCTCTTAAGTTGCTGTACCAATTTTGATGAAAACTTGTGTGTTAGAGAACCCCTGGATGATTTACAATCAATGATAGTATGTGATGACAAGTTTTAGCTTTATTAAAGTTCATAAACTGTTTTTATTTATTTATTTTTGAACTTCACGTTCAATAGGCGGGATTAGCGCGTTATGCATTATCTTCCAGTCCAGTATTAAGTGATAAAAATAAAGTAGTAGAGGTACCTTAAAATAAAATTTCAAGTTTACATTTACAACTTTTTCGAAATATTTATAATATGTGTATGTTTATGTGACATTATAGATTTTGAGCACTAATAATCAGTGAGATTTAATGTGGACAGATTGACGGACGGACATGATGAAAGTACAAGGATTACGTTATTGAAATTCTGGTTATGGGACCCTAAATTTAAACCCAACGAAAATACAATAGATATAGGCAAGATAATTATATAATTAAGTAAAGATATGTATTACCTTTACTAACAGCATAATTTAATATAGATTTTGTTGTAATTCAGGGCTTCCTCGGAGTCTGTTTTTTCCTAATAATGCTTACGGAGACCAGCTCTGAAAACATTGTGCTATTAGCGTGATCAATGCGTACATATTATTCACATTTTAAATGATTATTATTAAAATGTCTTGCACACAAGCACAAGAAAATAGTTGGCTTAGTTACGACTACACTCGACGCATACCGGATCAAAATGGGTCGAGGATTTGGGAAAGTAAGTGGCCGACGGACCCAGTCCTTCCCACTGCGTTGTCCTATGTTGCGACAGAACGTGAATCGAATTGGTAACAGTGAAAGGTGGTCTAATCCAGAGCTTTGATCAACAGACCGAGACTTTAACGGTTTTAGGACACACGGGACGACTGCGATACGGTTTATTGTTTTACACGTGCTAGCTAGGTATGCAAGCAAGTAAGCACTACCGTTTTATGAATTCTGTTATTTCAAAAAGGTAATGTTAAATGAATAAAAAGTGTTTAGCCAATCATTTGGCTAGGTCAAACAGGCACTCCACTTTGCGACAGTTTATTGGTATTTCTTTTCTTGCGTCCATTTCATGGTGTTAGAAAAACCCTGTGAATTTAGTTGGTTGAAGTTCGACATACTACTTTATCGATGACTCTACTAAAGTGATAATTTGCAAGGGTGTCAGTCACTTTTTTATCCTTTAGGAACTCCTTTTACCATAAATATAGAATAAGACCTATACGACTACATAAAATAAACATTTTTAATCGAAATCGTCTCGTGTAGAGTAAATAACAACTGCTGTAATATTGTGTCAATTTGTTCATACCGTGGCGGTTATGGCGAATGCCGTAATAGAGGTTGAGCGGCAATAGGGGACAATTACAGTGTTGAGACATATTCTTGTTAATTACTGCTAGTGTTACGTAGAGATGAGCAAGTTCTGCAAAGAAACAAGTTAAGCTGAGTGGTTCTGGATTGGGTTTCAAGAAGTAGACTGATGTTTTTAGGAGCCAACGCTATGTTACAAGAGTTTCTTTTCAGAACCGGCAGCAAAATCCGCCAGTCACCATTAGTGACGTCACAATTGACTTTCAAGCTAAACTGCCTAAAACCCTTGCAATAACGGGTCTTGCTGCTCCAGCAACGCAGTGGGTTAAATCCTCCAACCAAGCTAGGTGGTTATGCCCGTCGAACATTGTCCAAAGATTTATTTTGGGCAGTTGTACATTCACCGATGAGAGAAAGTTTATACTGCGATGCAGGATTAGAAATATGTATGTGATGTCTTTAATCACAAACTATAACTGCTCATTTAAGAATATTATTCGAAGGTGTGTACAAGCCTAAGTCAGAACTATGTTCCTGTCTAATTACCTAAAAATCATCATCATCAACAGCCTTTAACAGTCCACTGCTGGACATAGGCCTCTCGTTAGCAAGGAGGTTTTGGCCTACTATTCCACGCTGACCTGACGGGTTGGAATAGGGTTTGTTACAAGTTTTCCTTCTCTTTGTAATGATGTTGTCTTGTATACTTGGTTCCTTAGTCGCCTGTTGCGACACCCACGGGATGAATAGGGGTGGTAACACTATGCATTCTTAATCCGTCACCACACAGACATAAAAATATACGATTATAATAACTACCTATTATTATAATCCATGCTACGTGTCAAGATAGATCACTATGTTAACTAAACAGTTAAACATCAAAGAGACTGTTTCTTGTTCCAATTCTAGTCACTTCAAACAACCTGAGGTTGACAGAATTCCTTTATAATTGTGACAAAACCCACGACATTCTTCCGTCACGAAGTAACTTCTGTTGTTATAGGCAGCACAATAGCGCGATAATATCTACGGTTATTCAATGGTCGGTTCGCATGTTTAATAAAAATACGTCCTGAGTGAAATAAGGATGTTGCTTCGTGAATGTCGATAAAACACTAGCAGTGAGAAATTGTGTGTACCACGAGTGTAACCACGACTTCATATGAATTCTTGATAAAACTATCATTACTGATTTATTGACATTTATTTATTTAGACTTCATGTACTTTGTACATCGGCAGATTTAATGCCCACGGCATTCTCTACCAGTCAACCTTAGCATAGTGTATAAATATTTTAAGGGAGGTGCACAGGGTGAGAGAGTAAACTTATACATATTTAAACACATACACAATACATACATACGTCCTAAATATACACACATATAAATACACATACACTCAAACTTAGATTATATTCGTATATGTACTACGACAACTTTAATGTAAGATGTACTAACTATTGATTAGATTTACGGGATTTACGGGTTTCAAGACATTTACGGGATTACGATCATATTAGATTTAAATTTTTTCTACTTTACTTAATTTTGTTGCTCAAAACTCTTCAAGTGTGGAAGTAAGACCTGATACACACAGTGTACCTCAATTACAAAGAGAGTATTTTTTGACCAGTCGCTTTGGCCACGATGCAAGTGTTTTGTGTCAATTTTCTTTGTATAATCACTAACGTCTCTATTCTCTGGTATTATTGGCGAGTAATTTGTTTTGGCTACGTGATTAAGCATTGAGAAAGGTTATTACCATACAATCGTTAGTTTTCTAATGACGTTTACGTTTGTAGAATACTAAGTGCCACGGGGGATAAAGGCAAAGTACTTATTCCTAACGAACTGTGGCCACTGTAAATATTGAACAGTATTTACACTAATTAAAATGAAATCTTTCTTACGCTATACAGGATTGTAACTGCTATGTGATTCAAACCACATGCTTTAACTTAAACCATTAGTAATGTCGATATACTGAAGTGGGAATAATATTTAAGGAATATTTTGATCCGATATATCGATAAGTACCTTCATCGATATATCGATTCGTAAGTAGAACGAACCTTAAAAACCAATGTAAAAAGTAAAGGATTTGACTAAGTGGTGCAAAGAAGAATTAAATCCTCTGCGCTGTGAGAACTTTTACACCTATTCATACGTCGTAAGTATAGAGTGTAAACGTGGAGGTGGATCATGGGCTACTATGACCCCCGGAGGTAGAAGTGACTTGTTTGAGCTTGCAGTAGCCATAATAGGTAACAATTATAACTTTACTACATAATATAAAATGCGTATTTATGAAAGGTATCCTCTATTTGTTTTTGTAGCCCTAGTAACAGATATCGCGACTGCTTCGTTGGTCTAGCGGTTAGCGTATGCGACAACCGATCGAGTCTCGGGTTCCACTCTCGTGTCGAGACAAATATTTGTTATTGAGTTCTTCTCGTTATAGAAATGCTTAATAACAGTCCGGAACTTGGAAGTTGGTGTCTGAGCTCCCATGCCTCAGAAAGCATGTAAAGCTACCGGTCCTGAGTCTGATCTCTCTCTGTTCGTGTCGGATAACCGTCGCATCGGATTGTGAAAGTGAGGGAACAGAGAGAGCACCTGTGTTGCACATATTTTTGTGCACAATAGTATCTACTACGTAATTTGCTGGTTGCCGTACTGCAAAAAAAAATGCGCTGGCGCATTTATGCCGAGGTACTTTTTTCTGAAGAGAGGCATATATTCAGTAGTGAAATATCAAAGGCTACAACGGTCAATGTCACATATAATGTTTTCTTTTGTGTCGCTTTCTCTACACAAAGGGGATAAAAGCAAAGCATATAATTTTTATAAAAACATTTTTATCTTGTTACACCAAAGAAATATAATTTCTGACATGCGTATATAAGTATTTTTATTATCTAACTGTAAATAAGGGTAATATGAAATAGGGTTTTCAAAATAAAATTAGGCATTGCATTTGGAAGAACTTTAATCATGATGATTCCATAAGAACAAATAGGATACACATAGATATATTATATGATATACATATATATTAGTGATACATTACACAGATATAACAACCACTGCCTACGTCTAATTGTTATCATCAAAATCACAAACATCTTGATCCACTAACATTGTAATGGCGGGCTCAGAATTGGCAATCTACAACAACTTTAGATTTTTTATGGTTTTGGAGCCTTACTTGTTTGTAAAACAAAACCATAAGCCCCGTCCTGTTCCCCCGTCTAGTGACCGGTCAACTCTAGAGAAACATTGACATCTTTTGATAATCTCCCCGGAATTTTAAGAGGGGATTCCCTCTTACAAGGTAAAAAGGAACAAAAAAAGGTTTCGCTCGTTTCATTCAAGGAATATCTATGAAAAAAATTATATATAGAAAACAGTAAAGCGACTTATTGTTGCTCACCCATCTCCCCGTCTGAACCCGCTATTAGATCTAATTAAACATTAATGAGTACTTAAGTCAATTCACAGTTTGGCTTGGCCTACCCTATAACTAACATGATAAGAATATATACAGATCTTAGACCATTTTACTAGGAATAACAAATTTTTACTAACCTAGACAGAATTATGAGAAGATAGGCTTAGTTTCTAAGGTTTATTGTTAAGAAAAAGGAAATAAAACACGATAAAAGATTTTTTTTACATAAAAATAATAATATTTTAAGAATGTTGACTTAAAATAAACGTACACACGTAACGTAACATAACGTAATGTAACTCAACTTAAATCTATTAGTGTCTTTAAAAATAATAATACAAAGTTTAATTAATCACAATAGAAACTCAATTCGATATATCAACTCAATCACTGATATACGACGCATGGATATCAAAGCTACTGAACCAAAAAACTTTGGTCCGTTTATTATTCTAGAGCGAAAAACTTTGACCTCAACTACATACATACATTCATATTTACGTACCTTAGCACTGACAGTAAAGTAAATTAGGCACATTTCAACATAAAGTCGCTTAATTCTACACTACTTAATGAGATCAAGTGAAAATACCTTTATCTTTGGCATAGAGAAAAAAAAAGCTTAAAAATAAACAAAACAAAAGAAGTGTTTCTTTGATTTTGACATTAAATTTAAAAAAAAACTGTAGCATAACATAATATTTACAATTTAAATTACTTTAAAACTATAATAGCTTCAACAAAAAATTTAATTTATTTTTTTTAATTTTTAAATCCCTGAGTTCTTTTATAGAAGCCCACCAAAGTGACTACTCTGCCTGATAGAAAACATGACTAGAATCCAAGAGCGGTGGTCGCCATATTTATTGCGAATGAAGACAATGCAATATGGCGACCCACGCTATGGCGGTTTAGTTGAGTTGAACTAATTGAACTAAATATGGAGTAGTAAGGAAAAATAAAGACCTAGCAACTAAAGTCGTCAAGTTAGTAACTTTTTTTAACAATGCTTCAATGAAATCTACTCTTTTATTTCTTATGTATTAACATATAAAATAAAAAAGACCAAATTTAATAGTGATTTTTAGTACTATTAAGTACTAAAAATCACTATTAAATTTGGCTTCACATTTGAGTAATAATAATTATTATTCTTTCAATCTTGGGAATGTTTCTAAATAATATTTACTTAAGTGAAAAAAAGTGTATGTGCAATTCACACACGGCAAAGTGAAACTTCAGAAAAGTAATGTTACATAACATATACACATGAAAACCTCGGGCCAAGAGTAGGCTTAGTACACAATAAATATACCCACTATCTCACTATACAAGGCGCATATATATATATATGGACAATGCTTAGTAGACGAGAGTGAGGACGCTCTGCAAAAAGAGAAGATCAAGAATATAACATATTGCATAATGTATTCTACCTCACTCTCTTGCCGACTTAATCCTGCACATTTTTGTGTCTGTTTTTTTTATCGTGATGCATTTTCGTCTCGTAGACTCTAAAGAAGTTTCACTTCAAAAATAATTAAAGTTTAACAAAAATAAACCATTGTTTTCTTTTTCTGATTTTTTAAACTGACCATAAACAACGGATCAACATTGTATTTTACTAATATAATTCCTCATAATTATTTACATCTGTGTTTACTTTTTTAAGATATTGATGTTATTTGTCTGTAAACTCAGAATTAAAATAGTATTTTAAGTATTTCTTTCCCAAATCACTAAACCTTTTAAATAAAAACTACGTACTTTTTATCAAACATTAATTTAAATATCACATTTTTTTTAAACAATAGTGTTTCTAGAGTCGCAAAAGAGTACTTAATAAATGATTAAGAGCTAGCAAAAAGTTAAATTATTTATTTTATTTTTACCAGTTTTGTCTTTGATTCATTCACATTCTACGTGTACTGCTTAAATATTCAACATTAGAACAACAATAAGATAAAAGAGAGTACCTACTTGACTATCAACACTTTGGTTATTAAAGCTTAGATATCTTACCTAGTGTATTTAATGAATTTACAAAAATCTACAACATCACACTAACTAGAACATTTATGTCTAAATACCCGATTTCGATTATCACTCTACACAATTACTAATCGACTAATTGTTTGACAGCATCAACATGAAATAGACAACAAATCAAACTTTTTTATCAAATAGCGCTCTGAAAAGAAATTTGAATACCAATTAGAATGAGTAATAATAAAAATAACAACATTTTAGTATATTTCCAACGTATATTATTTAAACAATTTCTTGATGATACTGACAAACTTATAATGAATTAAAGTATGGTTATACAGGCCAAGAAGTCTTTATATATTTCTGCTTTAAGGGTAATGGTAAATGAAATGACCTAACTTTTCACTAAACTAAGTAAATTGAAATTCTAAAAGTAAATACAAATAAAACACACGACTCAGAGACCACACCAAAATGACAGTGTTAATTTTGTGTATAACAATAATATTTAAGCATTGTTAACGTAAGCTTGCCTGGTAAAAGAACTTGGCAATTCAAAGATAACCAATTTAGTCTGACATTTCACTTACCATTGTCATTTTTTTTAAAGCAACCGTTTCGTGGACATTAAGTACATGTCTAAGTAGAGCCAATCCTTGATATGAGTGACGTATACCACCTTGTACTATGTTTCAGTCCAGACAAGATTTTTAGTCTAACTCAAGAACTCATGGAGTGTTAGAATTTCTAGGATTCCCAAAAAAAGGATGATATTCATAGATATGACGTCATCTTCCTAACTTTGTACCTCTTTTTGTGGAACTTGATCAGGTGGGTAAAATGAAAATATGGAAAATAAAAGAGAGCAAACATCTACTATGACCGCACGAATGGCGTCGAGTGGTTTAAGGGGTCGTCATACCGGCCGCGTCGCTTCTTACTGTGGTGAGTTGTGGGCTCGAACCCCACATAGGACAACACTACGTGTGATCCACACTGACTATGAGTGTTCTTCGTATCCGTTTTATGTATGTTTGTAAAGTCAACAACACAACAATTCAAACATCTTGCATTATGAAGCTCAACTTTGTATAAAAAATCGTTGTATTTGAAAAAGAGTAGGGCACTGTCTTTTTTACTTTCGCAAAGAGGTCTATAGAAATTTAATAATTAACCAATAATAATTATTTCTATAAATAAATCTTTTATAGATATTTTTACACGTCGGGACTGATGGTATTTTTTTTTATTTTGAAGAAACTAGGTTTTTGTACTTGGTATCATTTGGATTTAATGAAAAATATATCAAGTAAACTGACTACATTCACTTTTATTTGTTTATTTAATAGATAACTATTACTAAACGGTGATGGGTGAACGTAAAATTACGTTACAATGTTTGTAATTGATATAATTATTGTAGTATTGGCCGTTTAGCGTTAAAGTAACAGGTCGATGTAGTCTTTCATCATCTGCGGTATACATATTATATTTGAAGAAACCCTTCACTGTGATGCAAGTTTTTTGTTTAATTGTGGTGTGCAATCCCTATTTTAACTTTCACTAATATTCATATATGTTTTTCAACATAGAATATTCTTAAATGCGTAAGGATTTGTTGATCATAAATTGTTATTTCATTTTTGTAAAATTCTTGTCTTTCGCGCTAAACATAAATTACTTTTTATTGGAGATCTTCAAGATCTAAAGCATTGGTAACAAGGCTATCGTTTTAAAAGGTTTTTAGTTAGACAATTACGAGCAAGTTAAACAAAAAAACAGTAAAATTATACTTGTACAGCCTAGATCGAGTCCACAGAAGTATACCGTACCTACCACCATACTATCTAACCCTCTCTAAGGCAGACCACCCGACGCGGCCCTCGCTCAAGACTCTCGTGGTCACGCTCTACCCAACATGGCCGCCACGTCGCCAGCTGACTGTGAATGGAGAAGAGCTCCTCTTGTAGGTCTCGGAGGTGCCAGACGTGGGAGCGCCAGAACTCCTACCGGTGCTGTGCCTAAAGCACATCCAATCACGAACTCGTGGCGGGACGCGTCAGTGGACGTGATTCGACGTTTAGGATCCCATCTGAAAAAACACAACTATTATTCTGATGTCACAAACTTACTAAAGACTTATTAAAAAAAAAATTAAGCACCTGTCAAATAAATTGTTAATGTCAAACCGCAGTGGACTCAATATTGACATCCGTCAAGTCATGATTTTAAATAACAAATGTGACAAATGCGTGTAGTTATTTGGTTATTGTCTTTCATTACAACCCATAACTGCAATGCGTAACATAAAATGAATAAATAGGAACACAACACGAAATAAATTTAAAATTATTTTTAGAACAGACATCTTATATATTGATAAGATGTCTTTTCTAAAATAATCCATTGTTCGACATTAGCCTCTCCTCAGCAAGGAGATTTTGGCCTCTATAGTAGTGTTTTGACGATTACGAACAAAATCTTTTCCAAAGTCTCTTTTAAAAATTAACAATAAAAGTACTCAAAATAAGTTAACGATACAAATAGAGAAAAAATCATAAGATCATCATCATCAATAGCCTTTTACAGTCCACTGCTGGACATAGGCCTCTCCTTAGCAAGGAGGTTTTGGTCTACTATACCACACTGTCCAGACGGGTTGGTATAGGATTTGTTTCCAGTTTTCCTTCTCTTTGTAATGATGTTGCCTTGCATAATTTGTTCCCTAAGCTGCTAAAAAAAAAACAAAAACAAAAAAAGGTTTGTTTCAAGTGTTCCTGCTCTTCGCAGTCCTTCGTAATTTACTCATTTAGTCGCCTCTTACGACACTCATGGGTGATGTCACTTTTTAAAACACACGGAAAAAAGACACACTTGGTATTATTAAAATCTCTGCATGTTCTCAGTGGATTTCCTTAAAATATCCAGTGTGAAATGTGGTTAGCTACATTTAAGGTTTAGTCGATATTCAAATGCTTCTCCAACCATTTAAATATCGAGATCATACTGTATAACCTTATTTAGTCTGCAAATATTTCCTAGCATTACACGACTGGTATGAAAAACTTGGGATACTTCCTATTGCAAAACCAACACAGGTTTGGAAAGAAACCCGTCTCTTGCAATTAAATATAAGGTGGGCCAAGAGTTCGTTAACGTTTGAATCTAACAGCCCACGCAAACATGTTATGGGAATTCTTGGGACCGATGCTACTGGAATTTGCTAGCTACAATCGTAACACATGGTTTCAACAAGATATAGCCAAATATCACACATCCAATGAGTCCCTGCCAGTGGTCAAAAACATGTTTTCGAAAAAACTGATTTTCAGAAGAGGCGACTTTCCATGGTCACCCAAAAGTCCAGATCTATCCCCAGCAGACTTCTTTTCATGGGGTTATTTGAAAAATCATGTCAACATCAATAAACCAAATACAATAAGTATCGCGCGTATCGCGCAGTATCGCCGATCCCACCATCACTTTGCCAATGAGTATTTGAAAATTTCGGTGCTCGTTTAGAAAGTGCAAATGTTGAAATGGTGGTCTTTTAGACGATTTAATTTCAACTAATTTATTTTTTTGTAAATAAATATTTTTCACAATATATCAAACGGTTTTTTTATATGATATTTTCAAATGTTAACTAATTCATGGCCCACCCTGTTTTAAATGAAATATTTTTTGCTTAAAAGTTGTAAACCTTGTTTTACATTTTGTTCTCAAGCTGTGAGATTTAATGATTGGATAATGAATCCCATATGGTTGGTTCTTATCTTGATGATTTATACATCTAGTAGAATTAATAATGTTTAGAATTGCATTGCAAAAATGTTGGACAATCTCTTCATCTATTGATTCGAATTCGTACAAGTATACATTTATTGCCGAAGAGATAGGCTTGTTAGACCATTTTAGGCACTTACTTAAGGGATCTGAAGCCTATAACCGTCAATTGAGCACGCTTATACACACACGATACTATTCATTAGAAAAAGAGGGTAAAATTGAGTCTATTAAATGGAAAATAGTGTCCTAAAAGCAGAACTTGAATACTGGATGCTGCTGGAAAATCTCTTTGACGTTAAAGCATTAATGTAGCCAAGAGATTTAAGTAATACTTTAAGAGCCTGCCAAAGTGGCTCTACTCTGCCTGATGTAAAGCAAGAATAGAATCCAAAAGTTGTGATAATCATATTCGTTGCGAATGCAGACAATGCAATATGGTGACCCACACTTTGATGTCCTAGTGAGATGTTTTTCACACCCCGCTTTGGGACGTTAAAGACATGACAGTCATCGTGGCAGTGTAAGACACACACTTTCCACGATAACTGATACTCAAGCGTCAATGTGCCTCGAGTCTCGCATTCACTAACGTAACATGACAGCATGGATACTGTCGCTTTAGGTTGGTTTTCTGTGAGAGGGTAGTACTGCCCTGATCGAGCCGGTCCGTTCGAGCTAAAATCAGCGTCGCTCTACTACCTTGTACTTGAACAGAACAGAATAAGAATCTGACTTGTAGTCTGATTTATAGGTAATTTATTTAACTCCTTTAATAATATTTATAGCAGCGACCGAAATGTATGTGTAAAATAAACTTCAAGAATGAAACATCACCATATAAAATGGTTTTTCTACAGACACCGAGTGAATCATGTATCAATTTTGAAAGAGATGGCAAGTTACGTGTTTAACGGCTATACCTGAAACAATGGAATGGTCAGTTTCTAACACGTCATCCATTGCATCAATATCCTTTTATAAAGGTTTTTGAAGCTTGATTCCGGTTCAGGCTAGAGTCCGGGTTAAAAATATTTCTTAATTGAGGTCAAACAGCATTGGCAATAGTGCATATAAGTATTATTCATTTGTTACCATATCCTTCCGATCGAGTCCATTTTCTGATGTTCCTAAAGTGTCAGGTTAATGGTTAATACATCTAGATATTTATAAGCCTATAATGCCTAACTGGTAGCCAAGCAGTTTTAAGTATATCTGGATCAAGGCAGTAACTATCACTTTACCAGCTGCAACCGGGCCCAGAATAGCAACGTGAGCCAATAACTTCAGAAAGCCATATATTACGCAATTTTATACTTTTAAATTAAGTAGTCTTGTAATTTGTGGATTCTTAAACTGTTTACCTGGTTCCGTATCAGTGGAGTCGAATAAATGATAAAATGTCACAAGTTGCGGAATGTATCCGAATGACATTTTACACACGGCGCTTTTTAAACGAAGCCGTGTTCGATTGAGAAGGAGTTGGGCGTCTGTCATGGATAGCTCATCAGGTTCGAGTGCCTGCCTTTTAAGTAATGTAGAGAATAGTCTTTTGGTTTATATAAAAATAGGTCATCCTTTTTAACCAATAATTTACCAACCTAATGATTTATTTTATAATTCGTAGTAGCCAATAGCAATAAGACATCCAGAAGCATGTCCATCAAAAATTCTGTGTGGAACGGATTGTATCTTTAAATTAAAAAGTAATAAGTAATTAATCAATTAAGTATTCCTCATATGACATTTTGAAAGGTCCTGAAGAACAAAGAAGTACTACACAATACGCAAAAATGTCACAATATCTGACAAGTGACAATCTTTTAGCAAATGGCAAATGGCAAAAGTTATCGGTAGTGTAACCATCTGTCAGACTTGCTAATTGACTGTCATAGGAGACAGACTGTTATGTAAACTCGTTTAATGGACAAACTTATGAAGATGTAATGGGGTGGTTAAAGGCTCTTGCACAGAGATGTGTTATTGCGGTAATGTGTCCCGATTTCTTGCATCTTGGTCTTACATACAAATGTGGTTTTATTGTCCGATAATTCTATTTCGTATTCGTGTTTTTGGCATATTTGTCCTTAATGTCGTGCAGATTCGCTATTTTTGTGATGGCTACACTAGAGCATAGATCCTCTACTTGACCCCGCTAGTATCTTCCGTAGCTACTATTAGTGATAAAAAAATCTAGATGTACATTTTTAAAACACTTATAATTGTCAGTAAAATTAAATTTCATCTAAGACGTATTGCTAATACTAAAGATTAACGATTAGAGTAGCTGTATGTGTGGAATCACATACGTTCCAATACAAATGTTCTAAGAACTTATATTGAAATATAGCCGGACATAGGAACGCAAGCATCCTACTTCTATTGTGTCGTTGTCATCACAGCTGTGTGCAATTTCGTAGCTTTTCTAATTAATAATTAGGAAAGCAATGAAAGTTTCATTGCCATCTAATACATTAAAATCAGATTTCGCAAAAACGCATTCGGTATTATTGACCGATAATTTATTGCGTCTTAAGAAATATACTTACCTAAGTTTTGATTAATAGCTAATATTTAATAATATTTGAATAATAAATAAGAAAATGTGTAGCTATTTGCACCCAAATATGAAATATTGTGTAGATTTTTTGTCCTTGACGACACAGGATCTACTTATTCTTATTGAGGGAATTTTTATTAAAAAAGTAACATGACAAATTAAAAATTTCAGATCTTACAAAGTTATTAAAGATATATATTATATTTATTCCCTTATTCACCCCTACTTTACAATAGTTGAGTAAACTTATAACATTTAGCTGAAACTAGTATATCATTTGAAATTGATAAAATATTGCTGCCAATTGCCTCGATGGCGTAACGGT
The DNA here is from genome assembly GCA_949316085.1 of Hypercompe scribonia. Classification (NCBI taxonomy): domain Eukaryota; kingdom Metazoa; phylum Arthropoda; class Insecta; order Lepidoptera; family Erebidae; genus Hypercompe; species Hypercompe scribonia. The sequence goes on along the minus strand of OX438976.1, from coordinate 2,659,568 downwards.
AGTGAATGCGACTGCTGAGCTCGAGGTCTCGGGTTCGATTCCCGGGTCGAACCAAATTTTTATATGATCTGCAAATATTTGTTTCGAAGTTTGGGTGTTTTCTATGTATAATATGTATTTATTTATAAAAGAAAAGTATATAATTATTCTAGTTATCATGGTACAAGCTCTGCTTAGTTTGAAACTAGCTGGTGTTGTGTGTTAAATGTCCGAAAAATTTAGCATTGTTAAAAGATTTTAAATTTATATCGAACAAAACTATTTTTACCCTACAATATTTACCCCTACACATATTTGTAATGCTAAATTTAATATTGCAATCGGTAAAAAACCTAACGAACGGTCGGATTACAAACAGCAACGACCCGTTCCCTTCACAATTTATTACACAATTGAATGTAATTTATCATACACAAACTATAAATCTATGCTCATGACAAAATAATGCCGGGAAATGGTACAAGCATAGACCACTTAGCTGAAATAGCATAAATAGAACAGTGTGGTGTCAAGTGAGATGAAAAATAGTATTTTATAAGGTAGTAGAGCCACACTGATTTCAACACGAACGGGTCAGCTCGACCGTGGCAGTACTACCCTCCCACAGAAGACCAACCTAAAGCGACAGCATCCGTGCTATCGTGTTTCGTTGGTGAGTGCGAGACCGGAGGCCTATTGATGCAGGGGTGACAGTTATCGTAAAAACTATGTGAGACTTACACTGCCACGATGACTGTCATGCCTTTTACGTCCCCAAGCGTGGCGTGAAAAAGCATCTCACTAGGCCGCCATAGCCGCCGGTCACCACACTGCATTGTCTGCATTTGCAATGAGTATGGTGACCACAACTCCTTGGATTCTATTTATGCTTTCCATCAGGCAGAGTAGAGTCACTTTGGCAGGCTCTTCATACAGAAAAAGAAAAGACAAATACTTCCAACAAAAAACTATTTTGTTGTTTCGTCATCTTACTAGGACTCGTGGTACTTAAATATAAGTTATTCATTAGCTGAATATGTGTGGGAGGTGTCGCTAATTTGCTAATCAAAAAACAGTTTTCTTTAATTACAATGATGACGGCTGACATGTATGCCACAGTAGAAGAAACAAAGCACAATATACATATGTATATATACATTATTCAGTCCAATAGCAATTATCAGCTGTAAAGTCCAAGTGGGTTAATATCTAGCTATCATACTTTTACTCGTTACAATTTTTTTCTTGTACTATTCAATTAATTCTTAGCTAGTTAATCAATTAGTAACAAAGTTGAAACAATTTTAAAAGTTACCTTTATGTTTCTCGTTAAGATTTTTTGACTACAATAAAAACAGCTCTACAATTTGACTACATAACTCTTATGAATCTATCTCTGTGTACGACGTTGGTTAGGTCTTCTAAACTCAATTTATACTTTATACTAATATTATAAAACTGAAGAGTTTGTTTGTTTTGTTTGTTTGAACGCGCTAATCTCAGGAACTACAGGTCGATTTTGAATTTTTTTTTTTGTATTGGATAGCCTATTTATCGAGGAAGGCTATAGGCTATATCATCACGCTAAGATCAATAGGAACGGAGCACCAATGAAGAATGTTTCAAAATCGGGAGACTTTTTTGCTATTGAGAGCTTTCGCTGTTTGCGCTGCGTAAGCGGTTAAAGTTTCGCATAAATCATGTGTGACAGAATTGCTCTTCTGTAAAAGTTCTAAAAAAAAGTCCGCTATAGCATATGTATGTCTATCTTTTAAGGTTAACTCACTATAATCAAATATAAAGGTTTGTGAGTAACTTACAGTAAACAACTACGAAATTATGTGCCAACAATGTTTGTAAGCTCAACAAAGTGAATCCTAATTCTGTTACACAGTACATACAAATGACAGATATGACTAAACTCTTAGAGAAACCGCTTCGTCAATTGATTTTCATTTCCTACTGCGTAACGTGCTTGGCTTAAGTAAAGTTCCTAGTCGTAAATACGTACTGTGTTTGCTCAACGTACCGTTTTATGACTTAGATATGGATTAGTTTACAGCAAAGGCACGAATGGAAGATAAAAGTGGACTTGACTTTAACTCATTTTCAAAAAGTAGACTAGAAGTTGACTAGTAATATAAACTCGTTAAAGTAAAATTTTTTATCGTGAAGAATATTTATTTATTTATTTATTTATACTTAATGCACATGTTGTACAAAGGTAAAGTTAATGCCATGGGGCATTCTCTCCCAGTCAACCTTCAGGTGATGTAGAAACACGATGCGGTAGATGCAAAGGTAAAATAAAGATGAAATATATATGATCTTAATCAATAAAACGTGTCAGTATTCATTTTTTAATTTGCTGAATGCTTATATTAATTAAACAATAAATGAATACATAATTCGCACGTATTCCAAGACATTCATAACTCGATCGTGTGCGACAAACCTCTAGAATGGCATTCTAAGTTTGCAGGTTAATTTACCGTATTAGGAATAAATCCTGTGTCGCGGAGGACTTTACAAACATACAAGAAACGGACACAAAGAACACCCAGACTCAGAACAACAATTTGTGGATCACACAAAGTGTTGTCCCATGTGAGGTTCGAACCCACAACACTCAGCGCAGTATAGAGCGGCGTGGCGACCGCTTAAACCACTAGGCAAACCTTGTACTTTATTTTACTGTAAATCACATATCGTTTTGATTTGTTTCATTTGAATTACATGTAATTCTTCAATCAATCAATCAACGTATCGCCGTCCACTGCTGAACGAAGGTCTCCCCCAAGGAACGCCAACGATCCCGGTCTTGGGCAATTCGCATCCATCCGCTGCCAGCCACCTTTTTCGAGTCGTCGGTCGTTCACGCCGCAGGGCGTCCTACACTACGTTTGCCCAATCATGGTGCCCACTCTAGTACACTTTGGTTATTCAATTCTTATTTTTTTAAATTCTGATAGCATAAATACGTAGCCAGTATTCTTGTACGTATTTCCACAGTTGGCGATTGATAAGCGTAGTTACGTCACCAACAGCAACTGTGGCAACCTTTCACTGGGTTATGTGCGTATGTTTAGATAGTTCATCTGTACCAGTACGTTTGTACCTCGGCTTAAGCCTTTTCTAGAAGAGACGAATTCACATTGAATTTTTTCGTGTCTATACTCGTTAGAAAAAAAAATTAGGGCGACTTAAGGACAAATGTAGTCGGTACGAAACACCGTAAAAGTATTTGTAATATCCGTAATATTTATTCCGCTTAATGCACATTTCTTTAATCGCTTTACGTAAGAACCAGTCGATAAGTACATATCAGCGAGCCCAATAAGTGTAATTCCGCCGCGCTGTGAAGTGTCGGAATAAGGATGACACCTGTTTTGTTGGCCGTGTCGCTTCTGTTTCGCTCAGCAAACAACAAAAGCGACAAAACTGCTATGAGTTTACTGATAATGTATCGCTGCGTCAAATCTAAAGTATGACGATTCACAAGTCGTCTCGTCTGTACGAGGTTTTACAGGCAGTTGTTGTGGTGCAACGAAATGTCGAGTGTGAGTAAAATATTCTAAGTAGCTCAGTGTGGTTTTGTAATCCGATCTAATGTTAGGTAGTAAGTACGTGTTATATTATATTATGGGAGAAAAATTGAGTTGATATATTTGTATAAAAATTAAAATCCCAGCTGTATTTTCACTTTTATAATTAGTTGCATAAGGTTTTATTTAGTCCTTGAATGTTTTGTTCTGATAGTAAAGTACTAGATATTTTCATTTGATTTGTTTCCTTATTTTATACACGCGAAAGTCTACGTTTATTTTTCAAACGTGAAGAATTCGTTTTGTATTGAGTTAAGTGTATTTTAAAGAAGATTATATAACCTCACATAGGTTACATCAAAGCAGAGCAGCGTATATCAAATCCGTTTAGTTTTGGAAAATAAACATCGATCTGACATACTTTCGAATTTGTAATAATAGTAATAATCGTCTTGCTAACAGTGAGTATTTGCACAGACACAACCAAGTAGCCAGGATCGTACACCAACAACTTGCCCTTAAATACCAACTTGTCAATTTTGAAGTACCTTACTACAGGTATGTGCCCGACCCAGTTCTCGAGAACGGTCGTGCTGCGTTATATTGGGATCGATCTATTATCACAGATAGGACTATTGTTGCCAATAAGCCTGATATTGTGGTGATAGATCGATTAGAGCGCCGCGCAATGATTATCGACATCGCCGTTCCTCATGACGAGAATCTCGTGAAAGTTGAAAAAGAAAAACAATTGAAGTATTTGGATCTGTCTCACGAGATTGCCGACATGTGGAATGTGGATTCGGTGATCATTGTTCCGATAATCACATCTGTTCACAGATTGATACCCAAAAGCCTCGACCAACACCTTAAGAGGCTCACGTTGGAAGGTTGGATTAAGGGTAAAAAAAAAAAAAAAAAAAAAAAAAAAAAAAAAGGGTTTGATGCAGAAGGTAGTCCTCCTTGACACGGCCCGTATACGGTAGTGAGGAGGTTCCTGTCTTTGGAACCCTAACCACCGGTATCTTGGTCCCTGTACCCGATGTCGGTGGTCTACTATTTGTTATATTTTAAATATGTATTTTCGTATTCCTTTTATATGTATTTAAAAATTTAAACAATATGTATATATAAATGAATAAAGAGAGTAATAATAAAAGAAATCGTTTAATCCCTTTTTTATTTTAAGAGCCTGCTAAAGCGACTCTACCTAATCGAAAGCATGAATAAAAGCCAAAAGTTGTGGTCACCATACTCATTGCAAATGCACACAATGCATATACACCAAGTCATAGGTCAGTTCACTATCGAACAATTACACGAGTTCAAGATCGAAAGTCAATACTACAAACTGGCTGGAACATCACACATACGAGCAGAAACGTGAAAGTTTATCAAACCGCAGAACTTTCAACTTGAATGAAGAATAGCATGAATGTTGTGAATGAAATTAATGCGTTCAGTGACCCAATCGTAACGCAAAATGATGACGTAACCAGTGTGGGACAGTTAGGTTTAGACATCAACGGGGTTGTTTAATCAATTTGGTACCAAGGGTTTACAGAAAACAGACAATTCTTGATCCTTTCATAGAGTATTTTATATTTAAATTTTCATTTAAGTATTTCGCACATCTGCCACAAAACGTCAACTAGCTTCACACTAAGTAGAGCTTGTACTATGACAGCTAGATTGACTGTTAGTTTTTTTATACTTAGAAAACATCAAAAATCTAAAACAAATATTTGCAGATCATACAAATATTTGACCCGATCCAGGAATTGAGCTCGAAACCTCAGGCAGTCGCATACGCTACCACTGTACTACCAAAGCAGTCAAAATGATGACAAAGAATGAGTGAGGCTACAGATGCTTCAGGTGACTAAGCTCTTGAAGACGGAGAACTCACCCAAATCGACTACACAGTCAAGAAGTTAAAATTGCAATTGTATTTGAGGCCATAAAAAAGAAATTAGTAAGAATAGTATTTCTGGTGGCTAAACTAAGTGTATTATGCATTTTGCATCATAAAATGATGTAAAATCAGTTTTAGAAGGGTAAAGTCGGGTAGTTTGTGATATATTGTACTAACTCTAGGCCGCCATAGCGTGGGTCGCCATACTGCACTGCCTTCATTCACAGTGAGTACGGCGACCACCGCTCTTGGATTCTATTCATGCTTTCCATTAGGCAGAGTAGAGTCACTTTGGTAGGTTATTATAAAAAAATATTAATAACGTAATCCCTATCTACCTACTTGTATTATAAATGCGAAAGTAACTGTCTGTCTGATATCACTTTCACGAGTAAACCGCTAAACCAATTGTAATGAAATTTGGGCATTGCACCAGATGCTTCGAAAGGATATAGGATACTTTTAAAAAACATACACGTGGACCGTGAAAGTACTGAAAAATCTAGTATTATATAAAGTAAATGTGAAAGTAAGTGTGTTTATATATATGAGTGTACCAGGGGTACAGAAAAGGACAGAGTAACTACCTACTTAATATTCAAAACACTTTTCCCGGTGAATACTTGGTTTTTATATTATTCATAACAGAATTAAAGGAAAACGGGGGCAGTATTACCCTCTTACAGAAGACCAAACTAAAACGATAGCATTCGCGCCATCGTCTTTCGTTGGTAAGTGCGAGACCGGAGGTCTGTAGCGTTCATGTGGCAACACTGTTTTTCACGACGCAACTTTTTATACACAGAGTTGGATACACAAAAGAATATCAAGTGGTCTCGGATTAACAAAGTGACTACAAGCGACTCAAGCTCTTGGAGACAAATACTGTGAATATTGGTACCACCTGAACGGTAAATTCCTATTAAGTTTATATTGTGTTTAATTTACCCATTCAAGTGGTAGATGCGTCAGATAAAAATATATTGTGGAGTACACAAACATAGTAACTCCCAAAGGCCTATTGATGTAGGGATGACAGTTTTTGTGGTAAGGGTGCGAACCTTACACTGTGATTCGAAGTGGAGCGTGCAAAAGCATTTGAATAGTGTGAGTGACCCGTATACTGTATTACCTTCGCAATAAATATGATGACCACAACTATATAATTCTATTCATGCGTTCCATCAGACAGAGTAGAGTCACTTTGACAGTTTCTTAAAACAAAAAAAGACAAATTCTCATAATATTTTATTTTTTACAAAATGTGTACATAATTATATTAATCACCTGTCAAGATGGTGACGAAATCTGTCGCTGTGAAAGTTAATAATGTATTGACGTAAGTCTTATTATATATGACACTTTCCTATATGTCATTTAATAATATATACTATATATACTATAACATTAAAATGTCACAGGTTTTTGTATAAATAAACTCATAGCTATGCACATTAGTGTACTTATTCTTCCAAACTTCCTTACTCGTGATGGTTAATAACAATTTCTTGTAGGCAAAATTCAACACTACTTTTGACCCAACCCGAGGAATTGAACCCAAGACATCTAGATTGACAGTGGCATACGCTAACCGATAGACCAACCAAGCAGTTGCAAAGCAGACAAATGTTGGTATTGTAAAGTACATGTGAAAATATTGTCAATAAAGCATTTGTAAAAATCTATTGTTCTAGCCATTTGTTATATTACGATTTTGCTTCATCTTGTTACTTCTGTAGATGAAGTGATTAGAGAAACTATACTTACGTTGACAAAACTATGTACGAAATATAAAGGAAGTTAATTGTTTCAAATGTAACAACACTTGACTTGTGAACAAACAGTTTCATTGTCAATTATATTCATTGTACATTGCGTATTATAATTATAATTATTACGGAGTATGTGAAACTATTTCACATACTCCGTAATAGTTTCGTTTATTTTTTTATTCCAGACCTACCAGAGCGACTCTGCTCTGCCTGAAAACATGAACAGAACAGATGGTGGTCACCATACCCGTTACGATTGCAGACAACGCATTATTGTGACCCACACTGTGGTGATCTAGTGAGATTCCTTTTCACGCCCCGTTTAAAGAGCTGAGCGGGCCCGGGATTATGTTACATTTTTTTTTCTATATTAAGAGCCTGCCAAAGTGACTCTACTTTGCCTAATGGAAAGCATGAATAGAATCCAAGAGTTGCGGTCACCATACTCATTGCAAATGCATACAATGCGGTATGGTGACCCACACTATGGCGGTCTAGTAAGATGCTTTTTCACGCCCCACTTGGGGACGTAAAAGGCATAACAGTCATCGTGGCAGTGTAAGGCTCACACAGTTACAACGATAACTGTCACCCCTGCATCAATGAGCCTCCGGTCTCGCGCTCACCAACGAAACATGTCATCACGGATGCTGCCGCTTTAGGTTGGTCTTCTGTGGGAGGGCAGTACTGACCCGGTTGAGCCGCCCCGTTCGTGAAATCAGCGTGGCTCTACTACCTATGCTACATACTTATATAAGATCCTATATGTATAGTCAAAAGTGTAGACTACTGTTTATTATATATTTGTCAATATATTCATCCCATGGGTATCATAAAAGCCGACTGAAGGAGCAAAATAAGCAGAAAAATAGTACTTGAAACAAATTTAATAATAATCCTTCTAACCAGCGTGGTATCGTGGACCAAAATCTTTTTAAGAAGAGGCCTATGTCCACCACTGGACTATTAAAAGTTGTCGATGTGATAATGTGACTACACTTTCATTCATATTCTAATTTAAACATTCAACAGCACTAACATTATACATAATGCTAAAATGTTAGCATGTCTCACGAGTTCTAGCGTAGTACTTTCACCGCTCTCACGGCCAAAAGGTCAACACTGCGAAATGTTTGTAACCTCTTCGGCACAGGTACTTGAGGCCGGATGCCTGACGGGTTGCTTTTTACTTGATTAATTGAATGGATACGTATTATTTGGTCGGTGATGGCTCAACATTATGTAACACTTACGAATTATTTATGCTATCGGATCACACTGCGTACCTTTCAATTCCTTATTGGTCTAGGTCATGTTTTTAACTAATACTCTTAGATAGACACACACACATAATTGTAAAAAAATAAATATGTTGACGAACTCTAAAGGAGGGAAGTCAAACGAAAGTGATCGACTACAACCAACTTGAAAATTTTCTCTCTCTTTAAATAGGTCTTCATTGATTTTAGCAACTATCTTTAAGAAATTAATACTTAGGTTATATGTTATGTCAATATATGATGTAGTAGTCAGAGACAAGTATCATCTATACGTACACGAATCTAAGTACGTTATACGCAAAATTGATTAGCGTTCGACGTCTTAAAATATTAAAAATATTACTTTTGCTGTAGAAGCTGTCAACAAAAATATATTACGATGGATAATTAATGAAATCATCGTGTGAAATAAAAGGAAATGAGAAATGCAAAGGCATTAATATATTTCGACATAATTGCTAACGTCTTGGTAATTAAATTAGAATTGACCTTGAAGAGAAATTCGAATTTCAAATCCATTTGACATTCGTTGCGGTTTATTAGGCACTTTCGTTTTTAAATATTATACTTTAACATCTTTGCAATAAAAATTGTTTTAAAGTATTTTTAAACTATAAATACCATTTTTATAGTATATTTTCTGAATATAAAACGATTTCTTCTACTGTGTTCCCCTGGGTGATATCATTTGGATGAATTGTTTGAGAAATACAGAATTATTCAAAATCAACTACAATGCTCTTTTGCTTATCGCTGCCCATTCCGTGCATCACACTACTCTTTTACAAATAGGTGTGAACTTGCAGAGAAAGTTGTATTTTTACTGATATCCTCAGACTCACACTGTCTGTAGCTACATCTCGAATATATACCTTATCGGCGTTCAAATTAAGTTCAAAATCAGATTTACAATTGTTAATGTCATATTTGTTACGCAAATTTACATATTTAGTGGTAAATGTAGATATACTCGTATTTGTCATTCTTTTTATTCGTGTTTCGTTGATTTCTCACCAACTGTAATAAATGATTTCTGTATGGGTCATTGTCATCGGGTAATTACAATAAACTTGACAATTAGATACAGTGTTAGATTATCCACGAGCTTCGCAATCAAAGCATTTCAGTTCTACTTTTATTATGATGCTTTGATTAATCAAATGACAATTATCTATGGATATCAAGAAGTCGTTTACAAGAGTTTGCTTTACTCATTCATAAATCTCCGTGTCGTGACGGATTAAGATGTCACCATTCCTATTCTTCCCATAAGAGTTGTAAAAGCCGACTAAGGGAACTAAATATGCAAGACAACAACACTGGAAATAAAGGAAAACTTGAAACAAACTCTATACCAACCTGTCTGGCCAGCGTGGTATAGTAGGCCAAAGCCTTGCTAAAGAGAGGTCTATGTCCAGCAGTGGACTGTTAGAGGCTGTTGATGATGATGATTCAAAAGTTATCATAAGTATGTAGAAATCTCAGCTAGAAATAGGATCAACACTTGTAAATTCCTGCATTATTACAGATCTTTTTCTCCGCAAATGTATTTTCAAAACTATATCTTGACTTAGAAATTGCCAACAAATCTTTTGTAGAAATAAAAACGAACTAAAGTCAGTCTGCATGATTAATAAATATAGCCAATACGCTATGTAATAAGGGAACGAAGCATATACATACGATAAAGTAGGAAAGAAAATTGGACACGATAAAAGTCCATCAACAACCAACTAGACCGGCCACAATAATAAAAAAAAAACAAGTTTTTCAATACTTTCTATAAAGAAGTCTTCTATGAATTAGAAACCACATATTCCGTAGTATGCTAGCCTTTAAAATTCTGCATATAATATACCCATCGACGTTATATAATATCCAGTAGAACTTTACTTTGTCAGTGACAAATAAGATTTGAAAACGTCGCATGGGTTTAATACTTACGAGTCTTACACAATATCTGTACGAGTAAGTGTTAACATGACAAGTTATTCTTACTTATGAATGCAAAATACGTGAGACTCCATCACCAAAGTCTATCGACGCGTATTTTCTGTGTAAATTTTATATAGTCTTTGATGTCTTTACATTTTCTTTTTTTCTCTATTTAAGGAGCCTGCCAAAGTGACTCTACTCTGCTTGATGAAGAGCCTAATTAGGATCTAAGAGTTGTGGTCACTATACTCGTTGCGTTTGCACATAATACAGTATGATGACCCTATGGTGGCCTAGTGAGATGCTTTTTCACACTCCACTTGGGTATGTTATGAAGGAAAAGTATTAATATTTGCTAAAGTTTAAACATGGACGAATTCCTTATTTATTTATGAATTTAAAAAAGTTTTAGCTTTAATTAACCTTGTAGTATTTTATCGCGTTGTAATCTGCGACCGATCATCATTTCACAACCGCTAACAGTGAAGTGGTTTGTGATACAGCCGTATCTTCTTGAATTTTTTTTTATATAAGCTAGGAACTACATTTCTCTATTTTGTGCTGTATTTTCATTAAGCTTATAGTTCTGGCGAAATATCTTACACACTTTATATGTTAAATGATTCTCAATTTACCCATAATTTACTTTTATAATTACTAGCTTGTTTAAATATATAGAATGTTATTCTTATTTAATGCGAAACCTGAAAATAATTTATTCAAAACCAGCAAGAGAATTGATTACAATAGTTTTTAAACCATGTTATATTTTGTCTCAAATATCCATCAAAATTTACTAAATAGAACACGCTACTTAACATATAAAAAACGGTATAATAAGCATTTATCGAACAAACGTCGTAAATCAGTGTATACATATAAAAACAAGCCAACATTTTCAGATCACTACTTCCATTCAGCGAGCATCGTGCACCTCTACCCGCATTTCCGTCTCTTCCTACGTCCTACGTCCAAAGTATAATGATATCTTTTACCATTCATTAAATTATTTACAACAATATTCAGAACTAAGAAAGTACAAATGGCGGATTTATCGTTCGAAGGTAACCTCTTACAGGTAACCATGGTACAGAAAGTATAAGGTGTATTATACATATCTGGTGTAGAAAAGGAAAATAGAAAGTGGAGAGGAAAAGGACGTTAAATTATATTAATATTTTTTAATGTATATAAAATTGTATACTGTAGAAGTGCATATTTCTAAGACTTATAAAATTGTATTTGTGTCACATTATTTTCCCTGAATAACAATTATTATTATTGAAAACTGTCGACGGGACGGAAGCTGCTAAAGAGTGAGGACCTTTGGTGGCAGATTGATTGTTGTGGTAGGGGATAGAATGGCGACTTCACCACATAAACTTACTGTCGGGTCATCATGCCAGAAATGAGGGCGAGAAGCACTCTTCCCCCAAGATAGGGTCTAATAAAACATGGCGTCGAACAAACATTGAATCTGAAATTATATAGTTCAGGTCCCTCCGACAGTATAGTGTTAGAGGCAAGCCGTCGGGGCGGTTTTTAGTGGGGACACTACAACTTAACTCCTGTACCCCAAAGGCCAGGAGATCTGAAGAGATTTTCTAAGCCGACAACAAAAAAGGGCATTCTACAGCCAAAGTACTTGGACAGATGGATTTTCAACTCGGCAGAAATGAAACGAAAATAAATTACATTTGACCAAATACGATTACTGAATACGGCTCTACCTCTCTACATAACGTTCAGGGTGGTTTAAGGTTTAAATGAGCGCTCTCAGAATCTTTTTTCTGATGTTACGTGAATAGTAGTAGGTAGATGAACGATGACCATTGACCTCTTGATGTGTATTACATACGCAAGAAGTGTTACCAAATTATTCAGAAAGCAGGTTAGTGGTTACAATAGAATAGTAAAAATACAGGTTTATGATACAAATGATGGGTTTGCTTGTTTAATGGTCATAACATTAGTATTATTTGTCAGAAACATTCACAACGATGTTAGTTTTACACTCTTATTGTTTTTATTTTGTCTGGTACCTGCGTTTTTCAGATTACCTGTTGAATCTAATTTCATGGTTGCAGGATTACTAGTACTGTACGTTTCTGGTTAAGACTTGTGTGTGATTTTTTAAATATATTTGATTAAGAAAGTCAACAGAGATATTTGCGTAACCCATTAAAATTACAGTCAAAGTATAAACCTTGTTATGATGAATGGCTATGCAGCCAACCTCTAATAGTTTTTCTCATAAAACAAAGACTTATAATGGGTTACAATCTTGTGAACGTGAACATTGGCAAACCTTAAAACCAACTAATGTCTAAAACGTGTTCGGAAATAGCAACTTGAAAATAAGATTCTTTATATGGTAAGAATAATATACCTGTAAATATAACCATATTCTGTAGAGTTTCGAGTTCTGTGATAATTCAAATCCCATCAAGATTCTTCACAATAAATTAAAGTTCTATTGTAATTACATCTCAATTGTTTCACATCTTTTCTCTTTCTACAATCGTTAACGCCTCTATTCTCTTGCACTATTGGCTAAATATTTTATTTTGACGTCAGACGTCATTCTTAAAAGTTTGCTAGTTTTCTAATAACGTTCACGTTTTTGGAATGTCAACTTGTCTAGGAGGCTGGCTAGTAAACGTTGGATACAGCAGTTGGCGTCGCACCGTCGAGTTTGCACGGTTGCGTAAGATCAATCCGCTCAACAGTATCATCTGCTTTCCCATCGTTGGTACATTCTGCACGCGTGTGGGAATTATTTTACGATAGTTTACTATATACGTAACACGTCCGAGATGATGTGAAGGAATTTTCTATGGCACATTAAGTAGTTGAACTTCTGATTTCTGTGTTACGATATATTGTAACGTCTCTATAAGATTGGCATTTGAATTGAGGCTTCAAACATAACACATTTTTATTGAGTATCACATTTAAAGCCGTACTTGATATGGCTTTAAAAGATAATTTGTTGTACATAAAAATTTTAGCAACGAATAAATGTTTGTTCCTCCTGTTCATATTTTGAACTTGTTTACTTTTTTGTGTAATAGTTATTGGTAAGTTTTGCCGTTGTTAATAATAAGCGAATTGTATACATCTCATGCTTATGTTGAACTGCATAATTGAAGAGCACTACACGATGGGCAAGTTTATTCAAGAAATGCATCACTTTTCAAGGCACAAATTACCTGTTTTAAATTACAACCGTCATACGGAAACAAATAATTATAAAATAGTAATTATTTTCGTCAGTTTAACTTTCAAAGAACATTAGCAATTTTATTGCGCCCTTTTACGACGGATTAGACAACTCGATATTATAAATGAAAACCTTTCTAAATTCAAACTTAATTAATATAATCAGTTATGTTAATAGAGTTATTTAAAAGCAATAAATAAATGATAATCAGTCTTTAGGAAACTGCGAAATACTTTTAATAATTGATTTAACCGAAATAGCTTATTCAAAATATTTAATTTCAACTCGAAATATTCAATAAAGATTTTTATGTGGCTCGGATACTTTGAATGCAGAATAGTGTCTTTACTGTTGTTCGTAAATGATATATACTTAGTCTGGCCATAAATACTGTTACACTTAATTATAAAAAAATATTACATTTGAATTTCGAATCTGTCATTTTTATACGATTGTTCATTGTGTTTTCTCATTTTGGCGCCAATACATTGTAAAATATTTTGCGATATTAAAATGGTGTGGGGTGATAAAGAGAACCGAATCGGTGTGATAGCATTACACAAAGTAGGTATGGAGCCAAATGCAATTTTTAAAACTCTCCATACACTTGGTATTAGTAAAATGTTTGTGTACCGGGCTATTAATAGGTACAATGAGACCTCCTCTGTTTGTGACAGAAAAAGATCTGGCCGTCCACGTAGTGTTCGTACGAAAAAGGTGGTCAAAGCAGTAAGGGAAAGAATTCGAAGAAATCCTGTCCGAAAGCAAAAGATTTTATCTCGGGAAATGAAGATAGCACCTAGAACCATGTCGCGTATTTTAAAAGATGACTTAGGACTTGCAGCCTATAAGAGACGCACTGGCCATTTCTTAACTGATAATTTAAAGAAGAATAGGGTGGTAAAATCGAAACAACTACTGAAGCGGTACGCAAAGGGAGGTCACAGAAAAATTTTGTTTACGGATGAGAAAATTTTTACAATTGAGCAACATTTTAACAAACAAAATGACCGTATTTATGCTCAAAGCTCTAAGGAAGCTTCCCAATTAGTCGACAGAGTGCAACGTGGACATTATCCGACTTCAGTGATGGTTTGGTGGGGTGTTAGCTATGAAGGAGTGACTGAGCCATATTTTTGTGAAAAAGGTATCAAAACATCGGCACAAGTGTATCAAGATACCATTCTTGAGAAGGTAGTTAAGCCCCTTAACATCACCATGTTCAATAACCAAGTATGGTCCTTCCAGCAAGACTCGGCGCCGGGTCATAAAGCTCGGTCCACGCAGTCTTGGTTGGAATCGAACGTTTCGGACTTCATCAGAGCTGAAGACTGGCCGTCGTCTAGTCCCGATCTTAATCCGCTGGATTATGATTTGTGGTCAGTTTTAGAGAGTACAGCTTGCTCTAAACGCCATGATAATTTGGAGTCCCTAAAACAATCTATACGATTGGCAGTGAAGAATTTTCCCATGGAAAGAGTGCGTGCTTCTATTGATAACTGGCCTCATCGTTTAAAGGACTGTATTGCAGCCAATGGAGACCACTTCGAATAAGCTTTTTATATTTTTAATTGTTTTATATTTATGTATTAAACTGACACACTGTAAAAGTAATAAATGTTATTTGCAGTTAACAATTTTCTTTTTTCTTTATTACAATATTTATGGCAAGACTAGGTATACATTAGTAATCTACTACTTACTCTAGACATCTGTGGAGGAAGTGTAGGAATGCAGGATCATCAGTACGTACTGCTGCAGCTAAAGTCCTTGAGCCAGGCCGTCGTTTACGACCTTTGGAGTTTGTCACATTGCGTGGAGAACCTTTTGAGTCTGTAGAGAAAAACAAACTCCTTATTAAATTCACATTAATATTTATGTTCATGATTTATATAAACTTGTCTACGATATCGATAATGATAACAATGAATTTACGTTGGTATCCAAACAGCTGATATTCAAATCAAAATAAATTAAAAAATGTTTTCATGCCATTCATTTGGTATTTAAATGGTATCCTGGTGTTATTAACACTCTATTGATATAGAATGTCATAACCATTTTACATATTAATGAAAATTTTATTTTAAGAAGCTTTTTATACTGTGTCAATGAGTAAAATGCTTACCAAAGAACAGTCTCTTCCTAGTGGCATGCAACAGAAGGTCTGGAGGTGGTGGTCCTAATAACTCCATGATGCAAGCGAGTTGTTCTGCCTCATTCTCACCGGGGAAAAGAGGGTAACCTGTGTGGAGTTCTGCAAGGATGCAACCTGGAGCCAAAACATTAGATTATTGAATACTGCTACTATATAATTGCCTTATCAGTTAACGTATACGACTACCGAAAGTGTTATTTGGTTTTTCTGGTTACAGAAATATTTAGTAATAGCCCAAACTTTGAAAATGGGGACTTAACCCCGTCGGCTTTACGTGCTTTAGGGGCTAAAGCACGTAAAGCCATCGATCTTGCGCTTGATCTTTCCCCAGTCGTATCAGATAACCGTCCCATCGGATCGTGTGAGTGAGGGAACAGAGAGCGCACCTGTGTTTGCACACACACTTGTGCGATATAATAGCTCCTGCGTAGATGGCTGGTGTAAATCAGCTAATAGTACATCATCATTATCACTGTAACTAACTCAATTAAAACTGAAATTTTCACACTCAGATATTTCTAAAGTAAAGTGACAATGGTCTTATGTCTATATATATGTATGTATGACTGTAATTGTATCTGTAAACACGCAAAGCTTTGATTTTTATTGCTTTGGAGTATATTACTTTTAATGGTTGTTTGAAGCTTTTGTAATTCGTGCTATTCATTAAACATTAGAATATTAAAGACATTAGTGATTTTATTTCATATAAATAAGACCAAAATAGAAATTTTTAATGCGGCAGAATAATACATTTCCTATGAGTTTACGTAACGAATTTAGAATCGATTTAACTTTTACACCACATATTTATAATATTTTAATGTGTTTTAAAACTTTTAAGGGTGTTTGTAATGATATATGTACTTTATTTTTAACTAATGTCTTTAAATTAAAAAGGAATAGCACTAATTTAATGAATACATTTATTCATAATGACAACACTAAAATGTTTTGAAGTAAGATCTCAAAATCTAACTTCGGAAGCAGTTCAGCAAATACGTATGTGTTCAACATCTCTATGACACTTTTTTAAATAATATAAATTACTTTTAACAGTAAAAGAAGACTATGTAACATACTCAGACATTATAGTTCTTAAAATATAGCTTGATCTCTGTAATAATAGGCTAGGTGACACCTTAGTCAAATTAGTTACTTTTTATCATCTGTCAAAACGACAATTTTGTATGAAAAATGTACTAAGTACAATATTGCGACGTCACTGTTTTAGACTACTCAATTGAACAATATATTTCACTGTATATTTGATTGAAATTCGTAATAATAATAAAAAGCTATGTTAATTGTATTTACCGAGATGTTGCACGATATTAGTTTTAATGAAGTGGACATTGGTATTTATTTACGATACAGTCATCTACCCAGTTGTCACTAGTGTCATTTTAGAACTTACGGAGCACATTTTAGATGTTAATTTTTATATTCATAATTTAATCCACTTCATTTGTGATAAAATGGGCAAGTGAAGAATAAAAACATAAGTAATACAAACTAAAACAACTTGTTTAAAGTTTTAAAGTTTCGTAGCCATCTGTCACAGACATCAGGCTGTATTTTAAGGATTGCAATATCTTCTTGAACCAGTTTAAAGACACGTAAATATCTGTCATCTTCGCTTGTCATCGCATCATCTTGTAAAGTGACGTAACAAAACAGATCCGTCATACGTATGTGTTGCGTAAAAACAACATTCTTTGGTTCCGATATCTGTGAACATCGCGGCACGCCGGGGTCACCTTTCTCCCTTGCTTTCTACGACAGCCTCACTTACAGGTTTTTGCTTAAGCTTTTATACTTTACGCATAACGGCACTTATAACCTAAGATTATCTTTGTAATTTAGGAGATAATAATAGATGTGTGAATTAATTGCAAATGCATACAATTAATTAGTACATAGATTTTGTATACAGATCTTCTTAGGCAATCTGTGTTTCGTTTTTGTTGAAACTAGAAGGATTTTTTGATTTAAAAGAAATTGACTCCAATTTTCTTCTAAGTAGAGTTTCGATTACAATGTCGTATTCATGAAAATATAACAATGAATGTTCATGAATTTGCTTCTGGATATAACAGAGAAACGTATGCTTTTTTTGTTCCAGGATCCACAATACGAGGTAAATTTTGTTTGGATCTAGAAACGCTGTGTTTTACTTTAAATCTTTCACAAACACTATACTTATTTAATTCTCTATATACAAAAGACAAAATTAAATTATTTAATGTTTTGTTATGCGAGTTTTTGTCTGCCCATTAGACTTTTTCTATAGTTACAAATCTGTACTCGTTACGCAATTTTCTTAACTTCCATCTTTGCAAGTTCTGTCCTACATAAAAGGAAAGAGCTCAAAAATGGCAATTAAAGGTGACGTAAGCGTTTTGTTCAAATCCGATAAACCTCAATACCTTGTAAGAAGGTTGACGTACCAATTGGCATCTTTTAAGATATCTTTAAATGTATTTTAACTGTATCTTTTGTTTAAAAGTAGACCACGGTAATAGCTGTGGTGTAACAAAGATAAAGGAAAATGATAAGTGTGTTCGCACTAAGCCTTCTATTATTGATAGAATATTTGATTTAGAATAGAATTGCAGAACGAGTTCATTACACCATTATTTGGCCGATGTGTAAACCGAGTCCACGACCTCTTTGTTAGTAATTAGGACCACTATCCACTAGACCAACTGGCCAGTCAATTATGTTTATCTTCAATTTTAACTTAATATTATGTCCCTTTTAATATACTTTAATTTTTTTACAAGTACCGAGTTTACGACAACGATGTTTCCGAATTGTCAAAAATAAAGACTTAAGAAGTGACTTTACTCTGCCTGATGGAAAGCATGAATAGAATCCAAGAGTGGTAGTTACCAAATTTATTACGAATTCAGACAATGCAGTATGGTGATCCACATTGTGACAGCCTAGTTAGATGCTTTTTCACACCCCGCTTGAGGACGTAAAAGGCATGACAGTTATCTTAGTGCTTAAAGCTCACACACTTACCACGATAACTGTTACCCCTGCATCAATAGGCCTCTGGTCTCATTATTATCCCATGTATACGTCTCTGCTTACTCTCTTTTTCATTTTTGAGTGTTTGTAGAATTTCTTTTAAGAACTATGTGTTTCAAATCATTGTTTTGTGTCCGTATTACATTGCTGCACATTTTATCCGGTCATTATGAGAGTACGAGTACATTACCATAGCAATAGATAATAGGGTTACAATATAAATGGTTTAAAAGTGTGACAAAACTGCTTCAAGGGTACCAACTCTCGAACAGAATTTAATGAGTCAAATTATTACAATATTTGATTCGTCATTTGTGTCAAAAAGTTCAACAAACGGAACTGAAGTAATTTGTTTATGATTCGATCCAAACATGTTTGTTTATGGTGAATTGTGTCAATTTTACGAATAAGCATACTTCAAACACTAGATGTTTATTTACTGTGGGTATTTAGTATTGCGTTATGGCGTTCTCTTACTGCCGTTAGTGGGATTATATAAGAGCGCAATAGTAATTTAATGAAAGAGTAATTTGAAGTGCTTAATAGGAATGGCAGTTGGTTTTGATTCCATTAACTGTTAAGTGATTGTGTTTGATTGCGAATTAGGTAACGATTTGATGAATCATTGAAGTGTATGTGAATTTACTTGTGCAATTAATGATAACAAATACCTGACACATCTTTGATTAAGCTCAGTCTGTGTTATAATAAATAGATTGTAGATAACAATACTCACATTGTCATGTTTTTAAGTACGTAACTATTTGTGGTACTTCCCCTCTTAATCGATCTCTGCCTCTGCGGCCAGCAGATCTCAACAGAGATCAGCCAATGCACAAACACAGGTGCACTCTCTGTTCCTTCACTCTCACAATCGGATGGAACAGTTATCCAACTCGACCATGGAGAGCTCGGGTGCAATATCGACGGCTTTACGAGCTCTCCAAGGCACGAGGGTTAACACCCTAACTTTCAAACTCCGGGCTTGGTTAAGGATTTCTATAGTCAGATAAAGTCAATAACACTTTTTGGTCCAACCCGGCGACCGAACGCAAGACCTCTTGATTGGCAGTTGTATACGCTTCCTGCCAGATCAACGAGACAATTATAGTTCAGTTATATCCAAACGCAGAACTTTGGAAACAAAAAAACAAAATAGATTATGGCCTTAATTTGTTTTGGATGGAAATCGAAACCACAACTTCTGGCGTAGTGATCAGAAATACTAACTTTTAAATCAATTGATTGATTGATTCCTTCCCAGCCGATTTCAACTATGGTGACCGCTACTAATTACTGTTAGCTGAAATACTAGATTGATCAGCTCTTGCATGTGCCCTCTGATGGCTACAGTATCCAATTTTATGAACAAATGTGCGCGAGCATTGGCGGCACGTGAGGACATCGTCGACAGAGTTGTAGGATTGGGCTGTTGGTGGTTTAACCTTAAGAGCATCGCGTTTCGCATCCAGGTCGGATTTCCTCCGCTTCTCAAAGTCATGTACTTTGGATTTTAAGAAGCACCCCCACATAGGTCGGTAACTGGCCCTTGCCTCCCATTTTCGAGAAAATCAATAGTCCTAGAACTAACTGTTAAATAACAGTTGACTGCACGGTTGGCCTAGCGGTTTAAGCGGTCACCACGCCGCTCTCTACTGCGCTGAGTGTTGAGGGTTCAAACCCCACAAGGGACAACACTTAGTGTGATCCACAAATTTTTGTTCTGAATCTGGGTGTTCTTTGTGTCCGTCTTTTGTATGTTTGTAAAGTCCCCCGCGACACAGGATTTATTCCCTGTGCTGGCGTTGTCTTTTTTTTATAAAAAAAATCTTTTACTGTTGTGTATTAAAAACTTACCCATGCTCCACATATCGATAGGGGTTCCGTACTGCAGGCCCAGGATGACCTCAGGACTCCGATAGAATCGTGACTGTATGTATGTGTAGACGCGTGCATGAGTATAACACGAGCTACCGAAGTCTATTACTTTGATTGAGGAACTTCCTCTTGCTTTTAACAGAATGTTTTCCTGAAAATTTTTTACAATGTAAGTATTAACACATGAAACAAATACAGGTTAAGTACATCATTAACTCAAGAACGTTGGACTGATTTTTATGATTTTTAACTTTTTGAATTTATCTCTGCCCCGCATAATAGAAAAACTGTTAAAATAATTTAAAAATTGACAAAAGAAATATAAGAATAATAAAATAACTAATAACTCTTTGTGATAGCGTTTGTGATAGCGATAGTGTGTAGATTCCTCTACAGGACAACACGTGCTGGCCTTGGAAGTCACCGTTTCAGAATGGTAGACATACGCTCCCAAACTAAACGGGTCGGCTCTTCCTTCCTGTGCAAATCGGTTAAAGCCTTTAAATTCATTAAATCGTCGGTTAAAGTTCATTACCAGCGCACGTGTTTCCCTTCCACTACGATCCCGGGTCCTTTAAGCGGGGCGTGAAAAAGCATCTCACTAGGCCACTATAGCGTGGGTCGCCATACTGCACTGTCTTCGTTCGCAGTGAGTGCGGCGACCATCGCTCTTGGATTCTATTCAAGCTTTCCATCAGGCAGAATAGAATCACTTTGGTAAGTCTCTTATTTTAAAAAAAATAGCTTTTCGCGTTTTCGGGGATAAATTAAAATCAAATCACAGATAAAACGGCAGAGACCTACCAGTAACGTAACAGAATAAAATTTAATGTCTTGGAAATCATTTATTACAATACATATTCCGTGCCTACATTATTCATAGTCCCGTAAATATTGACTACCTTCTTATATATTATTCTACTTAATCACTTATGTTTTTACTTATTTAACTAAAATCTTTCACGAAATAGTAAATTCAAGTCATTCTTTAATAAATTTAATTATTATATCACATTTTAGGTGTTGTTCCACATTATTACTATATAGTAAAGCTTTAAGATCTAAATTTTAAGATTAATTAAAATAAGTAAAACTTAACGAGAAACTGCTAACAACTTACGGGTTTCAAATCACAATGAATGATGTTCTCAGCTTCAAGTAGCCTGAGGCACCGCAGCAGTGAGCTGGCGAACCGTCTGATCAAACTCAAACTGAAGCCTTGGTAGTTGTTCTTCTTGATCAACTCGTACAGGTTAATGCTGAAAAGTAGAGAGCAGGTCAAAGCTTTAAAGTTTCGAGTATACATCTGTAAATGTAATGTAAATTTTAATTATCAACATTTTACCCATTTTTATGGTTTCTATAGAAGGTTACCATAGTACACATGGACCGACCCGAACGGAGCTACATAATAAAATACCGCTATTGGACAATTATAATAACAATATTTTCGGACACCTAACACAACGCCATGTAGTCCCAAATTAAGCAAAGCTTGGAGTATGGGTACTAGATAGATTTAGATATATATACACTTTTTTTCGTAAGCATATATACATTATACATAAAAAATACCGCTAATTCTGAAAGAGGCAGACGGTAAAGTTACTGGTACCCTAACTCTACCGTCTGCCTCTTTGTGGGAAGTTTCATTCAAAAACCGGCAATTTGTAATACTTGAGTAGCATGTGTACATGTGCAACGCAAATCACTTACTTATTAATTAACCCAGTTCTCTGTTACCATAAAACAAATGTTCTCATATTAATCAAAACTAATTACATTTTTAATACAACCCACCTCATTAGCTCGAAACTGATGCATAAATGGTTCCTAAAGTAGAAGTAATCGAGCATGTGGATGACGTTGTGCGATTGATCTTTGTCCTTCAGCCGGAGATGATCCAGGACTCTGACTTCCACTAGCGCTTGGTGGTGGAACCGTTTCTTATTGCGAATGATCTTGATGGCCACTTGGTTGCCTGAACGGTGGTCATGTGCCCTGATAACTTGACCGAAAGAGCCTTTTCCAATGACTTCTAGAATTTCGTATCTGTAAGCTATGTGGTCGTGGATTTGCTGGAATTATAAATGGAGCTTTGATGTCATTATGCAGTCGCGGTCAACACTTTTTGGTGTGACCGAAATAGGATGAAGAAAGTGTAACATTGTAGCAAGTTGGGAGTTACTTAAGTTCAGCGGCGTACTTTAATAGGTTGATGACCATCGTTATAGGGATCAAGGGATTTAATCACATTCAGATCCGGTATTTTGCCCAAAAAGAAAGTCATAAAAATTAAATCAATATTTAGGTGAAATTCGTCAACATTAAAAAGAAGGATATTAAAAAAAACCGTTACAGCAATGAAATTGCTGGTATCCACAAAGTACTTCCAAGAATAAACAAAGAAATCAATATTGATATACTTTCAAAACTAAGAAACTGTCTAATATCCATATTTTTAATTTAAATAACAAGTTTGAGATGTGGAGTTGTTGAAAATTTATTAAAAAACTAAAACAAATATCCACAAATCAAATTCTTAAAATGACCTGAATTGTGGTAAGTACTAAGTAAATAAAGAAAGGTTTCTTAATAAGCAAACCCAGTAATTGAATGTTATTAATTTACCCCGTAACAATACATCTACTGCGGTAGTCTGCCAATTATATTT
Organism: Hypercompe scribonia; assembly: GCA_949316085.1. NCBI lineage: Eukaryota > Metazoa > Arthropoda > Insecta > Lepidoptera > Erebidae > Hypercompe > Hypercompe scribonia. The sequence goes on along the minus strand of OX438976.1, from coordinate 2,636,170 downwards.
AAATAAATACACAAATCCTTGTATCACAATTTTGTAAGCCGGATTATATGAACTCTACGAAGCAAAGTATTAAGGAGTATAAAATTCAGGCCATGATTCGCTGAAACCAACGGTTGACTTTCCACAATTTTTGGGCCTTAAAATTTCATCCGAACATAATTTGCGCTTAGCTTTTCAGTCATTAATTTGAGATGATATCGCTTTTTTTCAATTTTGTTTTCAACGTCTACTTAGCATTCTGTTTAAGTGTTTCTTATTTTAGGTTTTCAATAAAATGGAGCAGCTTCGTTTGAAGTGTAATTTCTTGGCTGTAAAATGTTTTCTAATTTTGCGGCCGCGGATAAAAACGATTTAATTTTCAAGTCCAATATCAGTTTTTAATTTTATCTTCATAACTTCCTACGGACCCAATAATTATAATTTGCCCCAAGTGGTAAACGCTATTAAATAAAATAATACCTTTTGTAACACATACCTTGTTATAACTACCGTTCTCATCATCGAAACCGCAGTTGTTAGGAAGGTTGGATCTCGCCTGAACTTTATTGGCCTCGAGTCCCAGGAACCACACCTCTGGGTACTTCCTAATCTCGTTTCTCTCCCATTCTGAAAGCCTCTCGCCATAGAGCTTCAGCGCCTCTGTAAAGAACAACGCATTGACTTGAGTGAACCTAATTTTATAGTAAGCTAAAATCTCTTTTTCGGAGAAGAAACATTGACAATGAGTGAAATGGTTAAAGTGTAGAAATATCTCTAAAAGCGTACAAAAAGTAAAAAAAAAGTTAAGGAATTTACAGACAAGATAGTCAATTTCTTCTAAAAGAAAACATTTTTTGAGAAATTACGTTAAGACCGAGTTATCAGAGTTTAATAATTACAATACAACAAAGTTCACCTTATAATTAAAGTATTTGAGCTTCATAAGCATACTAAAATTTTGCTCCTTTATCTAACATACCAGTCTACTTAACAAAGATATTTTCCCCGACTCCATTGATCGCCTTACTGGCATTTATACCTGGCAAATATTATCTTTCAAGCACGTATTTGCTCTAATAACATTTAAACTTTCTAAAACAGGAATTAACGCGACCTGTAAGATATTCATTTTGACTTACATTTAACAGAGTGCAAATTTGATACACAGTTGAGTATCTTACGCTACGCGACTTTGTAGGTTTAGTTCAGTTTTAATTATATTGAAATTTGGCGAGGCCATCTTCTTTCTGACGAGTTGAAATACGCGTGATCGATTTACAACATCGAATTATTGTTGAAATTTTGCTGACGATATGCTTTGGTTTTTGAGACAAGTCAATATAAACAATCCAACACAATATCCATCAACCATTTTATGTTTATAAGTATTTAGCGTAAAAAATTCGAAGGACCAAAATGTTTGTTTCTATAGTGTAATATCCCAAATGTCCCTTTTTTACAATTTTTTAAGTTGTCGACGTCATATCACGTCATATGAGAGCGGATATGTTCAAGACAATGACCCAGTTGCCCATCCGTCAGGCGGGATGCTCTGACGTCGTTAGGCGTAATGAGAAGTATTCACGTCGATAACCGTCAGCTGACGTTAATATTATATATGAATGTGTGACGTTGAATGTGTAGGTTGTTGGTCGACATTTTCTTATATAATACACAGTTATTTTTTTAAGTCACTACTTTTTCTGGAGTAGGCTGACACAGACACTCGACGTTAACAAGTGAAAACATACAGTGATCTGTAATTTCTTGTATTATACTACTCGACCCAGTTTGCCTTATTGGTCGTGGGTTCGTTTCCCATTCAGGATAAATAACTGTGTGGCAATTTAGAAAGGTATTTTTTTCTTTTATTTTATTTTTTATCTTTACGTCATTTATCTAGCGGTTAACGTATGCGACTGACAATGAAGAGATCTCGGGTTTGATTCTCGGGTCGGGTCAGAAGTGTTATTGGTTTTTTTGAATTTTTTTTAATAATGTAAAGGGTTGTGGTGTCAGTCGCTGTGTGAAAAACTAATATTCAAGTGAAATTGTTCGTACTAATTAATTAAGCCGACCTCATATAATCTTGGGAATAATAAAGATTAGGAAGATGATACTAGGCTCTCCGCACAACTTCGTCTATGTCTCAAAAGGAATAAACTTTTTCCGTTTTAGCAGTATTTTTTAGCGTTACTCGGCTCATATTAGTCGTGGCGAGATGGTATAACCTTTCTCGATAAATGGGCTATCCAAAACTAAAAAAAATCTAAATTCAAAGCAGCCGTTCCTAAGATTTTCACGTTCAACTTACCAAATGTACTCTTCTGCTTTATAGCTTGTATTTTTTTCTATATTAAGTACCTACTAAAGTGACTCTACTCTGCCTGATGGAAAGCATGGTTAGAATCCAAGAGTTGTGGTCACCATACTCATTGCAAATGCAGACAAGGCAGTGTGGTGGTCCACACTATAGCGGTCTAGTGAGATGCTTTTTCACGCCCCGCTTGGGGACGTAAAAGGCATGACAGTCATCGTGGCAGCGTAAGGCATCGTGGATCATAGTAACAGTGAGACCGTTACTATGATCACCCCTGCATCAATGTGCCTCCGGTCTCGCACTCACCAACGAAACATGACAGCGCGGATGCTGTCGCTTTAGGTCCGGCCCGTTCGGATTAAAAAAACAAAAAGCGAATGACGTCATATTTCCATGTTGATTTTTTTAATAGATCAAAAGGGTCTATTGTATTTATACATTACATACCAACGATAGCAAAAAAACAGTATTGGAAATAGGAAACCTATTTTAATAAATCTCAAATCATTATTAAACCACCTCATCTTAGAAAAATAGTTATATCTTATTTCAATAATATATACAAATTTCAATATGAATTCGTAAGCACAAGGAATATGTCATATGTTTAAATACTTGTACAAAACATTAAACACTTTATCTTAAACGTATAAAGACTATAATCAGTTAACAACGATTTGATATAATTTAATAAAAGTCTAATTCGATGTGAACGGCTTTTATGAAGCACTTATGAGTTGAAAAGTACATAAATTCATTTAGTAATGAAAATATCAAATGTTACCCCTTAAAGAGGGTTAAAAGACCTCGCGAATATAAATTGAATGAGTGGCCCCAAACATACGCAATCTGAAAACCTTTCATACTAAATACATCAGTTGGGGAGCTAGGTTTAGGGATGTCACTTTAGTAGAGTATTTTAAATAAATATTTAGAAAGTTGCATTTTTCTACCAGGATTGTCAATTCGCACGCTGAGCTACTTTAAACTTATGGACCAGTCCAATGGTGAGTGTCAACGTCTAGGCTCCGTATGTCGTGCGATGCTGGACATTTCTCAGGCTGTTAAACTTCGTAACGTGGTTATTCGACAGAGAACTAGAGTAACTGACATCGCACGGAGAATCAGTAGGCTGAAGTGGAAGTGGGCCGGTCATGTCTCCAAACGAACCGATGGTCTCTGGAGCCAAAGTGTACTAGAGTGGATACCACGATTGGGTAAACATAGTGTAGGGCGCCCTACGGCGCGATGGACCGACAACTTGAAGAAGGTGGCTGACAGCGGATGGATGCGAATTGCCCAAGACTGGGATGGTTGCCGTTCCTTGGGGGAGACTTTCGTTCAGCAGTTGACGGCGGTGGGTTGATTGAAAAAAAATTGTCAATTGTTGAGCACGCCGTTGTTTTAGTGGTAAAACCCGTTATGGGGACTCTCTCGCTCGGTAACATGATTGCAACCATGATACGGAGCGTGGCACACTGCCATCTCTTTCTGGGAGCACGTTACGCTTGCAAAGAAGGTGGCGGAATGGGACCGGGAGAGGTTTAAAACTCTCCCGGTTCACCAGGCAAAGACAAAAGGGTTGTCAATTCTCTGTATTTAATCCTCTCTTTTGAGATATTTCGGAATTTAAATGTGCTACTTGGTTAATTTTATAAGAGATATAGTACCACAATATCAGTATTTAAGTTTTTGAGTTTAGTATTTGAATATCTAAAACAGATTCAAACAAAAAATCTATTTCAAATTTGTAAAACCATAACATAGCATCAATATTTATTATTCAAATTTACATCAATCTATTATTAAACCCAGGTGAGTTTCATGCAAACATCTGACTATAAACAAATTGAGCTGCAAAAAAACTGAAACCATTTTGTTTATTTATCATCGAAGCGTATACTGCAAGATCTAGCATCGATGAAAATAAACATCTTTAAGATTTCAGCAGAACAGAGACAACCCTAATCATGGAGCTATTAGACTCTGGCGTCGACTTCTGAAGCGTTTTTCGTTCACCAGAGCATTACGATGACAATAAATTTATAACTGTAACCACACTCAGCGTCTGGTAATGTATGGTGTAGAATTGTATTAAAAACCTAGGATTTACACAAAATCTAACAGCAGTTAAGTAGAGTGAAGTTTATTGTATACCAGGAAATACATTATATATACAAGAGCATATCAAATTAATGACCGGCATGTCCTATCGCTAACAAGCAATTTATTACAACTGGCCCGGTCAGAGGATCTCCACCCTTTGTGTTGGAGGGATATGACGTATAATTTTGTATCTATCGACTGCACATTTGGCCTAATGGTTTAAGCTGTCGCCACGCCGCTCTCTACTGCGCCGAGTGTTGTGAGTTCAAACCCCACACGGGACAACAATTTGTGGGAATCAGAAATTGTTGTTTTGAGTCTGTGTGTTCTTTGTGTCCGTTTCGGATCCCCGCGACATAGGATTTATTCCTAGTGTAGGCGTTGCTTTTTTTAAAACAAAAAGAAATAATGACATGACCGTAAGTGACCACCACCACTTATAGCCGCAAGAGACAGGTGCACTGACGCCCTTAACAGTGGTAGTACGGTGTTTTCTTGAAGGTTTTAAAGTCGTAAAAAACCAGATGGTTCCTTTTGTGCTCCACAAATGTAGATGTTCTTTGTGTCTGTGTTCATGTAGATATGTTTGTAAAGTTCTGCACAGCCTAAGGTACATTCAAGTGCGGTTGTCTTATGAAAACATATAAAAAAATGCATTAATTCTTTCTTTCTTGATTTACTGACTATTATAATTTTTTTGTTTTTTCTTTTAAAACTTTTGGGTTGGTTCCTCTATGGTCATCAACCTTACAACCCAACTGTCCAATAAACGCAATAACGTTGACACAAGACGCTTTAACATGTCATGACCGATTTTTATATAATTACAAATATGATTAAATTGCAGGATCTATTGTCTAAACTTTCTTACTCGGTGTGTATACTCCCACCTATGTACGTCGCTGAAGGAGTTCTGAAAGGGCAGACAGGGATATTAAAAAGCCCACGTTCTGCCTACTACTATCTCACTACAATACATAACACAATAACAATATAACAAGTACATGCTGCAACGATTTACTCTTTTTGTAGTTTTACAGGAGTTATTTTAATTACATTTTAGAAATGCCTTGCATCTTCTATAATATTAAATTAAATTTAATAAATGTCTGTTTTTGTACACATAGGGATTGGTTTTATTTAAATCTTTTCGTTTTTAATAACCAACATTTGTAACAAGACAAATCTAGTCGAAGATGTGATGTTTATTTTTGTAGCTATGCATTTCTTTATTTCCACATATGTTGATAAAGAAATGTATTTTTTTTTTATATTAAGAACCTACCAAAGTGACTCTACTCTGCCTGATGGAAAGTATGATTAGAATCCAAGAGTTGTGGTCGCCATTCTCATTGCAATTGCAGACAATGCAGTATGGTAAACCACACTATGGCGGCCTTGTGAGATGCTATTTACACCGCGCTTGAGGACATAAAAGACATGACAGTCATCGTGACAGTGTAAGGCTTACACAGTTACCACGATAACTATCCCCCCTGCATCAATGGGCCTCCGGTCTCACACTCACCAACGAAACACGACAACACGGATGCTGGCGCTTTAGGTTGGTCTTCTGTGGGAGGGTAGTACTGCCACGGTCGAGCCGGCCCGTTCGTGCTGAAATCAGCGTGGCTCTACTACCTATAATTTCTGTTTTTTGAAGCTTGTTGCGTTAGGAAAAAATTATGAGGTAAATTTTTACGAAACGTAAGCACACCGTCACGAAAAATCGTCACCACGACAGTCAACATTTTAGTTTTTAAAAAGTACAAATAATTCTTTTATGATATTTAAATGAAATTTATTTAACTAGATAATGCATTATAATAAAACTTTCTTTCAATGTGTTCAATACCTTTTTTTGTATTAGTGTCGTTTTCTTTACAAAATGTAAGATAACGCGAAGGATAAAACTTTAGAAATATCTTTATCTTGTTACACCAAAGAAGTATTACTTCTTACGTGCGTACATAATTACATACAGACGTTTTCTTTTACCAGTCAATAATACGAAATGGATGACAATTTGAATAAGGCAGGTGAATTGATTCCGCACGTCACGGAGGGTAACCTGACCGGTTTATTTGAACACAAAGAAATAATGACTTGAGAATTTCGAATTCAATCTGCAAATGGTATTGTGTGTCATAACATTAATGAATAAATGAATGGTAGTAGAGGCACACTGATTTCAGCACGAAAGGGTCGCCTCGACCGCGACACTAATATCCTCTCACTGAAGATCAACCTAAAGCGACAGCATCTGTGCTGTCGTATTTCGTTGGTGAGTGCGGGACCTGAGGCCCGTTTATGCAGGGGTGACAGTTGTCATGGTAAGTCTGGGTAATATAATGCCACAATGACTATCATGCCTTTTACGTCCCCAAGCGATGCATGAAAAAGTATTTTACTAGGCCACCATAGTGTGGGTCACCGTACTGCATTGTCTGCATTCACAATGAGTGTGGTGACCACAACTTTTAGATTCTATTCATGCTTTCTTTCGAGATCGGAAGCCCATTGACGCGGTGGTGACAGTTATCGTGGTAAATGTGTGTGCCTTACACTATCACGATGACTGTCATGCCTTTTACGTCCCCAAATGCGGCGGAAAAAGCATCTCACTAGGCCGCTATAGTGTTTGTCATCATACTGCATTGTTTGCATTTGCAATAAGTATGGTGACCACCAATCTTGAATTCTACTCATACGAGTTTTTGCCATCAAGCAGAGTAGTCACTATGGCAGACTCCATATTTTAAAAAAAGCCGTAGCTTTTTGGTGGTATACAAGCAGACCTCTTCTCGATTACCACGCAGACCCTCTTTCCACCTCCGTAAACAAGCAGAGCGCTTCTGAAAATAACTGTTTGCATTTGCAATGAGTATTGTGACCATAACTCTTGGATTCTATTCATGCTTACCATCAGGCAGAGTAGAGTCACTTTGGCAGGTTTTTAATATAGACCTATTTGTCGATGACGTCATTTTCAAGTATGTAACTATGTATAATTTTAGTATGTTATTTAGTTAAAATATGGACGAGCTATGGATACAGATTTGTCCCTGAAATGATTCAGTTTACAAAGTTTATATATTGCGGTTTTGAGCTTGATAAATTAGTTCAAGTTACTAATTCTAATAGTTTTGATTGATATTACGTGTAATGGATTTTAGATAGTTACTAGATTACTTTACTAACTAGTCCAAATAGAAATTTAAACTGAACCGAAATATAAAATCACTAAGGGAGGGATTATTTAACCAGAATACGCTTGTTCTTTTCAGTAGCTACCAGAAAATGAGAAAAGTAGAATAATGATCGGTCTAACTACAATAATTAAAAACATAAATTAACTGAGGTCGGCGTAATTTGCAGCAAAAGGGTTTTGAATGGTTTGTTTGTCGGTCGCCGACCTAATCAAGTCGACTCTTTTTAGAAATGTATTCGTTTTCAGAGGGGCTGGATATTTCTCTTGTGTAAATTAAAATAATTACACTATCAATGACCAGGGTACTATATATTATAAGGCTATTACAAGGAAATAGGATCGAGACTACAGTAATTCAGTTCTTTCTTCCTCTGCCAATCGGTCAAAAGCTGGAACCCACTACCAGCGCATATGTTTCCCTCCCACTATTATTTCGGGTCGTTTAAGCGAGGCGTGAAAAAGCATCTTACTAGGCCGCTCTAATAGTGTAGACCACGGTACTGCGCTGTCTATTTTCGCAATGAGTATGGTGACCGCCGACCTTAGATTCTACTCATATTTTCCATCAAGCAGAGTAGTCACTATGACAGATTCCATATTTTAAAAAAAGCAGTAGCTTTTTGGTGGTATTCAAGCAGACCCCTCCTCGGTAACCAAGCAGGCCCCCTTCTCCCCTCAGTAAACAAGCAGGTTGCTCCTGATAACAAGTGGCTACAGTCGTACTTAGACACAAGAGTCATAAATGAGTTACCGCCGTTTAAGTCCCTTTCCCAGGATCAAGGAGATGGAGGGCTTGGCCTTCAATAACCTTACTAACACGGTGAAAAGCTCAGTAAGAATTGGTTAACACCGATATTCTCCGTAGTCATGGCATATTTCTGGTCAAACCAACCCATTTATATCGAAGTATTGCAGTCCCACGTAAAAAACTGGCGTCATTTACTCAAATATCCATCTCACGGGAGAAACCACTAAACTAAAGGTGTCATACAATGAAATTAATTATATATTATAATTACAAATATAAAATTACAATCAAATCAATTCAAAACTCCAACAGAATTATTTATAGCAACACGCGCTTCAACGTCAAAACGAATTATGTTTTATAAACTTCACATAAAAAGCTTATGGCTACCAAATAAATACATTAACTGAATTAAATTCTCGTTTTATCACAAGAAACAAACAAAAATGTTTTTAAAAAGATTATGGGGGAAGTAAAAACTTTTTTCTTTTACCGCAAGTACCTAAGGCAAAGTTTGTCGAGAGTTGAAAAATATTTATGTTAGACGATTTGTGAGTGATGATTGCTTAACTAAGTTATTCTTGAGACTTAAAGATTTATTCTCCACTAACGAAGATATTTTTAATAGTTTCGTTGAAAGAATTGTTACGTCATCTGATTAGGAACACGAATTTATTGAAGTTTCTTCTATCTATTTTTTCTGAATTATAGAACTGACAGTTGAAAACCACTCAACGCATAATAAATGGTGACCTTAACATTAAAAGAGGCTGTGCCTAGAAGCAGTGCCAAAAACATAGAAACTCTACAAATATATTATTTGGCAGCAATGCACAACCATTTTAAGAATAAAGTTAGACGTATATGTGCCATATTCACCAGTGACGTATCGTCACACCGATTCAATTCACTCAAATTAAAGCCTAACTGGAATCCCTGGGGTTCCATTGTGTTTCTGAGCCCTACTGTTACTAAATTTCCTTTTGTTGAAGCCTACAACCCTGAACTTAATGATTCTTTTATTATTCAAGGCTTTAACTGATCATTCTTTTTAAAAATCTCTGTAGTTTAGATATATATTATTCATATGATTACTAACGATGCTATCTAGGTAGGATTAAAGTCCTTCCGAGTGCGTGGAACTCCGCCGTCTCTTTCTGTGAGCGGGTTATGCTTACGAAGAAGAAGGTGGAGCGAGAACAGGAAATGCCAGGCGTGGAAACGGGCTAGGTATCGCAGAAGACTCACGAGCTGGAGATCATTTATCGGTCTCCGTCCTCCATAAGCGCAGGCCAGGGAGTCGCAGGTAGGGCCATCTGTCACCCTAACAGAAGCAGGCCAGGGTGGCGGTGCAGGTGCTATGGACTACAGACGCTCTTTTAGGAACAGTAAACGAACAACGAGGCTCCCACACGGGAGAGGGCCATCTACAAGCCATAGGTGGCCCGAGGTACGTCGGAGTTCCAGCGATTTCTTAATTAGGGTGCACCTGGTTCTGGCTACTGGTACCTGAGACGACGTGCGGTTTTGATCGGTTCGAGTCTGACATAACTCGTCAGTGGTATCCACGGAGATTTCCGCCCAGGAAAAAAAAGGCCCAAAATCTTTTACACGCCGTTACAAATAAACACTAAACTGAACAGTTTGCGTATAGCATCACTGCAAAAAGAAGGACAACCGCATCCCATTAGGCCGCCATAGCGTTTGTCGCCATATTACACTGTCGTTATATTCGCAGTGAGTATGGCGACCACCGCTCTTGGATTCTACTCATGCTTTCCATCAGGCTGAATAGAACCACTTTGGCAGGTTACAAATAAAAAAAAAATCTGTCATGTATAATGATGACAAGTCTATACCAAGGTGTATGGCCAACGTGGTGTATATCTGGTAATTTACTATTAAAACTTGTTTATGGTGATGGATATGTAATTGTATATGCAATTAAGTTTTATAAAAAGAAACTGTCGAACTATATGTATATATTAGTATCATATACATAGATCCCTAGAAAATTAAAGATATTTAAGAATATTCTTGCCATTCGTTGATAATTAATGTCTTCGTTGTTGTGTAATTTTTTATTTGAATGTGAGTTACGGTCGTTCAAATTATGTCTGTATTATCTGTTCTGTAGGAACTGGAAGTTAAGTTTCCCTCATTAGAAACCATAAACAAAACAAAGGGTCTAATTTAAAAATTCACAAGATCATTAGTCATTAGTGTACCAGAGACACGCTCGCTGTTTTTTTCTCGGTCCAATTAAGTGCAGCCGCCCATTGACCTACATACTGGAGGTCTACCCTTGTTTCAAGAATAATAATAATTCTCGTTTCAAATATTGTTTTTTATAAGCTATTGGGTGACATGACAATCTTATCTTCCGCTAGTTTTTTTTCTTTTAAAACTGAGCCGTGGTGAATGTTATATTCAAAGATGGTAACACACAAATAATTGATGTGGCAGTGGGTATTGCTAGGTATAAAAGAATTTCTTCTGTAGAAGTATTTTGGAAGAGAAAAAACAAAATCAAAATTCGTATTTTAACGAAACAAACCTTATTCAAACACGTCTGACTAGCGTGGTATAGTAGGCCAAAACCTCCTTACTAAGGAGTTGATGCTGTTGATGATGGTGATGATTTTAACGAAACCATTTGCAGTTACTTCAGTCTACATTGATAATTTTAATATCAACACCAAGCCGAGACGTAGAAACTTCTTAAAAAATTCTGCTTACAATGTTGTTAAACGTAAAAGTGAAAATAATGTTATATGTTAGACATCTCAAACAGTCTTAAAATAACCATTGTTTAAAGGGCTGCAATTTTCTTCATCTCGAATTTAGATACTGAATAAACACTTTTACCTCGGGGTAAATGGATGGGATCTGGATGTCGTAATAGCAGCTGTTTCCGGATCCCTTCTATATCAGGCGCAGAGTGGCACACCGTGTGGTTTTAGTCGGTCCGATTCAGACATCCACCCTGCCATAAACCCCGGTGGGTGACGGCCCGTGGGGGTTTCCACAGGTTAAAAAAAAAGGGGTGTTAAACAACACGGCGTAGTTTTGAGGAGGGCCTGAAAACATATAATCCGGGTGCCCCCCTAGAGTAGGGTGTCAGAAGCCGACCACCGCTGCGATTTTCAGTGAGAACACCACATTCTCCTGACTCCTGTACCCTAAAGAGCATCCGAAGAAATTTTCCGCCTCATCAACCAAAAAAAAAAGCTATGAACAAGGACTTACTCGAACTTAGACGTTACTGAATCGGATCATATAAATGTTAACATACTGCCATTGCTGTTCGTTCTTAGCTATTGTTCTTTTGAATAAAATATTGTGAACCACTCTAAAGTTAGGATATTTTAGGATTAGCTTGGTATTGAAAGACAAAGTTAGTAAACAACTGTGAGATATAAACGTCCTATATGCCTCTGCCTGCCTCCTCGGGGACGCAACATAATAGGTTTACGTTTAAATAAATAAGTACTAACTATTTAATGTTGTACGAGTTTACTCGACAACACAGAATCCACCAATAGCTTCGTATAAGTTGACCGAGGGCCCTCACATCTCTGGATAAATCTAAAATTAATACAACTGTACTATTAGTATATTTTCTTATGTTTCGCATTCTCTTATTTAAAGTTTTACGGCATGATATCACATCAACAAATACAAGGTCACAATAGGTTTATGTCATTATGGGGTGCTGGGCTAGAAAACCTCCACGTGGTGCACCCTGGAAACGTTGGCGATGGTGTTATTCATCACTGCCAACGGCTAATATTCTAGCACGAAGAGGAAGCCATTTCTTCGGCAATTCGGCCGAGACTTGGTCCAACAGAGCGGGCGTGTCTGTCGGATCCTCTGTTGGCTCTTCGCTCTTCGGAGCATTGAGGAGGAAAACCTCGGTAAAAAATCACGATGGTGGGACCCTTTCTTGGGTCGGAAATCCTCCGCTCAGCGGTTGAAAAGGTAGGACGGGCTCGGTGTGTACTTACACTGCCACCGAGCAGGCATCAGGAGACGTAGTCTCCCTGTCGCCGTCGGCATATCGTAGTCCCGAGTTGGAGTCTCGCGACTCCAATCGGGGGCGAGGGTCTTGGCTTAACCGCCCGGACTGTGAGGAAGAAAACCTCTCTAAAAAATTACCCCGAATCCCGTGTTCTGGTGCGTGACCAGGGGATGCATGGCTGATGGGTAGTTCAGTCGTAAGCGCACTCCCAGCCGGGGTACCTGCGGACCCCTCGGTTGGGCACAAATTTACGCTTGCCCGGGTATTGGGGATCTCTGCCCGGGTCGACCTTTCTTCTCCCCATCTCGTGGGTTCAATTATGGAAATTCAAATTAAAAATATAAAAACTAAGGAAGGAAAGAAGGAGATAGATGATAGGAAGCAGAAAAGTGCAAGGGCGGACTTCTGTTCCAACGACGAGGAAGCATTGGTTGAGATGCCTACCTCGGTGGGGCTCCCAGAAGTTATTATGACTGCTGGGAGCCGAAGAACATCGGAGCGATTACGCTCCAGATCTACCGCGGGCGGAAGCTCCAATGCGAGGACGGACATGCTGGACTACATGGAGACGGAGCCGAGTGACAGCCGAAAACGCGGACGCTCCAGGGATGAGGAGAGCGATACATCCCAGGAGATGCTACCTCCTAAGGTAGCAAGCAGCCGCAGAGGGAGGTCGCGAACCCCGATCTCGGCCCCGTCAGGCTCCGTCTTCTGTAAGGCGGAAGCCTATAGACGGGTCAGGGCGGACGGCGAAGTTTTAGCGGAGGAGGAGATCGCCGATCTCCTGCTAAAAATAAAGGAACCGATGGTGGGGGATTCAGTTCCTCAAACACCATCGTTCATGCAGGAGAGAGCGAATGCGGCGGTGGCCATTATTCACAAAGTGGCCACCAAGTCGAGTAACCTTAAGGGCTCTTTTGTGAAAGCCCTTAAGGACTCCTCTTCCGCTATCGCGGGGGTCGTGGATACCCTCATCGGGGACGTGGCTCGTCTCCAAGCCGCCAACGATCGTCTGACGGGGCAAGTGGCTGAGCTCAGCGCTCAGTTCGCCCAATTCCGGGCGCATCGCCCGACAGAGGATCCGGTCACGTCCCCGTCTCAGCCTGCCCCCTCTTCCAACCTCGGTGGCATTCCTGATGTCCATCTGCGCCAAATAACAGATGCAGTATGGCGCATGATGGACGGGCGTCTGGCTGGTCTGGAGGCAAGGCTGCCACCAGCCCCTGTTGTCCGGCCGCCGCTCGCGGCCCATAAAGCGAAGGTTGCATCGGTATCAGCATCGCTTCCCGTTGCGACCGGTCGCGTGTCCTACGCGGCGGCAGCGGCGGTCTCTGCTGCTCCTGCAACTGCTACGAGGGCACGGCAGGCGGCCAGGGCAACAACCCGGACGCCTGCACTGAGGTCAGGGACCAAAGCAGCGACAGGGGCTGGGGCGGAGTTCCCTCCGCTCCCCACTCCAACCGCTGTATCTGGCACCTCCACAAGTGCTCCCTCCACATCTGCCCCTTCCACGGATGGTTGGCAAGTAGTCGGGGGGGCTAAAAAGTCCCGAAAACGGGGTAAGAAGTCTGCACAAAAAGCAGCCTCTACCCCGCAGGCGCCATCGGCTGCGGTGGCTGCCACAAAGACGCCGCGCAAACTACAGGCGCCTAAAAGCGCGGCTGTGGTAGTTACCGTTTCGCCGGAGGCAGCTAGCGGCGGGCTGTCCTACGCGGCCATTTTCAAAAGGGCCCGGGACAGTCTCGCACGCGATTTCGGGACAGTAGGTGTCAGAATGCGCCTCGCCCAAACGGGAGCTCGAGTCCTCGAGTTCCCTGGGGCTGAAGGTGCTAAGACGGCGGACACAATTGCCGAGAAATTGCGAAGTATGTTTACGGCTACGGATGGTGTCAAGATCGCCAGGCCCACCAAGTGCGCAGAATTGCGCATTTCGGGCCTGGACGACTCCATAACGGCCGAGGATGTCCGTGTTGCAGTAAGAGAGAAGACGGGTTGCAACACGGACAACATTAGGGTCGGCACCATCCGCCCCGGTCCAGGAGGACTTGGCGCAGTGTGGGTCAGCTGTCCCGTAGCGTCGGCCAAAATGTTGGGCGACGCCGGCAGGCTGCTCATCGGTTTCGTGAGCGCTAGGATCACAGTCCTGGCGGCGAGACCGATGAGGTGTTACAAATGCCTGGCATCGGGGCACACACGCGCCAAGTGCCTCAGTTGTTTCGACTGCAGCGGATTATGTTTCCGCTGCGGTCGACCGGGGCACAAGGCGGCAGATTGTTCTGCTGCCCCTCACTGCCCCGCGTGTGCGGCGGGTAACAAACCCGCCAATCACCAGATTGGGCAGAGGGGTTGCAAACCTCCCCGCAGTTCTCGGCAGGCGTCAGGGGCTAGCCAGTCGGCCCAGGCTGCTTCTGACGTCGTTCGTGCGTCTATACCGTCGCCCATGGAGGAGGCTGTAGAGACGGTCGAGTAATGGCCCAAGTCTCCAGCCTCCTTGTCCAGACTAACCTGAACCACTGTGCCGCGGCGCAGGACCTTTTTCTGCAAACCATGGCACAGTGGTCGATCGGTGTTGCCGTAGCCGCGGAACCCTATTATGTTCCTCCCCGTCCAAACTGGTTGGGTGACCGGGACGGTTCCGTGGCAGTCGTCGGCTCCACGGCGGCTCATTCCCCGCCCTTGTCGCTAAGAGACAAGGGCACTGGATATGTTGCTGCCGAGTGGGGGGGGATCACTGTATATGGTGTATACTTCTCCCCCAACCGGAGTTTGAACGACTTCGAGGTTTTCCTTAACAACTTGGAAACCTCGATGCGGCGTCTAACGTCTGGGCACGTTTTAGTGCTGGGGGACTTCAACGCAAAGTCCATTGCGTGGGGTTCCCCCAGGACGGACGCTAGGAGCGAGGCCGTAGAGGAGTGGGCGGCCTCGGTGGGCCTCTGTTTACTAAACAGGGGCTCCACCAACACGTGTGTGCGACAGCAGGGAGGGTCGATAGTGGACCTTTCGTTCGCTACCCCTGCCCTCGCCGCACGAGTAAGGAACTGGCGTGTCCTGGAAGAGGTTGAGACGCTCTCGGATCATCTCTATATCCGATTTGAGCTCTCCCGCTCCCAGGACCCCAGTAGAGGTCACGCGGCGCGGCGTTCTTCTCGCTTTCCGCGGTGGGCTATAGCCAAACTGAATAGGGACCTACTGGAGGAGGCAGCCATTATTCACTCTTGGCTGTCTCCGCAGGCTCCGATCGGGGAGGTCGACATGGGGGCTGGTCGTTTCCGCGATGCGATTACGCAAATCTGCGATGCGGCCATGCCCCGCATCCGAGGTTGTCGGCCTCCACGGAAGGAAGTTTACTGGTGGTCCCAGGAGTTGGCGGACCTCCGCGCGGCCTGTACTCGTGCCCGGAGGTCCTACACCCGTGGTCGGCGGCGACACCGCGAAGAAGGCGGGGAAGACCAGCTTCATGAGAAGTACCGAGAGGCGCGGAAAACTCTGAAGCTGGCCATCAGCCGCGCCAAGGAAATTAAGCGTAAGGAGATGCTGGAGGGTCTCGATCGTGACCCCTGGGGTCGCCCTTATCGTGCGGCGCGACAAAAGCTCCGCACGTCGGGCCCCCCCCTTACAGAGACACTCCAGCCCAGCTTCCTGCGGGATGTGGTCGAGGGCCTTTTCCCGCAGCGGGTGGATCACACACCCCCGTCGATGGTCTTCATGGCCAGAGACGACGGGGGGAACGAGGACAATGTTCCGCCCGTTAGGGAAGCGGAGGTGGGGGCGGTTGTTCTACGGATTCGCTCTAAGAACACCGCCCCTGGGCCAGATGGGATACCTGCCCGAGTATTGGCACGATCCCTCGACCACATGTCGGACCGCCTCAGGGAGGTCTTGGACGCTAGCGTGTCGTCCGGACGCTTCCCTGAGTGCTGGAAAAGCGGGAAGCTGGTCCTATTAAGGAAGCCGGGACGGCCTACCGATTCGGTGGCGGCCTATAGGCCCATTGTGTTGCTGGACGAGGCGGGTAAACTGTTTGAGAGGATAATCTCTGCCCGCATCGTCCGGCACCTCTGCGAGGTGGGCCCCGATCTGTCGGACGCCCAATTTGGTTTTCGGGCGGGGCGTTCGACGGTCGATGCTGTGCTGCGCCTGAGGGCCGTTACCGAAGAGGCGGTGAGCTGTGGCGGCGTGCTGTTGGCGGTGTCGTTGGACATCGCCAACGCATTTAATAGTCTGCCATTTAGCTGCATCAGGGAAGCACTCCACTACCACGGGGTGCCAGAGTACCTGAGGCGGCTTGTGGCAGACTATCTTGAGGAGCGTACCGTCGTGTACGAGGACCGAGATGGTATTCTGAGGCGGCGGCCCATGTCGTGCGGTGTTCCACAGGGGTCCGTCTTCGGACCACTCCTGTGAAACATGGGATACGACTGGGCCCTTCGAGGTCGTCTTCCCCCCGGGCTGGGCGTAATTTGTTACGCCGATGACACATTGGTCACGGCCCGGGGGGCGAACTTTCAAGAGGCGGCGCGTCTGGCCACCGTGGGAGTCTCTTTGGTGGTCGGGCGCATTGAGGCGCTGGGTTTACAGGTGGCCCTAGATAAGACGGAAGCCCTTTTGTTTCATGGGCCCCGTCGTGGTCCACCCCCCGGTGCCTCTATCGTTGTAAATTCGGTCCTCGTACCGATTAAGGCCCAGATGAAGTATCTGGGCCTAATCCTCGACGGCAGGTGGCTCTTCGACGAGCACTTCCGACAGCTTACTCCAAAGCTGGTCGGCGCTGCTTCTGCTCTTGGGCGACTTTTGCCCAATTTGGGTGGAGCCAGCGTCGCGACGAGACGGTTATACACGGGGGTTGTTCGGTCAATGGCGCTGTATGGTGCACCGGTGTGGGCGGCGGCTCTGACCGCCCAGAATAAGGCTCGCCTCTGGCGCCCTCAGAGGATATTGGCGGTTAGAGCCATACGCGGTTACCGCACCGTATCGACGGAGGCGGCGTGCGCCCTGGCCGGAACTCCCCCGTGGGATTTGGAGGCGGAAGTGCTCGCCGAAGTTTATCGGCGGACGGCTGACTTTCGGGCGGGTAGCGGCATACGGCCCCCGCCCGAGGAGATACGCGAGTGGCGTGAGGCCGCTCGTCGAGCCACGATGGCTCGTTGGTCGTTCCGGTTGGAGACTCCACGTGCTGGCTTTGCCCTCGTGGAGGCTCTCCAGCCGGTCATCGCCGAGTGGGCAGGGCGGCAGCACGGGACCCTTTCCTTCCGGCTGACGCAGGTCCTTTCCGGGCATGGTTGCTTCGGGAAGTATCTGCACTCGGTCGCCAGGAGGGAATTGAGTCCCGCCTGTTACCACTGCGACTGCGGTGAGGACTCGGCTCAGCACACGCTAGCGGTTTGTTCCGCCTGGGCGGCGCAGCGTGGGGTCCTCACTGCAGTTATTGGAGGAGATCTCTCGCTACCGGCCGTCATACGCTCCATGGCCGGTAGCGACAGTTGTTTTACCGCGGTCGCAACCTTCTGCGAAGACGTAATTTCGCGGAAGGAGGCGGCGGAGAAGGCCCGGGAGGACGATATCCACTCGGACCCAATTCGCCGCCGACGAGCCGGGCGGCGGAGGCGCGCATACCAGCGCCTCATGCCGCCTTGAGTGTGGCCGCGGGTGGACGGGACGGGTTTTCCCCTCCACCCGCTATAATGGCCAGCCGCGAGGAGGCGACGTCCGCGTGTGCCGTACGTCGCCTATATAGAGAGTTTATCCGAAGATGGCGCCCGCTTTGGCGGGCAGGCGCTAGGAGGGATCTGGATGTCGTAATAGCAGCGGTTCCCGGATCCCTCCTGTCTCAGGCGCAGAGTGGCACACCGTGTGGTTTTAGTCGGTCCGATTCCGACACACCACCCCGCCGTAAACCCCGGTGGGGTGACGGCCCGAGGGGGTTTCCACACGTTAAAAAAAAAAAAAAAAGGTTTATGTCATTATCATCATCAACAGCTCTTACAGTCCACTGGCCTACTAAACCGCGCTAGCCAGACGGGTTGGAAAAGGGTTTGTTCCAAGTTTTCCTTCTCTTTATAATCATGTTGTCTTGTATACTTTGTTGCCTTAGTCGCCTTTTATGTAGTATTTTTTTTATATTTTTCATTTATTACACACTTCATTTAAAAGTTTTAGCTTTGGAATTAAATGAATCTTAAACGTCTCCACAAAATTGAACCCTTAGATGCCACAATATCTGATATACGCTGGTGGATTAAATTCTCCACGAATACGACGCAACCAGTTCGTCGCAAGAATAAGTGGGCAAGACTTGTGGACTATAGCACTGTCCCTCTCCACTGTAGGAGTGGAGATTACACTCTCCACTCTCTCTCTCTCTATCTCTCTCTCTCCTCTCCACTCCCACCAAGGCTAAGTCCAAGGCAAGGCAAGGATACGTCTTTATATTAAGCAATTTTTTTTAACTGTTAGTATTGCGACAATTATTTCTTGACAACCGCCATTTCGGTAAGGACATTAAATAAGTCAGGATAAAGTATTTTTGTGAAAAGTGACACTTTAAGGATGGTAACATCAAGTGTCTGGTGACCGGCATAATTACCAGTTTTGTTAAAAACAATATTTTGCAACTATTACACCGAAGAATATTTTAAATGTACTTAAAAAATTATATATACACACATACACACAAACAATCATGTTGCTCACATAATTATTTAAGATTATTAAATTGTACAAACGAGAACAACTCGGAAATTCTTAACCAACTGACGTCCTTCGGAGACAATGTCAGCGGTTAAATTATTGACAATTCTGATTAATTGCGAAATGTCACTTGTCGTATCTGCAATGCGCCAATAACCGAAGCATATTATTATAAAAGTCAAAGTTCACGAACAAATGTTTGTTAAATAACCGCGTTAATTCAAAATATGTCAGATAATTGAATTCAGAATTTAACAATACGATAACCGAGATAAGGGGGACTAGAATGTTAAGCTTGCTATTATAAAATATAGCTTGATCTCTGTGACAGCTGTCAGTAGTGTCATTTTAGAACTTATGATATGCATTTTAAGTGTGAATTTTTTAATTTAGAATGTATTAAACTTCATTGTTGATAAAACTGATATGTAAAAATAAAACATACAAAACAAAATATTTGGTTCTAAGTTACTTCGTCAGTTTCGTCGCCATCTGTCACAGAGATTAACATATATTTTAAGAACTATAATATATATTTTTATAGTAAAAGTTAAATAACCAGACTGATCAACTGATGGTTAATGACTATCGATGACAAAAATAAACTAAACAAAAGAAGGAAATGAAAGCAAGAAGCTATAAAAATACATAACAAACTAGCTTTTGACCGCGGCTACGCCCGCGTGTGTGTTGGTAATCATGGTAAATAGTAGCCTATGCGATATTCTAATGTATAAGCTATATTACTGTGAGGTTTTATCTAAATCCGTACAGTAGACGCTATTCAACATAGCGCCATCTATCAGAAAGTTTTGATTTCAAACTGTATGCAATCGGACGAAAAACTCTAATAGTGCCATCTATCGGACCGTAGAAAAAATTTAAGAAAATAAATAAGAATCGTAATAGATCTTTTCATATGATTGGGATGTTTAACCGCGGTAAAAATTTGCGTATATCATAATACAGCCTTTTAACTATCTCTAAACATTAAAATCATGGTATAAAATTGCTCTGTTATAACGTGAAAGAAAGACAAACATACAAGCAAACAAACACACTTCGGCATTTATATTATTGATAAAGAAGTAAGGATAAATAATCAATTTTATAAAATTTACGAATAGAATTATCGTAGTACAAAAACAAAACATGGGACTTATTTGTAAAGATGTGCGCACATTATTGCATTAAACTGAAGCGGGGATGTTTGAGATAACATATCTTTAAGAAACCAGCGCCTCATGCCACCTTGAGTGTGGCCACGGGTGGACGGGACGGGTTTTCCCCTCCATCCGCTATAGTGGCCAGCCGCGAGGAGGTGATGTGCACGTGTGCCGTACGTCGCCTAAATAGAGAGTCTATCCGCAGATGGTGCCCGCTTTAGCGGGCAGGCGTTAGGAGGGATCTGGATGTCGTAACAGCAGCGGTTCCCGGATCCCTCCTATCTCAGGCGCAGAATGGCACACCGTGTGGTATTAGTCGGTCCGATTCCGACACACCACCCTGCCGTAAACCCCGGTGGGGTGACGGGCCGAGGGGGTTTCCACACGTTAAAAAAAAAAACATATCTTTATGAAAAGGGGAGGGTAGCCAATTAAAATTCATCTCAAGAAGGCTGTTTACATCACTAAATTTTTGTGTTGAAACTATGTACTTAGGTATTACTTAGATATGTTTATTTTTTATATTTCATAATAATTTCAGACATCCAACAGACGACCATCTGATCCCAAACTAAGCAAAACTTGTATTATGGATATCAGACTGCTGATATACATACTTCATCATTATCATCATCAACAATCTTTTACAGTCAACTTCTGAACAGAGGCCCCTTCTTAGCAAGAAGGTTTTGGCCTACTATACCAGTCTGTGGCCAGACATATGATATTTACTTTTATATACATATTTATATAAAAAAAATATCATGTTGCTAGCCTCTATTATTCCCAAGATTACTACTTTAACTAGCTTTTCTTACCTATCTATCTGCCTAATGGAAAGCATAAATAGAATCCACGAGTTGTGGTCACCATACTCATTACGAATGCAAACAATGCAGTACGGTGACCCACACTATGGTGGCCTAGTAAAATGCTTTTTCACGCATCGCTTGAGGACGTAAAAGGTATGACAATCATCGTGGCATTATATTACCCACACTTACCACGACAACTGTCACCCCTGCATCAATGGGCCTCAGGTCTCGCACCCACCAACGCAACACGACAGCACAGATGCTATCGGTTTAGGTTGGTCTTCTGTGAGAGGGTAGTAGTACGTGCTGAAATCAGCGTGGCTCTACTAACTACAAAATGTGTGGTCATTCCTGAGTCGTAAATTTTTTTTATGAATTTGGTCTTGAAAAAAGAAAATCTGTCATAAATATATCAATCAATTTTCAATCAACCTATCGCCATCTATTGCTGAACGAAGGTCTCCCTTAAGGAACGCCAACGATCCCGGTCTTGGGCAATTCACATCCGTAAATAACTAATAATAAATATATAATTTAAAAATAAGACAGATTGAAAGAAGAAATTTTAAATGGAACAAGATTTTCTTTCGCAAATTTAGGTTTAGAAGATCACTACACACATATACATACATGTTTAAGAAATAAATAATGTTGTAACTATTTTATTGAACACTTGAAACAACCCGTCTGGCCAACGTCGTATAGTCGACCTTCTTTCGAAGGAGAAGCTTATGTCCAGCCGTGGACTATAAAAAAAGTTGAGAGGTGTCAAGGGACACCCGGATGGAACGAAGTTCCTTTCGATTAATTAGTGAAGGAATTGTAGTATATTTTTTTATTTCTTTTAAGTTAAAAAAAAACAAAACTAATCGTTACGACACTACACTGTTCAAAGCTAAATAGAAAGACGAAACGAAAATAATTGGCTTGCTTTCTATGAGAGAGAGACAGACAGAGAAACACGCGCACGCCGCAGGGCTTAGTAGCAGTATCGTGACAACTTTTCGTGTGATTTTTTTTGTCTAGCCTCCTTCGCAACGCGCGATTAGGAACTTCGTTCCAAAACTATTGATGAAGAGTAGAAATTATGAGCTAAGGAATACATCTTGTTAAAATTTACATAAATATAGTGTCGTAAGGTATATAGTACTAACTGTGTATGCCTATATATACCGAAAATATATATAAATATATAATAGCTCTTCCAACTGATCCCATCCTCTCCGTTCCTCTATAGGACAACTCGTGCTGGCCTTGGAAGTCCCCGTTTCAGAATGGTAGACATATGTTCCCGAACTAAACGGTTCGGCTCTTCCTTCCTGTGTAGATCGGTTAAAGCCGGGAACTCATTACCAGTGCACGTGTTTCCCTCCCATTACGATCCCGGGTCCTTTAAGCGGGGCGTGAAAAAGCATCTCATTAGGCCGCCATAGCGTGGGTCGCCAAATTACACTGTCGTCATTCGCAATGAGTATGGCGACCACCGCTCTTGGATTCTATTCATGCTTTCTATCAGGCAGAATAGAGTCACTTTGGTAGGTTAAATATAAAAAAAAAAACAATCTACACTTTCAAAGTTTTCAATATGGAGATTCATAAAAGTTTCAAGAAAGTAATAGGCTTTAACAGACTCGTTTCTCGTAACTTTAGGAAGACGAAATCGCTTCCAATAGCTACCAGTATTTACATACAATATACCCTTCAAGTAGGGACAACTTGATGTTCGTAAGTTATACAAGTCTAGTTCAAAGTTGGCAAATGGGAAGCGCTCACGACAATATCGGTAGCGCTCGTCCCTTTACAAATATGTTCAGCGAAACTTCTAAATAACGCTTCTATTGCCTGTAAATTTACGACGTCGAACAAGCTTATGACGTAATGGCGACCGTGTCTGTTAACGTGGAATAAGTACATTTATAAAATAGATATTTGTAATAGATACTTTTGATTCGGTACTCTCTTTAATTCTGCCAAATTGTATGTCTAGTGATAGTAGTTGTTACATGGTGAGACAAAAGTCGTGAGTCAGACTCCCACATAGTACAAAATAGTGTAATGAACCCGATTGCTCCTGTAATGAATTAAAGTCCAACATTTTGCTTATGTGAATTTTGGTTCCATAATAGTTTAGTGATATGAAAATAGTAGAACCACGCTGATTTCAGCATGAACGGGCCGGCTCGTCCAGGGCAGTATTACCCTCTCACAGAGGACCAACCTAAAGCGACAGCATCCGTAGCATGACTAGTCCTTTGCTCTGTGTCTGGGTGATTCAGATATGTTCTTTTTTCCTTTATATATTATTTTATTTTTCATGTCTACCTCATTCGTCTAGTGATTAGCGTATGTGACTGACAATCAAGAGGTCTCGGATTCAACACCGGGTTGGGCCAAAAACGTGTAAATGGGTTGTTCCTACAAGTAATTCTTAATAACAGTCTGGAGGATGGAAGTTTTACGGTGTTTTCCGCCTGTGTTTACGTATAGCAGTCGGTTGTCATGAAAAACTATAGCAATTATTAGTGGGAAGTCAGTACCCTCAAATTTGAATTGGATTCAATTGTGGCGGTCTGAAGCCAGTTGTTACGTGGAAAAAACTGATATTCAGGTAAAACCTAAAGCGTGAGCATAAGTGCTTTCGTGTTTCGTTGGTCAATGCGAGACCTGCGGCTCATTGATGTATGGGTGACAGTTGTCGTGGTAAGCGCGTGACAGTCATTGTGCCTTACACTGCAACAATGACTGTCATGCCTGTTACGTCCTCAAGCGGGGTGTGAAAAAGCATTTCACACGGCTGCCATAGTGTGGGTCACCATACTACATTGCCTGCGTTCGCAATGAGTATGGTGACCACAATTCTTAGATTCTATTTATACTTGCCATCAGACAGAGTAGAATCACTTTGGCTGGCTCTAGGATTCTAGAAGAGTCACTTTGGTAGTTGAATTGAAAAAAATATAATAATAATTTCACATTCCTAGTATTAGTAAGTATTATATAATGTAATGTTCTACCTAAAGTCTGAAACAGACATGAGCTATTCATGTATTATCTACGCACTTGAGTGGAGCGGGCCTCTAGCGACTGCACGTGACAGCCTTGCGCCGTACAGAGGATTAAGAAACCTTTCAACTTGCTTAATAATTGTGTTAAATACGAAATCGATCCAATTTAATCTCGTTGCTAAGCAAATAAGGTCAGTCGTCAATTTCTTTAACCTGGTGACGTTGATTAATTAAATGTTAAATTTGTAAGAATTACAGAGTGAAGTGTTCTTCATATTTCGAGTAGATAAGACAATAACCGGACCTATTCTTCTTGTGGTTAATGGCCTGATTGCTAAACCGGAGGACCTGTATTCGATTCCCACTCAGGACAAATATGTGTGATGAACGCGATTATTTGTTTAATGTTTTGGTGTAATTTATCTATAATATGTATGTCATCAACAGCCTTTTACAGTCCACTTCTGGCAATAGGCCTCTCCTTAGCAAGGAGGTTTTGGCCTACTATACCACACTGGCCAGACGGGTTGGAATAGGGTTTGTTATAAGTTTTCCTTACGACACCCACACGATGAATAGGGGTGGTAACACTATGTATTCTTAATCCATCACCACACGGTTTAACTACATACACCACATATGTATGTAGTTAGGAATATATAAGTATGTTCAGTCTGGTTATTATAGCACAGGCTCTGCCTAATTTGGAATCAGACAGCCTTTGTGAGATGTATGAGACTTATCATTACTTGGTGACCCAATGAACTTCGTACCATCTCTATCTATTAATCTATTCGTCTGTCTCTAGTCTATATTAATTACGGCAATTGACCACAGATTTTTTAAATTTAATTTAAGGAGATCAAAGTTTATATCGTTATGTCCTAGAAGCGAACTACACATGACAATAACGCTGCAAAGAGAAGGAAAACTTGAAGGAAACCCTGCACCAACACGTCAGGCCAGCGTGTTATAGTACACGTACTGTCTAAGGAGATGCGTCTGTCCAGATATAAGCATAGACAAAGTAGATTTTTCCCCTAAAGGTTTGAATTATATTTTTTTTTATAGGAATTTATACGTTTTATGCACCTGATAATTAATGTAAATATAATATATATAAAATATAGATAAAATATAATATAATTAAGATTAATATTCTAAAAACTAGAAAGCGTTTTATAATGCTAACGAATTTTGTTTCAAAAGCGTTTTTGGTAATTTTATGAGGTAATTACTTTGAACCGTACATAACAAATGTTTTTAATTAAACTTGAAGGGACTGTTTACCGCCGCGGCTGCGCGGTAGGCTATTGAAACAATTTCACAATCAGTATCACGTCAGTATAAGCTCTTATAATTATGAGTTAAGGTTTTATTAAAATCTAGTTAGCACGTTGCTTCGACTAACTGACCAATCTGTTAAATCATAGCAGTGCTTTCAGGAATAGTATTTTTTTCTGTTATTCTGTATTGTTATTTTAATTTTGTAACTCTTTCAGTGAAACACCTATTTTGTTTTGGACAGTAGTAGTGAATTTTGACACTTGACATTTTTTAAAAAAAAAAGACAATAAAGACAATAATAACAAATCCTTTGTCGCGGGGGACTTTACAAACACACAAGAAATGGACATAAAAAACACCCAGACTCAAAACAACAATTTGTGGATTACACAAAGTGTTGTCCCATGTGGTGTTTGAAACCACAACAATCAGTGCAGTAGAGAGCGGTGTGGCGACCGCTTAGGCCAACCGTGCAGTCAAGCAGGCTACTGATGATATGTTCTATTATTGTACCCGTAACAACTTACAGCTGGATTATTTTTATATAGTGAACGTCTGAAAGTGTTACCAACAAATCAATGAAATTAAAAGTATGAGTTTTTCTTACCATTTGTGACACTAGTGAGTCAGTACAAATTACTCAAGTCACTTAAGCAAAACCGAGGGGTCAGCTTTGGAATGAGAGACAATAAGCTGTAAACTCGTATACAAGATGTATTTAGTGTTCTAAAAATTGCCTGTAAAGTCCCATAAAACAGCATGTGATATGCTGTAAGTGTATTTAAGATGAAGATCACCAAAATCAGTTTTTCCTGATTATATCGGTTTCTAAAACTACTAAAATTGCAGACTAAAAAATTTGCCATAAGTTTGGTTTTGATTTTTTTTATATGTATGTACGTAGAACCACAGTAACTGTAATGCAAAGCCAACCGTGAATTTCAGTGTTTTGACACTGTAATACTTAAGAAATATTAGTACCAATAAATAATTTCTTCGTTACAATTAATAACATTTCGCATATATCTAATATTTTTGTTTTATTTTAAGTCTACAAAATTTTATAATTTTCTCAGGTTATCCAATCTTCGACCGACAAGTACAGCAGCCCATCAGCATATATATTGTGTTTATGACCAGGTTCAAAAATGATTCAGGTGTGATTTAGAACCCCAAGGTTGAGTGCTGTAAAATAAATTCCTGAAGTTAATAACAATAATATTGTCAGCAGCTTCTGAGGAACTACGTATTACATTATTTTATGACTGTAGGAATGGGTGTAGCGTGGATACGTTGTGGGCGGGTGGATATATACGAGTTTACAGTTTATTAGCTCTCATAATCAGGTGAAACCTCCGATTTGACTGGACTAAGTAGCCCGATCTAACTGATCAAGAAAAAATTAAACAAAGCATATTATTGAAGCTATTGACACCATTCATATATCAATCAATCAATCAACCTATCGCCGTCCACTGCTGAACGAAGGTTTCCCCCAAGGAACGCTAACCATCCCGGTCTTGGGCAATTCGCATCCATCCGCTGCCACCCACTTTCTTCAAGTTGTCGGTCCATCGCGCCGCAGGGTGCAGTACGTTTGCCCAATCGTCGTACCTACACTTCGGCTTCAGCGACCATCGGTTCGTTTGGACACTTGACCGGCCTACTTCCACTTCAGCATACTGATTCTCCGTGCGATGTCAATTACTCTAGTTCTCTGTCGAATAACCTCATTACGAATTTTATCAGCCAGAGAAACACCCAGCATCGCACGCTCCATCTTACGCTGGGCTACATATATATGACAACTAATTAATTTGATCTAGGGACATACGTACACATTCATGTAAAAATACCTTTTGGCAAAATAAAAAGGATCAAAAGATATCGCTGGAGTAAAATTTTTATGGAATCTTTTAGATTATTTGTCGAATCTAATTCAATTTAGATGTAAAATTTAATTATTCATTCCGTCCTTTTCAATTCAAATAAACCTTTTTGTGTTTTATCAAATACCATTAGACATGAAACAAACAATCGAGGGAAAGGATTTATTGTATATTACAAAACTCATGAATACATAAAAGGTCATCGAAACACTTAACTTAAGTGTATATATTATTTTATTTTTATTTATTTTTAATATTTCCTGCATTACATTTGCATGAGGCGGACTTAATGCCATATAGCATTCGCTACCTGTCAACCTTTAGGGCGTTCAGTAACTGATAGACTACAAGCCCATGTTGAAAAAGTTATGAGTCATTAGAACCACCAGGTGACCTATCTATAACGATATAAGAGCATAAAATAATAAGATTCAGCACTATGCCGTCACTTGTAAGCTGTCCAACTGAGTGCATGGCAGGTAGAGTGAGTACATTTTGGTCACATATTTTTAGACGGCATTCTTACCACCGATAGATCCATCAAAAATAATAAGAAAACGCGCAGTGCCGTAAAAAAATGGTGCGCTACAAAGTCGGATTTTTTTTTTATTTTCCACAATTACCGGGATAAATTTGGTCATTTGATTTTGTACGGCATCTGTGTCATACTATTTCAATACTGCTTCTAATCCATTATTCCGCAACGTCGTACAATAATCGTCGTACAACAAGGGGAAAAAATCGAGGGTTGCAATCCCCTCTCCTTCTGTAGTCCGCAACACAGAGCCCCGTGCCGCCCGCATTCAACCTTTTAAAAACCATCCAAAGAACCATTCTATAAATTTTCCTAATTTGATTTCTACAGAGCAAAATGGGCTAACATGACCTCATTTTTCGACAGCATTTAGCATGTTTCGACTCTTTCATTCATAATTTTGCCGAAACCTGAAGCATATAAATATTAGCAATGGCGATTTTACTCCAAGGCCGTTTAAGAATTATTGCAAGCAGTATTTTCGCTTCCATACTTGACACAGTAAAGACTTTATGCGAATCTATTTTTAAAAATACCGCAATTATTTTCTGAATTTGATTGGTAGACTTAAGAAGTTTCAAGTCGCAGAATTTTTTCCTTACCTATGGATTCTGTGATGGATCGTCAAGGACGAAGAAAGGCAGGATTAATGGTCGGAGGAAATAATAGGTCAGAAACAATTTGTCGTGCGACAAACTTTAAGGGTTCTTGTTGGCATTTGAGTGCTTTTTTCAATTTTGTCGTTTTCGATTTCAATAGGATCTTGATGGAACTTGGTACTAAAAGCTTAATTTAATCTAGTGATGTTCAATAGTGGTAAAAATTCAATTCAGGAGATAGATTGTGAAGAATCCACCGAAAATAGTGCTTTATGGTAGTAAGTATATAATTAGGTAAAATCAAGAAGATAGAGTAACTAGTACAATGTTTAGTTAATCAAATAATAAAAAAAACAGGATAATTAGACAGTTGTAAAAGTTCAAACGTTACCGGAGATAGTCAATGTGAGTTACAGGTATGTGATCCAAAGCGGGGAGCTGACACTGCCTGACAGGGGGTCCCCGCAATGTAATATTGTTACGAAATTAATTTGTATAAATAATAACCGCTAAAATATTACTAGTAAAAAAAACAGTTGTAATAAATTATGAGCAAAACGTGAGTTTACAATACTAGTAAATCGTGGTCAAAAATGTTATGATGGATCATGCCCTACAACGTTAAAAACAATTGCTCTAATCCCTGCATTACTTATATTCACATCAAAAACTCTCTTTATGAATCATCATAGAACCTGTTAGATCCTGTCCCAGTAAGTTTAGGTCGAATATTCGCAGTAAGTTTTGCACCAACTCAGCAAATTAAGCACAGAAAAGCTGGAACGGAGAAATGTATTCCAGCTTTAACAATTAAATGTACCATAAATAAGAACTGGTAAATAATAGAAAAGAAATTATAAAATATTTACTGAAGGTTTCAGTATTAGTAGTTAGGAGATTTAATATTATTGATGACAAATTCAATCTCTGATAAAAGTCAAAATCCAAAACGAAAAAGAAATACCAAACCAAAAAAAAAAACAGTAGCAGTCGTGGGACTGCCGATAGAAGTGAAAACGGAACTATTAAGTTGAGAGTAATTAAAACTATATGCAAAAATTATATGAAATTTTTTATGTTTCATATATAGCTATATATAATATCATATATAATATATAATAATAATAAATTTCATATATAATATATAATATCATATTCTCCATAGCTATAGATATACTATTATCATTAGCATGTCGGTGACGCGAACCGAGGATTTTACCCTCTACCAAAACGCTCAACGCGCCTAAAGAAGTTTTCACTTCAAAAATTGGTGGATATTTTTTTTTTAATGTCAAAATGTTACCTCTTCTCCACACGCACGTTTCGCTACAGGTTTTCTTAAATTTATATTGAAATATCTTGTCATAGAGTCTTGTCAGAGTTTGACCTTCTTTTGTAAGCGAGAACGTCAGTTGTCTAATTTCTCTGCTCAAAATAAAACATTCTTTAAAATCTAAGAAGAGCCATTTTGTAACAAAGGTCAGATTTCTATTATCAACTGTCCATCACAAGTTATTTCTCCAGTTTTAGTTACCAAAAGGTCATCTATTTTAACCAAAACCTTCAAAGGGTTGTGATCAACCAATCAATATTTAACATGTACTTATTTTCAAAGATCAATTGCTTAGGTATACCTAACTCCGGTCTCAAAGGGAGGCAAACATTTCTTAACTCCAGTATCCCGCGTATTTCGTCCACAGGGGATCATAAATAATTTGTCTTAAGCATTATCTTACTGAACTTAATAAGAACGGGCGGGTGCAAAAACCACATGGGGCAGGTACACGATTAACATCTTAGAGGTTAGTTACAAGGTAGTAAACTCGTAGGAAATCGAGCAGAACCAGGTACCTTATGCCTACAACGTAATGAATTGACTAAATCGGTGGCGCAATGCGACTGCTGTGCTTGAGGTCTCGGATTCGACTCCTATGTATGTATTTACAAAAAAAGTATATAAGTATTCTATCAAGCAGTCTAGTTATCATAGTACAAGTTCTGCTTAGTTTGAAACTAAATGGTGTTGTGTGTCAAATGTCCGAAATATATATCTATTTATTTTATTTACTTGTAATGAACTTCGTTCTTCATTCAATAATTATCCACTCTTAACGATGGTATTTTTTCTTCAAACCTTAATATGACCAATCAAAAAGTATGCCCACACAAATAAGAAAAGAAATTTCCCAATTTAAAAGAAATTCTAAGAGGCATATTTAGCATTTTCCTTCTCTTTTTGCAGTGCTATTGTCTTGTGTAGTTTGCGTCCTTAATTGGCTCTTGCAACACCCATGGGACGTATACGGCTACAAACATAAAACTACTGAACTGAGAACTTTGCCTGCTTGTGAATTGGGTTAGAAAGCATTGAGGTTCGTATTGCGGCAATATTTATACATATTGTATTAAGTGCGGTGGATCGGTTATTTGTGTAATTCACTTTATACGAGGCATTCCCTTCATTTCGCGTTTCAGCAATTACGATATGGATAAACGGCTTTTGTTCAATTTATAACTGTTTCACAGCTCCGGTGTTATATACGGTTCGGTAGGTAAATCCATTTTGAAGAAATCGTTACTTTTTGTTACTTGCTTTATCGAAGATATGTTTATTGATGTGTGAGAATGATATGTAGTTAATTCGTTGTTATTTACGTAGGTTTTAATAACACATTGACTAATTGGGAGTTCCATACTACAGCGCTATTGGGCCAGTTCGAACATTGTGATACCAAGATCTAACGGAAAACGAGTGTAAATTTCGTTACTATTCCCCATGACTGTATGTAATTTTCGGCTGACTCAAAGGATCGTACTTGCGACTCTCAAGTTTCATGTGTTCATGAGCGGTGGTCGACTAGTCTGCCTAGCCTTATACAGTCCACTACTGGACCTAGGCCTTTTCTTAGCAAGGAGGTTTTGGCCTACTATACCACGCTGGCCAGACGGCTTGGAATAGGGTTTGTTTCAAGTTTTCCTTCTCTTTGTAATGATGTAGTCTTGCATTCTTTGTTCCCTTAGTCGCCTTTTACGACACCTACGATATGAATAGGGGTGGTAACACTATGTATTCTTAATCCGTTACCACACGGACAAATAGATTCTTAAATAAAATAAAAATAAATTATATCCAAGATGTACAATGTGTAATTTTAGTTCCTGAAAAGATCGTCTGTTTCTTTGTTGAAATCTTTTTAATTACGGTGTATACACAGTATTAATTAAGTAATTAAATAAATGAAGGTAAGTAGAAGCAGATGAGTTTTCTTATCTTGGGAAAATTTGGTTCTAATTATAAAGTAATTTTCGTTCAAGTAAGGCGTCATCGTCAATCGCTTTTTGCAGGCAGTTTTTACAAATGAAAAAAGTAGAGATTAAAAGTATTTTTTGGGATTATAAAAATTATTGACAAGTTTTCAAATTCATGGCAAAAAAGAAATGCGTCAGTAAGTTTTATGGAAGAAGGACTGTTCAAAGAAAAGTTATGGATTTGTTCTTTGTAAGAAAGAAGTAAGAATGATGTGCTAGGTAGTAGAGCTATGCTGATTTCAGTACTAGCGGGCTGGCTCGACCGGGGCAGTACTAGCCTCCCACAGAAGACCAACCTAAAGCGACAGCATCCGTGCTGTCGTATTTCGTTGGTGAGTGTGAGACCGGAGGCCCATTGATGCAGAGGCGACAGTTATCGTGGTAACTGTGTAAGCGTTACACTGTCACGATGACTGTCATGCCTTTTACGTCCCCAAGCGGGGTCTGCATTTGCAATGAGTATGGTGACCACAACTCTTGGGTTCTATTCATGCTTTCCATCAGGCAGAGTAGAGTCACTTTGGCAGGCTCTTAATATAGAAACAAAATGTGTATTAATCTTTCAATGAAATAAAGTTTCTTGCTTCTAGTTACTAGGCATATAGGTAAAGCTATACTGCATTAAGCTGTGCGTGTAGATTCAATCCAAATGAATTTCCAACTTCCAGTAGCATGTTTACACGCGATAAAAGTTGAACTTTATTCATTAGCAGCTACAGTTGTCATTTATTTAAATGCTAAAGGTAAAGTTAGGCTATTTTTGTCTTGCTCTGACATCCTGGTCAAAGAAAAGGTCCCAGAATTCTAAAATCTTTTAAAAATTTAAAAATTCCCAAAATAGAAATTGTGTAGATCGAAACAATTAAAATCAATGCAATTTTATCATAATACTAGCTTTTTCCCGCGGCTTTGCTCGCTTGGAATTTGGTCTGCCACGTTAAGTTTCGTAACAGATCATTTTAAATCAATATATATTTTTTAAGCTATTGCATAGCGAATCAAGAAATTCCGTAACGAAAATAAACCTAACACCCCCACTCCGACCAGCACAGTGGTTCGGCGTTGAAAGTCATGCATCGTCTAACGTCGTTTCAGTTCGGCACGGTTTTTGCCTGCATGTGACTAGACGTATGCGTGTAGACTGTACGAAGCTCCAACGATCGAGACGAGCTGCTCGGAAATATTATCATTGCATAAGTTGATAAAAAATGTTATGTAATAGCTTTACTACAGCAGTCGCCGAGTTTTTATAAAAAGCATCCTATGTTACTTCTAATACCTCCAAGAACTTGTGTACAAAATTTCATGATGATCGGTTTAGTAGTTTTTGCGTGAAACCGTAACATACAAACTTATTTTCGCATTTATAATATTAGTGGGATGTATGATTCTGGAACATGTTCTTATTAAACAGCTTCCTGCTATATCTTGAAAGTAACTACCTAGAATATCACTGAAATCAACTGTAAGAACATTAAATGCTTTACAACTAAGACAGCGGAATCCTTATCAACTTGACTCTAAGAAAATTAGAATCCTGTTGATCAGAGACTGCATATAAATGACGACATGTTCACGAAAAGGAAATTACATGTTCTTAGCATAGTCTCTGTTTATCCTAAGATTCACTTTACTGGCTGTGTGAATGCTCTTAGAGTTAATTAAACCTTCATCAATCCCTTATCGGATTACTTGAAGAAGACAGAAGTTCTATCCTTTCATTAGCGACGAACTAAAAAGGTGATACAAACCCTTTAATCATCGCCTGCCTGCGCTTAATTAATCTGTCGTACGGTAGGAAAAATTACGACAAAAGTTGCTCTGACTCGGTCTAATTCGGTGACTTTCGGAATTAATTATAAAGATATATTCACAACATGTCCCTGTCAACGCGCTGGTATATCTTATATCATGACCTGTGAATATTACATGCTTCACAAAGTCACTAAATCTAAATTCATATCTGTTGTTAAGTTAATTTTACTGCTTAAAAGTGTATGCACATTAAGTTCTTGAGATGAATACTTTCTAATCGATTGTCTAATGAAGTTTTTTTTATTTAAAGAGCCTGTCAAAGTGATTCTACTCTGCCTGCTGGCAAGCATAATAGGCTAGATGACACCTTAGTCAAATTAGTTACTTTTTATCATCTGTCAAAACGACAGTTTTGTATGAAAAATGTACTAAATACAAAATTGTGACGTCACTGTTTTCGACCACTCAATTGAACAATAAAAGGCTATGTTACCTGTATTTTTCGAAATGTTTTGTGATATTTGTTGTAATGAAGTTGACATTGGTATTTATTTACGATACAGTCATCTACCCCATTAGAATCCAAGAGTTGTGGTCGCCATACTCATTGCGAACGCAGGCAATACAGTATGGTGACCCACACTATGGTGGCCTAATAAAATGCTTTTTGACGCTTCGCTTGAGGACATAAAAGCATGATAGTCATCATGGTATTGTATTGCACACACTTACCGCGATAACTGTCACTCGTGCATCAATGGACACACGGTCTCGCACTCACTACTGAAACACGACAACACGGATGCCGTCGCTTGAGGTTGATCTTCTGTGGGAGAGTAGTACTGCTCCGGTCGAGTCGGCCCACTCGTGTTGAAAGCAGCATGGCTCTACTACCTATATCTAATACCTATACTACCAATATACTATCTATTTTCCAGTAATGAATTTTTAAATACGTACTGTGAGTAGGTGACAATATTATTTTTAGTTGTTATAGTATTAATATTGAATTTCTTGGCGCCATGTGTTATTGAGTAATGTCATGTGTAGAATGTTCCACGGATTCTTTCAGAGTTGTTAAGCCTATTGTGATACCCCTGTGAATCTAAACACCAACCACAACTCGTAATAGTATGTATTTCAACACAAACACACACCTACGCTTCACTCGCCGACAAGGAAGAGCGATAGAATGCCATTATACACGATTGCCACTTACTTACTGTTTACAGTTGCTTTTATCGAAGCTGATCTGGTCAGTATGTATGTCAATTAAAACAAGCACTGACTTGCTCACTCACAGAAGTCTTATAAGGTCTTTTAATTATACACGAACCATAGCAGTATCCTTTTCTCTATCCTTCTTACTACAGTTTTTTTTCTACTCTGGCTTTCTTTATAATTATAATCATCGTCATCATCATTATCTCAGCCAAAATATGTCCACTGCTAGACACAGGCCTCCCCCAAGGTTCTCCACAACAGCCAGTCCTGTGCCGCCTGCATCTAGCAGCTTCCCACGGCCTTCATCAGGTCGTCGGACCATCTTGTGGTGGCCTACCAACGCTGCGTTTCCCAGTAATTATTTCTAATTCAATAAGAATCCTAATTGAAGTATTCAGAACTTTAATTCAATTCAAATAATTTATTAATTACTTAGTTTCCTTTCATGATTACTGAAAATTTATTTTGGCAAATCTTTGTTTTATTCGTTAACGGCCGTTTATTTTATACTGTATACTTACAATTAAGATTTTCAATCTATTCAACGGTATTGAACTCACCAAATTGTAACTACACAGACCGGAAAATTCACGCTCAAAGGTACTCTACATAAAAAAGAAATTAAGAGAAAATACCCTTTTCCTACCCAAGGTCGACGTCAATTGTATCCACAGAAGCTGTCGTAAAATGCGAATGGCAAAGTTCGAAAATTTCTTTATGAATAAATTCGAAAATACTTTTTTACATTTAATTAGCAGCCTTTTGCTTTATGTTTTATAGTATTTATTTTGTTCGTAAATTTGTGTTTACTGCGACGCAATGCGGTTAATTTACCGTTCAAACTCTGAGACTGATGATAATCTTGGTATTTGACATTTAATAATAGAAATCAAAGATAAAATCGATTTGCTCGTTAATTATCTTACAATTAGCCGAGCCGTGCAATTTCGTCTGCGTAAATGATATCTTTTTCCCGTTTTGTGTAACATTTTTCATCAATGCTCAGCTTCTATTGACCTTAGTTTGATATATATTCTATAGCCTTTTTTGATGAATAAACTATTCAACACCAAAAGAATTATCCAATTCGAGCAAGTAGTTTTTGAGATTAGAGTTCTCAATCAAACTCTTCATCTTTTTAACATTAGTAAGTATATAAATATTACCATATAAACAATTAACATACCATTGATTCGGAAATGGTTTTTATGTGTAAAAAAGTTTTCAGAAGCATATTTTTTGCCGATTGTATTTGACACTTGAACAAAAAAACCTAGAAACTTTCAGATAAATCTCGTGCCAATCAAGATAAAATGAAACAATTGAAATAAAATAACTAAGGACAAACATTCTTAAGCACATATTAATTATATCAACCTCCATTATTGATTAGTATTAACTGGTGCGGGTTGACGCTAGGAGGGATTTAGATGTCATAATAACAGCTGTTCCGAGATCCTCCTCTCACAGGCGCAAAGTGACACACCGTGTGATTATAGTCGGTTCAATTTCAACACACCACCGCCAAAAACCCGTTGAACCGACAGCCTGAGAGTATTGCCACACGTAAAAAAAGAAAACAAAAAAGAGTAATTACTGGACGTAATATATCGATGTGCCGTAAAACCCTTAAGGCCCTGGCTAAAATACATGCCCTTTAATAAGTGAAACATGAGAAGTGAGTTCCGACGGATTGCTGATAATACAGCCCTGACCTTTACAATAAAACGGATCTTAAAGGATATTCTATTATTAGGCGGGAATTGCTCAGCTGGATGTTTTCGCTTAGTTTGTAAGAAGAAGGCCGAGATCTGACAACACGGAGGGAAACTCAGTGAAGATTAAATAATTACGAGCTTATTTATACATAGGTGCAGTTGAATTTCTAATTACATACATAACGTACATAAATTTACACCCACGCATAGAACTAACGATCGTGTTCCTCATACAGATACGTCTTGGGTTAGAATTGATCTCACGACTTTCTGCTTTGCAGCCAGAATTGCATAGAAAATGAACAGGCCATTCAGTCTATACAATCCAAATTAATGCAGATATAGTTTGATTTCTAGAAACATCCAAAGTTGTTATATCGATACGTGATCAGATTTGAAGCTATTAAATTTTCAGCAACGTGTAATTTATTACTAATTTTAATAAATAGGTTAGTGGAGCAGCTTATTCTGTTTTGGGCAATTCAGTTCGAATTTAAATTTAGATTAACTAATCGTGGTTTCCTAAATAAACAGAATACTTCTATTGAAACATGTCTAGACCCTGTACAGTATTATAAAAACATGGTTTTGCAAGGTAAGCAGTTTTAAACAATCGTTTTATTGATATTTGCCGACCATTCGGTAAAGAGCAACAAAACAGCTCGATTCCCTTTTTACAGGAGAGGATGGATGTCTTTTAAAGTAATTATTTACTTATTTATTCCATTAAACCGACTTTTTAATTTAACTAGTGGTACTAGTAGATACTAGACTCTATTCAGGATCTTCTTCAAAGCCTTCAAGAGCCCTTGTGACTCATGACCGGTCGTAACAATCCAATAAACTGAAACGCTCACGTCCGAGTATCCACATTTATAAACGTATCTTACCTGCAGGTGTGAGTGGTCTTGGTCTGGGGGTCGCAGGTGGTTGCTGTGCATTATGATTGTCATCCCTTGGAGGACTTGCCACGGCACCTTCGGAGTTGTTGTTGACTGGAGGACCAGGTCCCTCGCCGGCACCCGCTTCGATTTGTAACTGAAATAACAATGTAAGAATTATTATGTATTCACTAAAAGAAACTATAACGCTATGGCAGTCGCTCTGCATGAATCGAAATTCAGTTGTATCGTAGGAGACTTAAAACTCTCAGATCTCAGCCTATTTTGAGAAAAAGGCGCTGAAGAAATTTCAAGAACATGAAGTTCACATTTAGACCTTACTGGAATTGATGTAATTTATATGACTTGTCAGAACTGACTCAGACTTTTTTTTAAACAGACACTTATACGATAGATTGTATGTCTGTTTGTATATGGCAGACTCAGTATGACAGGAACGACTGGTTTTCTTTAAAGAAAAAAGGTTGAATAATACATTGCATCCTTGTTTTAGATTAGTTACAGCTCAAGTAGTCTAATCTCACTCACACTCTTATCTTTCTTTCTTTCGTTTCTTTTTTTAGAAAGACAACACCCGCACTGTGTCGCGGGCGACTTTGCAGAAACGGACACAAAGAACACCCAGACTCAGAACAACAATTTGTGGATCACACAAAGTGCTGTCTCATGTGGGGTTTAAACCCATAACACTCAGCGTAATATAGAGAGCAACGTCGCGACCGCTTAAATCACTAGGTCAACCGTGCAGTCAATTGTCGATATATTTAGAAATTTCTAAAATTAAAAGAATAATTATCGTATCAGGTATTTTTCTATTATATATTTTTCCGATAAAATCAAAAGTTTAAATTATTAGACACAAAATGTGCAGCCAATAACAACACTCTTTAGTAACTGCTCGTTTAAACCATCATCATATATTTTTAGGTGTAACACAGTTGATAGAAGTAATTCAAAGAAAATATCTATATTATATATTTTTGGACAAACATGTAACAATATTAAATACTCTACCGTGAAAACACAAAGAGGGATATCGTGAGTGGGAAAATCTTTTCTGAAGTTCAGTGAATTCGGATGAAAGTTCATCCATCAACGTCACGGTGCTAGCGAGAGCATCAGATTTGGTTAATATTTCAGCAGCCATTATAGTACCATTATATGCGTATAACACTGACAATATATGTTACATTGTAAGTTATATTTGTTACTGTTCCAAAGTTATTTTGTAACCTAGATCTATGAGACACAGATTAACAATTTTAGGGTAAATTACTCGAGTCATGATGCTATCGGTACAAGGTAACATTGGCTAAAAATTAATCTAAGCACGCAAATATCTGCTGTCTTTTTGAAAGGTTTCTTCTTTTCAATTTAACACACTTTTATTTCTGACGTTTAAGTTGGCGGCCATTTTAAATGCGCTCGTACATATTTCAGGTTTATTGCGATATCATCCCAATTGGGTAGATGACTGTATCGTGAATAAATACCAATGTCAACTTCATTAAAACTAACATCGCGAAACATCTCGGCAAATACAATTAACACAGCTTTTCATTATTATTACGAATTATAATCAAATATACAGTAAAATATATTGTTCAATTGAGTAGTCTAAAACAGTGACGTCACAATTTGCTATTTAGTCCATTTTTCATACAAAATTGCCGTTTTGACAGATGATAAAAAGTAACTAATTTGACTAAGGTGTCATCTAGCCAATTATAGTAAATTATGCAGAAGAGTCATGTAAAGATTTTTAAGTAACATTTATTGATATAAGTTAATATTTACTTTTCAATCAAAAGTGATGATTTGAGATAGCTGATGTGGGTCTCATACACTTCCTATACCTTGACGTGAACAATGTGAACACATACAATGATATGGTCGACTACATTATATAGTGATCACATAGTAAAGTGGTGACTAATTCAACGATATGGCCGCGTCATATACATAATGATATATATTGAAGCATATATTTCTTTTTACGATAACACTAACAATAGTATTAAAATGCTGAAGAGTTTGATTGTTTGTTTCTTTATTTGGTTGAACACAAGAATTACTGGTACGATTTGAATAATTCTTTCAATGTAAGATAGACTACACTATCATTACACTATGACCAATAAGAGTGAAGTATCAATGAAAAATGTTGCAAAAACGAGCAAAAATTATCCTTTTGAAAGCTTCTATTACGTGCGCTGCGTAAAGGGTCAAAATTTAAAAATAATGTACGTAATAATTGTTACTCTTTTGAAGTTCTGAAAAGAGTCCGACAACATGTCTGTCTTTTAAAGTTGGTTCACTATAAACTTTTTTATGCAAATATATTAGTTTACGTAGTATAACATCATCCTATGGATAATAAGAGACCCAGACGAGAGAGTTTGTCTAAAAACTATTAACGCACTAATCCAAGAAACTATCCCCTAAAGTCAAATTCTCGAGGAAGGTTAAAGATTAAATATATCATTACGCTACAAACAATAAGAACGGAGTAATGTTGAAAACTGTTGAAAAAATTGGATATTTTCTTTCCTTTTACGAACTTCTACTGCGTAAGCGATTCAAGTTTTTATAAAAATAATGTATGAAATAATTATTCCCTTTTAAAATTTGTTCATACTGTATAATATTATGCTACGAGCAAGTGTACTTATAAAATCAAAAAATTTAAGATATTTATCTTATGCCTTTACTGCCTGATGGAAAGTATGAACAGAATCCAAGAGTTGTGGTCACCATACTCATTGTAAAATGCAGACAATGCAGTGTGGTGTCTCACACTATGGCGGCCTAGTGAGATGCTTTTTCCCGCCACCCTTGGGGACTTTAAAGGCATGACAGTCATCGTGGTAGTATAAGGCTCACACAGTTATCACGATAACTGTCACCCCTACATCAATGGGCCTCCGATCCTCCGGTGTAAAACTGTACTAGCATTTTACAATCGTTAGTCTATGACCATAGTCAGCGTAGGCTCATAGAAACACAATTTTTATGGTAAAGATTTATACGTATAATAACCTAACAAACTCGTTAATTAACATTCTTACTGAACACAAAGGATTAATGACCACATAAACTGTTTGAATACTGGTATTATATTACTGGAAATGTCCTTTGAAATAATGAGTAAGAAGAGAGAAAAACAATAATTGAACCTACTTTTATATTTATAATATAATATTGGTAAGTATTTGGTTTTGTTTCAGGATTTACTTGCGATGATTATGAAGCACAATACCTTTTTTGTTACGTGGTTTCAACCGAATGATACTGGCTTTCGTCACAGAAGAACTGACACTTGACAAGTTTAATAGTTTGATGATGTTCTCCTAGTCACAGCCGTTCAGGCCACGGCAGCCAGTATTAACAAAGACCGGCCAACTTTACCGGAGACTTTCTGCGTAAACACAGGTTCACTCTCTGTTACCTCACTCTCACAATTCGTTGGGACGACTATCCGACACGACCGGGAGGAATCAGGCGCAGGACTGACGGCTTTGCATGCTCTCCGAGACATTAAGTTGAATAGCATTATTATTCTTTATTATTTTTTTTTATTTTAATAGCCTGCCAAAGTGACTCTACTCTGCTTGATTGAAAGTATGAGTAGAATCCAAAAGTTGCAGTCACTATACTCATTGTGAATGTTGACAATGTAGTTTGGTGACCCACATTATGGCGGTCTATTACAATTTTTTACGCCTCACTACGGGACGTAAGACATGACAGTCATCGTAGCATTGTATTGCACACATTTACCACAACAACTGTCACCCCTGCATCAATGGGTCTCCGGCCTCGCACTCACCAACGAAACACGACAGTACACATATATTATGTTATGGTTATCAGATCAAGCCTACTTTTGCTCTTTAGGCATGAAACCATAAGTACGTGCCGTCCTCGACTTGTCGACTTAAACTCAGGGGTCCAACTATGTGGTATGTTGTTTAGCGTATACATGCATTCAAGCTTGACGTGTAACGTCACATCTTCAATAAATGTTATTTAACAATAATGAATCTGAAACTTACATTTTTCAAACTTTCAAAGGACATCGAACGAATGAAAATTCAATTCTAACATCATCAGAAGAAATAAGAGTGCCCTACGTTTCATAAAATAGAAGCAAATTCCATATTAATTTAACTATGGTATCGATGAATAGTGCTACTCTAGCTAAATTATACTTTATTGCTTCGTGGCTAGAGTTGCAATTTGACGTTAATGTTGCATACTGAGACCTTAGTACAAGGTATCTGTTTTATGTAATACTTACCTAAAGTTAGCAACAAAACATCAAGGTTAATTAACCTTTAGAAAAAGATCACCGAATGTAATGTGCCTATATAATGTACAGTTGTAAACTATATTCTTAACTCCTTAATTTTCCCTCCTAAAAATAATGTCTACTTTTATCTAAATTTGAGTAAATATAAATTCTATTTTTAGTTACAACCACACGCCCACGACAAGCCACAAATAGGCTATATAAGAATAGGATTATGCCGAAAGTACGGACCTAATTGATGTAACAGCTGTCAGTTTTACTCAAGTTGTGGCTCTAACGAATTATATTAGAAGCCTAAAATAGAAATATCTACAACATTTACGGAAGAATTCACAAGAAAATATTTGCTATCGTACTTTTTCTATTTCGCTGTTCAGTAGTAATTTATTGTGTAGTTTTTTCGTTTTATTTTTAGTACAGTACTATAACTGCACGGATGGCTGAGTATATTGACGTTTGAGTATTTTGGTTGCCAAACTCACATGGGACAGCACTTCGTGTGATCCATAAATTGTTACTCTGAGTCTGAATGTTCTTTGTGTCCCCTGTGGCATAGGAATTTCCTATTGCGAGGTCTGGACGGAGACTACCTTCCTCTCTCTAATTTTAGGGGAAATATGACGCAATTCAAGAGCGGCAACGCACTTGCCTCTTGAGATGATGGTGTCTATGAACGAAACTCATTTACAAATAGGTAATACGTGGTGCCTCTTATCCCGTAAAAAAACTGTTATTATTATCATCAAGAATCTTTTACAGTCCACTGTTGGACATAAGCCTCTCCTTAGCAGAGAGTCATATTTTAGTTTAGTCGCTTGTCACGTGTCGCTCATAATAAAAATACGAAGAAATCAAAATGTACTATCCTTTGAAATGCTCCCGTATATCGCCTGACAAATACCTATTATATCTGCTGCTACATTTATTTATGTATAGCCTAGTGATATAAAAATTTAGCACAAGTTCATTTAAATAATCTTAATTTTTTAACTGGCAATTGCTGGAGAGTCGAGCAAGGCCAGACTGCGGGACCGAAGCGTCTCTTTTACACGAAATCGTCACAAAGTAGCTCTTCAGGTCAGCGAATGTTGGCTTGGAGAAACACTTATAATGCAATGTATTTTACTGGCTGTGCCACGTAACTTCGCCTACGTCACTTCAAAGTTTTTTTTTCTCGATTTTGCAACACTTTTTATGAATATTCGGTTCCTCTTGGTA
Organism: Hypercompe scribonia; assembly: GCA_949316085.1. Lineage (NCBI taxonomy): Eukaryota > Metazoa > Arthropoda > Insecta > Lepidoptera > Erebidae > Hypercompe > Hypercompe scribonia. Next base: position 2,593,361 of record OX438976.1, on the reverse strand, counting down.
CATCGATCTAAAGCCTCAGTCGATAAATGAGCTACCTTTGTAATGCTAGTATAGATTATAACATTATTGCTGAATTCAATGTGCTGTAATAATGATAAAATGTATGTGCTTGTCATCACTTTGTATTCTACCCTTGGAGACAGATTTAAAAAAAAAATACAAATGACAAAAATATCACGTAATAAACAAAAAAATATTATCAAATATGTATTTACCAAAAATTAATTATTCCTTATTGTACTTATAAATAAGAAACAGCAGATCCTCTTTGATGAACATGATGCAAATTGGTTAGGTAAATTAATCTAAATTACGACGCCATCTTGTCTACGCTGTTTGTAATAAACCCGCGCTTTTAAAACCATAAACAAAATCGGTAACTTCAAAATTTGCACATTGATCTGAATATATTTAGCTTTTAATCTAGATATACACTTTCTTTCCAGAAAGTGCTAATCTTTACATATAATAAAGAAGGGTTACTCCGAACTATCTTAGGATATAGCAATTATTACATCCCTTAATCGATTTTCGATAATACGACATCATAACAAAAGTTTGTTTAGGGCGTTCAATGTTGATTGATAGTTTATTGTGTGTAGATAGTTATGTAACTGCGTCTTATGTTTATAGTGTATTTTTATATATCCGTAATAATGACAAAGACCATAGTTATAAAGGAGTGTCATAAATACTCTTCCATTGCAAGGTTAGAAACCAACCTTGGGACAATATGGTTTACAATGTCGTTTTAATTTATTGTAAACTCCTTGAATTATTAACTAAATAAAAAATAGTCTTTACCTGTTGTTTTCTTAAGGCATAACTTACTAGGGCATAACGTAACGACGATATTAAGTGACTACCGCCGCAATGGACGTCAACAGTAAAGTCACTCTATGTGACGAACTCCACATACAACGCAACAAAAACATATTATAGCGCTAATCTTGAATCTATACAATCAGACACGATGACCTCGCCTGATTGGAGGACCCTCTCTTTGTGTTGGAGGTACACATATACCTTCTGAGTAGAATCGACTCTCTCTAGATAGACTCTCTGTTTAAGTAGCTAGAGAACTCCTTCTTACTTTTAATATAGAGCCTGAAATACGACTATTTCATGGCAAAATATATATTCAAATGAATGTTTAATGTTCCATAGTGATCGAAATATGATTATAACGAGTACGAAGAACTTTCTTCACATTTTGATATAAAGGTATTTCTATAAATCTAACTTATAGTCTTGTACATAGTAATTAAATAAACCCTTAACTTGAAAACTAATGCAACTGCACAACTCCTTTCACGTGCAAAAAGCCAATTAGAATATTTATTACAGAAAGTCTTAAATTGTACGCCCATTTCGATTTTGTTCGTAAGTAAGTCAACCAATTATTCACATTGTACTGTAGTCAAACTTCGAAGCTGGTTCACTTGAAGCACAGGTTTCGGCTGTCGTTTTTAAGACACGTTACATTGCGTTTTGGTTTGGTACCGCGCAACTTACAATTTTGTGCTGTTTACTAAATATGTTTTCAAATCATGGTAAATACGAAAACATTATTGGTAAATTCATGAGAGAATCTACTCAAATCGTTTTTGTGTCTTTTAATTATTTTGTTCTTTTGTTGACTTATGTAACACACGGCTATCTGATTCTAAACTAGGCAGAGCCTGAGCCATGTTAACCAGACTGCTGATAACCCAGAGACCGAACAAATAATAAAACCCGACGTCCAGTTCAGTAGTCAATGTCACAAGCCTTTAGACTAACGACCCAGTCCGTTACTTTAAACGGCAGAATGCAACAAAAACTGTAAGTCAAGCATCATGGTTACACATCTCCTTACATACTTCTCATCTCACATGTATAGGTCGTACCGCCCACCGCGAAATTCATGGCGTCATCAAAATCTCCTAATTGACTTCGGAATGCGGAAATAAAACATGAATACCTACACCGACCGTCGTAAATCCGAGTTTATGGTCAAACATCCAACAATGTTCTTCACTTCGATCCCCGTATCTTACTACGTTTCTATATACATTACATATTCTCTTTAATAATATAGCATTCGCAGGCCTCGTTTACCATTGTTTTGTACAGAGAATAGCGGTGGATGGAATAAAAAAAGACGTTTGGATTCCTTATTCGAAAAGTAGAATTGCGGGCAAAACAATACGCGCAAATCCAGAGCGGCAAATGGCGTTTAATTGTCTGTGGTAGCCCTGTATTTAATATTGTTAATAAAACTTTTTGATGTCTAATTGCATTAGATGAACCCAAACTCCATAAAAATACAAAAAAAAAACTTTAGAAACCAGCTGATTCTAGCTATGTATCACTACGAATGTATTCATAAAATACTTAAAAAACACACCTCTAAAATATCTTCTAATATACTAACCGATTATCTATGTAATGTACCTAAGTATATCTATTTACATTATTAATAATGTACACTCAATTTACTATCAAAATTTCAAACACGTAAACACATTTTTTTTTGTTTACGAAACAAGGAAAACCGAAGAAACCATCTAAAACTCGTAAATTCTATTTTGGAGTTCTTTGTGTTTCGGTATTCGAACGCAATTCGGCAGTACCCAGAATAGGTCAATATGAAGCTGTGACGTCAGAAGTGACGTCACGAACTCGCCAAACGTTTCTTAATACACTGACGTCTTTAGGCGAGCCGGACACATCTAGAGGCGTCTTAAAGTTTTTTGTATTTACAAGTCATTTTTTTGTATATATTTCGAACTTGAAGTGATAATTTCTTTGGATATTTTTTAGAATTATGTTAGAGCAATTCAGTCGTCTTACCAAATCAATTTTATGTTTGTTGTCTCTTCATAATAACAAAGTAAGCAATAGTAAAATAACTAGCTAAAACCTGCGATTTCGTGTGCATGAAATTGAATGCTAAAATGTTTTTCGACTATAATATATACGTATTCAGTTTTTGAAAATTTTCAGCTAGAAAATAGTCTAAAATATTGATGATATAGTCAGCTACCCGTTAAGAAAATTTGGTCAGCATCAGTCCAGATATTTCGAATAATATCCGATCGATGTACACAGACAAAACTGATACTAGACACACTTGTAGTTATCACACAAATAACGGTATAAGCTTAAAAATTATTATTTTAGTGTTACAAACAGAAACTTCAACTATAACAATTAATAAACCTAAATTAGATATTTAAACAATCATGTACTCCTAATCGATCTCGGGCAGAAGATACACCCACAAGTGCACTCTCTGTTCCTCACTCTCAGAATCCGATGGTACCTTTATCCGACACGACCGGAGACAGCGTAAGACCGATGGCTTTATACGTTCTCCGAAACACGGGGGTTATGACCCCAACTTTCTGATTCTAGGCTGAAATAAAAAACTGCCTTTTTGGTTTTGCAGTTAGCGTATGCAACTGCCTATATAGTCTTGGGTTCGATTCAGGGTCGTACATACATACATATATTATGTTTACTATTGACGTCACAAAGAAACACACAATCCGTCTCAAGGTAGGTAAATGTTAGTCATATAAACACTTTGAACACCAGCGATTTTACCCTAAATTGTAGCCGTGTTACCCTAACCCTATTCACTCAGCTGGAGTGGGAACATTTCGTTGATATGCCCTATTTCCCTGAAAAGGTAGCTCTATGTGTTATCGCTGAATAAAAATATATTTATTCCACTTCGAAAGGAAATAACGTTTATATGAGCTCGAACCGGACCGGGGATGCTTAAAGTAAGGTTTCCGAATTCAAAGAAATAACTAAACAAATCAAGATTCAATTTACAAAGAAAATCCCTAAACGCAGAAAAAAATGTATATTGTGCTAGCTATTACCCGCTTATTCGCTCCCATGATAATTTCCTACATCGAGTTTCTGTTTTTAAATATAATGCACTAGCAAACTACTGTACATCTATTATTTTACTCTTTAGGGGGCAGAAATTGCCAAAAGTCTGTACTCGCTGTATCATTCTAAAGGCCTAAAAGTTATAAAAAAAATTGTCAGTCTCCGGTACATGTTAGGTGCATGTTACGAAACGAAAACATGGTGACATTTTCAGCTTCGTTCTTATAAGTTTCAGTAAAAAATCACTAGAATAGCATGAGCGCCCATGAGTTTTGTCAGTGCTTATATATCTATAGATCTGACAAACGCCACAAATTAGACATAATGACAAAAGTCCTACCATTCTATAGGTATCTGCAACTCAAGAGTCACTGGTTACGACCGGTTTCTTTAAAGATCGTGCTAATAACTTCGGCGAATCAATACACATTAAAATTTATATCTACTTAATATTTAAACAAATATCTCTTGTCTCGGTGTTTATAATCGCACTCCGGAACGACTAAGCCGACTTTGAACAAATTCTTGTGTATACTCCAAATTTTAAACACAATATAACGTTTGCCATGGCAGCTAGTACTCGTAAGTATTTAAATAGCTTGAACAAATCATTTACATTAGCTCGCATATTTCGTTGCAGAAGAACGAAGCAACAAGTACGTTTTGATCAAGTTATGTCAAAGCTTTTATGAAAATAGATGATGCGGGAAAGGTTTGATTGGCTATAGTTGGATTTAGTAAGGTGATATTCATTCACATGACTTAGTTGAGAAAGTGGCCATTATATATTCAATGTAACGATGGTGGGCCAAGAATTCGTTAACATTTGAATCTAACATCCCACGCAAACATGTTACGAGAGTTCTTGGTAGCGATGCTACTGGATTTTGCTGGCTATAATCATAACATATGGTTTCAACAAGATGAAATCACTTGTCACACACCGAATGAGCCCCTACCGGTGGTCGAAGACATGTTGCTGGAAAACCTGACTTTCAGACCAGGCGACATTCCATGGCCAGAAGTCCAGATCTATCCCCAGCAGACTTCTTTTTATCGGGTTATTTGAAGAATCGCGTCTACATCAATAAACCAAATACACTACGTCAACTAAAAGAAAAAATCAGTGAAGAGATGTCGGCGATCACACGGTCTACGGTCTCGGTCGGCCACGAGTACTCGAAAATTTTGGTGCTCGCTTAGAAGAGTACAAGCGTCGAAACAGTGTTCATTTAGACGCTGTAATTTTAAAAATAAATTCCTACTAATTAGTTTCTTGTAAATAAACAATTTTCATAATATATCAAATGTTTTTTTTGTAGGATTTTTTCAAATATTAACTAATGCGTGGTCTACCCCATATTTCTAGTTATCACCCACAGATTTTGCTTTCAACCTAACCCATGTAATTTTTATTAAGAAAAAAGTTACCAGTTTCTTAATTAACATTAAAATTTTATTCTTCTAACGGAGTGAAAGGAGGTTGTATAAAATTACTTTGTGTCCAATTCTCTGCCTGCCAGTTAAGATTTCTTTCAGAAAAAAACATCAGATACCTATGTTTTCCTTTGAAGCGTTTAGACATCAAGTTTCTTAGTCAACAGAAGCCAATATGGACATTTAAACCTTGTATTTACGAATAGATACTTCATAGGTAAATAAAAAACTTCATATGTTTATCACTTATTCTTAAAAAATAAAAAACTTTAGCTTCTCGTGGTCAATAGACTGCACGGATGGCGTAGTGATTTAAGCGGTCACCACGCCGCTCTCTGCTGCGCTTAGTGTTGTAGATTCAAACACCACATGAAACAACGCTGTGTGATCCACAAATTGTTATTCTGAGTTTGAGTGTTCTTTGTGTACGTTTCTTGTGTGTTTGTAAAGCTCCCCATAACATGAGACATGTTCCTAACGAGGGCGTTGTCTTTAAAAAAATAGATAAATAGAAAATTTCAATAACTTATAAATCTTTATCTTTATCTTTATTATAAATCCTTACATTTGTACATTAACATGGCCGTCACCTTACCCTCATCCAAATTAGTTTAGGTTTGACACAATGATATTATTTCTTCCACTGTTTCCCTCTCTAACCATATCTTTACCACTCAGTAGATTCATTTTTTCTTTATTCATCCGCTACTCTGTATCCATCAACTTCAGGACATAATTCTTACCATACAACATTTTGCTCATCACATGCACATTCAACGAAATCTTGATCCTCCTCAAAATCCACTGGGCTTACTATTAGGCTTCCTATAACGTATTCATTCCTTACGATGTCCATGCTAGTCACACCACACATAAATATCTGGAGGATCCTCCGACTAGGCGAGGTGATCATACCTGGCGGGCCGCGGCCCAACAGTGGGAGTTGGAATGTCGTGTAATCACCAAGTGAATCTCTATTTCATAGTTCGATGTGTCTTCACTAGATGACGCTGTAGTATATTTTTCTGTTTGTGCTACATGTAGAAGTAGCCACACATCTTAACATTCACTTTTCAACTATATACAGGCGTCTTTCATCCTTTTTTCTTTCTAAATATATGCCTACTTAAAAAATAACAACAAAATTAGAAATAAATTGTCTTGTATCCATATAACAACAATATAATCCTTCGAAAGGTCCAAATCTTTTTTTTTAATTGAGAAGTAGTCCGGGATTTAATCCTTAAACCGAATTACGAAGACGAAAAGGGTTTATAAAAACGTAATCTCGATAACAATGGTAAGATAAGTACAAAAAATTGTTCAGAGGATTCCGATTATGTTGAAAGGTAAAGTGATACCTCTCGTTATAAATATTTTGGGATGAATAATGGCCAATACTGAAGAAACTCAAGAGATTTTGCTACATCATCATAAAAATGTCAATTATCGTAATCTACAATCCTAAAACTATTTCTGAAGGTAAGTGGTTTCACTACTTTGCTTTATTCATAATCAACGGATTTTATTGACTTTTGTTACAAAGAGCAGATTTGAAGTAAATTCCAAAAGAAAATGAAGATTTCTTACTATTTGTAAATAGGTTACTTACTAGGTTATCCATGGCTGTCATTGTACTTTTCTCATCAAATCGGAACAATATTTTTTCAGGACAAAAGTAGGCAACATATTATCATAGACTATGTGCCAAATCTTAGCTCTATCTATGCCAAATTTAGTCCAACCGTTTTTACGTTAACGGAGAACAAATATTCATACGAATTTTCATGTTTATAATATTACTAGGGTTTTCAAAACGATATAAGCAGAAACAAAGGTAAAGTGCTGTCAACTAAACGTAAACAGAAAACTCCAACAAACGTCACAGAAACACATCTCCATAATCAGTAATAATGTGTATCTGTCACGTCCCCACAGTCCTCTGGGATTAGCTAGAGAGTGAAGAGTAATGTGTTAAGTATGAGAGGAATATACAAGTAAATGTGCTGTATTGCCCTATATAAAGTTTATGTACAGAAGGCCATTCAAACCAATCATAATTATAGGATGTTTAAACGACATAATGACTGTGTAGCTGCTAGCAACTTACTCGTTTTTAATTATGTCAAATTAATCTTCTACTTTTGCTTCCAATAGAAGAGAATTTCGTATTTCTGTAACTTTGAAAATGATGAATATTTATGCAATCATTTGGACCTTTTTTAGTCTCTGAGAGCTAAAATTTCCAGAAATACTTTCTGCTTCCAACATAAAAAAATCAGATGCCAAAATTTCAAGTTTGCAGTCCTGTCTTTGTAACTGTAGTCTTTGTAGCTCTGTGTTGATGAATTAGTCAGAAAAGAGAGAGAGAAAGAACTCTATTGAATATGTCTTAACCAAAAACTCGATGACGTCAACGGAAGTTGACTGTACAACTATTAAAAGTACACAGCGACTATATTTATAGCTGTGGTCAAACGAACCCTTTACAGGAAGTCACCATAACAAGTTAATAAACACCAATAAATATGAAAGCCACCCAAGTGAATTGCTTTCATCTTCCTAAAAGGAAATCAATCACTAACTTTCATACCTTAACACGCGTAGCACGGTCGTAGATGAGAGCTGCGCAGTTTCGTAGACATACTACGCCGTAGACTAAATGCGTCATAACTGTAGTAGTAGTAACATCATTGATTTGCATCGTTAAGTTCTTGCGAATAAATGAATATTTACTTACTATTTTATTTTTAATCTAACATATGTTTATTAGAAATAAAACCTATTTAGTACATATAAAAACAGTTTAATGTACTGGTTTTCTGGGACGCTGTAATGACACTGGGACGTGTCGGACCATCCTACATTCGTACGTACTTAAACATAGCTCTCTCACGGTAAATATATACAAGGACTTTTAGAATTAAATTAATCCTTAGACGTACAAAGGACCTACCTACCCTTTCTCGTCTAATCTCCTACAGAATGAACAAAATAAGGTACAATTTCTAACCATTCAAACAAAGAACCTTTGATCTACTCTTTGTTTTGGCGTGCAGAATGTTTGATAAATAAACGGCAGATTTAAATGTGTTTAATTGTTACACGACAAAGTCTCCTCGAAATTGCCTGTCACATGTTCTGCATAAATTATGTTAGGTAGGCATTAACTTGAAAGTATAGCTAATTACAAATATAACAATAGAAATGTTTGAGGCAGCTAAATTGACATTTTTTGTAAGATTGCTTGTATTATGGTGCCGTCATTGCACGCGACAAAATCAATTAGGAGTAGGTGGCTTTAGAGCAAAAAATATATATCTATAATTTGAATTTGTGAACCAATATTGTAAGCTTTTCAGGAAATTTTAAGCATCACACGTCCAATCAGATACGACTTCAAAATCTTTGACAAAAGAGGGTACTCCGGTACCTACGTGCTTGTGATACCTGAGTTTCAAGGGTACGTAGGTGGCGATATTCATTCAGTAACAGGTGAGTAACTCGTTAGGCTACGTTAGTTAATAACTTTTGCTAATTTTTATTTTGTGTAGATAAGAAGAAAACTACAAGAGTTTATTGTTTTATATATTAAAAAAAATAAGTCGGTTTGCGTACGGTGCAAACTCAAAAACTTACGTATCGATTGAACCCAACGTACAACACGTGATTTTTCTGTATCCTGAACTCTCCACGTGGTGGCAGATTAAGACTACGGAGTATCACCACCCCTGTTCTTCCCATGGGTGTCGTAAGAGGAGACTAAAGGAACAAAATATGTAATACAAAGTCACTGCAAAGAGAAGGGGAAACTTGAAACAAACCCTAGACCATCGTCTGGCCAGCGCGCTATAGTAGGTCAAAATCTCCTTGCTAAGGAGAGGCCTATGTCCATCAGTGGGCTGTTGAAGGCTGTTGATGATGATAATATAAAACGCTTCAGAAATATTTTTAATATATTTTCTGTAACCATACTGTGCCACAGCGAAGTGTGGCAGGGTACAGTTAGTATATGTGTATTAAAATCGTATCAACATCCTTATCAGCCTCAGCCTAAAAAACGTTCACTTTTAAACATAGGTCTCTCTGAAAGGACTTCACAATGGCTGGTCCCGTGGTGCACACATCCAACGTCTTCGCACTAGCCAAAAAGAAATCATATTTCTATATAAAATTGTTTACAGTTTTAAATTGTCATATTACATTTTAATTGTAAGGGTATGCACGGCCAGATTAAGTATACTCAGTTTGTATACCGTGGTTGCCGACCACGAAGACTCAGGTTCGATTCCCGGGTCGCGTCAAAAAAGTGCTATTGGATTTATCTCATTATAGAAATGTTCAATAACAGCCTAGAGTTCGGCAATTGTTTTAATCGTCATGCCTTATAAAGAATGTACAGCTGTTGGTGGTTCGCCTGAGCGGTCGGATAGTTGTCCCATTGGATTTGGAGAGTGAGGGAACAGAGAGTGCACCTGGGCTTTGCACACACTTGTACCCTACATCTTCTGCGCAGTTGACAGGTCTACGTTGAGACTGACTGTGGTCGAAATCAGCTAGGAGTAATATATAGTGTACCCACGCAAGATTGACAGTTGCTGACCAATTCTAGTAGTTCAGTATTAGTTTATTTATAACCAGATTAATCACTTAGAGAACCCTTATTAAGCGGTAAGTGATGGATCGGTTCGACCTAGAAATGTTGATTATAAAGAATATCTATGGTGAATGTTTTCAAGAAACATTTAAACTATACTGTTTCATACAGAGAAATTACTTCATTACAATCAATTTATTTGTTTATTTACACTTTATGCACTTTGTACATCGGCGGACTTAATGCCCAAGGCATTCTCTTCCAGTCAACCTTAGGGAGGTATAGAAATATTGTAAGGGAGGTGCACAGAGGTTACATTGACAACGTCATAAGTACCTACGTCATAAATACACACATAAATATAGATATTTTATATAGATCTAGATATTTTATAGTATTTGTATTTCATAAAAATAATTATTTTGTAAATGTCGTAAGAGGCGACTAAGGCAGCAAACTGCTCTGGACAATATCAATACAAAGAGAAAGCAAATTTAAAACGAACCTCATAGCAATTCATTTGCCCAGCATGATACAGTAGACCAAAACCTCCTCTTTATTTTGTGTAGATAAGAAGAAAACTACTAGAGTTTATTCTTTTATATATTTAAAAAAAATTAAATCGGTTCGCGTATGGTGCAAACTACAAAACTTATGAATCGATTGAGCTCAACATACAACACCAAACTTTCCTGTATCCTGAACTCACCGCGTGTTGACGGGTTAAGTAAAGGAACTCTGTAATACAACGTCACCGCAAAGAGAGGGGGCAACTTGAAATAAACCCTATACCATCTCGTCTGGCCAGCGTGGTATAGCAGGCCAAAACTCCTCCTTTTTAAGCAGAGGCCTGTCTAGCAGTGAACTATTAAATGATGATGATGATAATGATGATGTATGTACCTCTTTGTTAATTTCAATTTAGTTATACATTACTAGCGCTATTAGCTGCGCCGCGCGGTGTTATCTGCAGTTTATCAGATCTTTGCTCATCCCACAAGAGCACTAAATTTTTTCAAGATTAAAAGCTTATGCGTAAATCCTGGGTATCACCTACTTCCTATTAAAAATTTTATCACAATAAGTATAGCCAATTGAGCCTGAAGAAGTAACATACATTTACAAACCTTTTGCTTGTAACATTTGTGTGACTAGTTAATGGAACTACCCTCTTGGTCAATTGTATAAATTTTGCGCTTATTTTGCGCGTTTAAAGACGAAGGTCAGATAAAATTATCGATTTACTGTTTAATTTGAAATAACTGACGTCAGTCAAATTGTTCAAAGATTGTGGTACTTGAATATTTTGACTCGTCGCGGTACAGAGGTCTGTACAATTACAGTTCAAGTTTAATTAGTTATAGACATAAAACAAAATTTATTCAAAGCAATTCACTAGGTAGTAGAGCCAGCCACACTGATTTCAGCACGAACGGGCCAGCTCGACCGGGGTAGTACTACCCTCCCACAGAAGACCAACCTAAAGCGCCAGCATCCGTGTTGTCGTGTTTCGTTGGTGAGTGTGAGACCGAAGGCCCATTGAAGCAGGGGTGACAGTTATCGCGGTAACTGTGTAAGCCTTACACTGTCACGATGACTGTCATGCCTTTTACGTTACCAAGTGGGGTGTGAAAAAGCATCTCACAAGGCCGCCATAGTGTGGGTTACCATACTGCATTGTCTGCATTTGTAATGAGTATGGTGACCACAACTCTTGAATTTTATTCATGCTTTCAATCAGACAGTGTAGAGTCACTTTGGCAGGCTCTTAATATAGAAAAAAAATTGAAATTCGATAATTTTTGGTTGATTGTCGAATAATAATCAGTAGACATAGTAATGGATGTTCAATGTTGAATTAGAACCCATTGCAATAACAGTTAGGACAATTTTATAAGAGTACTGCGTCATTCATGCAAATATCGTAAATTTTGTCTGACATAACTTTTTACAACACAAAACTAATTTTCTTTTATCAACAAAGTAAAATCGAAACAGTATTTCATATAAATAATAATAAAATTATTTGTAAAAAATGTTACCTACGTATTCGGTACCCTCAATACGCGCAATGTGATCCAGACGCTGATAATATGCACAATCGATGGACCTGACTGGCCACATACTTACTCTTCTCATAATTAAAATCGTAAAAGTGTCTTTAACACTCGGTATGGTGATAAAAAATCTTCTGAAAAGTCGAAATCAGATGATATGACAAAATTCACACCTAGACTAGCTGTTTAAGTTATAAGTAAATTATTGATACATTAATTATTTATCAATTAACTACTTGGCAATTATTCAGTGCATTATTTACATATAAATCTATTATACTTTATAACATTCTGACCTTTTATTTCAAACAAAATAATTCCAATTACAAAAAAAAATGACGCTATGGTCATGTTAAGAAAAAAAGTTCCTTATTTGAAATTCAAGTCCACAGACACTTAAAAATAAGTCATAAAACCGCATTTCGGTGGCCCGCCCGCCGACTAGCAAAGGTAACACTTACATTCGGTCTCTGCGGCAACGGTAAGCTATCCACGCCCATCTTGAAGCACTGTCTCACTTATTACATATTATTTATGTTTTTATTAATGTTTTAGGTTGTTTATGGTGTTTTTTTAAATATTATCTTTAGCCGCTGAGCGGCCGTGTGTATACTCCCATGGCGGAAGGAGAGAACTGGATGAAATAGTGGTGGGCAGATGTCATGAAAACGATCGTGGTTTTACTTAGATAAACTATTTAGCCTACTTTTGGTGAACATAGCTTTCTACATTTATATACGTTGGTGCAAGTAGCACATAAACAATAGACCTATTTTCTTTCTTGTTGTATGACTTACATGAAACTCCCAAAACATGTCATCTATCTATAATCAACAAAAAGATTGCATGTCTCACTCAAACTGAATGAAACAACACATCGTACCGATGTCGAACCTCATGACTTAGAAATATTATTCCTATGAACTTAACAAATATCCTTTACCTACGATGGTAACTTAATACTCTAAGACGAATAAGCTACCTTATATTACTTTACCTAAAATAGTATCGATAAATAACTTACATCCCTACGGTGCTTGATGCTGCGCGCGCCGTCCAACCCCAAAGTCGGCCTCACACCTCATCTCGCATAACCGATGTAAATTACACTCTTCTCCGTTGCAATAGAGTTCAGTTCAGTTGCTCAGTGGTTCGTCCTTTACTTTGGTTATCAGAACAAGTTATGATTGTCAGCGATGTGACTGCCTGTATCACTTTAATTTGAGAAAAATAATGCATTAAGTCAATTTTAGCCACAGTATACCGGACAAACGAACGGACTTGTAGATCACTCATCCACTCGTTTGTCTATGGTAAGTCGTCTTTGGCGATGGTAACTAGCTACAATTGACCGACCATAGCTAGTTATTTACCGGCTATCACTACGTTATCACCCAGTACCACTAGTAAATATGTGCGCCTGCACGGTAATTGTCATGCCTTTTACATCCCCAAGCGTAACGTGAAAAAACATCTCACTGGACCGCAATAGCGTGGACCACCATATTGCAATGTCTGCATTCACAATGAGTTTAGTGACCAGCACTCTTAGATTCTATTCATACTCTCCACCATGCAGAGTAGAGTCACTTTGACAGACTTAAAAAATAATTTAAAAAGAAATATCAACTGCGTACTCGTATATGGCAACTGCTCCGTTTCAAATAGTCATAGTTTCATCTTTTGTATCTTACATTACTCTTTTATAAATATTCTATATAATGTAAAAAAATCATACAGATCTGGCAGAGAGGTTGCGAGCTTAAAGTCTTTAAACAAACTATTAAAAATATTTTCAGCTTTAGAATTTTAGTCTATATATATTTGTGATTTTTAACTTTCTTTAAATTTTTAATAATGAACTTTAAAGAAAAACTCGATTCTTGATTCAATTGAATATTTATTTGGTTGAAATTGGACCGGTTAGGTGCGACTATCGACTTCTCGAAGACGTAGGAGCTAGGCGTGTGTATTCTTGCCTCTTATCATCATCCCTGAATTTCCATTCCACCAAAACAAAACGTAAGTACACCAAGACGAACTTTAAAAATAAGAAAACTGACTGCACGATTGGCCTAGTGGTTTAAGCGGTCACCACGCCGCTCTCTACTGCGCTGAGTGTTGTGCGTTCAAATCCCACATGGGACAACACTTTGTGTGATCCATAAATTGTTGTTCTGAGTCTGGGTGTTCTTTGTGTCCGTTTCTTGTATGTTTGTAAAGTCCCCCGCGACACAGGATTATAAAAAAAAATAAGAAAATCTTTCAAGTGGGCACAGGTAGAAACAGAAATGTATGCATGCTTGGACAGGCATTACGTATTATCCCGACACCCTTTGTGCACTCTACTGAGAGATGACGTAACACATGTTTGACCTTACCCTCTATACCCTGACAAGTCTCGTCAACTGAAAATGTATGAACAAAGTTATTTTTACACAAATTCCTGTGTAAATGGAGTTTTTATTTTAAAATTCTTACTAAGTTAATATTAGGACATGTATTTCCATTATATCTAAATGTGGATAATATCTACTTAACATAATTTTAGTAATATGAATGCTCAGTTGGCGGCAAAATTTAAGGGTGACCAATTTATAGTCAGCAAAATATGAACATGTGAGCCAATGTTACTAGATCACAAAAAAAATGCTGACGGCCTGAAATATACTTGAAAAAAAGGAATTATTTTAAATTTAAACTAACTCTAAACAGTTCAAAAAGTATTCATTCTAAGTGCCTGACATTATGTAAACACCTGTCCAAGTGGTTGAAATGATTCCACGGTCTTCCAGAAAACTTTTGATAAGTAATTTTTTGATTGAATTTTCCGAATGAACGAAGACCAACCTCACTTTCCTTCTGATTCCAGGAGGAAAAAATAAAGAGTGACAACGCAGTTGCGACTCCTGAGGTGCAGGTATAGTCACCTACTATCGGGGGACCACATCTCGGCTCGGTTGTCCCTGTATACAATTAAAAAAAAACAGATAAACGCTCTTTACTCACGTCTTAGCCCCTCAACCTAGGTCATAGCATTAACTTAATATAACGACTGGAGGTACGCACTGTACATAACTACAAACGCAAACAGGCAATACAAATGTCAGCGATATTGACAATTAGAACAGTAATGTTGTTTATTTGTTTAGTTGTGTTATTTATTTGTGTTATTTATTTATGTTATTTTTTTAGATACAAAGAGACATTTATATAAAATAATAATCCCTACTAATATTATAAATGCGAAAGTAGCTCTGTCTGTCTGTGGGTCTGTTACGCTTTCACGCCTAAACCACTGAATTTTGATGAAATTTGGTATGAAAATAGAACTGAACTTGGGAAAGGACATAGGATACTTTTTATTGTGAAAATAAGGAGAGAAGGGGTTGAAATAGGGGACGGAAGTTTGTATGGAAGTTCCTTATTGTCAAACATAAAATTATGATGTTTTCTTTTATGTTGTCCAATTTTGTCAAATAGTCTAGACCTTGGGAACTTGGCTACTCCTTACCATGTCGCGTGATATAACCGAATTCCTAGCGCGAAGCCGCGAGTGGAAAGCAAGTATTATATAAAATCATTGCACAAATAAAAAAATTAAAATCTTATCATACTTTTATTTTTATCTCGCCATTTAGGAAACGATTTCAAAAACTTTTTACCTGGAAGGATTTACTGAAGTTGGATCGCTTTAAAATGTAAAGAAAACCCCTGAAGCTGAATATGAAGAAAGAATTAGAGTTTGTTACAACTGATGTTAATTATAAGGGTTATTTTCACGTTTCATTTTTTTTTTATATTAAGAGCCTGCCAAAATGACTCTATTCTGCCTGATGGAAAGCATAAATAGAATCCAAGAGTTGTGGTCACCATACTCATTGCAAATGCAGACAATGCAGTATGGTGACCCACACTATGGCGGCCTTGTGAGATGCTTTTTCACCCCGGTCGGGGACGTAAAAGACATGACAGTCATCGTGACAGTGTAAAACTTACACAGTTACCACGATAACTGTCACCCCTGCATCAATGGGCCTCCGGTCTCACACTCACCAACGAAATACGACAACACGGATGCTGGCGCTTTAGGTAGGTTTTCTGTGGGAGGGTAGTACTGCCCCGGTCGAGCCGGCGCGCTCGTGCTGAAATCAGCGTGGCTCTACTACGCTACATGGCATTTCATCTGATATAGCTTATTTAATACTACTACTTTGATATAACTCACTAAAGAGAACACAATGGATTTCCACGCTACAGAATAACACATTATATTTACCTACTAAAAAAATACTCTATAATCCTTGTATTGCGTATTGTGTAGGTAATTTTTCTTTTTACAATTGAAATACCGACGGAATAAAAAAGTCCATTGACACTATCGAAGACCATTTTTGCTGTTCCTGACGTTAGTACCTTCAATTTAATTTTTTCTTTTTAAAATATTTGTAATTGGTATCATTTTATACGTGAGTATAAAATACCCTAAGTAACTCATTTTTATTTGTTTTTTTTTTCTATTTTTAGCTCGCAGGGTACTTTACGAAGATATTCTACAATGACACCCAAAAGCAATAAAAAGAAGGTACACCAAAAAGGTTGAAAGAGTCACTAGTTACTTAGTAAACATCAAGTAATTTGTAATATAGCTTATACGTCAGAATAACACATAGGCTATTATTTTTCCCGAATAATTGATATATATATACAAGTGAAAAAGCATCTCACTAGGCCGCCATAGTGTGGGTCGACATACTGCACTGTCTCCATTCGCAGTGAGTACGGCGACTACCGCTCTTGGTATCTATTCATGCTTTCCATCAGGCAGAATAGAACCACTTTGGTAGGTTGCTATAAAAAAAAACCCAACTACAACTACATTACTTTATAACGACTGGTATTTATATTAATTAGAGGCTTTGATATCAAAACGAAACAATAATTATTTATTTTTCATTCATTTGTTTTTACTTTCTATGTCAATTATAAGTATAGAGTAGTATCAAAGAAGTATTCATTAAATACTCATATTTTGTCATTTATAGTTTCTTATAGTTTTAGAACTTTTTGTGGCATGTGAAAACCCCTTAACTTATTATTTAGTTGATTTAATACTGAAGTTTGGTATGTTAACACTTGAACTTGAAGATATTTCAGAAGGTGAATTGTAAATGTTTCAGAATGGAAAATCAATAGACGTAAAATAGAGTTTATTACAATTTATCATGATTTAAGCAAAACCCTTAATAAATAAGGTGCGCGAAAAATCATTGTTTCTAAAATTTTTTTAACTTTTTTTCTAACCTTTAAATTTTTTTATATGTTAAGGCAGAGTAATTCGATGAAGGAGTCAACCGGTTGTCATTTTCTTTTAATGTATTTGAATCTTTGATTTCTTAAATGCTGAAAAACAAAACTGTGACAAATTGTCTATGGAACTCAAAAATAATGTAATTTAGTATCAGCGTAAGATTTTTAAAATTCGAACAAACCAAACAGAATCAATTCTTTATTCACGTATTGTAAATTTAAAAAAAAACAAGTTGTTGTCTTGGTGACAACGCTTGACAGAGATCAACAGTGCGGCATCTACACAATTGTTAATAGCACCAAATTGCGGTCAGTAATCTGTTCAGCAATCGCAGTAATTACACTGACGCCCACTCATGAGATTTGTCGATACTGCGGGGAGTACGTTCAATGATAATGGCGTGGTTCAGAGATAATGTTACAGAGTATTAAGAACACCTAGGAAATTGGTAGCTCGAAGATCGCGTAGACAGGCCAGTTCTAGTGATTAATTAATGTCATCGTGGATACTGGAGATTTAATAGTAAGATTGAGGTCATAACACCTGGTATTTCTTCTCGTTTTCCTGCAATCTGTGATAGTGATCATGACAAAGAAGGATTTGACAGAAAATCGAGAAAAGGTGTTATTTAAATTGACCAATAAGTGCGCGTGGTGTCAGAGAGGCCAACTTTGTCTTTCCCCTCGTACGTAAGATATCAGATTTTACACATCAAATACGGCTACAGTAAGGGTTGCTCGTTATCATGGCCCGTAGCAAAATAAAATACATTTCTTCTCTTCTTAAACAAAAACCTCTTTATTTAGATAAATAAGCTTTAGAATAGAACACGGCACTCGCTTAGAACAGAGGGCTTCCTTGACAGCTGAGGTGAGAAATAAAATTTGGAATTTATCTCCCTGCACAGACTCAGTCCACAAAATATGTAGAAATATACCTAATAAAATTCTAGTTTTATGTCCTTTGATAGTATATCGTTAAGTTTTGTAATAATTATTCTTGTAACATTTAGTTTAAAGTAGATATGATGTAATAGAATTAGTTGATTTTCTTTATTCAATTGAATTTAATTACTTACATATTTGTTAGTAAATCAATGTTGTAATTTTTTTAATTATGAATTCGAATTATGTTTTGATGTATGGGAAAGATTTTTTTCATGCTTGATCGCAACTCCGATGCTCTTGTTTCTGACAGTGTGAAAAATCTCTTCGAATCTCCTATCGCTTCCTAAAGGATGCCATCGCGATGATGCAAGAGGCAGAAGTGTTTGGAGTTACAACTAACAATCTCCGCGACGGTGATGTTTGTCTTCAGACGCTCTACTTTGAGCTGGACCAGGAACCATATAATTTTTTTTTTTTTTTTTTTATACCACGACGGTGGCAAACAAGCATACGGCCCGCCTGATGGTAAGCGGCTACCGCAGCCTATGGACGCCTGCGACACCAGGGGCATCACGTGCGCGTTGCCGACCCTTCAAAAACCTATTAACCCCCTTCTTGAAGAACCCCATGCTGTAGTTCCCAGGGAAAACCGTGGCAGGGAGCTCATTCCATAACGGGATTGTTCGCGGGAGAAAATTTCTCTGAAACCGCACTGTGCGCGACCATTTAGGTTCCAATGTATGTGGATGAGCTCCCTGACGATGGCGAGCGGTGCGAAAGTATCGTATAAGTATAAGTATATAATCCTAAAGTCTCCTCCGAAATCTGGAGTACTAGTCTCTAGGATGACAACAATTGTTCTAAAGATAAACACATTTTAAAACCAATAGGCAAACAAAAAATAATGATTTTGTGTGTTAGTATAGACAATGTCTTATTAAAACCGCCTAACTCTCAGGTCTAAACTTGCCAGAGATCCATTATCAGTAGATAACAAGCAGAAAAATTTTAGCGACTATCTATTCATTTGATGTTTCAAATTAATAGTTAATAAAACTGTGCCCATTATAAATACATATAATACATTAATCTAACATCTGTACTCCGCACTGGTCATTTTACCGCTCATATTAGTCGTAGCGTGAAACTTCTATGAATACTTCCGAGATTGACTCATTTAGTAAAATAAACACCAGAAAAAAAAAACTATTCACTTTTATTATTTTAATATGAATGTTAATTGCTAAATGCATACTCACATCGTATAAAATCATGTCAAGAGTCGTTATCTCGCTCACTTGTTGCACTGTTCTTGTATCAATTAGTTTTATTTTCTACACTATGTCTTTCATCTAAATTAACCAATTATCAAATTAGTAATCACTAAAAAAACAAGTAAATTATAAAAAAAAATTGATTCTAAATTCAAATTGCTTTAAATAACAAAAGAAAAAAACAATAGTCTCTGCACTTGAATGAGTAATGATATTCTAAACATAAAACACCTAGTTTATTAACACAGAGTGTTCGATATTCAAATTTTAAATCTATTGCAGTTTTACTTTATGCTTTGCAAACCAAAACAGTGTTGTTGACTGAAATATAGTTTCTTCAGCGAGGCAGGCGAGCGCACTCGCTGAAAGTACGATGTACACTAGACTAAGGGCAGTTGGCGGCTTCGAATTGTAGGCTTGCGTTCCTGGGCGGGGCGACGCGAGAAGAGCGCAGATTTTAATTCAGTTAGACTGCAAAGGCACTAATCATTACAACACTAGCCTTGCTTTTAAATTGTAGTTGGAAGAAGTCTAATTACATTGAAGTAGAGTAATCAGATTACGTTGTCTGATAAACGAGAAGAGGCGACTTCAAAGGCATTCGCGTTATTTTAAGAAGTTTATTCATTCGAAGAAGTGAGAAAGATGAAAATGGGTGTTCTAAATCTATTATGTTTGAAAGAGGTAATAGAGAACTGACAATTTATGGTTTCTTGATGTTAAAACGCAGAGAAAATTTTGTGTGTACCCCTTTTTCGACAAATATGGAGTAGCTGCGACCAGTGGTTTTGCCCACGGCCGTTGTTGTAAATTGCTCATTCTACAGAAACATCACATTTTACAGTATTTCAGACTATAATCAATCTGTGTGCTAAATTTCACCCAAATCTGTTCAGCTGTTTTTGTGTGAAAGAGTAAAAAATGCTTATAAATCCATACAAAGTTTTCTCAGGTAGTAGAGCCACGCTGATTTCAGCACAAACGGGCCGGTTCACAAATACTATCTTCTCACAGAAGACCAACCAAAAGTGACAGTATTCGTACTGTCGTGTTTCGTTGGTGAGTGCGAGACCCAGAGGCCCATTGCTGCAGGGGGAACAGTTATCGTGGTAAATATGTGAGTCTTACACTGCCATGATGACTGTCATGTCTTTTATGTCCCCAAGCGGTGCGTGAAGAAGTATTTTACTAGGCCACCTTAGTGTGGGTCACCATAGCAGTATGTTTGCATTGTTAATGAATATGATGGCCACAACTCTTGGATTCTATTCATTCTTTCAAAACAGAAAGACGAAATGAAAAATAATTGGGTATTTGCATGATTTTCCAATCCATCAAATAGTTATGTCTTATTATTTTTAAAAAACCTTTAAAATTTTTGAAAAAAAAATTTTTTTTTTATTTATAAACATTTAAACTATTTAACAATAAAAAAATTGTTAAAATTTAAACGTATAGGTAGCTCCCTCTTGCGTATGTGACGTCATTGTGCATATTCCATTTAAATTTGTTCGCGCCAATCCACTCAGAATGTTTTTATAAACACGCCTGATCAGCTGTTGTGATTGTTATTTAAAAAAACAACTGTTTAAATTATTTCAAAGCAAAAACATAAACTTTATAACTTTTTAATATGTCATTAAAAAACAGTGGTTGTTGGTGTATTGTACCAACATGTAAAAATACCGGTAAATCTAATCCAAATAAAAAATTTATAAATGTTCCATCAAATAAATTAAAACGAAAAATGTGGTTGGATGCATGTTGGAATAAAAGTGAATATTCTTTATCAAGTCGACTTTATTGTTGTGAGGATCATTTTGATGTAAGTAATAATAAAAATCAAAATAATTTTATTATAATCAACTTATAATCTCAAATTTTTTTAAATATTTTGACTGTAAATGAGTAATTAATTATTTTCATTTTAGTTAAAATCAGATATAGAAAATTATTTAGAGTGGAAAATGATTGGTGGTAACAAACGGATGAAAAGTAATATTTTGCCACATAAATACATTGAAGAATCAAAATTTAAATTTAAAACTGTAGAAGTTTCTCCAATGGAAGTAGATCAACAAAGTTCTGAGAAATCCAGCTTCAATTTTGATGATAAAATGATAGGTCCAAATTCAAGCAATAATATCGATAATATGGATCTGGAATATTTGGATACTGCCAATTCTACTGCATCTCAAGATTTTAAAACCAGTGTATTTTATGTTTTTTATGATAATTTTCCTCCTCAAACTATAAAAGTTAATGCTGCAGTTCAAGTCAAGATAAGAAGTTTGTATAGGAGTACACAAATTCAGTGTAAATAAACAGTGTAAATTCAGTGTAAACTCACTTTAAATAAAAACCAACTTAAAATTTTTTTCAATAATTTATCATTCGTCGTTTATCATGCATTCAAATGACGCGCCAATAATATGCACAATGACGTCAGACCAATCACATCACGTTTCACATCACGTGATTTTTACATCATATTTGACCAGTTTTATTTATTTATTTATTTAAAAATTATTTGTAAAAATTAAATTTTAATCTTACGTAGGTATTTTATGTGTATCAAAGAATTTATTAACTGAACTTTATTTGAAAAATCGTTTTCATGCAAATACCCAATTGGTTTACTTTCTATGAGAGAGAGAGAGAGACAGACAGAGAAACATGCGCACGCCGCATAGCTTACTACACTATAGCGAAAAGTGTCGTGACAACTTTTCATCTGATTTTTTTCCGTCTAGCCTCCTTCGCAGCGCGTGATAAGGAACTTTGTTCCAATAATATAAAAATTATAATCATATTTGATATACTATTTTCCCTTCAATATCGTCTAATACTTACGTTGTGGAGTCTGATAGTACTCATTCCCCGTAAAAGATTGAAGTTCGCCCGTATTCAAGTATAAATGGAACTCACTACCAGCTCACGTGTTTCCCTCCCACTATGATCCCGGATCCTTTAAGTGGGGTGTGAAAAAGCATCTCGCTACACCGCCATAGCCTGCCTCGCCATACGGCATTATTTGAATTCGCAATGAGTATGGCGACGACCAATCTTCACTTTAGTAGGCTTCTATAAAAGAAACAAGAAAAAAAGGTCTCCTCGACTTAAGCGATACCACGGCCTCAAACAAATCCATTGATAACAATTCTTTAAATTAAAAAAATCCTTGTGCATACACTCCGCTGGCAACACAGAGGGGCGCCCAAGTTCATTGAGAGCCGAAGGGTAACAATTAACACTCCCGTCCCGACCGACACACCACATGGAAATGTATATTATTTAAAATATTATGGAACAATGGTCTACTGCGTCGCGCGTGAGACGCAGTAAAGAGTGCACGTACATTTACTGTGTATCGAGCTTGCAATATTTATATAACGTTATTAGTTATTAGCGATTATGGTTGATAGTAATTCGGTGTCTGGTGAAGATGACGCGGATAAAAGTGATACTGATATAATTAATGCGTGTGAAAGTGAACTACAAAATTTATATCAAAATACCCTCGGAAATAATATTAATAGTCCAATTTTAAATAATTCAAAACCTGTCGAGAAAAGGCAAAGGGAAAGCAGCGAGGGTAGTATCGAAGACGGCTTTATTACTGTTGTAAAGAGAAGGTCTAAGAAGTTTTTGAGGAGTAACTCTTTGGATGTACGGGAACCGAGTACTAATGGAGACGGAGAAATTGAAGGTAGATATGAAATATTTTTATTTTCACTTAAAATATTACCAAAACAAATGGCGTTGGCGAAGCTATTACGGAATGAAAATGTTCAAAACATCACTACTGTGGAATACAAGAGTCCATATAAAGTGCTGATACGATTAAATTGCAAAGAAGAAGCAGAGAAGATAGTTTATTGTCAGAAGCTTAAAGAACTAGACATAAAAGCCAATTATGCACATCAAAGCGTTACTTCCTATGGAGTAATAAAAGGTGTGGATTTAGAGATAAGTGATGATGAAATTATGCAATCTTTAACCTGTGTAACTAAAATATTAGCTATTAAAAGAATGAAAAGAATTGATACAACTGCAAAATGGATAGATAGTGAATCTGTACGCATTTGTTTTCAAAGCCCTTCAATTCCACCATATGTTTATGCCTATGGCTGTAGATTTAGAGTAGAGAACTACGTGTTTCAGGTTACGCAATGTTCTGCTTGTTGGCGATATGGCCATATTAAGAAATTTTGCCCTTCCAATAATATTCTCTGTCCTAAATGTGGACAAGCTCATGCCAACTGTGATACGCAGTTATTTAAATGTCTGAATTGTAAAGGCCCACATATGGCTCTTGATAAAACGTGTCCTTTCTTCTTGAAAGAAAAGAAAATACGCTTAATTATGAGTCAAGAAGATGTTGGTTACAGAAGGGCTTATGATATTTTTTTGAAGAACATACAAAAAAATAAAACCATAAAAACTACGGTACAAGGGTCATCGTCTACGAATGTTAACAATACATATAGCAGCATTGTTCAAATGACCTTAGCCAATCAAGAAGATACATCTGATGGAGCTACTGAAACAGATCAGAATGTAGAAATTTCTACAAAGCAACCTATTATTACTCAGAAAATTATCAAAAAATCTAAAAAGAAAAAATCGAAAATTGTATTAGAGTCCTCAAAAATGCAAAGAAAACCTGAAAGTATTTGTACAGAAACCACACAAAAACCTGGTGAATACGAAAAGCAGATTTATTTTGAAAGTTTGTTGAATAAACTGAAAAGTATTGCCTTGTCTAAAATGAATACTAAAGATAAGATTTATGAAGTATTAAAAGTATTAATTGCCGAAGTAAAAAAATATTTCATAGAAATTTTGAACCAAACGGAGTGGTTTAATAGTATTTACAATTTGTTCAGTCATGGCTAGCAATTCTTCACGTTTTAAGTTGAATATAATTCAATGGAATGCTCAAAGTATAAAACCGAAGCGATTAGAGTTTGAATGTCTATTGCAACAAGAAAATATTCATATAGCCATTTTAAGTGAGACATGGTTGAATCCAGGTATCGAACTCAACTTCAGTGGTTATTACACATGTAGGAGGGATAGACAAGATTCATATGGTGGTGTGGCGTTTGTTATTCATAATTCAGTTAAGGTAGAAACATCAATACATAGATTAAATAATTTAGGTATAGAAATATTACATATTAGATTGATAAATTGTTATGTCCTGGAGAATATTATCTCTGTATATTGTCCTTCAAGTGTAAATACTTCTCGACCAGATTGGGATAGTTTGTTCGGTTTATTTTCCAAAAAGTCTTTAATAGCAGGTGACTTTAATGCGCATCATACAAACTGGTCATATAAAAATGATACAAGAGGCATTCAATTAATGAACGTCGCGATAGATAATGGTTTCGTCTCATTTAATGATGGAAGTATAACTAGATTGAAATTTGTCAATGGTACATGTCAAAAGTCTTCTCCCGACATAACATTCATTTCCACTGATATTGCTGTAAACTTTGTTTGGAGTGTGACAAATGAAACACTTGGCAGCGATCACTTAATTATAAAAATGTTATTAGATTGTAAGAGTTATAATCGTTTAATAAAAAAGCGTAATTATAAGTTGGCGGACTGGGGGAAATATAGAGAAATACTTAAAAATGCCTTTAGGGATTCAGTAGTAACAAATAACGTTCAAGATCGGTATGACTATTATATTGCACAGATTAATTGTGCAGCTGATCAAAGTATCCCTATGATTAAAATATGTACAGATCCTGCATCTAAATTTCAACCTAAAACTTGGTGGACACCAGAGCTCTCCAGGTCTATTGCCCAGCGTCGCTTATTATTGAAAGTGTTTCGAAAAAATCCTACTCCAGATAACCTCTCCAGGCTAGAACATAAAATACGTGACACAAAACATTTGATAATGAAAGCTAAGTCGGAGAACTGGCGCAAATTCTGTAATGATATTGATGAGACTGTTTCAATATCTGAGATGTGGCGTCGCATGCGCTGGATTAAAGGATATAAGAAAACTCGACTTCAAGTGTCTAAGGTTCAGAAAGAGGATTTATTATACAGTTTGACACCTGACTTTGTGAGGCCACAAACACCGACATTTCACTCAACAAATGAATCTCTTGAAACTGATTTCAGCATGGAGGAGATGGTCAAGTGTTTTAAAAAGAAAGACACTGCTCCAGGAAATGATTTCGTTACATACTCAATGTTATATAATTTACCCTCTGTAGCTAAATATTATTTGTTGGATATATTCAACTTAATATTCGTTAGTAGCATAGTACCTTCGCAATGGCGTGATGTAAGAATTTGCCCAATTCCTAAAGCTAATGATACTGTGGGCTCCGTTCCTAAGTTTAGACCTATTACATTATTGTCGTGTGTTTGTAAAATTTTTAATACGATGCTATCAAAACGCATAGAATGGTTTGTCGAAAAAAAATAAATATTTGTCTCCCAAAACAACAGGTTTTAGACGTGCACAATCAACATTGGATTCTTTAGTGAGGTTAATATGTAATATACAAATAGGTTTCACAAACAAGTTATCGACACTTGCATGTTTTCTAGACATTGATAATGCATATAATAATATTTTGATAGACGAAGTTGTAAAAATTTTAGAAGAATTAAATATAGGTGCAAAAATATCAAAATACTTGTGGTCGTACCTAAGTGAGAGGCGATTGTTAATAGAAGTAAATGATGGCAATTGCCCCGATAATATGATTTGTCGTTGGACTAATAGGGGAATTGGGCAAGGGGATCCTCTTTCACCGTTAATATTTAATATCGTCACATATAAAATATATCTAAACATATCAGATGTCGAAATATGTCAATATGCTGATGATTTTGTTTTGTACACAAGTAGTATTCATATTCTTGGCGATAGTGTAATTAAAATGCAAAAATCTTTAGACACAATGTATAAAATATTACAAGATATTGGTCTTCAAGTATCAGGCAATAAGTCTAAATATTTTATTTTTAACAGAGGACACAAAAAACTTGAAGTACAGTTGCAAATTGATAATTTAGTATTGCAATCCTCTGAAAATGTTAAATACTTGTGTGTGTGGCTCGACAGGTCATTGCGCTGGGGAAAACATATTAATGAGATATGTTATAAAACACATAAGTTTCTAAATCTTCTTAAACTTTTGTCGGGGCATTCGTGGGGTGTTCATCCTAAGTACTTGCGTAGGTTATACATAACATTGATTAGAAGTAGGATAGATTATGGTAGCTTTATTTACGATAACAGTGCAAAAGTACATTTACATAAACTAGATATAGTTCAAAACCTGGCCCTAAGAATTGTCGGTGGTTTTATTAGGAGTACACCAATTCACGTTATGGAGAGCGAGTTGAGTATTTCACCATTGTTTATACGTAGGGAATATTTATCTTTAAAGTATTTACTAAAGGCCAAATCATGCTCTAACAATTTAACTTTCAAACTATTAGAAGAATTAAGCGGTCTTTGTAGCAGCAGATATTGGTTAAAAAAAAAGAAACCACTGCTAGCTATTGGTTATAATAAGGTCAAACAGGAAGATATAAATACTAGCTACCCCTTAGATATGTTTACACTAGATACATGGGTTTCAAACATTAACACTCTTCAAGTGATACATTGCAATTTAGACTGCATTATTTTAAATAAAAAAACTTATAATCCTGACATACTTAAAAATAACATTCTCGGTGAACTTAACAATAGGTATAATAGCTGGCACATTATATATACGGATGGTTCAAAAAGTGCAAGTGGATTAGGATCTGCGTTTCTTGATCCTTGTAATGTATTCAGTGGTAGTTTTAAAATATGCAATAAAAATTTATGTATTATGACGGTGGAGCTAGCTGCGATTTTAGAGGCTTTACGATATGTTAAAAGTACTTCTTATGAAAAGGTGGCCATATTTACTGACAGTAAAAGTGCCCTGCAGCATTTGGCTCGATGCGCTTCTGGCTCCAGAGGTGCATCGATAGTCTATGATATTTTGAATATGTTGTATTGGTTTGAAAATAATAACGTATCTCTGAAGTTGCAGTGGGTGCCATCGCATATCGGGTTAAAGGGAAATGAGCTGGTTGACACTTTAGCAAAAAATGCAGCTGTTTATGGTACCATTATTGATATAAAATCTTGTTATTTTGAAGTCCTTCCTAAATTTAATGCTAATTGTTACGCAATTTGGAAGGAATATTTTGATAAACTATCACGAGAAAAGGGAATATGGTACAAAACAATGCAGTGTGAACCTTCTCGTATTCCATGGTTTTCAAATACCATTATCAGTAAAAGACATGTTGTTACTGCACATAGGTTGAGATCTGGACATATTCCGCTCAACAAGTTTGGTTTCTTAATGAAGAAAATCAGTAGTCCTAACTGTGAACAATGTGGAATTGTTGAAGA
This sequence comes from Hypercompe scribonia, assembly GCA_949316085.1. NCBI lineage: Eukaryota > Metazoa > Arthropoda > Insecta > Lepidoptera > Erebidae > Hypercompe > Hypercompe scribonia. The sequence continues at coordinate 2,565,467 of OX438976.1, read as the reverse complement.
TGTCCATCACTTGTTAGTGGAATGTGTTCGATACAGAAAAGAAAGGGAAACGTTATTGTCTAGCTTGAAAATCAATGTCTTAAATGTAGGTACTTTCCAGTCCATCTTGTCCAAGCCGTGCAGTGAGAATGCAATCAGAATTTACGAGTTTATTAATAATTTAAAGAAGATGTGATTGTCTACCCAAATTATGAACCTTGATGTGAATCTTTGCTGTTATTGTTATAAGTATTTATGCTATTATGTAAACATAATTTTAGAAATTGCCTGTATGATGTGGTTGGTTATTGTGGGATATAATGAGGCTGGCATAATCATGTTTGATTAAAAGCCTCTACATTATTTATGTAAACAATAAAGATTAAAAAAAAAAAAAAAAAAAATATTATGGAAGAGTATCTGAATGATTTGGTTCGCATCGTATTATCTTCAACTTATTTATAACATAAGAAATTAACTGAGTCAAACTCAATTATTCAGTTTATAAATTCCAGATTGAAGATTCAATATTGAAATACTTAATTGTTTCTTGTTTGCATCTTGTTTCTTCCCTTCCATTAAGCTTAAGACAGAAAACAGGATTGCAAGCAATAGAAGGCATCTTAATAATCATATGCTACGGCAAGAGCTCTAATAATTTTAATCTGTGTAACATTTTTATGCTAAAAAGGTTTTACTTATTTTACATTTATGTGAAGCATAATCTATACCTTATTTAAATGACCAATCTCTCACGATCACACACAATAACACAACAACGTGAAAGAGGTTATTTTAACAGGCACAGATATATGGATGTCGTGTATTTTTGTTTGAACAATGTTCACGGACATAAAATAAGACACCTGTGTAATTTGTTTCGGGTACAAAATACACACACATCATTTAACACTCATTTTTAAGACGTAGGTGGCTATCAAGCAGACAGATCAGTCGCTGATATGTGACTATCGGAGCCCTTGAATGCTTACACCTAGGGGTGGCCTTTGGGTGTGACGAACAGGACAACCTGGGGTCTCGCGCACTCGAGCAACAACGGGGATTCCCCATCTTGCGTTATTATTTATTTCAAGTATCAGGATTTAAACTAATTCTACAAAAATAAGGACCTCGCGATGAACTACACGACCGGGGCCTCGCAAAAATTGCCCGCACAGGGGCCTGGCACAAGAATCAAAGGTGCGTTGCCACCCCTTAAGCCTTGGCGTGTTGTGGAACTATCTATTTCAACAATATTGTGTTATACATTAGTCTTTTTTTTTAATAAATTAAATTTGTCCCAAATTATATTCAAACATGTAGAGACGTGTTGAAATTTAAAAAACTCATATTCAGATTTAAAAAATACAACGACAGATCTTTATTCACTATGTGATCTCAATTGTCATTATATTTTAAGAAATTTGGGACAACCTGTTACAATTTTAAAAAAGTTACAAAGTTTTAAAAAGAGAGAAAAATCTATTTTTAAAACAAGGAAATTAAAATAATAAAATCACACAAAAGGAGGCTTGATTTAAGTGCGTTTATAATGTCTTCATGCGTGGTCCCGTGTATGGGAAGCCACGCGCCACGCGACCACAAATCCAATTATGTTTCAAAACGTGAACGTGTAGAACAAAAGGATTATTCATATGCGTTGTTTGTTTGTAAGAGATTTTTGAACGAAGCGTACGAGATTCTGCAATAAAAAAAAAACGATTAATTTTTAAACCAGTACTATTCTCTTTCATTTTAACTAATCTTAGAAAATAAAACTTACGCTGTGTTATCCTATTTTCTATATTCTGTATTCCTAGGTTGTATTTCATAATTTGATTGCGTGGGGGGTGTAGTACTATAAGCGGTCGCCACGCCATTTTCAACTGCGTTGAGTGTCGTGGGTTCCAGCTCTGCATAGAATCACACTTTGTGTGACCCTCAAATTGTTAAACTGAGTCTAGGCAGAGCATATACCCTGCCTAAACTCCTAGACTGCCTAGTTTGGGAATAGACGGCCGTGTGTGAGATGTATAAAATTATTAATATTGCTATTATTTATAAACTTTAATCTCAAGTTGTCTAATAATGATATATATGTTTGTTTCTATGCGTAAAAACTTAAGCCTTTGCCCCGTATATTTGAGTGTCTTCGTTCCAGTAAGCCGCGACCAGACATCCGAGAGTCACCTAGTGCTGAGCCTTCTAATAATCGCCGATGGCTAGTTGTTGTTAGCCGAACAACGTTTGCTAGTGTTGGCCGCGCTCGGCTCATTGTCTTGTTGTCGTATATCGATACATCGACACGAGTTCAATACATACCTAAGTTACTAACGTACACTTTTTACGAATATACGTTCACAGATTGTAGGAACTAAAAAGGACATATAGCAGAAAATTTACATTACAGTTAATATTCAGTTTTTATGTTTGCGGACTTTTTGTTCACTTTAGAATTATTGTGTACATTTAGTTGTATCCGTCGTTAGACCTTAATTTGAAATTTATTGAACCAATTTTTCTGATATTCTAAACTTATCTGCCGTGTACACTACAAGTTTCGGCTTCACAAGTCTTGGATAGATAGAAATATGGTGACTTCCATATATAGCACAAATAAAAAATTAACTACAGCACCATCTATCGAAAACACACTGAACGTCAGAGTTACTACTAATCCTGTATCACGACATAGAAATTCTCGCGGCGATTACAATGTACACAACGTCCCAATGTCAGCCGCTGGGCCGCGCCCTGCCAGACATGATTACCTCTTCTGGTCAGAGAATTCTCATATATGTTGGAGGGACATTACATCTGTTTCCTGACAAGTATATTATGTCAGATAAACATAAATGAATCAGAAACTTTCGTCTATTATAATATTATAAATAGTGTTACCTATATGCTAGCTATTATATGAAACTGTATCAGGACCTAGTCAAAATAAGACTATACAATATTTGTAAATATCATAGTAATTTCAAACATTTAAGAAAAAGTGTATGTTAGGGTTTATAAACAGGTTGTACGAGAAAGTTTAATCAATTTGCAAATAAATCTAAACGGAACATATTGCAAATATAAAAATCAACAAACGAAGTGCACAAATAACTTCATTAACTTAGACGAGGACACTGTTTCCGCAGCCAGCACGTGCGGCTTATTGCGACGACACGTGGCTACTGTAACCTGCTAATCTCTACGCATTGTTAATGTATTTAGGCTTTAGCTGTTATAATTGAAATATTTTGACTCTTCAAATTGAGAACGTATTATTAATTCTAAATTACTAATTGCTTATCAGACGATACATTGTTAAACAGACTTTTAACACATGTCATAGTTAGAGTAGGTAAGTTTATCAGAAGGTGAGGAGACCTCCTGGTGAGGAGCATTTAGGATATCTAATGTCATTACGTCCTACTTGTGTCCCATAAACATTGTAGTAAGCGTTGGATAAAAATGATATAGTCCTAAGCAACAACTTATATGGCAGATATTACTATATAAAATGGGGACTTTATTTTATTTTATTTTTTTTTATTTTAGTAGCCTGCCCAAGTGACTCAACTCTGCTTGATGGAAAACATGAATAGAATCCAAAAGTTATAGTCACCATACTCATTACGAATGCTGAGAATGCGGGACGTAAAAGACATGACAGTCATCGTAGCATTGTATTGCACACATTTACCACGACAACTGTCAACCCTGCATCAATGGGCCTCCGGTCTCGCACTCACCAACGAAACACGACAGCATGGATGCTGTCGCTTTAGGTTGGTCTTCTGTTGATGCTGAAATCAGCGTAGCTCTACTACCTGATACTGCTTTAGACATGAAGCTGCAAGTATGCGGCGAAATCAACATTTTAGGCCAAGTTCAGTGAAACTTAGATGTTGGTTTCTTTCATATATTCACTCAAGAATTCCGTCACAACGTTTTTTAGTATCTGGCAAATCAAGTTAGTATCTACCTTTTTTTTTTTACGCGGGGAATGCTTTTCGCACCATATCCTCCGGAGGGACGATGGGCGTGTGTGGGACCCCGCGGCGGCCTGCCTCGGCAGTCGGGAGGAGCTCCAGGAACGCAATAGCGGCTTCTAGAGTCCTCCCTGCCATACCTCACAAGTGAGGTACATCCCGGGCACCTCATGCCCCAGGGGCAAGACGCTATCGCACCTCTCACCGCCCTGCGCAGTAAGAGGCAGAACAGCGCCCCGCCCCAGACGACACTCCCCGGCCGCACCGGAGTGTCACCTAACTCGGGTCGTTTGCAGCAGTCACAACGCCCCAAGATGTGACCGCATCGACCCTTAGGCGGTGATTAGGGAGCTACCGACCTCTGCCGCGTCCCCTTCGCCGCCTTCTTCGAGCGGGATCCGGCCCTTTCCCGATCCGGCCCTTTCCCGATCTCGCTCTGCGATCTCCTTCCGGAACATAACCTGCTCACAGAAGGAGATCACGGTTTCCCATCCTACACGACTCGCCAGCATTGCCGCGATCAATGCTGACGGTGAAAGGTTTCGTCCGATCCGTCCGACCAGGACTCGACGCTCAGACTCCTAAGCAGGGCAGTCCTCCAGCGTGTGCTGGGCGGAGTCCCGTTCAGACTCGCAGTGGTGGCATTGTGTCGTAGCCTCCCGTCCTATTCGATTCAGATACTCACCGAGACAGCCGTGCCCGGTGAGTATCTGGGTCAATCGATAGGTGACACAGTCGGTCCTCTCTATCCACGCTTCGAAGTTTAGCAGAACTACGCCGACGGCGCGTTGGCTAGCACAGACCTGAGTTTCGAGCCGTGCCTTCCAAGCCACCAAAGCTTGCTTATGCGCGTTCTGCCGTAGCATTCCGGGCTCATGATCTGCGGTGCAGTCGGAGTGCGGCCTCTTCCGCACTCCGACCGACAGAACGAATTTGGTCGTAGACCATCGCGTCCATGTCGGCCAAAATATCCAAGGGTGGAGATCGCGCCAGGATCGTCACCGCCTCATAGGAGATTGTGCGGTAGCCCCGCACGATCCGTATGGCCATCAACCGCTGCAGGCTCCTGAGTAGGGTCTAGTAGCGGGAGGCACCCGCTAGATCATTAAACCAGACGGGTGCCCCATAGAGGACCATGGATCTAACAACCCCCATGTAGAGTCGGCTAACTTCTTCCCGTGGTCCCCCGAGATTGGGCAGCAAACGATGCAGCGCACCTGCTACCCCTCGCACTCGGGGTACCAATCGCTCGAAATGATCATCGAAGCTCCACCGACTGTCCAGGATGAGGCCTAGCTACTTCATGTACTGGCCTACCTGGACTTCAGCGTCACCTACCCAGAGACATGAGCTGGGTGGCTCCTGGCGCTTACGCAGGCCATGGAACCATATCGCCTCAGTTTTCTGTGGCGCCACCCTCAGGCCCAGCTCACGTATCTTTTCCACGACACTAGTCACCCCCTGCTCGGCGAGCCAAAGCACCTCCTCGAAGTGTAACCCTCTAGCCAGTATTAATGTATCGTCCGCATAGCAGATGACACTTAGGCCAGAGGGCAGACTGGTGCGAAGGACAGCATCGTATGCGAGGTTCCATAATAATGGGCCCAATACCGAGCTCTGGGGAACCCCGCAACATACTTCCTTTCGATTCTCCACTCCGTTCCGACTGATAAACTTCATCGTCCTGTCGCGCAGATAGGCCTCAATAACGGTCCGCAGATAGAGATATTCGAGGGCCGCCCTAATTGCCCGCCAGGGGAGGGTGCCGAAAGCGTGGACTATATCAAGGCTAACTGCCAACACCAACCCCCCCCCCGATCGGACTGTCCCCCTCCCCGATCGGACTGTCGACCCCGACAGGGATCGAACGCACCTAACCACCATTCTAAAACCTTGTTATGTAGCTGCAGCACGATAGAACTAGTTGATAAACAAAAATACTTAGGCCTAACTATAGACAATCGCCTAAACTGAAGGGAACATATAAATGAAGTTAGTGATAAATTAAGAGGGATACTGGCAAAATTTTCTATCATCAGACATAAAGTACCATATCAAATACTCTTGCTTCTTTATAAATCTCTGGTTGAATCAACTATATCATATGGACTATCCAGCTACGGTAGGACATGTAAGACTCACCTTGACCAAATATACACACTACAACTACGTTTTTTAAAAACCATTGTGCCAAATAATATTAAAATCAATTACGAACATAACTACCATAAACTATTTGAATTCTGCAAAATCATACCTGTACATGAAAAAACCAAGTTAATATTACTGATAGAAGAATTTTTTAACAAAAATCTCAAGAGAACTAAAATAATTGATAACAGCGAAATTAAGACACGTAGTATTACAAATTCAAAGTTATTACTCCCTAAATATAACAATCTACATGGTAAAAGGACACTACAATATACAATTCCAAATCTTATCAATCAGCTACCAATATCTTTGAGAGACACAATAACTCACAAGAATATAAAAAATAAATTACAACAATATTTCTTATTATATAAAGAAAATAAATAATTTAAAAACGATACACAATAAAAAATAAACTATAAAACAGTTAATAGAAACTTGTTAAAACGGAGCAACAGCCTGTATCACAGTGTTTTTGTTTTCATTCATGCCTGAATTGTAATATTTTAGAATAAGTGATTCGTGTGGACAGCGGGCGTTGTCTGCGCCCATACAATCGACATAAATGTGTTGGCAACTACCCACATTGTACTTTTAGATAATATTACCGTAGTGGGATATGGTGTGTAATTTGTTTATTATGACTCGATGACCTTGATGCACGGTAAATCTCGAATGAGATTATGATTGTATCAATGCTGTAAGAACTATTGTAACTCTTTTATATAAATAAATAAATAAATAAATAATAAATAAATAACAGCATCTACTGTCGAACGTCCCCGTCGGAATCCAAACTGACAGTCCGATAGGTCAGGGCCCACTTGCGACAGATGTCCGCTAATCCGGTCAGAGATTATCCTCTCAAAGAGTTTCCCTGACTCGTTCAGCAGGCATATCGGTCGGAACGCAGAGGGAGAATCTGCAGCCCTTCCTTCCTTTTTTAAAAGCACCAGTCTTACTTCTTTCCAGTCGAGGGGGAAGATAACGAGGCGAAAAGAAATTTGTGGAAATCTGCCTCAGTTTGTCCCCCAGTACCGACAAAGCTATCACCAACGCCCGACCAGGAATGCCATCAGGTCCAGGCGCGGTGTTGCGGGAAGCGAGCCGCCGCGTGGCTCGGTCAAGTTCACCCTGCGTCACCTCATACTCCTCGGACCAGATTTGGTAAACCGATTGGGACTGTCCTGGACCCTTGGGAAGAGTGTGTCTAACACTCCTCCCAGAAACTCCGGGTCCAGAGTTTCTGTTAACGGTGAGACCCATGGCTTGAGCTTGCCCAGTACCATTTTGTATGGGCGCCCCCATGGATCCCTATCCAGTCCCGCGATGAGTTCTTTCCATGACCGAGCCTTGGCCTCAGCGATTGCATCGCTGAGATCCTTTACTGTAGCTCCATATTCCCGCCGTGCTCTGTTGATCTCCTCGACTGTGGCTCGCCGTCTTCTCCGAGCTCGAAGGTACGGGCGCCGTAATCTTGCGACTGTCGTTCTCAGCCGTGAGATCTCCGCGCTCCACCAGTACACCGAGCCCCCAGTTAGTATCTACCTAGCCTACATAAATATCTTGATTGCTCAGCAGAATCAGGTGATCATAACTTTTTGATAAGGAGTTATGACAGTTGCTTTATGAAAAATATCTTAATTTAAATGTATTTATCATATATATAATATTGATTCAAACCACTGTTTAATCAAGGACACTGACCAATCTTTTCCGGAACGTGGATTTGTTAATAACATTAATCATAGATAATTGTTTTTATTTATTCAACAGATTAAACCCAATAGTATCAAAATAACATATTTAAAAAACGTAACGAGGTCATTCGTTCAGTAGATTTTACTCCTCACATTTTTCTCATACCAGGCGCCTCATATCAAAAAACCGATTCTTAAGGAGTAAACTCTAAAAAAAAATAAGATTTGTGTTTGATTAACGGTTGTACAAAGCGTTGGTGTTGTCACGTAAATAAGTAATCACATGCAGTAGGGAAAATTACTCAAGGGTAAAAAAAGATACAACTTAGGAAAATGTTTCTAAAAACTATGAAAGTGCATTAAAATACTTTTTTAAAGTTTTTCTTTACCTAAAAAATGTTAAAAAACTGATTGTAAAATTAAATGACTAAGTGTGTAACTATTTTTTTCCTATCTTAGCAACACTTGGCTAATGTTTATTTTGACTGTCCACATAGGTTACACGGGCATTCCCACAGACACAGACACACAGAAAGTGATTAAAATGTAAAAAATAAATAATTAAGTACTATAAACAATCAATTTTATTTCATTATATAACTGACATGATACTAAACTTCATAAAATTATGTTTTCTATTGGGTATAGGTCACTAAAAAAAAGGTTATTTCAACAATAAATTGTTCATGTCAAGGTCAGGAACCCATTCAAAGTGGTCTATATCCTTTAGAAAATAAGTACTTGACCTACTACCGTTTCATGAGTAAGTGAAAATAGTTAAGACTGGTTATTGTCACGGGACTGAATTTACCATAAGGGGAACTAGAGCTCTCTCAAATTTATAATATGTAAGATATGAGCTATACACACAGTAATAATTTTTTTTCTCGGGATATCCGCGTTTATCAATACAGATACTAAACATAGCTACTACTGTCTAAATCACTCTGAAAACTCCCCTTAATTGATTTCGAAACTCTACTTGAAAGTAAACATAAATATAATATTTTCTGATTATTACTGAAGATTACTGTTGTATTTGTGACAGTTATAGGCCGTGACATTGTCTGGACAGTTATAAGATTTTCTTTGGCCTCGCTCCTTCATTTGCAAGTCAAGTTCAAACTCATTAGAACGTCTTTATTTTCATTGTGGAACGTAGTTTGAATGAAGCCCAAGTGTAAAAATACAGTACATCATAATAAGATTTAATATTTTAACAGGTGTAGTGTCGATATAAATAATACATAACAATCTTAATATGAAAAAAACAAGTATTACAATATTGCGTTATAACTTTGTCCTGCTGATCTGACTATATGTGAATATAATAAAATAATTAATAAATTTTAACCATATGAAAGAGATTATTTGTCGTCTTCTAGATACGTTTTTGATAGAATACCTGCGTGCGTGAGGTATAAATATAAACAACAAAAATAAATACTAAAATCTACAAAAAAAAGTCATTTAATGTGATACCCAAAAAAAAAAGAACTTACATAGCAACATTGACTATTGCTGTTTATAGCTGTCATTAAATGTCAAAGGTGTAAACAAGAAATTTGTGAATGTTTGTTTTTTAACGGAATTTTATGTAAAAACAATTTATAATAATCACATAACATTAAGTAAGAAGCTTAGTAAGTTACTTTAGATGACTCTGGGCCGTAAATACCAGCAATCTTCCGGGTAAATGGCTCCCCTGTCCTTGTTCCAATGTCCCCGCAAGCGATGCATGAACAGTATTTTAAATAGAATAAAATTGATTTTTGCCTATTTATAGGAATGCTGGGGAGGTTCGTAAGGTGTATTCTAACCAGTCAAAGGTCGGGACTCTCTCTGGGTGCTCGTCCTCAGTAAGTTATCCCACTAACCTGGTGTTTATTCCTATGATTTATCCTTCGCTGTGTTCCCTGCCCTTATTAGTAGGGTGTGCCTCGTTTTGTTAACTAATCGATTGCTGGTTCTTTCATTGCTATTTAGTACATACTAATAAGTTATACATTCATAATTAATACTAATCTTAGCTAGTTTCTATTTGGATTAGTAAACAAATCACATTTGCTTTGCATTTAAATAAATAAATGCAAATTAATTTGTATATCCGTCTTAAATTTATCAGTATATCGTGATAACATTACTACAATGTTTCTTTATATTAAATTTCCAAGTTCAATTTTCATTGTACACTGATATTGTAAAAGTTTTTTAAAAACTAATTACTGACTATGTTCGACACAGCAGTCATAGACGATAATAAATAAATACAATACACAATTTTTTTGTAGTTAATAACTTCTCATAAATAAACTGTCTGTGGTTTCTGAATTCATTTTTAATCGGTTTAGTCTAAATATTAACATATAAAGAAAATTTGTTATACCTACTTGTTTTTGGTTTGCTGTCTCTAGTCTCTGTCAAGAGTTATTACGTATTTACATTAAAGAAGGAAGTTAAGCCACTAATTAGTATTGTCACCCATAAGGTTTTAAGCTAGTTGGACTTTCCTGAAATACACATGAAAAAAACTATATATTTTTTAAATATGAATACTACTCATGAAAGTTTTTATGTCAATGCAAAAGCACCATTCTTAGGACGTTCTCGATCAGTACTCTCAAAAGACCTAAATACTATGGTCATAGAAGAGTTTTGACTTTCCGTGTGGTGACGAATTAAGAATACAGAATGTCACCATCACTTTTTATCATGGGAGTCATAAGAGGCAACTAAGAGACAAACTACGAAAAAAAAAACATCACTACAAAGAGACGGAAAACTTGAAACCACCTCTATATCAACCCGTCTGGCCAGCGTGGCATAGAAGGCCAAAACTTCCTTTCTTAGGGGACACCTATGTCCAGCAGTGGACTGTCAAGGCTGTTGATGAGAACAGTTTTTGGAAACAAATCTCTAGATTTATATTTGAAACATATTGTTAGTAAAGAAATGAGTTATTTACGATTCTCTCGTGTTCAAACATATAAATACTTATTGGAATATAGGTCCAGACGAGGTATTTCATTTGCAGTGTGTAAATTATAATGACAGTGGCATATTAGCTAAAGCATCAGACTAGTGATCAAGCAATTTTGAACTCCAAGTTGTAAATCCCTGTTAATGTGTAAATAACTTCCTAAAGACATGCATATTATGGTGAAATTACACCCAGACATGGAACTAACATTATATTGTTCACACATAAGTTTATTAAGTACCTCGGCAATTACATGTACCAAGGCAAGCTTAACCCAAACCTGGCTCTTCTTAAAGCAAATTTTCAGGGTTAATAGAGGATAGTTTAGAATGTAGAGACAAAGTCATGTATACTTAGGAGTAGGTTGAAAAATAATTCAAACAATAACCTACCTTTATAACAATATATATCAGAGCCGGCAAACTTTGTACCACAAGACTATCCAGCCACCCAAACGCATACAAAAAATTCAATCAAATCGGTCTAGCCATTTAGGAGTTCAGTAATACACACATACAGTAAAATTTAAATAAATATAATGTTTATAATTGTGGTGCCCAATATAAAATTATTTGTCTGCGATAAGAATTACAACCTATTTCTTAACAGTTACTGTTGCTAACCAAACTAACGGGCCGGTTAAGCAACTTTAAGTGTCATAGTTTATACTTCTCTATGATTAGTGGTATTATGTTTTTTATTTCATTTCTATTGTCTATGTTTGTCTACTATTACATTAAAACTTATCTAAAATACAGGTATCATTGTGCGACATGATTGAACCACCGGATTACGAAGAGGTATGTGAGAGGCTGATGGGTGAGCGGGACCCGCTCAGCTACCCGTCAGTGGACATGGAGCTGTGCAACGTGCCACGGCGCATCAGGACGATAACACACGTGCTCCCTGATGAAGACCTGTGAGTTTATTTAATTGTAGAGTTCTTGCAATATCTTCTTATTCTTGTTTGATTTTTTATACTTTTTAAAGTATTGTATCTTTCGCCTTGCTTATCAGCAATCTGGGATGAAGTGGGATGGAAGGGTGCAACAGGAAGCTAGTGAAGCGTGTGCTTTGTTAATTTGACCAATGAGAGTGTACATACTAGAATTGGCTATCAGATCGTAGGTGAAATGTGAAATATGACATTCTATTCTCAACCTATAGATTCTCTCGATTATTTTTTATGTAACACTTTTTATCTGACGTCTATAATATATATCAATTATTAACGTTTATACAAACGAGCTTCCTGCAACAGGAAACATGACTTATAAAACAAATTATTTGAACCAAATGAAATCGAGTTGTTTCTTATTTGAGATGAGTAGCAATCCTTAACTATACAATAAGTTGAGAAAAGACAAAAGTATTTTTTTAAAAAGACAAAGCCCGCTTTAGGAATTATTCCTGTGTCGCGGGGGACTTTACAAACATACAAGAAACGGACACAAAGAACACCCAGACTCAGAACAACAATTTGTGGATCACACAAAGTGTTGTCCCATGTAGGATTTGAACCCACAATACTCAGCGAAGTGGAGAGCGGCGTGGCGACCGCTTAAACCACTAGGCCAATCGTGCAGTATTTTATGCAATGTCAACTAAATATAACCTTCCTTTCCAGTGCCAAAGCTCCCATGTTCGTTCGCGACTGTATCCGTTGCTACACCACAGACTACACTGTGGTTGAGTATAAATACAGAGCGTATTCAGGATCTACATGCGGGAGGGAACGGCTTGGAGAAAGGCTGGAGAAGTTGCACAGTGGACCTAGACATATCTATGAAATTGATGAATGTCATACCGCGTCTACAGAAGAGCTGGCTTCTCAGCAGGTAAGAATATATCGTCCTTATAATTTCAGCTTCTGAAAGCTCAGGGTGTATAGGGTTCCCGAGGGTTTTTCCCAGGGTTTTTCTTTTTTTTAACATGTGGAAACCCTCGAGCCGTCACCCCACCGGTGTTTACGTCAGGGTGGTATGTCAGAATCCGACCGACTCAAACCACACGGTGTACCACTCTGCGCCTGACATAGGAGGGATCCGGGAACAGCTGTTATTACGACATCCAGATCCAAGAACTTAGGGCCCCAAACCAAGTCCAAGTCCCTTCCAAGTGGTGCATATGCTGATCGACGAACAAGGCTCTGGCAAGTTAGGCTCGCCACCTACTACCTGAGACCAAACCACTGCCGAAAAGTGGGCGTTTAATATGCCTCTGTCTACCTATCCGGGGAAACAGATGTGTTTTTGTGTAATTTCTGTTCTAGACGTCAATTGCTAAACAAAATCCAGGCAGATTTTTAAGTGCGTATGAGAGCAACCTGCATTTAAGAGGTATTATGATCTTTATAAGGTCTACTCGACTGCCCATCTTTTTGGTAGGCGTCTTCTACCAGACGTGCTGGTCTGTGATGATTAGTCCATAAATTTTAAAACTCCACATTTCACTGCCCTATACACTTTGAGTATTATAACTTATCAATAAAACTTAGAATACAGCGTATGGTTTGAACTGGCAAATAATTGAAGCAACCGTGAAAATGGAAGCCAGGAGGGGGCTACACTTACACCCTTCTGGCAGAAAAGAGAATACATAGAAAAACACATATTTTTAACTTATTTCATAGAAAAAAACGAGTATATTTTACATTAGTTAATAGTATGTGTGGATATAGGAGCATCCCTTTTTTTCTCTTACCATGCGGAAATCCCGGATACCACCTACTGGTGGTTATGTCGAACTCGAACCGACCAAAAACCGCACGCTGTCTCAGGTACCAGTAGCCGGGGAACCAGGTGTACCCTAGAAAAGAAATCCCTGGAACCCCGACGTACCTCAGGCCATCGTACCTACGGCTTGCAGATGATCCCTTTTCTGCCCTCAAAAGAGCGCGCGTACTCCAATGCACGTGCAGATGCACCGCCTAAAAATTGTTCTAGCGACGTCTATGACCCCATGACCGTGAAGAATCGAAATAATTTGTCTCATAAACTACTCACAGAAAAAAAAAACTTATAAATTGTTAATGTTTCAAGTTCTCAGAATCTCAACCTTCAAGCGGTCGTCAATCCGTGGCATCAATATCCTCGTCGTCTTCTTGCAACGAGACGCTGACTCCTCGCGGCTCTTGGGCTAGCCTGGATCTCCGCAGCTCGTCCTCAGACCCACTGTTACCAGATCTGTTCGAGAGGAAGCCGCCGGAGCAGATTGATGCTCTTAACGAGGCGAGAAGGTAACTAAAACTATTTAATCCTACTAATATTTTATGTAAATGCGAAAATTTGTGAATTTGAAACTACTAGACGGGTTTGGATGAAACTTTACAGTAATATAGGCTATTTATAGGCTACAATTTGTAATGATTTTATGTAATTCTGGTCGTAATATAACGATACATGTCAATTAAGTCGGCAAAAAATCTGGCCTCTGAGAGTTATCTTGGCGGACGCTGCCTAAACCATTGAAGTTACACAAAGATGATGTACCGTAGGATTGTTTGTATGTTAAAAAAATATATTTATTTAAAATGATCTGTTACGAAACTTAATGTGGCAGACCAAATTCCACGCGAGCGAAACCGCGGGCAAAACCTAGCATATAATAAATTATTATATATTCTAAACCTGAAATGTTTTTTTTTTTTTCGATTTTTCACTTACTGTTTTTTTTTTTTTTGGTAGTTTTCAGCCATAGATTACCTCCTAATTTATTATTAGAGGGTAATGTGTGTTGCCGCCCTGTGATCAAGTATTGCGTTATCTTACCTGTTAAGAAAGAGATATATTGTATTCTAAAGACATTCATTTTTGTAGTGCCTTAAATAATATTTGAGTAACTACGTTTATAGGCAAATTATTAGAAAGAAAAATAATAGTTAGCTTATAATATTATTTGCGTTTAGTATAGATAATATATTGAATCCACTTCCTAGTGTAATAAAACATTTTTTTTTCTATATTAAGAGCCTGCCAAAGTGATTACTCTGCCTGATGGAAAGCATGAATAGAATCCAAAGGTTGTGGTCACCATACTCATTGCAAATGCAGACAATGCAGTATGGTGACCCACACTATGGCGACCTAGTGAGATGCTTTTTACACCCCGCTTGGGGACGTTAAATGTATGACAGTCATCGTGACAGCGTAAGGCTTACACAGCTAGCACGATAACTGTCCCCCCTGCATCAATGGGCCTCCGGTCTCTCACTTACCAACGAAACACGACGAATTTGCTATCAATACATACTTTTCACTAAATACATATGAAATATATACAGTACTTACTTCAAAAAATCAATTTAATTTTTTTTTGTCTGTATGTCTGTATGTTAGTTCTGGCTTATCTCTGTAACGGCTGAATCAATTTTGACGGGACTTTCACTGACAGATAACTGATATTATAAGGAGTAACTTACGCTACTTGAATTTTATAAAAAAAAAGATTTTCTCGCAAATAAAATTGAAAACAATATCTGATTAAAAAGCAACAAAGTAGTGAATTTATATTTTTTCAATTTCAGATTAGAGAACCGTCAACCTGATCTGCTAGGTCTATACACACCGTATTTGGACGAAGAAGAGGCAGTCGAAAGAAGATTAGCAGCTGAAATGCCTTGTGAGATTATGGGACATAGGATTTTGGTCGTGTGCCATCAATTAAAGTGAGCCATCATTATCATAGTAGATAAACAATCAATTTTATCAACACTACTCGCTCTAATGTTACACCTGCTACACACATCTCTGCATCACCCAAAAGTCGACTGGAAGAAAATGCCTACGGCTCTAAGTCCGCCTTATGCAATGTAACTTTTTTGCAGAAAGTATAAATAAATAAATAAATAAACTACTAAACATAAAATATACTTTCTAGAAAGTATTAATTAATTGGAAATCACATTTAACATATTGATAAGTGATTAAATAAGTATTAATATAATTACAATATCACACACATCTCACACACCATCTGATTTCAAACTAGCCTGTGCTATGGTAACCAGACTGCTCATAAACATACTTATATATTTCTAAATACATACATATTAGAGATGAATTACACCCAAACACAAAGATCGTGTTCGTCACACAGATTTGTCCTAGGTGGGAATCGAACCCACGATCTCTGGTTTAGCAGTCACTAGGCCCGTTATTAATGTCATCAGATATCTGTAAATAATACTAACTGAAACTTTCGGAATCATCAACTGCCTTTTACAATCCACTGCTGGACATAGGCCTCTGGATAAGAAGTAGTGTATGTGTTTATCGTGATTTTCATGTACCTCTATACTTTGAATGCACTGTTGGCCTAGTGGTTTAAGCGGTCACCACGCCGCTTTCTACTTCGCTGAGTGTTGTGGGTTCAAATCCTACATGGGACAACACTTTATGCGATCCACAAATTGTTGTTCCAAGTCTCTGGGTGTTCTTTGTGTCCGTTTCTTGTATGTTTGTAAAGTCCCTCGCAACGGAGGGTTTATTCCTAGTGGGGGCGTTGTCTTTTTTAAAAAGAAAAAAAAATGCTAAATTTCATCAAAAATAATCCAGCACAGACTCACACATATAGTTTCGCCTTTAGAATATTCGTATAATGTACTCATAGATAAATGTCTCTTTAATATGACTGCCTCGGTGGCGCAGCGGTAGTAAATGCGACTGCTGTACGTGAGGCCTTGGGTTCGATTCTCGGATCAAACCAAATTTTTATGTGATCTGCGAATATTTGTTTCGGAGTTTGGGTGTTTCCTATGTATAATATGTATATATTTTAAAAAAGTATATAAGTATTCTATCAGTCAGTCTAGTTAACATAACACAAGCTATGCTTAGTTTGAAACTAGATGGCGTCGTGTCAAATGTCGTGGGTTTATTTTATTATCTTAGAGTAAATTAATTTATTAATATTAAAATCTT
Organism: Hypercompe scribonia; assembly: GCA_949316085.1. Classification (NCBI taxonomy): domain Eukaryota; kingdom Metazoa; phylum Arthropoda; class Insecta; order Lepidoptera; family Erebidae; genus Hypercompe; species Hypercompe scribonia. Next base: position 2,548,747 of record OX438976.1, on the reverse strand, counting down.
TCTTTGAAGATCAAGTTCCGCTATATATCGCTAGATGGCACCACATGTCTAATAAAATAATCTGACAAGATTAAATTAGTAACAGGTCACTTAACTAGTTATGCTCTCTGTCCTAGACTGGAACTGGACGTCGAACCTCTCTTCGCGTCGATGGCAGTCTACGACGCGAAAGAGAAGAAGAAAGTATCAGAAAACTTCTACTTTAATCTCAACTCGGACTGCACAAGGCAGATGCTCTCCGCTCATGTCCCTCACGCAGACCTCTCAACCTTCAGCCGAAGTGCTGTCTTCGACATACTGAACCCCTCTCCCGATATGTTTCTAGTCGTCAGAGTCGAGAAGGTGCTACAGGGAGATGTCAATGAGTGTGTTGAACCTTATATCAAGGACGACAAGGTTTGTTTTTGCTTTATTGTTTGTTGCGTTGCTAAGAATGTTAGTAGATTTGCTATAGAGAACTTCTCGGGTTCGATTCCCGGGTCGGACCAAGTGTTTGCATGATCAGCAAATATTTGTTTCGAAATTTGGGTGTTTTCTGTATATAATATGTGTGTATTTACAAAAAAAAATTAAATATGTATTTATATTTGTTGTCTAGTACCCATAGTATAGGGTGGGCCACGAATTAGTTAACATTTAAAAAATAATGATATTTTATAAAAATTGTATATTTACAAGAAAGCTAATTAGTTGAATATTATTTTTTAAAAATTACATCGTCTAAATGGCCACCGTTTCGATATTTGCATTCGTCTAAGTGAGCACCGAAATTTTCGAATACTCGTCGGCAAAGAGAGGACGAGATCGCCGTGTTTCGCTGATTTTTCTTTTTAGTTGACGTAGTGTATTTGGTTTATTGATGTAGACATGATTCTTCAAATAACCCCATAAAAAGAAGTCTACTGGGGATAGATCTGAACTTCTGTCTGGCCATGGAATGTCGCCTCGTCTGAAAATCAGCTGGATCTGAATTCATTGGATGTGTGACAAGTAGCTCCATCTTGTTGAAACCATGTGTTGCGATTGTAGCCAGAAAATTCCAGTAGCGTCGGTCCCAAGAATTGCCGTAATATTTTCACATATGAACGGAACTGAACGGCCGCAAGAATCTTCAAAAAAGGAGGGTTCACTGATTCCTTTTCCTGAAATTGCAGGCCATACAGTTACTTTGGGAGAATGAAGTGGCCTTTCGTGTTTAGCTTTGAGATTTTCACTGCTCTAATACCTGTAATTCTGTTTGTTTATATGTCCGTTGAGGTGAAAATGGGTTTCGTCGGCAAATAAAGTGTTGCCAAAATGACTGAATCGTTCTAACATTGTTTCGGCATACGACTTGCGCAAATTTAAATAATTAATCTTATATGGATGTAATTTCAAATTACGGCGTAATGATGGCGGGATAACCCTAATTCAGCCGATCGTTCGTGCATCGATAAATCTGGATTACGTAGAATAGAAGCAGAAACTTGCTGCACGTTCTCTTCGGTCCGAAAAGTCCGTGGGCCACCAGTTTGTTTCACATTTAGCGTAGATCCCGTCTCTTTGAACTTCTTCTCCCATTTCTTTATTAAAGAAGCACTCGGACACTGATTTAAGTCGCGTAAAGCGTATTCAACGCGAAATAAGCGTCTCACAGTAATAAGCGAACTGTTGTTTAGATAAAATTGGATCGCTTCACAAAGCAAGCGCGCTGCGGCTCTGTAAAGCGATCCATTGCGACAAAACTTCTGAGAAACGAGCTAATGGTTAGATCCTTTTCCGCGCTCTGCGCGGCATTCGTTGACGCGGGACCTTAGATTCAAACGTTAAGGAATTCTTGGCCCAACTCGTACAAGCTCTGCTTAGTTTGGGGCTAGATGGCGTTGCGTGTCAAACGTCTAAAATATTTATTTATTAGATTAACGTTACTTCTAAGTTAACTTTTGTTATCGTCGGCGCTACGGGAACCACTGTCTCATCGTCAACGAAGCGGGCTCGGGTTCGATTGCCGAGACAGGCCTAAAGCGTGTATAGTTAGATGCGTTATGTGTGGGCAGAACCGCGAGAAGGTGCGCGCGGGCGCGCTGGGCGCGTGCGCGCGGCTGGGGCGCTACCGCATGCCGCTGGCCTGGAGCGCCGTGGCGCTGCTCAACATCCTCACCGGCTCCAACAGCCTCGAGCGCGACGCCGACCCCGCCCCGCACGCCCCGCACGCCGCAGCCTCCAACACCAACAGCCTCGGTCAGTCCCACCCCACCCCTCTTTTGACTGCACGGATGGCCTAGTGTTTAAAGCGGTCGCCCCGCCGTTTTGTGCGTTTCTATGTGTAATGTGTTTGTAAAGTCAGACAAAATTTAGAACCGCTCCAACGACGTCAAAAATACCTTTTTTACTGCTGACTCTGTAATCAGAGATCAACGAGAGTCAACACACAGCAAATTTTTTTTCTCAAATACTTAGCGAAATGAAGCGAATCTATTTTTTTTTCTATATTAAGAGCCTGTCAAAGTGACTCTACTCTGCCTGATGGAAAGCATGAATATAATCCAAGAGATGTAGTCATCATACTCATTGCAAATACAGACAATGCAGTATGATGACCCACACTATGACGGCCTAGTGAGATGCTTTTTCACATCCCGCTTGGGGACTGTACTGCCTGTACTGCTCTACCAGCACTCGCTTCAACTTGTTTCATTCAATATTAGGTTAATTAGCGAGTTCGATATCGACAGCTTTAGTCTATGAAAAACTTATTTTTCAAACAGATCTATGGAAGCAATTTGTATACAAAAATTACACACCTTTCAATATGATATAACACTTACCTAGTGTGACAGCCTAAAAAAAGGCAATTTTTGGGAATTAAAGAAAAGAAAACTAGTGAATCATTTATTTTAAAATTTTGAGGGTATATTTACACATGTTTTGAGAATACACAGTAAAATTTTTAAAATGATACGCGATCTCCGGCGGCCTCATAAAAAAAGGTCCTCCACTGCTGGAGTGATTGCAGCCTTCTCCGTTGATAAAACCTAAAAAAATTCTCATTGAACTAAAATATATTGTCTATACGATGACCCTCGGGCGAACAAAAAAATCGAAAAATTGACAAAATGGCGGCATGCTGAAAAAAAAAAATTTACCCTAAATTTTGGTCATTTTTGGCCTGCCAAAATTCGATTTTTGATCAGATCAAAAAACTGGAGGGTCATCGTATGGAAAATCATATAGAGAAAATGCAAAAAAAAATTGATAGCGATAGGATCATTTGTCTCCGAGTAATCACTCCAGCAAATTCGAAAAATGCTGTTTCGAAAAAAATGCGTTTAAAGATTAAATGATCGTTTTCACTGTTATAAATGGATTAAAATCATACTTACAGCTAATCTGCTATATCAGTCCCATATAATTCACCTTCCTCTTCCTCAAAAAGTGCTGTTGCTGTTCCAAGTTGAGCTGAAGAAGTACTTCTTCAAGATTATCGACCCACTTTTGAACAAGCCCGTTGGCGATGATCATTGATTCGTAGTCTCGTCTCGTCCTTAAGAACTGTATAATCTCTTGCTGCAGGTCAACCTTTTACTCCCATTACATTAAATATCTTCAGAATTGAGGAGTAACCGTCATTGAATATTGAAATTGCAAAAAAATTTGCTAATTCGATAGTTTTCAATCTATTTTGAAGGTGCTTTGGTGAAAAGTGCCTAAGTAAACCGTTGTAACTTTCATTATTGATTTGAGTACTACTACCTTTGCATCTATCAAGGAATTCATGTCGAGATAAGTCTTCATAAATAGGCTTTAGACTTTTTGGGTATTACAAAGTTTGGAAGAGACGGTAGACTCCGAACAATAGCTCAGGTATGTCCCGTAGCCAATGCAACTATCTAACCGCCGAGCGGCTACTCTTTTAAATGGCTGTAACTCAAAAACTATTTAAGATATTAATTTAAAATTTTAGTATGTTGTTTTTAAAGGTATAACCTATCGAAATATGAAAAAAAAAAACAAAATCGATTTTTTGAAAATGTCACACTAGGTGTGCCCCTTAACATATTTATATTTTTATAAAGTGTATTTTTGCTCCATATTATTTTATACTTTTTCTTAACTTGTTTTTAATATACTCAACAATATACTGTCATTCATTAAAATGGTTAGAAATCCGAGCAATTTGGCCAACACTACTTCAAAGTTGTATTTTAATTTTCACGCTAACCATGGAAAACAGAAACGCCATCGGGTAACTCGTTCTATATTTTAACAATCATCTCATTCCCACTACCACCACATGGGTTGTTCATGCTTATGAAGAAGTGAGTACCATAAGCTTACCACATCTCTCTACCTTTCATCTCAACTTTCACCTCTATCAAATATTAGGGTGATATTTTTGCTGTAGTAACACTGAACGTATCCTATACAAAGCAATGATAAGATAGGTACAACCATAGATAATAAAATAGAAAAAAAGAAAATTAAATACATTAAAAGAAAGTTTTATTATAACGCATTATGTAGTTAAATAAATTTTATTTAAATATCCTAAAATAATTATATATATACATAATTAATAATAAAAAACTAAAATTTTGACTGTCATGGTGTCGGTTTTTCGTGACGGTGTGCGCGCGCATCATAAAAATTTCCTCTCATCCTTTCTCCCTAACGCGCCAAAAGAAGTATAACTTCAAAAACTCAAATGTTGACTACCTTATTGCATGGTGTCGGTTTTTCGTGACGGTGTGCGCGCATCATAAAAATTTACTCTCATCCTTTCTCCCTAACTCGCCAAAAGAAGTATACATTCAAAAATCAAACAGAACACTGCCGCCGAACGCATCCGTAATCACATTATGTGTTTAAAAATTAATTTTTTTTTTATTTTATCGCTTAAAAATCATACAACTATGATGACATACACACAAACACACCTTTGTTGTACAGTGGGACTAATTCCCGAAATAAGTCCCGTGTCCCGTTTTCCCGCTAAAAATCATGTTTTCTTTGTCTCACTGACATCACGCTCTTTAAATGTCACACATTTTGATGCCGTACATTTTCACTCATATTTTTGAGTTCCTGTGTATTTTCACCATTTTCACTCATTCTTATAGTTAAGAACCGTAACATAATGTAACCGTGGACACCGGGAGGGGAGTGCAAGGGGGTGTATATACACCTCCTGTCAGAAACGAAAGTCATTTTTTACTTGACTACACCAGCCAACGTGTTATGTTACCCGTGAGGCAGTACCTACAAAGTTCCTTTGAAGAATTCGTTGCCTCTCGTCCAGCTGACTCTTCAAGAAGGGTATCAATAAACTGTCATTGTGTTGTCAAAAAAAAAATACGTTAACTAATATCATAAAAGCGTCAATTTCATACCTTTCGTTTTGTGTGAGATGTAGATGCACTCCCCTGAAAATAATTCTGACGGAGTCATAAACTTAACCGTAATGGTACGGGAGCTAGCAACGTTTGAAAAGTAAGAATTTCAGGTCAGCTGATTTTGTGATATGTCGTCCTTCTTGCACTTTCGGTTAGAGTCTGGGCTATCTGGCTGGCGGTAGCGGTTGCGTTCATTAGTGCGCATCCTACCTGTTCAGGTAATAATCCTGGATTTTAAAAACATTTTAGAAGGCGTAATTTTTAATTTTTTGTTTTTAAATAAGTCTACCTGACATACTTTTTTTATTGCCAGACATTTTTGACAATGCTAACTATGTGCCATACGCGATTTTTTTCTTTTTTTTTATAAAATTTTCAAAGTATTTTATAATGTCTGTAATTTTAATATTATGTTATTTATATATAGAAAAACTTAAAATAAATTTGCCAGACATTAATTCGATTGTTAAGTCTTGAATTAAAATTAAAAAGTCATGAAAAGTATTGCAGTATAGCTAGTAGTCCGAGAGAGACAGCTGAAGGCGCGAGAGAGATAGACAACGACAGTGGCGCGACAGGTAAGTTTACAAGATGGCGTCAGTCTAATGGCACATGTTTGTTTTTGTTTTGATTTTAATGTTTATTTTTCAATTTGGTTACAATGGCCAGTGATAAAATAAAATGTGTTTTTTATAAAGCACAAAACGATAACATAATACTTTTTGTATAAAAGGCTGAAACAACTTGAAAAACTTAATATTAATTATTTATAATTTACATTTAGTAATCAGAACAATTTAAATAAAAGTGTTGTTTTTTAAATTTTAATCTAATTTTATATTCCTTTTTATACTTAATTTTTTTTTTAAACTTGCTCTTGTACGGGAAGTATTAGGAGACCAAGTAAAACAATGAAGTCATAATTAAGACTGCGCATTTATTGTATAAATCATCGATTAAATATCAAAATAATGGGGTTACACATGACACATAGTAAATGATGCAATTACATAGAACATTCTAGATAACACACCCTACATCTCCCTTCTTCTTAAAAAAAAAATACGTTGTACAATGTTTTTTTTTTTTTTTTTTTACAATACCTTCATGCATTTCTTTTAGTTCATCTGACGAAATTCGAGATAGAGCATCTGCAGCGCTATTATTACAACCTTTCACATATTCTATATCAAAATTATATTCTTCTAGAGCAAGTCTGAATTTAATTAACCTACTTGATGGGTCTTTCATATTAAAAAGATAAATTAAAGGTCTATGATCTGTACGAATTTTAAAATGCCTGCCATATAGATACGGACGAAAATGTTTTACCGCCCATACTATTGCTAATAATTCTTTCTCTATCACGGGATAGTGCTTTTCAGCTTTGTTTAGACTTCTACTTGCAAATGCAATGGGACGCCCATCTCTATTGGCTAGAACAGATCCTATAGCATAATTAGACGCATCCGTTTCAAGAATAAATTCATTTTGTGGTGAGAAATCGGGATATTGTAAAATTGGAGGTGATATAATTTTGTGTCTAAGGGTTTCAAAAGCATTTTGACATTTTTGATCCCAATGAAATGATACATTTTTTCGACATAGTGAATTTAAAGGATGTGCAATCTCTGCAAAGTTTTTAATAAATTTTCGATAATAATTCACGAAAGCTACAAATCTCTTAACTTCATCACAATTTTTCGGACATGGGTAATTTTTTACTGTATTAATTTTCGCCGGATCAGGTTGTATACCTTTGTTAGATATTACATGACCCAGATACAAAATTTCTTTTCTTAAAAAATCACATTTTGAGGGGTTCAATTTTAAATTTACTTTACGTAATCTTTCAAAAATGTCCTGTAAATTTTTATTGTGTATATTTAAATTTTTTCCGAAGCAAATTAAATCGTCCAAATAAATTAGACATTTTTCGTGATTAAGACCTGTTAAAGCTATATTCATCATACGAGAGAAAGAACTGGGACTTGTTTTCAAGCCCATTGGCATTCTAGTCATTTGAAATTGACCAGATGCAAATGCTGTTAATTTTCGACTATTTTCATCTAATTTTACGTTATAGTAACCTTGGTGAAGATCTAAATGACTGAAATAAATACTGCCAGACAATGATTCTAATATTTCCGTTATGTCAGGTAATGGGTACTTGTCATCTACTACACAATTGTTTAATTTCCGGTAGTCAACTACTAAACGCCATTTTTTAGAACCTGTCGCGTCTACTTTTTTCGGTACTAATAACACAGGACTTGACCAATCGCTTTTACTTGGTTCCGCTATTCCCTCTTGAACCATTTTGTCGATCTGCTTTTTTATTTCATTTTTCTGTACGTGAGGTAATCTATATTGTTTCGAAAATATCGGTGTAGTCCCTGGTTTCAACGTTATAGTGTGAGTATAAATATCAGTCGTACTTAATTTATCTCCCGCTAAATAAAAGATATCAGCATATTTAGCACATAAATTCCTAATGGACGTTTGTTCCTCCTCATTCATATGCGATAAATTCATACAAGAAAATAATCGTTTAACTCTATCTGCTTTATTCTCTATCTTATTAAAGGAACAAATATTGTAATCACTCAATTTATGAATATTCGGATTTAATTGTGGCAAAATGATATTATTTTCCGTAGTATTCAATATTTTAATAGGTATACTACCGTTGATAGGCATCGCAATAGAACTCGCTAAGTAAACGCCGTCTTGTATCTCTAGTGAGCATACAACGCATTCTTCCTGAAGTTCAGTTTCAATATAATGAATGGACTCGCATCTAGCCGATATTTCTAACTGATTATTTAGTTTATTTGTAATGGGCATACTAATTATTTTATTAAACCTATCACGCATTGTTAAAATATTCTCTTCGAAATCTAAAACCGATTTGTATTTTCTTAAAAAGTCTCGACCTATTATACCATTAGACATAATTGGCAAAGTATTGAAAACATAAAACTTATGACTAACAATGAAATCATCATAGCTCAATTTTATAAACACGTATCCTATTGCATTGACTTTACCTCCCAGACCATTTATAATAATGTTCTCTTTGTGTAGTATAAGATTCAAGTCTAAAATACATTCATATTTAATAGCACACAACGATGCGCCAGAATCTATTAAAAATGAAAATGTTTTGTCATATACGGAAAAATTTGTGAAAAAATTACTATCACATGATAAAATAGAATGTTCATTAAAATTAGCAACGAAAAAATTTTTCTGCATTTTCTGAATGTTGAAATGAATCTATAGGCCGACTTTCATTCATAATGTGAACATTCACAAGACACGATAACTACGTCTAATTTGTAAGACTGGCCGCTTTGTTCTAATTGTGCCATTATACGTCTATAATCTTCTTCATAACGTTATATTAATTGCAACACGTAATCGAGAAAAGTTCCACACTGATTATGGTAACGCGGTATCATATAACCGAGATGCGCGGACGGTCGACCGTTTCGGCAGGGTCGCCATGTACGGGAAGTATTAGGAGACCAAGTAAAACAATGAAGTCATAATTAAGACTGCGCATTTATTGTATAAATCATCGATTAAATATCAAAATAATGGGGTTACACATGACACATAGTAAATGATGCAATTACATAGAACATTCTAGATAACACACCCTACACTCTGACTAGAATAATTATTATTATTATTTTCTTTATTTCATGGACAGGTCTGGACAGGTAGGATGCGCACTAATGAACGCAACCGCTACCGCCAGCCAGATAGACCAGACTCTAACCGAAAGTGCAAGAAGGACGACATATCACAAAATCAGCTGACCTAAAATTCTTTCTCGAAAACGTTGCTAGCTCCTATACTATAACGTTTTTAGAAGGGATTACGTGAGGAAAGGAAAGTCTGTCTGTCTGCGGCGTCATATCTCCTAAATGGATGGAACAGTTTTTGATTTGAAAATATTCCTAAACATTACATTGTTTTCTGAAAGCCTAAAGTATTCTGTTATTTATTTATTTTATTTTTTTTATTTCTTATTCATTTATTAATTAACTACTTATGTATTATTTTATTTCATAAAACTCATATCTTCACCATACGATAATGGTGAAAATGTCATCATCATAATAAGAGTAAGTGTTGGTGTGCGCAGACCGCAAGGCATCGTCGAGCAGCCTGGAGCAGCTACGTCGTCGCGCGGGTGAAGTGGGGGGGTCACTCACTCGTAAAGGCTCCGTGGAGAGGCGCACGGCCCCGCACCTGCCTGATGACCTGGCGCACCAGCTCGACACCTTCAAGCCCATCGTCATCACCGTCACCAGCTTCTTCAAACAGGTATATTTTATCACGTATTGATTTATGTAATGGAATGCGACGCCAAAAGTTAAGGGTTCGAGTCCTGCTCTAATCAAATATTTGCGTAAATGAAAATTTCATGTCTGATCACAAAAAAAATGTATTTATGGCAGTCGTATAGTACCCGTAGTACAAGTTCTGCTTAGTTTGTGACTAGATGGCGTTGTGTGAACGTGGAAAAAATTATAAAAAAATCCGAGATGTCATACGTTTTTATGTAGAAAATGGTCCTTGATGCAGGGGTGATAGTTACCATGATAAGTATGTGAGCCTTACGTTGCCACCATGACTGTGCGACATGCCTTTTACACCTCCAAGCCAGGCGTGAAAAACACCTCACTGCAACCTCGTCTGCATTCACAGTGAGTATGGTGACCACAACTCTTGGATTCTATTCATGCTTTCCATCAGGCAGTGCAGTCACTTGGTAGGCTCTTAAAATTAAAAAAAAAGTAGAAAATAAAAACACATTTTCCATTTATTGTAGCCTTACTTATAATAAAAAGCACCTCTAGGTATCTTCACGGAGATAAAATCGTAATTGGATGTACGTTGCCATCTTGAAATGGACCCCTTTTAACAAAAATAATTTTTATTCTAGGCCGCCATATTGCATTGTCTGTATTTGCAATGAGTATGGCGATCACCACTCTTGGATTATATTCATGCTTTGAGTAGAATCGCTTTGGTAGGCCCCGAATATAAAAAAAAGAAATTTACATCTTGGTTTGTATGTATGTATATAAACTATTTCTCACCTTGTTAAATCTATATAAAAAAACAAAGACGGGTTCGTTACACCACTTATAACTTAAAAACGGATGGATTAGTATATTTAGTAAATTCACGCGAAAGATTAATAAACAAAATTCATTTTCATATATATTGTGCTAATTACTAGTTTTTGATAATTAAGAAAGAGAAATTAGAGTTAGTAAGCAGCTAGTCAACAAATCTATATATATATAAAAACGAATGTTTGTCTGTCTGCCTGTATGTCCCTAATAGAATCGTAAACTCTGCATTTGATTATCTTTACCAAAGTTATTGTGCATGAGCCCACAAGGGTTTCTAAGTTGATATGATGACGTGATATGAATATATTAGTAAATATAGAAAACTAGCTGACCCACGTCTACGTATACGTGTCCTAATACCCGTAGCGTGATATGAGCCAGCTTTTAAAGATAGGCATATGCTGTCGCGGACTTTTTTCAAAACCTTTAAAGAGAAACAAATCTCTCATACAATATTATTGCGAAACTGTAACCGTTTACGCAACGCACACAATAGAAACTCTCAAAAGGAATAATATTTACAACGTTTTTGCACACTTTTCATTGGTACTCTGCTCCTTTTGGTCGTAGCATGATGATACATAGCCTATAACCTTCCTCGATTCCTGACCTATCTAACACCGAAATAATTTTTGAAATAGGATCAGTTATGGCTGAGATTAACGCGTCCAAATAAACAAACAAATTTTTTAGCTTCATAATATAAGTAGAGTACATAAAACCATCGGTCCTGCGTTAGATCTCTCCTCAGTCGTGTCGGATATCCGTCCCATCGGATTGTGAGAGTGAGGGAACAGAGATCGCACCTGGGTTTGCGCGCACACTTGTGCACTTAAATATCTTCTCATTAGTTGACTGATCTACGTACAGACTGTTCACATCATCATCAGTGTAAGTGAGTAATGAATTGCTTTGTCGTAGCCAGTTTATAATATAGATACGTCAATACAATGAAAACTCCGGCATTTTTATAATGAAAATTTATTCTAATGAATTATTTCTCATTCTAAAGTAAAATGAGTTATGTTGTAATTGTTTTTTTGTTAGCTGAATTCTTCAAGATAATTTTTCCTTCAACACTAGCGCCACAGCACTGAAATATCTGTAACTAACTGAACTCTAAAAGTAAGCGACTGTAATTTATATACGTTGTTTCTTTTCGCATCGCTAGATGTCGTTGCTCTCAAACTACCCTTACCGCAGCCAACCCTTTCAGTAGGATTTAAATACTAATACTAAAAAAATGCAAGAAATAATGACAAAAGAATTACAAAATAGTAAATTCATGACAATAAAACTCGTGATATAAAAACAAAAAGACCTATAAGGATGGTAAGGGTTCGATCGTCGTCTTAAACAATAAATAGTGAACGAAATTTTCGTTAAGTATCTCGACTGGGAGCGTGGCGCCTCTTGTAATCCGGCTACTCGGAAGTCGGGAACTGTGGGATGGTTTGAGGTCGGGAAGCCTGTTGCTAAGTCGTTCATGTTGACTGGACGTCCACACTAAGCCTGGTATTAATATGCATCCCTCCGAGGAGTCGGAGGGTCGCAGGTTGACTAAGGAGAGGCGAACCGGGCCAGGGGGGAAACCCAGCAGCCAAAAGTCTCCGTATCGGGCAGTAGTGGGGTCGCGGCCGGGAGTGCGCGATTAGTCACAGCCTGACCAACATAGCCAGACCCTTTCCTTTTGCAATTTATGTTCTAAATGCTTCGGCATACTAACTATAATGTACTATAGTTGACATCACGATGAATTGTTATAACTTGTATTCTGGCATACTTAATTTTTACCCACCTTTTGAAGTGATTTTTTTTAAATTTGAAAGAGATTAAGTAGCAAATTATTACGTAATTGAAAGAAATTACACATTATAATTTGACAAAGAAATACAATCGACTCGAGAACCTCCTATTCCTGGAGTCGGTTAAAAAGAGAAACTTCTTTGTTAACAAAATATAACCTTTTGTAGTTGTGAGATGAGCCGTTTATTGCACCACACAGTGAAGTTCGTTGTATTCTCATCGGTCTCCGATATGTTCCATTAGAGAAATATAAGTATGCATATGACCATAAGACGTTACCATACGTATAGTTACATAGCATGACTATCCTTCAAATCCGACAGAAAGTCTACTAGGCCGCCATAGTGCGTGGGGAAGCCGTTGCGGCCTCCCCAGGATAGGGTCTGACTAGGCGCAGCGTTGATTCTGTAGGGGACCTGAAATAATATGGTCCGGGACCCCTTCAGAGAAGGACGCCTGAGTCCGGCCACCGGGGTGGTTTTTAGTGGAAACACCACATACTCATGGCTCCTGCGTCCCCCAGGAGTCGGAGATCCGAAGGAATTTTCCACCCCGATAAAAAAACAAAAACAAAAAAGAAGAAAAGCAAAGGCCGCCATAGTGTGGGTCACCATATTGCATTACCTACATTTGTGATGGAATAATTTTTTTTTCTATATTAAAAGCCTGCCAAAGTGACTTTACTCTGCCTGATGGAAAGCATGAATAGAATCCAAGAGTTGTGGTCACCATACTCATTGCAAATGCAGACACTGCAGTATGGTGACCTACACTATGGCGGCCTTGTGAGATACTTATCACACCCCGCTTGGGGACGTAAAAGGCATGACAGTCATCGTGACAGTGTAAGGCTTGCACAGTTACCACGATAACTGTCACCCCTGCATCAATGGGCCTCCGGTCTCGCACTCACCAACGAAACACGACAACACAGATGCTAGCGCTTTAGGTTGGTCTTCTGTGGGAGGGTAGTACTGCCTCGATTGAGCCGGCCCGCTTGTGCTGAAATCAGCGTGGCTCTACTACCTATTGAATATGGTGATCTTGAATTCTATTCATGCTTTTCATCAGAGTAGAGTAATTTTTGGCAGGCACCGAAAAAATGAATGGTTTATCTGTGGTGTGCATTCTACGTCGGGTCAAATATTTACATGATGTGCAAGTATTTGTATCGGAGTTTGAATGTTTTCTTTATATATGTAATATCCTACTAATATTATACATGCGAAAGTTTGTGAGTATGGATGTTTGTTACTGTTTCACAGAAAAACTACTGAACTGATTTGGATGAAACTTTACAGTAATATAGGTTACAAATCGGAATAACATATAGGTTACAATTTACAATGATTTTATATAATTTTGGTCGTAATACATGTCAATTAAGTCGGAAAAAAAACTGGCCTCTGAGAGTTGTCTTAGCGTACGCTACCTAAACCATTGAAGTTACACAAAGATGATGTAAAAGCTAGTGTAGTAATAACAAAAAAAATGCGTGTGACACTCGGGGCCTACCGCGGTAAAGCTATTGCATATAATTTTTATCAACTTATGCTATTATAATATTTCGGAGCAGCTCGTCTCGATCCGTGCGAGCTTCGTACAGTCTACACGCATACGTCTAGTCGCACGCACACAAACACCGTGCCGAAGTCTGTCGAACTGAAACGACGATGCACGGTTTTCAAAGCCGCACCACTGTGCCGGTCAGAGTGGGGGGTGTTAGGTTTATTTTCGTTACGGCATTTCTTGATTCGGTCGCCGCGCTCGAAGCCTGCTATAAAAGCTATGCAATAGCTTAAAAGTATACAACTATTCTACAGTTCATTGTAGCTTTTATAGTGAAAACTTAGTTCGATTTTGAAAATTAACACGAAAAATAAAACAAATAGCTGATTTGTACAATTGGGTAGATGACTGTATCGTAAATAAATACCAATGTCCACTACATTAAAACTAATATCGCGAAACATCTCGGAAAATACAATTAAAAAAGCTTTTTATTATTATTACGAATTTCAATCAAATATACAGTGAAATATATTGTTCAATTGAGTGGTCTACAACAGTGACGTCACAATTTGGTATTTAGCACATTTGTCATACAAAATTATCGTTTTGACAGATGATAAAAAGTAACTAATTTGACTAAGGTGTCACTTAGCTTATTCGACCATAAAACTTAATTAAACGTATATTTTAGGGTGGTTTGAAAAAATGAAGTCGAATTGATGCTTGTAGTTATGTCAGTTCGGAGTTTAAACTGAATAAGGGTAACTGAAAATATATATAAATTGAAGATTTCATTTATTCATTTTCTTTTCTTTAGTGATTTATTTGCTGTTGAATTTTTTTCTAAACTATTGTTAAATAATATGTATTTTCATCATCGTAGAAAAGCAAAATTAAACGCAAAGAATGAAATTAAACTGCGGGGTACTTGTTTTAATGGGCTTATTTGTTTGAAATATGGATATAAACCTATATCGCTCACAGTCTTAGTGCTAACTGACGATGAAACTGTAGATGACACTCGAAATCGATCACCTGGCGGTCAAATATTGATCATTGAAAAAAGTTGAATCACCACCTAGCCAACCTTACCGATACATAAATGACCATCCCTGAGTCTAAGGCTGGAAACCAAGAATATTTTTTTTGTTGGAGTTTGTTCAATGTCTTGTCTCTCTCTCCGTGTGGTGACCGATTAAGAATAAGCGTCACTATCCCTACTTTTTCCATGAGTGTTGTAAGCGGCAACTAAGGGAGCAAAATATGCAAGACACATGGTGTCTGCATAGAGAAGGAAAACTTGAAACAAACTCTATACCAACTTGTCTGGCCAACGTGGTGTAGTAGACCAAAACCTTTTAAAGGATTCCTATGTCCAACAGTGGACTGTTACAGGCTATTGATAATGGTGACGCCTTTGTCTTACCTACGCTGTAACTTTAAAGACTAAGTTGACAAAAATTGAATTTAAAACAGTAGCAGTCGTGGGACTGCCGATAGAAGTGAAAACGGAACTATTAAGTTGAGAGTAATTAAAACTATATGCAAAAATTATATGAAATTTTTTATGTTTCATATATAGCTATATATAATATATAATATCATATATAATATATAATAATAATAAATTTCATATATAATATATAATATCATATTCTCCATAGCTATAGATATACTATTATCATTAGCATGTCGGTGACGCGAACCGAGGATTTTACCCTCTACCAAAACGCTCAACGCGCCTAAAGAAGTTTTCACTTCAAAAAAAAATTGTATTCAAATACAAATGAAAGATTATTCAAAAATAGATTTATTGACCGAAACAGTTTTGTACCCTCAATTTCAACTTAGATTAGGAACATTAAATTTATTGTTATCTTCGACTGGGAGCGTGGCGTCTCCTGTAATCCGGCGACTCGGAGGTCGGGAATGGCTTGGATGGTTTCAAATTGAGCAGACTTAGAGGAAGACTAAAGACCCCTGGTCTCTGGACTGGACTCCGTGCATTGGCATCGTAAGCCCAGTAGTGTCGGCTCGAGTGGTTGACCAAACCCGTCCCTTACTCGTACTCTCGGCGAAAGTCGTACGATGACTGGTGGATGCAGTCTGCATGTTGAGAAACAGCCAAGACCTTAGTACGCGCTTTCTTTACGTTCCGCTCTATGACATAACCAGACCCTTTCCTTTTTGTGAAATCATACGTGGACCACGTTTTACTTTAGATTTAAATGCATTTCATCACCATTATGAGCATTTATAAAATAGATTTAAAAAAATACAATTGAGTAATATGTTACCTATTTTTTTAAACAATGTCCACACTGGAAATATATCCTGTGTACGGTAGGGAAACTTTACAAACATACAAGAAACGAGCACTAAGAACACTCAGACATGGAAGAACAATTTGTGGATGACACAAAGTGTTGTTTCATGTGAGGATTGAACCCACAACACTCAGCGCAGTAGAGAGCGGCGTGGCGACCGCTTAAACCACTACGTCATCCATCCAGTAGCGATTTATAAATCAGACAAATATATATGTAAAAAATATACTTGTATTTGAGGGTAGCTGGCAATATTTTGTACGAATGCACACAACTGCCTCGGTGACGCAGCGGCAGTGAATGCGACTACTGTACTTGAGGTTTCGGGTTCGATTCTCGGGTCGGACCAAATGTTTGTATAATGTGCAAACATTTGTTTCGAAGTTTGGGTGTTTTCTAAGTATAATACAAAAAAAAAGTATATAAGTATTCTATCAGTCAGTCTAGTTAACATAGCACAAGCTCTGCTTAGTTTGAAACTAGATGACGTTGTGTATCAAATGTCCGAAATATTTATTTATTTAATGAAGTTATTGTAGATTATTTCACTTTTCAAAATCGGATATTTCTTCGGTTGAATATGATGTATAAAATACAGAATTGGTTAATTGGAGAAGGGATTTTGCGACGTATTAGCGCACGACCACTTCTAATGGTGATGCAATGGGTATCAAATACAGGTACAATTGTTATGTAACGGAACATTCTAACGCAATTCACCCCCACTGTAAAACATTGCATTAAATAAAAACTTCGCACATTTACCGAAAACCGAAATGTCCGAATATTCTGATCAGAATTTTTCCATATCAAAAAATACGGCAATGTGTTGTGTCACGCACCAAGCCGTGAACTGAAGCACATATGAATTACTGGGTACTTGTTTAATAAGAATATAATCATCAAAATAAAAATAAATTATATTTTAAAATAATATAATACACGTTTTGGCTACTAGCCGAACTTTCAAACGGTAAAATTACTTTATCGTAAAGAAGCATGGGGTGACATCTAGCACTCTCGCATTATCACGATGAAATTAATTTCTCTTTTTAGGCGTATACAATTTTTTTTTTTTTTGTTATTAAGTCTACCCTTTCCAATTTGTGGTTTGATTAGGGTAGTTTGCAAATGAAGGTAAGTATATGTCACTCACAATCTAATTTCTTATTGATGACGATATTGTTCGCATAGTTACAGTAGAAATGGTCAGGCGGTCAAATTTCGATCGTTTTGAATGCCTTGTTTTATTTGACGACCGATATAAACTTTATTTTAATATTTATTAACCGTGTTGTGACGGATTAAGAATAGAGAATCTCACCATTTCATCTCATGGGTGTCGTAAGAGGCGACTAAGAAAGCAAACCACACAGGAAAACATCACTACAAAGGGAAGCAGAACTTGAAACAAACCCTTTTTTTTCTTTTTTTTAACGTGTGGCAACCCCCTCGGGCCGTCACCCCACCGGTGTTTACGGCGGGGTGGTGTGTCGCAATCGGACCGACTAAAACCACACGGTGTACCACTCTGCGCCTGACATAGGAAGGATCCGGGAACAGCTGTTATTACGACATCCAGATCACTTGAAACAAACTGTATACCAACCCGTCTGACTAATGTGGTATAGTTGACCAAAACGTCCATTCTATGGAGCAGCTTATGTCCAGCAGTGGACTGTTGAAGAAGATGAAAAAATTATATAGTTAAACGTCATTGTATGAACGATTTAAGAGGTTTATAAATACATACACACACAACTACAGCTTTATATACATATGTATGTGTTTTCTTTTAGCAAAGTCACAGATATGATATATTGTATTCGCGGTTAAGCGGTCGCCAAGCTCACTACTGCGCTGAGTGTTGTGGGTAGAAACCTTACATGGGACAACACTTTGTGTGATCCATAAATTGTTGTTCTAAGTCTGGGCGTTCTTTGTGTCCATTTCTTGTATGTTTGTAAAGTCGCCCGTCACACAGAATATATTCGAAATACGGACGTTGTTTTGTAAAAAATAAAATTTACCGTATTTGTTTAAAATGGTGGACAAAGAATTTTCTTCACGAATTGAGTACCACCATAATGTACAAATAATATCTAGGTATTTATAGTAATATTTACAGCTTATACTTAGGTATATACAATATTTATTTATTGCATAGATCTAATTTTGGTTTTGCAGCTATAAAAAAAGTATTGAACTTCTAACCGAATCGGCTAAAATTGAATTTCGTTACCACTCAATTATCT
Organism: Hypercompe scribonia; assembly: GCA_949316085.1. Lineage (NCBI taxonomy): Eukaryota > Metazoa > Arthropoda > Insecta > Lepidoptera > Erebidae > Hypercompe > Hypercompe scribonia. Next base: position 2,530,319 of record OX438976.1, on the reverse strand, counting down.
ATAAAATTGCCGTACTTTATGTACTTTTTAAATGCAGTAATACTTTTCAAAATTGATATAAAAACAAGCAAGTTGTGTTGTAAAAAAAAAAACAAAAATTACAAATATAAATTAAACATTGTTCAAAAATAGATTTATAAACCGAGATTTGATCCTTCATCTCAAAGTTAGAATACAAAAATGAAATTTGATGTTATCTTCGACCGGGAGCGTGGCGTCTCTTGTAATCCGGCGGCACGGAGGTCGGGAATGATTGGGATGGTTGAGGTCATAAGCGGGCTGTGAGAATACCCTGGACTTGAACTTCCACGCTTCTACGACGCAGTTACATTCAGGCACCTCTAGGAGTATCGACGTGAGTGGATGGCCACCGCTCCTCACCTAAAAGGAGAGACGATCAAGCGACTGACTGGAGACGTAAATGCGGTTGATTAGCAAGCGGAGAAACAATGATAGGCAATGCGTACGCTTTCCACAGATCGCCCAATGACAAAACCAGACCCTTTCCTTTTTCGTTTATTCTTTTTAATTTGTACAAATACCGTATATATTCCACCTTAAAATTGTTTTTGTTTGGTTTAAAAAAAACGATTGAGAATTACTTGCACTGCGATGATTTTTGTAAATAACACAAATAATAATTTTTTGAAATCGAACCTGCACCTTGATATAGGAGGACGTCAATCTGCTCCTAAGTTTTAAAAAGTAAACACACAAAAAAAACCTTCCAAATTTAACAACTACCCTCCACCACGATTAAAATACATCGTAAGCTGATTGAACTGAAATTATTTAAAATATATAAAATCTACGATCGCGTTAGGACAGCAAATAACGTAACACTGATCGGGTATTATTACAACTGATTTACAATAGATGTACCCGTTTTTACCATAGAATTTGCAAAGACTTTCTGTGCTTTAAATCATAAAATTTTGTTGAAAAAGCCTACATCTGTCACGCGACGACATTGAACTTTTGACGTACTAAATTTTCCTTGAATTTATTAAACCCAAGATTATTTTGTGTTAGCTACTAGTTCAACCAGTTTTACCTGAATATCAAATATCAGTTTTTCACGAAACGACTGCCATTGGACCTCCACAACCGTGAGGGCGAACTGAATTCAAAAGTTTAACTAGTTGTCAATGTATTGAAGGACACTGACTTCCCAATAACGATTACCATAGATATTTATGACAGCCAGAATCGAGCTCTTCACATGCTTTCCGAGGCACGGACGTCAGCCACCGTTATTAAAAACTTCTTGTGAGAAAAACGTCCCACGAATCAAACCCGACACCTCTTGATCGACAGTCGTATACGCTAACAGGCCAACGAAGCTAACTTTGAACGTACCACGTGTGTGTATATGTTTTACACCGTCTGGTTAATCTACAATGGCCTAATTTAGAAAAGAAAATTAAGGTGTTACAATATCGATTTACAAATGGCTGTTCTCAATAAACAATATTTGTCGTGGGTCAGAATCAAACCTACGAAGTTTGTTTCTACAGTCAGGAGCGCTAACCACTTGACTAACAGAATTACATGTTATTCTTAAATATCTTTCTTTAAGAGCCTGCCAAAGTGATTCTACTCTGCCTGATGAAAAGCATAAATAAAATCCAAGAGTTTTAATCACCATACTCATCGCGAATACGGGCACACTATGGTGACCCACACTATGGTGGCCTAGCATAGTTAGGTGCTTTTTCATATGCCCCGCTTGGAAACGTAAAAGATATGATAGTCATCGTATCAGTGTAAAGCTGACACACCATGACGACCGTGACTCCTGCATCAATAGGCCTCCGATCTCACCCTCACACATCACAATAAATTCCTGAATAAAAAGAAAAACAATAAATTGTTTTAAATGATTCAGGAAACAGACAAACTCCGCGATGAAGATCTATACAAGTTTCTAGCTGAGATCAAGAGACCCAGTTCTGCGCCGAAGAAGTTGAAGTGCATACCTGGTACGTTGAAGATCGAAGTGTCTCCGTGTCCAGATGAACTGAAGAATGGTTTGACACCAGAACTTGCCAAGTTGAATCCGTATGGAGGTGAGATTTGTTTTTTTATTGTATCATTCATCATATTCATACTCGGTTAGGTGACGATATTTTAAGTCTAATTCTTTACTTTGTTTACTAATGTTACTTTTCCAGTTTGGTTCTAATAGAAACTTGTGTGAAAGACTTGACGCATGGATGGCGTAGTGGTTTAGTGGTCATATTGTCACTTTTTACTGAGCCGATTGTTGTAAGTTCGATCCCCACCTGGGATAACAGTCTGTTCTTACACATTGGCAATCCACAAATTGTTGTTCTGTCTCGGCGTGTTCTTTCTGGCCATTTATTTATGTTTGTAAAGTCTCTCACGATACAGGATATATTCCTAGTGCGATATTTGTCTTATATACAATTTTCAATTACTTTAATAAACAGACATCGAAGAAACCAATGCTTAGAACTTTAATCTACAACAAGCTAGATGACACCTCAGTCAAATTAGTTATTTTTTATCATCTGCCAAAACGACAATTTTGTATGAAAAATGTACTAAATACCGAATTGTGACGTCACTGTTTTAGACTACTCAATCGAATAATATATTTCACTGTATATTTGATTGAAATTCGTAATAATAATAAAAAGCTATGTTAATTGTATTTGCCGAGATGTTTCGCGATATTAGTTTTTATGAAATGGACGTTGGTATTTATTTACGATACAGTCATCTACCCAATTGGTAGATTAAATATTCGTAATCAAATAATTTATTTCCATAATTAAAAATTACATGATTTAGCAAATATTGAAATCGTCAACAGTCTTTTTTAGTCCACCGCTTGACATAAGCCTCTCCTTAGAAGGGAGGTCTTGGCCAACTGTACCAAGCTGTCCAAACAGGTTGGTGTTGGTTTGCGTCAAGTTTTCTTCCAGTGCTTTATTTCCTTAGTCTGCTTTTACGACACCATCTTACCGATGTTGAAAAGTAACAAATATGTTTTCAGATGACAACGTGCGACCGTGCAAGGAGATCCTACCGTTCCCCTCGCACCCCCCAGCAGTCCCCCACTACCAGTACCGCAACCTTCTGTTTCTGAGCGTGAAAGAGATCAACCTCAATGCGTACACCTCTCGCACGGGTTCTGCAAGAAATATTACCGTAAGTTTATACTGTATACTGATTCTTATCTTCACTGACCTCTAGAATGTATCATGAGCGAACCATGCTCTTTTCGTTGCTTTTTTGACGTTGATTGCGGTTGCAGAAATTGATTGATTATGGCTTATCACCAGAAAAGGCCTCAGGAGAAAGAGAATGGCAAATTATCAAAATTGTAACTGATTCTTAGTTGCAGGTGTCAATGAGTGGCGGTACTCACTTACCATCAAGTGACCTGTCGTCTTTTTTGCCTCCTATAAAGTAGCTTAAAATTATTCGTTTGTGATTTTAGGTGAGAATACAGCTGATGTCTGGTGAAAGTGAGGAGTTGGCTTTACCAGCTATATTTGGACGGAGTTCCTGTCCAGAGTTCACCAACGAAGCGTACACCACCGTCCTGTACCATAATAAGTAAGTGTCGTTACAATACAGACTTTTAACATATCTTTCAATTTGTGCCAGAACTCACACGTTTCACGTAAAATCATCACCACCCAAGGTGTTAAACGACTCTTTCATTACTTTTCAACGAGTCAGTAAGATTACCGAAACCCGAAAACCCCTCTCCCACCGTAAATAGGGGGACCTGAAGAGCGGCAACGTATTTATAACTTTTGAGTTATGTGTGTCTATGGTCACCGGTATTTACAATAAATTCAGAATGGGTGATTCTTAGAACAAAATGTTTTTATTTGCATTTAGTTCACGCCTTGCTGGACAAAGGATGGGTGGGCGAACTACATTTTTCATTGAGTCTTCAATTAACCATAAAAATATTCATGAGGATACGAAGAAATTATTTATACTAGCTATTATCGCAGCTTCGCTCGTGTCATTATTTCTTATTTTCGTGTTTCTAATTTTGAAACAACCATTGAACCAGGGATACAATTTCATCAAAACTTTTCTTGGTGAGCAATTACGGCATGAATAGATTCCACTACCAAAATCTCAAGTCTGTAGTCCCAACGGTTTGGACCATACGTTGATGAATCAGTCAGGTTATTATATCATACTATCAGCGTGGTGATGAATAAGGAATACAAAGCGTTACCACCCCTATACCTCCTATGGGGGTCGTAAGAACTGACTATTTAAGCAAACAGAACAACAGCACTGTAAGATAAAAACAAACTTGAGACAGACCCTGTACCAACTGATCTGACCAACTTGCTATTGGGTAGTAGGCCAAAACCCCCTTTTTAAGGAGACGCCTGCGTCCAGCAGTGGACTGTTCAAGGTTGTTGATAACGCGACTTCTATATCTTCGAATCTAATTACAGAAACCCGTCCCTGTACGATGAGATAAAGATCAAGCTGCCAGCAGACCTGGGAGACCAACACCATCTGCTGTTCACTTTCTTACACGTGTCGTGTCAGAGGAAACCCGTCGCACCCGACCAGGAGAAGAATGTTGAGACTCCTGTTGGGTACTCGGTAAGAGCTATCAAATATCTATAATAGAGTTTTGACCAGCATTCGATACCCCATTTCTTGAGAAAAGCCACTTTGTTAGGCCCAGAATAAATTTAAAAAAGTAAGAATTTAACAGAATGCAACTTTGAGCAACGAAACAATAGTATAGGTAGTAGAGCCACACCGACTTCAGCCTGAACGGCCGGCTCGACCGGGACAGTACTAGCCTCTCACAGAAGACCAACCTAAAGCGACAGCATCCGTGCTGTCGTGTTTCGTTAGTGAGTGCGAGACCGAAGACCCATTGATGCAGGGGTGACAGTTGTCGTGCTAAACGTGTGCAATACAATGCTACGATGACTGTCATGTCAAATAAAGCGTAAAAAATCGTAACAGGCCGCCATAATGTGGGTCACCTTACTGCATTGTCAGCATTCGCAGAGAGTATGGTGACTTCAACTTTTGGATTCTATTCATGCTTTCCATCAAGCAGAGTAGAGTCACTTTGGCAGGCTACTAAAATAAAAAAAAATTGATACAGGGGTGACAGTTGTCGTGGTAAGTGTATGAGCCTTACGCTTCCACGATGACTGTCATGTCTTTTACTTATTGGAAATCAAACTTAGGCATATTTAAAAGTACTCTCTGCTATCGAAAACTTCCGAAGGCTCTTTATTACGCGTTACTTGTAAGATTATTATTGAGTCATTTCTAACACTTCCAACTTTTAAGGTGACATCACAGTCTCACAGAAAACTCGTGCTAAGCAATCCTTTCCATGTTTTTTACCGAGTGATTAAGATTAGAGAGGGCCCTCACACCTTACTTCTAGACTCAATTGTATCGCCCCCGTTTGAGTATCCTTTTCGAAAAAGGCGAAAACACATGTGTTTCTCTTGATTTGCAAGTATCCATGCGATGGTGAACACTTACCTTCAGTTGCCGCCAATGTATGTAACATAAAGACTTTTATTCCAGTGGCTCCCTCTGTGTCGCAACGGTAAGCTGGCGAGCGGTGATTTCAACCTGCCGGTGATGCAAGAGGAGCCTCCAGCGAACTACTCGTACATCTCCCCTGAAGTCCTGCTGCCGGGCACCAGGTGGATCGACAATCACAAGCCTATCTTCAGTATTACTCTCGATGCTCATACTACTGTTCATCCTTTGGTAAGATTATATAACAATTAGATTTAGTTTGTATGTATACTAGCTGCGTCCCGCAGTTTTATCCTCTTCTAAGGGAACACTACATTTTTCTACCATAGCCTATATGTTAATCCAGAATATCAGACGGCTCCATATAAAATTTTATCAAAATTGGTCCAGCCGTTTGCGTGTGAAAAAGTAACATACATAAACACAAACAATCGCTTTTGTAATATTACAATGGTTTAATTAATTTAACCAAGTGAGACCTATGTATGTTAACATAGTATGTATTTCAGGACGACTTCATAGAACGCTTTGCTAAAGCTTGCGAGGCGGTCCAAGAGGGTAACATTCCACCTCGCATCGGTCTCGCCAACATGGAGGCCGAGCTGCGTACTAGGTACGTATCGTATTATCGACTTTTCAAACTGGTTACTAAACTTGCACGACAAGTTTAACCTGTTTAAATTCATTAACGTCACACCTATTTTAAACTAATCCAACGCCTAATTCTGAATCGCGATATAGAAATTCTCGCGGCGATTAACATATATACGCTACATCCCAACATCAACAGTTAGGCCACGGCTCGCCAGGCTTCGCCTGATCGAAAGATACTCCCTCTGTGTCGGAGAGACATGACACCCGTTCCTAAGTGCACTGCAATCAAGCACAATTGATTTACTTCGGCAGGATTTATATTTTAAAAAAATTGCAGTATAACGGAGTTACCGAAGGCCAACGTGGAGGTGGTGGCGCGCTACCTGGGCGTGGTGCTGGACAAGCTGCTGCAGCTGCTGGTGGCGCCGCCCGTGCTGGCCGGACACACCCTCAACATCGCGCAGGACGTCTTCACCTGCCTCGCAAACCTCTTCACTGATATATCGGTCACTATATTCATATGCTCACATTCAAACTAATATGTTATCGCCATGATCGACAGCCTTTAACACTCTACTGCTGGAAGTAAGCTTTTAGGATTAAGGCTTGTTGGCCAGATGAGTTATTAGAAAAATGTGTTCCAGTCAAACTGAATTATCTTCCAGAAATGTGTGCTACAAACTCAATAAAATTACATATTTAAAGTAATAATAATAAAACCCACACTATTCATGGATGAATGAAATACAAATTTATTTGTATTAAAAGGAAACTGGTTAAAAACATTATTACATTAATTTATGAATATATAATTTTACTGACATGAACCTCTGTTGGAGTCATCCCTACGCAAACACCTCGGGATCACCCTAAAGGAGACTATAGCACAGGATAAACTAGTTCACTAGTTCCTGAACTATACACATTTTTTCCTACACAAAAATTCCAGCAGAGAACACCCACCCACCAGTGGTTTTGTCGGATTCGAGCCTACTAAAAACCGCACGTCATCATGGGTACCAGTAACCAGAAACTAGGTGTAATCTAGAAAAGAAATAAGTCAAAACTTGAATAAAACTACCTATCTGTATTAAAAAAAATACACTAGCCATCTAGTAAAACCTTTTTTTTTTAAATTACAGAACATGAACGAAGGCTCGACGTGCGACTCGCACGGTCGCAGCGGGCTCATCACCACGTACATCCAGTACCAGTGCACCATCCCGCGACCCTCGCTCACTGACCGGGACATTGGCCTGCCGCTACCTCCTGCCGGTATGGAACACATCAAACTGATTAATCTTACAGTCGTCATTATTACCACAGAAAACTAGTACGAGTGCCAAAACTGGAAGGGTAACATCCCCTCTTCCTCCTTTACCCTATTGGTTAGGGAACCACTCTGGGTCCAGCAACGCTCTTGTATCTTTGCAACAGCCTTTAATAGTCGACTGTTGGACATAAACCTTATAAGTAGTTTTAAGAAAGACATCACGTACTATCTTGGGTCTGGACTTGGTTGAGCCAAAGCTCACCTAGGTTTGGATTTCGACGGTCCGTGGTATGTTGTCGCCTTTGAATGTGGAGTGTTTTTGTTTTTGCTGTTTTTACTCTATTTTTTCATTAGTTTTTTATGTAACAGTTTTTTTATTCTACAAATTATTATGTAACCGCCTTTTTGATTTAAAATGGTACAAGTTCCATTTGTGTTAACTGTGATTGCTTATAATTGGGTAGGTGACTGTATCGTAAATAAATACCAATATCCACTTCTTTAAAACTAATATCGCAAAACATCTCGGCAAATACAATTAATATAGCTTATTATTATTATTACGAATTTTAATCAAATATACAGTGAAATATATCGTTCAATTGAGTGGTCTAAAACAGTGACGTCACAATTTTGTATTTAGTACATTCTTCATACAAAATTGTCGTTTTGACAGATGATAAAAAGTAACTAATTTGACTAAGGTGTCACCTAGCTTATTGGATGAGCAACCAACATGTATATTGTATTTTTGTATTTATATAAGATATTTATTTATTTACATTTTATGCACTTTGTACATCGGCGGACTTAATACCCAAGGCATCCTCTTCCAGTCAACCTTAGGGAGGTATAGAAATTTTGTAAGGGAGGTGCACAGAGGTTACATTGACGATGAAAATATATCATACATGAGTATATATACATACATGATATGTGTATCATTTGTTGGTGATCCAAAATAAAAAATAAGACCCATCTAAGCAAGGAAGTTTTGGCTTATTACATCACTCTAGCCAGACGGATTAGGATAGGGTTGTTTTTGGTTTTCCTTTCCTTCACAGTGGTGTTGACCTGACTTCACCTTCATAATGAATAGAGGTGGTAACGCCTCGTATTCTTAATTGATTACCAAGACTGACTAAATAACCTATCCTTTATTAACCTGGCTAACTCATCCCGTTTAACTGCTTCGGTGGCGCAGCGGTAGTGAATGCGACTGCTGTGCTTGAGGTCTCGGGTTCGATTCCCGGGTCGGACCAAATGTTTGGATGATCTGCAAATATTTGTTTCGAAGTTTGGATGTTTTCTATGTATAATATGTATGTATTTACAAAAAAAAAGTATACAAGTATTCTATCAGTCAGTCTAGTTATCTTAGCACAAGTTCCACTTAGTTTGAAACTAGATGACGTTGTGTGTTAAAGGTCCGAAAAAAAATATATAAAGTTACTGGCAAGTGTCTAATGTGCTTCATTCATTTCAGTGATGACAGACGGTTCCTGCAAGATTTTACACGAAGAAATAGCGCTACAGTGGGTGGTCGCGAGTGGGGCTACTAGAGATCTCGCTATGCAGAATTCATGGTTAGTACTGATGCCGTGGTCGAGGGAGAATCACGCTTCGTCACATATAGCGTTTATTAATTCTTTTAATGCTTTTCATTCAGTGACTGCGAAAACTGGAAGGTTAACATTCTCTTTTCTTCTTTTTCTCTATTGGTTAGTGGCAACTATGAGTCCAGTAATGCAATTTTAACTTGATTTGCTTTACCTTTCAGCTTTTTTGACGAATTTGCGACAAATATACAATTTACAAACTTTTAATATTGTTAATATATATATTTTTCATTATGGACTTATGAATGTAGACCATTCACGCCCTCTGTAGACCATTCATCAAAACCCCGCCCTCTGATCATTTCATACATTCATACAAAATGAAAAACTTTTAAAATCTATTTGGCCAGATACATGGCTTGATAGATGCGTCACTATTACAGTATGAGAATTGTGTCCAGGTCTCTGTTCGAACTGATGGTGAAGTCAATGGTGGAGTACCTGTACTGGAGCGGCGCTCACGAGGCGAGACGCAAGGCGCGATTCCCCGACCAGTTCACTGACGACCTCACCACACTCGTCAACAACGTCACCTCTGAGATCATATCCAGGTCAGTTCCACAACATTAGAACTTTAGGGGAATTACCATTATGCGTGTCTGATTTTTCGACCAGGTAGCATGTGGTTTCTCCCGTTTGTAGGTGAAATGGCTCAATATATATTATAAAATCATTATTTATAGCCTACTATGCTTCACTGTGGCATGTTGTGGCAGCATTGAACAGAAATATAGCATTTTATGTATCATGTTAACGTTTGAACTCAATTGTTGCATAACTTCTTAATATTTTTATCAATTATATATAGAAGGAAAACTTGAAACGAACCCTGTTCGAATCCGTTTGGCCAGTGTGGAGAGGCCTATGTCCAGCAGTGGACTGTAAAAGGCTATTGATATTGATATAATAATAATAATTTAACAAATCACACGCGGTAGTCTAGACCCAAACTACTTAGGACTTAGGTCACTCACAAGGTCTAAATGCATATTATTGATCAATTACGTCCAAACAACAAATAATCGTACTCATCACGACATAAATCAAAGCTGCTACCTCTTGCAAGTGGTGAAATTCACTAACTTCAGCGAAGAGGCCAGTCACAAATTCTACAATTTATTAACGAATGGAGTTGTGGGAATCTCTTTGTTCTATTTTTTGCCTGCCAAAGTGACTCTCTTCTGCCTGATCAAAAATATGAATAGAATCTAAGAGTTGTGGTCATCATACTCGTTGCGAATGCGAATGATGCAGTATGACACCCACTATGGCGGCCTGGTGGGACGTAAAAGACAAGACAATCATCGTAGCAGTGTAAGGCTCACACACTTACCACGATAACTATCACCCCTGCAGTAACGGTATAAAATTGTATAAAACAATACTAAAAAATGGAATTTTCCAGATACGGCAAAGATAGCCGCCTAACACAGAGCCTAAACAACAGCTTGGCGTTCTTCTTGTTCGACCTGATCAGCATCATGGACCGCGGCTACGTGTTCAACCTCATACGGAACTACTATAAACAGATGTGCGCTAAGATCGCGTCTCTGCCTGATGCTGTGCCCCTTGTGCAGTATAAGGTTAGTTAATATACTATTGGTTTCTGGTAAATTTTATCCAAAACTGTTTACTCTCACAACTAGAGTAACGAAAGTAACTAGAGTACAACTAGAGTAAGAAAACTTATTAAACTTTTTGTTTGTTTTCATTTTTATTTTAAAAGCCTGCCAAAGTGACTACTATGCCTGATGGAAAGCATGAATAGAATCCAAGGGTTGTTGTTACCATACTCATTGTGAATGCAGACAATGCAGTATGGTGACCCACACTGCCCCGGTCGAGCCGGCCCGCTCGTGTTGAAATCTGCGTGGCTCTACTACCTAGCAAAGTTTTATACATTTATCATTATGAAAGTATGAGCGTTTGATAGGACCTACCTATTTCAATATTATATAATTATTATAAGTGATAGAAGTAATAAGGGTGATTACTGGTTATGGTCAGCATACATTATGGAGATTTCGCTTATACACATACATATAATCACATATCTATCACTATTGTTTCGATATCACATGTCGGAGAAGCAACTTACCCTTAACATATTATAAGAACAGTAACTTTTTTACTTTCTGTAGTAGAGGAGTAATACAATACAAATTGCGTTTTACTGTGTTTTCGACAGTAATAGTGTTCGTGTAAGATGTTTCGTTTAGTGGGGACGATCGACTCGCTGCCTTTGACATTAACATCGCGGCGGGCCGTTAACCAATACAATAAAGATTGAAACACTGCTAGTTTACTCGTCGGTAGCAAGCGATTCCTAATTTGTCTCTTCTCGCGTTTCGGTGGCTCGTGTCAAAGCAATAAATCCATTACGTCGTAATTGGTGATCGTGTGGGAAACGGTTACCAGAAGTTTGGACTGCTAGAGTGAGGTAGGCTTCTGAAAATTCCCCCCTGCTCGATAATCGTGTACTAACCCTTCCACACACTGACATACATCCAAATAGCACCAACATTTCACAACCGTCCATCTACGACAAGGATGATGAGGTAGGTATATGAACTGGTCCACGAACCCCGTGGAGTTGAAGCACAACGTTCGATGGAATCGTTTTTTCTACCAATTTGCTGGTAGCGATGTGTTTAACCTGCAAGTTGTTAATCGTTCCAGCTGGCGTTCCTGCGCATCGTGTGCTCGCACGAGCACTACGTGTCGCTGAACCTGCCGCAGGCGGGCGGGCCGGGCGGGGCGGGCGGGCCGGGCGGGGCGGGAGGGCCGGGCGGGGCGGGCGGGCCGGCCGCGGCGGGCGGGCGCGTGTCCCCGGCCGCGTCGTGGCAGTCGCTGGGCTCGCACTCCAGCCTGGCGCTCGGCCACGAGTTCCGCTCGCGCCACTACCTCGCCGGCCTGCTGCTCACCGAGCTCACCAACGCGCTCGAGCTGCAGTCAGTTTTACTTCTATATTCTCACGCCTACCGCTTCACCCTAAACTTGCTGTTGTATGCCAGGACTGTTGTTGTATGCCAGGGGTAGCGTGTGCGACTACTGTACTCGAGGCCTCGGATTCGATTCCTGGTTTGGACCAAATGTTTCTACGATCTACAAATATTTGTTTCGGTATTTCTGTACAAATTATTTTTAGTTTAGGACTAGATGGCGCTGTATGTTACACGTCAGAAATATTACGTTATTCTTGAAATAGTTTTTACAATTTTATCTTATCGATACTACCCTCCCGAAACTACCACTGTTGACCTCGTTGTTAGTAATCCTGACTGCTATGCTAGAAATTGTGGGTGACACCCAACCGACCTAAGACAAGGTGTTATGAACTCATGTTATCAGCTATTTGGTTACCATAGTACAGACTCTGCCTAGTTTAGGACAGCCGTATGTGAAATATGTGAGACAATTATTATTATTAATCACACAAATACTTACAGTCAAAAGATAATACCAAAAACCCATCACCACATATTGCGGCGTTCAGTCTCTTATGATATGGCTGAACTTTGATTTCTTTAAGTAAAATGAGTACCATCAGATCTTGACAACCCAAATACAAGGTGATATTGAAGTTCTGTAGACGAATTTTTGTGGACCTTTTTTTTGGTGCTCCACTTACGACAAGTTGATGTGGCTCTCATTATTAGGTTTACTTCACTCTGCAATATGTTAACCAACACAGTTACTACTCAACCACGAGTTCCTGCTACTTCTAGACTCCAAAACGAAAATATTGACCTAAATAATGACCGACTTACAGGAGTCCAGTACTGCAATGTGCAGCAGTGAACGGCGTGCTGTCACTGCTGACTGCACACGACGCAGACCCGCGCCTGGCCGCCCCGGAGCTCAAGGCGAGGGTGGCCGCTCTCTACCTGCCGCTGCTCTCCATCATCATGGACGCGCACCCGCAACTCTACCGAGGGTTCACCAGTAACAAAGGTACGGGTAGCTGGCTCGAAGGACCATTCTCTGCTAATCATCAACAACAGGTTTTAACAGTCCACTGCTGGACTTAAGCCTCTTCTTAGCAGAGAAGTTTTGGCCTACTATGTCATGCTGTCCAGACAGATTAGTTTAGGGTTTGTTTCAAGTTCTCTTCGCAGTGATGTTGACTTGCATAATTTGTTCTCTTAACCGCCTGTTACGACCCCCATGGGAACAATAGGGGGGGGGACCTTAATTCTTAATGCGTGACTACACGGAGTATGTTTCAATCAACCTATCGCCGTCCACTGCTGAACGAAGATCTCCCCCAAGGAACGCCAGCGATCCCGGTCTTGGGTAATTCGCATCCAGTAGTATTTTTAATGAAACTTTCCTTGACAGAAACTCTACAACTGGACAGTGACTTGGGACAATTCAGTAACCTGTACACCGCGTCATCTCCAGAAGGAGAATTTAAGCAGGTAAATACACTGTTCTCTCTTTTACAGCTAGTGTGTGTTCTGATAAAAAAAAGCAAAAATAAAAAAAATATGAATCCAATTTTTTTTTTTTATTTGACTGAGTTGTTATGAGTTTTTATACGGTCATCAAAATATATATTCAGAATAAGTTTGCTTTAAACAATTTTTACTGGTATTTTTACATGTATTTCTAAAATGCTCAGTAATTTTGGAACCAATAAAGTACTTTATCAGTCAGCAATGCGCTCAAACATGCCAGTTTTATTTGCCACCCAGCCCTGGAAGATTCCTGTCGGGTTTAAAAATGTTCTTTACATTGAGCAGTTTTATTTATTTTAAAAGACACATTTTTACACCGACGCGTCGGGCTCAATAAACAGGACCTCTTTCAATTTCGTTGCTTTTACTTCAAATGAGTAAAGTTACCGCAGTCCAAATCCTCTCACCCCAATTCTCCTGCTTGTTTACACCCTTATAACATATAAATAAACTAGCTGACCCGGCAAACGTTGTTTTGCCATTTTTACTATTAAATTTATTTTGGCTATTAAAAAAAAGGGTTGATCGTAGAAGGGTGAAAATTGAGGATTGTATGTATTTTTGTATATTGTATCATAAAAAAATAGAAATTAAAAATTTTGTCTAAAAAATAAAAAAAAAATTTAGGGTTGTACTATCCCTAACATTTAGGGGATGAAAAATAGATGTTGGCCGGTTCTCGTAGATACCGGATAAGCACAAAAAATTTCATCAAAATAAGTCAAGCCGTTTCGGAGGAGTATGGCAACGAAAACTGTGACACGAGAATTTTATATATTAGATATTTTATTAATAGGAGTATCACTACACTCCTTATAATATAGCTTGATCTTTGTCACAAATGGCTAGAAAACCGACCAAGTTTGAACAAATCATTTTATTTTGTATCACTTATATTTTCATTCTTAACGAGCCAGGTTAATCACAAATTATACCTAAAATGTACCTCGTAGGTTATAAAATGTCACAAGTGACAGCTGTCACAGAGACCAAGCTATCTTTCATCCCCATCATGAACAGCCTTTATCAGTCTTCTTCTGGACATAGGCCTCTGTTTAGCAAGCTTTTGGTCTACTATACCACGTTTGACAGACGGGTTGCTATAGGGTTTATTTCAAGCCCAGGATTCCTCCTCCTATCTCAGGCGCAGTGTCACACCGTGTGATTTTAGGTGGTCCGATTCCGATACACTACCCTGCCGCAAACCCCGATGGGTGACGGCCCGAGGGGGTTTCCACACGTAAAAAAAAGGGTTTATTTCAAATTTTCCTTCTGTTTGCAGTGATGTTGTCTTGCATTTTGTGTTCCCTTAGTCGCCCCTTACAACACCCGTGGGAAGAGTGGAGGTCATCACACCGTATTCTTAATCTGTCAGTTCATGGACAACTATCGAAGGGGTATAATAAGAGTGTGTGTGTCGGCAGAACGGGCGGCCGCCGCTGAACAGCGAGACGAGTCGCAACCTGCTGATGTGCCTGGTGTGGCTGCTGAGGAGCGTGGAGCGCGGCGCGCTGGCCGCGAGCGTGGCCGACCTGCCGCCCGCCCGCGTGCACGCGCTGCTCGCGCTCATCGACCTCTGCTTCAAGTGCCAGGAGTACAAGGTACGCACGACTCACACAGTCAGACAGATTTGACAAGTTAGTCTGTTCTTCGACAGTTGTATTTTTTATCCCTGATTTCTAACTTCATTTTAAACGCTAATTTAAAATTAGTATCATTTCGCAGCATTTAAATAGGTAGTACCACCAGCCCAAATAAATAAAAAAAAAACTGTTTTTTTTATTTTAAAGTCGGCAAAAGAATACACCAAAATATGTCAAAAAAATATCTCTATTTTCACTACTAAAATACTCAAGAATTATATAAGGTGGGCCAAGAATCCATTATGCGATTTCGCGACCTCTTTGCCGACGTGTATTCGAATATTTCCGTGTTCGGTTAGAAGAGTGCAAACGTCGAAACGGTGGCCATTTAAACGATGTCATTTTTCAAAAATAAATTTCAATTAATTAGCTTTCTTGTAAATGAACAATTTTTGTAAGATATTAAATGTTTTTCTTATATTATTTTTTCTAATGTTAACTAATTCATGGTTCAAATTGAATAAATTTACTTCTATAAGATTATGATGAAAATTAGATATTTGTTTTTTACTCTTGAATAACTTTTTGTATTGATATGTATTTGAAACCCGAATTAAAATCCATTGCATACACTGTTAAAAATTTCTGTAGAAATTTACAAAAAAGATGTTGGAAGTTTTTACGCACAACACTCATACGATAATTCCGTTTTGTAAATTTACTATACAATTTATTCCAACTGAATTTCGAAAAATTATAAAACATTTGTAGAAATTTACCAAACCATTATCGGAAATTGGTTTAGCAAAATTACAATACAAATATCGTAATTTTCTCCAAACAAATTCTGTTGAAAATGGTTTGTCATTTCAAAATGATGTATTGTAAATTTACTGCACAATTAATTTCAACTTGGTTTATAAAAATTACAAAACATTTTTAAAAAAATATACCAAATGGCCATCAAAAATTTGCTGAGCAAGAAAGTGAAAATACAAAAATGGAACCAGGACTTACAAAGGCAACGAGCACAAATTTGCCAAGAGTCGACTCGAAGTAAAAAATGTGGTTTAATGCTAGCCAAAAACTACCCAATGCTGGCAGGTTCACCCGATAGGATCTGTGGAAACAGCATTATAGAAATAAAGTGCCCTCATGGAGCACTTTATTTGAAAAACATTTAAAAATTATATATGTGATGGGAAACCAAGCCCGAGTTTTATGTGCAGATGCAATTACAAATGCTATTATTAACAGGTCTTAAAAAGGCTCAAAGTTTAAATATTGAACAGCGTTATAATTATAATGGTTTAGAAACTATATGGAATCTACAAATATAAGTAAATACTTACGTCAAAGTGATCTTCACAGAAATAAAGTTGAGTATTAGTTAAGATAGTAGGAATATTCCTTTTATATCATGTCTTGCAAGTTTAAGCCACTTATTTCGTATTGTTTTATCATAGGGAACGAATATGAATAACTTGTCCGGGCTTTTTATAGTTGTATTAGTACACAGAGGCACTGCACAACACCTATACGGTTTCGAACTCATATTTTAGAACTTTTAAAACACAAACAACGCAAAATTAATATTGTAGCCGTCAATGTTTACATTAAACGGGATGCCACACAGTGTTGCCAACGCCAATAAATCTGAGTCGCTAGGGCTAATATCAAAAGTCGCTAACTCTATCAGGGGCGGATCCTAAATTTCATTCTGAGAGGTGCACAAGAGACCAGCTGCGGACTTAAAATTTTTAGATGAATAATAATTTAACCAATAATACCAACTTTACAGAAATTTGAGATCAACGGAAGATTCAATCTCCTGAAATACAGTTTTTTATTATGATTCGATAAATCTTCTAAATTTTTCAAGGCTTTGTTAATTCGTATCTGAAAAACATTTGTGTCTTTAAAATATCATTGGCAAGCATGAGTGATTCAAGAAATGTTCAAAAAGTTATTTACGAAGTTGATCCAGTACTGGATTCAAATGGATATTATTATTAATTAAAGTCTTGAAATAAATTTATAAAATATATTTAAGCATATTAAAGAAAAACTGGTATGAAATAGCTACGCTTTAAGGGGGAACACCACTGTGACAACCAAAGAAATAATGGACCGTCACAGTGGTGTTCCCCCTTTTATTTATTCAACAATTCACTTTTATTTATTCAACAATTCACTTTTATTTATTCAACAATTGCCGAATGAATGTTGCAGAAGTTATATAAATTATTGTAATTTTATTATATACATTTTAAAAAATTTAATGAAATGAAACTTTTACAGAATTCATTCGGAAACTGTTAAATAAATAAAGATGGCTTTTATTATCTATTTAATTATTTAACAAAATTTGTTACTCTAATGTTTTGTAGGAAATAATTTTTAAGTACGTTCGTTGTAGTTTGTTTTATTTGAGGACGAAGAATTAACAGACGATAATTCCAGTGAAGAATTAGAAATCTCTTTTGAAGATGTTTTATAGAATGATGAGAGAATGGACTCATCGGACATTAAAGAAGAATAAATTATTTGTTAACTTACCGACCAGTCAATTAAGTGGAATATACAAAATAAGAAAATTATATATTTGCATAAAATTAAGAAATCATAGATAACAAATCTTTCTGTACATCTAACGCATGAGTATAATAAACTGTTTTTAGTGCTTAATTAAATTATAATTACATAACGCATCGTGTGCTACAACATATAATACATATAAAAAAGGCTAATGTTTAATTAAGTATATTATGATCATTGTAACGATCAGATAAATTCTTTAAATTACAATTTCAGATCAGATCAAAAAATATGTGTGCTATTCATCTTCATCGTCTTCACTTAGTAAATTTAATAATTCTTCAGTCTCATGATCATCTGATAAAGCTGCAGTTGAAGTAGAGGGTTGAATGTCGTCTAAAAGCTGATATTGCTGTTCAACGGGTTTTGTTGTAAAAGAATAACTTTTGTTGGTTCCAATGAGTTGCAGCACTTCCGGCGGTATTTCAAACGATGTACAATCTTTATTTTGTTTTTTCAACTGATCTCTCAACAGAATTAGTGCATTAATTGTTTTTAACGACATTCTGTTGCGTTGTTTTGTTTTTATAATGTTCATGGAACTGAATACTCTCAACTTCGGCATTTGAATGTGGCAAGGATAGAATAGTGATTGCCAGTTTTGAAATCAAAGAAAAAGGATTCTCCTACGGCATTTTTGTACTGTAAAACTTCACTCCAAAATTGAACAGTGTTAGTAGTGTTATTCTACTTAATAAAGTTGATATTATGCCATTCTTGCAGCATACCATCTATGAAATCGTCACTAAATCCCAATTCTTTGGCTACATCGGTTATTACATTATTTTTATTTACTTTTAATGTTTCATCAACATTTAACATCGACATTTTCTTCAGAATAGCGACATTACTTGGTAGTCTTTGTTGAATCATCTTCATGAGTTTCAGGCTAAATTCAATACATCTCTTCTTCAAATCATTTTTATTTTCTTGCGGCAAACTCGACTGGGACAATTTCTGTTCAAATGCAAAGCCATGGTGGGGATTAGCGTACATACTCGTACATTCGTTCAGAACTATTGTTGTCAACAAATCAACAGTTGGAAAAACTATGTTTTTTTCGAGCGATTGCATGAGAAACACAATAGTGTCGAGTAATTTTGTGGGGTCATTGTCTTCACCTTCAAATGCTTTTAGTGCTATTTGTACGTCCTTTAAAGTACACTTAAGGTGAAACATGTAAAGTTGATTTAAGTTGTCACAATACATCTGGTACAAAAGATCAGCTGTGTAGCATTTGTCTTGAACTCTTGAAAGTGAAAAATGTAGCTTCAGTTCTTCCCATTGCTCCAGAATCCTGCGTACAGCTGGTTCAATTGAAAGCCAACGAATTGCACAGACTTTCAAAATTTTTAGCGGCTGTTTCCCGCAATTTATCGTTTCATATTTTTTTTATATTCTCCTTATCTTTTGGGAGAAATCGAAAACCAATTGTAGGTTCCCGTACAAGAAATTCAATGTGTCTGGGTATGGTATTTACTGAGGCGTGTGAAACTGCAAGTTGTAGAAAATGACGTACGCAACGAATCAATACCAAATTTGACAAGCCATATTCTCTCTTGAGCAGTTCGAAAAGACCATTATTTACTCCGACCATTACAGAGGCATTATCCGTACCAATTCCTACCATATTAGCGATTGGAATTTTAAGATCTTTCAAAGAATTCACAAGAACAGCCGATAGAATTTGAGCATCTGCAGTTTCCACTCGGGCAAGCTTGAGAAATACTGATCTAATGGTTTAGTTTTTTATACTATAATACCTTATTACGATTCCTAGTGTTTTTGAAACTGATACATCTGTGGATTCATCTATTAGTACACTGTATTTTTGATTACCTATATCGTCAACCAATGATTGCGTAAAATATGGGGCCAAAACTTTAGTTATAATGTTAGCACACTTGGTACGTTGTAATTGCATGTTTTTAGCGCTTTCATCAGTGGAAAACAACTTTTTACACAGTACGCCTAAATGATCTACAATTAAAATAGAGCAATGTTCAGCAATGAATAGAGAAAGGGCACCTTCCGCTCTGCTTGATATTCTCACCGTAGTTTTCGGAGCAATTTTCACAGGTAAAATGGTTTGAGTTTTTTTTAAATCCAATTTTTGTTTATGCTTATTAGATTTTAAATGTTTTCTAACATCACTTAGTTTAGCATATTTAAAGAAATTAATGTATACATGCTAACAATAATTTTCCTTTCGTTATATTTAGGGTCGCAAGGAGATATTGAAATGCACTCAACAGAACGTTCGCAAGACTACCGACATCAAAGCGAAGTTGGAAGACGTTATACTGGGACAGGGTTCTGCGCGCTCTGATTTTATAATGAGACGCAAAGGTGAGGGTTTTTATGGTTAAAGACGACTGATGGCTCAATATTGCTAGTTATTGCAGAGTTGCAAGTGATGAAGTAGGATAGTACTAGTACGCATATTGATAGTTCTTTGGTGCTATTGTATTTTCTTTTATGTAAATATATTAGTTTATTTTAGGAAAAAAAAATTCTCAATGCATTATCAACACATCGTTCTATGTTATCTTATCAATTTTTGTAAATCGATTTCCTCGATCTACTTGAAAAAGAGAGTTAGAATATTAGTGTTTAACCTGTTCGGTGTGTTGCGGCGACAGGGCAGGGGAGCGGGCAGGGCGGCGCGGGGGCGGCGGGCGCGTGGCGGCGCGAGCGCTGGCGCAAGGAGTGGGTGCGCGGCGCGCGGCCGCCTGCGCACGCGCCGCCCGCGCCGCTGCCCGCGCTGGCCGCCGCGCTCGCCGCCGAGCTGGCGCTGGCGCTGCTGCACGCCATCGAGACCGTCGTGCAGGTACCGCCCCACACAGACTACCTTTCCTTGCGACTACAAGGGAGACGATAGCGTAGTAACTAACAAACTACCTGTACGAGTTCATACCTAATTTCATAACTACACCCTTCACAAAAATATATTTCGAATAACTACATGTTACGACCGGTGTGCAATATTAACCGTTTTACTAAACGCGTCAGGTACTACTATAAAATCGTTGATTAAGCAAACTTGTAGTAATTATTATAGTGTAAACTACCACACGATCTGTTTTATCAGAACACCTATAACAGAAAATCTTTAACCATCCATCGACTATCTGATATCTATCACCGTACACTACCGACTTCATGACTACAAACTCGAACCTCAATATTTAATTTAATGAAAAACATATCATGTTGCAACTTTGAGACACGTCTAACTTTGATAGCCAACAATTCCTTAATATACTACATAATTAATTCCCTTAAATTTTCATAACATATTAAAATTACATAATTCACTTCAGATAATAAATTTCAAATTTTTAAATAATTTATATAAAATAAACACCGAAGGGAACAAAGTATCGCTACGGAGAGGCCTATGTCCAGTAGTGGACTGTAAAAGGCTGTTGATGATGATAATGAAACACATATTAGAACTTAAGAGAAAGCGATGCATCAACAGTACACAACGACGAAAAATGTATGTTAACATGTCAGTGTGATACAGCATTAATTATTATTATGCAATCACATTCAGACGTGCAGCAACCTAGAATGTGGACAGAGCGTGTGCAGCGCTGCGTTGCAAGTGGTGTTGCGGGCGTTGCAGCGCAACCAGAGCGTGACTGTCTTGCAACACATGTTCGCTACTGTACGAGCTCTCATCGTCAAGGTAACTAACATACATATCTCTTTATTAATTATAAGCAAATCAAGTTTTAAGATAGATAATTAAAATCACAAGGAAAATAAATCCATTTATTTATAATTATATTATAAATAATTTATTTATATCTGTCCGTGTGGTGACGGATTAAGAATACATAGTGTTACCACCCCTATTCATCCCGTGGGTGTCGTAAAAGGCGACTAAGGGACCAAGTATACAAGACAACATCATTACAAAGAGAAGGAAAACTTGAAACAAACCTTATTTCAACTCGTCTGGCCAACGTGGTATAATAGGCTGTACCTACCTAATTTAATTATGTATACCATATAAGTAAAGTTACCGTAATTACTCATACATTGCATCAGCTCATGATATTATCACCTCTCTAATATTTGGACAGTTGGATGAACCCTGTATTTACAGATATAGTCACGTAAAACATTACTAGTTTTATTGTATTGTTAACTATTAGATATGGGCAGTCGGTACTGAACCGTTATAACGAACAGTGCAGCAATAAAATCGTCACTTCACTCCATCTGGGTTTACCTTGAACCACCCAAAACCGACCTTACACGGAGCATGAACTCCACACGGCACAAGCTGTCAAAAGGCCAAAATCGCCTTACTAAGGAGAGGCCTATGTCCAGCAGTGGACTGTGAAAGGCTGTTGATGATGATGATGATGATGATTTATTTATAAGGATTTATGCACGTAGAAGAAGCGAGCACGGAATAACAAGAACTGCGGAACGAAATAACTTTGAAACAAACTAAACTTGTGTACAAGCACTAGGTAACCAATAAAATACAATACAGTATGTTGATATCTGAAATAGCTACACCTACAATTTAAAAAAAAACGTCATTTTATACAATCTTACGTATTGCTTACAAACGAATTTCTATAGATTCCTTTTATATATATATATATTAAGAGCCTATCAAAGTGACTCTACTCTGCCTGATGAAAAGCATGAATAGAATCCAAGAGTTGTGATTACCATACTCATCACAAATGCAGACAATGCAGTATGGTGACCCACACTATGGCGGCCTTATGGATGCTTCTTCACACCCCGTTTGGGGACCTAAAAGGTATGACAGTCATCGTGACAGAGTAAGGCTTACACAGTTACCACGATAATTGTCACCCCTGCATCAATGGGTCTCTGGTCTCACACTCACCAACGAAACACGACAACACGGATGCCGGCGCTCTAGGTTGGTCTTCTGTGGGAGGGTAGTACTGCCCCGGTCGAGCCGGCCCGCTCGTGCTGAAATCAGCGTGGCTCTACTACCTAGCAAATGTCACGATGTGTTGTGTCGAAATGTCACTTTACAATTGTGAACTTAGACCAATTAGTAATATACTAATACTTTTAATTTTGCTTTTTTATATTTTTTAGTATTATATCTTATCTAAGTATTGTATATGTGATAATAACATTGTGCTTAAAAACAATTGGGTATTTGCATGAAAATGATTTTTCAAATAAAGTTTAGTTAATAAATTCTTTGATACACATAAAATACCTACGTAAGATTAAAATTTAATTTTTACAAATAATTTTTAAACAAATAAATAAATAAAAGTGGTCAAATATGATGTAAAAATCACGTGATGTGAAACGTGATGTGATTGGTCTGACGTCATTGTGCATATTATTGGCGCGTCATTTGAATGCATGATAAACGACGAATGATAAATTATTGAAAAAAATTTTAAGTTGGTTTTTATTTAAAGTGAGTTTAATTATATTTTATCATTAAGATTAAAATTTACTGAAAGTAGCGTAAATAACAAATAACAAATTTAAATGGAATATGCACAATGACGTCACATACGCAAGAGGGAGCTACCTATACGTTTAAATTTTAACAATTTTTTTATTGTTAAATAGTTTAAATGTTTATAAATAAAAAAAAAAATCTTTTCAAAAATTTTAAAAATAATAAGACATAACTATTTAATGGATTGGAAAATCATGCAAATACCCAATTTCCTAATGTAAGAAAATACTACTTAAGTCTAAATTTAGTTTAATATATGGTGCCTAATGTGTGCCTGTGTGTGTGTGTGTGTGCAGCTGGGCTGGTCGTGCTGCGGCGAGGAGTCGGGCATCTGCCGCGTGCTGCTGCGCCACTGCGCCGCGCTGGCGGGCGCCACGCGCGCGCACGCCTCCGCCACGCTCTACGCGCTCATGCGCCAGCACTACCAGCTCGGCAACGTGCGTATACCGCCCCCACCCCCCACAATATGACTTGCCGCTGCCGGCCACTTTACTCGACTCATCACTCCATCGTGCCGTAATCTATCTTACGTTAGCCTAATCCAGGTCTCTACTAACTAAACTTCTCTGACACACATGTTTTTTTTTCTACATGTGAACGTGTACTCCGCCATATTCTAACCGACACACAAAAATAAAACAATATTTTAAATCTACCATCGCTAACTGACCGGTTCAACCCAGGCCAGATTTAATCGATCTTTACTATTCAGAAACTCAGAAATTTTATCGAAATTAATTCAGCCTCTTAAAAAGAGTTCTACCACAAATAACAGACAAATAAATAAAAAAAAAGAATCATATGATAACTGTAAAAAAATAATTATTTTTATAAATATTGTCTATTGTTTTACATTTTGAAACCTTTTATTTGACCATTTAAAGTCACCACAAACAAGAGTGAGACTAATCTAAACACGAAGTCCTCTTACAGAACTTCAGTCGAGTAAAGATGCAAGTGACGATGTCGCTCTCGTCTCTTGTGGGCACCTCCACTACGTTCAGTGAGGACTCGTTGCGACGCGCTCTGAAGACCATCCTCGTGTACGCGGAGCATGACCACGACTTGCAGGACTCGAATTTCCCAGAACAGGTACGGAACAGCTCTTACATATCAACTTATATATTGGCATACTTACAAACTCGCCTGTAATTTAAAGTGTCTATACAACCCAATTATAGTTTTATCACTTTTACTATTGCTAGGAGAAGAAAGAACTTTCTTTCTTTCTTTCTACTACTACTTCTTTCTTAAGTGTTAGTTAATATTTCTTGGCACTGAAATTTGTATCCTTTCATATCTTGTAATATACCATTTAACTTCTAAAATACTATAATATAAAATGTATGACAGCCTTCGCCCGAAGCGGTGCCTACAAAGAATTCGGTACGTTCAAAAACCTTGTGGTGTCGGTAAATGTTTTGTCCGGATTACGAATCCTCTTCTATGTATGTTATGTTTTCTTATTGTTAATATGTGTTAAAAAAAAATTTTTATATTCCACAGTACACCCAATATAATTACAAAGCATAGGTTATCTATACACACATATAACATAAGGCGATACGATTTTTATCGTCTTTCAAACCATAATCGTATCCCGAAAGGAATCAGTTTCTTGTTATGAAGAATGGCCTAATTGCGCCCTGTACTATATCAATGGCGGCAGTTATACCCCCAGATAAATAAATAAAAATGAATTTCAAAACTTCTTGAATAAAATTATTTACCAAAAGAAACTATTATATACATATATTCTATCGTCGACTAACGTATACCTGTAACGTATACGCATAATATATACGTTTAACGTGTGCATATACGTATAACGTGGCGCCATACCTTTTTTCATCGTTGTGATGACCCTTGAGCTTCTCCTTTAAGATTTTTGTCGGTCCGTCCGATTCTACTCACATTCTATTATCCTTGGATGTCTTGCTCGATTCTGTATCTGATTGTTTTTGATTGCCAAGCAATAAAATTTAAACTGAACTGTGTTTTTCAAGGTAAAAGACCTAGTCTTCAACCTGCACATGATTCTTTCGGACACGGTGAAGATGAAGGAGTTCCAAGAAGACCCAGAGATGTTGCTGGACTTGATGCATAGGATCGCTCGT
Source organism: Hypercompe scribonia (assembly GCA_949316085.1). Lineage (NCBI taxonomy): Eukaryota > Metazoa > Arthropoda > Insecta > Lepidoptera > Erebidae > Hypercompe > Hypercompe scribonia. The sequence continues at coordinate 2,505,058 of OX438976.1, read as the reverse complement.
GGGTACCAACACAGTCCAGATCTTAGGCTCACTTGGCTCAATAATATGGCACAGAAACATATGGAGGTATGTCAATTAATAATTAAGTATAGATGTGCCTTAGTATGCGTTAAGCTATTCCTTCACTGTCGTTGTAAGAAAAAATCTTTCAGCTGTGATACTGATGCTGTGTGATGATTGAATTTTTTTTTTTATTTTAATGGTCCTGTCAAAGTGACCACTCTGCTTGATGAAAAGCATGAATAAAATCCAAGAGTTGTGGTCACCATACTCATTGCGAATGCTGACAATGCAGTATGGTGACCCACACTATGGCGGCCTATTACTTTTTTTTACGCCCTACTTGGGGACGTAAAAGACATGACAGTCATCGTAGCATTGTATTGCACACATTTACCACAACTGTCACCCCTAAATCAATGGGCCTCCGGTCTCGCACTCATCAACGAAACACAACAGCACGGATGCTGTCGCTTTAGGTCGGTCTTCTGTGGGAGGGTAGTGCAGCCCTGGACGAGCAGGCCCGTTCATGCTGAAATCAGCGTAGCTCTACTACCTGGTACCTGATAGTAATCACAATTATGGAGCCTGCCGTTTTCAGCGTTCGAACCACACGGAGGCAGGCATGTGCCTGATTCACGGCGCGGCTCTGGTTGCGGAGCAGATGTGTGCGGGTGGGCGAGGGGCTGCGCTGCTGCAGCGTGTGACGCACAACGCGCTGGACGAGAGCTGCGCCGACGCGCTGCATCACCACCTCACGCACCTGGAGCTGCAGGTACTGGGGGGAGGGGGGTAACCAGTTGATCCACGGGGCGGCGCTGCTGCAGCGCGTGACGTATAACGCGCTGGACGAGAGCTGCGCCGACGCGCTGCATCACCACCTCACGCACCTGGAGCTGCAGGTACTGGGGGGAGGGGGGTAACCAGTTGATCCACGGGGCGGCGCTGCTGCAGCGCGTGACGTATAACGCGCTGGACGAGAGCTGCGCCGACGCGCTGCATCACCACCTCACGCATCTGGAGCTGCAGGTACTGGGGGGAGGGGGAGTAACTAGCTGATCCACGGGGTGGCGCTGCTGCAGCGCGTGACGCACAACGCGCTGGACGAGAGCTGCGCCGACGCGCTTCATCACCACCTCACGCACCTGGAGCTGCAGGTACTTGGTAACCAGCTGATCCACGGGGCGGCGCTGCTGCAGCGCGTGACGCACAACGTGCTGGGCGAGAGCTGCGCCGACGCGCTGCATCACCACCTCACGCACCTGCAGCTGCAGGTACATGGGGGTATAAACCTATTTCAATCGCTCTTGTTTAATTGATGTTTAGCAGTGTTGGCAGATGAAAAATACGGGGTGCCACCACCACTATTCGTCCCGTGGGTGTTGTAGGAACCGACTGAACCTAAAGCAAACCCCATACCTACCCATCGGGAAAGGGGGTTTTAATGAGTCAAATAGCTACATAAAAACATTTAAATCGAAATTATGAAAGAGAAGGGACAAAATTATTCCACATCTGATGATTAAAAATTATGACAAGAAAAACAAGTTGCGATTTATTCATAAACAGTTTTTTTTAAGTCAATTAACATAACCAGGCCCTGTTGGAACATGCTGCAAGCGAGCTGATGACAGCGGGCATGTACGAGACCGTCAACGAGGTGTACAAGGTGCTAATACCCATCGCGGAAGAACACAGGGACTACAAGAAACTCGCCAATATACACAGGTAAGTGGTGACGGATAAGGAATACAATTTCACCAACCCTATTCCTTTCTATGGGTGTCGTAAGAGGACTGTGGGAACAAAATATGCAAGAGAACATCACTGCAAAGAGAAGGGAATCTGGAAACTCTATATCAATCTATTTGGCCTTGTACCAACCCGTCTGGCCAGCGTAGTATAATGAGTCAAAACCTCCTTTTTAAGGAGAGGCCTATGTCTAGCTGTGGAGTGTTAAAGGTTATTGATGAGTCATTAAAAATGTAAAAAAATATGCAACAAAATAAAAAGATTGGCTCTGCTGGCATGATACCACTTTTTTGCAGAAAGTAATGTTGAGCAATTGTTCCTCTTGAGTGAATGAAATTACTGAAGAGATAATCGTGCAATTTGCCTACCCTCTTTCCACCCCAGAGATTCAATCTTGTGGGGAATACTCAGGTGACTATTCGTTAACCCTTTATAGCATAAATATTAAGCTTTAATCTATGCTTTTAGGTGTAAGTAACAAAAACTATATCATAATATAATCTAAAATGATTGCCAGCAAACTGAACGAGGCGTTCACTCGCATTGAGCAGTTGCACGGCAAGCGCGTGTTCGGCACGTACTTCCGCGTGTCGTTCTACGGCGCCAGGTTCGGGGACCTCGACAACGAGGAGTTCATCTACAAGGAGCACGCGCTCACCAAGCTGCCAGAGATATTCAGTCGGCTCGAGGTTACCTTCTATTATATCTAACTTAGCTATTATCTAAAACTTGAATTTGCCTCTATTGGTTCTTTTTTTACTAGTACTTTTTTTTGAAATCTAAATTTGTCGCCACGGCACATTCTATGGACTTCCTCTTGTACTTTCTTCGTTACATACGTATCGACGTATGATGGAGGACTCAGGCTTTAAATGACGGTTTTAAATTTCTTATCTGACTCACATCATATCTGACTTCCGTGTGGTGATAGATTAAGAATACGAACTGGCACCACCCCTATTCATCCCAAGGGTGTCGCAAGAAGCGACTAAGGAACGAACTATGCTGGGCAACAGCACAGCAATGAGAACGAACATTTGAAACAAACCCTACACAAAACTCATCTGGCTAGCGTAGTTTAGTAGGACAAAACCTCCTTCTAGATCTATGTCCAGCAGTGGACCGTTAAAAGCTCTGGGTGATGATGATGTCTGGCTTTTATTTCTTCTATGGTTTCTCGTCAAATGATACGTATTGTCAAAAGTATTTTTCTACTTCAGAACTTCTACGGAACCCGTTTCGGCGTGGACAACGTGGTGATAATAAAGGACTCGAACATAGTGGACGTGAGCACCCTGGACCCGGACAAGGCGTACATACAGATCACGTACGTGGAGCCCTACTTCGAGCCGCACGAGCTCAGGAAGAGGGTCACGCATTACGAGAGGAACTATAACATCAGTGAGTCTGGCATTATATAAGTTATATGAAATTAAATACGCGGTTGACGGAAACTAGGGTAATGCTCAGCACAGAGAGGGCTTAGTGTGAGTTTATTTTATATCAGCTAGCCATCGGTGACCAAGTTCGATGCTGTGATCGGTGGAATGTTCAGCGCGGATCAATCGTAACGGCGAAGTCTCCTACTGTGATGATCATATAGACTTGAAATTTACTCACACTAGGCTCTCTGAATGCTTATTGGCTCTTTAAGACAGACATTATTTGCGTATTAAGTACCTTGCTGATCTTTGAGAGCTTCCCCAGTATTCGAGTCCAACTTTTCCTGGGCTGGTCTTTCGGTGTAACTCACTCGATAAGGCAAGAATGATTTAAAAAGAGTTTTGTGTATCGAGGCATTATTTTGAGGCTCGTCCGTGTGGTGTCGCAGAGCGGTTCATGTACGCGACGCCGTTCACGGTGGGCGGGCGCGCGCACGGCGACCTGGCGGAGCAGTGCAAGCGCAAGACCATCCTCACCACCGCGCACCACTTCCCCTACGTCAAGACGCGCATACAGGTACGCGCTCACACACGACTCGACGTCCTCTTGAGTCACTATAGTGTCATTTTAGAACTTAAAATATTAATGATTCAATGGGGTGGGCCATAAGGGTGTTGGCGGTTTAAATATTCAATTAAAAAAAAACTACAAAACATGACAAAAATATATTTGTATTTTTAAAAAGTAGAAGAATAGGAATTTTAAGACTTTAAAATAATGTTGTCCAAATGGCTTCCCTCGGCTGCTTGGCACTCTTGGAACCGAAGTCGCAAATTTTGGAAAACTCGTTGAAAAGTTGTTCTCGGTATTTTGTTACTTTCCTGAATAATGTTCCCCTTCAACTGCTCTAGATTGGTCGGATTATTCTCGTAGACTACCGATTTGAGGTAGCCCCATAGAAAATAATCGCATGGAGAGATATCGGGGCTACGTGGGCCCATTCAATATCCCCCTTTTTCGAAATGAGTTTTCCAGGAAAAACATTTTTCAGCAGCTCTATGGAGACCCTAGCCGTATGACATGTGGCCCCATCCTGTTGAAACCACATCCTCGAGGTATTGCCTTGAAGTTCTTGCAAAGCTGGCACCAAAAAGTCTGCTAGCATATTGCAATAATTGTTCGCTCTAACCGTCATCGCATGCCCTCTTTCGTCCTCAAAAAAGTATGGTCCAATAATACCGGTTGACGTTATCCCAGCCCACACGACAAGCTTAGGGCTGTGAAGTGGACGTTCATGCAAGCGTCGGGGATTAGTCTCGGACCAGAACCGACAATTTTGCTTGTTCACATTGCCATTAAGGTGAAAATTGGCCTCATCACTAAAAATCATGTTGTTGAAATTGTTGAACCGCTCGAGCATCAAATTGACAAAGTTAAGTCGGTTATTGACATCATCGGGTTTCAATTCTTGGACTATTTGAATCTTATAAGCCTTCAAATGCAAATCACGTTTTAAAATTCGTCGTAAAGTTGCTCTTTTGACGTCCAAAGACTGACTTCTCTTACGTGTTGACTGTTGCGGATTTCGCTGAACTGAAACACGAACACGCTCCACAATGTCGGCTGATCTTGCAGAAACTGGGCGACCACGAACCGTAATTGGTACTGTTGAGCCGGTTGTTTCGAACATTCTGATCCATTTTCGTATCACATTGGCGCTTGGAACTTCACTTAAATTGTGTAAACCGTGTTCATGCCGATACAAACGTCGTGTAGTAATCACTGATTTATTGTTTTCGTAATACACTCGGACATAAAATGCACGCTGCACTCCCGTGTACGGCTCCATGACTACTAAATTTCCAGGAAGCGGCGCAGCGAACAACATATCCACCAACCGGCATACAAATTGATACTTGGCACCATACCATACTCGTACTCATACTACTCTATGGAAATACATCACTCGAATTATCGAAAAGTTACATAATGTGTGTTTTGTGATAATTTTAAAAAGTTACTGTACGCAGGGCGCTCCTTGTGATCACTGTCGGCGTCACTTGGGGTGACTCGAATAAAACCACCGTATCGTTCTTTATTGTATATTTCACACAAATATAGCAACCAGCACATGTACCTTGAAAGGTTTTTACGAACATTTTTTTTTTTTTTTTTGAATGATTTTTAGCGGTTGGCCTCAGATGGCCTCTACAACTTTACCCGGTTTAGTTACGGTGAGCGCTGAGGGCTCTCAACCGGCCATTTGTTAAGCAACATTGCCCAAGGGCACCCCCTGCGGGGTACGAACCTCGGCTTGGGGTGTTGCTGAAACACTGGGGCGGCCTACTCCCATGTTTTGTTGACGGTTTACGCGGCGCGTGTTCCGCCCCCGCCGACGGGGACGAAAACGCGGACGGTTCGTACCTAGTGTGTTCGCTCTGCGTTGAGCGCGTGTAATGTCGTCGTCTAGCTCCCCTAACGCGTGTTTGGGTCGACGTATTTTAGAAATTTTGCTCGGTGTGTAGTTTACGGCCGCAACCACTAGAGGGTTGGGGTGAGTCGGAGCAGAGTCAAAGTAGCTAAGGGAGCACTGTTTAATGAATTGCTTGATGGTCGGCAATCTGAGGTCGATGTGAAGATCGACGTTGCGTACATACCACGGTGCTCCCGTAGCTTTGCGCATGAAACTATTCTGTAGTGTTTGAAGCCTATGGATCCTGTGTGGCCTAACGTGTGCGAATACTACGCTACCGTACGTCATTATAGGACGTATGCATGCCGTGTATAATCTGACTTTATTTTTTAAATTTAACTTTGAACGCGCGTTAATTAAACAGTGTAGACGTCCTAGCACGAAGGCAGCCCGGCTGCGGACTGCCTTGATGTGGGGGCCGAAGGATAGACGGTCGTCAAGGGTTATGCCTAGGTATTTGGCCTGCCTAGCCCAAGGGATAGACTTGCCGAACATCCTAATCTGAGGGGTCTTCTCCAAAGGATACAAGCTTAGCTGTCTTCTGTGAAACAGCACCGCCTGGCTTTTCTCGGGGTTGACCTCTATCCTCCATTTCCGGAACCAAACGCCCAGTGCGTTGGCTGCGGTCTGGAGTTTTTTGGCTACTGTCGAGGGGTTCACTCCCGAGCAGTAGATAGCCGTGTCGTCTGCGAATAGTGCCGTCTGCACATACCGATGCTTCGGAATGTCGCTAGTATACAGCGTGAAGAGTAAGGGGGAGAGCACGGACCCTTGTGGGACACCGGCTCGAATGGGGTGAGTGGAGGACAGTGACCCTTCTACTCGGTAGCGGAAGCTTCGATTCGACAAGTAGTCTCGTATGATGAGCACGAGTCCGTGTGGCACTCCCATGGTGGACAGCTTAAATAATAAGCCGTTGTGCCACACTTTGTCGAAAGCTTTCGCTACGTCAAAGAAGAGGATACCTGTGAACAGGTTGCGTTGAAGCCGATCGCTGGTGTATTCAACGATGCGGTGGACTTGGTGGACGCACGAGTGTTCGGTTCGGAAACCGAATTGCTCGTGGGGGACGAGAAGATTAGCATCGGCATACGCTTTCAGCCTATTGTAGATTAGACGCTCGTATAGCTTGCCTAATCCTTTAAACAGACTGATCGGTCTATAACTGGTCGGTTCGGACGTTGGTTTGCCGGGTTTGGGTATCCCAATAACAACGGCTTCTTTCCATTGTTGTGGAAAGATGTTGTTCTTGAGCGCTGCGTTGAAAATGAACGTCAGCAGGACCAGTAGCCTCTCCGGAAAGAGTTTTATAACCCTGTTTGTGATACCGTCCGAACCGGGCGCCTTGCGAGCGTGTAGGCCCTTGACGATCGTTTCGACTTCTTCGGGGGTGACCGTGTCAAGGTCTTGTTCGTCTGTCGTCCCCGTCGGCGTTGATGTTGAGGCTAGTGTTGATGTAGGAAGTGAGGTTATTATGCGCTCTACTTCCGAATCAACTTCGGCTATTTGGTCCGAGTCGCAGTGTATTACGCTGGGCGTGCACTGATTCTCTAGACTCTCGGCCAGGCACTCTGCCTTTTCGATATCGTCGAAGGCCGGTGGAAGGTTAGGTCTGCTTAGAGGAGGCATACAGGTGACGGTGTCTCTCTTAAGCGAGCGGGATAGTTGCCAGAAGGCAAGGTGGGTAGGTTCGAGGTCTTGTAGTGTCTTATCCCACCTGTCTTGGCGCATTTGATCGATGCGCGACTTGACCGCTCTTTCTAAGCGTCGTAACCTGATCCTGTTGGCTTCGCATGGATATCTGTCATAGGCTCATACGGCGGCGTTCTGCCGCCTCAGCAGCTCACGTACGTCATCGGGTAGGTCCCAGCGGCGATCGTTCGTCGCCGGTGCCTCCCGAGTGCATTCGTTAATTAACGATTGCACGTGAGCTGTGAGGGAGTCGATCGCCATCGTGGTGTCCTCTTGGCTAGTGATGTGGTCGGGTATCCTATCTAGATGCACGGACGAGGTTGCCTCGAGTTTTGTCCCGAGGCGCCTCCAGTTCGTGATTCGTCTAGTGGGGGTACGATGACCTGTGTCGATGGGACCCAGTCTGGGTGCGAACTCCATGACCACAGGTTTGTGGTCAGAAGTTGACTCGTGTAGCACCTCTACTGAACACAAACGTAGGTTTATGTTCTTTAGGAGTGCCACGTCCAGAATGTCGGGTCGGTGAGACACGTTGTGCGGATAGTGGGTCGGTTCGAGCGGGGCGATGATGTCGAACGCTAGTCTATTCGAGAGCGACTCCAGGGCTCTGCCTTTGGCGTTGGACTGGTGACAGTTCCAAAGGGTGTTTTTGGCGTTAAGGTCGCCGCCGATTATCACGGCGTCGCTCAGTTCTAGCAGCGCTCGGAGGTCGCTCTCGAGTAGTTGCCGATTGGGTGACAGATAGGCTGAAACTAGTGTGATCGATTGGTGTCCGGTCATGCCTATTCGACAGACCGAAGCCTCGATGCTAGTCAGCGCAGGCGGATCCATAGGTACGCAGTGAAGGGACCTTTTGTAATATATGAGAGTTCCCCCTAGCGCAGAGTCAATCCTATCGTTGCGGACCACAGAGTAGTTCGCAACGTTTGGGTTTCTCTGTGAGGGTTTCAAAAAGGTCTCTTGTACGAGTAGTATGTCGAGTTGGTGTGCCCTAAGAAAAACGCCAACTTCATCTCGTTGCCTACCGATGCCGTTGGCGTTGATGTACCCTAGCTTGAGTGATCTGGGTTTGACTCTGCGTGTTGGTGTGCAATCCATTATGGGTTGCATTTAAATGCGCCTAGCTTCTCGAGTACGCTCGAGTAACTAACACTGACGCTGAGGAGGGCCAACGGATTGCCCTCGTTCTGACGAATTAGACTAGCGAGATGACGTAGCTCGCTAAAATCAATCGCACTCGCGAACCTTGCCACTAGGGATAGGTCCGGGTCGATTGTTTGCGGTAGTTGGTTGCAAGGGCTCCTGTAGTCGACGACGAGCGGCTTGGGCCCTCCCTGGAGAGGCTTTGTGGGCCGCTCGACAGGGGCTGCCTTTACGGGTACTGGGGCAGGTATGGGGGCCTGCATCGTCTTCCGCACGGGCAGAGGTGGGAAGGTCTCCCCGGTCTTCCTGGGAGTGGCCCAGGCGTTCGTCTTCGGCAGAGGAGCAGCTGTAAAGCTCCCCCCAGTCCCTGCAGCAGCAGCAGCAGGGACGACTGGGCGGGGACGCTGAGGTCCTTTCGCCTTGGGGGTTTTAGGCGCCCTCGGGCAACCTCTATAGTTGGCGGGGTGGCCTGTTTCGCCACACAGTACGCACGCGACTGGCTCAGTGCATTTGGCCCTGTCTTTGGGCCTTTTGCACTCCTCCGTCGCGTGGTCTTCCAGGCACTTGACGCACCTGGGGCGCGCGAAACAGTTACGCGCCGAGTGCCCGTAGAGCTGGCAGCGGTGACACTGTGAGATGCCACTTCTTCGATGAGGTGGCTCGACGGTTATCCCCGACAGCCCGCAGACGGACGACATCTTGAAGATGTCCTTGCCGGCGGGGCTGTCGTCAAGAGTAACCAACACCATGTCGTAGACGACATTGGTGCGGCCTTTCACCATCCGGTGTACCTCATGCACCGGGTAGTTTTTTGACAGGGATTCCTTGATCTCCTCGGGGGAGATCTCCCTGGGCACGTTGCGCACAACCACACGGAGCTTCTTGTCCTCCGGCAGAGTGTACGTGTGGTATGACACGTTTCTCTCCCGAAGGAGCTTCGAGAGTGCCCTGTGGTCGCTCGCGGTGGCTAGGGCGATTTTAATGCCCTGTTGGGTGCTACGAGCCGAGTGGTAAGTGATCCGGCGCTCGTTGCACCAGGTGGAGATAGCCGTCCATTTCGACTTCTCCTGGACGTAGATCGGTGGAGGGGCGGGGGTCTTCGGCGCGGCCGCCGAGGCGTCGGTGATAGCGGGCGAGGCCCTCCCTGAGGGGGAGTTGTTGCCCTTAGGCCTTGAAGAGGCGTGAACGGGGGCGGGTGCTGCCGAGGTATGCTTACCCTCGGACAGCTTTGGGGCCTTGTTTGGACCCTTCTTGCTCTTACGGGTGCGTTTCCGTGAGGAAACGACCGTAAAATCTGACTCTTTACTAGAAGAGGAGGACGTGGAGGACGAGGAGGACTCGTCCTCGCTGACGTCGGAGCCCCCAGACTGGTCCGCTCCTTCGTCGCCCGAGTTTGCCTCGGGCTCTGGAGACGTTTCTGTCTCCATAGCCCGAGTTTTCTCCTCGGTTATCTTCACTACGAATTTTCGCTGAATGACCTCGAGGATCTCTGGGTCACTCAGGATGGTGTTTATGTCCACTCCTAGAGTGGACCCCGCGGAAAGGCCCGCGAGGGCCATTTCGGCGATTTTCGGCGGTTGGGGTGCTGCGCGGTGCGCCAACAGCACAACAGCAGCAGCAACAGTCCTAGTCCCCGGTTGGGGCAACCCGGGGGTGTGGGTGTGCTTGGCCTCCCAGCCGGGGTAAGGCCGGGAGGGTGTACTTAAAAATAGGTGTGCCCTAAGCTTGAATCCCTTCGCCGATCTTAATGTGCGTCGGGTTCCTAACTGCCCAGGTGCCCGGGTGGTATGGGCCTGTGCAGGCCGGCACACCCAATCTAACACCTGAGAATAGGATGTGGAGGTAATCGATGGCTAGGCTCGACTAGGAGGCACCCCCAAGGCCGAGTTGTCTAGCCCCAGCCTACTTTGCCTAACCCTTTACGAACATTAAATATCTGGTGTATTTAACCCGCCATGCGAAACAAAATATATCGCGATTCAGAAAAAACGATACACGCCATCTATCGATCAATCGACAAATTATGTTTATGTCGCTTCTAAACAGTTACATTCCCGATTTTTCCTCTCTCTGATATAATTTTTTTCATTATTTTACAAAAACATAAATTAAAAAAATAAATAAATGTTCTTTCAGGTCGTTCAACGAACACAAATAATATTATCACCTATAGAAGTAGCCATCGAAGATATACAGAAAAAGGTACGTATATCAAAATTATATTTCTTAACGAAAATACAATAAATTAAATATTATTTATTTGACATAAACACGAAAGAGACATAAAATTTAAAGCGCACTTAAAAAAAAAAACTACTTTATTACAGAAAATATTCATGAGATTTGCAGTGAAACAGGTTTGCTTATACAGTGGACCCCCGGTAATTCGACAAACGGTTTGCAGGGCAGTGTCGGACTATCGAATTTGTCGGATTATAGAGTACTGCCTAAGACCCCCTATAGACCGGATTTTTTTACAAAAGAGTACCTTGTAATCCAACATATGATAAAATTCTATATGTTGTCTTCTGGGCTTGTGACGACATTACTAGGTATATATACGTAATGCACAATGAATAAACGCTAAGCTGCACCGCTATCACACGTAGTCAAATTCAAACTAAGCAATCGGAATTGAAACAATACCTACGCGTCGAGCACAAGTTATTGTGTGTGTGTTCAATCGTGTTCAATCATGCACGATCTACATTAGCGAAAATTGTTTGATTGATGTCGGATTACGGGGGGTCCGGATTAGACAGGGGCCGGATTACCGAGGGTCCACTGTAATTAAATTAAAACATGAAATAATGAATGCACAAGGAAAAAATATGGTCACTATTTTAATTTTATAATTTGGTCAAAAAAAAAATAATAACAATATCATAAATTGAAAAATTCGTACAATTTCCTTTTGACAGAAATTATTTTAGACTTTGGAAATTAAATTTAAAAACAAACAAATATTTCAATAAATATAAAATATTTGTAATTGTAATTTTTTTAAAACTTCTTTTGGCGCGTTAGGGGAAAAGGATGAGAGTAAATTTTTATGATGCGCGCACACCGTCACGAAAAACCTACACCATGAAATTAGCTAGTCAACATTTTAGTTTTTTATTATGTACAAATAATTCTTGTATATTTAAATAAAATTTATTTAACAATATAATGCGTTATAAAAAACTTTCTTCTAATGTATTAAATACCTTTTTTCTATTATTAGTGTCGTTTTCTCTACAAACAAGATAAGGCAAGGATTAAAAAGATTTTTATCTTGTTACACAAAAGAAGTACCTTTTTACGTACGTGCGTACACAAGTACATGCACGCATTTCTTTTTTCATTATATTCTATTTTCATTTTGTAACATATATGCAATTGAAATAACGTGCTCGATGTTGTACAGATACACGAGCTCGCGGCGGCTACGAGCCAGGAGCCGGCTGATCCCAAGATGCTGCAGATGGTCGTCCAAGGGTGCATCGGTACCACAGTTAACCAGGGACCACTAGAACTTGCACAGGTAAGGTATTTAGTGTGATAACATTTTACATTATCAATCATCAACAGCCTTTTACAGTCCACTGCTGGACATACTCGAAGGCTTCTCCTTAGCAAGGAGGTTTTGGTCTACTATACCACGTTGGCCAGACGGGTTGAAATACGGTTTGTTTCAAGTTTGCCTTCTCTTTGTAATGATGTTGTCTTGTATACTTGGTCCCTTAGTCGCCTTTTACGACACCCACCGGATGAATAGGGGTGGTAACACTATGTATTCTTAATCCGTCACCACAAGGACAACATTTAACAATTTCCTTCAGTTCTTCAACTAATTTAAAAGTAGTTAATGGATAATTGAATTAATTTAAAAATTATTTTTACAAACATTTGGAATTGTGATGTTTACTTTCAGTAAGTTACAAATATAATTGTTTTAAACCAATAAGTGAAGCCGGATTAGGAAGCTGAAAACCGACAACCGTTTCGGTAAAAGAGTTCTAAGAGTGGAGACCACGTCTCGGCAAACGTAGTTTAGGATGCCCACAAGCCAGGTGGAGTGATGATTTACGCAATATGGCTGGCAGTTGGAAGCGACTAGCCCAAAATTGGTTAGAGTGGCGTGCAATGGGAGAAGTCGAGGTCCGGCAATGGACTGCGATAGGCTGATGATGATTAGGAACTAGCTATTATCATGTATATAAATGTTACGTTATATTTGTCTAGTTTTACTGATACTTGCACGTTTGTTGCAGGTGTTCTTGGCTCCGGTGGCAGAGGGCACCCAGCCCTCCACAAGACTCACCAATAAACTGAGATTAGCTTTCAAGGATTTCTCCAAAAAGTATGGGCATATGAATTTTTACAGTACACAATAAACACAAATTATTTATGATCAAATTTGCAATTCTTTTACAACTTTAAGAAAAATAATCCAGACTCAAAAATGTAATTATAATAATATGATGTTTAGGACATCTGACGCAACGCCATCTAGTCCCAAACTAAGCAGAGCTTGTACTATGGATACTAGATAACTGATATAAATATATATATATACTTTTTTTTATATATTCACGATAAGATCGTCTGATATTAATGTAAGATAATTTTGGTTTAACCAATAATTTTTGGTTCCACATTTGTTTTTCAAGACTTTTCTGATGCCGATAATGAGACAGGCTTTGTTTTCTTTCATAATGTTGTTAGGTCTCCGGTAAAATTAGACTGAACTGCAAAAATATTTCTGTTATCAAGAATATGTTAAATATTGTTTGAATGGCATTAACACTTTTCATCACAAACATCAATACTTCAAGTATTTAAATGAAACTGGCAAGATTGGTATTAACCATAGTATTTAATAACCTTTTCAGGTGCCATGATGCTTTACGTAAAAATAAGAACCTGATCGGAAGCGACCAGCGTGAGTACCAGCGCGAGCTGGAGAGGAACTTCACGCGCTTTACCGAGCGACTCGCACCCCTCGTACGTCCCGCGCCTGGACACGTCGCGCAGCTCAGGTATGAAAGAACCATTATTTTTAATTATCTAAACTCTCCCAGACTATCTCCATACCGGGTTTACGGCAGGCTGGTTTTAGAATCGACTACAACGACACAGTATGTCACCCTGAGCCTGAAAGAGGGATCCGGGAACTACTGTCATAACGCACCACTTTCGGGTACATCCTTTATATAGGCGATGCCTGCCACACGCAGGCGTAACCACTTTCTGTGATTTGACTTCTTCGTAGAAGGATATGGCCGCTGTAAAACATGAATCACTATAAAATAAAACACGGTTGTGGTTTGCAACAGACTAAATATATTTACAAGCAAAACAATGGCTTATACAAAGTTTACCCAAAAACTTAACTAGATGGCGCTAGCAGTATGAAAATATTTTGTTACATACATTAAACACTTATTTATTTTAACAATCACAACCGGCCATAGAGTGAATGATGGCCTGTTTTAGTTTATTTTAAAAAAAAGAGACTCCTGTAGTACTTGGAATACATCCTGCGTCGCGTCGTCGACGACATAGTCCGATTCGCGGAGAGCCAATGGATGCAGTTGGCGTCCAGTCGTACGACGTGGCGTTCTAGGGGGGAGGCTTATATTTAGCAGTGGACGTCTTCTGGCTGATGATGATGATGACGGTGTTTCCCATGTGGGAGTTGAACCCACAAAACTTAGCGCACTTAGTCCTACGTGCAGTCAAATTATATCTGTTAATATGTATGTCCAATATTTACTATTGTTATCTAATTGCCTTTTTGTCGCTTCTTTGAATATAGTTTAATAAATTCGTCACCTAACCAACCATTTTTCTGTTACAGCAACGGCTTGAGCAAGCACGACTACAAGTTCCAAGCGTAAACTGTCAGCCTTCAAACGTACCACCGTCAACACGTACCTAGTACATAGAGTTATTCGCTTTCATTGTAATTATTGTTTGCTAATATTTATTCATAACGTATTGATATAATTCTTATGTTAAATGTATTGTCGAATGCAGACTTTGAAAGTACGAAAATATAGTCGGGCTCGAATCAGAAAAGAATGGTGTTAAGATACGCTTTGATTGCTTTGAGTCGAGTGAATGAAGTTATTGAGACTCGGATCTTCACCTCTCCCCAAGTTATAAGGAGTCAAAGGACGTAAAGATTGATACATCCAACTTTTAGGGAGTCGAGGACTCAAAATGTGACACTCCCTAAATTCCAGGGAGTGGGTGAGCACAGGGTGACAATCCCAAATTTTAGGGCATGGAAAGACACAAAGGGTGACATTCATAAAGTCTAGGGAGTGGAAAGACACAAAGGGTGATACTCGCAAAGTCTAGGGAGTGGAAAAACACAAAGGGTGACACTTCCCAAATTCTAGCGAGTGGGAGGACTTAAAAGGTGGCAACACACTTCGGTGACTTAAGATAAAGGTGTCCACAAACGGTGTTACTCACCATCAGGTAACAAATCTGCTCGTTTCCCCATTTATTACATTTTAAAAAACGAATGACCTAGTACACAAGAATACTGTAAAATTGATCAAAAACGAGTCATGTTTAATATTAGTCTAGTCTGTTTTACAAACTATTTTGTTTTTAAAATACTCATCTGGTTTTATTAGACTTGTAAGAGTACCTCGTTTTATGTGTGTAGTGTCAAATATACAATGCAATAGATTAATATAATCTAATAAATTAAAAAAAATACTTGATCTTTAATACAATAAGCACTTCTGGTTCTATTAATATAATTAATTTAGTGTACATCACATCTGAGTCGTCTAGGCCACCATAGTGTGGGTTACCATACTGCATTGTCTAGATTCGCAATGAGTATGGTGACCACTTTTTGATACTATTCATGTTTTCCATCAGGCAGAGTAGAGACACTTTGGTAGGCTCCGAATAAAGAAAAAAATTAGTACAAGATCTGCTAAGTTTAAAACTAGGCGGTGTGGTGTGTTGAATGTCCGAAATATTATTTTAATATCATTGGAAATGACGTCTGGAAGTCATCTCTGTAATTATTACTCGTATTCAGATATGTTTGAACACTTCTCAACCCAATGTTTATAGAGTATTATTATTTTTATGTATATTTTACAAAAGTCAATTTCTCAAATATAGCTTAAAATTTTTTTTTTCAATATAAGATTATTTTTTCATCAGAAATCAGTTTTTATTTTTTATTTTGACTCATGGACCCACCAATTTTGTTCCACTATTGCTCTTGCTCCCACTAATCTTTTATGAGTTTATAGTCTCACTACTAGTGGGACCAAAAGTCGTATAGCAATATTGGAAGCGGTAGATGAATCTCATCAATGACAAAAACGTTCGTTTCTTGAATGAATACGTTAATACATATATTCCTATGTTGTTCGAGTTAGTAGGTCTAAATGAAAGGTGTAGGGAACACAACGTGGACCCAAGAGCAATGGGATAAAGTTTTGTTTTGCGATATTTCTCGAAATATGAATATAAGTATTGAACTGAAAATTACATTGAGAATTTTCTTAGACCTTATGTCAATCAATTTACACCCTAGGCTTCGAATTCACGTTAATGCATGGTCGCATGCAACTTTGCGGACTAGTGAGTCAGGAATGGTAAATAGAAACATCTGGTGTTTTCCATGGCCTGCACAAAATGGTAGACTTCAACCCCATCGAACACATATGGGACATGCTCCAGAGAAGAGTTTTGTTTTTTGTCTACAGTAATTTTTTTTGGCATTTAAGTTCATTAATAATGGTAGGGTATGGTGATATTAATTTTTGTAAGTTGTAATAAAATTGAATTTAGGTTTTTAATAAATATTGTCAGATGTACATATTTTACTGTTTTGACGTCAAACGATAAGTATTTTATTAGTGTCATATCAGGATAGTGGTCATTTTAGGATTGTGGTAATTTTCGACCTTAAATATTTGATTATTTAGGTAGATAGTACTGTTGCTTGCAGTACAGATGCGTTTTCTCCGATTATACTACTGTAATATAATAACAGAATTAAGAGGGAAAGTGGTATGGATCCCAAAAATCAGAGACTGGATTTACGAGTCTGTATTCCAAATTACTGTTATTAGTGGGACTTGATTTTTTTTCATTTTACAATAGGACCACGAGACCGAAACTAGCGGGACTATGTTCCGACTGTAGGTCCACGAGTCAAAAATCTTCTTTTTTTTATATCAATTGCAATAATTTAGTAATATAAGGTATGTATCTATTATCTCATGTTAACATAGTGCCTTCCATGTGTTCCGCAAAGATCCGATTCACAAGCCGGCCAAAACGGATGTATTCATTCTTAACTGTTGGATTGTTTTTATCACAAGTTTCTTAGCAATATGAATACAGATGCAAATTACATGTAAATTATTATTTTGACCATACATTTCTGCTCATTACGGTACATTTTGAAATGGGAACATATGTATTTACGACTGTAATGTATAATTTTAATTATTTCTTAAAATTGAATTGCAGATTGTGTCGAGTCACCAATGATTATGAGAAAAAACAATTTTGTATTGACTATCACTTAATTTTACCAAAGAAAAGTAAGGTAATTTTCTTTTTAACATAGTTTACCAGTGCAATCTATACTCGTAAAGATTCTTTGTCTCGACACTTACCAGACAAAGCCAAAATAAACACATTAACATTATTTTATGTATCAATAAAACTCAATATTTACTTACAAATGTATTTTACTTGTCCATTAAGTATATCTAAATAACTCTAACTCCGAAAGTGTGAAAAAATAAACAAATTTACAAGAACATAGCTAACACAATAATCATCCACATACATACGAGTGCGAAATATTTCACACGGTACTTAAACAAAATCACATTGCTATACCCAAATACTTAAAAGTAATAAATAGAGCTTCACATCCTTCCCTAGCCATTTCCAATACTCGCATACGTGCAAACTCAACGCTCCCCGATGACTTTCTGTTGTCCCTCAACCCTCGGCTCACTTTAGAACGTGTACGTAACGTACGCACGTATACGTAACGTAACGTAACGAACGGACAGTCAAGATTAAGATTATTAAAAAAGAAACATAGGATACAATGTTTCTAATGTCTTTACAAACACATATATAAGACATTATATACATAGTAGATATAAAATAATCCACAATGCTGCACTATGAAAAAAGGCTTGTTGGGTTCAATATATATATGTATTTACGTCTGCATCGTTTATTCTGTAAGTAAAGCGTTGTTCTGTAAGTCTCGCTCTATGAAAAGCTACAGAATAAACACTGCAGATACTCTGTCACAGCACTTCCCAATGTAATTCAGACAGAAACCTATCTTGTAAATGTTAAAATGCAAAACTTATGTTCCAATATACTTAAAATTTAAGCGATAAATATAGGAAACTTACTGTATGTTTGTGATAATACCTATCGATGACCAGTTTCGGGGGCGTGGTCCTACTGTTGAACTTCTTCGGTAGGGATAATTGTCCAATCAGTACTTAATTTGACAGAGGACCCATTCTAGGTTTGTAGATTTGTCTAACTCATTTTATTATTGAATTAAAAATTCCTACTCTAAAACATGTACCAATTTTATGCTCTTGTCTAACAGGTACATGCAGCTGCCTCCCATCACTAGTAAACTGCATACAGTTCATGAAACCACACACATTGATATTAACTATTCTTTTCAGATACACTTTGCTCGTAGACACACTTTTAGAAAAACCCTCGCTTTTCTTCCTGTTAAATACTTTTTTTTAAATCTTGAACATTTCTTCCTGTTTAGTAAACTTTTCTGTATAATCGTATGCTAAATAATTATATAAAGATTTTAGAAAAACATCTACTGCTGGGCTTAGACCTTTCCCAAAGCTCTTCACAACTCTTCACAGCAACCGGTCCTTTGCTGCCAGCAGCAAAGCAAGCAGAAAACCTTTTAAGGGGTCTATTTATACTCCTTTTTAAAAAGTTTTTGGTCCTATCGGCCACTTTTCAGTGACCTTGGTTATGCTGCGGATATCCTCATTTCTGTCCTCATTTGTAAAAGTGTCTGTATACGAGAAAAATGTATTTAACATAAGTTTTTAGTTTTTTTTTTAATAACAATTTTACAAAACACTTGTTTCTCATGTTCTAGATAAAAGTGTATCTAACAGATATAAAAGCGAGGTTACAAGGAAAGTGAAAGGTTAGTAAGACTATTCTATATGGCTCACAAAGTCTCCACAGCTTTACATTATTATCATATGAACCAGATGCAAAAACAACAGAGCCCAACAGAGTTGCCAAACTGGTGATCCACCTCCAGACATTATTTTCAGCGCCCCGAGCTTCTGTAATCGTACATAATGACTTTTTTCTGAGTAAACGCCACACACACAAGAAACCATTATGCCAAAAACAAAGTGCTCCTCATCTAGCAGGTTAACTTCATCTGAACTTCCTATTGACCCATTAAATATCAGTTGAAACTCTTCAGCTCTCTCTGCTCCCTGCGGTGATAGCTCTCTCTCTCTGTTTAACATGTCAATAGACATGATAAGTCACTGGTGGTCAAACAATGTTTCTACATATGCCAATTCATCCAGCGACCAAATCTTCACAGACTTGTCTTTACTAGCTAAGTTTAGAGTGTGAATTCTTAATGTGTTTAAAGGTTAAGCTCCCAAGTTGCTTTTCTCTTTGAAGCCCAACTTACTTATAATTTCATGTTTGCTTCCGATGAATACAAAACTATTGACATTCAGCTCTGCTCTTTTGGCTTTCTCTCAGCGAGCCGCAACTTCTTTTGTGAGTAAAAAATACTGATTGGACAATTGCCCCTAGCGAAACGTTACAGTTGGACAACGATAACGAAGCTCAATAACCTATGTTTAAAGAAATACTCGATGATTCATTTGTGTCTAGTTAAGCAGTTATATAAAGGGAATATATATTGTTTAACTTATATTGTGATAAATTGTATATAGCTCTTATCTACCAGCATTGCACCAACCTTAAATAAACTTCAATTTTGGATGAGGTTAACGTTATGTTTGTTCATCACCACTAGTTGTGTATTGTTACCCGCCAATGTAGATGATGACTCTTGGATTTTCTTAAAAGCCCTAATAAAATTTGCATATTTTATGACACTCCATTTTATCAAGTTTAAAAATGTATTAAAAATAAAACTGAACCTCAATTTTATATTTTTTGTCATATTTTTTAGTAAAATGAAAATTATTTTCAATGTTGCCAGACGCAACGCATTTAATTATGTCTGTTTATGTATATGTAAAGATAGTTTAGATACAAAATCAATTAAAAATAATCATCTAACCGTCTGGTAAAAAAGTGAATTTTCAGATTTATCACTATTTTGAATAGAGTTTTTAAGTAAATTATTTACTTTGTGTATGCAGACAAACGTTATAATCCAGACCTAAATAAGTTAATGTGATAATATCTTAGTCGTTATCTTACGCGCTAGTACACTGAAACCTAGAGTACGTATAACTGCAATCACGCCAATATAAATTTAAAATAAATGTAACGTGTATTAAATAATTATTATGCTTACACTAAATAAAAGCTGAGTGTTTTTGCAGTCAACCTGCAATTAACCAGTCCAGCAGTTAAGAGAGTACTCATTTGAAGCGTTAATGTTCTAAAATAACACTATCGAACGTCAGTCGTCAAGATTCAACAGACAGCCGTTTGACTCTCAACAAAAGCATTGTTCGTTTGCATAAAATAAATCGAGGGCACAACAGAAAGGGTCGCATCGTTTCACAATAATTATTAATAAAAAAAATGAGATAGGGGGAGTGGGGCCGAGGGGCGCTAGTGCTGCAGGGGCCGGGGGGGGGGCGCTAGTGCTGCAGGGGGGGGGGGCGCTAGTGCTGCAGGGGGCGGGGGGGGGGCGCTAGTGCTGCAGGGGGCGGAGGGGGGGGCGCGAGGGCGCGCGCACCAGGCGGTTGTAGGCGCGCACGTAGCTCGCCACGCAGAACCCTCGCAGAGCCAAACGTCACTCCTCCGCCGGCGTGTGCCACGTCAGCCGCTCCTCGTAGAACGAGATCACCTGGCGAAACGGCGGTTGAGTAACTGTGCATCTCATCGCTCCCAGAGCCTACTACCTACATAAACTACGTCATACCTGCTGCGGGCACTTCAAGTTGGCCACCTTGGCCGGCACGAGCTCGGCCTCGTCGGAGTCCTGCCATTTTATTAAGAACATCAGCTCGCCCGTGGCGTCCGATGCACCTGGAATACCGTGTTGATGTTCGTTAAAATACCATAAAATATTTTTTTGAACATTTTCTTAAATAACATTTGACATACACTCTCCTCGCTATGTACTAACTTTCTCTTCTTCTTACCTTTCTAAAGTACGACTTTTATAAACATTTTGCTACGGTAACTCAGAGTAATATAACGAATATACAATATTCAATTAATTATTACGTTTTAAATGTGATGTGTATCTGACAAATCTAACTTTATTTTGTGGTAAAAGCTGATCATCATCACCAACAACCTTTAACAGTCCACTGCTGGACATAGGCCTCTCCTTAGCAAAGAGCTTTTTATTTTGCTCCCTTAATCACCTTTTACAACACCAATGGGAAAAGCAGGGGTAGTGACACTGTATTCTTAATCCGTTAACACACGGATAGACCAACAATAGACCAACGTACCTATAATTTTTTCAGCCTTGAGGCCTTTATCGAAGCCACTCTTGGGCTTCTCCTCCTTCCGCTCACGTTTCTCTTTCTGTTCATCGGCGGATGACACGCTAGTGCCGCGACCCTTGCGACCCGAGGTCGTTTCCACGCTCGACTCGCGAACCCGTTTCTTAGCACGGTCTTCTGGTTTCTTTGAAGACTTGTGCTAGAAACAATCATGAGACATGATATGAGATGTTTTTTATAGAAACCTACCAAAGTGACTCTATTGTTTCTCTATTGTGTGAGATTATTTACTTTAATTGTTCTAATCACTTTCTACACATGCTTACAACAGGGATTCCTTCCCTATGAACAAAATTGAATACTGTACCTCTTTTTCCTTCCTGTTTTCTTCAAATGTCCTGATAAGTTCCTCACAGTCCAGGTTCTCAACTGGTTCCCAAGTACTTTCTTCTTCCTTATAACCCTTCCATTTTAGCAAATATTGGATCTATAATTAAAAATATTTCATAAAATGTAAATTTTTACGTAACTATTTTAAAAATAAAGCTATATCAGGTTTAAATCGTAATATTCTTTTAGTTTTGGATAGCTCATTTATCGGGGATGACCACGCCAATGTGACCCAGTGTAGTATTTGAAGAATCAATTTAGAAATTTTGGACTAATCATCATCATCATCATCATCATCATCATCATCATCATCATCATCATCATCATCATCATCATCATCATCATCATCATCATCATCAACAACAGCCTTTTACAGTCCACTACTAGACATAGGCCTCTCCTTAGCAAGGTTTTGGCCTACTATATCACGCTGGCCAGACGGGTTGGAATAGGGTTTGTTTCAAGTTTTCCTTCTCTTTGTAATGATGTTGTCTTGCATACTTTGTTCCCTTAGTCGTCTTTTACGACACCCACGGGATGAACAGGGGTGGTAACACTATGTATTCTTAATCTGTTACCACACGGACTAAGTAGGAATAGCCTTGTATATTTATTAAAATTTGATATTGCCTGGTACGCAAAGTCTGACCATTTCCACAGGTGTAAATATGTACTTGACCTACTGTATTATGCAACTGTTTCTAAGTGTTGCATGGTAATGATGGATTTTTATACATAATAATATACACATATATATTTCAAAATCCTTTTAAATCACTCCTCCTATTGATGAAAACTGTAATTAAATTCCTTGCGTAATTTCAAATATCTAAGTATACAGGTATGAGAAGTAACTTCATAAGACATTGTTTACAATTTTGGCATTCAAAAGTCTGTCACAAATCAATCAATCAACCTATCGCCGTCCACTGCTGAACGAAGGTCTCCCTCAAGGAGAGCGAAACATTCCCTATCTTGGGTAAGTCGTCGGTCCATCGCGCCGCAGAACGCCCTACACTACGTTTGCCCAATCGTGGTCTCGTAAAATGTTACAAATATTGTATAATATATTAAAATGAGTAATACAATAAACAGGTAAGGTTTGCTGATGTAACTTTGAATCATTTCTGCAACAACAAAAGTGGCCAAGTGCGAGTCAGACTCGCCCATGAAGGGTACCGTAGCAGCGATTATAAAAACAACTTCTAAATCTCGTTCAAACCAATTTTCGGTAGAAGTTTACATTGTAATGTACATCATATATTATTTTTAGTTTTAATCATTCTCTTATTAGGGCATATAATTTACTATTTTGGATGTGTCTCTCACGCGTTTGCGATATTTGAATAGTTTTATTCAGTTTAAAGAAAGAAAAATTTGTTAAAATAAATTATTTTTGAAGACCTATCCATAGATATCCCACACGTATGGGTTTGATGAAAAACAAATAAATCAGTTTCAGTTTCAAGTACGGAAGACTCCCAAAATTTTTGATTTTTTTTGCCTATTTTTGTGGCAATCTTAATGTGGTTCAAAGAACATATCTACTTACATACTTTCAACAGTAGTTCTTATAATTTCAGAAAAAAACTGGCTGTGACCTACGGACTAACGGACGGATGGGCGGACAGACAGACAGACAGACTTGACGAATCTATAAGGGTTCCCTTTTTGCCATTTGGCTACAGAACTCTCAAAATGGACTGATAAGTGATTCAGATTGCATAGTATTACTCCAGAGCAAATAATGGTGTGATATAATTTGTAATGTATATCTGTCAGTGTATTTAATCTATAACTAGCTATCTGTTCCAGCTTTGCACATGTGTACTCTATACAAAAAAAATAAAAAAATTGGAGTGTTTGTAATTTTAAATAAACCGATTTTCACTATATACATTTAAAGATATCACAGAGCCAACAACAAAAATCGTTTTTTTATTTTTATGTCTGTCTTTTTATTTTGGCTAATCTCTGAAACGGCTAGACCGATTTTAATAGGGCTTTCACTGACAGATAGCTCATTTTATAAAAATTAACTTAGGCTACCTTAATTTTGGATAAAAAATTAGGTTACATGAAAACAAAATTGGAATAGTAAACAATATCTAAACCGCGAGTATTACCGTGGGGCGCAGCTAGTATTATTATTAATATTTATTCTACTATTTATATCATATTATATATATTTATATATAGTATTAATATTTATTCTACTATTTATATCATACTATATATATTTATATATAGTATTAATATTTAATACTTTTTCTTAAATCACGCCCTTTATTCATAGAAACCGCAATCTGTTTAAAGGACTAAGTATACAAGAGTCTATACTATTTAAAGAATAAAGATATACATGTGTTTAAAGGCATTTGCACAAAAATTTGTCATGTGTAAACATTATATCATGTTGAAACAGAAGGCTACACTTGAAATGTTTAGCTAGCTGTCATCTATGTCAACAGTTTAGTAGTCAGAGGGAGAGTATCTGTAATGTAAGCTATAAAAATTTGGGCATTAAAACTGTTATTGTCGACAATATTTCCAGTCAAATTAACACAATAATAATCTTTAACATTAGGTACGCAAGACAGTAAAAATGAAGACAGTAAAAACAATTGAACAAAGTTGCTTTGTGGCAGTAGGCATTAAAATATCAGTAATAAAAATCAACATATGAGCAAATTAGTTGGGACATAAATTGTCATAAAATGAGTGGTAACACTTTTTTTTGTTGTTGAAGGTGATTTAATAGGTATAGGAATTGGTACATTGTGCAAATCATTAATTTAAACAATTCAGTTTTTTTGGTCAAATAAGATAATCTATATATTAATAAGTGAAGCAAAAACTTTGGACCCCTTTTTACGAAAATTGCGCAGACGGAGGAGTATGAAATTTGGCACACTTAAAGTTTATATGTAGGAGAAGTGCAGAACGCTAATATTTTTTAGTAATAATGCTTATAAAGTACATTAAATCGATAAATAAAACATTACACACACTACCACGCATTTAACACACACAAACAAGTATTTGTTACATGCATACATACTCTATGGTCAAATTGTTTCTTTGGTCTTACTGAACGTCAAACAGAAAAGTTTTATTTCCCCCTTTAATATAAAAAATATCATGTCAAATTCCGCTCGCTTATAGAAACTTATGTAATATAAGTTGTGTTTTATTATGGTCGAATTTCGACCAGTAGTACAATTAAATAAGACCAATAATAATTAAGATTTGTATAACATGACTCATAGAACAGTAACTACAGGATCCTTAGCAGTTTGAGCAGATCTAAAGACGTTATGCCTAAAATTTCTTTTATTATTACAATCCTTAACAAAATCATAGTTAATTTGAACAGTAAGGAAAAGGATTTACCCATGCCTCCATTATTACAGTTATACAGTTGCTGGGAAGATATTCCTCCCTATGTTTCGGTTGTCTTTGGATCCCGGTATGAACTGAGTCGCATTCGCTTTGTGTATAGCCAGGCTCTGAGTACTTTAACATGTTCTATACTAATATTTAACAAGACATTTAGTATTATATTACTCCTATTTGGATAGATGCATCCATCTGAATAAATAATTATAGGCAATCTTTAATTGCATAAAAAACTTTCATCAAACTGCACATTTCATCAAACCAATAACAGGTGACTTGGCAACTGACCAGATTATACATTGTAAAATTATGACATGTAAGGTTTTTAGTAAGTAAAGTGTTGTGAGTTATTAGATATGGACATCGTTTAACAGACTATATATCCATAGAAAATATAATAAGTTCTAAGTATATAGCCTCAGAACAGAAAGTAAATCAAAAAAGCATAGACTCTTCCTTTTTTCATATAATTTATACCGTTAATATAAATCATTTAAAGAAGAGTACACAAGTTCTAAATAGTGGATAGCGTGGCGGTAACTTGGGAATATTGTCTTAAAAGTTATGTGCGGTCAGAAGACTGGATTTCATTGAGATTCAGATGCCGTTATGACCCTGGTTGTGTCGACGTGTCCCATAAGAGTGAGAAGGTAATGCCATAAAATTGACAAGATTTAGTTGTGAGGTAATTCTACATTCCAAATTAATGCTGTTGCAACCAAAACTATGCATGAGATTT
Source organism: Hypercompe scribonia (assembly GCA_949316085.1). NCBI lineage: Eukaryota > Metazoa > Arthropoda > Insecta > Lepidoptera > Erebidae > Hypercompe > Hypercompe scribonia. Next base: position 2,479,398 of record OX438976.1, on the reverse strand, counting down.
CACCAAAATATGCAAATAATGGCTTTACATTTTAAATATTTAAAAAAGTATTTACCAAAAAAATTCAGTTAAGGAGTCATTCGTAGATAGTGTAAAATATCAGACTTGCGTAGTTTTACTTGGTGAAGATGGAAAACACTATACAGGTTACCGATTCGATAATACAATTAATGAAGTAGATTACATGTACAAAGAAAATGAGTACCAGTAAAAGTGCAATACTTAATCATTTTCCCCATAAATATTGCGGTATGCCTTATAATAAAAGAAAATAAGTCAAAATACGAAGTATGAAATATTGCTGCTAGATTTACCTTGCCTTTCACGGTACGCTTATCGAGGACCTTCTCGACGACGTATTCATCTTCGCTGGAGCCGTCACTTGTATCACCTTTCTTATCCTTTTTTCCCATTTTGTAAATTCAAAACACAAGATTTGTATTTTGCTGAAATCGTAGCGTCACCCGAGAAATCTCCCAAAATGGCGCGTTCAAAATAAATATGGCAAGAAGCGGTGGTGCCATATATAATATTTATATTATTGACAAATACTATAAAAACTTACGAGAGAAGACAGACAGTTTCATTTATATGACATTAGTACAAAACAGATTTAAAAACTACAATTAATATAGTTTATTTAATGTTTTTGTACAATTTACTAAAAGTTTATGGTTTAATGATAAAAAATATTATTATGTTAATCTGTAATTATTTAATGTTGCAACATTAAATACAAGGCTGCCAACACAAACATTAAAAAGTTAAGCAAATCTTGTATCTTTGTCTAGTGATAAGCGATAATTATATTTATGTAATACGCAAATCTACTTTGCGCGTTGCGACGATATTCAAACTTGATAAATCTATGTGTAAGTGCACAGAAATAAAGTTAATACGTGTTTTCGAAGAATGTAGCAATTATAAATTAGTTTTATTTTTTTTTGTGTGTGAACAGAGTGAGATAACGATAGAGCTCTCGTGACAAACTTCACGCTAGTTTCATTCATTTTTTCTCGACCTATCAATCAAAACACGGCAACAGCCGTGGTGCGTATCACAAATCGCAGCAGTTTTCATTACAGTCAGCGAGTCAGCCTGTTGCATCGAGTGTGTGTATTAATTAGTGAACAATTCACGTCATATTTTGTGCAGTTTAATACTAAATACATTTAAAGTGTTGTACAATTGTGTGCTGTGAACTTTTAAAACTACGTGTTACTTTTGAACTAAAAAGCTAAACTTATAAAGGATTTGTGTCGACTTGAGTGGTTTCAAATTGACTTTGACGTCACGCGCGACAACCAATCAGTTGGCGCGAAAGAAAAACAAAATAAGACATTAGACGTGTGTTTTTGTTTTCTCGCTCACATTGTTTATTATTTTTCCTAACGAATGGATCGTACTAAGTGAATGTTCATCACATTGGAAATATGTTGTTGAAATGTACTGCAGACGGGAGGCCGATCAAAGTGAACGGGGCGCCAGTCAACCACGGTAATGGTGCTAGAGGTAAGACCCGCAAGTGATTATTTTATCGCGTAGTTGATAATTTTAATAGCTTAATAACAGCTACTAAAAAACTTTTAGGAAGAAACTTTCTTATAGGCGACTTTCATACCAGGGATTTCCTTATTAGGGTGCACCTGGTTCCCCGGCTACTTGTACCTGAGACGGCGCACGGGTTCTGGTCGGTCGTCGAGTCCGACATAATCACCTTTCGGGGTATCCGTATACGTGAAGCTGATATATGACAAAAATTATATCGGTGGAAGTTATTTCCGAAAGTGGTCAAATGTTGTTTTGTTTTTATCTATGAAAACCTTGTACGGCCAATATAGATAAAAAAAATTATAAAGTAATGAATAAAACAAATCAAATGGAACAAGGAAACATACACGAGGCCAAAGTTCAAATATACAAAAACTTATATTTTTATGAAGTATTGTACTAAGTGAGTAAAATAATATTTTATAAAAGTTCAAAGCCTTAAATATTTAGGATAAATTGATTGATGTTAATTGTAGATTATTTAATTACTTCCAATTTTCTATTAATAGATTTGGATTAATATAAAACGCACTTTACAGCTATTTAATTAAAATTAACCTTAATTAATTACCATGTTAAGTTAAGCGATCTATCTATCTGTCTAATACGTTTAAACGAGCAATTCTTGTGTATATATATATAATCTGAATCTCGAAAACTGCTCCAATGATATCCATGAAATTTAGTAGTAGGATGGTTTCGGGTGTTTTCGGGTATGGTTCGTTTTTATGCTAATTTTGTACATCATAATCTATAGCTATTATCAAACTACCATCAAAACACGGGTAAATTCGTAAAATTGCAGCAGTACTATCAAAGTTGCGGTAATTTGAGTTTTGCAGAGGTTGATTTTTCTCAGCTTGGCCCTTTTCTAATGGGGGGCGCGTCAAGTAATCTTCCTTCTACAAAGATGTCGCTTCAGACTCGCAGTGTCATTCGTTACTAAATTTACTTAACATATATATTAGTTTAGTAACGCCTGCCCCATTTAAACCTATCGATTTCCACCTTTGGTGTTAACTAATAGGTACTTAATAGAAATTCATTAAACTTCCATTTGTTTTCGGAATACACTTCGTATACTATACAACATATACAGTGAAGTACTGTGTATACATAATTGAGTTTAAAGTAAGCAAAAATCTGGTGTTGTTGGTCCATTGACCCAATGGCCTTCGCCAACACGAATTCAACTTTCTAGATAAGCATTTTGTTTTATTTATTTGAAGCCACACCAATGTTTTGTCTGTGTAACTTTTTGCACTGCATTCTGTAACTTAAGAAGTCTTTAAAAAGATTTATGGCACTAAGACGTGTCTGACTAGCTCTCAGTGTCTCAAACATCTATGAAGAAACCTGCCGCCATCTTAGTTAGTTAATGATAATCATGTAACCAACACTGACCACTGTGAATACGACATACACTCATAAACTGTGCCAGATTTGCTGGAATCCCGGAGTGCACAAATAAATGCTTACTGAGAGACCTGGGTTGCCAGTTAAACATTACTATTAACACTTCCAGTATTAAAGAAAAAACAAATAGACAATATTTACGGCAGGACTTCGTCATCATTGCATGAACGTGTTTAGTTGAGACCATCACAGTACTTGTACGTAAATAAAATAAATTTCACTCTATAATGTGCAGAAGTAAAACAAACCATATTGTTAATACATCGTTTGAAATCAATAACGCCATTGTACATTTCTACAGAAATTGAGTATTATCAACATGACACATTACCATAGAGCACACTTTATTTGAAACATATAAAATGTATTAATAAATACATTATTCTAACTGTTAACATCAATTACGTCACTGACCTGTCGTTTAATAGAGGCAATCAAAATATATCAGTCTCGCTTCCCTCAATGTTACGGCTTGGTATTTATTGGGAAGAAAGGCGATAGCGTCCGTCTTATATAAACATCCTGTGTTATCTTCACATTACGAATAGATATTAAACATTAGCGGGTCCAAAAGCAGTAGCGAGGGATTTCACCCAAGCGTAAAATAAGTTTTTATGTTGTTTGATCATTACTGAAGATTGAGACATCCTGAAATACAAAGGTTATCTTTGAAACCATACTTTTTGCTCTATAGTACGCAAACAGTTCAATATGTAAATGATAGGACGTTAAGTATTTTCTAAACAGGACGTATCTATTGACCTAGTTTAACAGGTGCAATATAGCAATGTGCATTGTGCAAATAGCTTGATAAATATAACTCTTAAAATTGTTAAACTGAAGAAAATATCCTACAATAAAGACGAAGAAATTGTTTTTATGACATAGTAATATTAAATACGTAAAATTAACAACAGTAACAGATCCAATTTGATTGTTTTCTACGATAAATTGAACACAAAAATCAGACCTCGGTCGGAGTGAAGATTATATAAAAAATCGATTTAAAGTAACTAGTTTGTTGGTTGATTTCATCGAGTGAAGGAGGTTACCGGATCCTAAAACCACTTCCCTCAGTTTGAGGAAGACTCAAAGTAAACTCGTGGGCTATGGACACTCATAAACTGCGACCTTCCGTTCCTTTGCCTTCATGTTCCATACAATAAAACAAAAGTTGACAGCACAGTTGGCCTAGTGGTTTAAGCGATCCTGGATGTCATAATAACAGCTGTTCCTGGATCCCTCCCTCCTATGTCAGGTGCAGAGTGGCACACCGTGTGATTTTAGTCGGTCCGATTCCGATGCACCATCCCGCCGTGAACCCCGGTGGGGTGACGGCCCGAGGGGGTTTCAACACGTTAAAAAAAGTGGTTTAAACAGTCACCACGCCATTCTACTGCGATGGGTGTTGTGGGTTCAAACGCCACATAGGACAACACTTTGTGTGATCCATAAATTTGTCGTTCTGAGTCTGAGTGTTCTTTGTGTTCGTTCGTTCGACACAGGATTTATTCCTAATGCGGGCGTCGTTTTTTTTTTAAATTAGTTATCTGTAAAATTAAATGAAAAATTTGATGATCTTTATCATTGACTTCATTTAGATACTTTAATATTTACGTCTAAGATAAGATTTTTCTCCAGACAAGACATCAAAAAAGTTAATTAACTACATAAATAGCAATTAGTAAAACGAGTGCCTTTAAAATAAACTTTGTGTAATTAGTGAAGTAAAGCTTTGAAGTTTGTTTATAATCAAAGCAAAGTGAGGCAGTGTCTTGTTTTTGAAATAATTTGGACTCTACAAAATTGTCGGATTAGAAGTTATATTTTGTGTTTATTACTTTGAGGATTCTATGAAATACAGCCGATCAAATTTTTCATCTAATAAGCGCCTGTAATAGTAAATCTCTTACATTAATTCGGACACTTACGCATTGAAAACACGCTGTGTGTGAGTATGTGACGCTCCGAAGTGACATTTTTCTTCAATTTTTAATGGGATCAACAGAAAGTTCTTAAAAGTTTATTTTGTCTATAATGTAAGTTGTGCAGAATGTAAAACCTAAGTATTATATTTTTAAGTAAAAACCTTTAAAAGAAACCTCTATCATAAAAAAATCTCACTTTTTTGCTTATAACTTCTTTACTTTTTAATTTAGGGCAAAAGTTATAAAAACATATTGTAAGCAAAATAATTTGCTATAAATAATGACTTTACAAATTTTTTGTAAGACGCATAGTTGCCGAGATATCGCGAAAAAAGTGTTTTCACTCCTTCTTCCAAGATGGCGGCCGGCGGACAAGGGTGACAACCCCACAAACTTGAGGTTAAGCTTCTAGAGACCCCCCACACATGTCCCAAAAATAAAATTGAGTACCCTAAAAAATGCAAAGCTCAAGTAAAATTTAAATGGACTATAGTCAAAATTTTAATTTTTGAAGTTTTCTTTAGGCGCGTTAGGAAAAAATGATGCGAGTAAATTTTACATTTTCCCTACAAACATAGGATACTGCGAAGGATTAAATTTTTAAAAAGATTATTATCTTGTTACGTCAACGTTATAACTTGCGTACATTGTACACACACGTTTTTTTAAACAATATGTACTTATATACGATGTTAATCTACTGATATACCATTACACACGAATATATCTACACGTTACAGCTAACGATAGAGTTTTTATCACATTCAAGTATGACCTAGTCAGTGACTAAACACTTATATAACGTACATTCGAGTAGTAATGCGTTTAATTAATTACATAGGGCATTAGTGCGATAGATACGCATTTTTTTTATTATAATTCACAAAAAAATATGTAAAAACTCACAGACATAGAACACATATCTCAAATTACTTTCAATTTTCATCTACTAGATCCTACATGCATTTTAAACCATATAACTATAGTTAACACTTATATATTATGTTATCGGTGTCTGAAGTGCGTGATCGTCACAGAGCCTCTGCCTTACGGTTAGGCCACGTGGCACTGTCCGTGTTTTTTTATGGCAAAAAGGGCAAACGTCATAATTGTCGCCTATGGACATCTACAACTAATGTGTTGGCAGTTGCCACCTTTTGTAAACTCAGAGTCAGAGGGAAGGGAGTATGCTCTGGTCACACACTTGGAGAAAATCAACGAATTTCTTAAAACTCCCGCACTAGGAATGAATCCTGTGTCTCGGGGAATTTAACAAACATACTAGAAACGGACACAAAGAACACCCAGACTCAGAGCAACAATTTGTGGATCACACAAAGTGGTGTTCCGTGTGGGGTTTGAACCCACAACACTCAGCGCAGTAGAGAGCGGCGTTCCGACCTCTTAAACCACTAGGCCAACTGCAGTCAAAATATGAATTGTGGTACTGATATGAAGGTATCGGAAACTGAAAGATTTGTTGATAATTTCACTCTTTCAACTTACTAAAAGACAATAGATATGGCCAAAGTATTTAGAACTTAAATGTGAAGAAATTTAAAAGTGTTAATTGTATATACGTATTATATTAATAAAAATAAATAATAAATCTAATTGGCCTATATTGATAGTACCTATCACTGTAGTGACAACAATAGCCTTTTATCACATTTTTATTATACACATACAAAGAAAGCCACGTCATGGATAAGGCCTTCTTATACAGAACAGTGATATTTTTGTTTTTACTTACACACATACATAAAGTATCCTTATAACAGACCTAAGTATATTAATACGAGGTTTTATACTATCCTCCATTCTCCATCTCACACAAACATCTTGTATGCAATACTCATGACAGAAATCCTCGTCCGTCTTACATTCTCTTTGCACTTTATCCTTCTCATATTACCGACTCTTCGTTCTTCGTCCGATCTGTCCTCTTTTCTCCATCCTCTCGAAGTCAGGATGGTAACAAATCGTTGCTTTGTTTAGATGAAAATAAGGATCTGTTACTGAATGGATTTGCAGAATCAACGAACCCTTGATGCAGGTATGGGCGACGGTAGTCACGAGATATGTGGGACTCCCCTCGGATACCATCGACTAATGGGATTTTATCCACTATATATACCCTAGAAAGAGTCAACAATTAAAATTGGGACAAGAGCCCGTAAATGATGATAGCTAAACAAATTTATATCGTATAAACAACAGCTACACATGTGTACACATCTATGAAAGACTAGGGTCACGATTTTTACGATAAGATTAATACAATAGCTTAATCGCATTTGTGATTAGTGGTGGATATCATGTTAAAATGAACATCGGTATATCATATCAGCAGTGGAGATAATGTGTCTAAAATGACTGTAGAATCGAATTATCGAATAAAGCATCCTAAAGTACTTGCAGTTTGTGTGCAGCTCATGTGGAGTACCATAAAATTATAGAGATGTCATAAATGTTCACTCTCCAAGATTAGGGATATCATGGTCTAGAAGTAATAGTGACTTGCAGAACTGTAATTTTAAATCCGTAATACGAGAGAACGTCACTCCTGTGTCTCAACACTTATTGGTGCATTAAGTTACGTTCCGTTTCACATTATTTTGTGGCGACTTCTACATTACAGCACAAAGAAAATATACAACAGCGCCATCTAGCAAAGATACACCGAACTACGAAGTATGAACGAAAGTATGAATATAATGAACTACAGTTCAACTACTAATCCTGTATCGCGATATAGAGATTCGCGTGGCAATTAGCATATATACAACATCCCAACATCAACAATTGGGTCGTGGCCCGCCAGGCATGATCACCTCACCTGGTCGGAGGATCCTCCCTTTGTGTCGGAGGGATATGACACTCGTTCCCTCCACAATTTCAATTATTAAAAAAAAACAGTATCAACTGAACCAAAAACGTCAAAACAATTATTTATTAACACCGTTCGTGAATATTATATTTGCGTTTTGCCTACAGTCTACTTAATATTCTGTGCACACAGTAGATGATATCTAAGTAGTTTTTTTTATTTTTTAAGTTTATATCTAACAAGGCTCCGTCACGTATGTAATAATGTTGCCACTGATTATATTTATCTGTAATTTGCTTCTTCAAGATAAATTCTCAGATCTGTTTTTAGCATTAAAAACATTAAAAGATACTGATTACAGAAAAGGCTAACCCACAAAGATAACCTCGAAACGAGTGCGTACTACTACATATGTACAATACAACAGATCGCTGATGTAGTAAGCGTTTATAAAGAAAGCTATTGATAACCATTATCCAGGACCTTTACTGAACTTGTCTTTATTGACATGTATGAGAAAGTGCTTAAAGTGGAAAACCTTATACAAAAACAACGATTATGAATGAATGTTTATTTGGTGGTGACGGATTAAGAATACATAGTGTTACCATCCCTATTCATCCCGTGGGTGTCGTAAAAGGCGACTAAGAAAACAAAGTATACAAGACAACATCATTACAAAGAGGAGGAAAACTTGAAACAAACCCTATTCCAACACGTCTGGCCAGCGTGGTAGCCAAAACTTCCTTGCTAAGGAGAGGCCTATGTCCAGCAGTGTACTATAAAAGGCTGTTGATGATGACATACGAGGGGGCGTTTTTAAGTTCGCGGAATGGAGGGTATTGAGTAATAATAAAAACACAAAATTATTTTTCTTTTTCTATATATTCCCCTGCAACATGAATACATTTTTCAGATCTTTCAATTAGTTTTTTTATTCCCTCGTAAAAAAAAGTTTTATCTTTGTCTGAAAAATACGCCGGAACCGCCTCCTTAACCTCCTCATCAGTTGAAAATTTCTTACCACGTAATTCTTTTTTCATTTTTGGAAAGAGATAATAATCACTCGGAGCCAAATCTGGACTGTAGGGTGGGTGATTCAAAATATCGAAGCCCACCTTATGCAGGGCAGCCAGTGCGACTCGGCTCTTGTGAACGGGAGCATTGTCATGCAATAGCAGGACACCTTTCGTTAATTTTCCCCGTCTTTTTTCTTTGATGGCTTCTTTTAACTGTTCTAAGATTGAAGCGTAGTATTCCCCCGTTATAGAAATGCCTTTATCTTTATAATCTATCAATAATATTCCTTCTGAGTCCCAAAAAATCGTTGCCATGAGTTTCCCAGCCGACTGTGAAACCTTAAATTTCTTGGGTGGTGCTGTGCGCTTTTTGTGCCACTGCATGGAGTCTTGTTTGGACTCGGGTTCATAATGATGAACCCAAGTTTCATCCCCAGTAACAATTTGATTCAATACGCCATCCTTGTCTTCATTGCAGAGGTCCAAAAACGCACGTGAACATTCCACGCGCTGTTGTTTTTGCAATGGCGTGAGCATTCTCGGCACCCACCGTGCGCTAACCTTAGTCATGCCAAGATGATCGTGTAAAATTTTAAAAATTGTTGTATCCGATACTCCAACCATTTCTGCGAGTTGTTTCTTTTTTAGTCGAGCATCTTCCAATACAATTTTTTCTACTTTTGCAATAACTTCTGGCGTAGTCACCTCAACGGAGCGCCCCGGCCTCGGGTCGTCTTCAAGTGATTCCCTGCCTTGTTTAAAGAAACTATGCCACTTGTAGACCATTGTTTTTCCTGGGCAAGAATCCCCGTAAACCGATGACATCTCATTGAGTATGGTTTGAACAGACTTTCCTTGCTTAGTAAGGAACTTTATCACCGCACGGAATTCAATTTTCTCCATTTTTTTCACTTCGTTCCCGATTAAAATACTTAGTCAACGATAGTTTAATAACTAATGATCCAATCACAACAAATTTTACTATGCAGACTAATTATGAGTCACTGAATACGGTAGGCATCAAAAGAGCGCGTTTACCCGCCTTTTTCACTGTCATTCCGCGAACTTAAAAACTTACCCTCGTATTTGACCTAGGGTGTCTTTCCTTAGCCTGAAAGACTATTATCATGATGTTGATTTAGTTTTCACTGTAGGAGAGCCGACAGATTAGGAATAACAGGACAACATCACTGCACAGAGAAGGAAATCTTGGAACAAACTCGGTTGCACCGGTGTGATACCACTGCCTCATAGAAAACCCATACTAAACAGTTCATGCGTTGCTTTTCACCAAGCGACTGAGGTTACGGCAGCCCAACTATTTTTTCTTCCAATTCATTCACAATGAGTATGGTAACTACTACAGTGTAGTCACTTTGGCAGGCATATTAAAAAAAAACTAGGTTAAAGTTACACTTGTGACTCAATTGTACATGGGCTGCGGAAAGCACTTACTAGCCAGTGGGTAAGTGACCCGTCTACTCGTTTATTGACCACTTATATTAAAAAAAACAGTTATCACTTACAAGTCATACTAGATTAGTAGGTGCAGACGTGATTTTATACAGTTTGAACTAATTTGTTTCACATAAAAAAGTAACAGTGAACCAACTTTAAAAGGGAAATAATTCTTTGGGAAATTTCTCCCGTCTTTGCAATATTTCTGAAAACAAAAAGAATTTTTGAAATCGAACCAGTAGTTTTTGAGATAGACGCATTCAACCAAAGAAACAAACACTTCAGCTTTAATATTATAGTAAAGATTAAATATTTGCCAAACAACTTTTATGTTTATATCGATTATCACGTTCATAATTATAGACAGTTACGTGTCTATATAACAGCTGTCTTTGTATTTATACATTTTTTATACATATTAATGATTGCAAATACGATAAGCATCCATACTTGTTTTAAAAGAGTATACAAATATTATATTTACGTTGTCGGGTACAAAGTTCAACAATAAATAAGTCGAGAGACATGTTTTCTTTTCATCAACATTATCTGTTGAAATATTATGTAACGTAAGATGTTTATTTTATATTGCACAATGTTTCGCGCCATGCATTAGTTTTGATAACAGTGTAAATTTTGGACCAAGGTCGATCGGCGAGCAAATCAAACTTGTTCAACTTAATAATAAAATTATGATTATATTACGAGCAATATGGACTTTGTACGGTGATAAACTTAACACTGTTTATTAATCAAATCAAAAAGATAGAAGATTGTCAATCATTTTGGCATTCTTCACAAAGATGTTCAGTAAAATGAATCTTGAGAAATATCTGCATCAAAATCAACACTTTGGTTTTTACTCAATATGGTTATCGACAAAACCCTTTTCTCTCTCTATAATTCTGGGTTCACTCTTATTTTTAGGCTTTTCTATTCCCTTTTTTTTTTGTTGTCGGGGTGGAAAATCTCTTCGGTTCTCAGGCTCCTCGGGGAGCAGGAGCCAAGAGTATGTAGTGTCTCCACTAAAAACTACCCCGGCGGCCGGTCTCAGGCGTCCTTCTCTGAAGGGGACCCGGACCATATTAATTCAGAACCCCTCTAAAATCAACGCCGCGCCTAGTCAGACCCTATCCTGGGGAGGCCACAAAGGTTTCCCCACCTATCAATCCGGTTGTTATAATTTGTTGGCTTTTGTGTCCATGGAGTTACAGGTGTCCATCGACAGCGGACGTCACTTGATGACTCAACTGCTCGCTTGACCAATATCCATAAGCTTTAGATATTTTTTATGGCAACATTAAATACTCCCCCGAGGAAACGGTAATTCGTAAAGTAATAATAACAATTATCATACGTAAAAGTTTTTCGATAACTCTCAGAAAATAAAACTTTATTATAAATACGTCTACAATCAACTAAAAGTAAGCCATTCACAAATTTCCACGTCAACATAAACACCATTCCCAATACACCCACGATTTGCTCAATTAATTTGATACACTTTCCTGGTTTCTAAATCCATTGATGTTAAGGACGCTCCCATTCGAGCCGATAAACAAACAAACAGTATTTATATATAAATGATGGACGTAATAACTTTAATATATTTATTTCACGAGTTTAAAACTATCAATAATATTGGTATAATTACAACATCAAAGGTACACTCTCCAGAGACGTTTGGGTAACTTGTTCCAATTGAATGTTCTAGAAACAAACAAAACTGTTAGTTCCACCAACCTCCCACCAAGGTTTGAAAATATTTGCACCCAATATGTAGCCTAAACAAATAATATATATATTTTTAATTAAATTAATGTGGTCTTGAACTATCCACGCAGTTGCTAAACCCATTAATAAAAAAGTAAATAAGTAAATGAATATTTCGGACCTTTAGCACACAACGTCATATATATGCGTATGCATAGAAAATACCCAAACTCCGAAACAAATGTCTGCAGACCATACAAACATTTGGACCCGGGCATCGAACCCGAGACCTCAAGCACAGCAGTCGCTTTCGCTACCAGTATGTACATGTAGGTTTCAATAGAAACCTTTTTAAATTCCAACACATTGAAAACTCAATTAAAATTTGAGATTAATAATCAAATTAAGGGTTGTTAAATATTAGTTGATTGTTCGGTACGTTAATATCATCCTCGTGAAGGAAATAAGGGTGTGAAATTATCGGAAATAAATAAGAGTCGACAGGAACACGAAGATATTTTGCATTATTGATCCCTTTAAACCGACGTAAAAAAAGGAGAAGGCTCTATGTTCCACTGTATATATTTTTTTTTTATACCACAATTTAGATAGGATGCCTGCGAAAAAAAAATCTCAATATCATTTAGTAACACTGAAAACTTTTTCTTTTCCAAGAAATTTTTATTTATATGTATATATTATAGTCAAAATTCGATGCATAGTCTCTTCGCGGAAGGACTGGTTTATCCTAGGTTTAGCTAAAACCTTCCCCGAAATACATTTCAATTTTACCCTTAGACTGAAGTATTTTTAAACTTAACCAAATTTGTGTCACCATATTTGACGAAAAGTCCTCAGTCAAAGACTGAAAAACATAATTTATTTGAGCTTTGCCTACGTCATTAAGTCAGACCTGAGGATCAGGCCAACCTAGGAGCACCGGAACTTCGGAGTTTGGCTATAACATACATTGGTCCAATTCACCAAAGTGTATAATTTGATTGTATAAGAAATATATGAGCTGCTAATGCTAATGTTTATTACATTAGCAAAGTTATTAACAAATGTAAATAAATAAGATGTTTTTCAAACATTTTCATACTCTTTTCATGTATAAAGCTTACTTCATGGTGTTTTCATCGTAATGTAAACTTTAATGTTAGTATTACATTATGTATAAGAGAAATTGTTTTAACTTAACGTTTTTATATCTTGACAATGATGATAGAATTATCGTTTGATATATTTATTTTCTCTATCAAACGACAGAATCGCATTACCAGCGCACGTGTTTCCCTCCCACTACGATCCCGGGTCCTTTAAGCGGGGCGTAAAAAAGCATCTCATTAGGCCGCCATAGCGTGGGTCGCCATATTACACTCGTCATTCGCAGTGAGTATGGCGACCACCGCTCTTGGACTCTATTCATACTTTCCATCAGGCAGAATAGAGTCACTTTGGACCTACCAAAGTAAATATAAAAAAAAAAGAAGCGCCCTTATCCTATGCGCTTTCGCTCAGGACTCCATAAAAAACCGTTTTCGGCTCAAAGGTATCGCTCCACTTTAAAACAAACAATTCTGAGGCTATTTTTATACCATTGACGTCGACATTCGGATATCCGAATTACACATATAACTGGTTCGGGTTCGCTTCCAGTGTTATGTAAACTTGTTTAAGAAATAATTAAATAGTTCATAGTTATATGTTCGGTATGCTGGTAACATCTCAAATAAGACGCATTGTCAGTGAAGCGGCCAACGGTTATCGAGGCGTTATCGCAGAACGCTATCACGGGTCAGAAGCGGCGCCCGCGCTGTTTACTGCTCCGATATGCGCACGCGACCGTCATATGATGAACTTACCAATTAGTTCTAAATAAACTGTTTTAGTTAAACATGAAATAAAGCAATTATGAAGTATGATTTTAACAAAATCTTATTTGGTAAGTAATAAAAGACTAAAGACGAAAATAACTTTTTTAAATTCCTTTTCGACAACATAGTGTAGGTCTTTTTCAACACTTATCATTTCCCTTTTTTGTGCTTTCTACATCCAGGTTGAGGCGCATACACGACTTCTTCCCGGTGGTTTCTATTCGAGGAAATCTTTGTACCTCGATTTCTTATTGCGGGCAACATTTTTCTCTAAGCATCAGTGTTAATTACTATAAAGCAAATTGTCATGAAAACTTTATATAAGAGCTTTCACATTTAATTCTAAACTTTTTAACTTAAATTACTAAAAAAGCGGCAATTGCTTCTAAGATTTTAAAAGTGAGTGTTTTTGTAGTTGATAAAGATACCGTACCATGCTTTTTACAAAAAATTTTATTCTTTAGCTATGTTTACTCTTATTGTTTTCACAAAATATTTTTCTTTTTATTCCTATAGATGCTAACCTCACTACCAAAGTTTTGAGCCCTTAACAGCTTTTTTATGAGAGTTAATTAGAGTACGTTCAACAAATTGACAGTTAATATCTGTGACCTAAATAAGATGTCTCTTTGAACACTTCAAAGACCCGTTTCAATAATAACTTTTTGTTATTTTAAAACGGAACGGTGAATTGGGCATATTAAATAGATTTCTGTTCTGAAATTGGTGTGATGTTTAGGTTTACTTGGACTTTTACATTTCTTAAGTTTTTTTTAACCCTGGATATAATGCTAACAGCATGGATGTTTACAGCACCAAACAGATTAGACTCGCAGAATACAGCATCCTCGTAACAGTCATAAATTAAATTAAATCATCTTCCTTGCCTTTTATTATTCCCAATATTATTTGGGATTCTCTACTAGTTCAACCAGTTTTACCAGATTTTCCATGAAGGGACTGGCATCGAACCTTCGCAACTTCAGGTGAACTGAATTCGATGTTTGAACTAGTCACTGGCTACTTAACAACGATTGCCATAGGTGTTTGTGACAACTGAGGCCGATTGCTTAACGTGCTCTTAGAGGCACGGACGTGAAACACCACTAACTTCCATACTCCAGGCTGATATTAAGAATGTTTTGTTAAAAAAACCCATTCACACTTGTCCCGTCAGAGACGTCGAAGCCCCCTTTTTCAACAGTTACATACGCTAGCCGCTAGCCCAACGAGGAATATAAATTAGTTAGTATGCTTAAGTTGGTCTATATACCTATGTGTCGTATCTCTACAGCAATTCACCCCCGGACCCGTTTGACATAAGCCCTTAGTAAAATAATCTAATGACTTAAAATTAAATTGCGCTTTACCCTCTAATCCTCCATCAAATTTAATGGGTAGGGCTTATGTAGTAAGCTCATATCTAATTAAAAACATGAAAGGGAAGCCATTGATAAGATAAACAATTTAGGCCTGTCATGAATGGAAAGTCATTGACCGAAGACTTGATCGATATGTCATTAAAATAAGTCTCTGTCTGCCTTTTATGCCTAGGTGGCGCACCGGTATTAAATGCGACTGCTGTGCTTGAGGTCTCGGGTTCGAATCCCGGGTCTGACCAAATCTGCAAATACTTGTTTTGAAGTTTGGGTGATTTCTATTTATCATATATATGTATGTATTTACAATAAATGCGTATAAGTATTCTACCAGTCAGTCTAGTTGTCATAGCACAAGCTCTGCTAAATTTAAAACTAGATGACGTGTGTCAAATATCTGAAATATTTATTTATATTATTGACTTATTATTTTATGCGGAATCGTGTTCATATTGTGGAACACCTTGCTATACTAAATATTGAAATAGCATTAAATAAAAGAATTGTAAAAAAGTGAAACACGTAATAGTTTCCAAAACCAACAATTAATGGCCAATATTTATAGTTTCTTGACAGTAATCAGAAACAACTTATGAAAGTAATTTCTTTACGACTATCATATCCACCTACCTACCTATCTATCAATAGTGATTAATCTTGCTGCTTCGTAAACATCGTATTGAAACGTGTGAAATTTTATCAACATGATTATATGAAAAAAAACTGTAAACTGGTAAGTGCGTCATTATTATTATTATTTTTCTAGATTAAGAGACTACCAAATTGACTCTACCTACTCTGCCTGGAAAGTATGAATAGAATCCAAGAGTTGTGATCACAATACTCATTGCAAATGCAGACAATGCAATATGGTGACCCACACTATGGCGGCCTTGTGAGATGCTTTTTCACACCCCGCTTGGGGACGTAAAAGGCATGACAGTCATCGTGGCAGTGTAAGGCTTACACAGTTACCACGATAACTGTCACCCCTGCATCAATGGACCTCCGGTCTCATATGTTATTCGGTCTCATATCTCATACATTATAGTTTTGTGGCATAAAGTCTTAAGAAAAGGAACTTATTCGTCTCTAATTAGGGAGGCCATTTCTCACCTTGACCTAGTATTTGTATGTACGTCCCTGTAATTTATTGGAGTGACGTCATCGTTTTAGCTCCATGTTCTTGCTTAAATATACCTGTAAGTATAGTGAACTTTTCTATTTAAAATAAAAAAAAGGATATTAGACATTGGTTTAGCGTACCGTGTTTGGTGTATCTGCCTAAAAAAGGGTTTAAAGTCTCGAACGATACGGCTGAACTTCGATTTTTTACGCTGAACGACTGCGATCAGACCTCCACAACTCAAGCACTAGGCGATAACAAATGATTAATTTGATAATTCATCATAATCATCATCAACACCCTTTTACAGTCCACTGCTGGACGTAGAATTCTCCTTAGCAAGGAGGTTTTGGCCTACTATACCACACTGACCAGACGGGCTGGAATAGGGTTTGTTTCAAGTTTTCCTTCTCTTTGTTTTAATTTGAGAATTACTGGGTGATTATTTCCATGAAATTTAAATACAAGTTAAAGGTGTATCAGGTTATCTATAATAGTATAAAACAAAATAGAGATGAGATAGATTCAAGGTTGTACGTTTCCCACGACAGAATATAAAAATAAATTCGTCGCCAGTCAACATATTTCTTTTATCAAAAAACACCAAGATATTTTAAACCCTTGTATTGAGGTTTACTGGGGTCTAAGAGTGCGAACCACCATCTTTCGCCCCAAGCCAACATCACCAGTACGCTGTACATTTGTCTTTACGACCACTCAGGCGACCACCCGATGACGGTATAACCATCCCAAGAGGCACAGCTAAATGCAATAGGCCGGTGACGGACAGTTGCGTCACCAGTGCTATTAGCTCCTCTCTACGATCACCAACCCAAGAGACACAGCTCGTGGTAGAACTTGGGAAAATAAGGTGGCATGTCCTAGGATTATGTGAAATGGGAATGTGAATGGGAAGACATCATAGCTCACGAGGCCACCTAATGTACTTTCGCGAGGGAGACTCGATATCGCAAGGAGTTAGGTTTTTGGTAACAACGTTGTAGAAATGTCCAGAGTGTCGAACAGCCTAGCGCACCTTATTGTTAAGTTCATCGAAAGAAACAAACTCAAGGTGTGAGAGTGGGTGACTTGCAGCGAACCAGTAGTAGGATTCGATGATTCATTATAGATATAAGTTATTAGTTTAGAATAAAATAGCTATGGCGCACACAGACACACACATACCCACACGTACACAAACACATACACAGACGCACACATACAAAAACACACACACTATTAACCTACTTTTAAGATGTTTATTTATTGTGTTTTCTTGTTTCCCTTACGTTAATATTATGACACATAGCTAAGACTTACATTTAATAGTACAGGGGGGTGTTGTCTGTCTGAAATACAGGTATTCAAACCTAGTTCAGAGGACAGAGTTTCTGTAAGTAAATATTTCTGAGCCTTATAAATTGTAAATATGTCATATTTGTTTTCTCTTTGAATATTTTTATTAAATTATAATGGATTCGGGAGCAGGAATAATAGGAGGCAAATGCTCGTTAACTTCTTCAAACGCGACGAATTCTTTCTTGAATAACTGTTTCTTCAAGAAACAAAGGAAGTGGAGATGGCATAGTCCCGACACCATAATCAAAAATGAGACCTCATATATTCAAATACGTCTCGTTTTTGGGATAGTGTAAATATATTCTATAGTGAAGCCGTGTCTCTGCAAACGAAGTGTAGGACGTCCATAGCTCCGGTGGAGTGATGATTTACGCAAGATAGCTGATAGGAGCTGAATGCGAGAAGCTGAAGATGGAACCAATTGGCGTGCAATTAAGGAACTCCTTGTCCAGCAGTCGACTGCTGTACGCTGATGATGATCATAGTGATGTAGTTGAAGCCATCGTGAACTTTACTATGTATTTGAACTTATTGACTCCATATCATGTTTGGTCACAAAATGTGAAGTAAATCGTTTTGTAACTGGGAAATTAGGACTATTATCACATCCATTTTGATGGCTCCTATTTACACGTATAAGCACAGTTTTAACATGAGATGAGATGCATTCGTGTACAAGGAAGCAGTTTTATGTAAAACATACTTCCTTGTACAACTTTGTGTATAGTTTCTGTCTTCAAGTTTGTTTTAGTTTTTATATTTTAAGATGCAACTGTTCAAACGAGCGAATATTGTTTTTACTAGGTAGTAGAGCGGGGCTATCTATCCTCCCACAGAAGACCAACCTAAAGCGCCAGCATGTCGTGTTTCGTTGGTGAGTGTGAGACCGGAGGCCCATTGATGCAGGGGTGTCAGTTATCGTGGTAACTGTGTAAGCCTTACACTGTCACGATGACTGTCATGCCTTTTGTGTCCCACGTTGTTGTCACCACGAAGAGTCAAATGCAGACAATGCAGTATGGTGACCCACACTATGGCGGCCTTGTGAGATGCTTTTTCACAACCCGCTTGGGGACGTAAAAGGCATGACAGTGATCGTGACAGTGTAAGGCTTACACAGTTACCAGTTTTGGTGTCTGGGTATAATATACCTATTGTATATCTGGTTAAGCATCATTTAGGATCAGATCATTGTGGATGAAATAGTCAAATAATTGTAATATAACAATTTGTAAAATTATTTATTTTGTTTTATCCTTGGACATAAGAATTGACAAGCGTTTTGTTATACTTACGATTATATAATCTTTCTGTAATCAAGACGACAGATAACAATACTAAATATAGAAGAGTCAATATAGTTTGTTAGTTTGAATTGAGGAGAGGTCAGCGTCAATCGTTACAGTTTGAAACATGTGTCCTTATTATTCAATAGGCATATTTTAACGTGTTTAATATACCTATTACTACTAGCTGACCCGGCAAACGTTGTTTTACCATTTTTACTAAAATGGCTATTAAAAAATAAGGGTTGAACTTAGAATTCTGAAAATTGAGGATTGTATGTATGTTGTACCATAAAAAAATAGAAATTAAAAATTTTGTATAAAAAATAAAAAAAAAAATATAGGGTTGTACTACCCCTAACATTTAGGGGGATGAAAAATAGATGTTGGCCGATTCTCATAGATACCGGATAAGCACAAAAAATTTCATCAAAATCGGTCAAGCCGTTTCGGAGGAGTATGGCAACGAAAACTGTGACACGAGAATTTTATCGAGCCAATAAAATTTTTTATCGTCGACTTCTTATAGTATTTTTCTTCGTTGACATAAATAGTAAATGGGACAGAGACTTTTCTTTCGGTCTATAAAAATAATTATAAAAGATTAAAGACCAGTCTGTTGCTCTAGTGGTCTTGTCGACCTTGAGGAGGTGAGATAACATATGATATATCAGTTGCTCTATATAAAAATGGGCCGGTAGCATGATTTGACGGCCAACTGTAGCAACGCAGGATCTCGGTCAAATCAAATAATTTGCGCTTCTTCGAATTCCTGTAACACATTTCAGTTTCAATTCATGAATGTACTTTCATAGATTGCAGAAAAATGAGCAAAAGTGGTATAAAAAAAATAGACATACATAATTGTATATTTTCTATTTGTAACATATTTTCTTTTCTATATTAAGAGCCTGCCAAAGTGACTCTACTCTGCCTGATGGAAAGCATTAATAGAATCCAAGAGTTATAGTTACCATACTAGTGGTGACCACAACAAGTATGGTGACCACAACTCTTGGATTCTATTCATGCTTACCAGCAGGCAGAGTAGTGTCGCTTTGGCAGGCTCTTAACATAGAAAAAAAAAGAACATACTTGTCACACTATTATTTTTCAAGTTTGAGAATCAGTTCCAGGATTTCTGTTTGCAGTCAAGGTAATCCTAGATGACATCAACACTTGCGTAGCAGACTTATTAAACCACTACTGAATTCTCTTTGAAAAAGGGGTTTTGGCATACTATACCACGTTGGCCAGACTCTCTTCGCAGTTCTATTATTCTGTGCAATTTGCTGTCGGCTTGTCGGCTCTTATGACACCACACGAGTAAGTGCACAAGCTAACACAATATAATTTAAGAAACAGGTTGGCAGTACTGACGACTCATAATATTCATAGATAAATATGAGCTACTGTTAGCATACCTACGATAATAACGCTACCTATGTTATCTGAGCTCTTGATAATAAATGATAATTATATCGCAGTTCACAAGTTCAAAAACGTGAATATTCTGGATATCGCTGAAAATAAAAACTGAGTACAGACAGTACATATTATATAATAAGACTATGTTAACAAGCCTTGGTTTGATTTATTTATTTTGTAAATAATTTACATTGTATTATGTTCTAGCATTAGTGATAAAAAGATAAATTACACCTATTAAAAATACATTGCAATTAGATGTTTCGACACTTGTATACATACTTGAATTTTGTATTAAGTTGGACATCTTTTTCATTATTTCTTTACGACATTTTATTATTTATAATAAACCACGACTAATATTTGACCAAAGAAATGACGAAACAATTTATTTAAATAAATAACTTCAGAGATTATTTCATTTAAACATCAAGAAGTACACTTAGATGGTTCTAACAGGTTAGTATACAATTTGTCTCAAGTTTTCCTTCTGTTTACCGTGTACTTGTCTTACGTGGTTTACTCATTTAGTCGCATCTTACGACACACATGGCATGAATAGGCTTGGTGCCGCTCTGAACCTATTTCGAATCTGTCACCGCACCGATAACCTTCGTAAAAGAAGAGTAAATAAAGGAGCAGATCAAATGAATGTTGTTAATAGTTACGCGTCATCGTTTCAAAACTATGTCAGCAATGTAATCCAAATTCTCAAATATAACCGTAGTCATAATATAGCAAGTACCATGATTTAAAGTAGTCTCTGAAGAAACTTTCAATCATAAATAAACTAAGAGGTCCCCAACAATCGCATGTGATAAATTACCTCTTAATCATTCAATCTGGAGCAGCGCCCGCGACGCTGACTACAGAATTGGTCGCACCATTTGTTACTTGGTCACTTGTTACGCAACATGATAAGGCTATCAAACATATTGTATTCGGCACTATTTTTAACTGTAAAATAACTTTGAAGTACTTTTATGAGGATCCTATTAATATTTCGGGACATGGGAGCCAGCTCGATGTTTGTGCTCACGGAAATGAGAACTGGTTTGTATTATCGATAATTTTTTAAATATTTTTTACTTTAAATATTATATATTCGAAAATTTGTGAGTATGTAGAAATGCATGGATGTTTGTTGCTCTTTCACGCAAAAACTGTTGTACGGATTTAGACCAAACTTAACAGTAATATTGCTTATACATCGGAATAACGCATAGGCTACTATTTACACGCAGGTGGAGCCGCGAGCAAAAGCTAGTATTGAATATTTGACAAAACAATTGTTATTATGTTGATCTAAGACCTTAGGGTCTACGTAAGAGACGATTTTATATAAATTTCAAGTCAATTAAAATCACTTTGACTTAGACTAAACTACTGTTTATTTTAATCTTTAATTACCCACCCTTTTAAATTAAAATATCATCTATAAAACCCACATAGAATATTGACTTAATTACATACATCTTAAGTTTCTCTATAAAAAATAATAGTTAACATAGGACCCTCATATACACTTGGACCATACCTTTTCTCTCCGAAGAGCCAGCATACTGGCATGCGAGCTTTACTTTACATTGCGTGTTGTTTGTGACACTCATAAACATCGTACGAAGACGTAGCGTTGATGAATATCTAACTTATACGAAAAACCAATGTCACCACCCATATTCTTCTCATGGGTGTAATAAGAGGACTAAATGAACAAAATATGCAAGATAACATCACTACAAAAAGAAGGAAAACTTGAAACAAACCCCATACCAACCCGTCTGACCAGCGTGGTATAGTAGGTCAAAACCTCTTTGCAAAGGAGAGGCCTATGTCCAGCGGTGGACTGCTAAAGCCTGTTGTTGTTGATGAGGATGTTCCTATTATACATTGACAAGAACTTGACCAACAACTGCTTAAATTAAACACAATTTGAACTACAAAAGACAATAATTTTGTTATCAGTCTCTTATCGTTCAGAAGACTCCAACTTTTTGTACCAAAATCGATTTATGAGTTAAATTTAACACGATAACTTACAAAAACCAGACGCTTGGTATCAATAACCAATTATCCCAATATCATTGTTGTCACAATATGATAGATCGCTGATGCAACATCCACAGTTAATGATTTATTTTAAACCCCGGAATGCGGACGAGACGAAGTCTTATGATTGATCGCCGGAACTCCCAACTATTGATTATCTATCTCTTCCTAATTGATATATTTTCAGCTGTTGTACAAAAGAGACGGCTAGTGTTTCACGCTCTGCTGTCAGACGTGAGCAAGCGGCTCGTTCTAATCAACCTTGACCTTGTAGTGAATCAAACTATCGTACTTTTAAGTAATTCCCTAACTATGTACATAAAACTATTGATTAAATTTGTGATTTAATTGCTTTACGATTAAATTTGACGTTCACGCATGAATAACTAAACATATTTATATTCCTTATCTTATAAGGCAACCATTGATCTGTAAAGCGCGTTAATGAAACCATAGTGAAATAAAATTTAGAACATATCCTATTTGGCCCCCGTGTGGTGACAGATTAAGAATACAGAATTTCACCACCCATATTCTTCTCATGGGTGTCGTAAGTGGACTAAATGAACAAAATATGCAAGATAACATCACTGCAAAAAGAAGGAAAACATGAAACAAACCCTAAAAAAAAAAAAGTAACGTGTGAAAACCCCCTCGGGCCGTCACCCCACCGGGGTTTACAGCGGGGTGGTGTGTCGGAATCGGACCGACTAAAACCACACGGTGTGCCACTCTGCGCCTGACATAGGAGGGATCCGGGAACAGCTGTTATTACGACATCCAGACGAAACAAACCCTATACCAACCTGTCTGACGAGCGTGGTATAGTAGGCCAAAACCTCCTTGCTGAGGAGACGCCTGTGTCCAGCAGTGGACTGCTAAAGCCTGTTGATGTTGATGAGGTTGTTCCTATTTCAATTAGCATCATCAAATCATGACGTCTCGACAATCCACGCCCGACTTGGATAATGTGACTCACACGAAGCAATTTGAAAATCTAGTCAAATTGTGCGTAAAATGTGTCGTGTGAAAGGGTTTTGTTATTTAGAAAACATTTTTAATGGACTGTAATTGTATTAATATAGCGTTTACAATCGTCTAAGCAAATAGCTTGTTCTTTACGTCAGTACTTTTCTAGCAGTTAGCATTATGTAATATAAGATACAAAATACTTTGATCTATCAATGGACTAAACTGTTGCTACTGAAGTACATTACGCATACAACGTTTTAAAGTACTCGTAGAAAACTTGTTATACCTTTTTTGTAAGAATATTTTGTAAATATGAAAAGATATACTTGGTTGTCTGTCTGTCACTCTCCATTTACATACCGTCTCAGACGTAACAACTTTCAAATATTTACACAAAACTGTACCTTACAATAACAGTGTAAGGGAGTATTTCGTCTACATTAAAATTTGCTTTTAGGATTTAACTATTTATATTTAATAGCTTCAACGCATTAGCGTAGATTTCTGTTCACACCTTTTCGTTTCTAACTGGTGTTTCAATCTACATAATAAAAATATATCACAATAATAAACTGTATGCTTATTCTTTAATTGTTCACACTGAAAAACGATTTTCTCTAGGAGTTTTAATGAGACAGCGGAAAGTATATCCCCCTTTCACATCACGTCATCAACAGCCTTTAACCTCTGCTTTCAAAAATAGAAAGTACTCACTTTGAATCTGGAATCCAAACACGCTATTTCACCTTGCAGAACATCTGGCATTTCCATTGCAGGCTACTCTATTTTTGCCATCTTTTGAGGTAGCGGCAGATTTCTGCAACAGAGACAATTATACGTATATCAATAATTATTGATAAAAATGTCATTTTATCATCAATCATCAACAGCCTTTAATAATCCACGGTTGGACATAGACCTCTCTCAGAAAGGTGACTGGCCTACATATAACACGCTGGCTGTCAAATTTTCTTTCTCTTTGCAGTGATGTTGTCCTGCATATTTTGCTCGCTTAATTGGCTCTTACGACACCCACGGGTGAATAGTGATGGTGACATGTTTAATTCGCCACCACACTAATAACCGAAGGTGGTATCCCTTAGAAAAAAAATATAGCAAGAGTGTCGTGAGGATTTTTCGTGACGCTCGCCTAGCCCCCTTAACCAGCGTACTGCGCGATAAGGAACTACGTTCCAAAAGCCTTAAAAAACAAAATAAAAACAAATGGAGAATCTTTCTTTTTTTGAAGTCGCTTTAAAAAATATTAAAATGGATGACTATTTCATTTAGTTACATAATAAATTTGACTGTGAGATGTGTGACTCAGCTTATTCCATTTTATTTATGTAGCTGTAATGTTTTGTTATTGTTTTGCAAAGGTATTTGAACTCCAGTATCTGCTATTAAAGTGTCAAGAAAGTTTACTTCTGAGTAGACTACTTATTAATTAGGTATGTTTTTAACATTAAGAGTTGACTTAATAAACATCAAATGACTGATAAACGGACAGCTTTTATCGTGAGAGAGCCATGATCCGGCGCATATTTGGCCAGGCTTAAAGAGGGTGATACCACGAACTCATAGAAAACCGGTGGTAAGCAGTTTTTTGTTCGTTTTTCACCGAGCTATTTGTTACTGTAGCACAAACCCTTCCTCCCCTAAATTCTGGGTAGAGTGATGTCGTAGTTGGCGATTTACCACTTATATCTTAAAAAAATCAGCGCAAAATGTTTAACTGCCATATAATTAAGTAGAGTAGGTAACTGACGAAATCCTTCAACTGAAGCGTGTAAGCAGTCTGTTTTAATTACTTATTTATCTTAATTAAGTCCCGTTTCAGTTTCAATCCTTTGAACTTTGATTACTAAATTCGTCAAAATCAAGACTACATGTTACGTTACCTTAGCGTAAGGTAAAAAAAATAAAATATAATTAGTTTGTTACTCGTTAAGTGCTGAGTTGCCCTAAATGCTAACCAAAGCCTGGTGTCGATTGCCAGCCGATACAAATAATTGTGTGGTAAGCACCATCCTTTGTTCTGTGTCTGTGTCGGGCCTTACCACGCAAGCGAACCGGCGCGTTGCGTGGAGAACCGACGTCAGTTCGCTGCAGCGTTCGAGTAATCAGTTGTGCAATTCGCATGTTGAAGACATTAAAATGTCTTTTAATTAGCATGATGAAACTGTATAGCTTCACATTAAACAATTTCACAAAAATGACATTTGTGGCATCCCAGATAAACGGATAAACGCATTAAATATATTGACAAGTTTATTTAACCCGGAGAAAACTGAAAATTGGACGTGATGTTAAAAGCTTCGCTTTTCATTGTAAAGAACTTAAAAGTGTACACCACTAGCGTTTTACTCAGTTACCAGAACTGAAATGATACTCTACAGCCGTCAGCGGCAAGTGCTGGCGGCCAGCACAATATGTATATATTTTAGTGATGTGTCTATAATTGTTTTATCAGCAGTCTAGTGACCATAGTACAGACTCTGTCTGGTTTGAGATCAGATGACTGTATTTGAGATGTGTCAGTGACCTGGACGGCGGCCAGAGTCCGCCATCCAGGTCACCGACATAATGTGTAGGAACCAGAATATGTATATATTTTAGTAATGTATCTATACTTGTTTATCAGCAGTCTCTTGACCATAGTGCAGACTCTGTCTAGTTTAAGATCTGATGGCTGTGTTTGAGATGTTGTCCATGTATAGAAATATCTGAAGCAAAAATCCCATGTTAGTAATACTTGCAGTACTTGTTATTTAGAGACAGTATTTGGACACTTTTGCGAAATTATGTTTAAGAAGTATTATCAAAACTTAAAAAAATTGTCGTAGCTATTTGCTTAAAATGTAAATAGTTACTTTTTTTAATTTAATATCTTAACAGCCTGCCAAAGTGACTACTCTACCTGATGGAAAGCATGAATAGAATTCAAGAGTTGTGGTCACAATACTCATTGCAAATGCTGACAACGCAGTATGGTGACCCACACTATGGCGGCCTTGTGAGATGCTTTTTCACAACCCGCTCGGGGACGTAAAAGGCATGACAGTCATTTTGATAGTGTAAGGCTTTCACAGTTACCACGATAACTGTCACCCCTGCATCAATGGGCGTCCGGTCTCACACTCACCAATGAAACACGACAACACGGATGCTGGCGGTTTAGGTTGGTCTTCTGTAACTTTACTGTTAAAGTTTTGTAATGCTTACTTCAGAAGAATATTTCAGTATAGCTGAATGCTAATAAGTCGAAAGCATTTGTTACAGTTTAGAAATGTACGAAATTGATTTGTAATGTACTACACACTTTCCACCTATGTAAAAAACCCTAGTAGAGAAAATAAAAAACTTTAACCCATTATTTCCCATTGTCATATTTTTAGGACACCAGATTGCCATTTTTTTTTCCTAAAACTGGCTTTTAAGCCTTTTTTGTTAATAGCAAACATTTTCCATCGGTTTGTCTGGAGACAAGGGCGGCCCACTTCCACTTCAGCATACTAATTCTCCGTGCGATGTCTGTCGACTCTAGTTCTTCTTTCAGTTACTTGTTCATAATAAACAATATTCTCATGTTTCATAATCATATATATGGGAGTATTATCAGTATTAATTAGCCGAAAAACAATCATTAGCGTACTTTTCCCCAAATTGATATATACGTACACTCATTATATTAAATCTAAACACTGTGTTGTCTTATCGACAAGTAGTCTTCTGAACGTTGTTTATGTTTTGATAAATTGCAAATCGTAGACAGTAAACAGACAATTGTTTTTCTTAATTTGTCCTTTTTTTCCTGTTCCAGTTATTTCTTTTATAATCGAACAGGAAAAACGCGATAAATTGTATCTATTATTTTTGTATATAAAGCAAGTGAGACAGAAGTTAGACAGTAAATACAAAAGAATAAGTTGTAATTGCACAGGATTTCCTGTTTATATGCTACGTACACTAATATGTTGTGTATTAGATAAGATGATGATTTGCCAGTGTTTGTTAGTGATTATTAAAGTGCCAAGGAAGCAGTAATACTATATATTAAAAATTAACATTAATAAAGGTAGTTAAAATTTCTGGATTTTCTTTTGGAAAATCACGATACATACCTAATGTATTTTTTTTTATAATTAATATAAAAACTTGCTGACCCAGCGAACTTCGTACCGCAAAACTATTTTTTTTTTAACTTTTAAACGCTTACAAAAAATTCATTCAAATCGGTCCAGCCGATTATGAGGAGTTCAGTGATATACGCATGTACAGTAAAAGATAGAAATAAAGATAGTTTAAAGGAACTACAAGAATCACGCTTATATTGAATATTAAACGAAAAGTTAAATGAATATTGACAATAAATTTAAATTAAAGATAGTGTGATTAACAAAAAAATAATTTTATTATGAAAAAGCGTGGGATACTTGATGTCAATTCGACGCTAAAAATAATAAATTATTGTTTTAACGTCAGCAGCTAAAATCTGCTTAAGATGAAACTCGTTTTAAATTTTATATAAATGAAAAAGTCAATAAAACATCACAAATACAAGACAAATATTTATGGCTGTTATTCTATTAATAGAACACAGCAGTTAATACGTTGGTTTTGATTTAAAACAACAACAAAAATAGCATTAGACATGCTAGATAAATTAAAAGAAGCGACGGGTATTTTCTCAACGTTAGAATGTCAAGATAACTGTAACTTGCTTGTATCTGACACACGCTTAGATAAACCTCGGTATGTTGCAGTTGCCCAACAGAATGCGGTTAATTTCTTAATGAATATTAAACGAGAAAGAAAATATTAGTAGTATATAGATGAGAAAGCTGTGACCCAAGGCCAGAAGGAAAAGTAAACGATTTCCTTTATAATATTTCAAAGAAAACTGCCCACGGTGTTGTTTAGGTAGTTCTTATTAAATCGATTTCCGTTTCCTGAAATGAATTGTTTATTTTTAGATGTTTTCGCTGTCAACACTTGGCTTATCATCGCAAAATTACGTTGATGGTGAATTACTCCACCATATAAAAGTTAAGTAAAATTGTTGTTGGACATATAATTGGTCATAACAACGTTCCTAAGTAAATATTTGGTCCAATCCGACAATTTATATACAACCACACAAATGTTCTAAAACAAAAGCTCTTACGACACTTTTTTACACAAAATAACTGCTGAAATATCTGGTTTTCGTTAAAAAGATTCGAGAAATATTTTACCTCAATAGTATTGGGAATAGAGCTACAAGACAAGTGAATTAATAGTCGTCTTCGACATCATCTACCTTTTTACACATAATTACGTGGAACAGACAGTAGCTGTCAGTAACAAAGCCGTACTAGCGTATCTTTAACAACAAAATTCTCTTGCTTATAAAGTGTTATTCTAAGGATATAAAATTTGTTTTTTTTTTATACCGGCTATCGGTTTTCTTAATTTTTTTTAATTTATTAAACTATTGTTTCATTAATCTAGATTTAAATATTTCCTCTGTAGGCAAACGTTTTTCTTGAAACTGTGATATACAGTAAAAAAAAAATATCTGAGCACCTGTGTGAAATCAGGCGTTGTGTTACAATAGTAAGACTGTGATGACTTCCACATACATTACAAGCACAAGATAAACTACAGCGCCATCTACCAAAGACGCACCGAACTACGGAGTAACTACTGATCCTGTATCGCGATATATAAATTCTTGTACTGATTGGCATATGTACAACTTCCCAACATTAACCGTTGGTTCGCGGCTCTCCAGGCGTGATCACCTCACTTGGTCGGAGGCTCCTCCTCTTGTGTTGGAGGGATATGATACCCGTTCCTTTACAGTGGGATAGTGGTATAGTATATCTTATACTTGCACTATACGTGGAAGTGGCCACAATAGAATAAGCTTTTATCAGATGACGTTGTTGTCCTTAATGTCTAATCTACTAAAAATATATGTTCATAAAATTTCTTATGTTGGTCTCAAGTGAGGTCTTAGAACCCAAAGAATTCCTCCATCGAGTGGTGAAACGGCTTCACTCGAAAATTTATAATATAAAACACTTGATTACATTATGACATGATTACAGTCACTAAATACAGTAGATCGCTGCCTGTCTTCTTTATTATCGTTTATTTGCCACACAGCACAGTCGTGTGCATAAGAGTAAAGTAATGCGAGATAACGATACAGAATGTAGATATCTACGTCGGGCTGCGTAATTCACGATTGAACTGACTAGATACACTTCAAGGATTTAAATTATAAACTTTATATAATAGACTTGAAGTATATTTAACTAAAACGATTTAAATATTATTGAAAAATCAGACAGCTCGATTGATCTTTGCAGACAGGCAGTAAAATGACTCAAACCACCACAAAAAAACTACAAAATTGTGTCCACTACGCCTAGAGAGCATTCAATCTCAAATGATCTATGGACCAGATCCATGGTGGATTTTAAAATATGGTTCAATTGTGGTTTTTATCAAAACATTCAGCATAAAATGGATTATGTTGATAGTAACCCAAAATCGCTAGAGACTTAATGGCGTCATGGCGGTAGTGACTTCCCATCGGGTCATCCGTATGTACGTTTGTTCTGTTATATCATTAAAAATGTACCTTGTTCGTGCTCTATTAAATCATTTGTTTGAGAAAATATTTCTGAACGAAAGGTTTTGTCATCCAATAGCCAGTATTTTAGAAATATTACAATTTAGGCATAGACGTACTTATATAAACGGTTCACGCTACTGTACCTTCAGACACACCCCCGTCACGATTATGTAAACACAATATCAACGTGCGTATCTAATATACAATAGAATAAAGTAATCAAGATACCACTCGCAGATAACGTTTATTTGTCAAAACATCACCTGAGCTAATAAAATAATGAGCATTAAAAACTTAAGTCTACTATTTAAGTCACCTTTAATTGCAAATGTGTTTTCCTTAAGACAGAAATGTCACTCTATGTGAGCAAACGAATTTACGACCCCAAACGTCGCGTGAAAAAGCATCTTGTTAGGCCGCCGCAGTGTGGGTCACCATACTGCATTGTCTGCATTCGCAATGAGTATGGTTACTACAACTCTTGGATTCTCTTCATGCTTTCCATCACGTTGAGTAGACTCACTTTGGCAGTCTCTCAAAATAGAAAAAAAAAAGATTGTGCCCTACAGTATATCCGGACCGACACAATATTTATGCCTCCAAGAAAAGAGTGTACTTCCACCTCAAAGGCCAGCAACGAACTTGAGAATCATGAGTTACAGAGATCCGTGGATGGTAGCAGTAATATGTTCAGTTGAGCTGCTTGGTCATAGATAAAGTCCGGTTATTAAGTGGGTTCGGGGTAAAGTAAATGCAGTTTTATACAAATATACGTATAATAAGCCAAACTTATAATCAGTGGTGATCTCCTTGATAAAAAAAAAATGCTCGTCCAACCATAAACTCTATATGCTACTATCGTCGCACTCTATAAATAATGAGTCACTGTTAAGCGTAAGATTTCACAAATACTTTAATACCGAAATTTTCAAGTACCTTAATTCAGAAATGATTATACGTGTTTGTAGCAAAAAAATTGTGTATTGAAAGACGTGGTACCGAATCGAATACAAAACTAAAATATTTTAAATAGTTTTATTTCTGTTATATTATAGCTTTTTTGTAACAGTCATTTAACTCACAAATTTAAGAAATAATTACTTGCTATAAATATATTTTGAAATATTTATAGAAATAATAGTCACATACATATTTTTTCCAAGTCACAAATATTATTAATTTAGCCTTGATAATTACTTAAACAGCAGACAATTAGAAACAATAACACCAGTTATGAAATAACCGTAAAAGATAAATACATGGACCACCTCGTTCGTAAAGAAAATCCATTGCTTTTCAAGGAGAGAGATGACAGGAGTTTGCAAGAATTTGAATCCTTAAATCCATAAAGTCTGACTTGATCAACAAATGAGTCAAAGAATACATAACACATAAAAACAATTATATTCTAATTTTCATTTAATCGGGTCATATCGTTAAATGAAAACAATCTTTTGTAACATAATTGAGTTTATTTTTCCAAAAAAAAATAGTAACAGAATAAGCAATAATCTTGGACGGAACATATATACCAGGCGAATCGAATCGTATAATTACGGCAAGTTGACGCTTGAGTTACCTTACAGATAAATACGTAATAAAGTAAGTCGATGAGTATGTGTATGTATGTACTTGACGTGTCGTTGATGCGTTAATCTTTCGTTTACTCTATCATACGTCTCATACCCAATGAAAATATCTTTTTGGTGGTAAATTCTTCATCTACTAGCAGAACACTATTCACGATTCCTGGCATGGAACTTGTTTTTCAGTGTTGCATCGGGGACTAATGAAGTCTCTCCGGTTTTCGCCCAAAGCGTTTCTCGCGATTGTGTATATTTTTTTTTGTATTTTAAGAGGCTGGCCAAAGAGACTCTACTCTGCCTAAAGGAAAGCATGAATAAATTGGGCAAGATCTTTGCCTTCGCCATTTATAGTCAATATTTACGTCATTATTTACTCACTCAATATAATACCTATGTTTAAATTCACACACAAACTTACAGACACACACACATACACAAAAAAAAAATACACACACACTCACACTTAAAACATACACACACGCGCGCACACGCACACATTCGTACTCATAGTTAAATTAGTCTCACACAAGCACTCTAAACTCATAGCACTGGCAAACACGATTGTCCAATTATTTCTGTTTAATTGTTTGATTATGTTGTTTTTTTTTTTTTAGTTTTATTTATATTTTGTTTTTCTATTACTTCTACATAACTTATTTTTATTATTATTGTTTTTATGATTTTAGTTTGGTGTACATATTTAATGTTGCTTTCCTAAAATACAAAGATCGAATCACTAAGTTGCAATATTTGTATTGTATAACATAAAGTAGATTCAATTGTTAGTTCCTAATTGAAGGCGCTGGCAGCTATTATAGCACAGTTTCATACTATTATGGCTGCCGACGTTAATATGGATTGTAAGGATTTGTTGCAATTGTTAGCTTAATAACTTTGTAATAGCCCTAAGAAGGAGTGAATAAATGAACTTATTACTTATTATTATTTACGTAGTTCGCTTGTTAGATGATATATAAGAGTGAAAAATATCTGTAATCTTCATGCTTATAATAAATAATTTAAACCTGTAATATGGCCAAAAATGTGAGACCTAATTTAAGCAACATTAATTAATTATTACTATGTACATAAAAATTGTTAAGTTTAATTTCTTGAACACTTATCAAGATGTCTCGGATCTCTTTATCTAATCGCAAATTACATATCTCTAGCCTTGAATGTCACGCACGCAAGACTCGTCTCAGTATGGCATGCTGAAAGTGTGATAATTTTGGATTCGCGTCTCGAAATAGATAAATGGATAAATAGCGAGCGAACAGTACACCACGTGCACTCGTACGGTTAGTGTTCGATTTGTTTAAATGTCTTAGTTCTGGCCAATGGTCTGGGTTAACGAGGGACATTTAGAGTTCGCAAGTACTTGGTAGTATTTGATACGTAGAATTTGGAGAGGTGTTCAGTGTGTATATGAATGTAAGCATTCTGAATTAAGTAAATTTGCCCGTGTTTTACCCAGACTCTCCACCTGGGTGAAGCAAGCAGACCATATAGGTGAGGTTATTGTACAGCGATGCACTAAACTGTTTTTCTTTTGTGATTCAAAAGATATCAACTATTATTTGATAAGAGAGAATTACTGCATTTTTTATTAACTGTTTATTTGTATTTCATTTCTTAACTATACTGATCAATAGTTGGAGCACGGAACCATGTATAGTTTCTATGTTCCACCCAGGTGTAGAACCTAGATAAAACGCATGTCGGTCCCCAGAATATTTAAAAATGATTATATGCTCAACTACCCGCCCTCGGCAAAATTCGAACCCTATCATTTAGTTAATTCGAACTCTGCCACTGTGCACTTTTCGAAGAAAAGGTTTGCGTCTCACACCTAATATGTGAAACAAATTGTAGGTCAAAAAGAAACCTTAGGTAAGCCGAAGTGCCTCTCACACCGACCCGAACACTATTGTGTATTCGTTTAACATCGTCCAACTTCGCGAGTAGTGTAGAAGAGGTATTACAATATCCAAAATTACAAATTATTGGAACATCATATAATATTTATTTATTTAAGTGATGCAGAGAAAATAGATAATTATAAATAATATGTAGGTATTAAGTTTTAATTTGATATACCAATATTGTAAGTAGGTTTAAATTGACTTCCTATAAGTACGTACATAATCTTGTAGTTTAATTAACATGTCTAATTATTGTAGAAACGTTGTAGATGTAATATTCTTTGACTCATTTTACTTTAGTGTCTCCAGAAAATGTAAAGTTACTTATTTGGTACTAATTTTTTTTTAATTTTAAATTACCTTAAGTAGTGTAAAGTAAGTTATGTTGATGTTAAGTAATTAATTACTTTATATTCTAAATATTAATGAGATACTTATTCTGAAGGATCGCCT
Organism: Hypercompe scribonia; assembly: GCA_949316085.1. NCBI lineage: Eukaryota > Metazoa > Arthropoda > Insecta > Lepidoptera > Erebidae > Hypercompe > Hypercompe scribonia. Next base: position 2,445,415 of record OX438976.1, on the reverse strand, counting down.
TGACCGAAGATATGTATCTATTTTTTTTTAATATAAACTTATAATTTTAATTAAATTCATTAACTCAAACCAGTTTTATGGCAATCAGCGGTCGACCATAGCATTGATTTAACATTTTTACTTTAAACCTCTCACGACTTCAAACGACCGGTTATATTTAACCACTTATATATTACAGGAACTTACAAATAACTTTAATAATATCCTATCCCTACACTATATAAGTACTTGCAACATAAATACATTCATAGTAGAACATAAACCGCTTTTAAATATCATATTTGAAAACCAAGCTTTGCACGGTATTTTTTTTTGATAAATCTACCAGATAGTCGATTCACAATTTACCAACTTCTTGTGTTCCCATCCCTAATTTTATCACATAGACAAGTGTCAAAACGGATTTGTTAGACAACGCCATCTACTGAACTGTCTGTAAAGCAGAGTTTACCTTCGTATTCTTATGACAGTTTTTCATTGCTAGAAAACACGGATAAAACAACGTTTTCTAATAATGAAACCTAGCTAGATTAATTTATCGCTCCCGAAACCCCCTGTATACTAAATTTCATGAACATCGCTAGAGCCGTTTCCGAGATTCAGATTATATCAAGAATTGCTCGTTCAAAAGGTATTAGATGTACCTACAAGACTTAAACAACACATTGCATTTTTAGGACAGTTTGACCGCTTCGAATAAAAAAATCTATTTTTTTCAAAAAAAAAAGAAAAGAAAAATTGCTTAGAGAGTGACTTATAGCAAAAATGGTTCAGTGTACATGCGGCAATTCAAATATGAAAAACCGTCGTTCAGCGTCTCTTGGCCTTAACTCATACGGCATCCAATTTCCTTGCTTTTGGCTCATTCCTAACGCTTTTTAAGCGTTTTAAAACTGTTGAAGCACTTACTTTCAATGTTTTCACGAGCTCATCTAGCGTCTAACATGAGTCTTGATCAGTCAATGCCTCCAAATCTTCGTTTTAAAACTTTGACGGTGCTCCGGAACCTTCTTTATTTGCAAGGTCAAAGCTATTATTTTTAAAGCGCCTAAACCAAGCTTTGCATATCGTATTCAATAGAGCATTGTCACCGTATATTTCAACAAAAATTCTGTGTGCTTCAGCTGCAGATTTCGTTTGAATAAACCAGTCCAATAAAATGCCCCTCAAAAAAACTTTATTTGGCTCAAAAGTTGACATTTTCACAATAGGTAAATATACACGTGATACATTGAGGTTACACATACTGCTAAGCTGATGCATTACCGTACGAAATTCCATGCACAGAGAGCCGCTTCGCCATATTTTAAAAACCAGCGAAAACTTAAACAAAATCCTTTTACATTAACGGCATCATTACAATCAAATTCTTCTAAAATACAGTATTTTGATATGTCAGATAACTGTTTGGCATGCCTTGTCGTTGTTCTGGATGCACTTATTACAACCGAACGACATCCGACACCTTGTTTTTATTTCAATTCCGCTCTCATACGAGTATTATGAATGCTTGTCTAAATATTGCATTGTGTGCATAACAACATCCGCAAAGCCTCTGACGTTATATATAGGGAGTAACGACCGATCGACCAAAACGTCTGATAATTCCATGCTTATTTATTCTCGTATTTGTCAGTTTTGCGCAGTTTGTTGTAACATTATACATATGTTGCGTAATGTGAATATCTTGTTTTTCTTTGTTCTTCTTCCTAGATCTGGATTATCGGTGATCAGTGACCTTTTGTAGACTTTACCATATTAAAATGTCTTTGAGTTTTGCAAGCTCCTCCACTTACATCCGCTTAGGATCGTTCAGAAAGTTGACAAACGCGGCACTTGTTAATAGTATTTAATCATAAATTATATTTTTTAATAAGGATAATAACCCCATACATCTCGCAAGGCTATCTAATCCGAAACTAAACAGTCTAGGCAAACCCTGTACTATGGTAACTAGACCGCTGATAAATTACATAACAAGACACGTAATGGTTTTACTCTTCACACAAATGTAGTCACGAACAGGACTCGGACCCGCAACCACGAGAACAAGAATCGTAAATGCAACATTGATCTTATGAACTAAACACAGTGGCACATATTTGAATGAGTACACGAATGCACTGTCGACATCTTTTCGTAGCTTACTCTACATATTTTCCCGCCCGGAACCTTTAAATATCTTTGCGTCTCGGTGCGAATTGATCCTTAAATGATTGTGGTCCGTGTAATGTATCAATTAGCATATTTATTAGCCACGAGCGTACGTTTACCTTTCGTTGTCATTAATGAGCAAACAGATGTTATCAAAACAACACGTGTTTTACACAAACATGTTGTAAAAATATTTTGTCACCTTCAACAAACTTGAATAATCTACTTCAAACAATTAATCTAGCACCGTTTACAAATAATCGCACTACTAGCTTTGAGGATAAATGGTTACCCATGACTTGACACAACGGAAGTGGTCTGTGCTTATCAGCAAAAACTCGACTACAGCCTTGTTAGTCTTATTAAACCGCTTTCACGCCTATGCCTAAGGTGATAATCTAGGTGCGAAGTAAATACTTACATTTAATTTTTTGATGGCATGTAAACCCACCCCCATTAAGGGCTAATCTGGGAAAGGGCCTAACGAGAGAACTGGACAACATTGTTGTTCTATTAGTGCACCCTCCACTAGAGTAAAGGAGCGAGGTTGGTCCTCCGGTAATGTCACTCACATGATAAAAATCAAAGAACGAATTGTTTAAAAGTCAAAGTTTTCTGATTCCATGGCCTTACTCCGGTTAGGGTTAACAGTTAGTAGAGCCATACTAATTTCAGCATGAACGAACCGGCTCGATCGTTGCAGTCCTATCCTTTTACAGAAAACCAATATAAAGCGACAGCTTCCGTGCTGTCGTGTTTCGTTGGTGAGTGCGAGACCGGAGGCCAATTGATACAGGGGTGACAGTTATCGTGGTTAGAGTGTGAACCTTACACTGCCACGGTGACTGTCATGCCTTTTACTTCCCCAAGCAGAGCGGGGCAAAGCATCTTACCACGCTGCCAAAGTGTGGAATACCATACTGCATTGTCTGTATTCACAATGATTATGGTGACCACAACTCTTGGATTCTATTGACGCTCTCCACCAGGCAGAGTAGAGTCACTTTGGCAGGCTATTAAAATAAATAAAATACAAATACGACATTATGTCCCACAGCTAATAACGTAAAATTAGAACTGTTGAATCTACATTAAAATCAAGCAGCATTCTCTAATGATGTGTACATAGGCATCACAGCATGAAGATGTACTAATACTGTCTCGTATTCTATTCAATATCTGATTAATTTTACTAGAATGATTATGTATGCATTATGACCATATTTGTTAACAAGTGGTGAGACTATCAGTGTTTAGAAGGAAATACATGCGAGTACATGGTTAATTCATCATTTGTTATTCTATCCAACTACATATAGTAAGTACAAGCGTCAGTAGCGACCTGGCGCGTAGGGAGTACAGTGCAGCATTTCCAGATTTAAAACTAATTGAAAAACACAATAAACATGATTTCGATCATAGTATTTTTGGTCTTATGTTTTTATTAATAATCGTGTTACTGTGCGTCTTATTAATTTCTATGTCAAGAGCCTGCCAAAGTAACTACTCTGCTTGATGGAAAGCATGAATAGAATCCAAACAGTTGTGGTAATCATACTCATTGCAAATGCAGACAATGTAGTATCGTGACCCGCACTATGGCGGCCTTGTGAGATGCTTTTTCACATTCCGCTTGGGGACGTAAAAGGCATGACAGTCATCGTGACAGTGTAAGGCTTACATAGTTACCCCTGCATCAATGGGCCTCCAGTCTCACACTCACCGTTACGAATTTATATATGCGACTTTCTTCTCTATGTATACTCAAATACACACTACCTGTGTTTTGATGCACAAATGAACCTGTTAGATGATGATGCAACTGTTTTTTAACATTTTTTTTTTCTTTATGTAAAGTGTTATTATTTTTAAGGGAGTCTGATATTTTTGTATCGTCGCGGAGTCCCAATGAAGTACCTACACTATGTAATGAAAGCAATATCCTTAAGATGCAAAAGTTTGTTGATAAATATTTATGTTCGTACTATATGTATGTATGTAAATATGTGTTACATAATTATGTGTACATGCCTACTGACGTGTGCCTACGTATTTGAATATTCGCTTGCTATTTCAAATAATATACTAATAATGAATAGCGTGACGAACACGCCGGCTCGACCGGGGCAGTACTACCCTCTCATAGACGACCAAACTAAAGCCACTCGCAGAGTAGAGTCACTTTGGTAACTCTTGATATAAAGAAAAGAAACTGTTTGCGTGGAAACTTTAGTTCCTTATTGTAGTTTTTCCCTTCTTTATAGTTGAGAGACACCTTTTGAAATTTCAACCCTGGCTGGTCTCGAACATTGGCCAAAATATTGGTTAGACGTCGCAGCAAAACTAAAGAGGACTTCTTATTATTTTAATTTTGTGTATATAGAAGAATACAGAAATTGGTAACACTATTCATGCGTATAATCGAACGCAAGTCTCATCCGTAAAATAAAAAACCACGAAGAATGTGCTATGTTCACACAAATACACGTGTAATAGATAAAATAACAAAATGTTTTTGTCCAAATACTTAATACGCCTTGTCATCCCATTTATTACTATTTTTAATTCTTAAGCTTTCAATTAGTCAGAGATTAGGGATGATTAATGACAAGGTCGACGGTATCATATTGCCAATTAATTAGATAAAAATAATACAGAATAAATATGATACATCGGGCAAAAGTTATCCGAAGACCGATGGATGTGGACACGTGTGGGCTTAGTCTATTAATAGCTTTCAGTTACCGTTTCGCTTTTATCCCGTCTAACCATTTATCTGACTGCGACAGAGGGATGTTTACAAGTGGATATGTGTATACACTCTCTGTAATCTAAAGATCTTGATAAATTTTGGTAGATTCGTTTTAATAGTGAGAGGAAAACGAGGTAAAGGAAAATATATATATTGAAATCGCTTTTTTATAAGTGTTTTTAATACCTATACATTTTTCAACTAACAAACTTCTTATCGTACATAGAGTTTCTGCCAAGAATTTAGGGCCTCAAGTCAACTTCACCCAAGTGGTGTTGCTGATCGACAAACGAGGCTCTGGCAAACAAAACATCTGGGTTATTAGCGATAATAGGCTCACCATCTATTACATGGGACTGAAAGACTGACAAAAAGTGGACTCTCATATGCCTCTACCTACCTTCCTACCCCGCCTTTCCTTCCCAAGGAAACATGGCGTGATTTTATGAGAATGAGACAAACTTCTTACTTTTATTTAATGGAAGGGGGTAATCGAATAACCTGATTTTACCAACTATATCCTAAACAGTTGTACCACTAACTTAATATGAGTTCGGAATCGTCATTTGAACATTCTAACATAAAACATACATGATGATAATCCACTAGTAAATACTCTTATCTGTGAGTAGCGTAATTGCAAACAAACGAGGTCTTTTCGAAGTCATGTTTTCAATTTACGTCGCACAAAATAATCTTGACATGGCATTAAATACACGCACTTTATGACAAAAATATTGTGTACTTTTAAGTCTAGTTTTAACAGGAACAGCAAATATCTGAATAATATCAAAGCACGAGCAAAATTCAAACAATTAACGTATGTGCGTATTTTACTAGATATCAAGACGTAGGGTTGTCAAACTTATGACAATTGTTCAAACCGAAGAAAACATAATTGAAAAAAAAAAATTAAAAAAAAATGTAGTGAATAGTAAATAATATGTAGAGGTCAAAACAAGTGCCAAGAATTTAGATTACTAAATTATTAATTTCTCACCCCAACCCCTTTTTTTTGTACTGTGCGGCAATCCCCACGGATACCACCGAAGGGTGGTTATGTCGGACTCGAACCGACCAGAAACCGCACGCCGTCTCAGGTACCAATAGCCAGGGGACTAGGTGCACCCTAGTAAGGAAATCCCTGGAACGCCGACGTACCTTGGGCCAACTACCGCTGCAGTGGCCTCCTCCTGTATGGAAACCTCATGGTTTCTTTACTGCCCATCCTCCCCCCGAAAGGGTGCGCGCAGTCCGTAGTGCTCACATTGCTCCCCACCCCAACCCCTACACCGAAAGAAGTCTGTGCTGCATATAGTAAAAAAGATTTGCATGTTAATAGCATGGCTGACGGAATCAATGTCTACTCAGGGGTATTTAAAATTATTTATCATGTATTTTTCAATTCCGTTACTTTATTTTTAATAATTTCTTCATTTTTTTATCCAATAATGAGCATAAACAACCCTATACTGTTTACATTACGTACATCTGCGTTGCATTAATTGCATCACTGCACGTGGTGTGACTGGTTGTCATCAATTATGCCGTATCCTTCGAAGGCCATCTTTTACGTAGGCCAAGGGAAATCTGACTTGAAATACTTGATCAGACACTAACACAAACAAAGTATACAGGTAGACAATGAATGACATTCTTCAAAGAGACGAGCGTAAGTTATCTTGTTCCTACATTAGACCGGCAACACACTTGACTTCTGGGGTTGGGTTTCAGTCATTTTCCAACAAGTGATCTCTGTCTGGTCTGTTCCTTTGCCCGCTCTGTCGTTAAAAAAAGATACGCAAATTACCTTTCGCGTAGTTATCTTTTGGACCTGACTTATGACCTCCTCAAGTTTAAGAAACTCGAACTGTCTTGAACAAATCACTACTAGTGAACAAAAGGCATCGTAACAGAATAAGGATTAAAAATGCCAAACACTAAAGTATATTGGCAAAGCATTTTTAAAATATAAAAAATTTTCATCTCTGCTTGTTGATTTGAATTAGAATTATCATCCTGATAACAGCTGCACTCATCTGCTTATCATATATTGATAACTCGGCTATAATTTGATGATTGTCACTAAATTTTAATACCTATTAAAACAAATGATAGCTAAGTTGATAAGGTTCTAAAAGCAATTCGCAAATTTTTCTCTTTTGACATTCAAAAAGGCAATTCAAGTACTAGGAATGTACTCTGTATTGCGGGAAACTTCACAAGCATACATGAAATGTACATATACAAAGGTATTAAAGGTATTAAATACATTTTTTTTTCTTTTTAAAGACAACTCCTGCTATAGCAATAATCCTGTGTCGCGGAGGACTTTACAAACATAAAAGAAACTGACACCAAGAACACCCAGACTCAGAATAACAATGTGTGGATCACACAAAGTGGTTGTCAATGTGGAGTTTGTATTGTCAACACCCAGACTCAAAACAAAAATTCGTTGATCACTCAGTGTTGTTTCGTGCGGGAATCGCACTCAATTTTTTTATATAATGTGTACTTATAAATATATTTTTTGTTTCAGGTAATGGCTGTGAATTTATTCGAAAGCAAAAATGGCTTTTGTAAGTAGTTAGTATAGTATTATTATGCAACTCAGTACTACTCGAAACCTGTAGACACACGAGGAATCAACTGTACACATGAATTTACAACCTACGTTGTAAATTATAACCACTTGATATAATGACCGAAGAAAAAATAAATAGTTAGCAGTTATCATATACTTATGTATATATTATATAACTACCATAGTGTGGGTCACCATATTGCATTCGCAATGAGTATGGTGACTATCACTCTAGGGAGTCTATTAATATTTTCCAGCAGGAAGAGTAGAGTCGTTTTGGCAAGCCCCGAATATAAGAAAAAAACACATCCATAATAAGTACAAAAGAAATCATAACTTTTTTTTTAATAATAATTCTTTATTCAAAATCAATTTTACTTACAATAAACAGCAAACATTCAAGGCACAAATGGTAGTTGAACTATGGCACCCATGATAAGATTTAACTTGTGTTATGGGTACCAGGGCTCCCCCGTAAGCTAAAAGCGACATTGTCTTCGTAATTATAAATATAAGGGAAAGCACAAAATGATATTACCGACCAAATTAGATTTAAAATTAAAAACGTTGCTGCTAAACTGGCTACAAACCGTATGTGTGGTTTGGTTAAAAAACGCATAAAAATAAGTGAATTTTGGATATATCATACAATGTATGTACATATTTGATGTGCTCGAGCATGAATATAAAAGCTCAAGCACATAAGATCTTTCGTCACTGGAAAAATCACGTTACTCCCACTGAAAGAATACGAAATGACAGAATTACGACAGTCAAATTATTTATTTTGAAGAATGTATTTACATATTAATTTGCTAAAGTGTTACGCTTTTATATCTCTGCTACAACGAAAATCTCTTTTTAAAGACATTCTTTTTAAAGACATTCTTTCTTCTTATTTATTCTTTCATCTTCTATTTATTTGCTCGTGGACAGGGATCATAATATTAGATTACGTAATAATTTTCCTTAAGGGTTGTCACAAGTATTCACGGTTTCACTAAAAGAAATATTAAGAACAAAACGACAGTAAGTAGAGTGCCCAGTGGCGTTAAAATATTGATTGATAAAGCATGAAATGATCGATCGACTCTGATATGTCCATCTGAATTGAACTATGAACTAATTATTCGATCCAACAATTAATTGGACGTTATTGTCTGGCGATCTATTTACAGTATAATATATAAACGTTATATTATGTAAAATAAGTTGTATACAACACATATATATTTCTGATGTGTTGTTGTGTCACCATACTCATTGCGAATGCAAACAGTAAGGTGATCCACTATGGCGGTCTAGTAAGATGATATTACACTGAGATTTCTATATTGTTGTAGTGATTAAAAAGATTGTCGGTGTGGTGACGGATTAAGAATACATAATGTTACCACGCCTATTCATCCCGTGGGTGTCAATCAGTTAATAACAAAAGATCTTCCTTGTACTACTTGATTTTTGATAGTTAATGTAATAATTTAATAATTTTTAGCTAATGGAAGTAAAGTCTTATCACCATTGCAAATGACCGAGTGAAGTGTCGGTAGATCTAATTTCTGGCACTATATTTTCTGGCCTTTGTATGCATAACTTTAGACGATAAATATCATTCTAATACTTTTCTCCACTTGTCATACCAAAAAACTTTTTTCCTACAACACTCAAACATTTCTAAATTATATAATATATTTCTTATAACGCTAAACCGGATTTAATTGAGAGTTTCTCGGTTATTAACCCTAATATACATAATTTCCTCCTTCGAGAACGTTCACCACTTCCCAACGTGTGTGCAACTACCTTGAAGTTACTTGTTACATAATATTACGTATTTATACACCGTAGGCAATTATGATTTATAAGTAATACTATCTTACATAGTCAAGAATTGTAAACACACCGGCACGTACCTACTGCCACTATACACTAAATTTAAGAAACACGCAGGTCTAGTGTCCTGATAGCAAGCTTTACACAGAGTAGTCCGTGTGGTGACGGATTAAGAATACATAGTGTTACCACCCCTATTCATCCCGTGGATGTCATAAAAGGCGACTAAGTGAACCAAATATGCAAGACAACATCATTACAAAGAGAAGAAAAACTTGAAACAAACCCTATTCCAACCCGTCTGGCCAGCATGGTATAGTAGGCCAAAACCTCCTTGCTAAGGAGAGGCCTATGTCCAGCAGTGGACTGTAAAAGGCTGTTGATACACAGAGTAAAGTTAAATAGCAACAGTTTTCATGCAAGGGCTTTTTAAAATTAAAGAGGTAAGCGAAAGGCTAAGTTGAAGTAGTTGAATACTGACTCACTCCGTTCAAGCAGGCGAAACTGACCTTAAAGTTCTGAAAAGTCTAAGCACTATTTCTAACTTTGGTTGACAAACCAAAATCCCCCTGCATTACCGTTGTCATCTACACAATGCGTGCTAATATTTGCAATATTTTACTTGTTGTTTTTTTTAAATGCCTGCCAAAGTGATTTGACTCTACCTGACAGTAAGCATGAATGATGATGAAAGCAGAATCAAAGAGTTGTGGTCAACATGCCCATTGCGAATGCAGACACTGACCCACATTATGGCGGTCTAGTAAGATGATTTTTCATTGCGGGAACGTAAAAGACATGACAGTCAACGTGACAGTGTAAAGGTCACACACTTACCACGATAACTGTCCCCCATGCATCAATGGGCCTTTAGTGTCGCACTCATCAACGAAAGACGACAGCACGGATGCTATCGCTTTGAACACTTGTCTTTTTGAAATTAATATTTTACTACTGCTTGTTTTATAGCTTGCTATCGTCATATTCGTTCATAAATATTAATTTCGTACTACCCAGACTTGTGATTCATAAAAAAATACAACCAAATTTCACACCTTTAACACTCAAGCTTCGCAGTAATAGAGCATTATCTATTATTTAATCAATGGCAAAATATGAGTGTTTATATCACCTCTTCATACTCCTATGATATAGGTATGAGTTTATGTAAATACCCATATAGATCAGAAAATAAGTAGCTTACTCATTGTTTAACAACACTGTGTTGGATTATGTCTACTTCTTGTGTCAAGAATAAATTAAAAATGATATAAGCGTGCTTACATCTTCTATGTATAAGTGCCTTTTTCATTTAGCCGGTTAGCACGTTAACCTCGGTAGCTTGACTTAATTGTGGCATTTCTACGTGTAATTATTCTCAAGCATTGATGTTTGTATCGGATTAAATTTCTAGAGAGTTCTTCCACTGACTATTTTAACTTAATTCTCATTTAGCACCAGTGTCAGGTCATTGTTCTTTTTGAACAGAAATGTGGAATTGCTCAATTGAAGTTCCCAAAATAAGGTAGCTGCCACCTGCTCTCTAGATTAAGTTGGTCCCTCGTCGAAATTACTTTGCATTATCGTAATTGAGATGAACTGCTAGTAGAGCCGTGCCCACTAGTGGCTTCTAGGAAAAACGTCGTCTAATGCCTGATAATGGCTTACTCTACGTCACTCTGCTGCGGTTTTCGCGCAATTATCTTCAATTAAATTTATATATAATGGTGTTTACCTCATTCCTGATTGGTGTTCAGTTTACGTTTCGCTACCGATGAGAGTACATGGTCGTTTAGTGACCGGAGTGTTTCAGTCGTGCAAGGACTTGTTCCAGACCGTATTATTTGTGATTTTGTTCTTAAATCAGGACTTTTTGGACTTTAAGTGGGTGTTTGTTGTCCAGTGCTTCTGAGATTTGTAAGTATATCTTTCACGTAACTATATATTCGTCCGATGTTCTCCATTGTAGTGAATAATAATAGAAATACTCGTATTATGTTTGTGATTTAGTGCGGTTCAAAATGTTTTCCCTATAACTAAATATTTACAGAAATATCTGTATATTAGATTGAAAATGTGAAATTTTATCTAAGACGCTAAAGTTGTGTTTGTGGTAACATTTTTCTTGACGATTAGCAGAGCTATTTGAAAACTTAATTTTAAATGGTAAAATGATCATAATTAGAAAAAAAACTTTGCAAACAAACAAACACATAGGTAAAGTTAATTAAACATCTTAAACATCGCCCGGTTTCTGAAACACAATCAGAGCTGTCAAGTTAACTGTACCTCGTGTGCCGTCTCTAAAAAGTTCGAGTTTCAAATCAACAATTGAATGGAATCGAAAAGGCGGAGTTTCAATTCAACAAAGTCTTTACAGTATTTGACAGCCCTCTTATCGTTCTTATCGTTAAATCCTTCAGCTACACTTAGCCCTACTAGGAATCCATACCGGTTGATACAATTTTATATATGTATGTCCCTGTCAGCCGGCTTGAAACTGATTGGAAAAAAAAATTAAAAAAGTAATCCAATTTTTTTTTTAAAAAAGCATTCCAAAGATACTAAACGCGAAGTCCACCTTTAGTATGGACGTTGATTGTTGGTTCATGGATACTGTATTTCTTCCTTTGGATTGTTTGTCATAATGTCTTAGAATTTAAGCACAAATAATTAATAATATGTACATATTTCACTTACAGCTACTGGTAGGGGTAAGTGTATATAAAATTACATATAGCCCAATTGGTGAGGATAACTAGTAAAGCTAAGTGTAACCCCCCATTAAATCGCAGTACCGGTGTCTACACAGGTCAACTTATACTGGCCAAATCATTTCATGATTACTAATTACTATTAATTTGTACAATTAGTTTTATTTATATCTTTCAAAAACCTAACATGTGTTATTTACATATTCTACACTTAAAACGTACGCACCATTTTAAATAATTTTTTTTTTAACACAAACAGTCCTACGGTACATCATCTTTGTGTAACTTCAATAACTTAGGCAGCGTACGCCAAGATATCTCTCAGGGTTCAGATTTGTTTCCGACTGAATGATATGTATCGTTATTTTACGGCCAAAATTACATAAAATCATTACAAATTGTAGCCTATATGTTATTCCGATGTATAACCTATATTACTGTACAGTTTTATCCAAATCCGTCCAGTAGTTTTTTTCGTGAAAGAGAACAAACATCCAAACTCACAAACTTTCGCATTTATAGTATTAGTAGAATAGTTATTCTACGTAGGCGTTTGTTAAATAAAAAGGCAAAATATCATAATAGGGTTAACAAACAGGTGACTAAGAGAACTTTGTACCTGAATATTAAATTCATTTTACATGACCCTGATACACATGACGTCACATAAAAGGATAATACGCTTATTTCGAAGAATTTTGTGCATCACATCCACATACGATCAATGTAAAATAGGCCTAATTGAAACACGATTACATGTAAATTTATAGAGAATCGTATAGCATGAAAACCATGAATCGTCAGTAGGTATATTTTCGTATGGCCTCATGATAAGCGGGCGCACGGGACTTACGCTACATAATCTTTTTCTTGGTAACGCTTAACTACCTGAATTAGATTCCTGTCTACACAAACAATCACATTTTTTTTTTTTTTGTTGTGTTGGCTCATTTGATCACGCTACATTTGAAGAAATAATGTGTTCTGAAATCTAACATTTAGTTTAAAGTATAGCATTTTGAAATGCCATGTTTTGCCAAATTACGTTTACGTTTAATTAATAATAGTGCTTCGGACATCTGACACAACACCATCTAGCCCTAAACTAAGCAGAATTTGTGCTGTGTATACTAGACAACCGATATAAATACATACATATTATACATGGAAAACACCCAAACTTCAAAACAAATATTTACACATTGTACAAACATTTGATCCGACCTAGGACTTGAACCCGAGACCTCAGGTAAGATATAATAAGATATACAAGTTTTATAATAGAAGATATTATTCTCTATTACAATTAGAAACGGTTAAACAAGAAGGTTGCACATTTGCCTCTTAATTTTATAGTTTCTTTTTACTATCTTATGATTTAGTCCGTGTGGTGACGGATACATAGTGTTACCACCCCTATTTATCCCGTGGGTGTCGTAAGAGGCGACTAAGGGAACCAAATATGCAAGACAACATCATTACAAAGAGAAGTCCTCCTTGAAGAGAAAACTTGAAACAAGTCCTTTTTTTTTTTTTTTTTTAACGTGTGGAAACCCCCACGGGCCGTCACCCCACCGGGGTTTACGGCGGGGCGGTGTGTCGGAATCGGACCGACTAAAACCACACGGTGTGCCACTCTGCGCCTGAGAGAGGAGGGATCCGGGAACAGCTGTTATTACGACATCCTAATCCCTCCTAGCGCCTGCCCGCTTTCGCGGGCGCCATCTGCGGATAAACTCTCCATTTAGGCGACGTCCGGCACACGCACACGTCACCTCCTCGCGGCTGGCCACTATAGCGGATGGAGGGGAAAACCCATCCCGTCCACCCGCGGCCACACTCAAGGCGGCATGAGGCGCTGGTACGCGCGCCTCCGCCGCCCGGTTCGCCGGCGGCGAATTGGGTCCGAGTGGAGGTTGTCCTCCCGGGCCTTCTCCGCCACCTCCTTCCACGAAATTACGTCTTCGCAGAAGGTTGCGACCGCGGTAAAACAACTGTCGCTACCGACCATGGAGCGTATGACGGCCGGTAGCGAGAGATCTTCTCCAATAACTGCAGTGAGGACCCCACGCTGCGCCGCCCAGGCGGAACAAACCGCCAGCGTGTGCTGAGCCGAGTCCTCACTGCAGTCGCAGTGGTGACAGGCGGGACTCAATTCCCTCCTGGCGACCGAATGCAGATACTTCCCGAAGCAACCATGCCCGGAAAGAATCTGCGTCAGTCGGAAGGAAAGGGTCCCGTGCTGCCGCCCCGCCCATTCGGCGATGACCGGCTGGAGAGCCTCCACGGCGGCAAAGCCAGCACGTGGAGCCTCCAGCCGGGACGACCAACGAGCCATCGTGGCTCGACGAGCGGCCTCTCGCCACTCGCGTATCTCTTCGGGTGGGGGCCGAATGCCGCTGCCCACCCGGAAGTCTGCCGTTCGCCGATAAACTTCGGCGAGCACTTCCGCCTCCAAATCCCACGGGGGAGTGCCGGCTAAGGCGCACGCCGCCTCCGTCGATACGGTGCGGTAACCGCGTATGGCTCTAACCGCCAATATCCTCTGAGGGCGCCAGAGGCGAGCCCTATTCTGGGCGGTCAGAGCCGCCGCCCACACCGGTGCACCATACAGCGCCATTGACCGGACAACCCCCGTGTATAGCCGTCTTGTCGCGACGCTAGCTCCACCCAAATTCGGCAAAAGTCGCCCAAGGGCAGAAGCAGCGCCGACCAGCTTTGGAGAAAGCTGTCGGAAGTGCTCGTCGAAGAGCCACCTGCCGTCGAGGATCAGGCCCAGATACTTCATCTGGGCCTGAACCGGTACGAGGACCGAATTGACTACGATAGAGGCGCCGGGTGGCGGACCACGACGGGGCCCATGGAATAAAAGGGCCTCCGTCTTATTTAGGGCCACCCGTAAACCCAGCGCCTCAATACGCCCGACCACCAAAGAGACTCCCGTGGTAGCCAGGCGCGCCGCCTCTTGAAAGTTCGCTCCCCGGGCCGTAACTAACGTATCATCAGCGTAACAAATTACACCCAGCCCGGGAGGAAGATGACCTCGAAGGGCCCAGTCGTATCCCATGTTCCACAGAAGTGGTCCGAGGACAGACCCCTGTGGAACACCGCACGACATGGGCCGCTGCCTCAGAATACCATCTCGGTCCTCGTACATGACGGTACGCTCCTCAAGATAGTCTGCCACAAGCCGCCTCAGGTACTCTGGCACCCCGTGGTAGTGGAGTGCTTCCCTGATGCAGCTAAATGGCAGACTATTAAATGCGTTGGCAATGTCCAACGACACCGCCAACAACACGCCGCCACAGCTCACCGCCTCTTCGGTAACGGCCCTCAGGCGCAACACAGCATCGACTGTCGAACGCCCCGCTCGAAAACCAAATTGGGCGTCCGACAGATCGGGGCCCACCTCGCAGAGGTGCCGGACGATGCGAGCAGAGAGTATCCTCTCAAAAAGTTTACCCGCCTCGTCCAGCAACACGATGGGCCTATAGGCCGCTACCGAATCGGCAGGCCGTCCCGGCTTCCTTAAAAGGACCAGCTTCCCGCTTTTCCAGCACTCAGGGAAGCGTCTGGACGTCAGACTAGAGTCCAGGACTTCCCTGAGGCGGTCCGACATGTGTTCGAGGGCTCGGGCCAGCACTCGGGCAGGTATCCCGTCCGGCCCGGGGGCGGTGTTCTTAGAGCGAATCCGTAGAACAACCGCCCCTACCTCCGATTCTCTGACGGGTGGAACACTGTCCTCGTTCCCCCCGTCGTCTCCGACCATGAAAGCCATCGACGGGGGTGTGTGTTCCACCCGCTGCGGGAAAAGGCCCTCGATCACTTCCTGCAGGAAGCTGGGCTGGAGAGTCTCTGTAAGGGGGGGGCCCGACGTGCGGAGCTTTTGTCGCGCCGCACGATAAGGGCGACCCCAGGGGTCACGATCGAGACCCTCCAGCATCTCCTTACGCTTAGTTTCTTTGGCGCGGCTGATGGCCAGCTTCAGAGTTTTCCGCGCCTCTCGGTACTCCTCATGAAGCTGGTCCTCTCCGCCTTCTTCGCGGTGTCGCCGCCGACTACGGGTGTAGGACCTCCGGGCACGAGTACAGGCCGCACGGAGGTCCGCCAACTCCTGGGACCACCAGTAAACCTCCTTCCGTGGAGGCCGACAACCTCGTATGCGGGGCATGGCCGCATCGCAGATCTGCGTAACCGCATCGCGGAAGCGACCAGCCCCCATGTCAACCTCCTCGGCCGGGGCCTGCGGAGACAGCCAAGAGTGAATAATGGCCGCCTCCTCTAGTAGGTCCCTATTTAATTTGGCTACAGCCCACCGCGGAAAGCGAGAAGAACGCCGCGCCGCGTGACCCCTACTGGCGTCCTGGGTCCGGGAGAGCTCAAATCGGATGTAGAGATGATCCGAGAGCGTCTCAACCTCTTCCAGGACGCGCCAGTTCCTTACTCGTGCGGCGAGGGCAGGGGTAGCGAACGAAAGGTCCACTATCGACCCTCCCTGCTGTCGCACGCACGTGTTGGTGGAGCCCCTGTTTAGTAAACAGAGGCCCACCGAGGCCGCCCACTCCTCTACGGCCTCGCCCCTAGCGTCCGTCCTGGGGGAACCCCACGCAATGGATTTTGCGTTGAAGTCCCCCAGTACTAGGACGTGCCCAGACGCTAGTCGCCGCATCGAGGTCTCCAAGCTATTGAGGAAAACCTCGAAGTCGCTCAAACTCCGGTTGGGGGAGAAATATATACCATATATGGTAATCCCCCCCCACTCAGCAGCAACATATCCAGAGCCCTTGTCTCTTAGCGACAAGGGCGGGGAATGAGCCGCCATGGAGCCGACGACTGCCACGGAGCCGTCCCGGTCACCCAACCAGTTTGGACGGGGAGGAACATAATAGGGCTCCGCAGCTACAGCAACACCAATCGACCACTGCGCCATGGTTTGCAGGAAGAGGTCCTGCGCCGCGGCACAGTGGTTCAGGTTCGTCTGGACAAGGAGGCTGGAGACCTGATCCATTAAAGAATCATCTCTACAGCCCCCTCCATAGGCGACGAGGTTGACGCACGAACTACGTCGGAGGCAGCCCGGGCCGACTGGCTAGCCTCCGACGTTTGCCGAAAACTGCGGCAAGGCTTGCAGCCCCCCTGTCCCATCTGGTGATTGGCAGGCCTATTGCCCGCCGCACACGTTGGGCAGTGAGGAGCAGCAGAGCACTCCGCTGCCTTGTGCCCCGGTAGACCGCAGCGGAAACACAATCCGCTGCAGTCGAAAGAACTATCGCACTTGATGCGAGTGTGTCCCGAAGCCAGGCATTTGAAACACCTCATCGGTCTCGCCGCCAGAACTGTGACTCTAGCGTTCACGAAACCGACGAGGATCTTGCCGACATCGCCCAAAATCTTGGCTGACGCTACGGGACAGCTTATCCACGTCGCACCAAGGCCTCCTGGACCGGGACGGATGGTGCCAACCCTGATGCTGTCCACGCTGCACCCGGTTTTCTCCCGAATCGCAACGCGGACATCCTCAACCGTCACGGAGTCGTCCAGGCCCGAGATACGCAATTCCGCACACTTGGTGGGCCTGGCGATCTTTACACCATCCGTATCTGAAAATATAGTCCGCAGCTTTTCGGCAAAGGTATCAGCCGTCTTTATACCTTCAGCCCCAGGGAACTCTAAAACTCGAGCTCCTGTTTGGGCAAGGCGCATCTTGACACCTACAGTCCCAAATTGATTGGCGAGACTATCCCGAGCCTTCTTGAATACGGCCGCATAGGATAGCCCGCCATTTGCCGCCTCCGGTGACACAGTGATCACCACAGCCGCAGTCTTTGGCGTCTGTAGTTTACGCGGCTTCTTTTGGGTGGCCACTGCCACTGATGACGACTGTGGGGAAGAGGCTACTACTTTTTGCGTAGCCTTCTTACCCCGCTTTCGGGACTTCTTGACCGACCCGACTACCTGCCACCCATCATTTGAGGGGGCAGAAGTAGAGGGGCCAGATATAGGTATCGGAGTGGGAAGCGGAGGGAACTCAGCTCTCGTCTGTGCTGTAACCTTTAGGCCAGTCTTGGGAGCAGCCGTCTTTGCCACAGCCGCATTTGTCGCCACTTTTGTCGCTTTAGCTGTCTTCGCAGCAGCAACAGGGGCGGACGTAAGTGTTGCCGCCGCATACGATACACGACCGCCCGCAACGGGAAGCGGAGTCGGAGGCGACGTCTTCAATCGGTTGACCTTCGCCCCCTCCGCTGCGAGTGGCGGCCGAATTACGGGGGCTGGAGGTAGCCTCGCCTCAAGGCCCGCGAGACGTCCGTCCAACAGACGCCCCACTGCGTCAAGTACTTGACGCAGATGGGCATCAAAGACGTCACCAGAATCGTGACTGTGGGCAGGTCGCTCTGAAACCCGGCCCTGTCGCTCAGGGTGTTCCGTCTGGGCCCGAAAGTGAGCAAATTGAGTGCTCAACTCAGCCACCTGGCCCGTCAGGCGGTCGTTAGCTGCCTGCAGGCGAGCTACATCCCCAATGAGGGTAGTAACAACCCCTGCAATGGTGGAGGAGGAGTCCTTAAGGGCCCTAACAAATGAACCCTTAAGGTTTGTAGATTTCGTGGCCACCTTGTTAATGATGGCCACAGCTACATTCGCCCTCTCCTGCAAAGACACCGGTTCCTGGGCTGCCAATTCTTCCACTGCCGGCGTCCGAATTCTTTGCAGGAGATCAGCGATTTCCTCCTCCACAACATATTCGCCCTCCACTCTGACGCGTCTGTAGGCTGCCGCCTTAGTGAATACGGAGCCTGAGGGAACCGAAACTGGAGTGCGTGATCTCCCTCTGCGGCTACTAGCCACTTTGGGAGGCAGCCACTCCTGAGAAGTATCTCCTTCGTCGTCTGTAGAGCGTCCGCGTTTTCGGCTGTCCTGAATCTCCACCTCCATTGCTCCCAGCGTCTCAGTTGTTGTGCTAGAGTCACCTCTGTCTGTCGGAATAGCGGATCTCGAACGTAGTCGATCCGATCTTCTACGGCTCTCTGAAGCGAGATTACATTCTGAGAGCGAGACAGGCGTCACACGTTCCGTATCATTGGTCGAGAAGTCGTCCGTATTCCTGGACTTTCCCGTCTTACTTACGTCTTTCTTTTCTTCGTCTTTTTTGTTTAAATTTTTGTTTAGTTGCATATTCATAACTATTCCCACGCGTGGGGGAGAAATAAAAGTCGACCCGGGCAGAGATCCCCCAATACCCGGGCAAGCGTAAGTTTGTACCCAACCGAGGGGTCCGCAGGTGCCTCGGCTGGGAGTGCGCTTACGACTGAACTACCCATCAGCCATGCATCCCCTGGTCACGCACCAGAACACGGGATTCGGGGTAATTTTTTAAAGAGGTTTTCTTCCTCGCAGTCCGGGCGGCTAAGCCAAGACCCTCGCCCCCGATTGGTGTCGCGAGACATAACCACGACACTCCTTTCGGGATTACGATGTGACAACGGTGGCAGGAAGATTAAATCTTCCAATGCCTGCTCGGTGGCAGTGTGAGTACACACCGAGCCCGTTCTCCTTTCTCCACCATTGAAAGTGGAGAAACGTCGACCCATGAAAGGGTCCCACCATAATGATTTTTTATCGAGGTTTTCCTCCTCATTGCTCCGAAGAGCGAAGAGCCAACAGAGGAATCGACAAAAATGCCCGCTCTGTTGGACCAAGTCTCGGCCGAATTGCCGAAGAAAATGGCTTCCTCTTCGTGCTAGAATATTAGCCGTTGGCAGTGATGAACAGCACCATCGCCAACGTTTCCAGGGTGCACCACGTGGAGGTTTTCTAGCCCAGCACCCCAACTTGAAACAAGTCCTATTCCAACCCGTGTGGCCAGCGTGGTATACTAGGCCAAAACCTCCTTGCTAAGGAGAGGCCTATGTCCAGCAGTGGACTGTAAAAGGCTGTTGATGATGATGATCTTATGATTTTTTTCTCTATTTGATCGTTTACTTATTTTGAGCACTTTTATCGTTAATTTTTAAAGAGACTTTGGAAAAGATTTTGTTCGTAATCGTCAAAACAAATGTACCCTTCCCACGACGTCAAAATAATGTCAGTTTAACGTCTTAAAATCTGCTTTAGTAGTAATAGAGAATTAGTTTGTCTAGTTGAAATCTTCGTGATCACGTCTCATTTCTGTCTAAACAATCATAATTAGAAGAATTTGTTTATTTTGCTACCGTCTTTAGCTATTAACCTTGCCTATGATCATTGACCTTCGCTTAATCTCAGTTTAAACTGATTACGTGTGCAGTTCCATTATTTGCTGTATTGGGACCAGATGTTTATTTAGTCCCAATAGGGCGGTACTTCAAACTATTGCCAGTATAAAAAAAATCACAGTAAATTGTACCTGATGATAAGATCACCCTTTGTACAAAGGGCGGCCATTGCCATATATGTAAGTGATATATATAACCTATGTACACGGCAATCATAAAATAATGTGACTTGAAAAAATAATCCACAAAAATAAAACACAAAGTAGTGAGCTTTAATAAAAACTTTGTATCTTCACTAATGATGGATGTATAGGGTTCCCACCAAGAACTTGGGGCCCCAAGTCAACCTCACCTACAAGTGGTGCACCTTTTTCTTTTTTTTTTTAAATAGATCGATGGACGAGACTCTGGCAAACAAAACTTTCGATTAGTAGTAATAGGCTCGTCACTTATTACGCAGTATCTAAACTGGTAAAAAGTAGACGTTTAATATGCCTCTGCCTACCCCTCCAGGGAAACAAGCATGTGCTACATGCATTAAATACATAAAATCACTCCTGTTTCCCAAATGTATGTATAATCTGCATAATATGTATGTATTTAAAAAGAAAAGTATATCTATGTATTTATATCAGTTGTGTACTACCTATATTACAAACTTTGCTTAGTATGGAACTAGATGGCGTTGTGTATCAGATGTCTGAAACATAAATATTATATACATAACTAAGACATGAATTTTGCACAATGCTTCAAGCTAAAATGTCAGAAATCAGAACACATTATTTATTTAAATGTAGCGTGATCCAATGAATCAACACAACAAAATAAATTAAAACTTAAAAAAAATATGATTGTGTAGACAGGAAATAAAGCGTTACCAAGAAAAAGATTGTGGCGCAAGTCCCGTGCGTTCGCTTATCATGAGGCCATACGAAAGTATACCTACTGACGATTCATGGTGATTTGATGACAATGGTGACTTGTATTGATTTCGTACCTCATATAATAATAGTCTGCAGGTTTTTTTCTAATAATTTTAATAAATTAGTGTATTGTATTTTCATTTCAACTATAAATAAATCTGTCCGACTCGCTACCATTGTGACCACACGCATTAGCAATAAAAATATATACCAATATTGCTTTTTTTATACAATTATGCTTGTTATCAAGCAATCGACCCATGTGTTGGTACAAGATATCTCAGCAATCTTAAGCAATAAGAGATTTAACTAAGCATTGCCATTTAATTAAAATAAAATATATATTTTAAATAAAATAAAATAAAATCAAAGTTTGAAACATAAAGTAGTATGTATAAATAAATATGAAGGCATTTAGTGACTTTTCACATATTGAAATAAGCTCTTCTATTTTTAAATTTCCTTATTTCTTGGCGAAATATAGATAATTAATTGTTTACTAAGACTTTGGAGTGAGACCACTTTCCATCATAAGGCCCGATAGCGTAAATATTTGTATATAAAAATAGCTTACAGAATAACAGTTGAACATTTTATTGAACGTTCATGAATGCAGCTAAATTGTTACCTCATACTGCCATGTCCCGAGTGTAGAATAAATAGAGCATATATGACGTACAAACGTCTACACATAGAAGCCTTGTAGTCACATTTTTTTTCCTCCCTGATACCACCTACTGGTCGGACTCGAACCGACCAAAAACGGCACGCCGTCTCAGGTACCAGTAGCCGGAGAACCAGGTGTACCTTAGAAAGGAAATCCCTGGAACCCCGACGTAGCACGTTGCGTTGCCATCCTGACCTGCTTCTGCTAGGATGACGAATGGCCTCATCTGTTAGTCACCTGTAACGAATCGAGTTACAGTGGAATCTTTATCTCGTGGTGCAAATTCAAATTTAGGACAAGGAAACTCTCGAAATTTCTCTAGAGAATGAGACGTGTCTCAAGATTTCTTTTCTTATAATGCCTAAGTTTCTGGTCGATTTAGTTTTCCTAAGAAAATGGTAAATATATGATAAGATCTACATATATAACGTCTAATAAAGCCCATTCAAATAATTTTCAGTTAAGCTTCTATTTTAGTAAATAATGGACTAAAACAATATTTGTTTGGTTTTTTTTTTGACGACAGCCGGCTTACTCTAAGTCTTCACTCCACAGTTTTAAACCAGCACTTATTTCTTACTCATTAATGTGAACGTTTCTAGACGGAGTGGCTTAGTCTTCGGGAATTAAAAGCGGTCAATTGTTAAGGGATGATTCTTATTTACCTTTGTGTCCATTGTTTATTCTAGTCTCAAATCTTGGCTTATTTACACACTGTCTAGCCGACGATTTATTTGCAATTTGCCTTGGAGTGCCAAATTATATTTTGTCTTTATATTTGTAGTAGTCACCCGATCGATTTAATCGATGTATTAATACAACTCGGTCTTCGAAACATAGTTGAGCTGTAACTTATTTATATTATATACAAAGTAGTACAAATATTAGATGAGGTAATTGCTGTCTTCTGCGAACTCACAAGTCTACCGTTATCCTACATTCCATGACAAAATTACTTGCAGAACAATATTGGATGGGCAGCAACACACTGGTTACTCCTGAATTGCAGGTATTCGTGGGCGGATTAAAAAAAATGAAAAAGATATTCCTTGTTCCTGCCTTTATTATTCCCAATACGATTTGTGGTAGGTTACTGGTTCAACCAGCTTTGCCTGAATTTTAGTTTCGCCATGGGGTGACTAGTATCGTGCCTCAGTAACCCTGAAGGCGAACTGAATTCTAGGTTGAACTAGTTATCACCAAATTTAAAGGCTCTGTCTTGCCAATATAGATTGCTTTATCGACATCTTGGATTGCCTGATCCACACTCCGGACTTCTATTAAGTATTTCTTGTAAGAACAACACTTTTGACCCGATCTGGCAATTCAAATCGAGACCTCTTGATTAACAGCCGCATAACCGATAGACCAACGAAGCAGTCCTCGCAATACTATAAAAAAAGTCGCATATAAGATGATTTTCAACTATTCCTTTGCATCTAAATGTTTCTTTGGCAATGATAATTTAAATCCAAATTTTGGACATACCTGCATCAATACATAAATACATACATTTAAATAAAATTGAAGTATCTGCTTGTCATTTACACTCTTAAGCTCTGTACACGATACTAAAACATAACTACCTTTTTTATAATACAACTCGACTGCACAGTTGGCCTAGTGGTATAAGCAATCGCCACGCCGCTCTCTACTGCGCTGAGTTTTGTGGGTTCAAACTCCACACGGGACAACACTTTATGTGATCCACAAATTCTTGTTCTGAGTCTGGATGTTCTTTGTGTCCGTTTCTTGTATGTTTGTAAAATCCCCCGCGACACAGGATTTATTCCTAGTGCGGGCGGTGTTTTTTATAATGAAAAAAAATGCATCTGTTTGTTTGTCCGGGCTAATCTCTAGAACTGATTATGATGGGATTCACTAAGAACGAGAGGGTTTACTTTTTATCCCAGATTTTATAAAATACCACCTCTACAACATTAAATTTCAAAATTCAAATCCTACGTGAACATAGGCGCGGGCCCAGCCAGTTTTAAATACAAGTCGTTGATCGATTCTCGATCAATATAAATCTATGTACATAATACAAATCTATATAATCAAAACAGACTAGTCTGTCTCGGCTATATAGACTCTCCAAGTCTGTTACATCTAGTGTTTAGCGTGGTTAACCAAAATAAACAGTGTTCAATGTACTCATACTATGTTCGTGACACGGCTGAATTTCATGTGATCAAGTAACAATCGATTTTTTTTATTATTTAACAAACACATGAAAGAAGATACCTAAAGCATTGCACTTGTGATGAAAATAAATAGGGGTTTAGTAACGCGTAACACCTTTCCTCTTGCTTAGAAAAGCGACGGAAGTGTGTAACAGAAATCCGGAGAATTTAAGTTGGTTAATGGGGTAGCGAGCTATAATGATTTAGCCGTGTGGTGACAGATTAAGAGTACAGAATGTTACCATCTCTTTTCATCTCATAACTGTCGTAAGAGGCGACTAATACTCGTAGAGCAAACTACGTAGGAACTGAAAACACTGCAAAGAGAACTTAAAACAAACCCTTTTTTTACGTGTGGAAATCCCCTCGAGCCGTCACCCCACCGGGGTTTACGGCGAGGTGGTGTGTCCAAAACCAAAACCACACAGTGTGCCACTCTGCGCCTGACATAGGAGGGATCCGGGAACAGTTGTTATTACGACATCCAGATTACTTGTAACAAACTATACTAACCTGTCTCCTCAGCGTGGTATAGTAGGCCAAAACCTCCCTTCTAAGAAGAAGCCTATGTCCAGCAGTGGACTGTAAAGGCTGTTGATGGTGTACTAGAGCGATAAGGCTTTTTAAACAGTTTGCGTCGAACAACAAACATTAGTAGAGTTATAAAATGATTCACCATGACGATTGTGCGACATGTGCAGCAATTAAATCTAACTCCGATATTTCTCAGATTTGCGATCTACGATATCGTAATACATTTTACATACATAAATATTATGTAACATCGTTAAGGTAAAGTGGGTATTAAAGTAAAGAAATATATAGCTACGCTTTAGTGCCAACATGCAGTAATAGCATGTAATAGTTAAAAAATTTTAATTTAATAAATTAGGTACCATTATGGTGCATAGATCACCTGTAAGTGGTACCCCAGATGAACGACAGATGAGGTTCTGGCAAACAAAACATCCCGATTGGCGCCAATATTACTTGGAATCAAAACACTGGTGAAAGGTAGGCGTTTGAAATGCCTCTGCTTACCTCTCTGGAGAACAGACGTGATTTTATGTATTACTAGCTTTTTGCCGCGCCTTCGCTCGCTTGGATTTTTTTCTGCCACTTTAAGTTTCGTAACAGATCATTTTAAACAAAAATATATATTTTAATAAAAAGTACCCTATGTTACTTCTAATATATCCAAGAACATGTGTACAAAATTTCATGATGATCGGCAGAGTAGTTTTGGCGTGAAACCGTAACAAACAAACTTACATTCGCATTTATAATATTAGTAGGAATGTAGCTACAATTGTGGATTATTTTCTCAATTTTGAAATAGTAACATAAAACCTTATAGGTGTTTTAATTACTTAGTGCATTTATATATAAACTTGTTCTTAATAAAAAAAATATATAGTACAACTTCGTGGTTAGATGACGTTGGTCTGCCGACAGCATGTCGATACCTGGTACAGTTGTAAAACCCAATCCACCCTTGATACAAACATTCAACTTAGTCACACGCTTAAACAAGAATATTAATATATGTTAATTTATATGAGAACCTTGGCAAGTTCTCGGATTTAAGAATAAAAAAAAAAATTGAATGTGAAGTTCTGCCTTTTGACGTTTGAGAAACTCCACGGGTTTGTACTCCACGACTAATGGCAATCTGAAATCTCGAGGGGACGTCCGTGGCAATGCAGACATCAGGAGTATGTGGAGTTCCGACTAGGAACTCTGGGGGATTTCAGTGGACCTACAATAGATTTTTTTTAGAATTTTGAATAATATTTTATGGCAATATCGCTGCTATGTAAATTGTTGGACTAAATGGTACATACGTATAATTGACCGCAGGAATTCATTAGTGCCCATAGCATATGGTATACTACACTTTATAGTTTCTGCAATAGGGTTGATAATTCATTGTGAGTCATGGGTTTTCCTCGATATTCGAAGGTGAACGAGGGTTGTCCGTGCGTCACAGCTGCACATTGACCAACCCACCGGTTCCTCGAAACCGTGACAACCTTGGATTAATTAATGGCTCTAATCGCTAGAATCGCTTTGTTATTGCAGCGTACAGAACAATTATTAGATTATAATAATAAATGAACCAGAAATAAACAAATATTATTAGAGATGAAAGTTACTGCTTTAGTAGTTTTTACGCCTATATAGACCATTTTACTGATCGTTAGATGCGACAATTTCCTTTAAAGCGCCACATTCATATAAATCGCATCATATCACATCAACAGCCTTTTATGCTCCACTGCTGGACTTAGGTCTCGCCTTAGAAATAAGGTTTTAGCCTACTATACTGACCAGACGAGTTTTTCCTTCCCTATACAGTGCTGTTGTCCTGCATAGCGTGCTCCCTTAGTCAACTCTTACGACACCCACGCAGTGAATAGGGGTGGTAACATTTCATTCTTAATCCATCACGAGATTTTATATATGTTAATTATTAATAAAAATAACAGTATCGTTGTCCGTGTGTACGGTGTATCAAGTTATTTCAACTTCCAGTTTCTCTCTATATACGTATCTACATTTTTATAAATGACACATATGTTGAAATCTTAATTGCCGAAATCTGGGTATTCAGGTAAGCTGAGGTAGTTTGATGACGCCGTTATGTGGAGGCATAACAAAATGCAAATTACTCAATCGAAAATATCGTTAAATTTACATTTTAATGTGAGTAAATGTACGAAGGTTCTATTTCATGAATACGAGTATACCTCGGTGGTGCAGTGGTAGCGTATACAACTGCTGTGCTTGAGATCTCGGGTTCGATACCCGAGTCGGAACAACTGTTCGTATGATCTGCAAATATTTGTTTCGGAGTTTGAGTGTGTATGTGTAATATGTATTTTCTATGTATCATTAATATCAGCTAACCAGTACCCGTAGTACAAGCTTTGCTTAGTTTGGGGCTAGATGGCGTTGTTCATCAGATATCCGAAATATTATTATTATATAAAGCATATCTATGAAAGGTAATCTGTTTTACGGATATTCATGTATATATATATATTTAATTTTAATTATATAAAATAATGATTTAGTAAAATATTTGTTCAGTACAGAAAAAGACTTCTTATATATATTTTATATGTACTTATTTATTATTTTATATATATTTTTATTCTTGGCTTACCAAAGTGCCTCTACTCTGCCTGATGGAAAGCATGAATAGAATCCAAGAGTGGTGGTCACCATACTCATTGCGAATGCTGATAATTCAGTATAACCCACACTATGGCCACCTCTATATAACTACAGATTAGTACTACCAAACTAGTAACTAACTAAACTACAGATAAATTGTTTAATAATAAATATTAAATTCAAATTATTTTATACGTAAACAAATATTTCGTACATTCGACACGCAACGCCATCTAGTTTCAAACTAAGCAGCGCTTGTACTATGGTAACTAGACTGACTTATAGAATACTTATATACTTTTATAGAAAACACAATTTATTTGGATATTTTAATTAAACCTTTCGTATGAGAGGTTTATACCGAACAGTAGACTGTTAAGAACTGTTGATGATAAAGATGAATTAAAAAAAAAAAAAACAACAATTTTAAAACTACACTACAAAGCAAACCGGCTTGAGAACATCGTTTTTGTATTTTTTTAATAATTTACATATATATTTAACATACTAATATACTGGCTTTTGAACTTCCAATATATCTACGTCCCTCATTATACATACATATTATGTATTGACGCAGACACATTCAAAATTTAATTTACGGAATCAGGGAATTCCTATGTACGTAAATTGGGGTACTTTGATGACGCATTGTCTACAAAAATAACAAAACAGAATGCAAATTAACCAATCACATATAATCTAGAGTCTAGATTCTAATATGATTAAAAATGTTCACAAAAACTTTTAATTTATGAACGTAAAACTAGTCTATGATTCAGACCATGTTTTCGAAAGTTTGCTTAATCTACTTGTGTAATAAATTTCTACGATATTACGTCTTAATGTCCATATTATATATTATTAGATATGTTACAACCATTTTCCCAAATCTCAGTGCAGACATTTTGTCCGTAATTACATATGTTACTTGTACTCTCCAGGGTGCTTCTCTATAAATGAATAGTATTTTTCCTTGCTTTTACTTTCGGCTTGAAATATTCGTAAAGTTGTGGAGACGTTCTCTTGACCCCAAAGCTTTCATTCGTCAAACTTGTTGAATATTTTTATATATAAATAAACTTCAACTAATTAGGGAAAGAAATAATAGAGATATTTTTTAAAAGAGATCCATCACCATTTTATTAGTTTTATTATCCGACTATCTTTGAAGAGACCAGTGTGTTTGGCTCGTGAAGGCCAATTCTTTTTGTAGGGTTAACTTACCACTAAATAAGATTTCCATAATTTTAAAATAATAATAGAATAAGATTTGCGCAAATTCAATATTAGATATCGCGTATAAATGCAAAGCTTAATTTCGGTACGACAGTTATGCCTCTACACTACTCGCGAAGTTGGACGATGTTAGACGAATACACAATAGTGTAGAGGCGGCACTTCGGCTTACCTCATCAAACTTTACTACGCCTCGGGCGACTTTCTAGAGTACTTCGCCGAGGAACTTCGTCCAACTTCGCGAGTAGTGTGAGGAGGCATTGAACATATTAAAAAGATATATTTTATTAACATTGATGTTTAATATGAAGTGAATTAAACCGATTATTGAAAAAGTCAAAAATAACTTAGTTAAAGTTAAACTTTATAATATAAATCAGGAAAACAACAAGGCAAAATTTGCAACCACGTGTTAACAAGTGCTACGTCACGTGACTGAAACTCAACAAACCGATTACTTCAATAAAGAACCAAAAACTTGTTTACGTATTTTTAAATATTAACTCAGGTTTTTTGCTATTTTTGTACAACCACGTTGCGTCTATTCTTGGCACGTCAATAAATGTTATAATCCACCTACATTCTACAAACTCGGATGCAGGCCGTGTCAAAAAATATGAATTTTAATACAAAGAGAATAAAATATAATTTACAACAGTCTTATTTTTTGTGACTGCAACACATACGATGTAATCTTGCCGAGGCGAATATTTTTAGAATGTAAAAAAATGATTAAACGTTTTTATTGTAATTTGATTTGCGACTCTACGACGCTAGTTTTAAAATTTATTTTCGAATGATTATATTTTAACAGTAACAGAAGTTACGTACTTGAGTTTTGTTTGTTACAAGAAACTTAGAATGACATGGTACTTTTTTGTTTATTACGGTAAAAGTAGGAATTACCGACACGAGTTTATAAAAGATACGAAGATTTTTTGTCTGTGACCATCAGAAGACAGATTGTACAAATTAGTTAGTAATTGTGTATCGACCTCGAATTTTTTTATTTCAAAGTGCGTTAATCGACTGATGAAACTAGACTCCCGTCAAGACCGGCGTGGACACGGACTCTCTATACTGATGCAAAGAAGCAAGACACAATTGCCACTCGAAAGTTATTATATTAATATATTGTTCATCATCATGAACTGCTTTTGGCAGTCCACTGCTGGACATGAGGTTTTAACAAGGTGTTTTTCCTATATACTTTTCGCTCCATACCCTCTGTAGGGGCATGAAGAGCCGAAAACTCGGAGAACCGATCTACCAACTAAACCCCGTGGCGGCCTACCTCGGCAGTCGGGAAGAGCTCCAGGAACGCATTAACGGTTTCTGGAGTCCTCCCTGCCGTGTGGTTGTTATAGATATATTTTTAATAAGAGTACAATCCATGTGGTATAAAATAACTGCAGAACTGTTTAATTCGGATCGTGCAGGCAAGGTTAAGACGAAAGCGGAACTCTCGTCTCTGCCCTCGTAGCTTCGTAAAAAGGGTCTATTATTAGTATATTATTTAAAGTTTTCCTGTAAACTGAGGTAAACGAGTAAGAATCCATGTCAGAGCAGACATAGTACATAGAGGTTATATAGTGAGTCATATGATCCATTAATTCTCATAATGTCGTCTATATACATAACTATAAAATTTATAACGTAAGAATATGGAATTAAAAGTACACAAAACACATAAAATTACGTCTGTTTACCCGGAGGGGTAGACAGGGGCTTATTAAACGCCCAGTTTTCGCTAGTCTTTTGAACCTACATTATAGATAGCGAGTCTATTGCCGGTAATCGGAATGTTTTGTTTGCCCGTCCGTTGATCAACAGGTGAACCAGTAGCGGGTGCAGTTAACTTGCTGCTCAGTTCTTGTTGGTACCCATTTACATTTTTTTTAAAGTCACTGAAGATATAACAGGAATTCTTCTTTATATAATATTTATTTGTCAATGTAGGTAAAATAAAAATCAAAGGTGACGTGTTAAAGTATGTTTCTCTTAAAATACTTGAGTAAATTAAAACTTATTTATGAGTGTCTTATATCTTTTATGTCTAATGAAAAATTGTATGATGACCGAATGGACATCTCGGAAAAACATAAAACACGAATAAATACCAAATCAAATCGATTTTTATGCAACAATTTTAGAATAGATTGCCATTTTATTAAAGGTAAGTCTTACTGTGACGTGTATACATGATAACATTTATAAACGTAATGATATAACAATCCTAATAGGATTAGCAACAGTTACACACATAATTCAATAACACTCTTAATCGCATAAGATGAAGGATAGTAGTCGTACGAAAATAATATTACACTGTCTTGCTACGTATTAAATATCCTTGCTAAAGCGGTATTACAAGGGTAAAAACGCGTCTCAGTATTAATATTATAAATCCTTTGCTAGATACGTGAAATAAGAAACTGTAACGAAGGAGAGGTGCTTACCTTTAAAGAGGATTACGTTCTCAGGTTGTTGTAAGTACCTTAGGGCTGGAGGACAATGTACAATCCGAGTATCCTTCGTTTAGCTATTATGGTTCGATTTTACTATATAAACATGACATAAAAGAAAGCGGTAGCCGATCTACAGACGATAAATCTCACTAGATTGACATATAGACACTTGAAAGTAGTAATAGAAAAGACTTGAGCCTTTTAGCTGAAGCTTACACGTATTTGTTAGAGGTGGATTCGTAAAATAGGCGTAATAAAAGTTGTTTACTGAAAAAAAGACCTTTTTTAAAGCTCACGCCTTTCTGAAGACTGCGACTTAAAAAACCTCAAATCACTTTTGAGACTGAGGTTAATGGGAACTGTATGAAGTAAATATATTTGTGAAGCCTCGATGTCGAATTGATTAGTGTAAGCGACTTCTGCGCCTGGGATCTCAACGTTCGATTACCGTACAACACAAACATTCGTGTGCACAGATAGACATAGATGTTTATCTTGGTTTGGGTATTTATATAGGTATACAAAAAAGGGATACAGTAAGATTTTCTGAATATAGGAATCAATCTAAGACGCGATAGAACGCATTTGTGATCGCAAGAATCATACGAGAACTTTATTTGAAATTTATTAAACCTTATAGTCTTAGTTCGAAAAAGCTTAAAAGGCTTTATTAAAAAATATCAATCTTAATGAAATAAGCTTTGTTATAAAAGAATCAATTTTTTGGCTTTAAGCTCAACAAGGGACAACTTCTCTACAAAGAGAAGAAAAGCTATACAAACCCG
The DNA here is from genome assembly GCA_949316085.1 of Hypercompe scribonia. Taxonomy (NCBI): domain Eukaryota; kingdom Metazoa; phylum Arthropoda; class Insecta; order Lepidoptera; family Erebidae; genus Hypercompe; species Hypercompe scribonia. Next base: position 2,413,675 of record OX438976.1, on the reverse strand, counting down.
TCTAGCCAGCGCGCTATAGTAGCTCCCAACCTAAAGCGCCAGCATCCGTGTTGTCGTGTTTCGTGGGTGAGTGTGAGACCGGAGGCTCATTGATGCAGGGGTGACAGTTATCGTGGTAACTGTGTAAGCCTTACACTGTCACAATGACTGTCATGCCTTTAACGTCCCCAAGCGGGGTGTGAAAAAGCATCTCACTAGGCCGCCTTAGTGTGGGTCACCATACTGCATTGTCTGCATTTGCAATGAGTATGGTGACCACAACTCTTGGATTCTATTCATGCTATCCATCAGGCAGAGTAGAGTCACTTTGGCAGGCTCTTCAAAAAAACAAAAAGTAGGCCAAGACTACCTTTCTAACGAGACGCCTATGTCCAGCAATGCACTGTTAAAGGCTCTTGATGATGAAGCTCGCGAGCGAAAAGCCATAGAACTAACCTCGAAGGCTTAAGGACTATATAACCTTATAGTCAGCACAATAAAGTGAACACATAAAAAGAACCAAAAAACTCGATTCTTTTCTATCATTACTCGAATGCTAGAATGCCGTTCATGCATGTCTGAAAGTGTCAGAAATAAATGCAAAGAGCTGAGTGAAATAGAATGTATTATATAGAAAATGTACTACTATAGCATGCTTTGTATAATATATGTATATTTTAAAAACAAAACTAAAAATAACCTTTTGATTCGTAATCCGACCCGGCTTCATTGTTTTGAATGTATATTTTTAGTGTTGATACGACCTTGGAAAAATTAAATTATTTATTTTACCTTCATAAAGGTTTTTATAAAAATATTATTGATTATTTTAAGTGTGGGGAATTTGTATGACGTGGTGAGAGGCAATCGGCCCCTTCGACGTCACGCGGTTCAATGCACTCTCTCTATATGCCGTCGCAATCGATTCAATAAACAAGCATCGAATCCAATACAAAATGTCTGTGGTGCAACAACACTAAGGCGTATGTCTTAGTGTTGTACCGTACCAATCCGCAGCAGAAAGGTTAGGGTATCCGAAATAATAGTCTATGCGTACCGATACAATGTTTCGAATAATTTCAGACATTTTGAGGAAAATACAATCTACATTAAAGTAACTCAAATTATGATTTGTTTGTTACAGAAAATTACACTTATTTTATTTTAATTTGAAGCATAAATCCTATTAACTGAAAATCTCGCAAGACAAAACTCTAGTCTTCGAAACATATTGAAAAAGATTTTAAATGGAGTAGACTCTTTTAAAATAATAATATAACAAACAAACAAAAAGTCTATCGAAGTTTATTCTGTATTTTAACTGAATCCAGCTAAAGTAAAGTCTAGAAAAACATTATAATCAAACTTCATATAAACAAGATTAAACTGCGCACATATAATTGTAGATAAATACATCTACTTAAGAGTTCCGGTAAGTTCTACTTGATGAAAACCGGATATATTAATCCAAGAAATCGGTTTTATTCAAAACTATCTCAAGCGTAAATATTTAAAGCAGTGTATCTCGGTCCCGTAACGGGGCCATCTCTCATGAGCCAGTGAAAATTTATATGCACATAAAATTACAAAAAATCAATTCATGCATAAATTATAATAGTCGTTTTAGGTCAAAGTGTTATGGAGTTTTAACTATTAGGCTTTTGGGTTACATGATGTATACTCGTAATTAAGTTCGTAAATATTAGTTATTAGTAAAATATTAGTTATTAGTCACTCGTAATCATTAGTTAAGTTGAATAGAAATTCGTACACGGGAATGAAAGCGATCATGTAACAGGTATGTATGTATTCGTTTCAAAATTATGTGATATAAGATTTCTAAATACTTAACAAACACAAAGTACGATGTTTATATAATAAAATACGAATTGTAATTTTGAGATTATGATTTAATTAAATGGGATTGTAGTTTTTGAAGTTAGGGCTACTTTTAGCGCGTTAGGGAAAAATTATGAAAGTTTTTAAGATGCGCGCGCACATCATCACGAGAAACCATGAAATTAACCAGTCAACATTTTAGTTTTTTTATTAATAATTATGTATAAAAAAAACTGTTATGATATTTAAATCAAATTTATTTAACTGTTATAGATAATGCGTTATAATAAAACTTTATTTCAATAACTTAAATACCTTTTGGAGTTTACTCCTTAAGAATCGGTTTTTTGGTATAAGGCGCCCGGTATGAGAAAAATGTGAGGAGTAAAATCTACTGAACGAATGACCTCGTTACGTTTTTGGTGCGGCTGCACTGGTTGTGAGTGTATTAAGACGTGTATAGAGTATGCTGCAAAGGGACTATATCTAAATGTTATTTTCATTAATTTGTTACTTTACTCTTTCATACGGTATCAATCTTTTTTCAGTTAATTTCAGCTAAATAAGCTTTTTTTGCGTCTGTTTTGACAATCGTACTTAAGGAGTTTACACCAGTCGTGTTTTTTCTATTATTAGTATCGTTTTTTCTAGAAATATAGAATAATGCGAAAGATAAAATTTTTAGAAACATTTTTATCTTGTTTTATCAAAGAACTGTAAGTACTTACGTGCATATACATACACACTTTTTTTGTATGAATGTACCGCTTAAGATTAGAATAGTTGGTATTCCTTGGCAAACACCTTCATTCAGCAGTGGATGGCGATAGATTAAAGTATAAAAGACGCTTGCGCATCTTAGATGCGCACGTGTTTTATTTACCTTCATAAAGGTTCAGAATTAGGGAGGGTTTAGGCTCTGGTAGCCTTACTCACTCGTTAACAAGAAACGTACTAATTATCACCGATTTTCAGTGACCACATAGTGTTACTCCGGTCGTACCGACTCATTTGTGCCGAGCCATTAACTCCCAACCAAATTGAAAAATCCAATATTATGTAATCAATCTTTAAAATTAATTAAAGCTTAAGCACTTATAAGTTATTACTACTTATTATTTTGCTTAAAATACATAATATTGTGTATATTTACTGTAAACAAGGCCAATAGAATTGCGTACAAATTTTAAATGAAATATTTCAGCTATCATTTAATATACAAAGCACTTTATATATTTAAACACGATGAGATGTTTCACGAGTCTTGAAAGATGAAAGTAGAAGTAATATTATTATTTCACTAAAAAAATATTTAGCAATATTTGTTTCAAGTATGAAGACGTCGTCATTGTCTATATAAACACGACAGAAGCTCGCCCGCTAAAAGCTTCTCAATTTACAAAATTCCTAAATACTAAACCACTGAAGAGATGATAGATTATTTAAATTTATTTTAGCAAGGCCTAATTAATTTAAGTATAGGGTGGGCCAAGAATTTCTGAACATTTGAATCTAACATCCCGTGCAAACATGTTACGAGAGTTCTTGGGACCGATGCTACTGGAATTTGCTGTTTACAATAAGACGGAGCCACTTATCACACATCCAATGAGTCCCTGCCGGTGGTCAAAGACATGTTTCCGGAAAAACTGATTTCCAGACGAGGCGACGTCAGCCAGAAGTTTAGATCTATCCCCAGCATACTTCTTTTAGTGCGCTATTTGAAGAATCGTGCCCAAATCGATAAATCAAATACACTATGTTAACTAAAAGAAAAATCAGCGAAGAGATGTCGGCGATCTCGCGGTCTCTTTGCCGACAAGTATTCGAAAATATCGGTGCCTACTTAGAAGAGTGCAAACGTCGAAATGGTGGTCATTAACACGATGTAATTTTTTAAAAATAATTGCCAACTAATTAGCTTCCTTGTAAATAAACATTTTTTATAATAAATCAAATGGTTTTTTTATAGGAATTTTTTAAATGTTAACTAATTTGTGGCCCACCTGTATTTGATTCTCAAATAATGATGCTAACATTTTCCAGAAAGTTACTAAGACCACAAGCTTGGCCTCTCGAAATAGAAAGCATTTTTTTTTCATTTTGCTAATACTAATACAAACATCCAATCATTTCCAAATATACCATTTTAACGGTATCATAAGATATTGTTTACAAACAGATGGTAATTAATGATCACAATATTATCTAACAAACGCCTCCTCCTTCCCCATCCCGGTCAACAGGTGGATGGGGTGAACAAACAGTCCTACGCCTTTGGGTTTCCACGTGGAAAGGATCTAGACTCGTCTGGAATATTAAAGCCAACCTCCCAGGAAGTCAATTTAAGGGGCATTAAGTTCCCTTTCAAGTTTTCGTTGTTACAAGAATCTATTATATTTTCTTAGAAATTGGGCTTTGTAAAACAAGTTATTGTCGTGTCTCAAAAGTGTTTAGAATATTTTCTTAGAAAATATAAGTCGTAAAGCTAGTTAAATGTTAGCTTGATTCTATTTCGCGAAAACGTTTTTCTTTCTGATGTATAACATTTTCTTGTAATTTCATATCAAAAGGAATCCTCCTCAAGCTACCTACCACACCTGAACCGAATTCAAACCTAAATATGCAATAATTTCAAAGTTAAGATATAATTGTACAAGTTTAGACCAATCTATAAACGTCGGGTTATTGAAATTAGTTATCATTTTAATTGTATCACTGAGTGTGTATGCAAATGAGTTACTAAACAAGTTAATGTGCACGGTTTACGGTAAAATTCTTGATTTATACAAACAGATAGACGAGAGAGCTGCTTCTCAACGGCAAACTTTCAAAATGTTTAATATTATTAACTTTCAAAGTATGAGTTTCCGGAGTTTTCAACGTCACGAGAAGTTTTAGTTCAATGGGATGTAACGTACGATAAAAGCCATCAGTACATCGGTAGCGTAGCGGTAGTGAATGCGACTGTTGTGCTTGAGGTCTCGGGCTTAATTCCCGGGTCGGACCAAATGTTTGTATGATCTGCAAATACTTGTTTCGAAATTTGAGTGTTTTGGTGTGTGTTTTTGTTTTTGAAAAAAGTATATAAGTATTCTATCAGTCAGTCTAGTTATCATAGACAAGCTCTGCTTAATTTTAAACCTAGATGACGTTGTGTGGCAAATGTCTGAAATATTTATTTATTTATTATTAATTACACTTATTTTTATAAGAAATGATTTTATTATAGGGAATGATACATTTAAACATATTAATATGATTCATTTGTTAATGATAGAACAGAGAGTGCACCTGTGTTTGCACACACACTAGTGCACTATAATTTCTTTTATAAGAAATTATTGACCGTGACCGAAATCGGCTAAGATCAGTTTTCCATTAAACAACAGTAACAGCAGTTTTCAGTGCACAGCTGATCAAAATGTATCTCCGTCTAACATCTATCGCATCACTGCGACTCGTTAGCACTTCGACAAGAATATGTATTTTACGTCATAACTTAACAAATTTTTATTTATTTTATCTAAAATAATGTACATGTGAATTGAGAAACCCGCTGTCTATCAGTTAAATTATGTAAATAGATATAATTTATTTATACTCATTACACAAAGTACATTGCATATACTTTCAGACACACCAAGGCTATTACTAAGCTATTAACGTAATATCAACTACTTAATATAGCATTTTAGTACCCTCCAGATATAGTGTTTACGTTGTTTATTACGATGCAGTTCCGCAATACGTACCATTTATTCTATAACCATCATTGTATTTATAACTTGTCCGTGTGGTGACGGATTAAGAATACGTAGTGTTACCACCTCTATTCATCTTGTGGGTGTCGTAAAAGGCGACAAAGGAAACAGAGTATGCAAGACAACATCATTACAAAGAGAAGGAAAACTTGAAACAAACCTTATTCCAACCCGTCTGGAGAGCGTGGTATAGTAGGCCAAAGCAGCAGTGGTCTGTAAAAGGCTATTGATGATGTCGATGATTTATAACTAGAAATATTGTGACTAATTAATTTACTAACAATATTGCATTGAATGGCCTTGGTCTAGTGCTGACTGACTAAAACTGCACGGTCTGCCGCTCTGCGCCTGAAATGAGATCTGGAAACTGCTTTTATTTAGACCCCAAGACTCCTAGTGATTGGTGTTCTCGACAAACCAGATACGTGACGTATGATTAATTGTTCTGTGTAACTCATCATTCATACAGTTGTGCAGGGAGATTTTGCCATAAAATTATTTAAAAAGGTTAAGGATACGCTTCGAACGGGTAATTCGTGGTCACGAGTAGTTTCTAAAAGACTAAGCGTGACCACGAGCTGTGTAGCCCGTTATCGCATAAGTCTAAAAACAGTAATTTATCATGTATACGTATTTAGTCAAATATACGTTTATATGTCAGAAGTCTGGTTATTCACAGGTTCAGCCTAATTTGGGATTAAAATGATGTATCGAAAAGTATTCCCAAAGCTGCCGTATTATACTACCATAATCACATAACCACCGCGTGTGCGAGATGTCTGGGTTCATTATTATTAACTTTACTTATCTATTTAACAATAATGGCAAAATTAAATATATTGTTGATCTACACTGCGCAAGATCAAACATTTCTTATACACATTTCTAATATTACATCTTTGCGAATTTTAACAGATCCTGTACTGTATAGAAACAACACATAAACGCAATCATAATGTAACTAATCCAATCAGGTATGACATCATACAACCTCTCTTAAGCGTGATTGCTGATGGTGATCCTTGAAAGATAACAGTACTTAGTATTCTGAAGTGTTTGAATAGGAGTTCTAGAAAAAAATTCAAGTACATACTAAATGGCATTGTTTTACGGATAGGACAAGGGTAGCAAAACTATCTTGAGCTTTGATTCATTTATTTGTTCATAAATTTGCAGGATGGAATAAAATATTATTCGATCAGCTTTGGTTTTTCTTACGTTATGTCACACTAGGTAGTAGAACCACGCTGATTTCAGCACGAGCGGGCCGGCTCGACCTGGGCAGTACTACCCTCCCACTGAAGACCAACCTAAAGCGCCAGCTTCCGTGTTGTCGTATTTCGTTGATGAGTGTGATACCGGAAGCCCATTGATGCAGGGGTGACAGTTTTCGTGGTAACTGTGTAAGCCTTACACTGTCACGATGACTATCATGCCTTTTACGTCCCCAAGCGGGGTGTGAAAGAGCATCTCGCAAGGCCGCAATAGTGTGGGGTCACCATACTGCATTGTCTGCATTTGCAATGAGTATGGTGACCACAACTCTTGGATTCTATTCATGCTTCTCTTGCTCTTTGGTAGGCTCTTAGTATAGGAAAAAAAAACATAGTAGAATACTTCTTATGAAGTATGTCCTTAGAACCATGTGAACTAATATAAATTGACAGATCAGTTTATAAAGTTTAACTTTGTTTTGAAATTAGACTGTTCTTTACACGCTACATATTCGTAGTGTTAGGGTGCTAGTCATTGACTTGTAATATTTACAAATGTACACGATAAGAGCGAACATAGACTTTACACACACATACACTTGTAGAAATAGATAAAAGATGGAATTAAAAGAAAATGTTTTCTCAAATACTTTCTGACTTGTTTCTAATTAAATTCAAAATGGAGGCTTTCCTCATATACTTATATATGTAATAATATTTTTTAATTATTGGTTCCATTGAAATTTGAAGAAAATATTCCGCAGTACACAATTAGGGGACGAGGCTTACAGCTTATTAGAATTTGTCATAATTTAAGCGCATTGAAGTTCTTAAAACCTTTTCAAATGTCGATGACAATATTTTGCAGTCGACAAGTTTAAATTTATTAAATATATTCTTAGGTAAATTAATATATTTATCAAAGATAAAACGGTTGAACCTCTGAAGTTTTAAGTATCATTCAATCAAAATGTAGTAAGCCCAATTTGAGTTAATATTGAATACAATTTATGACTCAATTACTTCAAGTCCCTTTTAAGTAGGATAGACTTAAAATTAGAATTAATCATAAGATTTTCTTTACAGAGATTCAATGTTTTAAATATTTACACGAACTCATAGCTTCACTGTATATTCACATATATTATAATTGCAATACTTGACTCCACGGTTGGCCTAGTGGTTTAAGCGGTCGCCACGCCGCTCTACTGCGCTGGTTGAAACCCCACATGAGACAACACTGTGTGATCTACGAATTGTTGTTCTGAGTCTGGGTGTTATTTGTGTACGTTTGCAAAGTTCCCCGCGACATAGGATTTATTACTAGTGCAGGTTTTACATTCAAAAAAAAAGTTACGACTAGCCTGTTGGTTCAGTGTTGAGTCTGCTAAGCCAGAAGTCGTGGCTCGTGTCCTGAATAGTTATCGACATTCACGGCAAATAATTGTGTCATGAGCTCCATTATTTACTCTGTGTTAGGTGTAATTTTTCGATATGTATGAATTTCGAAATATACAAGTATGTTTATCAATAGGCTGATTTATCATAGCGCAGAATCTGATTAGTTGTTTGCTTGTTTGGGCCTGTGGGTCTAGTGGTTCTAGTCATCTAGTAGTGGATTCCTACCCAGGACAAATTTTTGTGTGATAAATACGATCATTTGTTTATTTACCAATGATCTGTATATATTTACAAATATATAAGTGTGTTTATCAGCAATCTGGTTACCAATTAAGCTAGCTTTGCCTAGTTTAAACTCAGACGGCCGTGTGTGAGAAGTATGAGGATAGTATGAGTTTGGGCAGAAACCGCCGTATGCCCATCCATTTTATATACATGAAAGAAATCAAATTGTATCTACCTATTGTATTAGCATGTCCATAAAATACAGACTGTCCAATTTTTTTATGACCGAGGTCATATTGCGGTTTACGTAAAACAGACTTATTTTCGTTAACATGCGTAACACGCGTGGCCTGTACTGACATGTTTTGATTTTAGCTATTAGTCATGTATTAGGTCATCCTGATCATACTATTTCAGTATTTGCAAATGTTAACACAGAAGCCTAATTGACCTTTTTAGGCTGCTGTGTGAGTGTGTGTGTGTGTGCGTGCGTGTGAGCTTGCGTGCGTGCGTGCGTGCGTGCGTGCGTGCGTGCGTGCGTGCGTGCGGGCGTGCGTGCGTGCGTGTGTGCGTGCGTGTGTGTGTGTGTGTGTGTCTGTGACTTAGTCCTCTTAAATGGATTTTAGAATTTAATAATAGTCTCATTAATATTGTAAAGTAGCTATTCGAACATTATAGTTTAATTATTTTAATTGTATGTATAAATTGGATATTGTGTTTGTTTCTTACCTTTACAAGCGTTAACTACTCAACTGATCCTCGTAAATGAAATACTAGCTGTCAGAGGCATAACAAGATTAATATGGTACCAGTGTCCGACGTAAAAATATTTGTAAAATGTGGACTTGGACAAATTAATGTCATTTACCATTTAACCTTAGTTGATGAATAAAATCTCGAAAGACAATTCAAAACATCTAAATACTGCTCTGCAGAAAAAATGTTATGCACGTTTAAAATATCTCTTATAACGTAAATATATACTAGTCTTTCTCAAGAAGAAATTCACCTTTCACTACCCAATACCAACCTAGCGAGTTCCGTGATGGACAACTTTCAATAAGAGCAATCAAAAGTGTGTTCTAAGTGCTAAAACTTAAGGTTCATAGTCCATCTGTGGTTTAAAAGCTGGTCATTAGCACGTGGATAGTCATGCAGGTTGGGTTCCGAAGTTAATTAACGAAAATAATATAAAACCTTCACATGCATTGGACAACTTATATTTTAACAAACGCGATAGTTATTTAAATAGATTAGGTAAATATACAGAGTTGTTGCTGACATAGCTAGTTAACTAGATTTGAGATTGTTGTAAATTCTTTTCATATTTAAACTAACTTATATTACTGTGTTTCTCTCGAAGATTTGATTCTGATTCTGTTGTTCACGAATCTAAATCAAAATATCTCTGGAATTATATTGTTTCGTTCAATTTCTCGGACTCTAAAAAATATAAAAATGCTTAGATATTCAGTACGTAAATTGTTACACTGAGTATATTATAAAATGATCTTCAAATTAGAAGATTAATGTTAAAATGCTACTATAATACTAGATTAGCAAGAAGTTATATCTTCGAATAGGTACTTGTTGACCAGGCCCTCACGTCTCGTTAGTGGTCAGGTCCGGTCAGGTTACAATACAAGTGAATATCAGTAAACTATCTTACAAAGCCTTAAAAACATTTGCCACTTGGAGTGTTTGTTAAAAAATATTATATGTACGTCAGTTTCTGCATAGACTTCTGTTGTAGACGCTAGATTTACTTATTTCCTCATTAGGTATTACTTATTTTACAGGAGTTGCCGAACTGACGGTCATAGTCCTTCGTATTTCAATATTCCTAACGTATAGTAAACTAAGATAATTAAAAAAGCCCATAAAATTAAATGCTGTATGCGAAATGAGCCTATTCGTTTTACTGCACTGTTACGTATTGCTTCGTGCGTCACGAGACGATGTGGGACGACAGTAATTTGCTGTATGCGACTGTTGAACTCAGATACTGTTTTACAAGCATACGTATACTATCGCCGCATACACGCAGCGTTGCACTTGTATCATTGATTTTTTCTTCACTTTCGCATCTTGTTTCTGAGGAGCATTTTTCATTACATTTTTACGGCACCTTTGAGAAGTTACAAGTGAGTAGGTAAAATTAAAAGGAGTCTTAGTCCACAATAGAAGCGAAGTTATGGATTTAAAATAACCGCCTTTTTCCTATGATGAAAAAATCTCAGGGCTAAACAACATGCGTCAACGATCATAGACAATTAAAAAATTACGACCATCCTGACACAATAAACCTTCAGCATTCGGTATGTGCTCGAAGATATTTTATGGGCACGCGCATTGTACTTTTATCGTGTCTTGGGTCTTGGAGATTAGGTCTTTCAAATTGATTTACTGGAATACGAAATTTCTAAAAATAGAAGTAGTCCGACATCTACAAAGTTTTGTTGAAAGAAATGGAAAGATTAACCTCGATAAAGTTTGTCTCTAAATTGCGAAGATTGCATATTTCTCTGGTACTACCTAATTTTTATAAAACATATCTAGTTTTCACCTTTGCTGTAAGATAATATTTTAAATTTTGCTTTTGTAATCTGCGATACGCTATCAGGGAACTTCATATGTAGCAGGAGACACTCTGCCTCATGAAAAGTATGAATAGAATCCAACAGTTGTGATCACCGTACTCAAATTGTATTGCAAATGTAGACAATTCAGTATGGTGACCCACATTATGGCGGCCTAGTGAGATGCTTTTTCACGCCGCGCTTGGGGACGTAAAAGGCATGACAGTCATCGTGGTAGTGTAAGGCTCACACACTTACCACTATGGTGTCACCCCTGCATCAATGGGCCTCGGGTCTCGCACTCACCAACGAAACACGACATCACGGGTGCTGTCACTTAAGGTTGGTCTTCTGTGGGAGGGTAGTACTGCCCCGGTCGAGTCGGCCCGTTCGTGCTGAAATCAGCGTGGCTCTACTACCTAATAACAATATAATATTCTAGTTATTCTCAAAGCCTTTAAATTTTTTAGAAACTGGACATAATTTTGTTAAATTCATTAATTTTTATGTGTTCTGATCACCCATAATATAAGATTCGTTCCTTAGCTTCTTTAAAAAGAGTCATAATATATTTACTTATTTCTTTATGATACCTGTGATATTCATAAGTGACTTTCTAACCATGTTTTTGTGTAGGTAATAAAATATCCCATTTTTATCATTCTTATTACTGCCAAATATTGGAACGTATCTACGATAGGTATTGTGTATAGGTACGTAGATAGATTCTTTTTGTGTTCTTACACGTGTCGCGCATTTAGAACGTTGTCTGCATCGTCTAACGATACAGACCACTATGTATAACATTTACAGTTTGCAAAGCTAACAGTGAGAAAGCAGAATTGCGAGCGAGTTTGAATTTTATGACCATGTAGGTAAGATAGTTATCGCACGAGTGAAATTTTTTTGGTTATTTATTGTGAGTTTATCGTCATTTCAGCTGTAGGACGTCCACTAGTGGACGTAAACCTCCATCAATCTTCTCAAAAGATTAATAAACGGTCTGTATTACCCGTTGACCAATGATTTTTTTAATTTCAGCTGTAGCCTTGATCATAGTTATGTAAGACATCGATAAGAAAACCACGTTACAGAGGGTTATGTCTTTTCGGTCTCATAGACCGTCCGTTCAGCGTATGTAGCTGAAAATTCGTAATACGCCTTAGGGTTGAAACAATCGTGTTATCTAGAGATTGCCAACAAAACACAACGAAGTTATGTTGACAATAATAAAGTAAAAATAATATCATTAAATTATGTCAATGACCTACCAGCGACCACGATACTTAGTCTCTGTTTCATTTTATCGTAATCAGCTCAAAAAGCCAACAGAGCGAATTACATTAGAATATAACAATTCTAAAGGAATAATAGTATTTCATAACTTGCAAATAAATACACAAATGTTCTTTTTACGTACATATATTACAAAATATACAAGCAACAATAACATAACAATATGCTATCATTTCCTTTGTTACGCGATATTTGTACTGGCAATCAGCTGTTTGTGTGTGCTTATCACTTGAATGTTTTTATACTGTTGGCGGTAGCTGGACAGCTTATTTTTATAGTATGGCATGCTGTACTCGCAGTAGTAAGTCTTATGTATTTCATTATTTCTGTATTAATAAATAAATATAAATCCTTCTTTCCATGATATCCATTTTCCATATTCGCAACCAAATAATCGTCTTTTAATGATGAATGTTCTCAATACAACACAACCAAGTCAAATTTTTTTTTTATTTTTCTTTAAAAACTTCAAATACTCGGCTCCCTCTTATGATCTGATGACGAGGTCGATCGAACTGTACAGCATCAAATCAACACGGGATGGATGAAGTGGTGGCAAGTAACGAAAACAATTTGCGACCTCAGTTTCTCCTTAATACTAAAAGGACAAATATACAAAACTCATCAGACGTGCCGAGCGTAGCTGAAATACAAGTGTTGACATGGATGTGTGGTGTGACTCGGATGGACAAGGTCAGGAATGAGCAGTCTGAAAGTAGCGCTACTGGATAAAAAGCTAAGAAGTAATTTTATTTTGGTATGGACATGTTATGCAGAGGTATGAGGAAAGTGTGGCGAGGAAAGTGTTAGGTATGTGAGTTTAAGGTTGCGAGAGAAGAGGAAGACCAAAGAAAAGGGGGATGAATTGTGTAAAGGGAAAATGGCTAGGTAAGGCGTCAAGAGATATTGTAAAATAGACGGGGACTATTGCGCCGACCCCAAATAAAATTGAGATAAGGGCTGGCAGGTAAAGATGCCTTCTTTCTAAAACAGGAAGTCAATAGTTAACATCAATGCAGGAGATTACATTTTCACGTATTAATTATGAAAGTATCATCTGCTAATAGTAATACCTACATAGTTTGTGAAACCCCGAGTACCAAACCGAAACAATTGAAAGCTAAATTAATTTTTAAATCTACGAGACGCGATTTCCGTTATTATTAATGTTATGATATAGCGCTACACTTGTTTTTTATATATAAAACACAATAATAAACTTATCTTAATTAAATAAATTCTTCGTCAAGTTGTTTAAAACGATCAGTGATAATCATAATACTACGTTAAATTTATTGTTACGAAATGTCACGTAGATTAGAGATTTTTTTCAAGACAACGTCCTCATTATTAATATCTTGTGTCGCGGAAGACTTCACAAACATACAAGAAACGGGCACAAAGAACCCACAGACTCAGAACAACAATTTGTGAATCATAAAAAGTGTTGTACCATGTGGGGTTTGAACCCACAACACAAACTACCAGGCCAAAAGTCTAGCACAGAACAGTGAATTAAATAGAAATATGAATAAGGTCCAATATGCATAAATTGTCGCATGGTTGACTTGTTTACGTTCGAAAGCGTTTCACGGAAGCGGTCGTGTTCGAATGTTCTGTTAGCAATCGGAACATTCGGGAATGAACCATTGAAGCCTGGCTAGTAATATACGCACGCGCTTCGTCAACCACAAGTCAACTTTAATTGAGCTACAGTGCGATTAATATCTAAACGATTTAAGTGATTAACTCAAAGATCTCGACGATCATTAAGAACAATCGTTCTGTACCTAAAAATTTAAAGTGTATTTTTAATAAAATCTCTTTAAGTCGTCATAAGGTTTAGTTTTTAAATTTAACGAACCCTAACACGGATTAATATATAATGGCCGACACACGTCCATAATCGGTGGATATATGTTAAATGTCTTCGTAGCCTTGTCATATTGTTACAAGGCCACATAGACAAGTCGATTTGTTTTGTAAGGACTAATAGGATTACTTGAAACTCATGTGTAACATAATAGTTATCATCATATCATCATCAACAGCCTTTTACAGTCCACTGCTGGACATAGGCCTCTCCTTAGAAAGCAGGTTGTGGTCTACTATACCACACTGGCTAGACAGGTTGGTGTAGTAAAACAAAACTTTATTTAAAGAGACCGGAGGCCCATTGATGCAAAGGTGACAGTTGTCGTGCCAAGTGTGTGCATTACAATACCACGATGACTATCATATCTTTTACGTCCTCAAACGAGGCGTCTTACCTACTAGGCCGCCATAGTGTGGGTTGCCATACTGCATTGTCTGCATTCCCAATTAGTACGTTGACCACAACTCTTGGATTCTATTCATGCTTTTCATCAGGCAGAGTAGACTTTGGCAGGCTCGTAAGTAAAAAAAAAAAAGTATAACTGTCATATGAGATGAAAAATTGCAACAATATTGTTTATCAACCTTAAAGAAACGCCCAATAAGTTTAATTGCTGTCAGCCGTATTGTTAAAGCAATAATTCTAAATTGAGTGATCCCAGCAATAGCATTGTCAATAGTAAAAAAGTCGTATCTTCCGTTTACGACATTTTGATATGTTTAGTTACAACGTAGACATTGTAAAAAAGCTGTCGGCCTGGCTATACTCGTATTTACCATTTTACACCCTCTACTGTAGGGGTTGATAAGATTTTAATAGGTAGTAGAGCCATGCAGATTTCAGCACGAACGGGCCGGCTCGTCCGGGGCAGTACTACTCTCCCACAGACGACCTACCTAAAGCGCCAGCATCCATGCTGTCGTGTTTCGTTGGTGAGTGTGAGACCGGTGGCCCATTGATGCAGAGGTGACAGTCATCGTGATAACTGTGTGAGCCTTACACTGCCACGATGGACTGTCATACGTCCCCAACGTGGTGTGAAAAAGCATCTTGCTAGGCCGCCGTAGTGTAGGTCACACAGCATTGTCTGCATTTGCAATTAGTATGGTGACCTTTGGATTCTGTTCATGCTTTCCATCAGGCAGAGTAGAGTCACTTTGGCAGGTTCTTTACATACATAGAAAACTAGGTCCATTATTTTTTATTTATATTCGGTAACCAGAAACAAATGTAACCGTTTTTCAAACACTAAGCTGATTGGGCCGTTGATCCCTGGCCTGGGCTAATTAATACAGGTTTAGTATTTCAACTTTGAATTCATACAATGTATTTTTTTAAATGTGAACATTCTTAACTCGAATACTTTTCTATTTAAAGCATATAATAAGCTTAATAAATCCAGCAATTTTACTTTCAGCGTAACTTAACGTAAGCGAACTGCTTTACGCAAGCAAATAATGTAATAATTATTACGCATTGTTTTATTTAACCACCCTGACTGATGTTGGTCATTCGCGTCGTCGTTTGCAACAACAATTTAAACGTACCTAAAACATTAAGTTTTTCGATGTTATGAGAAAATATTTCGAGACATATTCTTATATTCGAGAACAGAATCGTCAACTTTAATTTCGTGATTACAAATGAGGTATGTGATTAAAAACAAAAACAAGAAAACTAGATAGAACAAGAGATATTTTGGTTTTTGGAATGTTACAGGTTTGAAATTAAAAAAATACGACATCACATACTTTTAGCTACCTGATGTAGTCTTGTGCCAAATGCTCACTTTGCTGAACATGTAACAGAGTCAGACAGAGACGAAACTCGTCACAAAATGGTTTTATAGATACTGAAACTAATACGAGGGTCTTCTCGGCTTTCTGACACTATTCTGTCATCCATGTAGCGACGGAATAAAAATAAAAAGTGTCACCACTCCCTATTCATCCCGTGGGTTTCGTAAGATATCACTGCAAGGAGAAGGAAAACTTTATATATACCCTTTTTTTAACATGTGGGAACCCCCTCGGGCCGTCACCCCACCGGGGAATCGGACCGACTAAAACCACACGGTGTGCCACTCTACGCCTGACATAGGAGGGATCCGGGAACAGCTGCTATTACGACATCCAGATCCCTAAACTTAATATAAATCCTATACCAACCCGTCTGACTAACGTTGTACAGTAGGCCTAAACCTCCTTTCTAAGAAGAGTGATGGAATGTGAGGTTACCAAGCGCCTGATTCCTATTTCTCTTACAGGAAGAAGACTGAAACGTACTTGTCTCTTGAGTTTCATGTGTCCAAAATCAGCATTAACATTTGACTGCACAGTTGGCCGAAGTGGTCACCACGCCATTCTCTTATGCGCTGAGTGTTGTGGGTTCAAACCCCACATGGGACAACGCTTTGTGTGATCCACAAGTTGTTGTTCTGAGTCTGGGTGTTGTTTGTGTTCATCTCATGTATGTTTGTGAAGTCCCCCGCGACACAGGATTTATTTCTAGTGCGGGCGTTGTCTTTTTCTAAAAAGAAAAAGAAACAACAGAAAAGCTTTTCAACAGCTTTTAACAGTCCACAGCTGGACATAGACGCTCCCTATATAACAGATGTCTTTAGTCTCGTTCATAACATGTAAACTTATGGTAAACGAATTGAATCGTATGCATTATTTAAGAACAATTCTCGAGCACATAGTACGCTATCGGTCAGTGACGATAAATTAATACTATTTTAATAGTATACCGTTATCGCAGCTTTAATGTTTGTGTAACGAGACAGTAATCGCTTCATAATCACCTAGGGTTAACAATATACCATGTTAGCTGGCCGCCCAGGCACGTGAAATACTTCTACACGATAATGCATATTATCTTCTCAAAATCAATTTTAGTAACATTATTTAAATATGAATTCTTAGTAGAATAGACTATGTTGAGTATGTACCTATTAATATCATAATAACAAGAGGGCTGAGCTTGTTATGACTACAAACTTAAGTTCAACCACTGCACACAACAAATTTTATCAAACAAAACGATATGTTACATTAGAATATAAATTGAGCAGCATCTTAATGGCCCTGCCACGTGGTGAGCGCGTGTTACACGAACTGTGTTAGACGCAAAACGACGTTTGTTATAAACCACTGAATGCCAAGAATCTGTTTTATCTGTTGGCGTGATACGTCATGTTTCGTCAAAGACGGATGTCATAAGGGTTAACGTAATTATGTATTTATAAGTATATAAGAGTAATAGATGATACATTTATGCGATAGTAGCAAATGTGATTGATTGGTTGTCATTTTTGAAGAGGTTCGTTATCTGTCTCTGAAACACATCAATAGATCCATATAAAATTTAAATGGAACCATTTCGGAATCAATCGTTTTCGAATAAAACAAGAATTTTGAAAATTCGTCTATAAATGGCAGAGTTATGTCTGAACATATGTATATAAAAAAATATAAACATCCTAATATAGAACTTCCTCCTTTTAGAAGTCGTCTGATCCCAAACTAGGCAAAACCTGAACTGGAAAAAATGGAACAAGACAGCTGCTAATTTTTTTGTTATGGGGAGTCAAACTCATAACCTTTGGCATAGCAGTTTACTTCACCACCCACGAAACCGAAAGGGCCATTTACATATATGACCAAAAGTCGAACGACAGGAAAACGATGGGCAACCCGTACTGTAGTTATCGGATAAAACCATACGGTGTCAAACAAGCCACTTAAACTTTTGTAACCAGCACGAACGGACCGTCGTTCTGCACGTCCAGGACAGTAGTACCCTCTCCTAAGCGACCAACTTAAAGCAACAGCATCCATGCTGTTGTCTTTCCTTGGTGAGAGCGAGACCAGAGGCCCGTTGATGCAGAAGTGACAATTATCGTAGTAAGTTTGTGAGCTTTCCACTGGCACAATGGCTATCATGTCATTTATGTACGTCCCCAAGCGGGCCGTGAAAAAGTATCTCACTATGTCGTCATACTGTTGACCACCATACAACATTTTCTGCATTCACAATGAGTATGATCAACAACTCTTGATTCTATTCATGTTTTTCTTCAGAAAGAGTAGTGTCACTTTGACACAAAATAAAACTAAAAATAAGCTACAAGTAATTGGGCCATAGTTCTAACAATAGTAGATGTGGAAGAAAGTGTTTTGAAGCCTTTATATTGGTGTGGAGCGGCAATTATAACTCTACTTCCAAGAAGGAAAATGTTATGATTACATGATGTCTTCAAGATTAACATCTATGAAGACGTAGAATTTTCTTAAAATGCGTGTTGTCAATGTAACAAGTTAGCAAGTGCATCAAGTTCCTAAAAATGTAATTACGATCGATATGGATTATTATTTGTGGTTCATTATCTTCCTAGCCTTTTTTATTTCCTAGATTATTTAGGATCAGCTACTAGTTCAACCAGTTTTACCAGAATTTCAGTTTTTCAGCGGAGCGACTGACATCGGACCTCCGCAACACTAAGAGCGAACTGAATTCGAAGGTTGAACTAGGTATCAGTATATTTCTGTTCCCGGATCCCTCCTACGTTAGGCGCAGAGTGGCACACCGTGTGGTTTTAGTCGGTCCGATTCCGACACACCACCCCGCCGTAAACCCCGGTGGGGCGACGGCCCGAGGGGGTTTTCACACGGTAAAAAAAAAAAAGTTGTCAGTATATTTGAGGGCATTGAATTCCCAATGACGATTGCCATAGATGTTCATGACAACCGGGTATGAAGCACGAGTATGAACCGCCAACCTTCCAAACACCGGGCTGTTATAAGATTTTTTGTAAGAAGAACTCAGCAACACTTTTGACCCGACCGAACCCGAGACCTCTAGATTGGGGGTCGTATACATTAACCACTAGACCAACGACACAGCATTATAAAGAAGAAATACATTATTTTTCTAACCGTGAATAGATGCACAAAGTTGTTATTATATTAGTTTTAATATATATTTCTTTAAAATCTTGGTAACGATAAAATGTACACCCTACATCCCATCCTTGAATTTCGCACTTGAACAAACACTAAAATGCGGCAATAAATACATTTTTTTTATTTAAATTGATTGTATCCATTTCAACTTCTTCGTTTCTTTTACTCACGTCTTGTTTATGCTCATGTCAGTTTCTATCATTAACTCTCCTATTTTATCCATTTCATTTCGATGGTTTGTATGTTCTGCTTTGAACGATTTAACGATTCTTCAACCACATTTAATTTCCAAATACGACGATTTACAGATAAATCTTTTACTAAATATTCATACCAACTTCACTGGCCTGTACTGGCCTGTTGGTCAAGTGGCCAGTGACTCCGGGACCGGGAGAGGTTTAGAACTCTCCCGGTCCGCCAGGCTCGGGAACGTGTCCGCTATCACAGACGGCTCGGGCGCCGGAGATTGCAGAACGATCTCCGTCCTCCATAAGCGCTAGTCTGGGGGTGATAGGTGAGGCCATCCGTCACCCAAACAGAAGTTGGCTAGGATAGTAGCGTGACGTGCTACGGAGCACACGCTCTTTTGGCACAGAAAATGGGTCATCTGCAAGCCGTAAGTAGATGGCCCGAGGTACGTCAGGGTTTCAGGGATTTCTTTTCTAGGGTACACCTGATTCCCCGGCTACTGGTACCTGAGACGGCGTGCGGTTTTTGGTCGGTTCGAGTCCGACATAACCACCAGTAGGTGGTATCCGGAGGAATTTCTGCAAAAAAAAAAAAGCTAGTGGCCAGTGACTCTGACTGCTACACCAGAGATCGTGGATGATCGATTCTCGTTTATGACAAATATTTTTTTATGTACGATCATTTGTTTTGTGTTCAGATCTAATCTATCTATAATATGACCGAAGGCCCATTGATGCGGGGGTGACAGTTATCGTGATAACTATGTGAGTCTTACACTGCCACGATGTCTGTCATGCCTTTTACGTCCCCAAACGTGGCGTGAGAAAACATCTCACTAGGCCGCCATAGTGTGGGTCACCGCACTGCATTGTCTGCATTTGCAATGAGTATGGTGACCACAACTGTTTGGATTTTATTCATGCTTTCCATCAGGCAGAGTAGAATCACTTTGGCAGGCTATTCATATAGAAATATAGAATATGAATTCGACAGTTTGGATCACACATGAGTCTTTGAGATGTCTGAAGTTATTATTTATTTATTTTGAAGATCGACTATAAACCAGGAAAGTCCGCG
Organism: Hypercompe scribonia; assembly: GCA_949316085.1. Taxonomy (NCBI): domain Eukaryota; kingdom Metazoa; phylum Arthropoda; class Insecta; order Lepidoptera; family Erebidae; genus Hypercompe; species Hypercompe scribonia. The sequence continues at coordinate 2,393,272 of OX438976.1, read as the reverse complement.
TTAGATCACGTTTCAAAGGAAGAAATTTCAACTATGTAATCGAGCCTTTACAACAGACCTTGCTCTCTCCGTGACCCAGTTACAATGGTCGCTACCTAATAGTGTTTACATGTTTATACACAGTACACACGCGGACGACAAATAGCTGTTTGCTTTTTATTATCTACAAATATATATACTCGTATATACCATTGTATACATTACTTGACGAGGGAAAGAAAACATTAGTTATAATTTGTTCATATTTCTAAATAACAATATTAAGATTTTCACCTGAACAATCACTGTTATGAATGCGAAAAGTTGGATGAATATTTGTTACCTGAACAGCGGAACGGATTACGAGGCATTTTTACACAGATGGTTCTAGATGTGGAATCACCCATACGCTAACTTTTCCTTAAAAAAAAAGATTTGAAAAATCGTCAATAATGCGAGTGTAGTCACAATTGTTAGTTTTAATAATAGGTACCTAATATAAACAACATATTAATAAGGTTGGATACTATATTTAAATGCTTTGATATTTGTAATCACCATATCTGTACTCACTTAGGCAACCAAATACATAAAATGATAAAACACCCTATAGAAACACTGCGACAGCGACTACACGATTGGCTTAGTGGTTGAAGCGGTCGACATGCCGCTCTCCACTAAGCTGAGTGTTGTGGATTCAAACCCTACATGGGACAACACTTTGTGTGGTTCACAAATTGCTGTTCTGAGTCTGGGTGTTCTTTGTGTTCGTTTCTTGTATGTTTGTAAAGTCCCCCGCGATACAGGATTTATTCCTAATGCGGGCGTTATCATTTAATGAAAAAAAAAACTCTTTCATATGCCTATAACCAACCTTACTGTGGCTTAACTTTTAATCTAAATGTATATTAATGCGTGAAAATAATTATTTGAGCCCTTATTAAGTCAATTTCACTCGCAGTGAAATTTAGAATTCATACTTAATTACCTTATGGGTAGAAAAAGTGGAGAAAGCTCAGAAAGAAAAAATGTGATAGCTTTATTTATGTTATGAATAGGTACACCAATAGACGATTTCACAATTACTTTGATAAAATAAGACAAGTTTTTATTTTTACTACTGAAACAGTATGTGGTGACGGATTAAGAATACATAGTGTTACCACCCCTATTCATCCCGTGGGTGTCGTAAAAGGCGACTAAGGAAACAAACTATTTAGGAAAATATTACTGCATAGAGAAAGGTATAGTAGGCCAAAACCTCCTTGTTAAGGAGAGGGCTATGTCCAGTAGTGGACTGCACAAGGCTGTTCTGGATGACGATGACTAGAAAAGACTTCAAACATGTAGACATCTTTTTGTGTTTGGGTGTAGATCTATAATCTAATATATATGTCTGTAAATTCAGAAAAATATATAAGTATGTTATAAGGAGTCTGGTTACGATTGCACAGGCTCTGCCTCAATTTATCAGACAGCGTATGTGAGATGTGAAAAATAAAACAATGTCCTAAATTGGTAGCTGGTAGTCCTAAATGTACTATAATCAAAAGTAATATAAATCCCTATTTATCTACTACGTTCAGTACCTACAGTAGTTATCCAGAAAAAACCTTAACGAGTCGTGACGTCCAAAAGAATAGTGTGCCAAACAGAGCAAAACTAAAGTTCTTACCGGAATTGGGTCACCACAACTGTCATTTGCAAAACGGACGTCCCCTGAAGTACTGCAATCACTTCAGACCAAGAATATCCGGATATTAAATTGAAGCTTTTTACCCTTACAACGACAAGCATTGACGACCCTAAACTTGCAAATGGTATTGATTTTATATGACAGTTTTGACCTCACTCAATCGTGTGGTTTACTTTGAAGAAATTGTTCCTAATTTTGAATACCGTTCGCCGAAGTTATGGAATATATTGTTACTTCTGAATAAACAAGTGACCAGTTATTATTTTCGCAAAGTATCGCAAATAAGGAAGACTTGACACAAATCCTGTTTCAACCCGTCTGGCCAGCGTGATGGTCAAAACCTCCTTTCTAAAGAGAGGTCTATGACCAGTAGTGGACAATAAAAGGCTGTTGTTGATGATGGTGGTTGTTGAGATCGCCATATATAGGGGAAGTGCTTAGTGACTTAGGTTTTTTAATATTTCTATCCTTGTTTAATAAGTTCATTTTTAATGAAAGATACGTCAGGATCAGGTGTGTTATAATTTTCTTTGGCATCTTAGAAAAGAGATTGTTTTCAACAGAAAACAGTTTAACAGTTTAACACCCCGGGCGCGGTTTACGTGCTCTCCGAGGCAAGGGGCTTAAGACCACAGCTTCCTAACTCCAGGTTGTTGTTAAGTATTTTTGTAACCAGGAAAACTTATTTACCCGATCCGGGAATCGAACCCGAGACCTCTTCATCGGTGGTTGTATGCGCTAATATTGAACTCGTAACAGTGGCTGTAGCTAGTAACAAAAATAGTCTAAATACATGTAACTTCAGCTCTATGGCATAACCTGATGATGATAACCAAAATCAACCACACAGGAGATGTGTACAAGTGTGTGCGCAAACACAGGTGCACTCTATGTCTACTTACTCTGACAATCCGATGGAACGGTTATCCGACACGACCAGGGCGAGATCAGGTGCCGTACTCACAACTTAACTTTAAAACCCCAACTTCTGTTGGTTGCTGTTGTTGTCGTGTTTCGTTGGTGAGTGTAAACCGGTGGCCCATTGATGCATGGGTGACGGTTATCGTGGTAACTGTATAAGCCTTACACTGTCACGATGACTGTCATGACTTTTACGTCCCCAAGAGGGGTGTGAAAAAGCATCTCACAAGGCCGCCATAGTGTAGGTCACCATACTGCATTGTCTGCATTTGCAATGAGTATGGTGACCACAACTCTTGGATTCTATTCATGCTTTCCATCAGGCAGAGTAGAGTCACTTTGGCAGGCTCTTAATATAGCAAAAAAAAAATTTTTTGACCCGACTTGGCAATCAACCCGATACCTCTTGATCGACAGTCGCATACTCTAACTGCTAATGACACCAAATCTCTTAATATAATATGTTTAAGATGCAGTTACAGAATTTTATCAATATATGTCTATTTTTAGTTTATTTTAAAGCTATGTTTTCGTTTGAAACAGCTCTGATGACACTATTGGGGCGAGCATCCGCACTATTGATGTATTTATCTAAGCTGCACGGTCAGTAACCTAGTTGGCATATATACTGTTATAACCAAATAAATTATATTGATAAGTGCCGGTGTCGACGTGCGGTCTGTGAATAACATGTCTGGGTACATTTCATCTACCTTTTTTTTTAAATAAGACTATTTAAAAATTATTCCATATTATTTATATAATTTTGCTAAAATTATTCGTAAAACATTTTTTTTTATTCAGGGAAAAAATAAATGTGACACAATTACAATTTTATAAGGCTTAGAAATATTCAGTTAGAGAAACTCTGTCCTTTGAACTAGGTTTAAATACCCGTGTTTCAGACAAACAGCACCCCCCGTACTATTAAATGTAAGCCTTAGCTATGTATCATAACAAGAAAGCTCAATAAATAAACATCTTAAAAATAGTTTAATTCTGTGTGTGTGTATGTGTTTGTGTATATGTGTGTGTGTGTGTGCGTGCGTGTGTGTGTGTGTGTGTGTATGTGTGCCTGTGTACATGTGTGCGTGTGGATATGTGTGCGTGTGTGTATGTGTGCGTGTGTGTTTGTGTATATGTATGTGTGTGTGTATGTGTGCCTGTATGCATGAGTGTGTGTGAGTCTATGTGTGTGTGCGCCATAGCTATTTTATTCTAAACTACTAATTTATATCTATAATGCTCTTCTATAATATTGTGTATAAGAATGTAGTTATCCACGACGTTCCAGTATTAGGTCCTCAGTATTACGATAATCTAATTTGAGGTGAAAGCATTATCTCATGAGACATGGAAAGTCACGAATTTATCTGCTATCGTTCGTGTATTAAAAATTAAAATTGTTAACTTTCGCGACTGTATGTCACTAGAAGCTCCAGGATGCTTGCTTCTGCAAGGATCTAGGCTACCTCTAGTGAGCTTTCTTTAAACGCTATATAATACTACGCATAAAATGGATGTCATTTTTCTTCAAAAAAGTAAATTGTAAACATCAATCCGTCGCATATTTTAACAGATTTACGTGGAGATTAGAGAAAGGTATTCTAGCAACGAGCACATATATTAAGTGTAACTAGTTGTGTACTCTCACTTTGTGGAATGACGACCCCGTCATACTGATAATTAGGATCGCCTAGAAAATAATGTGAGTAATATACTTAGCGAAGGAACTTAGTGTTGAATTACAACTGCTTGTTCTATTTCTGCTCTGTATTAAAGGAATGTAGACTCTTTTACTAAAATGTTATATAAGTACAAAGCCCCGGCTAAAAACTTACCTTTTTATATGAGAATAACGTGGCAAATCTATCGTATGTATAAGTCGTATTGCATTAAAATAAATCTGATGATCCATTCCAAAACCAAAAGGGAGAACGTGAGAGATGAGGAGGAATGAGTTTGTTTTTACAGTGGACTCCAAGTTAGTCCAAAACGAAAACGAAGTAAAAACTTTAGTTCTATATATTTTTTTCTATATTAAAAACCTGCCAAAGTGACTTTACTCTGCGTGATGGAAAACATGACTAGAATCCAAGAGTTGTGGTCACCATACTCAATGCAAATGCAGAGAATGCAGTAAGGTGACCCACATCATGGCGGCCTTGTAAGATGCTTTTTCACACACCGCTTGGAGACGTAAAAGGCATTACAGTCATCGTGACAGTGTGAGGCTTACACAATTACCACAATAACTGTCACCCCTGCATCAATGGGCCTCTGGTCTCACACTCACTAACGAAACACGACAACACGGATGCTGGCGCTTTAGGTTGGTCTTCTGTGGGAGGGTAGTACTCCCCCGGTCGAGCCGGGCCACTCGTGCTGAAATCAGCGTGGCTCTACTACCTAGAAGTTATTGTGTTCAGAAATGGTATATATTATCATTATTTCTGGTCATAACCTACCTAACATAGGCAATGTACGTCACACAGAATGAACTATGATTTCTATGCAAATATATTAAAAATATTTGCATATAAATTATCATTTGATTTACATTTTAACAACTTTTATTATTGAAAAACAGCTCTTTTATTGAGGTACTCGTGTGGCTGGAATTTAAATGTTACTTTGAGTACGTAAACGTAAACCTTTCACTATGAAAGGTTAATGTGCTAATTTTAGACATTATTTTAATTAGTTCTAAATGTGGTTAAGAGTATAAAAGTCAAAAATGGTTGCTGTGCAACCATGTTTTAGTGTACCGGGTCCTCTTAGAGTGTAGTCTAAGGAAAAATTATCCATCCGTGTTTCAATAACAGCTTATTGAAGAAGTAACATTCATATAACATGAGAGATAGTAGGTTCGATCGGGACCTCAGAAGATCAACCTAAAATGACATCATCCGTGCTGTCACGTTTCATTGGTGAGTGTGTAACCGACCATTGATGCAGAGGTGACAGTTATCCTAGTGTATGAGCCTTATACTGTCACGATGACTGTCATGCCTTTTACTTCCCCTAGCGGGGCGTGAAAAAGTATCTCTCACTAAGCCACGTGCCTACATGCACAATAAGTATGGTGATCACCACTCTTGGATTCTATTCATGCTTTCCATCAGGCAGAGTAGTTAGTTTGGCAGGCTCGTAAATATAAAATAAAAACAGAAAATATAAGTAGTATACTCTGGTACGAAAAGATTCCTCGACTAAGTTCAATATTTGAACTGCATTGAATAAACTTGGTAATGAAAACCCAAAAAGGTGTGTTATATATTAGTAAAACTCGTATAACTTATGACTCGCTAAACAATTGCAGTAGGCTAGATGACACCTTAGTCAAATTAGTTACTTTTTATCATCTGTCAAAAAGACAACTTTATGAAAAATGTACTAAATATCAAATTGTGACGTCACTGTTTTAAACTACTCAACTAAACAATATATTTCACTGTATATTTGATTGAAATTCGTAATAATAATAAAAAGCTATGTTAAATGTATTTTACGAGATGTTTTGCGATATTAGTTTTAATGAAATGGACATTGGTGTTTATTTACGACACAGTCATCTACCCAATTGTAAGAGCCAGAAAAATGGATCTTATAATGCATCTTAGTAATTCAAAATCCCTCGGAGCGGCAAGCTCCAACTGGTGAAAGGTGATCAACTCGTTTTAGTGCTGTTTGGTTCAAAAGTACATTTACTTACGTACGAGACTTTGAAATAGTACGGCTAATTTATCTATAATAAAATACAATGTTCTCGTTTAATGAATTCGTAAATTAAACGTACCGTTTCTAAAAACTAAAACTGTGTAAATGTTCCCTAAATGTACTCTGTACTCTCCACAATACTTAGGTGTTAATATACACATTTGCATAACAGAAAGTAATGTTTCAAATGTAAACATCGAAAGTCGATATAGTTTAGATTTTGAATATTACAAATTGGCTTTAATCATACGGTACTATAACAAGACACCATAATCCACAACCTTGAGCAGTCCACTGCTGGACATGGACCTCTCCTTAGACAGGAAGTTTTGGCCTTCTATACCATGGATTTTATAGCAATTAATAAAAAAAATACTTTAAATACAACATGTAAAAAATCACGCAAACAAGCAGAGATTTTCAATTTATACCAATTTGTTTAAACATTGTATATAAACACGTTATTTCAAAAAATCAGTTCTTTACGCAGAAAGCTCATGTATGTGTAAAAGACTATGTATACGATTCATTACTCCAAATGAGCAATAAGTGAAAACCACCACAATGATTAAAAAAAATCCAAGAAGGAAAAAGGATTTCAAACAACTCTTAAGACATTCTATAAAGAATTTCTTAAAATTTTTATGACAATGAGCATATTAAGTAGAACATTGGCCAAAATCCGAATTAATACCCGGCAAATGCAATAACTTTCTTTTACGCAACCATCTCGGGAGAAACCGAACTCCACTGAAGTAAATTTTACCCTACAATACAATATTACGTACGTACACTTTCATCATAAATATTCGCTTCAATAACAAAGGAGCAACTTCATAATTTAATTCTGACCTCAATAGCAGACTGTAGAACGCATCGTCTACAGTTACTCCAACTAATAGAAACATATCAGAAAACATAACACACTGTCCGCGTGTATCAGTCAGGCCACATTTACAATTATAACGCGATCACGTGGATCGCCACGACATCAATCGCGCTGCTCGACATCCGAATACTTATCAATACAATTCAAAGTTTGACCTATTCCAGCCGTATAAATATCTCTCTTACGCAATATTTATACGCAGTAAGGCCGAAAATTATAAATATTTAATTCACACCGACCTAATCAACGATGGTGCTAATAATACTCTGTGTTTTTCTTGTTTACATGCAAGTTATTTACATTATTGCAGTTGATATGTACATTTTATTTATAACTTTTACTAAACACATGAATTGGTCTACAGTTCAAATTGTGTTTAACTTGAGAAAGCATGCGCTTCGACTCGTCTGGGCCCACTTGATCGGAGTAATAGATACCGCGACCTGATAGAAAACTGGTGTAAAAATTCTTTCTTTACGTTTCACTGCATGAGTTAGGCTGCCGGAAACTTCTTTAATCTGTCGGAAGCACACAAAAGCTGCCAACACTCTTGCGAATTTCGAGCTACAGGTGTCCAAGGCCAGCGTAAGTGACTTACCATCGGGTCACCATTGTAAACACGTTTCAATTTGAAGACCATTTCCTGTGAACCACTTTCCAAATGTTTATAAAGTGATAATTTAAGATTAGAAACACCCAATGTTTTAAACGCTACATTTTTCGGTAAATATTTACAAATTTATCGGAAGTCAAAAGACAGTGTGGACAAACAACTGATTAAATCCGTTATTTCCTGTGGGTTGAGTGAAACCGTTACATACGTATATAGGATCAGGTGTGATGGACTTTCACTGATGGACGATGTCGACCGATAACCGTCGATAGTCGGGGTCGCGTCTCGGCGTCCCACAGGGTAACGACCTCGCTCCTAGTGTATCTTGTACACAATGTACGCACGTACGCATGCAGTCAATTGTGCGCCATAATGGCCTGTCATTTCTATCGATTCATGTCGTTTTGTTGTTAAAAGGCGATACTTATCTGTAATAGTGCTACTAGTTAAGTCGTTTGTCTTGTTTGAAAGGTTAATAAGGAACGTTTTGTGTCCTACGTTTTACGACTCGTGTCTTAATTAATGCACAATTTTCTGAAAGTTATTTCTTAAATAAATTTATGGCTTTTTAATGATCTGTAACCCGGACATAAACATAAAGTACCAAATATTCGAAGTATAACGCAATATCGGGTATTCTATTGCATTCACGGTACTAAGGTAGGTATTTCATTTATATATATTTATGTTTTTTAGTTAACGAGAACTTGAAATTGTTTGGCTTTGACATACAAATATTGCGGCTTGAATAGATATTATTTTTTACAACCCTAAAATCAAACTTTGCGGGAATTTAAATCGATCGGATCGAACCTATCGATAAACAGTCATTCCACTGCATATCTAAAGTATCTTGTCTTGTTATTCCAATTTTTTACGACGATGAAAAACATATAAAATCCAGAAACTGATCATCACCCAATTTGTTATACTAGCTTGAAATATTTTTATGAGTGCTGTTTTCTAACATTCGGTAGAAATATTGAATATGTATTTTAATGATATTTAATTAAATTGACTATAATTGATATAAAAACTTTCTGCCAGCGATTTTGAACTTTTATACAAAAGGTTATTTGTTATTGAGTTAAATTAAAACTATATTGATCATGATATCTAAGAAGTAGTTTATTTTAATATTGATTTTCTAACATGGTATCCACAAATACAGAGTGCAGCACTGGCCAAGTCTACCACTCGACGTATGGAACACTAGCTGTGTCCCGCGTACTACCCTCAGTTTTTGTTGCTTTGGAATCGAATCACACTATTTCGTCAACATCGGTCTAGCCGTTCCAGAGATCAGCCGGCACAAACAGATATTTCAGTTTTGGTTATTTTTAAAGATATCAGTATAAAGGTATTCCAATTATTCACATTCTACCCTCAAAAGAACTTACTTTAAGTTTTATATTATGCTTTTCTAAATACTGTTACCTACTTACCTAAGTTTTTAATTCATGGCTATGGTAAACATCTAAGAATATAAAGAAGTCATGCATACACAACTAAAACCTTTATCGGTGAAAATCCTACTTCCTACAGGTAAAATATATTGTCATTATCTAATATATTTAAATGAGTAATATATATGTGTATACTCGTAATCTGAATCTCGGCAACGGCTCCAACGAATTCCATGAAATCAAGTATTGCCGGGGCGTTAAATCGATCTAGCTAGGTTTCATTTTTAATAAAATTTGTTTTATCCGTGTTTTCAAATATTCAAATGTTTGTCTCGTAGGCCCGTTTGGATATTTATCTATGTGACAAAATTAGGGATGGAAACAAAAGAAATTGGTACATTGCGAATCGACTATCAAACAATAATACCGAGCAAAGCCCAGTTTCAAGGTACCAACTGTAATATTCTGCATGGACTGCCACGCTGGTTTAGCAGTTACCGTATACAACCACCGATCAAGAGGTCTCGGGTTCGATTCCCGGATCAAGTAAATAAGTTTTCCTGGTTACAGAAATGCTTAATAACAGGGTGGAGTTAGGAAGCTGGGGTCTTAAACCCCGTGCCTCGGAGAGCACTGTCTTATACTGTTAAACTGTTTACTTTTAAATAATAATCTCTCTCCATAGTACTAAGCTGCCAAAAAAATTATAACCCACCTCCTAGTGTAGCTTTCATAGTAAATGGACTCATAAAACATGGATGAAACCAATACAAAAATAAAATCTACCAAACACGAGTGAGGGAACAGAGAGTGCACCTGTTTTGAGACTGAAGAAATCAGCTAGGAGCACATCATACATGCGTACCAATTCTGTACTCTAATTTAAATATATAATAAATCTAAATCGATAATTTATATTTTATTCACGTAAATTGGATTGTCCCACTGTCATGTTGATTACAAATTCTTAGGGTCGTCCTATAGCGGTGTCTTTTAACCATAGTCATGTATTCATTGTCCCTACCTAAAATTTATTCAATATTACTATTAGTGCCGTGTATTTCGAATATTAATTTGTGAACTCATTTATCCGTGGCTGTTAATAAGTGCTAAATCCACCATTAATATGGATAAAAATCACTAGTTATTATACAGAAATAAATATATATGATGAGTGCGAGACCGGAGGCCCATTGATGCAGGGGTGGCAGTTATCGTGGTAGCTGTGTGAGCCTTACACTGCCACGATGACTGTCATGTCTTACGTGCCCAAGCGGGGCGTGAAAAAGCATCTGACTACGCCGCCACAGTGTGGGTTAACATACTTCATTGTCTGCTTTTGCAATGAGTATGGTGACCACAACTCTTGAATGCAAAGAAAAAGGAAATGATATAACACTCTTCACAACCACGCTATTCTTAGTTTATATAGTTTATTTCTTCTTATCATAATAATAATGATAACACTAAACGACGATAAATGTGAAAATTAATAATAGGCGACGAAATTTAATAGTAGATAAGAGGTGTATCAAGACCATAGAAAATGAAGATCAATTATCTCTGTCTACCTCTCTGGAAAATACTTGTTACTTTATGTTATGCTAGACGTGAAAATACAGCAGGACCTTTTTAATCTGAACGCCGAAAATTTACCCTCCGTTCGGATTCGTGGAGCGTTCGGATTATAGTATGTTAGGAACTATAGATAGGTATATGTATATGGTACATACTTTCCTGAAATACAACAAATAGTATTGCAAAATATTAATTAGTATATACTTATTCAAAAACATATAAACAATAACAAACTGTTTTAAAGGAATCCTTTATTTCAGTTTGTCAGATTTTAATGAGCAACTGGCGAGAAAAGCGAGCGGGTATGGGCCGTTCGGATTATAGAGGGGTTCGGATTAGACGTGGTTCAGATTAAAGAGGTCCTGCTGTATAGTTAACATTGTGAGAAAAATGTGAATAATAATGAACCAATAATAAAAAATGACAGTACGTGATTAACAAACGTGTAATTCATGGATATATTGATTAAATGAGTCTCAATAATTATATATGTTGATTATATATACAACACAAAGTTTTTATTAGTTTATTAAAAATATGCTTTCAGTTTCATTGAATGTCTTATTGGAACGAAGTTCCTTACGGCAGGCTTGGAGGGGATAGGGATTTCGCTGCGGGACCGAACTGAAAAAAATGTGATAGTAAAACCGTAAGAAAAAATCCGTGGCAAAAGTGCGTGGAATAAATCTGTGGAAAAAAGTGCGTGGAATAAAACCGTTAAATGAGACGTGCGCAGGCGCGAAAGCGCGTCATGTGTGCTACGTTTCATACTATCTATCACGTACTTAACATTCGTACTATTTCTACCTCTTTTTTCTATTTTTCTATTTCTATGTAATTTTTAATTAATAATAATGTTGACAAAAAAAAATAAAGATACATATTTTTTTGTTATTTCAGTTGAAATTTGAATTACGATGTTTTTTTTATTTTAAGGAATTTATTATTTTATTATTTTAAGGAATTTATTATTTTATTATTTTAAGGAATTTATTATTTTATTATTTTAAGGAATTTATTATTTTATTATTTTAAGGAATTTATTATTTTATTTCCTAAAATACTGAATTTCCTAAATACTTTCTTGTACTTAAATAAAAACTAATCAGCAAAATTTAAGAGAAAAATCAAGAAAACCTACATAAAATTGAGCACGATTTTTTTTGCAAATTGTGTCGATTCCTCATTATCCGAAGGAACTTCGTTCCTACCTGGTGTCCCACGACACCATTCATTTTTATTTAAGAGGTTGGTTACTTATTGAGAATCAAGGATGAGTCTTTGTCATCAGTGAAAAGATTCTAGAAGTGAGAAAACAATGCATGTTTACACCATTCCTTATATTAGAAAGTAAATTCAAGCAAAGAAAGCACGTTAACATTTTTATTCCTAAAATGAATATTGTAATGTTTTTTCTATTTTTGTCACTTTGACATTTATATATTTATACTAGCTTACCCCCGCAACTGCGTGAGGGCATTTAAATAGATCTGAATTTATCCTGCCGACGACAATATTGTGTTTTTTTTTTCATATTTTCTTACTGTTCGAACTTTACCTGAACATCCACAAATGTTTAAAAACTAAAATTAGCCAAATTAGTCCAGCAATTTCCGAGTTTTAGTAGGACTAACGAACATCAATCTAAGTTACGCTATATGATCCTATCCTATGTTAGAAACGTATTTAATTAATTTCATTTTAAATGATCGGTTACTTCACAGGTACTAGAGAACCATATTCAATCTGATGGTACTATATCTATAAATTTGAAATCAAAAGACATTTAAACGTGTCGAAAATGAAAAATAAAAACCATTGATATTATAATAGATTTTTATTTATTGGTTTACTAGTAATTATTATACTAAAACATTCGTACAAAATAAACAGTGATAAATCTTAACCTAAGTACACAGCTTATGAATGTTAATACCACATGCATATCTCAAATCAACCTATCGCCATCCACTGCTGAACGAAGCTCTCCCACAAGTAACGCCAACCATCCCGGTCTTGGGCAATTCGCATCCATCCGCTGCCAGCCACCCTATTCAAGTCGTCGGTCCATGCATATATTATAATGTATAATATGAAAAAAACTTATTTACAGAGATCCAAAAAACGAGGCAACAAAGTCAAATTTCTATCTACAGTATCTTCCCCTATCAGAGGCTGTAATCAGTACACAGTAATTCGACAGTAAGATCGTGGACGCGGTTCTTAAATCATAGAGAAGTTGTGTCAAATACGCCTATCAGATTACTGTAGTGATTATATTTCTTACAAAGCCGTGATACAGGAGAGTTGGAACCTAAACTTGACCTTAATAAAAAAAGACAATGTAAGAGAATAAATGATTTTCTGGCATATTTGTGAGGAGTATTGCATTTAAATTTTAAAAGTAGATTTGGGCAATCATGTGGAGAGAACGAGTGTCATATCCCTCCGACACGAAGGGAGAATCCTCCGACCAGGCGAGGTGATCATACCTGGCGGGCCACGACCCAACGGTTGATGTCAGGATGTTGCACATATGCTAATTGCCACACGAATCTCTATATAGCGATACAGGATTAGTAGTTGCACCGTAGTTCATTACATTCATACGTTGCGTTCATACTTTGTCGTAGTTCGATGTATCTTCACTAGATGGCGCTGTTGTATATTTTTCTTTGTGTTGTAATGTAGAAGCCGCCACAAATCATTTTTATTGCTTAGTATTTGAAATAAAAATAACAAATCAGAGGAGTTTCTACATTTTTCAAGGAAGTCAATTTTGAAATATTTAAAGCGTTTTAGGTAGCTTGGTTGTTTTGGCGCAATACCCATAGAGTACGCAAGGTGATTCAGGAAACGCTTTTTAATTCGTTCAACTCTGCACGAGGACACCAAACCACGACTAGACTTAGATAGTATTTAATAAATTGCAACACGCATAAGAATATTTATTTTAGTTGTCAGGCAACGAGTAGATCATGCCCTTTTCAAAGTGGTCCTTATAAAGGGTAAGTTAATCCATCTGAAGGTATTTTGTTCCTACTATCAAAGAAAAACCTGAATCTTATAAATAAATATGTCCCGTAACTATCTGTGGTATTTCGTATTCCGTAAACCAAATGAATACACACGAAATATTATTTCATCACCAGAGATATTTGTCCAGAGATTTATTCGCCTTTTTTCTAAACAAACAAAACAATAAAAGCTCTCAATCTCACTGTTAAAATTAAAAAAAAAACTGTAATGAAGAAATTACTTCTAATAGTTAAAGTATTCGAGTAATTTACTGATTGTACAATAACTTGAACATAATAATGTTAATTATTTATTTGAACGTACGAGTATTTCCTTTCACCGCTTGTAATCGGTGAAATTGTTTACGCAATCGTACGTACATGTTTTACAAACTAAGCGTATGGGAACGAATCAGATGTCTTGAGCTGCGATACAAGTCTTTAGTAAATGATATGCCACTATTGGTAACTACACACTGAAAGAATATCAAACGCTACTATACAATACATATAAAAAAACCGTAAACGAATTCATGCAGTTTAAAAATAATTCGATTTTCAAAAAATTACACTTAAGTCAAGATTAATCATATTAGACCTTATTCTGTATATTTAAATAAGACCAAACGAAACGTTTACCCGTTTAAATATAAAAAAAGTTGTTAATCAGTATACATATGACAAGGCTTTTGGTAGCCGACACAAAAAATCACCGGAATTATACCTTTTTCTACCAAAAGAGAGAATTCGACGGATAACAATTCAAGGTTGTGTTATAGCAGCGGCTAAACACATAGCTTCAGGGTAGTAATCCGAGCTCAACCTGTACCGCCAACCTTGTATTACTACTTTTACATTTTTATCACAAAAAGTCATAAAGTAATCCATTACAACTATATAGTAAGTAAAAACTGAACGACGCCCATTGTTCAGGCACCGTTATCGGTTGAACGGTAGACGAACCAACCCGGAGAGTATAAATATAAAAAAAAACGCAAGGACGCTGCTATTTATAACTTTTCGATGTGCTCGAGTGAATGTCTCGGTGTTGCGTAGCATACTTACGTGTTTATTTTGACCGACATTTCAGTGTTACCAACTTGGGGATTTCCCTTAAAATTAAGTACAAACACCGCTTTCTAGACTCGTAGACTAATAACAGTTTGTACTATGGATTCTATACTAGCTTCGTCTCCTATTGCCTAAGGCTAGTTGGAATAGAATTCAAACATAGATTAAGCTCACATTTCTACGTACAACCGTAAAGGGCCATGGTGGAGATGACCGGAATGATACCACAGCCTTACAGAAAACTTTTTCTTTGTTTTTTACCAAGTGAATGACGTTACCGGATCCCAAAACCCCTATCCGCCTTTTTCTGGTGGAGATGAGACTCAAAAGACACCACTTCTGTGACTCAGTTACTGATTTCTATGAGAGGAGGTGACCCAACTGCTTGTTTGCCTCAGTATCATTATAATCATCATTTCATCTGCTTCTACAGCTGCCCGCGTACCATACAAAAATGTATTTTGTACAAAATAATAAAAATAAGGTTAACATGAATTTAAATTATTTTGAAATTATTGGACACAGTAGCGCTCTCAAACACGTGTCATAAACTTAACGATGTTTGCATCATCAAATTAAATTCATCATTAAAACTATATACTCGTAAAACTTATCAGCCAATAGACGCAATGTGGGCATGTTTCATTCGAAGCCCGATTATAGTCACCGTGTTGAATCTTCGTAATTAGGCTAACGGGCAAATTGTACACATACTTATATATAATACATACGAGTACAATAAATAGCAAAATGGTGGTGCTGATAAATAAAATAATATTGTATACAGATGTTTGTATTTATCTATACTATACTGTTCACTTGTTTATACATAATAAGTGTGTATATACTTACGTTCTGTGAATACACTGAAATTTATATTAGACCTGTGGCGATGTATACAGTTGAAACAAAGACTACTACAGTGCCATCTTTCGAAGATACACGGAACTACGAACTAAATAATCCTATATCGCCAATATCCAACATAGAAGTTCTCGTCATCAACAAACTTTTACAGTCCACTGCTGGACATAGGCCTCTCCTTAGCAAGGAGGTTTTGACCTACTATACCACGCTGGCCAGACGGGTTGGAATAGGGTTTGTTTCAAGTTTTCCTTTTATTTATAATGACGTTGTCTTGTATAGTTGGTCCCTTAGTCGCGTTTTACTACACCCATGGGATGAATAGGGGTGGTAACACAATGTATTCTTAATCCGTCACCACACGGACAAGTTCTCGTGCAAGTGGCATGTATACAACATCCCAACATCAACGGTTGGGCCGCGGCCCGCCGTTCATGACCACCTCGCCTGGTCAGGAGATCTTCCCTTAGTGTTGGAGGGACATGACGTCCGCCCTTCCACATCTCTACAAAAATGAATATTTTAAGAGACAATTTTTACTGGTATTAGAAGTTAGAAATGAAAAATCAAATTTCTTTAGATTGTTCGATAATTTTGTTCAAAGATAAGCTGGAAGGGATGGTCATGTCATGAGCGATAAGCCTGCAAGTCACAAATATACGTTATCTATTTTTAATTACTTCCTAAACGATATACAATAGAGAGAAAAGATATTTATTTCAGTATATATTTTACTATAAAAGCCTGAAAATTGGTTAAGATTAGGTTTTACCAGTCAATCTTAAGATTACCCGACACGAGTTGGTCAATGTAAGAGTTTATAGAAAAGGTACATTTTTTTCGGGCTTTTACTCGTAGAATTCAGTACTTACTTGGTTTTACTACTCATAGTTTTGGAAATAAAATAATCTAACAAATTATTCAACAGTTGTTGAATAATATATATAATATAGTTATATAGAGGATCTGGGCGTTAATGATCACTGTTCTAACCTTTTTTTTTTTTTTTTTTTTTTTTTTAACGTGTGGAAACCCCCTCGGGCCGTCACCCCACCGGGGTTTACGGCGGGGTGGTGTGTCGGAATCGGACCGACTAAAACCACACGGTGTGCCACTCTGCGCCTGAGACAGGAGGGATCCGGGAACCGCTGCTATTACGACATCCAGATCTCTCCTAGCGCCTGCCCGCCAAAGCGGGCACCATCTGCGGATAAACTCTCTACATAGGCGACGTACGGCACACGCGGACGTCGCCTCCTCGCGGCTGGCCATTATAGCGGGTGGAGGGGAAAACCCGTCCCGTCCACCCGCGGCCACACTCAAGGCGGCATGAGGCGCTGGTATGCACGCCTCCGCCGCCCGGCTCGCCGGCGGCGAATTGGGTCCGAGCGGATATCGTCCTCCCGGGCCTTCTCCGCCGCCTCCTTCCGCGAAATTACGTCTTCGCAGAAGGTTGCGACCGCGGTAAAACAACTGTCGCTACCGGCCATGGAGCGTATGACGGCCGGTAGCGAGAGATCTCCTCCAATAACTGCAGTGAGGACCCCACGCTGCGCCGCCCAGGCGGAACAAACCGCTAGCGTGTGCTGAGCCGAGTCCTCACTGCAGTCGCAGTGGTAACAGGCGGGACTCAATTCCCTCCTGGCGACCGAGTGCAGATACTTCCCGAAGCAACCATGCCCGGAAAGGACCTGCGTCAGTCGGAAGGAAAGGGTCCCGTGCTGCCGTCCTGCCCACTCGGTGATGACCGGCTGGAGAGCCTCCACGAGGGCAAAGCCAGCACGTGGAGTCTCCAACCGGAATGACCAACGAGCCATCGTGGCTCGACGAGCGGCCTCACGCCACTCGCGTATTTCCTCGGGCGGGGGCCGTATGCCGCTACCCGCCCGGAAGTCAGCCGTCCGCCGATAAACTTCGGCGAGCACTTCCGCCTCCAAATCCCACGGGGGAGTTCCGGCCAGGACGCACGCCGCCTCCGTCGATACGGTGCGGTAACCGCGTATGGCTCTAACCGCCAATATCCTCTGAGGGCGCCAGAGGCGAGCCCTATTCTGGGCGGTCAGAGCCGCCGCCCACACCGGTGCACCATACAGCGCCATTGATCGAACAACCCCCGTGTATAAACGTCTCGTCGCGACGCTGGCTCCACCCAAATTGGGCAGAAGTCGCCCAAGAGCAGAAGCAGCGCCAACCAGCTTTGGAGTAAGCTGTCGGAAGTGCTCGTCGAAGAGCCACCTACCGTCGAGGATTAGGCCCAGATACTTCATCTGGGCCTTAATCGGTACGAGGACCGAATTGACAACGATAGAGGCACCGGGGGGTGGACCACGACGGGGCCCATGAAACAAAAGGGCTTCCGTCTTATCTAGGGCCACCCGTAAACCCAGCGCCTCAATGCGCCCGACCACCAAAGAGACTCCCACGGTGGCCAGACGCGCCGCCTCTTGAAAGTTCGCCCCCCGGGCCGTGACCAATGTGTCATCGGCGTAACAAATTACGCCCAGCCCGGGGGGAAGACGACCTCGAAGGGCCCAGTCGTATCCCATATTCCACAGGAGTGGTCCGAGGACGGACCCCTGTGGAACACCGCACGACATGGGCCGCCGCCTCAGAATACCATCTCGGTCCTCGTACACGACGGTACGCTCCTCAAGATAGTCTGCCACAAGCCGCCTCAGGTACTCGGGCACCCCGTGGTAGTGGAGTGCTTCCCTGATGCAGCTAAATGGCAGACTATTAAATGCGTTGGCGATGTCCAGCGACACCGCCAACAGCACGCCGCCACAGCTCACCGCCTCTTCGGTAACGGCCCTCAGGCGCAGCACAGCATCGACCGTCGAACGCCCCGCCCGAAAACCAAATTGGGCGTCCGACAGATCGGGGCCCACCTCGCAGAGGTGCCGGACGATGCGGGCAGAGAGTATCCTCTCAAACAGTTTACCCGCCTCGTCCAGCAACACAATGGGCCTATAGGCCGCCACCGAATCGGTAAGCCGTCCCGGCTTCCTTAATAGGACCAGCTTCCCGCTTTTCCAGCACTCAGGGAAGCGTCCGGACGACAAGCTAGCGTCCAAGACCTCCCTGAGGCGGTCCGACATGTGGTCGAGGGATCGTGCCAATACTCGGGCAGGTATCCCATCTGGCCCAGGGGCGGTGTTCTTAGAGCGAATCCGTAGAACAACCGCCCCCACCTCCGATTCCCTAACGGGCGGAATATTGTCCTCGTTCCCCCCGTCGTCTCTGGCCATGAAGACCATCGACGGGGGTGTGTGATCCACCCGCTGCGGGAAAAGGCCCTCGACCACATCCCGCAGGAAGCTGGGCTGGAGTGTCTCTGTAAGGGGGGGGCCCGACGTGCGGAGCTTTTGTCGCGCCGCACGATAAGGGCGACCCCAGGGGTCACGATCGAGACCCTCCAACATCTCCTTACGCTTAATTTCCTTGGCGCGGCTGATGGCCAGCTTCAGAGTTTTCCGCGCCTCTCGGTACTCCTCATGAAGCTGGTCTTCCCCGCCCTCTTCGCGGTGTCGCCGCCGACCACGGGTGTAGGACCTCCGGGCACGAGTACAGGCCGCGCGGAGGTCCGCCAACTCCTGGGACCACCAGTAAACTTCCTTCCGTGGAGGCCGACAACCTCGTATGCGGGGCATGGCCGCATCGCAGATTTGCGTAATCGCATCGCGGAAACGACCAGCCCCCATGTCGACCTCCTCGACTGGAGCCTGCGGAGACAGCCAAGAGTGAATAATGGCTGCCTCCTCCAGTAGGTCCCCATTCAGTTTGGCTATAGCCCACCGCGGAAAGCGAGAAGAACGCCGCGCCGCGTGACCCCTACTGGGGCCCTGGGAGCGGGAGAGCTCGAATCGGATATAGAGATGATCCGAGAGCGTCTCAACCTCTTCCAGGACACGCCAGTTCCTTACTCGTGCGGCGAGGGCAGGGGTAGCGAACGAAAGGTCCACTATCGACCCTCCCTGCTGTCGCACGCACGTGTTGGTGGAGCCCCTGTTTAGTAAACAGAGGCCCACCGAGGCCGCCCACTCCTCTACGGCCTCGCCCCTAGCGTCCGTCCTGGGGGAACCCCACGCAATGGACTTTGCGTTGAAGTCCCCCAGCACTAAGACGTGCCCAGACGTTAGACGCCGCATCGAGGTTTCCAAGTTGTTAAGGAAAACCTCGAAGTCGTTCAAACTCCGGTTGGGGGAGAAGTATACACCATATACAGTGATCCCCCCCCACTCGGCAGCAACATATCCAGTGCCCTTGTCTCTTAGCGACAAGGGCGGGGAATGAGCCGCCGTGGAGCCGACGACTGCCACGGACCCGTCCCGGTCACCCAACCAGTTTGGCCGGGGAGGAACATAATAGGGTTCCGCGGCTACGGCAACACCGATCGACCACTGTGCCATGGTTTGCAGAAAAAGGTCCTGCGCCGCGGCACAGTGGTTCAGGTTAGTCTGGACAAGGAGGTTGGAGACTTGGGCCATTACTCGACCGTCTCTACAGCCTCCTCCATGGGCGACGGTATAGACGCACGAACGACGTCAGAAGCAGCCTGGGCCGACTGGCTAGCCCCTGACGCCTGCCGAGAACTGCGGGGAGGTTTGCAACCCCCCTGCCCAATCTGGTGATTGGTGGGTTTGTTACCCGCCGCACACGCGGGGCAGTGAGGGGCAGCAGAACAATCTGCCGCCTTGTGCCCCGGTCGACCGCAGCGGAAACATAATCCGCTGCAGTCGAAACAACTGACGCACTTGGCGCGTGTGTGCCCCGATGCCAGGCATTTGTAACACCTCATCGGTCTCGCCGCCAGGACTGTGATCCTAGCGCTCACGAAACCGATGAGCAGCCTGCCGGCGTCGCCCAACATTTTGGCCGACGCTACGGGACAGCTGACCCACACTGCGCCAAGTCCTCCTGGACCGGGGCGGATGGTGCCGACCCTAATGTTGTCCGTGTTGCAACCCGTCTTCTCTCTTACTGCAACACGGACATCCTCGGCCGTTATGGAGTCGTCCAGGCCCGAAATGCGCAATTCTGCGCACTTGGTGGGCCTGGCGATCTTGACACCATCCGTAGCCGTAAACATACTTCGCAACTTCTCGGCAATTGTGTCCGCCGTCTTAGCACCTTCAGCCCCAGGGAACTCGAGGACTCGAGCTCCCGTTTGGGCGAGGCGCATTCTGACACCTACTGTCCCGAAATCGCGTGCGAGACTGTCCCGGGCCCTTTTGAAAATGGCCGCGTAGGACAGCCCGCCGCTAGCTGCCTCCGGTGACACGGTGACTACCACGGCCGCGCTTTTAGGCGCCTGTAGTTTGCGCGGCGTCTTTGTGGCAGCCACTGCAGCCGATGGCGCCTGCGGGGTAGAGGCTGCTATTTGTGCAGCCTTCTTACCCCGCTTTCGGGACTTCTTAGCCCCCCCGACTACCTGCCAACCATCCGTGGAAGGGGCAGATGTGGAGGGAGCACTTGTTGAGGTGCCAGATACAGCGGTTGGAGTGGGGAGCGGAGGGAACTCCGCCCCAGTCTTTGCCGCTGTTTTGGGCCCTGACCTCGGTGTGGGCGTCCGGGCTGCTGCCTTGGCCGCCTGCCGTGCCCTCGGAGCAGTTGCAGGAGCAGCAGAAACTGCTGCCGCCGCCGCGTAGGACACGCGACCGGTCGCAACGGGAAGCGATGCTGACCCCGATGCAACCCCCGCTTTATGGCCCGCAAGCGGCGGCCGGACAACAGGAGCTGGTGGCAGCCTTGCCTCCAGGCCAGCCAGACGCCCGTCCATCATGCGCCATACTGCATCGGTTATTTGACGCAGATGGGCATCAGGAATGCCACCGAGGCTGGAAGAGGGGGCAGACTGAGACGGGGACGTGACCGGGTCCTCTGTCGGGCGATGCGCCCGGAATTGGGCGAACTGAGCGCTGAGCTCAGCCACTTGCCCCGTCAGGCGATCGTTGGCCGCCTGGAGCCGAGCCACGTCCCCGATGAGGGTATCCACGACCCCCGCAATAGCGGAAGAGGAGTCCTTAAGGGCTTTCACAAAGGAGCCCTTAAGGTTACTCGACTTGGTGGCCACTTTGTGAATGATGGCCACCGCCGCATTCGCTCTCTCCTGCATGGACGATGGTGTTTGAGGAACTGAATCCTCCACCATCGGCTCCTTTATTTTTAGCAGGAGATCCGCAATCTCCTCCTCCGCCGAAATTTCGCCGTCTGCCCTGAGCCGTCTATAGGCTTCCGCCTTGCAGAAGACGGAGCCTGACGGGGCCGAGATCGGGGTTCGTGACCTCCCTCTGCGGCTGCTTGCTACCTTAGGAGGTAGCATCTCCTGGGATGTATCGCTCTCCTCATCCCTGGAGCGTCCGCGTTTTCGGCTGTCACACAGCTCCGTCTCCATAAAGTCCAACATGTCCGTCCTTACACTAGAGCTTCCACCCGCGGTAGACTTGGAACGTAATCGCTCCGATGTTCTTCGGCTCCCAGCAGTCATAATAACTTCTGGGAGCCCCACCGAGGTAGGCATCCCAACCAATGCTTCCTCGTCGTTGGAAGAGAAGTCGTCAGACCTTTTTTGCTTCCCACCATCTATCTCCTTCTTTCTTTCCACAGTTTTTAAGTTTTGGTTTTTGTTTGATTGAAATTCCATTATTGAACCCACGAGATGGGGAGAATAAATGTCGACCCGGGCAGAGATCCCCAATACCCGGGCAAGCGTAAATTTAAGCCCAACCGAGGGGTCCGCAGGTGCCTCGGCTGGGAGTGCGCTTACGACTGAACTACCCATCAGCCATGCATCCCCTGGTCACGCACCAGAACACGGGATTCGGGGTAATTTTTTATAGAGGTTTTCTTCCTCGCAGTCCGGGCAGCTAAGCCAAGACCCTCGCTCCCGATTGGAGTCGCGAGACTCCAACTCGGGACTACGATATGTCGACGGCGGCAGGGAGACTACGTCTCCTGATGCCTGCTCGGTGGCAGTGTAAGTGCACACCGAGCCCGTCTTACTTTTCCACCGCTGAACGGAGGAACTTCGACCCTTGAAAGGGTCCCACCATCGTGATTTTTTACCGAGGTTTTCCTCCTCAATGCTCCGAAGAGCGAAGAACCAACAGAGGATCCGACGAACACGCCCGCTCTGTTGGACCAAGTCTCGGTCGAATTACCGAAGAAAATGGTTTCCTCTTCGTGCTAGAATATTAGCCGTTGGCAGTGATGAACACCATCACCAACGTTACCAGGGTGCACCACGTGGAGGTTTTCTAGCCAAGCACCCCATCACTGTTCTAACTTAACCTAACCCACTTAACACATAAAAATGTTATGACATGTTTATTTCAACATTTATTGTATCTTAGAGGCAAATACTAAGATCTAACGAGTGAATAGTGGTAATAGTTCGGAATAAACGATGATCATGAAACACTTCGGACTTTTTCCATTAAGAGTCGGTAAATCTTATGATTTGCTGGAAAATCTTAGAGCTAACCGTAGTTCAAGATTATACATGTATGAATAATATAGAAAGGAAAAAAACGTACTAAATGCACTTTAATAACAAAATGCAAAACAATAACGTTAAAATATTCACATTAATATATGCAGAAAGAGATTAAGTTTAGTTAATCTTTAAGTAAATTTTTTTTAGAAAACATTTGTGAGTCGTGAATCTAATCACAAAATTGATTTTAAGTAGAGATTACGTCACCTGAAACAAGATTCACCGATCTATACTAAAGTGAGTGATAGCTTATTACAGATCGATGATTATACCGAAATCTTCACTTAGGTATAGACTTTGCCCGATATGATCTTTATTTACTTGAGACAAGCTGAAGCTAGCCCTAAGGGGTGATTTTCAAAGCGTTTTAGGGCACATAAAATAGTTTTACGATGATTTGTTGTGTGTGATAAGTGTATGATACGTGGAGTAATGGTGGAACAATAATGTGTTATGTTATAAATTCATAGTTATGTTTGCCAAATAAATAATAATAATATTTTCTAATATAATTTGCTGTGTGATACGGAGTAATCATGTCGATAATGCGGCATCGTAATTGAGAACGGACTGTAAGTTGAAATCAATTCTTAATACGAGTTTAAAGTAAATAAAATTTAAAACGTATTCTACAATACGAAAGACGCTTAAGTTTTGATACACCTATAACTTTAAACTTATTTCAGATAATCAGATTTCAACAGATACTTGAAACGTCTTTTAAAATACGGATCTAAATGTCAAAATCAGTCATAAATGAAAATCATTTAATTTTTTGCGAATGACATGATAGTTATCATGTTTTCGTTACTAAAAATAAATGTCAACTATGTCAAACCTTATTTTTTAAATTGGTTAAAACGAGTGCAATCGAATCGTGAATTAAATATGTATATTTACATAAGTCAAAATAAAATCGGCGTCAACGGCAACTCGAGTGGAGACAAGGCCGAATTTTGCCGCTGAAATTTGTTATTTCCTGTGAACTCAGAAAGCATTTTTATATATAGTTTTGTATGTCTTAAGTCGTATTGGCATTGTGCAACTTAATTACATTATACAAAAACTTAA
The DNA here is from genome assembly GCA_949316085.1 of Hypercompe scribonia. NCBI lineage: Eukaryota > Metazoa > Arthropoda > Insecta > Lepidoptera > Erebidae > Hypercompe > Hypercompe scribonia. Next base: position 2,368,952 of record OX438976.1, on the reverse strand, counting down.
ATTGTTCATAACGCAGGTAATATGTTAAGTACGTAAGCAGTACGGTTGGTATTCTATAGTTATTTGACATTCTGACACACCAATTAAACATGGTTGTCATGAACTAACGTGTTTTCTTGAAAGGTTCCTACATTCACACGAAACTAATTAAATGGATTCGCTTTTTGATAATTGATTACTAAATTGTATGAAAGTCTTGTGCAACAGTTTTGGTAGTCTATGTTGCACTGTAGCGTCTAAACTGCTGGCCCAATTTTAGTAAATGAAGTTTCAACAGATTCGTAAAAATGGCCCGAATGACAGACTATATATATTGTATCAAAAAGTTTTACACAGTCGCAGCATTTTTATACTTTTTCTTATTTCTACATGTGAACGGGGTCACTTACGGCCACCCATGGCTACTTATTATTCGACAATCGAACTTGACTTACTGTCCTAGGAGTCCTTCCCCCTACAGTCATCGGAAGAGGGGTTTTGTGCTTTGAGGTTACATTTTCACAAGTTTTCTATCACTGGTCGCCGACTCTTACGTGCATCTATGCACGCAGCATGACTCTCCCACGGTCATCATGCTTTAAATAAAAGATAGTGCTGTGATTTCTTTCTTGGAATATTTGTTCGGATTTATATATTACTAACATACATAATAGGTTATTATCACACACACGCATTCGCGACACGTTCACAAGGCAGTCCTCACTCGCTTATCTCCTTAAAAAAAATATATTAGCTAAGCTTTTCTGTGATGTTTCATCTTGTGTGTGTGTGTGTCAAAGTAAATTTTATTTTCTTTCTTTCTATCAGCTCCATAACACTTATTACTAAAACAAAGCGACGACAATTATGAATCAGAGCGTCTTTACGGCCTGAATATATTAGTTTTATGAACTTTGGTTATTACTCTCAGCTGAAAACAATTATGACCGTAATTTCTTACATATAGTTACTACTTTTCTATAAAGTAATCACTTGTTAACGATCTTCGTGTTAACAATGCAGACATCGGGCTTATGTCTTAGTATTTTATTGTTTGTTTATACTACACTGGTCAAGAATAGTAAAATAAATTGAGGTCAAACGCCACGGTCAAAAGATTTTAAAAAAAAACAAAGAGAGAAACTTAAAAATGTTTCAAAACGACCGCTTAAAGATGAACATGTACTAAATACCCGTCTGTTTGCCTAGTCCCATGATGGGACAATGAATACTTTGTCTTCTCAGTAGTCTCGTGGGATAAGAGACATCAATATTCCATTCCCGTCAACACTATGAGACTAGTGAAGCAGTAGAAAATACTCATGTAAACGAAACTTCGCTTTCATGTGTAGTAGCTTGTTGTTATAAACATATCCTTAATATTATATTAGCTACATCTAATTACACAGTGGGACACATAGGACGTCGGGGTTCCAGAGATTTCCTTTCTAGGGTACACCTGGTTCTACGACTACTGGTACCTGAGACGGCGTGCGGTTTTTGGTCGGTTCGAGTCCGACATAACCACTAGTAAGTGGTATCCGGGGGGATTTCCGCACAGAAAAAAAAAAGTGGGACACGTAGGAACAACAGTATAAGTTTTGTGACGAAGTAACGTTCAATGTTATATTGGCCTTTAAAAGTTTTGCTCCAATAAAATGACCACTATAAGGTAAATATGTACATTATTTATAATAATTAAACTAGTAGACCCTGAGATTTGTATTTTCAAATGATTCTCATGCTGCTTTTGTAAGCCTCTCAGTGATTAGTATTGAGTTCCTTCTACAAATCAACGGATACTTATCGTTAATAAGCCATAGTTTGGTAAATGTGAGCGAGGCTCAACCGGAGCGATATCGCATTCTCACTAACCTGATGTTAAACAGTTCTTTCATTGCTCTTTGCAGAGTTAGTGAATTTACCGGTGCCCAAGTCCTCACCGTTCCCTGTAGATCAGCAATGCACTCGTGAGTCTTAAGTTGCAGATAACTCATCTGAAGAAACGTGCTTAGCAGTAACATCGCCTTGATGTGCACATATTCGTTATCATCTCAGCCAAAATACATCCACTGCTGGATATAGGTCTCCCCTAAGATTCTCCATAACAACCGGTCCAGTGCTGCTCTCATCCAATGCTTTTCTGCGACCTTCATACGATCGCCAGATCACCTTGTGGGGGCCCTACCAGCGTTGGTAAGATTGTCGCAAGAGTGGGGTAGGCAGCGCACAATGTGCCCTGCCCACTGCCACTTAATTTTAGCAATTTTCCGGGCAATATCGGTGATCTAGGTGACGTGATCATTACAGATCTCATTCCGTTGTATAAAATGTAAATTTTGCAGTGACAAGTAGCCACAAGTTCAGTATCTACCGTACATACCTTGAAATCTGATGACCTTGTATAAAACATCCAGGATTAGTGATACTGATCTGCACCATTCCAAACATAGTCTCAAGTGTAAATTACGAAATAATATTAACGATCGACGCCTCACTATTTTATGTATTCGTAGTCGCTTTTAGTTTACGACTGGACGTGTTATGGCATTTGGCCCATAAAATAGTGATTGCGATCTCTAAATATTGTCTTGTGACTCACTGCCGTAACTCTTCGGAATTACAAGTATTCACTTCCGTTACTACTGTCTCGTTGATCTAGTGACTACCGATCAATTCAGATTCGATTCGAATCTGGTCAAAAGTGTTATTTAGCCTTTCTGATTAAGGAAATGCGCGGTAACATTCCAGAGTTTGGAAGTTGGAGTCAATCCCTGTGCCTCGGAGAACATGTAAAGCCGTCGGTCCTGTGCTAGATCTCTCTCTGGTCGTGTCGGATAGCCGTCCCATCGGATTATGAGAGCGAAAGATCAGAGAGTGCATCTATGTTTGCGCATACACCTGTGCGCTATACGAGTAGTATTTCCACGTAGTTGATTGGTCTCTGTTGAGACCTACCACCGTGGCCAAAATCGGCTAGGACAACTTGATCATTCATTTCCAATATTACAAATTAAATTTAATAATAGAATTTCTGTTGTAGGTAAGTCTTAAGTCCCAATGACGATGACGGATGATGAAGGATTGAGTGTCGCGAAGTTAACGTGACACTCCACCGTTCGTTATTTGTAGCTAGCTCGTACCCATACCAAGCCTATGTAATACCTATGTGGGCGATACAAAACTCCGCAAACCTTGCAAAGTTTTGCGCAAAAAAAGACCAAAAACTTCTTAAAGCACGTATTTAATTATTACAAATTAATAAACTCTCTGAAAACTTATCGTCGGGAGTTATCCTTAGCTATTGACAGCTGGTCAGAAGGTGAAAGTCCATAATAAACTGTAAAGCTAAAACTAGTGATTTGTGATAGTAGTTTCTAGGAATTCCTATAAAAATGATTCCGAGCAAGTCAGTCAGGTCTGAGGTCTTCAGCCTCATAAAAAAGTAATTTCTGAATCAATGCATCAATCTTTGATTGAGGTTTAATATAAAATATCTGTTGATTTCTATGTGTGATGTTCTTTTTAGTTTAGAGTAAAAACAAGTTGGCTTCATCTAACCTCTTCTAACGATACGTACGTTGGTCATCTAACTTCGTAAACCGTGATGAGAAATGGCTGAGACCTTGGATAATAATCAAACTGGAAACTGCAGCGTCACGTGAGCCTGCAGTCTAGTACTTGGCTTGGAATCACTTCAATACTATCGAAGAGAACCACGTAGTTATTTTACGTTCTCTTTAGAAGGGACGATTAAAAATGTTCAGAACTCAGTTCACCTTTACTTTTCAAAGCAATATCATGTGATTAATTTCACTAACAATATTTAACCTTGTCTCTTAATGTTTATATACGAACTATCATTTCACAATACTAAATAAAAATTGAAACAAAATTAACAAATTTTTATTTTCTATTTGTCGACAGGCATGAAAATGACTATGTCCACGACACCTACAATGAGCGCTCGTGTTCATCGAAAAGTAATGCGGGCGCCGCACAAACGCGCTCACCCCGGTAAAACGCAGCACCCCGGCAAAATGGTGCATCATCCCGGCAAATTGACCCACTTAGGCAAATTCGGCAAACTCACTCACTACGCTCACAGTCACTCTTTGAGGCCGCCGGAACCTTGTGAGAACAGTAACGACAGTGGCTTAGGACCTGATGCAGTAAACAGGTAAGACTTGGCGTTCGCTAACAGCACTTGCTTTGTGATGCTATGTTATTAATTAGCTTGGAAGGGCACCGCACTGTTAACTGTAAACCCGCTGACTGGTAACAGTCGATATCATTGTTTGTCTCAGACATACTAATACTTACTCTTAGTAACGTTATTTTTTCTCTGCTTCTGAAGTTTAAAAATACGTAATAGTAAATCTTTGTAATAAACTAAAAATAAAGAAAACTCACAACTTGCGCGTTTAAACTCAAGGTTTTCCTTTTCTCGTTTACTTTTATTAATAGTATTAACATATTAATATATATGTACATATGCAATATATTATATATTTTCTTAAAGAATTAAAAACTTTTTATTATTTCATTTTTAGTTTTTTTATTCAGAAAAACAGTAAAAAGCGGTCAGTGCTTATTTAAAATAAATTCTTTAACTTTTATTTCATTAATTAGCCAACTTAAAGATGATATATCATTAAAAATAAAAAAAAAATAGAACAACGTAACAGTCCCCATTATCATAACGTTCACAGAAGGCTGGCAACAATAATTAATTGAATCACGGTACTTATTCCTCGTTGTGGAGAATGCCATTCCTCTTGTTAACAGGAATATTGATGTCTGCATTAACACTGGTAGCTTAAGAGAACAGGCATTAGCCTTGGGTATCTTTTGTATTAATAATCATGTAAAATGTAAATAACAAACCAGATGTGCAAATGTATTTTTAAACTTAACAAATATGTACTTTTTAATTTTTAAAGATTTCATTCAGTCATTGATACAATAGACGAATCTTATAACACAGTAAACATCAAAATCCACTAAACCTTCAGGATACAGAACGTGCTGAAGAAATATTCATACGAACATACACTATCGTATTCACAACATATGATGTGAGTATAAATCGCGCTTGAAATAAATCAATATCTATTAGCATCAGCCTCCGAATAGTTTGGGTAAAAAATAAAATATTGTCCAATAGGAAGTAACTAAATGCATTTATTTTTTAAAAACATAGTTATTCCACGTCTTCATCTCAGCTCAAAAACATCCGCTACAGGACATACGGCTGCAAATAACATTTCAAATAATCACATGAAATTACTTTCTCGATAGTATTTAACTTAAAACCTCAGCTTATCTTACGATCAGAAGTTTAAAGACAGACGCGCGCTATGAACTAGCAGATAAAATCACTTAGGTTGCTTTGAAGCGTTACAACAGGTGTTTCGTTCTTTCATTGAACATTGAACGCGCTTGACCAGAACGTCCAGTATAAAAAGATCGAACGTTGTCGCCGCGCATCACCACGTAGCAAAATCGCATAGTAAGCCTAGCGTGACATCTACGATACTGTCATCATATTATTGTATAGTCATATGTTACGCAAATTCGACCTTCAGGTCTACGATGCACGTACTCACGTTCTGCGCGTACGGACACGTCCTTATCCAACTATAAATTATTTTATCGCGAACCAGATAAAGATCTACGAAATAATGAAAAAATTATAGCTTTAGGTTACAAGTGAATGCGTAATGAATTTTAATACTATTTTAATGTTGTTAACTAACTCTAACCGTTGCTGAATGGAGTTTATGATTATCAGCGCACACATGGGTTGTATTAGAGCGTACGAGGACTGATCTACGCCTTTAACACCTTGTCTGCTTGCTTTCATAAAAATAAATAATATTGTCTTCTAGAAAACCATCATACATAGAAAAAAATAGCTTTGATTTCCTTATTACATAATGTAATATTTTCTTTCTACGTTTCTGGATAATAATGAGTTACGATTACTTATATATAGAATATATGAGTAGTGCTACTAGAAGTATGTAAGGCAATGCTACTGCTGAGGCTTTTACAGAAGTTTCTTTCTCAATTTTAATAAATCATGAATTCATATTTAAAAATAATGATTACTTTAAGCATTTAATTATATATACGTCATAAAACAAAGCATGAAACTAGAAAGGTTTCTGCTTTCGTCATTAACGAAAAGGAGCGTGACGATTGACTTGATTTCTTAATTTAGACAACTCTAGGCCCTTTTGTTAATTTATAATTTGTATGAAAAAAAACTTTAGAGCTAATTGGTCAGTTCTCATGGTGAGGAAGAATTTCAATAAAGAATGTTCAATTATCCGACGCTTACAAGTTTCTGTCAGATCGCGAATACCAGTCCATCAATGCGCAGAACAAACGATATTCGTTTCCCATTATCATATTAGGGTATCACTACGACTGATTCGCTTCAGTTTCATAGCAATTGTTGAATTTCTAATTTAGCATACATACAAATAATATAGAATAATGCTAGCTGCTCAATCGGCAGCCATTTCTTAGGGACGTAATACATAACTCTGATTGAAACTTAAAATACAACCCATAATTAAAATACAAAATTGTATTCTTCTCTACTATAAAACCTTCAAGCCTAGAAACTCATTGATAAAAGTTAAAATCCATCTGGGCAGTCGTAAAAAGTGCTTTTATATATGTAACACCTTGAAACTGAACTAATCTTATTTTCTTTAACGAATTATAAATTGGATACGTAATAAACGATCTATCATAAGAGACACAGAATATCACAACAGATCTCCTGCAGTCAATTCCTAGATATAATTGAAGGCGGCGACTGCTAGATTGGACAGAGGCTCAATTTGTTTCGATCATCTTAACGAGACTTTTATAGAGATATTTCTTTTACATTATACAATTTATACTTCGGATTCATTTGTAAGATCGCAAACGCACTGCTACCATGTGCTCTGATGTATATTTTTGGCACGCTTCAATGCACGTGGGCCGCCGACAATTTAACACTTTATCGCTACGCAAATTCGTTACTATAACAAAAGCAATAAACATTTTACTTTCGAGATCTCAATCGGTTTGAAATGATAAGTAGTTGTTTTATCTGTGCCTCAAGAGCTTAACTGCTTGCGGTTCACTTGCTTTTTGAACAGTGGTAATAGATTCTAATTGTTTTGTGAAAGAAAGGAGAAATTGGAATTCAACTATTTGCTCATATGGCAGCCTACATCGATTCATTTGATCTCGGCCTTCATTTTCATACGTAATAGCATTGTGTGAGGAAATAACATCTCAACGGCAGAATGTCAGAACATGGCCAAACGTCAACTGCGAACTAACAGCACTCGTGTTGGCTTAACTTCAAAATTTAACTAAAGCCTGATGGCATCTGCAGATTATCGGACACTTTGGAGGAGTGGGAACATCCGGATTCGAAACGGCGACGCGGCGAGACCGAGGCTGAGGTTAAACTAGAATGCGACGACGCCAACGATGCGTACGCATTCCCCACAGGCGCAGCGGGTACGGCCGAGAACGCGTGCGCACCCGCACCCGTTCCGCCCGACGCTACGGCACCATCCATTCCCGTTCCCGTGTATGTTGATTTTTGTTAGATAATTTCGAGCATAACAGGTAGGAAGTGTCCTGAGTTCAGATGCTAAATTTAAAAAGTTTTAACATAAAATGGTTCTTTATTTTTTTGGGTTCCTGGAGACTCCAGGGTGTCCATGTTAAACGTGATGGTGCTGATATTGGTTACTAGTTGAAACAACAACAACACTACATATCACACCGTGCATGATAACCGCATGTAATTGTACTGCATCGTACATGTATATACAAGTGTACCGCACTGGTGGTTACTTACAAATGCTAATGTCGCTTAATGTTCATTATTGTTCATTATTATATTTTATATTCCCCCAAATAAACTTCAAAGGCCTTGTCCAGTTGTTATCTACTAATCAATCCTTTAATGTTCTTGTTTTTTAAACGACCAGCTATTTTGTCAAAATCTTTATTATATTAAATCTTATAGTGTCAATAATTGATTACAGAATGAGACCAGGTTGCAGTATATCTAGTCCAAACGTAGTGGAAACACCTGGAAAAAGGTTCCAAGACCCCTATAGATCGTGTGGAAAATTGGGGAACGGAGGCAAACTTGCTAATAAATACCCCGGAGGAAAACTCGTTGGTTCGGGAGGTAAAATAGGTGGCAAATTAAGTGGCAAATACGGAGGCAAGCTGGCACAAACAATGGCAAGGCGAAGAGCTTTAGCAGCAATGGCTCAAGGTGGGAGACCAGGTTTAGCGGCTCCCTTGTCGTGTAGATCGAGGGATGGTACAGCAGAGCTACAGATATTGTGCCAGCCCGAGACGCAACATAGAGCGAGGTACGTACTAAGTGTTGTTCTTTCTATCCCAGTAACCTCACATTGTACAACACTTGGTCTGATCCAGAAATTGTTGTCCTGAGTGTGTGGTTCTTGTGAGTCATATATGTAAGTCCTCCGCAACGCACGATATATATATTCCTAGTGCCTAGTGATTTGTCATATAAAACAGCTGTAGAGTCACCACAAATGTATAGCTACGATACTTTACCATTTCAGATACCAGACTGAAGGCAGCCGAGGTGCTGTCAAAGACAACTCCGGGAATGGATTCCCAATAGTCAAATTAGTTGGTTACGATAAACCAGCTGTACTCCAGGTAAACGAAAATGCTATGTAGCCTTATGCGTATGTAACTATCCAATTTTCTACTATTATTTCATAATATCAGATGTTCAGAACAAGAGCAATATTCTTCAAGACTAGTATTAGCCCAACGTTAGTTGTACATATTTCAAAATCAAAGATTTAGTTTTTGATATGTCAAAAAAACCGACAAACCGGCAAAATTTAAAAATTGTATTTTTTGCTTAGGTATACATAGGTACCGATACAGGGCGGGTGGCGCCCCATATGTTCTATCAAGCGTGCCGTGTCTCTGGCAAGAACTCCACGCCTTGCAAGGAGCGTAAGGAGGACGGAACCGTCATCATAGAGATAGACCTCGAACCTGCCAAAAACTGGCAGGTGACCTGCGACTGCGTCGGCATCCTCAAGGTATTATTGATTTTTACAAACTAAATCATCTCTTACATACAAAATTTAGCTCAACTGAATTGGAATCAGTTGGAAATTGTTGCAGAGGTGAAACACATATCCAAATTTCGCCAGATGCGTTTTTGCGCTGTACTAAATGTTACCAGACGCTGTTGCCATCTATCGCATACGCTTCCAGTCCGCATGCTGCTATGGAAAATTATGTAGTAGAACACTTCCAGGCAAGTTCACACAGATCAGAAATTGAATTCAGGACCTCAAGATCACAAATATAACTATACCACGATAACCGTGAGTTAAGCGTTGAGGATTCATTTGACACAAAAATCGGAACGCAACATTAGGATATTGACTTGTGTTAAAAATAGTTGAGAGTCTGCTGAAGTAGTCTCTCATCATCACCAACAATCTTTACTAGTCGACTGTTGGACGTGGACCTCCTTAACGAGAAGGTTTTGGTCTACTATACCACGCTGGTCCGCTACCAGCTTTCACGGTGGTATAGGATTTTGTGTCAAGTTTTCTTTCTCTCTGTAGTGCTGTAGTCCTGTGTAGTTTGCTGCCTTAGTCGATTCTTACAGCATCCGTGGGTAGAATAGAGGTGGTGGTTTATCTTCTCAAGCTGGTATTCTTAAACTGTCACCACACGCAGCAGTCTGTAACCATCACATATCAAATGATCTTTCCTGCCTAATGCAAAAAATTGTGAATAACACAACTCCGTAATATGTGTACTGGAATTACCTAGATTTTCCTAACTGTTTGAAAAACCGTGTTTAAATTTACAGGAACGAAACGTGGATGTGGAACACAGATTCGGCGAAGCCCTAGGAGGCACGACGGCAAGTTCGACAGGTGCCCACATATCTCGGGGCAAGAAGAAGTCGACCCGGTGCCGCATGGTTTTCCGCACCGACATCGTCAATGCAGCAGGACATCCGGAAACGCTTCAAGTGTGCTCCACGCAAATTATTTGCAGTATGTCACTTAATTTTGTCACAGCTTGGTCTTTTGGCACTGAAAAATATATTGTAATTGTTTGCCTTGTGACCTCTTTTATTTAAAAATATTAAATATTTTTGAAACGTTTCTAGCTCAACCGCCTGGCGTCCCAGAAGTATGCCGCAAGTCTTTGGTGTCTTGTCCAGCGACTGGGGGATTAGAACTGTACCTACTGGGCAAGAACTTCCTCAAGGAAACGAGGGTTGTCTTCTGCCAGCGGCAGGATAGCAGAACGCACTGGGAGGAAGAAGTTACGCCTGATAAAGAGTTTTTACAACAGGTATGTTACGAGAAACCAGGTTTGGTTCCTCTGGTGGTTCTTTATCACTGGACCTAGCCAAGATACAAGTGTTTTATTTTGATCATCATAAGTTTATGTATAATGTGATGGCTGGTTCCACAGACGCACCTGGTGTGCTGCGTGCCACCGTACGCGCGCACGGACATCACAGAGACCGTGACCGTGCAACTGTTCGTCCGCTCGGGGGGAAAAGCCTCCGAGCCCCACTCCTTCTATTACACTCCCCCCTCCCTTGACACTGGGCCGCTGCACTCCACCAAGCACCACACTCAGGGTAAGAACTGTTCTATATACTTGGTACTCGTGTCAGGGTGGCTTGGGTGTTTACAAGTATTTTTTAATGTCAAATATTAAACACCCACATCTCGACGTAATTTATAAGTGATCTTCATTTTGTTTCGAATTTAAAAATAAATAAATATTTGTTAACATGCAGTTTTGAATTTAAAATGAATATAAAATAAAACTCTATCTTAAGGAATATTTTAATTTAAATTCACACTATACACGTTATTGTAAGCATATAAAATTGACATTAAGAAATGCGTTTGCGCAAGATTCGTATGAAAAATGACAAACCGTCATGTGTAAATGTCCTAAATGTATATTGTAGACGTATGCACGCACAATACTAACATTAATACCATTTCATAAATATAATTATTACTGGCAACACAAAATTGCTGTTTATAAACTGAAATGCTTGTATTGCGTTTATTTTTATATCCCATTCTGTATCATATCTAAAGTTAAATATTAAATGAAATAAATATAATATTATTTTCTTTGTGGTCATTTTCATTACTAAATTGTTAGAACGCAAAACTAACCCAGATACAATATTGCTTTAATATGCTTCGCAATCACGTTCTTGCTTAATCTAATATTGCTTCTCACTATTTGATACTAACACATGATCATTTAACATATTGTCATTGCGATACGGCGTTTAAATCGTCAATATATCACATAGATTTGCTTTTAAATATTGAATATAATTTTGAAATTAATGTGTATCGCTATCGCATTTATTACTTAGAAAGTGAGGCCTTTACAAACGCACTAAACGTGGGCCTTTAAAGAAAATATAATAAATATATATTCAATATAGTTGATATAATATTTATGCATAAAGTTCAAGTCAATAATGCATGTGTACAGTAATAGCATTGTCTTCAAAGACATGGCATGTGTCAAAAAGCAAAGCTTAGCTCTAAATGATAGACGCGAGAGGGATACAACCGCTTCGCAGACATATGTTGCTTGATACCTAACGTCTAGCATGTAAGTAACACTGAGGTATATAAGAATATAAAAGTGATGTATATTTAGAGAAATTTGGAGGAAACGACTGATGCGCAAATGGCGTACTCTTTCTTTTTTCCCTTTCTGTTCAAGCTAGGTCTGTCTAGGTAGCGAGTCGACCGCCGCCGCCGCTGCCCGCCCCCCGCGCCAGCACGGTACTGACACACACGCACACACACGCTCATACGCACACGCACAAGGCTGTCATAGCCGTACATTAATTACACTTACACATTATAACATAAATACTCATTACTCTTCGGAACAGTACACGTTACTCATGCCATTGTTGATTACAGATTGATTTAAATGAATACAAATTAAAAATGTACACAGCAGTTAAAAGTTTTTTTAAATTCATTTTAATTAAGTACAAATCAAATTGCGAAATTATTCAGACTTTGACTATTTGTATAAGGGCTTTGGAAAGAAAAAAAATGCCCATTTGTTTACTATAGAGAAATAGCATTTAAAAATTTGAATTTTCTCTTTGGATTTAGATATTTTATGTACTGTCTCTTAAAAAATATTATTATATTTTTTAAATTTATAATGTTTTATCAATAAATTGTCCTTCTAAACCTTAATTTACATCAATAATAAACGCTAAACTCTCAACAAGTTCACACCAAACATGAAACACATAAGAAGATGTGGTGATAATATGTACTTTATTCACTTAGCACAGAATCCACTTCTCAGTGACACTCCTCGCTAGGACAGACTTTACAATCCCACATAGATAGTAATACGTGCCGAATATGCCCTGTTATCTACTATTTTCTACAGAACTCCGTTTTAACTGGTTCATAGCATGTGTTTCAATTATGGGGATTAATGTTTTTAAATTTGTTTCTTAATGACTATAGTATCTCGAGTTAAGAAAAAAAATATACAATTTAGTCAGACAATGGATATGCAGATTATCATAATATTTACAAAACAATATGTAATGCGTCCACTGTTTCACGAAGCGATCTTTTGATGTGTAACATCTGTTCTCTCGCTTTTTTGTGTTTACGCGAAAAGGTACATTACGCTCTATTTGATTTGACTAATAAATTCGCGCTATTTAATTTGACTAATAAGCGCCCACTATTTGATTTGACTAACAAGCGCGCGCAGTGTTAATGTTGGCTATTAGTTTGCAAGCGAGATGTAAAATGTCACATGTTATATACGGCTATCGTGTGGATCCCTCGTTTTTCATACTTGTTATTATTAATTGTTTAAAAACCAGTCGCAAAGATAAGTTGCCTTCATAAGGATATTGATTACTTCCTGAGCGCTTCCTTGCAAAGAGTTCTGTGAAGAAATGTAACTACCCTAGAGCTTTGTCCAATTGCATTTGTATTTCCTACCAACTTTACTGTCAATGTCCTTGGCGCACACTAACAAACATGAATACAACGAAATACTACCGACAACGTCTCTACGTATTGATTTGAGATCTTTTCACATTATAAACTTCTCGAATCTTTGTGGTTTTACGTGCCCTAAGCGGCAAGAGGACCTAGTGTGAGTTGCGATTAGTGAAACCTCAGTGTAGGCTAATCGCAAGGCAGAACGCAACTAACGTAGCGATCAAATAAATATGATTATTTCGCACCTATTTGATCTAACCTAACTCACACTAATCCCTCATTTTATTGCCTTTATGAAGTCCACTACAAGAACAGATCTTCAAAGTCATGACCTACGTAAGGTTGTGTCTAGTTCGTAGAACTTCAAGTAGGTAATTAAATTGAGCCTTGTCTTGTGTCCTGGCTACACAACCCTTTCTGAATTAAAAGCTGGAACTGCGCCCCTGTTCAGCTACGGAAGACTACTTGATTTATCGTACATCTTTACTTGCACACCTAATACTATTATTTATGATATTATCAGTATCCAGTTACTACCGGGTACCTTATATTTCTAAATAAACATAGCTAATATTTTTTTCACCTCTATGACCGTGTATTTGACACTTTATTAATATATTTGGTAATTAATTTTCTTAACTCGAGTGAACTATACTTAGTCTGGCCATAAATACTGTTACACTTAATTATAAAAAAATATTACATTTGAATTTCGAATCTGTCATTTTTATACGATTGTTCATTGTGTTTTCTCATTTTGGCGCCAATACATTGTAAAATATTTTGCGATATTAAAATGGTGTGGGGTGATAAAGAGAACCGAATCGCTGTGATAGCATTACACAAAGTAGGTATGGAGCCAAATGCAATTTTTAAAACTCTCCATACACTTGGTATTAGTAAAATGTTTGTGTACCGGGCTATTAATAGGTACAATGAGACCTCCTCTGTTTGTGACAGAAAAAGATCTGGCCGTCCACGTAGTGTTCGTACGAAAAAGGTGGTCAAAGCAGTAAGGGAAAGAATTCGAAGAAATCCTGTCCGAAAGCAAAAGATTTTATCTCGGGAAATGAAGATAGCACCTAGAACCATGTCGCGTATTTTAAAAGATGACTTAGGACTTGCAGCCTATAAGAGACGCACTGGCCATTTCTTAACTGATAATTTAAAGAAGAATAGGGTGGTAAAATCGAAACAACTACTGAAGCGGTACGCAAAGGGAGGTCACAGAAAAATTTTGTTTACGGATGAGAAAATTTTTACAATTGAGCAACATTTTAACAAACAAAATGACCGTATTTATGCTCAAAGCTCTAAGGAAGCTTCCCAATTAGTCGACAGAGTGCAACGTGGACATTATCCGACTTCAGTGATGGTTTGGTGGGGTGTTAGCTATGAAGGAGTGACTGAGCCATATTTTTGTGAAAAAGGTATCAAAACATCGGCACAAGTGTATCAAGATACCATTCTTGAGAAGGTAGTTAAGCCCCTTAACATCACCATGTTCAATAACCAAGTATGGTCCTTCCAGCAAGACTCGGCGCCGGGTCATAAAGCTCGGTCCACGCAGTCTTGGTTGGAATCGAACGTTTCGGACTTCATCAGAGCTGAAGACTGGCCGTCGTCTAGTCCCGATCTTAATCCGCTGGATTATGATTTGTGGTCAGTTTTAGAGAGTACAGCTTGCTCTAAACGCCATGATAATTTGGAGTCCCTAAAACAATCTATACGATTGGCAGTGAAGAATTTTCCCATGGAAAGAGTGCGTGCTTCTATTGATAACTGGCCTCATCGTTTAAAGGACTGTATTGCAGCCAATGGAGACCACTTCGAATAAGCTTTTTATATTTTTAATTGTTTTATATTTATGTATTAAACTGACACACTGTAAAAGTAATAAATGTTATTTGCAGTTAACAATTTTCTTTTTTCTTTATTACAATATTTATGGCAAGACTAGGTAGATAAAAAGAAAAAAATAATAGCGGCAAATGTTTCTTTGCAAGATAAAAGAAATTATATCACTACTGCATTATTTTTAGAATATGATTACAAATTATCAATTCAAGCTGCTGCAAGCAGTCGCTTTACTATAATTGTATTTATGTATTGTCCATCGTCCTTAGTGTGAATTGATAATTAATTTGAGAGTATTTTATTTCATAACAGTACTTACAAACCATTTTCGGATGAAACAATGTTTTGACAGTATTTCTTTACTTGAGTAGTTAACAAAAACATAAGTAATACGTGTCATAGAAACATGTACGGTATCCTAACGATTGTTAATAATTATGTGGATATTTGACATATTTCTATCATTAAATAACTAATTAGTTATGTCGTTAGGTACGAGTTTCATTTACAAGTTGCTTTTGACAATTTCAACGAACATCAACGTTCATAAACTTGAACGAATAACTGCAGAGAGGAATCATGCTATAGCTGGTGGACTTCCATGTGGTGGCGAGTTAAGAGTGTCACCACCTCTAGGCATCCTGGGGACGTAAGAGGTGACTAAGCGAGCAAATTAAGCAGGACAACATCACTGTAAAGAGAAGAAAACATGACACAAACTTTATACCAACCAGTCTAACCCGCGTAGTATAGTAGACCAAAACCTTCGTTCTAAGAAGAGGCCATGTCCACCTGTGGACTGTTAAAGAAAGGCTCTTGATATGTGTTGGACTTTCTATAGAGTTCCTACATGTGTTTTGTTCCCAAGTTAGCTTATATATGTGTAGAACACATCGCATTAATTGCAAAATATTGTTATACCGCGAGTTGGATTTGCCCTCTCTGAAGAGATTCGTTGAAGGTCAAAGAAGTTGGTGGTGTAAATGCAGAATGTAATAGTTAGGGACGATAGACAACGGAAGATGTTACTGTTTCATCCGTACTGTTCTCTGACAATGATTTGTTTGCAACTTTATATATTTTGAAAAATTCTTAACTGCATATAAATTTGAATTACGCGCACAAGATAATCTTTGGTACCATTGAGATCGAGCTAACCAGTTAGAACGGAGCGTTAGGGCATGGAGTGAGGTGGAGTGGTGTGTGATTTGCGTCTGTGTGCAGGAGGCGAGGAGGCGCGACCCGTGCTGCTGTGGGGCGGCCACATGATGCCTCCCCCCGCGCGGCCCGTGCGCCGGCCCTCCATCATCGTGCCCGATCCGCACTCGCCCGTCCCACTCAAGAGCGAGGTGAGTACACAATGAGTTTTTTTATTTCCACTTTACATTAATATAGAATATTCATTGTAAAGAGATTTTGTTAGATATCCCCAAAGAGAAAAATTAAAACTTTAATTTTTTTTTATTATTTCTTTCTTTTATTCTTCCAGTGTCCTTACAGACCGATGTGGTCTGTGCGGTATTGTAGTTACATTATTCCTAAATTACAAATTAATTAAATATATGAGTAATAACTTTTGTAAAGAGCTATAAACATAAATTTCCTTAGAGTACACTGAATGATATTCACCTCGTCTACTATGCAAAGTTTGATAAATATAACCATGAAATTAGTGTACAATGTCGTAAGTAGAAAATGATTGTGATTTGAACCTTTTAAAGGTGGATTTCTGCCTGATGCCAAATCTCCTTGGGAATATAATATATTTGTGTAAGGAAAATGATAACGATGTCTTGGATGGGATACTTGACTCTTGTGATGGAATAAGCCGCTAGGACACTCTCATAAACTAACCAAATTTTAATATAAATAATTATTATCTTAAGTTGAAATGTTGAACTGCTACAATGTTTCTACATTCTCTTTTTTTGCAAAGAATGAAAAATAAAATCTACAAAATAAAATGTCACTATATTTAAAATATAAATTCAAAAAGCTAGCTATGTTGTTGTACAGGTGGCAGATGAATCCAGCCAACATTCTCTCGTTGACGGTAGTGACTCTTGCGGCGCAGAGAGCCCGGACAAACCCCTGATGTCGGTATCAGATGACTTGAATGTGGTCGACCTTAGACTCAAGTCCGAGATGTCCAGAGACTCTCAGTCACAGGTGGGCACCAAAAACTTATTGTAAATAAACATGCTTAATCTGTGCCATTTGTAAACCTTACTTGACATAACTTATCTTCATTCCTATAGGTTGCATTCGGTTATGACAATATGAAGTTATCCCCACCACCTTCACAGAGCCAACCACCTTCTCCTTTGGCATCATTCACGCAGCAACTTCAGGCCATACAGAACCAAGTCCAAACGGACAAGATGGTGGAATCCGTGACTGCCGCCATTTTCACTGATGATAATAATCAACAGATATACCCTTCAATGATGCCCATGCAGCAATTAGATTCCATGGGCCAACTCATTTCCTCAAAGTCAGTGGACCCCTTGGCACCCGACATGAAGGTCCTTAATCCTGAACTGATGATTACCGATACAACAATGCAGTCATCTGTCATGACAAGCAACGAACAAAGACTGATGGCTTACAATCAAATGCAAGCCAATAGAGAAGATACCTTCAACCCGTTTGGAGCTATCACTAAATTAGAAATTAGCACCACTCAGATCGAACAACGGTTGGCGCAACAAAGCGCACACCTTAACACCTTAGTGGAAGATGCCATGAAGGCGACGTCTGCCATCTTGCCAGATTCTACCAAACTCGATGAACTTGTCAATTCGAGAGTAGATGATCATCTATCAGGCGCCTCCTCATCACCTTCAACAGCATCCCATGCGTCCGACGTCTTACTGAGTCCAAACGCAGCAGTCGTGACCCGAAACCAAGCAGCTGAACTTCTGCCTCCGATGCCTGCGTCAGCTATCTCACCAGACGTAATTCTCAACCCTCAGGTCTCCCCGAGCATGTTATGTGATAATTCTCAAAGAATAGTCATGCCTTCCGGATCCGCTCAGGACGAGCTTATGATGATTCAAGATCAAGTTCAACTTACATCAGTAAAGACTCCTCCGGCCGCTGTCAAATCTATGATTCTGAATGCTGCAGCCGAAATTTTGACTTCGGATACTACAATGAACGCCTTGGTGACGTCGGCGATTAATACGGCGAATATTTTAACGACGGAAAGTAATGGAGTCATGCAAACAATGCAGACGAACGAGTCCCAGCCCCCGGCGGAGCCGGCTGCGGAGACTCCGTTAGTGGCCATGTCACAAGCTGTGTCCCAGGCCGTGACTCAAGCGGTGTCCCAAGCCGTGTCGCAGGCCGTGTCCCAGGCCGTGTCGCAGGAGATGACGGCTCCAGTGCAGGGGCTCACCGACATGTCCGACCAGGATCTGCTGTCCTACATAAACCCAAGTACTTTTGATCAAGGTGAGTACATGGACGTATATTATAACTAGTCAAGTTCAATCGATCCGAACTCTTGTAACTCTACGAGTAGTTAGATGGTAGGTAGTTCACGTTGCTTTTTTAGTGTCGCTGGCGCTCAGATACTAAATGGCCAATGTAAAGTCAATTTATAGTGTTTTAAAAGTATTATTATAAGGTTGGAGTTATACAGTGATTTGTAAATATCTTAAAGTTAATTAACTATATTGCGATCATTTGAAAACAGTGAACGATTAGGTTATTTCATTTAAACAGGGTTCGGATTAACGAAACGTTCCTAACACTTCATTTGTTAAACATTCTTGTATTAACTGCAGTAGCATAGAGTATATTCATTTAATGTATAATGTCGTCGCCCCACCTGTCTAAGTTGCGCTATGTTTGTTACGAAGTATTAATTTTCCAAATTGTCGTTGTTTTCAAATTCGGTGCACACGTCTCAATTGTATTGTAACCAAAAACGAATGTTAACACTTTGTTTGCCGCAACATTTTCTACACGCTTCAATAAATAAATAACATTTATTGTAAGTACCAATACATAGAAAACTTTATTTATTGCAGTGTAATGTGGGGCGCGTGGAGCTCGCTCGGGACGTTTCGGGACGGTTCGGGACGGTTCGGGACAAACGTGACATTTTGTCTACTGAATGCATTTCTAGTGTCGAGGGCTCAAAGCAGTTTTTATGTGAATTTTTAATGGATGTCTCCGTAGACATAGAGTATAACGTAGACGTTAGAAATTATAATCTCCGGACATTTCGTGTGCTATGTGTGTTATGATTTGGATTATAAATGTTTTATAGACGTCAATTAATTCAATATGGTGACTCAGTATTACAGGGCAAATCTTGTTGGAACACATGTATTAGCGCTTGGAATCATTGCGACCACTTGTCACATTATAGATTATATTGTATTTATTGTTATAGAGATAAATAGATTTGTCAGCGGTATATGTTTCTAATAAATTTTAATTTTCGCATTCCACGATATATAATTGTGTGTGCGTACGCGATGATCGCAGGCTGTGTCAGTCAGCTTGTGACCATGGCCAATACAGGTAGTATTGGTCAAAACGTCAGGCAATTTATGGAAAAATATACGTGACGTAATCGCGTTAATTACCGTTCATATATGCATCTAAATGCTATTGGTTAGAATTTTCAACGTTAGGTAATTATATTTCAATTGGAGCTAACGCATTATCGCATTGTCTCTGCTTTTGTGTATAACATTGGCACAGTAAGCAAACTTACCTTTTTTTTTTAAGAAAAAAAGGGTATTTTTGTCTTACTCTGTTTAATACTCACCCTGTATACACCCGTATACACCCGCCTATACTCACCATGTATATTAAAATTGACGGTACACTTAACCGTAGTCTAATTTTGTATTCCTTTTAAATATTTATTACGTGTGTTGTTATACATTGTTATCGATTTATTAAATGTGTATATATGTTGTTGGTTTATATGCAGCTTTTTCTGCATTAACAACAGATAATATCGCTCAAACGTATGGAATTATGAAGTAACAGTGTCATTCATGCAATGATTTCAAGCAACCAAAATTGAACATATATATTTTATATTGAAATAAAAAAAGATGTGAAATTGTCTATGTATTTTGTAAATATGGTCACGTCTCATTTTGTCTCTTTTCGGCCCACATTTGTATAAAAATATCCCTTTCCCCCACTGGGGTGCTATTTGTTAAGAAATGATAATTTATTACCAGTTCAAATTTTATTTTCTTCGTCAGATTACGTGAATATAATGCACAATGAGAGTTGGAAAGCGCACTGCGGCTGTGTGACCTGTATCTGTTAATTGATGGACTGTATCAAACTGTCAATTGCGTCAAATAGGGAATATGCAAGTGACACCAAAATGGACAAAATATTTTTATTTGTAAGCTTTATTGCTGAAAAAACATACAGTTATTTTTGCAATTTATCATAATTTAGTAGTGAAATTTGATAACCAAAAAGTGACTTTTTAAAATTCCCTCGCTTATTTCGAAAACGCAATGCTATTGGTGGGACGAAACGTGACGTCAATTTGAATTTGACGTATTCTGTCAAGTTGATTTGTATGGTTTTTGGTGATTATTTATTTTCTAATAAGTTAAGTGTAGATGGATAAATACCTATATATATTAGATAATGGGTATACTTTAACGAAATTTTCATAAAACTAGGTTATGTTTTTATCAAAGTTTGTAATCAAAACAAATATGTGTGGGTTACTACATACAAATAATATCTACTTCGTTGTTTTTATCACTTTCTTGAAGTCACTAATTCTAATTCTTAATGATCTTCACCACAGTATAACAAATACGATACACTATATCTTCTGATCGCCTTTCACCACTTATTACTAATTCTATACACCTTTAGATAAAAAGAAATATACCTTACAATATTAATAATAAATACTTCCATTGTAATAAATTAATTTAAACACTTAATTTTTGTGAATTTTGTAAATCAAACATTTCTGATTGGGAGTAATCTGACGTCACACAATGAGTACGCCAAGATGGCTGCTTTAAACCACCCAAAACTGATGGTGATTTTAATGTTTATTTTTTAACTTTTTATTTCAGAATGTAATGTTTAATGTTGGTAACTAGTGGTAATGTTTAAAAAAAACATGCATATTCCCTATTGGAATGTAGAACACGATCTACTGAATTAATTTAAAGTTTAACTCCTTCAACCATTCGGTCAGTTTTTCGATAATAGAAACAAGTACAAAATTATCATTTCTTCGTGTTACAATATTTAGTTTAAGCAAACCACTGAGAACACCAGCAAAAATGTATGTAAAACTGTGTTTTCAGTTATTTCTCTTAAACTTATTTGTAAGGGCTGAAATATTACCATGTCATTTGGTAACCTATTCAATGAGAAGTCGCAAACACAATGTGCTTATATTTCAGTCCTTATAATAATAAAATGAATATGCCTTTAATAAGTCTATACAATGTATTATTAAATTAAATATCAAATATTTTTAGTTGCTTTATAATCTATGTTAAATCAATTATATTTTGCAATATGGCAACATTGTATACACTAATTAGATGGCTACAGTAATGACTTCTATGCAAAGTGTTGCCTTTACATACCATATCTTATAACAAATAAATGTAAAATTACATAGTTTTCAAGCAATCAATTTGACAACGAAAATGATCTTGAAGTATGTGACCACTTAAAATAGTATAAATATATATTTTTTATGTTGTATATGATTGTGATATATATAACTGAATACATATTAATCAATATACTTGGTAGTTAATTTTAAGCTTAAGGATTTGTACTGATGTGATGTTAGAGCAAAGAGTATATTAAAATTATGTTATAAACATTATATTGAGTTTTTATAGAGTCGAATGCTACATATTTGTGCCATTTAATTATATGTAAACGTAGTGTATGTTAGTATATGTCTAGAATGTCGATGGTATACTGTCCACGATTGGTTTAGGCCGACGTAACGAGTGACGCGTGCCTTCAGCGAACTATACACGAACCGCGGTGTTGCCATAACTCAAAATATGCCAAAAATATTTTTACTTCACTCAACCATAGTATCTATATTACATGTTATACACTCTTGAGTTGTGGTAACACTAATATATATGTGTATATATACATATACAAAATAGAAAAATTATACAATATACAGTATTTCGTCAGGGACCATGCACTATACAAAATAGACAATATATATACACAAAAAAAATAAAAGAATTTACAATGGCCTACAACTATACAGTTCCATGATGGTCATTTGAAGCAAATATACTGTTTCTTAGATATAAACGTTGTTCTGTTCCACCATTGGTACACTTTGGAGGGATTGAAATGAAAATAGTGAAATATATAATATATTTTTTTTAATAGTAACCCATAATAGTGTTACCAGTTATGTAAAATTGAACCTTTGGAATCGCCCACAGTCTTCCTGTAATGTGGTTTCAACGTCTGAAATATCAGATAACATCAGTTTCTAATTACTTTTAGTCTTCCATTTTATCAAATAATTTCGTAACGCGAACTGTAACGTTACTTTAAAACATGTTAAATATTATTTTAGTTCACGTAATATGTTACGCGTTTGTAAAAATTGTTATATTTTCTTAAATTTTGATAGAACAGGGTGCATGGTTTGTTTTTTTTTGAAGTTAAATGTATATAAGTATGTATCAGGACCAAATCCATCTCGGATACAAACTAGCGTTGTACTGTCACGGAACAGAACTGTGGCGCTCATGACTCTTGTTACCTATTTATATCTCGCACATAAGTTATAGTTAGTGAAAAACACAGCTAAACAAACTGACTTTAAATAAATTAAACAAAACTATCTTCTTTACACATATAATATAATGTATGTATGTACGTATGCTAACGGACAGATCTCAAGTCGGTCTAGGGCGTGCATTAGCCGAGCGCTGGTCAACGAGTATGTTATTTGTTTTGATGTAATAAATAAATGTTATACAAAATAAACAAATAGTTTTTATTTTTTTTATGCCCGAAATTAGTTGCAAAATATATCTTAGTTGATAGTAATACTAAATTATTAGTATTATTAATAGTAATACTAAATTATTAGTATTATTATCATTTTATAAATCTCTGGAGAACGTTTCTCATTTTGCTAAAGAGATTAATATTTACAATTGTCTACGTATTCGGTTTAAAGTTACCGATGATGATATTGTTTCTACTTTGAATGATGGAAAGCATAATAGAATCCAAGAGTTATGGTCACATGTAAACAATGCAGTATGGTGACTAATACTATGGTGGTCTAGTGAGATGCTTTTTTACGCCCCGCTTGGGGACGTAAAAGGCATGACAGTCATCAGGTCAGTGTAAGGCTCACACAATTACCACGATAACTGTCACCCCTGCATCAATGGGCCTCCGATCTCGTACTCACCAACGAACCACGACAGCATGGATGAGGTGAGAAACTGTTACTGTATAAGTGGAAAATACGAATGAATGGTTACACCTTAATGTAGTTATTGGTGCAGATGGGATTGCAAGTATGGTCTGGTACGGCGTGCCCGCACGCCTATTAGTTCACCAGTAGACCACCAGTGGTTCACCAGTCTGTTCTAAAAAAGTGTTGCAGTCGAATTTGTTTTGACACGATTTTCATATGTTGAACTTTTTTTTGAGCTTTATGGTTTAAGTGTTTAAAGAATTTATGCTATATTCCTTAAATTAAACCTATTTGAGTTTAAAGAAATGGTTAGAATCCAAGAGCTGAGGTCACCATACTCATTACAAATGCCGACAATGCAGTGTGGTGATCCACACTGTGGCGGCCTTGTGAGATGCTTTTTCACATCCCGCTTGGGGGCGTAAAAGGCATGACAGTGTAAGGCTTACACAGTTACCACGATAACTGTCACCCCTGCATCAATGGGCCTCCGGGCTCACACTCATCAACGAAACACGACAACACGGATGCTGGCGCTTTAGGTTGGTCTTCTGTGGGAGGGTAGTACTGCCCCGGTCGAGTTGGCCCGCTCGTGCTGAAATCAGCGTGGCTCTACTACCTAGAAAAGTGTAGAGTTACACCTAAATCCATTACCTGTGATGTTCTGGGGATAGACTCATTGCTTGTGCTATAGACATAGCTAATGGTGTTTTTATGATTGAAGCTAATTACTTGACATTTTTGAGTGTTAACAATTATTTTATTACGTTCATAATGGTTTGTTAGTCGGTCAAGGTCAAATTTAAGAATCAATCAATCGTCATTATTATCGTTTCTTCGAAAAATCTTTTTATCGTTCGCATAAAAATGATGTTTTGAGTAGTGACGCTAGTCTAGTAAGTCAAAAAGATTTACACCATATAATAAAGGCGACAACAAAGATCTTCGAGGAACTCCCGAGGTGTCATCTATAAAATCCGACCTATAACCGTAGATCACGACAGCCAGAAGCCTATTTCTTAAATACGATTCCAACCACCGTAAACGGGTACCTTCGATTCCCATGGCATTTAATGTTGAAATAAGGACAGCATAATGTATCCGGTCAAATGCTTTTTCAAAATCTGTATAAATTACATCGATTTTCGCACCCCGTATGATAGATGTAACATAGTTACTTACTCTAGTAGGTTGGTGTTGACGTTGCGACGTTAAATGCATCCGTGTTGTGTTGACAGTAGGCAACGTGTTTCCCTCCCACTACGATCACGGGTTCTTTAAGCGGGGCGTGAAAAAGCACCTCACTAGGCCGCCATACCGTGGATCGCCATATTACACTGTCGTCATTCGCAGTGAGTATGGCGACCACCGCTATTCGTGCTTTCCATCAGGCAGAATAGTCACTTTGGTAGATTGTTTATAAAAAAAATGTACGTGTATGTGTTCGCAAACTATAAACTATAATTAAAATATAACTATAAACTGCTCTATAGTTTTTTATAGCGCCCTTAGAACCCTTTTTGTGAGTTGGTACAATTTGCGTGTTCTTACAATTATTAGGGCATATACTATCGTTATACTTTATTTATTTATTTATTTATTTATTTATTTATACTTAAAGAAATTACAAGTAAAATGTAACGACGGTTTCCGCACTAAGCTCGTGGCTTGTGTCGCGGCAACCAATATGAGAATTCACAATATTTAAAATGTTTATAAAGTTTAGTTGAAATAGAATATAAGATAAAATTATAACAAGGTTAAAAATAAACAAAAACAAAACAGAAAAATTTGTATAAAAGTTGGTCTGTATCTGAGAGTGAGTCTTTTGTGTGTATGTGTATGCATGTGTGTGTATGTGTATGTGTATGCTTGCGTATTAATACTAATGGCCCTTTGCTACTATTACCCGTGGTATGAAAGAATCAATTCAGTTTCATCGTATGAAAGATTCAAAAGCCATTTAATTATCAGTTGCTTTACTTCTCTGGTAGTTAACTTAATAATACGAGTATCTGTATGTATTTGACAAATTATGGAGATATATGGTCTGTCTTTTTATGAAGGTGGTATTTATGGTAGGAAGTGGGATTCGGAATACACGACGCTGGTTCAGATAAATCATTGAAGTTGTATTTAAAATTTCCTTGTGCATCGATGTTGTTATTCTTAGTATAAAAATTTGACGTACTCTTAGTACCTTACATTCTTTGTAGAGGTCGTTTGTTGGAAATCTGAATGGTTTTCGCAGCATCACTTTTAAAACTGCCCATTGGGCTCTTTCAACTTGCATCATTTTCGTTTTAGCAGCACCACCCCATGCCAGAATACAGTAGAAAAGTAAAGATTGTGTAACTATTTTGTAAATCATTATAAGATTACTTTTGTTCAGGCTATTGCGAAGAGACTTTAAAATATAAATAGTTTTTCTTATTCTACTGGACAATTGAGTTATATGACTGTCGTATGTTAAACGTTCATCTAGTATGACTCCAAGATATCGAATGGAGTCTGTATATTCTATGGTACCGCAGCTACAGTTAGGTCGATTGTCAGGAGTACAGGAATAAATTCCCAACGTATGTCCTACTGGGAGTTTTGATGCGAGTGTCTTGTGGAACGCGATGAATTTTGTCTTTTTTAAGTTGAGGGTAAGGAGATTTTTGTCAAGCCATTGTGCAATGAGAGTCATTCCTTGTTCAGCGGATGCTATTGTTCTTGACCACGATGTATTACGAAAAATTATCACGGTGTCATCTGCATAACACAAGGTTGCCGCATTAGTCATAGATACATTGAGAATATTGAGAATATCATTCATGTAAATGCTGAACAGTGTGAGGCCCAGAATACTTCCCTGGGGTACACCAACCTCGATGCAGCATTGGTCACTAATTGTGGATCCCACCCTAACGCACTGATAACGATTTGTCAAATAACTGCTAAACCAGTCAAGTGTAATACCTCGTATACCTATGGCTTCTAATTTACGAAGCAAGATAGGGACGGACACGGTATCGAACGCCTTCGATAAATCAATGAAAACTCCTAAGCAGCATTCCTTGTTATCCAATGATTTAGAAATGACATTCGTTAGTGAGACTACAGCATCTTCAGTGGATTTTTTACGTCTAAAGCCAAATTGGTTTTCTGAGAGTAATTTATTGTTTTCGAGAAAGTCAACTAACCTTTTGTTTACAATTTTTTCTAGAAGTTTGGAGAATGTGCTTAAGAGGGAAATCGCTCTATAATTATTAGGAACTGACTTATCGCCGTCCTTATGTATTGGAGTGACAACGGCAATTTTCCAACATTGAGGAAAAATCCCTGCACTCAGACTGAGATTGAAAATATGTGTCAGTGGGCCAATAATATATTTTTTAACTTCTTTTATCAGTCTAGGGGAGGAAGCGTCTAAACCCGGAGAGCTGTCGTTCTTAAGGTCGTCGATAAGTTTAGTAACTTCATGAGGGTCAGTTGGTTGTACGAAAAAGGACTTTCCTTTAATTGTTGCATTTGAAGAAGTGTAAGCCGAAGCAAGGCAGATTTCTGGAACATTCAGTTTATTAAGCACGTCATGTGCTAAATTTCTTCCAATATTTGAAAAATGTTGGTTGCAAATATTAAGTGATATAACTGGATCGGAATGGTTTTTTGTTAATTCTATAGGCGCTACACGGTTGTTTGATAAGTTACAAATCTGCTTAATAGATTTCCATAGCTTTTTGGAATTGCCGGACTCTAGGTTACTATTCAATAGTTGGGTCTCGTGGTTTACTTTGAGGCATTTTTGTAGGTTAGTGAGGAAGTTACGATATCTTTTATATGTAATTTGACAAATGACGTTATTGGGATTATTTTTGCTTTCAAGACGGAGTTTCTCTCGTGTTCTCTGGCATCTCATTAGTCCTGGCGTTATCCAGGGTTTTAAAGAGCTCTGTGAGCGACCAATAGTGATAGTCCTAGTGTTTTTATTCATGGATGTTTTAAGGATTTTGTTAAATTCATTTGTAGCTACTTCGGGATCCTCAGTGTTATAGATGTTTGCGAAATCTGTCAATTTCATGTCATTAATAATTCCGATTGTATTGGTCTTTAATCTGGTACGAAGTGGTGAACTATTTGATGATTCACCCGTCATAGTCGCTATTCAAATATCGTGATCTGTGATGGCAGCTTGACAAACTATTCCTATGGATAAGGATTTATCTTTAATGAAAATATGGTCTAAACATGCCTCGCCTCGTGTAGGTAACGTTATGGCTGGTAAGAGTTGGTGACTAGCCAATAAACAAAGGTATTCTGAACATTGCTCGGTCGGTGTTTTAGAGCAGATGTCGTGGTTAATGTCACCACGTAGTACAATAGAATGACGGGCGTTTATGTTGCACAAAGAGCCATCTAGAAAGGAAAGAAACGTGGAAATATTTTTAAATGAGGGAGACCGGTAAATTCCTAGTATAGTTAATCTATCATTTATAGTCAGCTGAAGACAGTTACATTCGTCACATAACAGCTCATGAACTGAGGAGCTCCACACATCTCTGACATAAGCTGTTACACCACCGCTCTTGTTGATTATTTTTTTTGTGCTAAATGAGACGTATCCTGTTATATTAGGAATTGTTGTTTTCATTGAGCCAACATTCGGACAAAATAATTACGTCAGGGCAAATATTCGTGCGATTTAGGGTAATCAGGAAGTCACCAAAATTGTGTTGAATACTTCTTATATTAAGGCTTAGAACCATGAAACTGACTTTGGCAGGCAGTAAGTCATTACGCTGTTCCAATTTCTCTAGAGAATGACATTTTATCGTGAGAGTTTTATCTATATCTTCATAAAAGTCATGCATTTTTATGATAATATGAAAATGTCCAAGGGAATATGTAGATAACAAAAAATATAGCACGAAAGCAGTCATTAAATGAGAGGTGATGAGGTGAACAGATGACAAAGAGATTTATGTGTGTGATTGTGTTTTTTGTGTGTAAGGTGTAGGATGTGTTGTGAGTGTGTTATTTTGAGTATGTGTTGCTTCATATAGTGTCTTGTGTGCTTACCACGTATATAATCATTACTTAAAATATATGCTAGAAAGGAACATAAACTATGTACTAAAATTAACTTAAAAACTATCCAGCTAATTTGTAGTTGGAGCAACTGGACCAAGTATGTCGTCCAGCTTTTCACGGTTATGAACGCGAATTGCCTCTTTACCTTCAGTTTCTTTGATGTAAATGTTGAAATGGCGCACCCAGCAAAAACGATATCCTTGTTTTTGAGCACGAAGCCGTGTTTCACGAAATAAATCCCGGTTAGTTTTAGTTAACCTCTCGTTTATGTAGATCTTTTGAGCCGGAGTCGTCGTAATGTTCTCGGACGTAATATTTCGCCTAGACCTTGCCGCCTTTACCAATTCATCCCTTTTTTGGCGCCGTAATAGCTTTACGACAATTGGACGAGATCTATTGTTGCCGGGTTTGCAGAGTTGGGCTGGTCGGTTTAGTCCTACACGAGACACCTCATCCAGATCGCCCTCGGATAGGGGCACACCCATCTTTTGCGAGGTTAATAGAACGATGTGTGTTAAATTCTCATTGTCTTGTTCCGGCATACCAATTATTTCTAGTTCGTTCTTAATTATGTGTTGCTCTTGAGTAGTAACAAGTTGTTGCAGTTGAGTAACGGACGCTTTTAATTCTGCAATCTCAATATCTTTGGCTTGACATATTTTGGTGTACTCGGTTAGCCGTTCCTCTAGAGTTTTGTTAATAGACAAGGATTGGTCTATTATCTCGTGCCGAATTTCACCGATTTCTTCTCTCAAGTTTCGTATTTCCGCAATTAAGTTTGAAATGTTGAAGACACCAGAGTCCTCTATCGAAGAGTACCCATTTCTTTGTTTCGAGCCCCTCTCAGTATTAATATTCTGACTAATTGATTTCACTGAAGTAGTTCGTACGGGTGTGCTTGTGTGGTCCGCTTTAAGCTTAATATATGTAGATGACGGACATAACCATTCCTCCTTATACGACTTCTGGGATATAATTTTTAGCGGTAATAGCAAGTCAGTTTCACGTTTGTTTATAAACAGCTGAAATTTCATCCAGACCGATGCCCTTTTTCGGATCTAGTTTACTAAAACTGGTTTTTAGAGAATTTCAACAGAGGGAACATTTGATGTATAAGGGGATTCTAGACAAGTTGGAGTTGTCACGATATCGGGTTGTTGAAAAACGCAATGAAAAAAGCGTTACAAATGACCTCACCGCTGGAGACGGTGGCTCCATCACAAGGTATATAGTTTCGACAGCCCAAGGCTTTCTTTTCACCCTTAATAAACTCCCAGAATTCTTGCAATGAATTTTTTATATGTTTTTCACGTCTTTCTCTATATTTGGTGTAAAAATTATTTTGAAGGTATTTTATCCTTTTTCTTAGGAGTGAAAATTCTGTGTAACCGCGAGGATTCCTGAGCCTCTTTCATTTTATCATGACTCCTGGACTTTAATTTAAAATAGCAGTAATGAGTATGTTAGGATACCATTTGGAATAATTGAATCTGCCAGATAATCTAACCGAAGGTTCATGAAGATAAATCAATGAATTCAATTCTTTACATATATAATTTATCTACCATTATGGGAATCTACCTGGGAAAAGATAATTATTATTATAGATTAGATGAAGGTATATAGACCGAAGCAAGGTGCAAACTATATGTTAGGCCAGACGACGCTCACCACCCCGGGCCAGACGGGATACCTGCCTAAGTATTAGCGCGAGCCCTCGACCACATGTCGGACCGCCTCAGGGAGGTTCTGGATGCTAGCTTGGCGTCCGGACGCTTTCCTGAGTGCTGGAAGTGCGGGAAACTGGTCCTGCTGAGGAAGGCGGGACGGCCCGCCGCGAAGAGGCGTTTCTACGGCCGGTTATATTTCATTGGCTCGCATAAGAATTGACCAGTTTTTTACCCAGACGAATTTGAGATCCACGTCCCGAGCGCTTTGACGGCATTTGTTCGACAGAATCTTAGTGGCTATTGTTAAGTGTTCGTTTATAAATACTTTATTGAGTTCTCTTCGTAATCAAAGTCTCTCGTGTGATACCTTTAGCTAACTGAACATATAATTGTCGACGTTTCTTAAGTAAGTATTAAACTGAATAAACCAAGGAAGATAGTTCGACAAAGACACATTCTAAAAACTTTTACAGACTGACTGGTGAGATACCTTCAATATTTGAGGACGTGATAGTATGTGAACATATATCATGAAATAAAATAACATAAAAACGAAATATTAAATAACTTCTTAGTAAACTTCGTACACAGTACACCGAGAGCCCAGTATTTAACTGCGGAATACTTGGACACCGCGCGGCCGCACGTGTCTATCAACACAGAATACATAGGTACCTACACTGTACAGCTGTTGCCTATGTAGCGGGATGGAGGGCGGGGGTGGGTGCCGCCGCGCCGCTCGTGACTAGATCAACGTAAACAGTGCGGCGAGCTTAGGGAGTATAATATCCAAATTTCACTTATTTTTTAGAGACATTTCGATAAAAAATAAGCACCTATTTTTTTTATATCAAGTTAACGAGAATCGAGTACCGAGTACTCTCTAAGTATTGAAGGTATCTCACCAGTCACGCTGTATTTTAGCCAAGAAAAATTGTATCAGATTTGTTGCATTCAAGTTTGCAAGTAATTTATTTATTTATTTTATTTATTTACACTTTATGCACTTTGTACAGCGGCGGACTTAATGCCCAAGGCATTCTCTTCCAGTCAACCTTAAGGTGGTATAGAAATATTGTAAGGGAGGTGCACAGCGGTTATATTGACAATTAAGATATATAATACATGAGTTGACATACATACATGAACACATACAATACATACGTTATAAATACACATATAAATATACACATACATACATAAATATACACATACACACATTTAGATTATATTCGTACACTATGACAACTTGACTGTAAGCTGAGCCAACTATCGATAAGACGATTCTTCAATCTCGTTAAGAAGGAGATTATGTACATTCTTTTTGAATGTAGAACGGTTTGTGGACATCCTGACTTCGAGCGGGAGCGCATTCCAGAGTAGTACTGCCTGAACAAAGAACGAAGAGTTCACGAAATCAGAGTTGTGAGAGGGACATAAGAGAAGCAGATTATTTTCTGAGCGAAGGTTTCTGTCGTGATTAGAGGATAGATAACGGAGGTACGGAGTCAAATATGTAGGTGAAAACGGTGAGTTGAGAAATGAGAATAGGGCAGTTAGTGCTCGCAGATTGCGGTGCTGGCGAATAGGTAACCATTTTAATTGGGAACGTAAAGCAGACACATGATCATACTTTCGAAGATTAAAAATGTATCGAATGCAGCTATTGAGAAGTCGGTCTAGTTTGTTAAGAAGGTCTGCATTCAGTAATATCCGTAGCGTTCAGTTTCACGCACATATCTGAGGCTTTAAGTTAAATGACACCTAATAACTTAAAAATCGTTTTAGTAAGAGACCATTTCGACTTAAGTGACCTCTCGTAGTCTCAATGTGGACTATGAATATTAATACCAGGTGATAACAAGACTATAAATTCAAAAGGGTGAAATAAAAGTCATTAAATTGCAACATTGCACCTTTTTAATTCAATTAATCCTATTTATACATACATAATACATATGTATGTGAGCGTAATATTCATAATTGCCTATTACAATAACATTACTCTAGACATGACCCCAGTTACTTACAAGAAATATTTTTATTAAATTACTTTTACAAATAATAAATACGTTGTCGTTAAATGCCCATGTACGAACATAAAGTGAACGTACAGAACAGTACGAATATTATTAATAAGATGGCAACCCAGGCAGGTACAGTACCTGTGGAAAGGAAACATACCTCATTAGTATTACAATTTAGTGACATTATGACACATTAAAAATTTAGATTGAATATAGAAAGGCACAGAAACATACAATTCTATCTCCAGAGTCGACTATATCCAGATAGATAAACGAGTTTTAAAAACAGAAATATCTAACTCTTATTTCTAAAGGAAAAATAATTTACAAAATTATATATTTAAGGTCTTTTTGGTAAATAGGTACAACAAATGTAGTAGCATGAATGTATTAGTGAGACAGGTTGAAAGATATCAGATATTTAATTTCTAGAATGTGCTGATTTTGGTCTGAAGTTGATCATATAAAAAGCTATATCTCAGTCTTATTTTTGCCCAAATATATGTATATTATATCCCAAATATTAAGCCACATTCTCTTAAGACATGATTTATGTTTATTTAATTCATGTCCCTGATATAATACAACTGTAGCATAGCTAAGTGTAGTGTAGTGTAGCTAGGTGTAGTGTAGTGTAGCTAAGTGTAGTGTAGCTAAGTGTAGTGTAGTGTAGTGTAGCGTAGCTAAGTGTAGTGTAGTGTAGCTAAGTGTAGTGTAGTGTAGCTAAGTGTAGCATAGCTTAGTGTAGTGTAGCTAGTTGTAGCGGGGGATTTTAGAAACATACATGAGACGGGTACAGAGAATAACTATTTGTGGATCACACATAGTCTTACCCATGTAGGAATAGGACTCACAACACTTCGGTGCAGTAGGAAGCAGTGAGGTGACCGCTTAAACCACTACACCATCCGTGCATTCGATAAGTTAGCATATATACTTACTTCTATAAGGCAGTGAGTGGATGCAGAGACAGTTGTCTACGGATATGGATAGCAACGCGACCTCGCTCCGGGACGTGATTGGTGGGCCGTAGCCGCGCACCGGCAGGAACTCTAGACCAGTCACGAACATCATGTGAGCGTTGTTCACGTGTAACACTCGCTGGAAATAAATGAGAATTATTTTAATTTTGTTATTATGAAGTTAATAGAAATATTTATATTGTATTTAATTGTCTACAGCTGGCCTTTTATAAGAAAAGAGGTTTTAGCTTACTATACTAAAGTGGACAGACGGCCTGGTATAGAGTTTGTATTCAATTTTCCATCTCTTTGCAGTGTTGTTGTCCTGAGTAGTCAGCTGCCTTAGTCAGCTCTTATGACGCTCACAAAATGAATAGGAGTGGTGAAACTACGTGTTCTTAATCTGTCTCCTTACAAATGATACCAGTATAGATAATTTTAACACAGATTAAAACCTATATTTCCAAATCTATTAATGTTTTCTTTTGGTTAGATTATTATATTATAATTATTACATTTAAACTATAGATTGAATATGAGACTGTTTCGTTGGTCTAGTTGTTAGTGATCTCCGGGTTGAGCCAAAAAGTGTTATTGAATTTTTCTGTTCATTGAAATGTTTAATAACAATCTAGAGTTGCAAGTTTAAGCCCCGTGCCTTGGAGGGTAGGTAAAGTCGTCGGTTGTGAGATGTGAGAGTGAGGGAACAGAGGGTGCACCTGTGTTTGCGCACACTCTTGTGCTCTATAACATCTCCTGCATGGTCGGCTGGTCTCCGTCGAGACCGGTCGCCGTGGCCGAAATCGGCTAGGAGTACATCATCATCAGTATAGATGAGCGTACTCTTTCGCCATTAAAATCCAAAAGAGTGAAACTCGAAGTATCGGTATACCTGCAGGCTGAAGGCGACGTAGACGTCGACGGAGCCGCTGAACATGGTGCCGACGCCGACGAAGCGGCCGTCGTCGCGCACCGCCAGCGCCGACAGCGTCTCGCGCGCGTGCGCCGCGCCCGCCGCCCGGCCCGCGCGCGACCACGCCTGCAGCACGCCGCGCTGCCGCCCCGAGCGCGACAGCGGGTTGGCGATCGTGAACATGCGGTACTCGCCTTGCTTATCTTCTATCACTCCGAACCTGCATTAACAGACCTCTATCTTATAATCAACGTCATATCAAACTTATTTTAATCGCACGAAACCTTTCAACCAAAAACTGTCCCTATACCTACGTACGTTTAGAAATATATTCATATTAATTAAAATAAAGAAATCCATGTAGTTTTCCCTCCAAATGACTCTAATACACGCTTTTTACTCCGAATTGAATTATTCTGTTAATAACTTAAATTTTGTTATAATTTTATTTTGAGGCGATTCACTATGATTGATTGTTCGATCTTCTACTACTGTAATATTAGACTCTTTGTCATTAAAAATTATTTTCTAGTTTTTAGTTCGATTTTCATTTTTTAATCTGTGACAAACTCATAAATCTATTATCAAATTATCGCATTGTCATCGTCTGAGACGTGTGCAACGTTTCAAGTTGATCAGATTTTTAGAAACCGGTGAAAATGAAGCTCAAAGATTCCCTTACATACATAGATACAAACCAAGCTAATAAAAGCGTGTTAAAAAAAAGTCTACGAAATATAAATTGTGAAGAAAAACTACACACCAGATGAGATCGCTAACCTAATTCTGAATGTCCGCGAAAAAAAATCCCGAAAGACCATTTAATTAATGTAAAAGCGTAAACTACTGTTAAAACGAAAGTATAGTTTTGTTAAACGTCAATACGAGTGAAGCGATACATTTATGGAATACTAAGGCGTGACGTCATACTTAGCTATTGTCAAATCATGCAGGTTAAATGATTTGATGAAATTGGAAAACAACAAAACGTTAAATTAATAACGTAGAAAAATTTAGGTTGTATTTTGAGATTCGAAAGAGATAATTTACTTCTAACCTAGATATTTACCTGACTTATTGATTATATGAAAACTTATCGTAAAGTAAAAACATATTTTATGTATTTACATACCAAATATTTGACTGCGAAACAGAGCTCGCAGCAGTTTATCTCGATAAACATGTGGTGTTATAAGCATTCAATACCATCAATTTGTATATTACTGTAATAATTTTTGCACAATACCTGCATCGTCTAAATAGAAATTTGTTGCCGTTCGACGGTTGACACGCAATAGTGAGTAGCGGCGTCCGCTTGCTGGCGGTAGACCAGACGAGCGCCTGGCCGTCTTTCGCGATGCTCACTAATGATGTGTCGCACGGGCTGAAGTCGAGGTCGTCGATCTGCAATTGCCAGAATAACATGGATGGATCATTTTCGTCATTATTCTTACAGTGTTTTGCTAACTTATTTCTGGAGTAATATGTCGTGACAGAAACATGTTGGCTTGGAGGGAATGCGATCTTTTTAATTAAATGCAGCTTGTCTCGAATGGCAAACTGGACTAGGACGGCACGAACCTTCACTAAGTCCCCTGTAAATATTGTAGACAATTACAAACCTCTTTCGTATGTCCATCAAGTTCGAAGAGCATCTGCATTTTAGGAAAACTCCAGACGCGCACCTTGCCATCTATGCCACCTGTTGCCATTAGCTTGCCGTTGTGGCTGATCCGGACCACTCGTTGTAATGGATCATTGCTGAAAACATTCAACATACATATAATTTATTTTCACTTATTTCTAAACAGTATCATTATTATTTCATATTTTTTCTTGGATTCTATTCATGCTTTCCATTAGGTATAGTAGAGTAACTTTGATAGGCCAAGAATTAAAAAAATCTTTTTGTCCTAGATAAAAGGCAGCCTATATTTTTTTCTGTAATTATCCCTTGTTTTAATCCAGAGAGAATGCAACATTACATGTTATTTTGGTTTGCCAGCAGATTAGTCAGCGTGAAAATTTTCTAAATGAAAAAACTTTGTAGGATACGCTCTATGCCTTTTCTGTGTCCCTGGTGCCGTGAACGCAAAACTACGCGATGATCGGTTGAGCAGTGACGGCGTGAAAGCGTAACTAAGAAACAATATCACTTTCGCATACATAATTATTAGACAATTAATAAATACTTCACGTACTTATATGTGTGTACTCCCAAAGGAGTGTACACACATTCTGCTCATTATAATTTTATTTCTACTGACGTAATAGCGGGCAAGGCAAATCTATTGGTATCAAGCGGTCCCTTGAGAATTCGAGATGTGAAAATTGAAAGTAAGTGTAATTAAAAGGCAATTGAAAAATGTATATTAATTATACAGATGCAATGGGGAGTGGTCAAGTACCTGGAATTAACAGTAGACGTGAAGTCCACTCCCTCTAAGGTATAGATAGAAATACAACTGGTGACCCATTTCAGTTTCTTATTAATCGTAGCGTGAACAAATTTGTTAATTATAAAAAAGGTACCATTACAAGATAGACTTATGTTGTCGTGGGTTTTTTCCAGAAATTTTAAAGGGGAACAATTCTGTTATATATTATTTTTGCAAAACTTAAACCGTTTACGCTGTGCATGTAATGAAAGTTTTTAAGAGGAATAATTTTCCCATGTTTTTTGCAACATTATTCATTATTACTTCGCCACTATTGGTTGTAGTGTGATGATATATATCTTATATCTTTCCTCGATAAATACTATCTAACAATCAAAAAATGATTTTAATCGGAACAGTAGTACCTGAGATTATCGTGTTCAAACAAACAAACCATCAAATAAATTATTCAGCGTTATAATATTAATATAGATATGGAGAGGCTTGGGGGACACTTATGTCCAGCATGTTTTACCGCGATGGCAACCTTCTGCGAAGTCGTCATTTCGCAGAAGGAGGCGGCGAAGAAGGCCCAGGAGGACGATCTCCACTCGGACCGAACTGTGGCTTACCAGCGCCTCATGCCGCCCGAGGCCGCAGGTGGACGGGACGGGTTTTCCCCTCAATCCGCTACAGTGGTCAACCGCAAGGAGGCGAGAGTTTTACCCGAAAATTTACATGAATTTTTAACGTGGTTAGATATAAATAATTTTTTAAGTGCATACTAGTTACCACACACGTTGATATGATAACAATTAATCAAACATTGCTATCTATTCATAACTATTTAACTATCTAGGATTATCTGAAGTAGATAAAAGATGATCTTGTTAACGAAATGAGGTCAATAATCCCTCTATTTTATATATCGGTAGTAGATTGATACGTGTATACTATATTGGTATTGGATGCGAGCAGATCAACTTGTGTGGAGAAATTTGAGGGAGGGGTATGTCCAGAAGTAGACGTCTTTTGGCTGAGGTGATGATGCAATGATAATATTGTATTATAATTCTAATTAAATTTATAAATGTGAATGTGAATCAATAATCTACTGTACTCTTGTAATCTTTATGTCATTTAAAACTCAAAGATACAAAAACAAATAAAATTTGGCACTGACAAGAAAAAGTACTGTAAGTAAAAATTACCAAAGACATTACGACATTACGACACACGTCCGCGTGGTGACGGATTAAGAATACCTAGTATTACCACCCCTATTCATCCCGTGGGTGTCGTAAAAGGCGACTGAGGTAACCAAATATGTAAGACAACATCATTACAAAGAGAAGAAAAACTTGAAACAAACCCTATTCCAACCCGTCTGGCCAGCATGGCATTGTAGGCCAAAACCTCCTTGCTAAGGGGAGGCCTATGTCCAGCAGTGGACTGTAAAAGTCTGTTGATTACGACATTAGACCAATTCTATTAACTTTCTAGTTAAAATCTAATCAATGATTATTATAATTTATTTATTTACACTTTATGCACTTTGTGCATTGGCAGACTTAATGTCCAAGGCATTCTCTTCCAGTCAACCTTAGGGTGGTATAGAAATATTGTAAGGGAGATGCACAGAGGTTACATTGACGATGAAAATATGCCATACATGAGTACATATACATACATGAACACATACAATACATGTCATACATGCACACATAAATATACACATACATACACATTTAGATTAATTTATAGGTTGCCTGGAAAAAGTTGCTTTGCAACTGCTGTGCTTTAGTATATAATCTGTATGAATTTGGTGTACAATAAAGTTTATTTTATTCTATTCTAATATATTATAATGGCAACATTACAGTACTAATATAAATAGTGCATTAATCTTATAGAATAATTAATTTTACACGAAATCACCGAAAACCAATTTTAACCTTTATGTATGTGTAACTTTTCTTTTATTTTAAGAGCCTGACAAATAACTACTGTGTCTGATGGAAAGCATGAATAGAATCCAAGAGTTGTGATCACTATACTCATTGTGAATGCAGACAATGCAGTATGGTGACACACACTATGATGGCCTAGTGAGATGCTTTTTCACACCCCGCTTGGGGGCGTAAAAGGTATGGCAGTCATCGTGCCATTGTATCGCACACACTTATCACGACAACTGTCACTCCTGCATCAATGTCCATTTTTATCAACTACCCTCCTACTAGATTTTTAAGTGAAAACTCGGTGATCATTATACTTTTTCTAAGATAAGATTGTAAAATCAGTCAACAATAGTAGATTACATTAGATGTAATTTTTAACATATATTTCAGGTTTTCCTAAACTTGGGCTGAGTGACAAACACTTTGACTGTTTAATAAAACACTATAGATATCACATAGTGTTGCCACTCCTATTCGTCCCGTGGGTGTCGTAAAAGGTGACTAAGGGAACAAAGTATGCAAGACAACATCATTACAAAGAGAAGGAAAACTTGAGACAAACCCAATTGCAACTCGTCTGGCCAGCATGGCATAGTAGGCCAAAACCTTCTTGCTAAGGAGAGGCCTATGTCCAGTAGTGGATTGTAAAAGGCTGTTGATCATGATGATGATGATATCACACATTATTAAGTATGCTTATATATTATGGAATTGTGATATATATAATTAGCTGCATGTTTCATTCTAAAAATATGTCACCAACACTGTATTAAAAATTACTAAGCAAATTTTCCTATTCTCTTTTAAAGAAGAGAATAACCTATGCATAGACTGAATACCTCCTGAACACAACAACAAATTATAAAATAAAACTGTAAATAATAATTACCTAAAGTCAGTCTGAACACTGTCACTTGGCCTTATCTCAAATGATATTCTCTTCTCCGTAGTATTACTGTTGCTGTCTTTTTTAGAAATATTATCATTTTCCGACACAGTGCGACGTTTCCTTCTAATAAGACCGTTTTCTGCTTTGAAGCTACCTCGACGCATCTCAGCCGCATCCACCATGCGAATGTTTACTTTATAAAGTTGGCAATGACTTTCTTGCCCAGCTGTTAAATAAGTCTTATTTTGTGAACTCCTCACTGAACAGTTCATCACAACATTGGGACCGGTTTCATGTCTCATCACCTCTTCGGCCACAAATCTAGTTCCATTGTGTGAAAGTTCAAATATTTCCTATAAAAAAATTAAAATTATATTTTCAAGCATTTTGTAAGGTGGTTATTTAGTCTGTAAATATGTTACCAAGGAGTCATGTATAAAAAACACATCGAGAGAAGTCTATGGTTAGTGAAACATCAGGTGACTTGAGACTATTAGTTATTTTTAAGTGTACAACTAAAAGCATATGATTGCAGGCTTGTGAAAAATCAAGACCTAGGAATATGAAACGAAAGCTGCCATGAATCAACGTTCCAGTAAACAGCTGACACGTATGCGAATATAAACGAATCTAATACATAATTAAATATTAGTAATAGGTTATTACTTACAAATCCATTAGCAACGCCTGTAGCTGCAGCTCCACCACCGCCAGCAACTATTACGTGTCTATTAGTAAGCGTTTGGAGCGTGTAAAGCGGAAAATCAACCCTCGCTAGTAAACCATCACATCTATTCGGAGACATCTTGGCTTAAATCATTAACTTTATCAGATCAATAAGACTTTACCTATCACATAACACTTCTTTAATATCAAATACATCCACCTAACACCATCTTAACCACGAAATGGCTCAATAACTTCAATAATACGGATAAAACTACTCGAATCACGAACTAAACTTTAGAAAGAATTTGCCACTTCCAACATGACAAAAGTCACATTTGACAACTACTTGTTTGTGAATTTAGTTTTACGTAGTTTTTCTCTGTTATTTTCATAAATGTTGTAAGTTTCCTAACACTCAACTGAATGTAAATGTTATTTTTAAAAAGCATAGAAGTACACTTTGAATTTATTGTTAATAAAATGACTATCACCAATTTATTTTTACTAACACTAACAATTTTAGTGGTATCAAGTACTTATCAGAGAAACATCTTAATACTGGTTGAAGAAAAACGGCTCCACAGATGATGAATAATTTATATTTACGATGTTCAAGGTATCCGCTACGTGCTGTGACCAAGGCCTTTCACCATGTTAAGTATAGTGTACCATTACTTTGCCATTTGCAATATCATTATTCGATTATTTCTAATATTCATTATAATGAGGAAATTTTTTAACGGAACTTTTCATATTTATTTTTGTAATGGGAAATCTCTAAAAATGAACATATAACTACCAAGTCTTACAGATTGTTTTTTAAACCTGCCTGATCAATATCGACGTGCTTCGTACATCAGTCGTTCTGCATTGATTTATTTATTTTAGCCACTTCTACTCATTTTCCAAATAATATAGCTTCCGTTTGAGAGCTATAGTTTTTCAGGATACCTAATTCAACTTGTTTGGAATTGTATGTAGGTCTTGTATTATTGGAGAAAATTACATTAACTATAAACAGCGGACGGATATACGGACTAGACAGTAATACTAACTTAGTAGTTATTAAATAAAAACATCATGTTATAAAAAAATACCTTTAATGGACAATATTATATCAAATTTAACACATTTTATTGATATACATTTGAGAATTTTATTCTATAAATACAATAATTTAATTGTGGCATTCGTTAAAAACTGAACAATGAGTCTAATATCCCATATACTTAAACAGTATATTAAAACAATTAATTAGCATAGTAGGACCCAGGATGTTCAGTAATTAACACAATAGAACTAATGTACAGTACTTATCATAATTTATAGTTTCAAGTTAAGAAAAATACCATGGAAAACAAACTTATAAAATACGTAATTATCTTTGGCCAAGAGAGTCGCCGAACACTCAAAATTTGAGCCATAAAAATCTAAAATTACAAGAAATGGTTATCATTTAAATTGGTAAAGTAAAATTAGTAATTTGAACACAATAACACACCAGTACTTGATAGAAAACCTCACATATCGTATTACATACTTGTACACTGATGGATAATATTGTTTAAAGAAAACAAGCAATGTAAACGAAAGTACACAATACTACTGGCAGCCGATAATACATCCTAGAAGCTGTCTCGAAGAACTCTCGTAACGAAATCGGTTTACATTCCGTTCCAGTTTACTCTC
Organism: Hypercompe scribonia; assembly: GCA_949316085.1. Taxonomy (NCBI): domain Eukaryota; kingdom Metazoa; phylum Arthropoda; class Insecta; order Lepidoptera; family Erebidae; genus Hypercompe; species Hypercompe scribonia. Next base: position 2,327,336 of record OX438976.1, on the reverse strand, counting down.
AATCTTAAAAAACTATCATAAAAGGATTTTTTGTTGTAAAGTATTAAACTTCTAAAGTTGAATATAGTGTAATTGTATTGAATGGTGATCGAAAGATAATATCCGTCCGTGTGGTGTCGGATTAAGGATTCATGGTGTCACCACCCCCATTTATCCCGTGGGGGTCGTAAGAGGCGACTAACGAAACAAATGATGAACGAAAAACTTGAAACAAACCCGATTCCAACCCGTCTGGCCAGTCTGGTATAGCAGGCCAAAACCTCCTTGCTAAGGAGAGACCTATGTCTAACAGTGGACTGTTAAAGACTGTTGCGATAATCTTCTAGTCTTAGTAATATTTTACTACAAACATATCTTTTATGACATTTGTAAGACCGAGAGTATATTGAGACTTAATTTTGATTTCATTTTTACCATGAAAATTGGGCTTCTGATACGGTACACGTAGTTCAGAGTAAAGGAGAAATGGATTGCTCTCGTTCAGCTAGTAAGTGAATATGATAGATCTGATGAGTCCGTCGCGTACTGAATCGCTGCTCTGTCCGATGCCGAAGTTGAAGAACACGGACTCTGCAGCGACTTGCTGGGCACAAGTACCCATGGGGTACCATCCTACTTTGTTGAAGACAATGCCCACTTTGTATACCTGAAAATATAATAATTGTTATTGATATCAGATGATAGAGATGATGACGTAAGCCCTAGGAGATCGCGCGTGTTGAGCGTAGGGCGTACCTTGTTCCTCTGTATGTAGACTGGCCTGTTGAACATGATGTCGAGCAGGTGGCGGTAGGGCACCTTGTTGGTGTAGTGCGTGTAGGTGAGGCGCGCGCCGTCCGCGTCCAGCAGGTGCGCGTACAGCAGCTCGCAGTAGCCGCCCCCACCCCCCACCCCGCCCGCGCCCCCCACGCACGACACGCCCTCTTCCGACGGCGCTTGTGTTGGCACCTGGGGGACGTGCCATAATTGAACACACGATGTCAACTAAATACACTACTGTTGTATAAGATAGGACTTCTCTATGTAATATTAAAAAATAAAGTTTTACTTTTGGTATTTTTTTAACTGAATTGAATAAAATGCCTTTCAATAACTTAAAAGAGTACCTACATAAAAATATGTAAATAATATATAAGTTACCTGAACTCCAAGTAAACAAATATTCTTATCGACCATAAAGGTGACGGAGCAGTCTAGAACGCTTGTGTTGAGACAGTCAGTGTGTTGTATGATGGCTCGCTGGCAGTATATCTTGTTGAAGTCAGCACCATGTCTCTCCATGTGCTCCGGCAGACCCGACATGCTCGGGTTGATCAGAGCTTGGACCATGGAAGAATTGTGATTACCCACTGCAATAAACAAAGCGTGGTGTAATTTTTATTTAGCACTAAGTGTTACGCGTGCCTCCGCCCGCTATTATGAACGATTTGAATCTTCCACGAATGGGCCGCCATACAATGGACCCCCGGTAATTCGACAAACGTTTTGCAGGGCAGTGTCGGACTATCGAATTTGTCGAATTATAGAGTACTGCCTAAGACCCCCTATAGCCCGGATTTTTTTACAAAAGAGTACCTTGTAATCCGAAAAATTACAGACAAATGATAAAATTCTATATGTTCTCTTCTGGGCTTGTGACGACGTTACTAGGTATGTATTCGTAATGCACAATGAATAAACGCTAAGCTGCACCGCTACCACGTATCAAAGTAAGCAATCGGAATTGAAACAATACCTACGCGTCGAGCACAAGTTGTAACCTGTTCAATCATGCACGATCTACATTAGCGAAAATTGTTTGATTGATGTCGGATTACGGGGGGTCCGGATTGGACAGGGGTCGGGTTACCGAGGTTCCACTGTACTACCGTCTCACAGAAGACCAACCTAAAGCGACAGCATCCACATGTTTCGTTGGGAGACTGGATTCCTATTGACGCACGGGTGACAGTTATCGTGGTATACGTGTATACCACGATAACTGTCACCCGTCACCACTACGATAACTGCCATGCCATTTACGTCCCTAAGTGGGCGTGAAACAGCATATCACTAATCCGCTATATTCGCAATGACTATGGTGATCACGACTCTTGGATTCTATTCATGCTTACCATCGCCTGATGCCAGCCACGTTTAAAAAAAAATGGTTTAGTGGTTTTAAAGATTACTCCTACATACAAACAAATAATACTTCTTTATAATATTAGTATGATATAGATGTCAACGGGCAAAGACACAAGAAAAGGGAGGTATGCTTACCGTCGTGTCGCGAGGGCCTAAGGTAGGGTGGTAGCAGCGGTGCGGGTGCGCCGAACACCTGGTCCAGCATCACAGGGCTCGGCGTGTCTACTGTCAGGGTTGCCACCTGCTGAATGTACAAAAAAAATGTTATTGATTTTTTCTGATTATAGATATGCTTAACCCCCTTGCCTCGAAAAGCACCTAAAGCCATCGGCCCTGTGTCTAATCTCTCCACGGTCATGTCGGATAGCTGTACCATCGAATAGGCTAGATGACACCTTAGTCAAATTAGTTACTTTTTATCATCTGTCAAAACGACAATTTTGTATGAAAAATGTACTAAATACAAAATTGTGACGTCACTGTTTTAGACTACTCAATTGAACAATATATTTCACTGTATATTTAATTGAAATTCGTAATAATAATAAAAAGCTATGTTAATTGTATTTCCCGAGATGTTTCGCGATATTAGTTTTAATGAAGTGGACATTGGTATTTATTTACGATAGGGTCATCTACCCAATTGTGAGAGTGAGGGAACAGAGTGTGCACCTGTGTTGGCGCACACACTTGTGCACTATAATCTTCTGGGTAGTTAAACTAAGCAGAGTATAAATAACATTTAAAAAAAAATGCTAAACAAATTGCTTTAGGCATGCAACCTTTACTTTAGATAGGAATGCAGGTGACCAGGTGATGACAAGACCGACAGACCTATTTATGTCTGTTATTGATGAAATAATTGTTCTATTTAAGCATTCAATTATAATATAAATAAAATAGTCAATGAAAACATCAAATAAAAGTTATCTTTTTATGTGAAGCATCTAATGGGCAGTCTGACTGCCTGTTGGGAGTGGCGACGCGTCGCTACAGCATGCGCCACAACTCTAGTGATAAGTTAAGCACAGTTTGTACTATGAGTACTTAGACAAATAATATAAATAAACCAACCCGAGAAATGAACCCGATATCTCAAGCACAACAGTCGCATACAATACCACTGTGTCACTGAGGCAGTTAAAAGCATATGAAAGATTGAAATTGATAGCAATTTCCTTACATGGGATGAATTTCCATCTCCAATCAGCTGTTTCCTTGGAACCCTACATGTGGAGAAGCCACTTGGCATGGGCACGTCAGAGTTGCTGGATAATATGTTCATAAGTACTGCAAAAGCCTCCGACTCTGTCAGCAGAGGGGAGCAAGCTGGACCATCAGCAAATTGTTGAGGAGTAAGGGTCAGGAAACGGATTTTTTCTATAGCACTTCGGATTTTTGGTTTTTCTTTGGCATCTGAAAAACGATATAAATTTATAAATTGATGTTTTTTTTCTCTCTTAAAGAGACAACGCCCGCTTTAGGAATAAAACCTGTGTCGCGGGTGGACTTTACAGACATACAAGAAACGGACACAAAGAACACCCAGACTTAGAACAACAATTTGTGGATCATACAAAGTGTTGTCCCATGGTAGGATTTGGACCCACAACACTCAGCGAAGTGGAGTGCGGCGTGGCGACCACTTAACTTCACTTGTAATACTTGTAACTATGTGAATAAGTTTTGTAAATTTTCAATTGTCATGAAAAGCTATGCTTGTATGTTTAAATCTTATCTATATCTTATCTTAAAATTAGCAGTGGAACACTTCAGTGGTTATCAGTAAACCTATCGAATTTGGTCTCTTGCTATCGAATTTGCTCTTGGTATCGAATTTGATGAATCAAGTTTATTTGACAGATTTCTTCTCACAATTCTCAACCATTCGTTGTTTGTAGATCAAGTCAGAGAGGAAAATTTTTCACATCGCTTCATCACATCAACAGCCTTAGTTTACTGTTGGGCATGGTATCTTATACCTCATACGTGTGGTGACGGATTAAGAATACATAGTGTTACCACTCTTATTGATCCCGTGGATGTCGTAAGAGGCGACTAAGTGAACAAAGTATGCAAGACAACATCATTACAAAGAGACGGAAAACTTGAAACAAACCCTATTCCAACCTGTCTGGCCAGCGTGGTATAGTAGGCCAAAACCTCCTTACTAAGGAGAGGCCTATGTCCAGCAGTGGACTGTAAAATGTTGTTGATGATGATGATGATGATGATGATGATGATGATGATGATGATGATGATGATGATGATGATGATAGGTATCTCCTTAGAAAGGAGGTTTTTGGCCTACTATACCAGTGGCCAAATGGGTTAGTAAAGGTTTTGTATCAGGTTTTTCTTCTGTTTGCAAGATGTTATCCTGTTAAGTTTGCTTCTTAGTCGCATCTTACAATACTCTGTACTCTTCGTCACCACACGGTACAGAGTGAAATTCTTTTGTATCATTGTTTTACAATATCACTCTTGACAAGCCTCCTATTTTTTAATTATATGCAAGAAAGAACTATAGAAGTGGAACCCGAAGAAAGAAAAACATATACATACTGTAGATAAATTACATGACCACTTCATCATCAGTGATTCATCACTAGACCAGCAGGCCAGTAAGTGAATGAATGTGACTGCCACGAGTCAAATACTTGCTACTTATAATGGGGTTAACTTACCAGATTTCTTGCTTACTTCGTCTGACGATCCAGATGTTGGTTGTTCAGGAACATCACCCACTTTTTGAGCTTCTACAACAGCTTCTGGGCTATTTTCAGCGCTACTCTCGACATTCACCACCTGTACCTGATGTACAAAATAATAATGAAATGCCAAATACACAAAAAAAAATTAAAAATTGAATTCTCTTATTTAAATCCCATATATATATAGACTTAAAACAATAATTTGTTTGAAAAGGTAGATAGTACACAAGAACATATCCTATGAGCTACTTACAGCGACTTTATCTTTAGAAGTGGATGGTCCAGGACTCTTAATCCGTTTTTCATTTGGTGGTCCGTTTTCTGAAGGTGGACTCAAGCTTCTTTCGTTAGGTCTCTTGTCCTGTGCTTTAGAGTACCGCACAGCAGCTTCAAATAAGTCTAATTCACTGTCAATATTTAAATGATCTAGGGAGAACACTGTGATGACCGTATTTAACTCAACGTCTTCAAAACTGCTGTCATTAAGAACCTCTTTGGTGTTCATACTGATTATCTGAAAATGGTAAAAAAAATTTTTATTATTATACATGTATAAAATATTGAAACTAGTGACCAACCAAAACTGGCTTTTAAGCCGAAACCAAATTTCCCGACTTCTCTCAGTTACGATCAAAACCAAAACTTAAAATTTCTATTCTATATTGAAATTTAGAGTCTAGAGATTTTGAAATATAAGCAAGAGAAGCATTAATAGAATGATAATGAAGATTTTACTGACATTGGACACTATACCAATTATCACAACTTGAAAACATGAGATAGAGTAAAAAGTAAATGGGGGGTAAGGAAAACAGATGGATTACGGTTTCCTTTTTAATCTCAGGGTTAAGCATAATGCAAGTCAAGATATAATTGAGACTAAGATTGCAGGGAATCAGAGATTACAATCTTATAACTGTACGGTTATACATTTCAAAATTTTCTAAAAAAAGAAACTATACTTCTCAAATATTAGTAAGCTTCCTAATATTATTTTTTTAAAAACAATTGTAGAACTAATTAGTTAGTATAGTGTAGTAGCAGTTAGTATATGCACATTACGTTTAAATTAAAAGTTTCAACATTACTCTACATTGCCTCTACATTGACAAATATTAAAAACCATCAATGCCAGAGATCCCATAAGCGACCTTCATAGATTATATTCAAGTATGTTTATTAGCAACCGGTTACCAAAGTACAGGTTCTGCTTGATTTGGAATTAGACAGTCATGCATGAGATGTGTGATGATATTTATTTATTTTTAAAAATACAAACCTGTATACACTTATCCATAAGTACATTCTCCTCAAACAGCCGAGCAAACTCATATGCACGGCAAGCATTTCTTGGATATAAATCTGACCAAAGATATCTCGTGCATTCCTTTACTAAATGTGGCAACATATATTTCTTGGCTCCATAGCATAACTCACAAGCTTTGTCAAAAGAACTTATATTTATATTGTCAGTGTAAATATATCTGAAAACACAGTGAAAGTTCTTTATTACCTTGAAAACTTAAAAAGAAATTGAAATTATGCTCAAATATTGACTTATATAGGAACTAAATGTCAACACAACCTTAATAGCTATATCTGCCATGATCCTTAAATTCAGTACTTTATCAGAATAAAAATCACTACAATCTTACAACATAGACAAATATGTAATTTTTACATACTCACTCTAACAGAGCCTTAAAGGCCTCTGGTTGCACATCTAATATAGGAATAGGATCATTTCTTTCAGCCATTCCGCCATAAAACATAGCCTCAAACACAGGTGACGCCATCGCGAGAATCAGCTTATGACCAGCAATGACAACCTGATGCGGTTCAGCTCCTACTAAAAAGGTGCAATCGGACCATTGCCCCGACTGGAGAAGGTAAGCACCTCTTTGCTTGCCTTCAACGCATCCCAGCTGCCAATCCGTAGGCACTCCTGCCATTTTTTAACTTATTCTTGTCACAGAACCTCGACTATGAGTACTGTATTTAAACTATTTTATTAAAAAACTCAATTTAGCAACAAAAACAATGATTTAAACTAAGCTGCAGTTCTCAATTTGTACGAAGTGTTCTGTGATTATTATTTATTTTCACGTCAGTTCAAGTCAATCAAAGAAGCATTTATGAATAACGATATCTAATATTACATAATTAATTTATGTAATAAATACTTAAGATTTATATTGAATGTATTTTTTTTATTTTTTATAGGAATAAACACAAAACCTCCGAATCTATTTCTGACAAATTAAGTGACAGTACAAATGTGTCACTTACTTTTCACTTAACAAAACTTGAAAAAAAAATGACTAACTTTGTAAACAAGTACGGCATACAATAATTGTTATACTATGCTACTACTTAATTAGAGATTGTATTTTTTTGTGTAACTATTAAAAAGTAAAAAATGAAATATAAATAAAATAATATTTTTATTGACAAATATTTCTCAGTTTAGTACTGTAGATGTTTTACAACTATAACGATCGTTCAGAATTAGTAAAATTATAAACGCAACTTGGTCAATATGTCAGATTTGTCAAAATATCGTCAAAGTTGTCAATAAAATTGTATTCATATGAATATATCAAAGGGTTTCCTCTTGTTATGTGTTAAAAGTGGATTGTAATAAACTGATGAAACAGGATGAATCACGACGAGATAAAATCCGTGGTACAGGAAAAGTTCTTATCGAGCGAACGAGTTACGGCTTTTCTATGTGACGCCAAAGTTTTGCATCCCGACTGGGTGAAAATAGATCGTCTATTAGCAATTGTTGAGTTTGGTGACGAAAAGGCCGTATTCTGCCTCTTCACATCATGTTACCCGCCGAAATCTTTTACAGATTTATCTATAGAGATAGTATTACCTATAGACAAGAGTTTTAAATGTGAAATTGACAATAAACCTTCCGATCCTGAAGCCATACTGTACCTGAACCTCCAGTCTCGTAAAAACAAGTATAAGTTTGAAATTCAAATGACTCCGCGCGTTGACAATTTTGTTGACGATTTATTTAGAGGAATAGAAGCAGTTAACAAGGTGCCAACACAGCCAGAGTTTGTGTGGCTGAAAAAATATCATGGTAAAACTGAAAACGACATGTTAATTCACACTATGGTGCTGCCTGGAGGAGTCCCACATACCCAGAGCTCTGCACCTGTTGCTATAAGAGAAAGTCTAATCAAACACAAGATGTCTGATAAAGAATATGAGTATACTTTTACAAAAAGGTTTACAATTTTTTGTGGTACATGGAATGTAAATGATAAATCTCCTGTAATCCCTCTCAAGGGATGGTTGAGCATTGACAAGGAACCTCCTGATATATATGCTGTCGGATTTCAAGAACTGGACCTATCAAAAGAAACCTTCTTATTTGACCAAACGATGAGAGAAGATGAGTGGTATAATGCTGTAATAAACTATGTCGATAAAAGAGCAAAATATGTTAAGGTAGAGAAGGTACGATTAGTTGGTATGATGTTGATTGTCCTCATCAAGGAGAAACATTACTCTCATGTGCGAAATGTTGTCTGTGATACTGTCGGAACGGGAATTATGGGCAAGATGGGCAACAAAGGTGGAGTCTCAATAAGGTTTGATCTCCATAGCACTTCATTATGCTTTGTTAACTCCCACTTAGCTGCTCATGTTGAAGAATTTGAGCGAAGAAATCAAGATTTTAGAGACATTTGTAACAGGACGAGATTTATTCAGCCAAATCAACTTCCGAAAGGCATAAAAGACCATGATCACATATACTGGCTGGGAGATCTGAACTATCGTATTACAGAATTAGACCCTACAACTGTAAAGAAGCTGGTGAATAATAATGATTTCATCCCAGTTCTAGAGTGGGACCAGCTGAAACAACAGCATAAGAGTAATAATGTCTTTGCAGGATATATAGAAGGTGATATTACATTCAAACCAACATACAAGTATGATCCTGGCACAGATAATTGGGATTCTAGTGAAAAAAATAGAGCTCCAGCTTGGTGCGACAGAATATTCTGGAAAGGAGACAAAATTATTCAGCTTGCATACAGGAGCCATCCATCACTGAACATAAGTGACCATAAACCTGTATCAGCCATATTCAACTCGGCAATAAAAATAATAGATGAAGAGAAATATAGAAAAGTATATGAAGAAGTTATCAAGCAACTAGATAAAATGGAAAATGAACTGATACCACAGGTCAGAGTTGACAGGACGGAAATAGATTTTGGTACAGTACAGTACTTAGAATTACAAGTACGTACAATCACAATCACAAACATTGGTAAGCTCCCTGTTGAGTTTGAATTCATTAAAAAATTGGATGAGGCAAGCTTTTGTAAAGAATGGCTTATAGTTGAACCGTATAAGAAATGTATTTGTGCCGAAGAGACATGCGAAATTCAACTCAAAGTGCTTATAAATAAGACATCAGCTTGTAAAATGAATGCTGGCACTGATAAGCTTTATGACATTTTAGTATTACACCTGTATGGAGGGAAGGACATATTTATAACTATAAATGGCACATACCAAAGAAGCAGTTTCGGATGCTCTATAGAGGTTTTAGTGAATCTTAATATGCCAATAAAACAAGTACCTGCAGGCAAACTGATAGAACTGGAGAATAAGAGGGATCAGTGTGTTTCTAACCAATCCACATACTCCATACCAAAAGAAATTTGGTTCCTAGTAGACCATATCTACCTTCACGGGTTGAAAGAACCCAATCTGTTTGAGCAACCAGGATTTCACTCAGAAATACTTCAAATTCGAGATTGGCTAGACAATGGATCTATAGATCCTATACCTGGAAGTATTCATTCTGTTGCTGAAGCATTGTTATTGCTTTTAGAAAGCACTGCAGACCCAATTATTCCCTACAATCTTCAGTCAGTATGTTTAAGAGCATCTGCAAACTATTTACAATGCAAACAGATTGTGATGGAGTTGCCAGAGTTTAGGAAAAATGTATTTTTGTACTTATGTGAATTTTTACAAGAGGCTCTCCAACACAGCGCCGAAAATGGATTAGATGCAAAAACATTGTCAACTTTATTTGGGGCCATTTTCCTCAGGGATAATCCTAATCAGATGCAGGAACCACAATCGCGGATTAACAAGCAGGTCATAGACAAAAAGAAGGCGCAGTTTGTATACCATTTCTTAGTAAATGACCATAGTGATTTAATTTTTTCTAGATAAGTATACCATAAATGACACACTTTACTGGAAAAAAGATGCATAATGTTAAAAATAGCCCCAATGAATGCTTTCTTTTTCTAATGAAGTTGTTTAGTACGCGATTCGTACACTTACGATTATAATAATATTAAATACTCAAAAATTTCCATTAGAATTTATAGGAAATATTTTTACTTTTATAATTACATAATTCACCGTTGAATAGTGAAAATACGACTTTGTACCTACTTAAAATTGTTACTTCCAAGAAATCTCATTCTATTTATACTCTTCGTACCTAATTCTTACATGTTTGCATTTATTGCTTAAAATGAATTTTGCTCTCATATTTATTACACGAAAATTAATTATATTTAAAAGTAGTTCGCTAAAGTATTTGTTAGCCAATAAATACTCTAGTTTTAATTTTTAGACCAGCAACTTTGCTTGGGTCGACCTTAATTTCGTCATTGCGTTATCACTCTATCCAAGAAGCATTCTTATATTTAAACGTTTAAAAAAAGTGTTTAAAAATTACAAACATTTAAGAGTCTTGTCAAACAGACAAACAAAGCAGTTTAGCTTTTAAATCAAAAAGGTAATTTTTGTGACGTCAGAGCTGCGGACAAGTTCTAATTTGAATTTCTCCTTAAAATTGTAATAACTAGATCCGTGTATGAGAAAGTCTCTACTGGATCCGCCTTTGCTTTGTAGACAACATGCAGCGTCGGCCCTTGTTCGTGATATAGTTTAACTTGAAAATTTTATACGTATTTCAGTTTCATATATTTTAAATACAAAAAATTAAACCTCAACACCAATGTGATTTGAATAAAACAGCTCGAATTGTTAAAGTCTTAATTCTTCAACATAAAATTGCTACCGTTATTGGATACCGGCGATTTGGGTCATTTAGTGAGAAAATCAATTACCAATAAAAATGTTGAAATAATAACTAGTTGAAGGCCAATTAATTGCGTATCGCCTTAAGAAACAGTTTTTCACATTTAGTTACGTATACGTACGCTACCTGGCGCTTGGCTCTCTCGCTTTTCCTCAAGGTCGGCGCTGATTTCCTTTCATATGCATAGATAGATATATAGATGTAGATAGTGTCGTACTACGTATCAAAAACAAACAGACTAAATAACTTGGTGTGCAATTTGTGTTGGTGTTCGTCTAAATCTTGTGTATTGTCACAGCGACAGCGGAAAAAACCTTCGTGATCGACAGTTGGACACTATTTTTTTCTAAGCTTTGACAAATCTATATGGCATATGAATCATCTAAGTACATTACAAGTATGATTGACATTATGTCTAGAGTAACACTTTTAGTAAGGGTTTTAGCGATACATAACAAATTAATTGTTAATTATATTAAGTTATTAACCAGTATTGTAAAAAGATTTATTTTCCTAAGGTTCGGTATGACAACTAGTAACCTTACTTATCGTTAAAAAAATGTCAAACTTTTTAACCAAGTGTCATAGAAAATGTATTATTATTTATAACACACAATTTCAACAAATTAAATTAATATATTTAAATTGTAAATATTTTTTATTGTAATTCTTCCAGGGAAGGCTGAATCGCCAATTAATTTCTTCCGTTTTACTGCATGTGTAATATTTTTTATTTGATTTGGGCATGTTTTTATAAACGAAAGAAGTAATTGCTGACAAATTCACTGTCACTTTTTGAGGTACAGCTCCGCATTCATTAAAGTTAAAATCATAATTTGACATTAAAATAACCGCGAATTTTCCATTTGAACGGTGTTGCCCATTAAGCGATGTTTGCATATGTCTTATGAGTGAAGCAGGAAATATTAATTAATAATATACAATTATCTCCACAATCTACATTGGAAATCAAATTTCCTCCTATCTTTCCTCAATCTATATATTGAGTTTATTAATATTGATGTGGAACATAACATATTTATAACACATTGTTTACTATGCCAAACTCATCCAATATATAATTGATTGTTTGTACAATTACCGAAATTTATGTAACTGAGTTATTTTTATACTATGGGCCTACCATAGTGACTCTACTCTGTCTCATGGAAAGCATAAGTAGAATCCAAGAGTGGTATTAATATGATGTGGAAAACAATCAACGCAGTATGGTGACTTACACAATGCGGTTATCCATCGTCTGGTTTGATGTAATAGTAGTATTATTGTACGACTTCTTATACTCAGTATAAAGTATGTGAATATTTAGTTTGACGTTATTCTGTTCATGAAATTCTAATTTAAGAAAGCCTTTATTTGTATTTGATATATTTGATATAATTGAGTTGCAATTTTTTTATCTCGTAACACCTTAAGTAGCGATGGATTTCTCGAATTGTTCCCTAAGAAAATTGCAAACAAATACAATATCCTAGTCTATGTATATCTAGTCTTATGACAGAGAGACATTAGTGACAAAACTGTATAATGGATGCCAAGTAATATTCGTAAGTTTTATATTTCGGTCAATTATTTATTTTTTTATTTGATCAGATCTTTTCAGAAATTCTATCTTCACTGTAAATAAAATAATTAACTATGTTTAAAACCTTTTATTTTTGGCTATCAAATAGCAGCTTAAAGGTATTTCTGTATATTATAAATAGCAGTGAACGTGTCAACTATCAAAATTAACAACGAAGATTATACCGTTGGTACCTACTGCATATTGGAAACCCGAATTGTTTTTTAATTTGAATTATTTAAAACAATATAAAGTCTATGTTACAGAACCATACCATAGAGCCTAAAATAGAGGGCTCTATTCCAACTGCCATTTTTTTTTTTAATTTTGTCAACTTATAATAAAGTTATAAAAAGTCGATGTCTGCACATTAAAGATGTTAAAGAAAAACTAATGAATTGGGCCTTTGTTAAACTAACAGAACTTAAAACAATAGTTTTCAGAATTTTTGTCTGTTTATCTGTATGTTTTTGTGCGCTAATCTCAGAAGTGGCTTAACGGATTTGGACGCTGTTATCTGTTACGTACAAGCTATATCAGCTTAAAGAATCACCGCAATAACTGACATGTACGGTAAAAAACCTAGTGTATCAACGAATATGTAGCCAACGAACAATGTAATTGTAATTTAATTTTCTTTAAGAATATTATTTATTTTGACAAAGTAATTTTGTTTTAAGTTAAAACTTTAGTATCTATAAGTCGTATTTAAAATAAAGCTTATCAATACAGTAGAAAATCATTTGAAACTTATCAGATTTTCTTCCGAGCTTTATCAGTGTTCACGCAGTACTTTTACCTAAGCAAACTATGCCGCTCCGTTTTTTTTTAATGTGTATCGCGCTTATTGAATTTTGTTGAAAGTTCATGTCAAATAGGCTAGATGACACCTTAGGCAAATTAGTTACTTTTTATCATCTGTCAAAACGACAATTTTGTATGAAAAATGTACTAAATACAAAATTGTGACGTCACTGTTTTAGACTACTCAATTGAACAATATATTTCACTGTATATTTGACTGAAATTCGTAATAATAATAAAAAGCTATGTTAATTGTATTTTCCGAGATGTTTCGCGATATTAGTTTTAACGAAGTGGACATTGGTATTTATGTACGATACAGTCATCTACCCAATTATCTGTGATTTTTGAGTGTTTAGTGACAGATTCAGTTAAATATTACTGTTTTACTTATTATTCTTTTTTTTTCGAGCTAAAGGTATTTTAGTTTTTATCTTAAGATCAGATTACACCGAGATGACATGATAAGCGATGATAACAGTAACACTAAAAAATAGTTTACTGTGTATAAAGATATTGGCGTGCTCACTGAACTGTATACAAAGAGGTAGACATACTTTTTCGTATACTAAATAAATTCTATATTGTATACATGGATTTTTCAGGTAGATGGGACTCTGCTTTATGTCAAGATGGATATATATCCACACTAATTAAAATGTATATTATACTAACACTAGATTAAGTTATACTATTATTAACACAGTATAGATTTACCGATGAGCTCGAAATAAAGTTTTTGAATTATTTGCATGTCACATCTCAGAATGCTGAGGTCTGAAAATGCTACCTATCACCAACTGTACTCTAGCCGAAATTGTGGATCCCTGATTGATTGTCGTAAAACCATTTATACTAATAACCCTCTTCAGTTGTTAATAGAAAATTTTGTTATATTTATATCTTGACATACGGCTAAAGTTATAACGTATTTCTAACACACAGTTCTGTAATGCCTCCTCCTGAAGCATCATCAGCGTCTCAGTGTAATTTGACCCTTAGGATGCAATGCCCTATCAAATCCAAATTCCAAACGCCAATGCGCCAATGTTAAAGTTAAACGAGTAACATCCTTATTCATCCCACGGTGTCGTAAGAGACGGCTAAAGAAACAAACCACGCAGGATTACCTCCCTGCAAAAAGAAGGCAAACTTGAAAAAACCCTGTACCAACACGTCTGGCCAGCACGGTATAGTAGGCCAAAACTTCCATTCGAAGGAGAGGCTATGTCCAGCAGTGGACTGTTAAAAACTATTGATGATGTATAACAATAATAGTGTATAATACTCTCCATTATATACAGTATATTATACAAATAAATTGTATAAACCTGACGATACTTATAATAACCAATGTTAAAATCTAGTAGCAAATGTATATTTAACATTTAATTATGAACTGAATAAAATAATATGATATTTTATTTATTTGGTCATGTCTTAGCGAATAATTATAGAAAATTGTTAATTTATTAAACTTCTATGTATAAAAAGAAAGTTTTTTTTATTTAAACAAATAGGTACGCTTACATCTTAAAGGAGGCCGTATTTCTCAGGGAAAAAAGGTTGCTAGTCCGGTCTACACTGAGAGTATTCTCAGGTTAAGTTAGTGAAGCGAAAATAATAATTATGTTGACACATATCATACATTGCCGTTTGATCTCGAATTAAGCAGAGCTATGGTAACTGAGAGTAAACTGCTGATAAACATTTATAAATAGGTCTAGGTATATATATTTAGTTAAATATTGTAAATAAATTACACTCGGACACAGAACAAACGATCGTACTCGTCATACCATCTTTGTCCTATGTGGAAATTATACCCTTGACCTCTAGCTTAGCGATCAAAAACACTTGTCCAACAGAACAGACCAGACACCTTTCTATTTAATCTGTCATAAAGGCGATAAAAAGCTTATCATATTTGTCGTCACGAAATTTGTAGGCAAAACCAGGTTATTAGTTCATTTTGCGTGCTGCAAAGTAATAATCCTTAACCATAGATATGTATTCATAACAAGGTAATACAACGCTACAAACTACGTCACCGGTACCCATTGAGTTAGACGATGTGTACCTATTTAGGAATATACTGTTTAATATGAAGTAAACAAATAAAAAACGTTTTTAATCTATGTCAATGGCGGTAGCTCATCTACTTTATGTTTAAAATGACAACCCTAACATACAAATTTATGAAGATTGGGATTTTTTTAACCCGTTTCTAAATCGAAGAAGGTTTTCAATTCACCATTATTTACTTGTGTAACTCTACACTATGTACTGTTTCATTTCAATAATGCTTAGGTGCCATATTTATAAAAAAATAAACTTAAACCAGGAATTTCAATACAGATTATGACCCTATCTTTAGCTTGACATGGGTATGCAGTCTTGTTACGATAATCGGCAAATCATAAAATTTTGTAGTTTACTGGTGAACGAACGATCATTATTTACATTTTTTAATTATACTCTGGCATGTGATTCAATAATGACCAAAACAAAAATTTTTTTGTTAGTCCAGACACGTAATCCGTTTCTTAGATTATTCCTTGATGTGATTCTTGACGCACGCGTTAGATGGCGTTACTAGTCGATGGACCTTGACTATTATGTTTAGAACTATATTTGTTCTATAAATATTACCTAGTTAATATAAACATATAATAATATGGTGTGCATTTATCTTAGTGGTAAAGGTTATGTATTTGGACTAATTCGTAAAATATATTTTTACATTCTTGCAACATCATAATTTACGCCACCACGGCTTCCTAGATCACTGGTCGATCGAACGTGAAAGCGGTAAATTTGATTTCAGCCAATCATCGTATTGTATTTATCGCTTCTGTCAAGTTAACGTATGAAAGGCGAACCGCAAAACAAACAACACTTATGAACGAAACGTCTGCCATTGTCTCATATCCTGTCTTTCTTTACTTTAAATTTAATTCAAAATAACTGTTTCAACGGATTAACTTGTTATAAAGTATTAGTTTCGGGGTTGTATTTAAGTAAAGCGTGTTCACTCTTTGTGTGCAACGGACGTGTTGCTTATAAAAAATCCTTTGTTACTTCTCTAGTTCAGCCAAGCCAAGCCAAGCCATGGAAGTCAAAGCTGGTAAGTACGAGTATATTCTGATTTGTTTAAACATTAAAAAAACTCCACAGCATATAAGCGTGGCTCTACGATTTGTAACAAATTGTGGGTCTAATATAAGAAACTTGTGAATTTATAATTTTATTGTGTTAAGAAATCGTGTTCTTTATCTTTAAAAGTCAAAATAAGTTAATCTAAAATGATTCACAATACGATAAGTTAATTCGTTATGCCGTTTTTTTATTTGAATGAATACGAACCGACCGATAACGTTACAAAGAAATTGCCTTTGTACCTGCTTAGTAGAAAACATTGGCGTCTTTTAGAATGAAAACTTATCCAGTAAGAATGTAACTGGAACAGTAGCTTTTTTTACCTTTTCCGGTACCTTTTGTTTTTGGATTTATTTGTTTTAATTCAATTAAGAGATCCAGACCTACTCATATCCATCCATACATTAGTAACAATCGAATCGGTCCAGACACGTTGATGCAAACTTTTTTTTAGGTGTAAGTTAGTGGTTTCAATAAAATTTTGTAAGAAGAAAACACAATAAATAAAAATATATTTTAACCGATAAACTTCTTTGTATATCAGTTTTACTTGTAATTTATCACCATTTTGCTATTTCAAAGAAATATACAATCTAAGGATTGTGTTGCGTACTTATTTTTTGTCTTAGCATGACCCTTGTCTATGCCTTTATACGGCAAAACTGTGTGCCGTGCAAGTTTTAAGTAACTTTTTGGAATCAACATCGAATTGAGTTTTTGTAAAATCGCTTGACTTTCTAACTATTTTTAAATAAACTAATCGTACCTACCTTATATTTATTTTATTATCTTGTTACAAGTATCTGAATAGAAATTATAAAGCGATTATAAAACAGCTGATTGCAACAATTCAAAACAATTAAACCGGTTATTTTTACTTGACCCACGATAGATCTATTTATAGACGTCTCTTTGACTCTTATAGTGACTTACGGACATCTGTGACTACTTCGTTATTATTAAATCTATAGTACGTACCGGCTTGGATTAAATCTTATTAAAAATATAAAGTTTATTTATGGTTGCAGGGGATAGCAAATTTATATTCAGTATAATAAATAGCGGTTAGATCTGACGTAGTATTTTTTTCTTTGATTTTAAAGAATCTATTTGAGATTTATTTACCTTTACAAATTATATTACTTAATTTTAATTATATTTTGTGGGTGGTGTTATCACAGTATTATGTAGGTCTTCGTTCAGCGGTGGATCGCGATAGGTTAATCGAGGAGTGCTATTTATTGATAGCCCAATGCAAAAAAATAATTAAACACATAAAAGTTGCAGTAGGTACCTACTTTGTGTATTTTTTTTCCGAGATCACCCTTCAGGATCAACACAGGGACAGTAGCAGCGATCACAAACACGCTTGTAAATGCTGATTATGAAGACTAACGATCCATATTCCAACAGCGATGATCTCGTAGTCTATTTGTTAAAAAAAAAACTTCATAGGATTTAGTGTTATGTAAACACTAGACTGCGATAGTTGGCGCTCCTTGGGGAAGGCTTTCGTTCAGAAGTGAGCTTCTATAGGTGTTTTTTATTTTATTTATTTAGACAACCAATAGGAACATACACCTTAAAAACTAAGAGACACAAACAATAGTATACAAGTATTAGTGCTGTCCTACTTAGTGTGACAGTGACAGTGTAAGGCTTACACAGTTACCACGATAACTGTCACCCCTGCATCAATGGGCCTCCGGTCTCACACTCACCAACGAAACACGACAGCACGGATGCTGGCGCTTTAGGTTGGGCTTCTGTGGGAGGGTAGTACTGCCCCGGCCCGCTTGTGCTGAAATCAGCGTGGCTCTACTACCTACCAAAGTTACGGAAAGCAAAATAATAACAGATAGCATATAGTTGGGCCATAGGTAGCTCCGAATTCAAAAATAAAAAACGAGTTATACAAGAAGTTATAGACATACATAATAGTTCTAATATAGAAAGTCGTTAAAACATAAATACGTTTGTTGATACGAACTTAACAAAGCAGTTTATGTTAAAAGAAGGTAAAATTAAAGTAAATACTTATAGCAATGTCTTTATTTTTACGGACAGAATTATAATCCATTTGGACTCTTTAAAGGAGAGATATAACCTAGGTTAGTTTTGGATCTCTTGGGTGTAAACAAAGAGTATCTAGATAATCGAGGCAGTTTGACAGATAATGCTAAGTTTTGCAGAAGATATGAATAATTTATTTTACCATTGACCAATTTCTGTAAGAAGGTTGATGAGTAGATCCTAATAATCATAAACTTGTTGTCGGTTTAAAGTCTGCTTCAACATGGTTGAACGATGAACTCTTTAATGTAAACGACTGCTCTGAGGTCAATCCCAGCGATATCGAAGTTCCGTAGAAGAGTTGTTGTCGGACCCATTACGCCTTCAACTACAGTATAGAGCCTAGCATATATCATCAACCATCATCAACACCCTTTTACAGACCACTGCTGGACATAGGCCTCTCCTTAGCAAAGAGATTTTGGCCTACTATACCGCGCTGGCCAGACAGATTGGTATAGAGTTTCTTTCAAGTTTCCTTCTCTTTACAGTGATGTTATCTTACATATTTTGTTCCCTTAGTCGTCTTTTACGACACCCACGAGAAGAATAGGTATGGTGACACTCTTATCACTCACTCTCACTATCTATATACAATGTAAAAAAAAAACAAATTTTGTAAAATGCCACTGGAGCACTGGTATCACTCACCCTTATATGTATAAAGACCCAGAGAGGTCATTAGTACGACTGGGACATGGAAACTACCACGTTAAGTTCATACCCCTAAATAGCTTAGTGCTTTGTTGACAAATAAACCAGTCTGAACTTTATGACAAGCGTAATAGGATCTAACTTTTCATAGGGACTTCTAATCAATTTTCCAGGTTGTAGTTGTAACTCTGCTGTAGTAATGCTTAAGGTATTAGCCAGTCTTAGTTTACTGCTCGAATGATCAGTGTTGTGACCCAACAAATCCATCAAATTCTTCTCCGATTATAAAGTGGAATGACCTGTAAAATGATAATTATAGTTTGGTAACAACATAACAATCTTTAGTAATTTGCACGCCGTGCCTCAAATTACCAATTTGTCATCATTGCGACCGTTAAACTGGTTTCAATTTACCAACTGTCGACCAATAAGAAAGTTTGTGTTGGTGTGTCATCCTTTAAACGTGGAACGTCGGTTAGCAAGGACACCAACCGTCGCAGTGACTCACATATCTTCCAACAACATAACGACTTTAGGCCATATATATTTTGAACTCTGAATACCTACCCTTTTAGGGTGTGTAACACGCAAAAGACCGGCGCCGTATGTAAATTTCTTCCTCGTTGACATGTAAAGAAACTTGTTCAGAGTTCCGGCGTCGCGTCCTACGAATGCATACGTACTCCTTTGTTTATATCGTTTTGTTTAACTTTTTTTTTATTGTTTCTACGGATCCTTACATCAACTTGTTTTTAAAAATATACCTATACGGTACAATGTATACGAAGAACATTTAGTAAATAATATTAACTAGTACATCAACAGCCTTTAACAGTCCACTGCTGGACATAGGCCTCTCCTTAGCAAGGACATTTTGGCCTACTATTCCACGTAACTAGTAACGTTTGCTATTTTCAACTGAATTTCAAGCAATCGATTTCAATGCTCCTAAATATAATGATTGCTAAGGTGATTGACAGTTTTTAAACATGAGATGGGTATTTTCTTTCAAAATAGATACATTTAAATTTAAAACACGAACACATTATACCTAACAAAGTCAGACACATACACAAAGATCACAAAACCCAACTAATGTAGGTGAAGTTGAGAAAACCATTTTTTTTAAAGTCGATTAAAATCTAAAAGGAACCGTTATTCTAAGTATCCATACAAAACTTCTGCAGTAATGACAGCGTTCATTCGGCTAGACCATTTCTATTGTTCTCACATAATCTTCCTGGCCGCAATATGGCCGATGTAAACAAACCGTAACTTAATTAAACTACTGAAAAAACAATCTAAGAATACACTTTATTAAATTGCTTACTGTCTGCACGATTCAATGTTTCGGAACGATAACCTCATGTTTAAATTTTAAGCTCAATTGAAAACGTTATTAAATTGACATTAAGAGGTCCCAAATCTCAGAGGGTGGCTTTGATTAAAAGCTCAGGAATTGGGTCGAGGAAACTTATATTCCCTTGGTTGCGGAGGTAAATTTCAATACAGTACAATAGGCTAATATCTGTTGCCGAACCGCCTAATGGGCCGTTTCGCTTCAGAACTTTGTTCATTTTGTAAAAGTGATGCGTATTCGACCCTCGTTTTGCTGTTATTCGACACATTAACATGACAATGATAGGAATCCTGTGTTGAGTATGTCGTACATAAAGCAAACATTGACCATTGTCTGCGGCGGAACGTAAACAATCACAATATTTCACTGAACACCCGGATATCACCAGATAGGGGACTAAAATATCGTATATACGACTAGGCTTGTCACCGTTATGTTGTTGGGTATCTATTTTATTAACTACCAGTTCAGCGGTATCTCGACATATATGTTGCTTCTCTCGATGCTAGTAAAGCTTTGTTACTCGTACATAATGTTGATTTTACGTACATTTGCACAACATTAAATACAAAAAAGGGCTTCGAATTACACAGTAACAGCCTATCCGATTATTTATTCGGATATGTTCGTGGCTAAATGGTAAACGAGTAATTTAACAAATTGCAGAGTTAAGCAATTCTAACAAGGACAATCTATTGTTGGGTGACGATTTCTTAACATATTGAGATCACTCTGTGCCTGAACACCATATGAACATCTGTGGTAAAAGTCTTAAAAAATCTGACAACAGTCCAGAATATCGAGAAGTAGCTACTTGGGTTATGGAGGTCTGATGGACACTCAGCCATATCGTAGTAGACTGGAAGCCGACTTACACCTGATTTGGAAAATAGGTTCGGAAAAAAAAAAACAACTTATTTGTCAAATCCTTTTACTTTTTGGTATGTTGCAATCTGAATCTTCTTAAAATCACGGCAGGAATACCAGGATCGAGTCATTCTCGTAAAATACAGGATGTCTGGCAACACTAGTTCTAAGTTAATTTAATAACACCGCGTGCGGCTGAAGAAGTTTACTAGGAGAATGCTGTTTTCGATCAATATCTGTGGCCGGGGTTCCCGGGTTAGAAAGTCAGGTGGCCAGGAAGTGACTATATTAAGGTTATCGGTAATTGTATTCTTGTTGAGTTTATCTATCTATACATATACCTAAAACAAATTGTGCTGACTGACGGTTTAGGGTAATGAATCCGCTGATTCGTTAACGCGAAACCTGTACCGGTGAGGCTACAAATTTTATGTTGTTAGTATCCATTAAGAAAGGATTTTTGGAAAATTTTCTCCTAAAGGGGTAAAATAATCAGTATACGGTTGCATGGAAGAAGATAATAAAAAGATAGTACTTATAATCGAGAGTCGTAAGCAATGGATAATAATAAAATCAAGGTCATATATAAATTCTTTACCTGTAACCAACTTGAACTGGCTGTTACCGGAAATGCCGAGTCTTCTAACGTAACCATTTTTAGGAATATTAGCAATTTAACTTGTGAACTTATTTTATAGTGCCATAAAAATAACAAATTACAGAAGACCAACCTAAAATGACAACCTCTGTGCTGTCATGTTTTGTTGGTGAGTGCGAGACCAGTGGCCCATTGATGCAGGGGTGACAGTTATCGTGTTAAGTGTGTACTTAACACTGCCACGATGACTGTAACACCTTTTACGTCCTCAAACAGGGCGTGAAAAAGCATCTTACTAGACTCCAAAAGTGTGGGTCACCATACCGCATTGTCTGCATTCGCAATGAGTATGGTAACCACCACTTTTGGATGCTATTCATACTTTCCATCAGGCACAGTACAGTCACTTTGGCAGGCTCTTAGAATAAAGAAAAATGAGTAAATAGGCTTAAAAACCTCAAAAAGTTCTACGCAGTTAGTAAGATATATATATAATGTGTAGAGGAATTAAATTAATGATAGGAAATCTACCAAATCAAATGATAACGGTCGTAGATTTCATATTGTGTTTGAATATAAGTGTATGTTTATCGTAACCTATGTAAAATATATTTTAATTATACAACGGATTACTAGTGAGTATGTGCGTGTCTAAAAACAAATAAGTTTTTTTTTATTATTCGTTATTATGGCCTTTTGTTCAGATACGGAGTTATCACGTATATCAATTAAATCACTGTAAATATTACATTCTAGTCGATTTCTTTAGGAAATATTATAGTGCACAAGTGTGTGCGCAAACATAGGTGCACTCTTTGTACCCTCACTCGCACTACATATACTTCCTCACTGTAAACATTACCCTTACATACTTTGTATGTGAACTTAGCATTAAAATAACCTAATTGGGTAGATGACTGTATCGTAAATAAATACCAATGTCCACTTCATTAAAACTAATATCGCGAAATATCTCGGCAAATACAATTAACATAGCTTTTTATTATTATTACGAATTTCAATCAAATATACAGTGAAATATATTGTTCAATTGAGTAGTCTAAAAGACTGACGTCACAATTAGGTATTTCGTACATTTCTCATACAAAATTGTCGTTTTGACAGATGATAAAAAGTAACTAATTTCACTAAGGTGTCATCTAGCCCATTATTGTGAAAAAACAAGAAGTCTGTACGTACACACTAGATACG
This sequence comes from Hypercompe scribonia, assembly GCA_949316085.1. Taxonomy (NCBI): domain Eukaryota; kingdom Metazoa; phylum Arthropoda; class Insecta; order Lepidoptera; family Erebidae; genus Hypercompe; species Hypercompe scribonia. The sequence goes on along the minus strand of OX438976.1, from coordinate 2,304,080 downwards.
TACCGACGATTCTGATTTTCATGTACTCAGTATCACTCACTATTAAAAAGAATCTAACGACTCTAAGCACCAAAATCCATCAAGTCCATAAGTTTATGGAGCTTGTCAAAAAATTCACATAAACAAACTTGAAAATATAACCTCTCTTCTAGCGGAGTCGCGTAAAGACTTAAAACCAACATTTTTTAGGTCTTTTTCACACAATGACTCATTTCGACGTGGTTCTCTACACCTACATTAAAATCCCAACTCTTATTCCTATATTTCATTATTAGACAACGTGTTTCTAAAGAACTTTCTAAAGAGTCATTAGAATAACAGATGTTACTTACATTTCAACATGCAGTGCGCGATAAAAAATAACAAACCACGACCACCTACATAAGTTTCTAAAGTCCCAGTTGCAACGACCGGGTTGTTTCGTCGTCTTATTGCTACGATGAAAGCTGCTCTTGCGTATGCCCACAAAAGGCAAGACGGCTGTGGGCGATACTTGCCTACCCACACCTTCCACACTTACCCACTACTCCGAAATTCCATTTAGATTATACATTATTCATGCAGACTTCTCATGATTAATAGATGTATTGCATTTGGGTCAATATACTTGTAACTTTTGACCTTTTTGTAGATTAGGTAGAAATTGTTTATTTTGACAATTTATTAATACTAGTGGTCGCCTACTGGTCAAAGGAGGCCTACTGGTTTGTGGATCACACAAAGTGTTGTCTCATGTGGAGTTTGAACCCATAACAACATTAAATACGTTAGATATGTTGTGCATTTAATGTAGACCAAAATTGCCTTTTACACAATATTATTAAAATAAATTACTTGGAAGATATCAGAGAATTAAAATGCACGGGCAGAGCAGACAACACCGCCGATAACACTCGTACAAAGCCGGGGCGGGTGGCTAGTATGTTTATAATTAGTTTTGTTCGTAATTGACGATGTTGTTAGATCAATTTTAGGATCTCGTACTCCTAACAACAATTTCTTGTAATTACGTCATGTCTTTTTGGCTCATTATCATCTCATTAGCTGTGGCTCTTTCAGTCTCCGCAGCTTAGCATACAAACTGTGAGTATGAGAACCGAGTACAGTTATTTTTCAAGGTAACGTCATCAGTAAAGTAGATCATTTTTATTAGTATAGTGTTTACTTATATGTATGCTATATATAAAACGGACTTAAAATATTTAGAATTTTTTACCACACAAACATTTTTTAGGGTTCCGTAGCCAAAAAACGTAACCCTTATAGATTCGTGCCATGTCTGTCCGTCTGTCTGTCCGTCCGTATGTCACAGGCACTTTTCCGAAACTATAAAAACTATACTGTTGAAACTAAGTAAGTAGATGTATTCTGTGAACCACATTAAGAATTTCACAAAAATAGAAAATAAAGATAATAAAATTTTGGGGATCTCCCATACTTAGGACTGAAACTGATTTTTTTTTCATTAAACCCATGCGTGTGGGATATCTATGGATAGGTCTCTAAAAGTGATATTGAGGTTTCTAATATAATTTTTTTCTAAACTGAATAGTTTGCGCGAGAGACACTTCCAAAGTGGTAAAATGTATTCCCCCCTGTAACTTCTAAAATAAGAGAATGATAAAACTAAACAAAATATATGATGTACATTACAATGTAAACTTCTATTGAAAATTGATTTGAACGAGATCTAGTAAGTAGCTTTTTTATACATCATAAATCGTTGCTACGGAACTCTGCATGAGCGAGTCCGACTCGCACTTGGCCACTTTTCTTTATTGCTTTTTGTGCCTAAACATACATGCATCTCTAAAAATTCTCGACTCAGTTTCCCCCAAAAACGGGGTTTGATCATTAATTTCAAGTTTATGGGTATTATAAATCCGGCCTGGTAGCGTAGTTTTACTACTCGTTTTATTGTTTTCATGAGGGACTAGCAGTCTGCCCTTCTGTAAGGTCATGCGACTAGGTAATTTCTTATTATATCCAAATTTATTTTAAAGTTTGCCAAGCGTTTCTCTTGTTCTTTAACAAAGGCGTACACTGTATAGCGCTTAATCTTAAATACATTAATTGTAAAACTTCTGATGGTTCGTTTGTAACTTAGGGAAAGCCTATTCAAGCAAACGGATTTTATTTTTTCTTAATATAGCTATGAATCTATGTTCATAATAATTGGCTGCGTCTGTGACACAGTGGTAGCATTCGTAACTGCTGTGCTTGAAGTCTCGGGTTCGATACCCGAGTCGGACTAAATTTTTGTATGATCTGCAAATGTTTGTTTCGGTGTTTGGATATTTTCTATGTATTATATGTATGTATTTACAAAAAAAGTATATATGTTTGTCAGTTCTCTAGTACAAACTCTGGTTAGTTTGGGACTAGATGGCGTTGTCAAATGTCCGATATATAATAAATTAAGTTAAGAGTTTATTTATGGCACTCTATTGCCAAATGGCGATATTAGTGTTATGAATCTAGGTAGTAGAGCCACGCTGATTTCAGCACGAGCGGGCCGGCTCGACCTGATCGGTACTATCCTCCCACAGAAGACCAACCTAAAGCGCCAGCATCCGTGTTGTCGTGTTTCGTTGGTGAGTGTGAGATCGGAGGCCCATTGATGCAGGGGTGACAGTTTGTGTAAGCCTTACACTGTCACGATGACTGTCATGCCTTTTACGTCCCCAAGCGGGATATGAAAAAGCATCTCACAAGGCCGCCATAGTGTGTGTCACCATACTGCATTGTCAGCATTTGCAATGGGTATGGTGATCACAACTCTTGGATTCTATTCATGCTTTCCATCAGGCAGAGTAGAGTCACTTTGGCAGGCTCTTAAGAAAGAAAAAAAAATACTTATTCTATCTGATTCATCAACGCAACACCTAAATCCCTGCGGCTATAAACTGAAATTTTGACTACTGCCGCTTTGTATTTTGTAAGTATCCTATACCTATACATAGAAAAACAATACTGTATTGTCTATGTATATATGCCGTATTAAATCCAAAGAGCTTAGAAAACATACATCTTCACTACCACAGAAACTTTAATACTCCTTTTCCGAGTTTTTAAAATCGTATTTCACTAAAAACTTACTGTGTCTCGGTCTCATCTCAGTCAAAAGACGTCCACTGCTGGACATGTCCTGTTACAGATACAAAAAAAAAATCGGGATCTAGTCAAGTTCCCGGAAGTTACCAACAGAGGTTTTTTATCATTCCGTGGGTATCGTAAGAGCCGATTAAAGAAGTAAATCAGACTGGAAAACAGCATTGCAAAGAGAAGATAAACTGGAAACAAACCCAACATCAATCCGTCTGGACGTCGTGGTGCAGTAAACCAAAACCTTATGTGAGGATAGATCTATGGATAGTAGTGATAGATAGAAGATTGTCTCTTTTTAAACAGTAGGCAGAAGGAAACTCAATTCGCGTATAGAAATCTGAATAGAATAAAAACTTGGATAGTGCCCAGAACGCTTAATCAGGTTCATTGCGCATGACCTAAGCGAGAGGCTCCGAGGTGAATAATCTATAGTGTGCACAGCCTATTGCGATTGGCTAGCGGTGCAGTTCAACGGTACATGGCAATTCGCACGCAGTAGATTGTAATAACACGACTGTGCTCGTGCAAAAACATGACGAATTTGGGACGAGTTGCTTCTAAAATGGCTGCCTGTTACGAATAATTAGAGAAGTTTGTATTTATAGGCAGATACTTATTTATAAGTAAGTAGTATCATGCTTTTTGTATCTTAATTGATATGTACAATCAGAATACTTAATTTTTTATACCGTCATCAACAGCCTTTGACAGTCCACTACTGGACATAGACCGCTCCTTAGCAAGGAGGTTTTGGCCTACTATACCACGCTGGCTAGACGGGTTTGTATAGGACGTGTTTTAAGGTTTCCTTCTCTTTGCAGTGATGTTGCCTTGCATATTTTGTTCCCTTAGTCGTTTCTTCAACACCCGTGAGAAGATCCGTCGCCACATAATTTTTATATAACTATTTGAATACCATCATCAACAGCCTTTTACAGTCCACTACTGGACATAGGCCTCTCCTTAGCAAGGAGGTTTTGGCCTATTATACCACGCTCGCCAGACGGGTTGGAATAGGGTTTGTTTCAAGTTTTCCTTCTCTTTGTAATGATGTTGTCTTGCATACTTTGTTCCCTTAGTCGCCTTTTATGATACCCACGGGATGAATAGGGGTGGTAACACTATGTATTCTTAATCCGATATCACATAGCTAAAATTAAAATCGTAAACATATTATTTACAAAGAGTAGCTATGTTTAATTAAATTATCTTCTTCAGAGCAATCTTTAAATGAATTTTAAAGATAAAGAGAAGAGAAGGATTGTTGGTCAAATAATATAGAATTTTTTATTATTAAAATTAAGACTAAATTTTTAATAATTGGGTAGATGACTGTATCGGAAATAAATACCAATGTCCACTTCATTAAAACCAATATCGCGAAACATCTCGGAAAATACAATTAACATAGCTTTTTACTATTATTACGAATTTCAATCAAATATACAGTGAAATATATTGTTCAATTGAGTAGTCTAAAAGAGTGACGATACAGTTTGATATTTAGTACATTTTTCATACAAAATTGCCGTTTTGACAGATGATAAAAGTAACTAATTTGACTAAGGTGTCATCTACCCTATTACACTGGTCTGCAAAAAAAAAAATTTTGCCCTCCTTATTATTGTGATGTATTATTATAGATTTGATACTGCCAAAAAAGAATATAGTTTTGAAAATTATGTATCACGTACAGTTTCTTTGTAATAGAATTTATAAAGAAAACTCCTTTTTTATTTATAATTGAAATCGTAACTTTAATAATTGTGAGAATATTACATATAATTGGTATCAAATATTAAAAAAAAATCTATCTTGTTCTAATGTGCAGTAGAATGTAGTATTTTACTTCGTAATTTTTTTCTTTTCATATTTTCCATCGGTGTTTCACGGTGAAATAACCAGTAAAAGTCAGCAAGCATTGCTTCTGACCATTTCACGTTATTGCGTTTCTCTATGTATAATATATCTTGATAAAATCTTTCTCCATGCTCATCTGAGACTGCACCAAGATTTACGGGGAAGAAATCTAGATGAGAGTCCAAAAAATGAATTTTAAGGGACATGTTGCATTTTAACGCTTTGTAAGACGCAAGAAACTCTTGAACAATATTTTTGTAATTGTCATCTTTTTTGTTCCCCAGAAAATTATGACATACTTCTACAAAAGCGGTCCAAGCTCTTTTTTCAGCGTCATTCAACTTAATTTTTAAATTTTCGTCCTTCATGAGCTGTCTTATTTGAGGACCTACAAAGATGCCCGTAGTGTTCTTGAACAAGTGTTGCAGCATATTTTCGGAAGCCAATTTTTATTCCTTTTGTCAACTGGAAACCCAAAATAACCTTCGTACGCAGTTTTGATTAGGCTTGATATTTTATTCTGTTGTAATTTTACAACAAATTCACCACATACGCAGCAAAATACGTTTGGTGAATTTTTGCAAGTTCTTGGCATTTTGAACTTACAACAAAATTAAATTAACTTCAAAATGTGAATATATATAATCTCTATGTTTTAGAATACTTATTAATTTTCACTACACATATCAATATAATGTATTACTTACCAAAATACGTTGAATAAAACGAAAACAATCACTTATTTTTTTTTTAACTAACTGAGCGCCACGGAGTCGCTTTCCGAACTACGCAAGCGCGTTTAATTGTTCAAAAACAATGTGAGACAATATCATTATATCTCTCTCTAACACAGTAAACCAGTTTTGCGTGGACAAATGCGATTTAAGCTGATTGAAGCAGAGGGATAGATAGTGTTAGTACAAAAAATATAAGAGATAAACAGGAATTATAAGAAATAATACAAAAAACCTTAAAAAAAAAACTACACGTGTCAGCAAAAAATGGAAAGCAGATTTGGATTCAGCATGTTTAACTCTTCATAGAAATCTATTTTTTATCTAAAGGAGGATTTTGTTGCAGACCAGTGTTATTAAAGAATCAACCATGCGTGTTATAAATCGAATTCTTAGTATCGATTCGTCTAATCTTATCCGTTATATATTTTATTAGTATGGTAACGGAAGTAGCACAGTAATCATTAAAAGAAAATTAGTCACAGTAATAGATTAGATACTTATCTTGGCAAGACATGACTTTTATAATCCTTACTTTCGAAATATAATCCTGGGAGGTGAGGCCATAACATAAATGACTCATATTCATACAAACATTTAAGGTTCAGTTCCGCTCATCGCAAAACAGAGCTGGTTTTCTCAACGTATGAGCATGTACTGTCTGGAAGTCTTGAACCTATGAATTGATATTTTAAAAGGAAATATTGCATTGTTTTTAACACAATGTTATTGGGTTGGGTTTTTCTTACAAGAAATTCTAAATAACAGCTCGGTACCTAAGTCGGTGGTGTTTCACGACCGTGCCTCGAAGAGCACGTTAAGCCGTTGGTACCACTTGTCATGAACATCTATGGCAATCGTTCTTGGCAAGTCCCTCATATATACTGACAACTAGTTCGACCTTCGAAAATTCAGTATACCCTCAGGGTTCCGCAGGTCCAGTGTTAATTGCTCCATGGAAAAACTGATATTTTGGTAAAACTGGTTGATGTGGACTCCCAATCTTGGAAGTAATAAAGGTTAGGAAGATTGTACATGTGAACCTTCCTCATAGATCTCTACGTATTGTCAAAATCGTATAAATGAGTATCATCTCAGCCAAAAGACGTCCACAGCTGGACATAGGCCTCCCCCAATTCCTCCCTCGCATTTCGATAGACAGATGAAATGGGAGTTTCAATCAACATTAAAATGTATGTTGCTTGTATAAGGTAGTTTTAAATGTGTATATTTGTGCAGGAATGTGTAAGATAAGCACCTTTGAATACCATTCCTGTTTTACTGGTGGGCCGCGTCAGGACAACACGCCACCGTAGCCTTATCGTAACAAAGAAATGTGCCGTCTCTTTCGCCTGCCTTCTGTCAGTTCCAACAATAACTATAATATATCTTATTGCGGCAATTCGGCAGAGAAACAAGCTTAATGTTGCAATTTTCCTGAAACATAGCTTGTTAACGCAGTCTTATTATTACATTATTTGCATATTACACAGCGTTATCTAGGCCCACCCTGATAACAAGTACTTTTCATGAGTAATAACACGGATAAAGTCACTTGGATGGTTTTAGTATAATTATACCTACATTATATACCTACATACATATACAAACAAAAACAATGAAACCAGTAAATGAAGTGACTCTACTCTGCTTATGAAAGGCATGAATATAATCGAAGAATTGTGGTCACCATACTCATTGCAAACAATGCAGTATGGTGACTAACACTATGGCAGCCTAGTGAGATGCTTTTTCACACTCCGCTTGGGGACGTAAAAGGCATGACAGTCATCGTGACACTGTAAGGCTTACAGTTACTACAATAACTGTCACCCCTGCATCAATGTGTCCGGTCTCGCACACACCAACGAAACACGACAGCACAGATGCTGTCACTTTAGTTTGGTCTTCTGTGAGTACATTGTCATTAATGAAATATTCAACTTTTATAAGTTTGAGGTGCTCAAATAGAAAGCTCATGTGAAAACGTATACATAAAGCCTCAAGGATATCCATTATATACTTTGATAAATAGACAATCAAAACTATCAAAAATAGACTCTATACAATGACGGTAACTTTACTGGTACATAAGTTAGACATTTAAGTCAATCTCTTGTATGACATAGCTGTTTACAATGTTCGGGAATAAAATCCGTAACCCCTAATTTTACACTGGAATGTTTTACCGCCGCGCCAAATACATAGGTCGTCGCCTTCGTCTTATTGATCTAGGCCAGAGATATACCTACTTATGTATGTAGCTCCTTTAGAACGAGAGGCTTATGTCCAGCAGTGGACTGTTGAAAGCTACTGACGATGGTAATATAATAATATTGTATTTATTTCTCTCATCACAAAGGTAGGTACGATATATGGAGTACAAACAGTTTAGTCAGATTACATCATTCCTTTGTGAGACTGGTGTCTATGGTAGGAAATCCTGTGTTACAGATCACCAGGCTCACACCTCCCGGACAAAACAAAGTTACAATATTTGTAGCATATACCAGTTTCCAATTAATAATATAGGTAGACAAGGGAAAATAAATAGAAAAAAAAATAATAATAAATAAAAATAACAGTTACATTCTGTATTATTATTATTAACATTTACGTGTAGGTACGTGAGTGAGTGTGAGTATGTATGTATTTATGTGTGCGTGTGCGTGTGCGTGTCTGTGTGTATGTGTGTGCGCGGTACTTATTAGTACAGTTCAAACAAAATGCTTTGTACATGGATTGTATTAACTTTAAGACATAAGTAGACTTTCTGTGTCGTCATAGCTTAGGTTTCGTAGCCATAACATTAGTAATGATGTATGTATAGCTTATTGAAACAGTGTTTAGCAAAAATGTCAAATTAAAACTGACCAAAAATGAAGCTATACAAATGTGTTATATTACCATCAATTAAATGTATTTATAATCTGTTTACTTTTTTTTTATTCTACTGATTAGAAATCATTTAGAGTTGGCAGTTCTAATTTCGGTTGACTTTTTTGTTTGTTTCTTCAAACTGTGTTGTGTATGAATGTTTTTTTTTATATGAAACGTACTTTCCGTTTAGACTTATTTTAATTTGAAGGAAAAATTACCACTTATAAGGGTGGAAAGTGAAAGACATAATATTTAGTAGATACTAGCTGACCCGGCGAACTCTGTTCCGCCTTAGAGGCAATAAATAAGCAGATTTTGTATTTTATTCAATTCAATTTTTTATTAGGAAAAAATATTTAAAAAAAAGTATCCTATGCCCGTCTCCTGGTTCTGAGCTACCTCCCCACCAATTTTCAGCCAAATCCGTTCAGTCGTTCACGAGTTATAAGTGGTGTAACTAACACCACTTTCTTTTATATATATAGAATATAAACTGTCTCAGTGGCACAGGGGTAGTGTATGCGACAAATGTTTGTGTGATTTGCAAATATTTGTTGCCAATAATTTATATCATTTGTCTAGTACCTATAGTATAAGCTCTGCTTAATTTGCGACTAGATGTATGTGTTATAATATTACTATTTACTTACCGTACAGGTAAATTGAAGTGGAATATTTTCTGAAAGGTAGTTATTTGATCACAACGCTGTGAGAGAGCCGTGCTGTAAGCACGTAAGGGTCGGTGACCTGAGACCATGGCGTCTCAGACAACCGGTGGTAACCCATATATGCTGAGACCTTTTTAGGACATCAATTTTTGTAATTTTGACTTATAATTTTTACCAATGGCTGTAATTGTTACGTTACATTACACACGTGCACACTGTCGACAAAATTTTCATAAAATAAACAAGCAAAAACTTGAATTGTTGTTTGTTAAAATGTGAAAATCTTTACAATAATGAAACTTGTATGTATATGTGTGCTACACAGAGGTTTCTTCAACTATGACATTGCGTTGCAATTAAAATTCATAAAACAGTACTCGTTGAAAGTTATCTTATATTTTTTATGTTTAACTGCCAAAAGACTTACTCTGAGTGGTGGAAAGTATGAGTAGAATCCAAGAGCGGTGACCACCATCCTCATTGCGAAGGTGGGCGCAACCTATTGGGCATATATGCGTAAAGCAATTATTTGGTTGCATGTAACCAAGTGAGCGCGGTAACTCCGACCCTCTAACCCCTAATTTGTTCAAAACTAACAAAACAAGTGTATCTCTTAAGTTTTTAGTGTCCATAGACGACAGTTGCAACTTACCAGCAGTACCCGTTTGCTGGTTGGCTCCCTATAGGGATGCCAGAAAAAAAAACATTACTAAAACCTTTATCTCTTCAATATGTAGGTAATAATTGTGGCAAGTTTATTAAATTGTGTGTAAATTATTTCTAGTACAATAATTATCTCTACGATATCATTATGGACTCATTGTGTTGAAAAGTTTCTAGAAACATTTATTACTAATTAGTAATTACTAATAATACTTGAAGTTGCAGAAGCTCTAATTTCATTATCTCTACTAGGTAGTACATTCACTTCTTGTTTCCTTTTTATATCTATAAAGGTCAACTCCTGCAGGTTATCGGTCAAACAACTTTATTTTCCTGGTGTATAACCTTTGATTATGACACTTATCAGTAATAGTCTTCTGTATTTTTCATGATATAGGGTCAAACAAGCAGACAAATTACCTGATAATGAGTGACGTTCACCACTTATGCATACCTTTTGTTTCTGTTGAAAGATCTCCCCGGATACCACGGTGGAGGGACGAGGTGTCATGTCCCTCCGACGCAAAAGAAGGATCCAACCAGGCGAGTTGATCATGCCTGGCGTTGACGTTGGGATGTCGTGTATATCCTAATCGTCACGAGAATCTCTATTTCGCGATACAGGATTAGTAGTTGCTCTGTAGTTCATGATATTCCATAGTTGGATGTGTCTTCGCTAGATGGCGCTGTAGTATGTTTTTCTGTTTGCGCTGTATGTGGAAGTCACCACACGACCATTGGTGGTTATGTCGGGCTTAAACCGACCAAAAACCGCACGCGGGAAACCGCGACTCGTACCTGAGAAGGTACAAATAGTCGTGGAACCAAGTGTATCCTAGAAAGGAAATCCCTGAAACCAGGACGTACCTCAGGTCATCTGTTACTCGAAGATACAATTTTCTTGACGCCCTTAAAATATCCCTCTCTCAAGTTAAGGAGATCTTGGAGTATGTGGTAATGGTCGTACATTAATCCCACGCATTTCAGTGAAAAGCAACGTAATTTCTTTTTAAAGTGCTGTTGTCCTGCGTTGCTTCTTTGTCGGTTTATTTCTATTACTCATTGTCCAAAAAATAATCTTGTACGCGTTTTAGATATCACATCTGTTAGCATGTAAGAGTCACATGAATAAAAAAAATCTGTGAAACCGGCTGGTATTTTGTCAGCTTTAAACTTACGGCTGAACTTCCATTGTTTTCGAAGCCGACTATTTTGTTTATGGATCGAAACTTGGCTTATTATTACACAAAGGCAATATGTATTATTAATGTAGCATCATAATAATTCATGGTTATGGGGAATACGCCCTCTATGTTTAAAACAATTTACTTGAAAGTAAAACGAAGTCTGTATTTACTTATCGTACAGAAACGTAGTGCAATGGACAAGCGTTAATAGTTCGTAGGACAGTGAGTCACCGGTATAAATTGGTAGAATTCATTGTACAGGCTTTTATCTATACATAAATAATAAGTTGTTTGTTTGTTTTCACGACGTGAGACTAAAGACCTGACGGTTAACATTTTAACCATACATTTGTGTAAATTGTTAGCGTTTATTTCTTGTTTGAAACATTTCATTTTGAATTAAGCTTTTAGAGAGTGAGTTTACTATCTAAAGCCTAACCTTTTGATCGGTAAAGTATGATAAAAAACAACGAAATAATTGTATAATACCGGCTTGCCAAGATTCCCCAGAGCCTAAAGACGAAAGTCTTCAACCAGTGTGTGTCGACAGTGATCAAATGGCATTGAGACGTGATCTTTTACTGTTGGCCTCATGGAGAAGCTCAAAGTCGCTCAGCGAGCTACGGAAAGGGCTATGCTCGGCATTTCCTTGCGTGATAGGATCCGGAACGAGGATATCCGTAAGAAAACTAAGGTTACCGACATGGCTCTTCGAATAAGCAAGCTGAAGTGGCGATGGGCAGGCCACATCGCTCGTAGAACCGAGAACCGTTGGGGAAGAAAGGTTCTCGAGTGGCGCCCACGTCCCAAAAGACGAAGCGTTGGTAGGCCCCCCACTAGATGGACCGACGACATAATCTGAGTCGCAGGGAGCCGATGGATGCAGTTGGTGTCCTGTCGTACGGCGTGGCGTTCTAGGGGGGAGGCCTATGTTCAGCAGTGGACGTCTTCCGGCTGATGATGATGATGACCGGCTTTCTTTGTGACCGTGGCATTATCCCGGTCGAGCATACCTGTCCTATTCTACATACAGTGCAAACGAAAATACTTACTACAGCGTCGTCTAGCGAAGGCATATCGAACTAGAGTAATAAACTACAGAGTAACTACTAATCCTGAATCGCGATATAGAAATTCTCACGGCGATTAGCATATACACAACTTCTCAATATCAACCACTAAGTCACGGCCTGCCAGGCATGGTCACCTCACTTGGTCAGAGGATTCTCCCTTTGTGTGAGAGGAACATCACACCCTCCCTCCACAGGAATCTCTTGGACTGCGAGTCGGCTTTCACTGGTCTTAACTGCAAAAAGATGTTAAAGTTATGTGATGACCCTGTTACAATTTTGTCTTAAGTAAACTTTAATTGTCGTCTGACTAATAAAAATAACGGTATGTCTAAATGTTTTGCTGCCCTCGTTACATACAAATGTAATCTTCTTTGTTTTATTAACGAACATATGGCAACACTTGCGTTAGTCACAGCATCGCATTAGTTTCTTTTGGATGAAGTCCATTATGTTATTGCGCCTATCCAAAGATCGTTGAGTCTGATCCATGATTAGCATATTGTGCCACAACAGGGTCGCAATATTGCAACGCTGCGGTTACAATAGAAACTTAATTTGAAAATGTTTGATTGCGGTACGTTTTCATTACTTAATAATCTAATATCGAAAATGTGAAAACAGTATCTACGCTTTGATTGGGTGCAGATTATTCACCTAGGATCTCCACTTGGGTTAAGCACGGGGATTATATAGGGTCATGTGGTCTAACTGACGATAGTCGAGAAAACAATAAAATGTTTATTTTTTTTTTTTTTTAATTAATTTCAAATATGTAGATTACAATCAGCGGTGTTATCGCTCACGGCGTTCTCGTTTAAATTTTAGAATTAATCAAAGTACAAGTATATCTGGTCATCATTATCGTCATCTTCAACTGTATTTAATAGTCTACTTGAGGTATACCTGTGCTTAGAAACGAGGTTTCAGAATGCTCTACCAGCTGTCACAACAGGTTAAATTTATTTCAACATAAAAAACAGTATTTTTTTGTTTAGATCTTAAGAATCATATCTAAAACGAAACAATTTTAACTGTACAATAATGTCAATACAATAATGTAACGAGTCGGAGCACGGACCCTAAATAGCCGCCATGTTTCATCCAGATGAAGATCCTAGGTGAATCACGGGTCTGTCTCCTTTGATTATTCTGCTTATATATACAACTAACCTGCGTAACTTATATGACCTTATCATCATCAGCCGGAAGACGTCCACTGCTGAACATAGGCCGCTCCCCTAGAACGCCACGCCGTACGACTGGACGCCAACTGCATCCATCGGCTCCCCGCGACTCGTACTATGTCGTCGGTCCATCTGTGACCTTGTATTTAAGAGCTAGTGAATTTTATAATCACAATTCAGAATTTACTACATCGACATCAACACCATCTATTAGCAACCCTCACGAACTAAAACCTATACAACTTGTATAATATATTATGTACTCCGTATCCAAATTTACCACATATTGATATACAAAGTTTAGCGTATATTTATGGTATCGAATCCAGCCAACTTGTGGCAGCTGTTCGCAATATCTTCTGCGATGACTCGACATCCTGGAACTAATAAATGTCACTCGATATTGAAACCGTGCCGTATAGTTCTAATGTATATTATATCCTTTGATCCTGTGCGATATTGGCATTGAATAGGAGTACTTGTATAAGCTAACACCGACGTGTGTTCTAGCAATCTAAAATAGACTTTTGCTTCGACAACCTCTTTTTAAGTGATAAGTAAATAAAGAGTTCTATTACATAGAGGACAAGGTTCCAACTACTAAAACAAAACTTTCTTCCAGATCAGTTCATTCTAGCGTGATTATGTAATAAAAATCTATATATTATAACCATCCTTAAAAACTTTAACCTTTTTTATAAAATAATTATTATCAGTAGTCTCTTGAAAACGTTTATTACCAAGCATTACCTCTATTTTGTCTATTACTTACAATAGCCATTGTCTTATTAGATCATAAGTTAGCATTTCAGCATTACAGTTATAAAATACTAGCTTTTGCCCGCAGTTTCGCTCGCGTAGAATTTGGTCTGCCACATTAAGTTTCGTAACAGATTATATCAAATAAATATTTTTTTCAATAAAAAAAATGTGCCCAATGTTACTTCTAATACCTCCAAGAACATGTGTACAAAATTTCATGATGATCGGTTGAGTAGTTTTCGCGTGAAACCGAAACAAACAAACAAACATTCACATTCATAATATTAGTAAGATAACCATTATATTTAATCTATCACCAAGTTCACCACGAGACAACGACCGGGCCTTGGTTATTATCCTCGACCCAACCCGACTTCGATTCTAACGTTTCATAATCAGACATTGCGGTTTCACGTTTCATTTTAACCGCCGTGCTCCAGTTTGTACGGCCCTGAATCCACAATCAATCTTTATATCTCGTCATTAAGATCCTTATTCGCGTTGTCCTTATTGATTTTCCGCGTATCCTTGAAGTACAGACGCAGGTAGACGAATAGTTCTCACCTTGAAACGGTTACGTGTAAAAAGACTCGATGCTTGCCCAGACATCAACGCCCAGAAATAAGTTATACATATGGCAGAGGGGCTTCAAATAACGCACACATGTAAAAAAACGACTTAATCAACGTCAACAAGTAGGCGTCTGGCCTTGATCGATCTAGACTGGATGTGCGTATGTCACTCTCTTTACAGATTTCGTAGAGGACGCACGTGCTTTCAACATTATTAAGAAGTAAAATAATAGTATGCCTAGCCATTATTTACATAGAAATAAATGTGGTAAGTTTAGTGTCCATCCATATCTTATTTATTGATTGTTCTCGTCAATAAGTGTTCCTTGAGGTGCCAGCCTCACCGAGTTTCTTTAGGTTTGTTCTTAGTTGGAAAGCTCTGTAGAAGCACACAAAAATGACGAATAAAATGGTTATTAGACTTAATGTATGATATGATTTTTAATACCTCTCTTAAGACAACATTCTTACCTTGTTACCAGTTGAAATTGTAAAATGATAAATTCCCTCAATAAAAAAGTAAATAACCCATGAAAATAAATCAACCACGGTGGAGGGTGTCGGTGAATATAATGACATTGTTTATACATGAGGGGTCATTACGGACCCCCAGCACGACCCCATCCGTATTGATAATGTATAGGAATGTGATAGATGTACCCCCCACGTATGTTATTCAGACTATTAAAATTGATTGGACGGCCAGATGGCGAAGTGGTTTGTGTAAAGGAGTGTTACGCTAAAGGTCGCGGGTTGCATTGCCGTTCCAGTAAATTGTTTGTTTGTGCGAATGAACATTAACAATACTAGCTGACCCGGCAAACGTTGTTTTGCCATATAAATTATTTCTAGAACAACCCTTATCACTTAGGGGTATGAAAAATAGATAGTAGCCGATTCTCAGACGTACTGAATATGCATATTGCAATTTGGTAAAAATCGATAAAGCCGTTTCGGAGGAGTAAGGTAACTAACATTGTGACACGAGAATTCTATATATAAGACTAGCTGACCCGGCAAACGTTGCTATTAAAAAATAAGGGTTGATCGTAGAAGGGTGAAAATTGAGGATTGTATTAAAAATTTTGTCTAAAAAATAAAAAAATAAAATTTAGGATTGTACTATCCCCAACATTTAGGGGGATGAAAAATAGATGTTGGCCGATTCTCATAGATACCGGATAAGCACAAAAAATTTCATCAAAATCGGTCAAGCCGTTTCGGAGGAGTATGGCAACGAAAACTGTGACACGAGAATTTTATATATTAGATGTACATATGTATATATATTCAAGGACAAGTTGATATGTATTTATAACAGTTGTCTAGTACCCATAAATTCTGCTTAATGACGTTGCCTGTTAGGGTCAGGAAACATGTTTGTACGTTCCGTTTTGCTATAAAATTGCTAATCACATACTTATTTCTACGTTATGAAGTTAATTCACCATGAGACACACTGAGATAAGGTATTACTTGGAATTTGAATCATCGTGGCAATAGACAATGAAGCTACAAATACCTTTTTTTTCAATTACTCATAAATTCTTTGTTTCAAGGATATAAGTATATTTTATTTGGTAGGCTAGATTTTGTAATATCTCCACCCATACCTGCAAATAATAGGCACCCTATAAACCCGTTTGACCCATAATTAAAGGCAAGGATGCTTCTGGACTAGAATTGTTGAGCACTGGTTTTCTGTGAAACATAGTCACATCATATCATATCCTCAAACATTACAAGACAATTTTAAAAAACTATAACGCAGCTACTCAGAAACTTTTGAAGAATTTATACAGCCCATATCAGCCAACAAATACACAACCAATTAAAGTCGGTTCAGACATTTGGACGCTACGGTAGACATACAGACATACATAGACTGCCAAATCTATTACCCTTCCTTTTGACTTCACCATAGGTAAAAATATATACAGTAATATAAAATAAAAGATTTTATTTCTCTACAAAATAACGCTAAGGATACAAAGTTTTATATAACTTAATACTTTTAAACCATTTTAGATGAGGGTTTATAACATTTCTCAAAGCAAACATCTTTAATAATTCTCAACAAGAAATTACCCTTTTCGAACTTACACAAACTTTGCTCGGAGCAGATGGTGGAAACTTGCGATCTCTCAACGTGTACAGAAAGCCATACGGTGTGTGCATCTTTGATCAAATATTAAACCTATTCATCACATATCAACAGCTTAAAAGTCCACTACTGGACATATACCTCTCTTTAGATAGGAGGTTTTGGCCTATTACAAAACAACAACCCTGGTCAAACAGATTGGTATAGAGTCCATTTCAAGTTTGCCGTCACTTTGCAGAGCTTGTTATCCTACGTATGTGCTCTCGTAGTTTGTTAAACGCCTTTATAACTTCGTAAGATTCCAAAAAGCATACTTATATATTTCAAAATACACACATAAATGAACTACACTACACCCAGACCGTAGTCATCTATACATAGTATAAAATGAAGTCGATTTTTGTTATACGCTTAGATCTTTTAAATTACGCGACAGATTTGAATGCAGTTTACATTACTAGATATAGTGATTTGAAAAGAAAGTTTATATGTATAACACATGCATGCTATAGAAGAGAAAATTTTAGAATTTCAAATATTTGTGTGATGTAAAAATTCCATCCGTGCGAAGCCTGGGAATCCAGGCCACAATGTCTGTCTTAGCAGTCAAGATCACTAATTATGAGACAGTCCCAGTAACAGTCACTTTGATATTTTGTATACATATTTCTCTTTACAAATTTCGTTAAGATGAGAAGGAATAGAGACGCAATATGAATAATTTATAAATTCTAGTCAATATTAATGACATAACTTCTCAGCCGTGATTACTTCTTTTCCAAACGTGAATTCCATAATTAATATCGAACTTAAGAGACTTTTAATTATGTTATTATATTTGGTGGCCGTATCTCGACACCAATCTACATTTGTGACTCTCGAGTTATAAGTGTCCATGGGCGACGGTAAGCACTTACTATCAGGTGGCCAGGCTAATCGTTTGCCTCAGCACTCATCATTAAAATTCGTAAGCAACCCTTACAACCAAGGTAATCTTTCAAAATTTATCTCGATCTGCCGTATATAATATTTATTCCCCATACTGGCTTTATTACATTATAATTTACTTGCGCACACCGTACGTGCACGAGCATATTGAATTCATTTGTAACAATGTCAGAAACCTCCAGTGGGATAATGTTCATTTCAAGTTTGTATTAGTCTGTGTTTATGTCGAAATACCGGCTCGGTGATGTCTAAGCAATGCTTGAAACAAGGCAAAATCGATACGGTTGCCGTCGCAGGCGGACGCGCGCCGCTGGCTCCGAATTATATTCTCAGCCAAATCCAGCCGGCACGTGACTCAACTTGTTGCCGCTATGGAAAGAGACGAAGCTACAATATTGTAGGCTGCAGTATGCTCGTGGCGAGACTTTAGCCACTGATAGCGGATTATTATCTTAAGAGTCCCATTCAAATTGTTTGAAACATCTTTGACACCATTATTAGCGTTCTAATTTTTAATGTTCTTTAGTTAGCCACTTATGGCAATCATTTTGAGTTATTTGACGTCGATTAGGACGCAAAACATAGTATCAAATCATATTACATTATAGTTCCCATAGACTAAGAGGAGCCGATAAACATACCGTTAAAATAATATAGTATTAGTATAAGCTCAACGTCGAGTCCACTTTATGGTGGCGTAAAATAGTCAGAAAAATATTAAGCTTCTAATTATCGCTACCGCATCGCTTATGAATAGGGATGCAGTCGTGCTTTGCACGTATAATAAGGACTTATTAATCATGTTGCCCCATGTTGGGCGCCATCCTGTCGTCAAAGTTAAAACGTTCTAGTTTTAGATAATTAAAAAAAGGATTACAAAATTGTATTTCAATGTCAACGATGTATTTTAATTTTACTTAGCTAATGTGCACCTAAAATTTAAACTATTTTTTTTATATGAGAAACTCGATGAAAGGTTTTGTTAGTCACCCCCTAGTTAAAAGTCGACGACAAAGTTTTATTGGGGACATTAATTTATCACTGCGGTGATATGATCTATGGAACGCAGTTATTGAGAGGGTAGACAGACTACCGTCATTATCTCGGCGTTTCATACTCTTTTGATAAAGTGCTTGCAAATTGTCCTAAGATTTTATGTCACCCTAATAACCTATTGCGCATTTGTTTATTGCTTTAAGATCTATTGGTATATTATATAATTTCCTGTAACTGTGACAACTTTTAGGGAAGTTTAAATTAGCACAAAAAAATTACATGCATTTATTATTCTTTACATTATCAATTCACTTTATTTTGCTTCGTAACTTCTATTCGTCAGCCAGACGGACGCCACCAACGGTATTTCCGTGCATTGGCTCAGTAAGGCTTACTCCTGGTATTCCCAGCTATTACCGCAGGGGGACACAGTCTAGGGGTTGTTGGCCGAAATCGATCCACCGCATCGCTGCCTGTGTTATCGGTGCAGCAGGTTACAAGGATGCCATCACTACTGCAGGTTTTCTATTCAATATCTCTGTTGCACCGGGCTAGGTAAACCGGTTGATGAAGTCTTTTCAAATGTATTTTCAACCTGACCTCATCTCCTGCAATGATTTTGCATATTGCGTTTCAGCATATTAAAAGAGCTGTTAAGTCCTATGGTATCACAATTATAAGAACAGGAAATATATCGGAAGTATTTTGAGTGACGAAACAAATTCAGCGCGGTGTTGCCGACTGTTAATTGGTTGCGGGTGGCGGCGCCGAGACGGCGGCGGAACCGCCGCATGGTGGCCCCTCCCATGCCCTTTCCACGCACCCTCCTGCTCGACCCTCCACAGCTCGCCGTTTTTATGAGTGAGAAGTCCACTGAGACCCGCAAAAGTCTGGGCGATATGATATTAGTTTGTCTTCTTTGACATTAGACTATACTTATTGAATACGAAGTTGCATCCCACCACTACAATTTGCTACTTCTTTGTTATCGAGTCAAAGATCACATTTACCATTTTTTGTTAGGATATGTCAGTACAGATAAACGGATTTCCGTAATGCAAGAACCCTTACAAAAAGGAAATAAGGCTTTTGTAAAGAATCTCATATCTTCGCATGAAGGGAACTTGACGCAGCGTAATAGATGTCATGGGTGACATTATTTTTCCATTTGGTAGGCTTATTTTCTTGTACGGGTTATCAAGTTGGGGACGGTAGAGCGCTAAGGGTGACTGCGGGGTGGGTCCGCAGGGCGGGGGTTGCGGGACGAAGGGTGAAGCTATCGACCGTCTACCCTCCCCCCGGCGTGGCTCAGTTTCCGGGCGAGAGTCGCGCAGTCCGCCAGCGCCGCGCCGCGACTCCGTCACACGCTAGATAGTCAATTTTGGTCATCACCATGCTGATAGGGCTCGTTCGGGACTCGGTGATGCAGTGCTTCTGCCACTCATGCCGCGCACCCGTATTACCTGCAGGTTGGAATCGCCGTTGCCCTGGACACCAAATTTTTGTAATATTAAAAAACCGGCAACGCTGATACTACTTACGTAGCGGAGACAAACGCCCTTCGTGTTTTCAGATAGAAATCTCTAATTTTTAAAGTTGTATTCATAGCACGGGATTTGTAAGGTAATGTTTTTACTGTAATTTTCTTTGTTTTAAGTTGTCACCTTTTTTAAACAGTCAAATTTAAGTTGGTATACATGCTAGTTTTCTTCAACCAATATATTCTAGTTACATTTTAAAGATCTGCTTCATGCCTGTTATGGAATCTGCCGGCCGGCGGGGAGTGGGGCACCGGCCGGCTAGCTGAAGTGGAATTTGACGTAAATCACGTGATGCGTTCTAATGCCAGAGGGCTGATAGATAGATGACGTCCGATATAAGGACGAGTGAGCAGGTAAATGTCAACGACTTGTCCTAGTCTTGTATGGCAGACTATTTGTAGATTTTTACCGTTATGTAAGTTTTTTGAGATATTACTCGTCTTTTCATACGACAGCAATCTAAGATCATGTTTTTTGTTGGATTACTTTGCAATTATAGTTTTAACGTGTACTGTAATCATATTTTTCTTCATTCTGCAGAACCGTCGCACTTCGTGTCACCTTTCGTGTCTGCTCGGTCTAGTCGAGCTTTTCAAGGTTTATTGAATACCTGACAGTCTGTGCCGGCCCCACTACAGCTATTGATTAAACATTACTGCATAATGTCCACCATTTTGTACCGGCTACGGATCGCGATATCATGGCATGCGTCCACAATTCTGCGCACAAAGCATAACCCGTATGCTACTGTCTAGCAAATCACGAGTGTGTAAACTTATCAACCCTTTCGACAGAATTATTTCTTCAATTTATGTAATGAAATACTTAAATGTCATAACATTGGCCAATTGAAATGTACTTACTAGGGGTGCTTTTGAGGATATTTTGGATAACTAGCTGTTTTCACGTAATATCGTGCGTCAGATGAAGTTTTGTCACGCAATAGTTACTAATTCTTTTAGTAGCTTACAAAGATACTCATATACAAAGCTCGTATTGCGTTGCATTTAGTCAATTTGTATTTTTACTAAAAGTTGTTTTAGTCTTAAAAATTAGGGGTGGTTTTGTCTTTAAGCTTAGGCCTTGGTATTAAGCTTTATTTCTTCATAAAACGCTTCGCAGACTACGTCTTTAGCCTTGGAAGTGTAAATTCCAGTGAAATAATTTTCTTCAGTCGTAGTAATTGCGCATTCTAACCAATAAACATTTTTTGGTTAAATTCTTAGCAAAATGTAACAAGACGTGAATAACTTTATGAATACCGCATTACTGGCAAAGTAATTATTCATAGTACACCTAATGATGACAATGGTAACTTTTGTCACCACATTTCAAGTGTGTTCGCATCAGCAAACACGCCATTGTGAAGTGACAACGAGGGAGGTAGCGTAATTGTTTAGGAGACGATTATAACAGTAGGATTTAATTGGCTTAACAAGTCTGGCACCCTTTGTGGAGGGTGCGGCGCGGGATTACAGATTTGATCATCCCTTTAACCATGTCGTTGTGTTCGATAAACATTTACAGCGTATTACACTGCTACTCCGGAATTTTTTTTTTAAACTCGTTTGGGTTCAGCATTAAAAATGCAGATCTGAAGTTAATACACGTATTCCTAAAATATTTTATTAGTTAGAGTTAGTTATAAGAGCTTTCTCTGAAATATAGTGCTGTATTTGCAGCTATGAAGAAAGTTGTGTGTCTTATCGACTATTGCCTGCGAACAAATTTGACATATCCAAAGATAATCTCTAGCTCTGATTTCAAAATTGCCAGCCTCTATATTTGCTATATTTTACTATAAAAAAGGTTTTAAAGTAAACATTAAGCAAACACAATTAAAAGGGGTTCCGCGCAAAGTCACACACATTTTCCTAATGAGCGTTACTTGTGTGAAAGATATGTGTGGTGTGCCGGTATTCTGGTAAATTCTAAACACTGCATTCAACGTATCTCTTGTTTCTGCATCACCTAGACGGGTTTATAGCACTCTTTCGTGCCAACGTTCATATTCCCAGCGGTAGTAAATTTACTTTCAGCTTCCCCCTAGTGAGTTTTAAAAGCTTAAGTTTAAATATTTTATCAGGCTTTCCACGTGTCGTGTGGCGCCGGAGGGGTCTGCGTGAAGTACTTCTATTTGTAACTCCATTTTTATTCAATTACAATACGTGTTTCTGTTTTGTTTTTGTACACGCCTATGACTGGTATATGAATTATAGAAGTTTCGTTGCTCGAGATATAAAAGATAACAAAACTATTGACAAAAATCTTTGTTGATAATTAATGCAATATTATAAAAAAACGAAAAAAATGCGAATTAGTGTGGTAGCAGTTTGTAAAGTCAGTTTTCGATAAACTTTATATTTATTCATGACATGGTCAGTGAAAGGCTCGCGACACGTATTTAACGTTTTTTTTTGCATTTAGATTTCGTATAAAGAATTTGAATAAAACCTTTTAAAGTATCTTTCTTTTTTTAAATGTTAAGAACCTCTTTTTTCTAATTAATTGTTAACCATTTAAAGACAAAATTAAACAGTCACAAATAATGAAATTTCTTGATAAATTGCTAAATTGATATTACAGAGATCTCGTAGCGTTAGTTTACTATATAATCATTCATTTTATTAAACAGACTAACTTTGGACATCAAATCGATTTTACCCTATAAAATATGCGTGTAATTAAGGCCACATTGTGCTTCACTGTCTTGTTTGTACTAAAATAAACTATCCCCGTAATAATTTCAAACTTTTCGCCATTCTTCTTGATTCTTGTAGACTTCGACTTACTCAAAGGTCCTCCTTGTAACATGAACGTAAAAACACGCCATACCTTGTTTAAACTTTTGTCATGAATTGGTCGAAAATTAAAGTTTTAAGTAGACTTAACAGTGTGTCCGCATCGTCTGTGGTGAAACGGGGACTTAGCTCTGCCGTGAGGGATTATCCGCATTTGCAGCGAATAACGTCGTCGCTCTGTCATTCCCCTCACGTAGCGGGCTCTCATCTTGCCACGTCGTGTCGCCTTTATTACCTCGATACTATTACCGAGGTCCCCAACAACATAAGTTAGCCCCCAAATATCTAATAAATGACTTTTCATTCGTTTCTAACTTCAACAGTACCTGAACTTTTACCCGTTTGTCTGTATAGCTTATGTCTGTTTGATTTTAACGGTTTTGAGAAACAAAATCGATGCCTCCATAAACTGATGAAATACGTATCATTGTTCACGTTGTAATGATTGTCAATCAGACTGTAACATAATTCACTATGACGAGTCTACTTCAATTTACTTTGCTTTTGACGTTTTTATAAAGGCCCCGCCTTAAAAGATTAGTCAGGCGACTTTCATGTCCGCTATAAAAAGTGCTTCAGGAAACACGTATAGCAGTGTCGTAAAACCAGTTTTACGTATGCCTGTTATGATACGTGTCATCGATTCATTAAATTCTGGTTTTATTTAATTATAAGACCTAGCATTAGGTTTTAGAACTGTACATAGACACGTAGATACTATAGTGACATTTTTGTCTGGCTATTGTCTTTGGGCTGTACATTTGTCTAGCTCTGAGCTGTAAAAATCAATGATTTCTTGCAACATCAACATCGATTGCCGATTCATTAAAACGTGGGTCCGAATACTCTTCAAATATACATTAGTTGGTACGAATCCACCGACCGTAATCGTTTTTCGATTGTCCTTCCATGATGTTTGGGTGAATGTTGACTCGACACTAGGGTTTGACTATGGTAATTGTTATCGATGTTTTGGGGTTTATTCCAATTGAGTTTGGAATTCAGGGCGAGGCTGTTTATTCTTGGCGTTTGAGGTTTTTTTATTGGTAGATATAATTAAGAATTTGATTTGGAAAAATCAATATTTTGAATATGAATTATGGGGTTAGTTTGTCTCCGAATGAGTAGTGGGCGTCTGTCGGAGGTCTGAGCTCCGCTGATGTCCATTGTTTTCTCCCGTAGCTCACCGAAGGTCGGTGCCCGTCAAGAAACCGCTCGGAAAACCTAGAACCAAGCAGCCCAAGAAGGTCAAGTTTATAAGTAAGTGATATCAGAATGTCATTTATTTTGGTGTTATTCTAATTTCAGATGCAAATACAAAAACTGCAATATGGATTTTCTACCATATAACTGATTATCAATACAAAAGCATAAAACTGCATTCGATATAGTCTGAAATATTTCAAAATTGCTAACAAAGAGCGAGCTGGTAAATAAGTCCTTGAGAGCAAAGTGTATTTTTTTTCTTTTCAAGAATGTCTTATTACTGCCTGGAGCTCACTTTTGCCTGAAGTGAAGATCCCTCTCATAGACAGACACACGTTGAAGTGCCCCTTAAGGTAGTTTCTTTTGTGTGTCGGGTTAAGGGTCAAGGGTTTTCACCCCTTTTTAACCGAATTATTGTTACGAGTATGCATTGTTTTCCTTTCTGATTTTATTTTTTGTCCCTAGTTGAAGGTGTGATAAATTATATTTATAAAAAAAAAAATGAATGGTGTCGTGGGACACCAGGTAGGAACGAAGTTCCTTCGGATAATGTGGAATCGACACAATTTGCAAAAAAAATCGTGCTCAATTTTATGTAGGTTTTCTTGATTTTTCTCTTAAATTTTGCTGATTAGTTTTTATTTAAGTACAAGAAAGTATTTAGGAAATTCAGTATTTTAGGAAATAAAATAATAAATTCCTTAAAATAATAAAATAGCACACATGACGCGCTTTCGCGCCTACGCACGTCTCATTTAACGGTTTTATTCCACGCACTTTTTTCCACAGATTTATTCCACGCACTTTTTCCACTTACGGTTTTACTATCACATTTTTTTCCGTTCGGTCCCGCAGCGAAATCCCTATCCCCTCCAAGCCTGCCGTAAGGAACTTCGTTCCAAAAATGTCCTTGAAAGAAAACAGCAGTTGACTTTAAACTTAAGTTTCTTAAGTAATTTTTATTTACAACATCGTTGGCGTGTCTTAAATGCTCTAATGAATACGATAAATTAATAAAAAAAATTAAAAAAAAAAAACAGAACCGACTTCAAAAAAAAACAGAATCTGCCTATCTAGAAACACTAAAAAGTGAAAAATAAATTAAATTATTTATTAAGTCAAAAATGATATTTAAAGAATTATACTTCAATTCCTCTAACGATTAAGGAGTTGCACCTTCCCTTATCACCTCATCATCCTGAGATAATGACTTCCAGATGCAAACACTTGAATAGATTTCGAAAATATATAAAAAACAATACGTGTCTATAAAATTTGAGGGTTCTCTCGATTTCTTTGGAATCCTATTCAGATCCTAACATGCTGAACATGGGACCACCTCGAGAGTTTACCCTTTCAGATCCAAAAAAAAAATAAATTCGAAATCAATAAATAACATTCAAATCGGTCCACAACTGATGGAATAATCGGTGAACATACATGAAAAAAAATACTTACAGTGAAACATAAAACCTTTTTTGGAGTCGTTTAAAAATTTAATAACTACATATAATATTAATAATTAAACTTAAATTAATTTTGTATTTAGAATTGCATTTTGTTCCACACAAACACACTTCTTTTTTTAAAGCTTGAATGCTTTCACTAGAAGAAGAAAGTATGAAAAAAACCAAAGACTTTCGGTCAATATACTCATTGCGAATGTAGACAATGCAGTATGGTGACCCACACTATGACGGCATAGTGAAATGCATTTACACGATGCCCTTCGCAATGTACTCACACACCACGATACCTGCAACCCCTGCATCAATGGGCCTCCGGTCTCGTCGTCATGTTGTCGGTTGGTCGTCTATGAGGGGGTATTACTACCCTAGTCGAACCGGCTCGATTGTAAATGAGAGACTCTTGACCTACTTTCTACTACACTTCTACTTCTCCTTTTTTATAAATTGAAATCTATGCGTGTTAAGTCTGTACAAAGTTTTAAGTAATAAAAAACATTATTCATCAACACTACCATTAAGCTTATATTATTTCAGCGGTAACAAAAACACGGATTAGTCACCTATTTTCTGTCCGCCAGAGTTTACAGACAGTACGGTGTAGCTAATGACTCATTGGATTGGGAGGCGACAGTCTCCGAGAGCGCCTTACCCTCTCCCAACACGGTTCCAGCTCCCGATAATTAAACAATACAGAATTCCTATTCTCATGCCGTTGAGTTTACCCGACCTTGAATGTAACGCTAATTTACCAAAACGCGGGGCGCGTTGCGTTTCAAGAATGCCACCCCTAAACGTTCGGGGATGTAATTTAATGAGTTTAGTGAGTGTATGCAAATGGTATGTTAATTAACGCCTGTAAATTTATGAGTAATTTGTAAAGTATTATAGGGAATATTGTGGCTTTATGTGAATATCGTAACTGTGATGACAGCAAATAGTTTTGTTGTGATTTGTTACTTTTCAAGGTAAGATATATTTAGACAAATTTACGTACTGTGATTGATTTAGAGCAATTTTGTGCGTCTACCCGCATTTTTTTTTATTTTAAGCCCGTATCATTTATATAACAGATCCATCTAGTGGTAGGTTTTGTAACTGTTTATTGGTCGTATATTAATTGAATAATCCGTTACGTATTCGTAATGGAAATACAGTTAAGCGAAACTAATCTAATAGGTACGTTATCTTCACTGAACCAATCGTTTGTTGGAATTGAACTTAGAATTGCTAAACCCGAACATACGGAATAGGCTAGATGACACCTTAGTCAAATTAGTTACTTTTTGTCTGTCAAAACGACAATTTTGTATAAAAAATGTACTAAATACGAAATTGTGACGTTACTGTTTTAGACTACTCAATTGAACAATATATTTCACTGTATATTTGATGGCAATTCGTAATAATAAAAAGCCATATTAATTGTGTTCTCTGAGATGTTTCGCGATATTAGTTGTAATGAAGTGCACATTGGTATTTATTTACGATACAGTCATCCTCCCAATTCTAGTATGATACAATAACCCATAAACAATTTTTATGGTGAATTTTATGTAAAGACTGGTCATGTGATTGTGTCCTGAGTTACAGACGCTCGTGGGCGGTGGTAATCACTTTCCACGCCTGTTCGTTTGCATGCTCAGTCATGAAAAAATGTGCTAAAGGAAACAGAACCTTACTTCTATTACGGTCCGGCCGTTTACGAGTTGGCAAGACATTCGAAATTTTCATTAAGTCAATTTAGTTATAAATCAAAAGGTAATTATTGCTAGCAAAAAATCATTCTAGAACTGATTCAAATATTTAATAATCAATAGATATGTGACTTGTATAACAAATCGTTAAAATAAATTAAAAGTAAAATGGAGGAGTTCCTACAGAATAGTTGATTCTTCTATAAAAAGACGAGCAAAAAAGCATGCTTTCATTTAGAATGATAAGTTCTATTTTAAAATTAATCGTAGTTTAATGTACGTAGAGTGTATATTACTGTAACGATATTATGTAAAAGTTCAAAACAAACATACACTTAACGTTTATCTCCCCGAAGGATCAAAGTGCTTAGTGCTAAACTATGTACGGTAAAACTCTTTGTGCGAGCATCCGATCGTACTTGCCCTGTTTCATTTCATCACTCAAGTGCGGAACGGCTGTAATGAAAGTCCAGTTAATCTTTTGAGTGACTCATGTGTGTGTATTTATTGATAGGGTTGCTACTCATAGTCCTGAATCCGAAGGAGTAAGCAGGTGTATACTGAATCCCATGTATGGCCAGATTACTTACATAATGCAATGCGCAGAGGTGATATTTCTTTCTATTTTTTTTTAACGTATGGAAACCCCCTCGGTCCGTCACCCAACCGGGGTTTACGGCGGGGTAGTGTGTCGGAATCAGACCGACTAAAACTACACGGTGTGCCACTCTGCGCCTGACATAGGAGGGATCAGGAAACAGCTGCTAATACGACATCCAGATCGGAAAAAAATCGTCTTCTGCAATTTCTACAATGTCGTAAGACTCTCTGCACTGTGTATGTGTATACTATTAGTCCAGCGTTCTCTCCATTATCTTCAGACACGAAACACCGATTTCAGAGAGAGAGAGAAAGAGAGGGAGATTACACACATGTATATATGTGTAATGCAGAGTGCAAAACAAATTGCCGTCAACTGTACACTTTGTGTAGTTACACAGGAAAAGCAGTGAGAGAAAGAGATAAAATCGCCTGCATGTCAGGGTTGCAAACCTGTAACTTGTATTAACAACTCCGAGGTATCTTATTTATTTACTTCATAAAATTGATGGCAACCCTATATATAAATAGAGTGGTATAATTAACTTTTCTGTTTGACGGAACGTTCTTTGGGTGATTGAACCTTATTTATATAAGCAACAAAGGCATGATCATGAGTCATTTTTGTTGTTGTATTGACGGCAATATATTTATAATAGTACATTCAACCCCTTAATAATTTTTGAAGGTTTTTAATTTCAGCTTGCAATTTATTTTGTACCTTGTCATTCTGTTAATTAATGTGCCTGTCTCATGTATGTAGATTTATTTTAACCCAACCATTTATTATCTATTTTTTTACGCGTGATAACCCCCACGGGCCGTCACCCACCAGGATGACGGGGTGGTGTATCAGAATCGGACTGATTCAAACCACACGGTGTGCCACTCTGCGCATAGAATAGGAGGGATCCGGGAACTGCTGTTATCAAGTCATCCGAAAGCCAACCATTAAACTGCACGGATGACGCAATGGTTTAAGCGTTTACCACGCTATTCTCTACTGCGCTAAGTAATGTGGGTTCAAACCCCACATGGGGCAGCACTTTGTGCGATCTACAATTGATTTGTCTGGGTGTTCTTTGCGTCCGTTTCTTGTGCATTTGTAAAGTCTCCCGCGACACAGGACGTTTCTAGTGCGGGCGTTGACTTAATAAAAAAAAAATACACTGATTGATTGACTGATTCATTAGCGGAGAGTCTAAACCACGGGGGTTAAAACTTAATATTTTTGCAAATGGCCTTTATTGTTACAAGCATCTATTAAGAAAAGGTGTTTGGAAATACTTAAAGGGCTAAAAATTGTATGGAAGTTTGTCATTTTCAAAATTAGTGAATAAATTAAGAAATATATATGCTAGCGAAACCGTAGGCTAATAGGCAGGCGTAGCTATTAAAATATTTTATTATGAAATTATAGAGTCGGCCAGGAATTAGTGGACATTTGAAAAATCATATAAAAAACCATTTGATGTATTATATTAAATTATTTATTTGCAAGAAAGCTAATTAGTTGGCATTTCTTTTTTGAAAATTACATCGTCTAAATGGCCACCGTTTCGACGTTTGCACTCTACTAAGCGAGCATCGAAATTTTCGAATACTCGTCGGTAAACGGACAAAGGCCTCTTATAATTTTATTATATTTGTAGATTATAGCCAGTGTCACCCCAATAATGTAGACACCGTACATCCAAATATAGTCACGCATTCAGAAATGATGCTAGAATAAAGAAATTCGTATACCTCTATAAGTACCTACCTATATACCGACACGTTTATAATATTTCATTGCATGTTATTGTGTCGCTGCTAAATTTCGAGCAACTTAGCGAACCTCGAATTTTTTATCTCCAGGCTTCCTCAGCTTTTTTGTTTTTTTTTTTTTTTTTTTTATTATAAAAAAAAGGCTAGGATATGTGCCTCGAACAATGGGACGACAGCAAATAGGTTATATGATAGGTTTTTTCTAATTGCCCCAAGAACTGATAAATCAGTTCGCTGTGAATAACATTCAAATAGATGGATAAATTATTGCTTTAAATTAAATACAGTCAAGCATCAGGAACTGGGAAGTTTTATAATAATATAAAAAAACTTCAGTTATTATGGAGAAAATGAAACCTAACAGTACGCCCTTCTAGTCAACATATGTTAGACGACTATCAGTTAACAATACAATAATATCAAATTATCTTCATAATTTCATGAGTCCCTTTCTTCCACAGCTACTGAAATCCGTTGCCAAGAGATGGCGAAGGGCGGTCTGGCGTATGAGGTGATCTTGGCGGAGCCAGTGGGCGTGCCGGTACCCAAACGTGCTGACTCTCCTGAAAAGACACCCTCAGTAGAAGAGATTCAGGAGAAATTGAAAGCAGCTGAAGAGAGGAGACGTGTAAGTAATGTCTTTTACAACGTACCATGTTATCCTCTTGGGGGAAAGCTTTTTAAACTGAAGCAAAAGTGTTTCAGGCGTTCAGTCTTTCAGTCATTTTCGCATAAGTCGTTTTTAGTCACAAAGGAGAATACTATTCTTAGATTATCTTAACTATATATTTATGTACCCCAACCTACAAAAATGACAAGGCTCTAACTCAACGGGGACACTTTGTCTCTCGTGGGAACACATAAACAAAAGAATCACGTCGTTTGCTCGAACGGGATTCGTTTGTTTCGACTGTCTATTTGCCCAACGAAGGAATGATACATCAAAGAAATACATTTCAAAATTAATTAAATTCTCTTACATTAATGTCTCTGTTTATTGATTTATTACCTTTATAAGCGTGTTTGATGAGAATAAGATATTCTGTCACACATAAACCACTTGAATCTCTGTCACCAATTTATAAGCACTGAAACAAACCCTTTTTTCAACATATGGAAATCGGTGTGTCAGAAAACCATCTAAAACCACATGATGTGCCACTTTGCAATAGAATGGATCCGGGAATAGCTATTATTACGACTCCCAGACCATTCCTAGCACCTTTCCGCTGTTGTCTTTTTCTTTCGCTTTTTTGGCACGATTAATTATCAGCTTCAGAGCTTTCCACGCCTTCTGGAAATAATCTACTCATGAAACTGGTCCTCCCCAAAAGCTAAATATATAAATAAATTTGATTATTTAGGCTTAACGCTCACTGTCGTTAATAACTACAAGCCACTATTTGTTTATAAGTCGATTCATTAGATAAAACGCTGGGATGACTTTAAGACACTTATTTTTTGGGCTTACTAGCTTTCGTGGCTCCGCCCGCGGGTATCTCTGTCAAAAGTAGCCTATGTTACACTGAAAATGTAGTCTTTATTGGTGAAACAATTATAAAATGTTTTTAAATCATAACAAAGGAACACAAATGAAAGACTCGTTTAGTAAATTAAAAAGTATATTATAGAGCTTGGAAGCGAGCCGGATGGCTGCTATCGCGCAGAAGATGGCGAAAATCGAAGAAGCATCTCGGATCCGCAGCGAACAGACGAACAACTTCATCGTCACCACGAAGGAGGCCCTCGACGCCAAGATGGAGACGCACGAGGAGAAGCGTGAGGCGTACATCAACGAGTTGCGGGCGCGTCTCAAGGACCACTTGGAGGCTGTCGAAAAGACCAGGTAATACTTTTAACCTTCTATCTCGTCAATTTATTTTAGTTTGTTTCTTAAAACATTATTTGTTCAACAAACAACAATAACAACTCATATCGTTTACAAAAAGTAATGACATTAATAGTCAATGACATTATTTAGCATTCAAAAGGCATTAACTACGTACGTACGTAAAGTCTTAACCTCCGTGCCTCGGAGATCACATTAAACCATTGATCCTACGCCTGATTTCGATCCTGTCATGTCGGATAGTCATCCCATCCGAGCATAAGACTGATTGATTTTTTTGTTCCTCCAACTACGTATACCATGCAATCAAAATTATTAGTATCATAAAACGACGAACTGAAACCTTCTTTAGATTTTATATATGCTTCTGTGTCCTGTCTCGTACATCTCACGATGTTCATCTCCATCCTACTAGCTTGAATTATCAATTGTCTTTGTCTTCCACCAGGTTGACACTGGAGCAGCAGACAGCGGAAGTGTACAAGGCGATTGAGGAAAAAATGAACACGGCTGCTGACAAGCGTGATGAGAACATTAAAAAGATGCTGGAGCGACTTCGTGAACATGTAATTATCATTTACCACTAATATTAAGTTGACCCTTCAAACACGTTGCTACCTGTTCCTAATCAGGCAAAACCCCAGCTATGAAAACCAGGCTGATGACATTATAATTATTATAGGCAAGTATATGATAAAGACAGACACAAATATGTGTTTTAGGTGAGAATTGAAACTACAACCCACGAGCAGCCAGGATCACTAACCACTCTTAACAGGCTAGTCGAATACCGTCAAATGTCTACCTATTTTCATGATACATTTTCTGATACATATCTATCTTCTTGGACTATGGATAGACACGTGTCTTTTATAGTATCTTTAAGGGTATGCATATTTTAGCCACTGAACCCAATGTGTGCCAATATCGGAGTGATGAGAATTCGGCGTCTGCGTTTACATTTCCTTCGAAGCGTTACCGACACACTGACATATAACCAAGCAAAGAGAGTATACCAACGTCATTAATATTGCTATTCGACGTATAATTGGTTCAGCACTTGACGAGTCTCGACTCAGAATTAAGACCACTCTCACTCTATGCAAAATTTATCAGCTTATTGTTCGGTGTCTTTATTAGGAGGAGCAGGTGAAGAAGGTACGTGCTGGCAACCAGGAGCGTTTCCTACAACTCGAGAGCGCCATTCAGGACAAGCTGCAGCAGGCTGCCGACCGCCGTCTACTCCTCGAGGCCGAGCAGAAGGAGAAACTACGCAACCACGTGAGTGTTCACTACCAGCCACCTTCTGGGCTCTAATTGTCTGATAGCTGGTCTCGTTGTTGTGCGGACCGGTTTGAAGCTGTTGTTGGAATTGACGAAGTATAGTAACTCAAAAATATTTAAATATGGCAACAAATGATTTAAAGTGTAGCATTAATTTTGCGTGAATTTTTAACTGGTTACCTTATTTTATACAAATAGAGTGCACAGTTCCAAAAACCAGTTCAAACAGGTCTCCAGCCTAAAACCTAGAGCTTATACATGAATTCACCACATTATTTGTGTCATTAGCATGAGGTGTATGCATGTTTGTTTTTATTTTATTTTTTATTTTTTTGTTAATCCATAAACGCAGAATATTAAGCTAGCCGAGGTTCGTTCGGCTGCAACGGCAAAAGTCGAAGTAATCACTAAGGACATCGAAACTAAACTGACAACCGCTGAACAAAATAGGGAGAAGGAAATACAGAAGAAACTAGATTTCGTCAAAAAAGAGGTTTGTGACGTCATCTTTACATAAATTCAGTACAAACAAAAGGCATGTGTTTTCATAGGCTTAGTATCAAATTGGGTAGATGACTGTATCGTAAATAAATACCAATGTCCACTTCATTAAAACTAATATCGCGAAACATCTCGGCAAATACAATTAACATAGCTTGTTATTATTATTACGAATTTCAATTAAATATACAGTGAAATATATTGTTCAATTGAGTAGTCTAAAATAGTGACGTCACAATTTTGTATTTAGTACATTTTTCATACAAAGTTGTCGTTTTGACAGATGATAAAAAGTAACTAATTTGACTAAGGTGTCATCTAGCCTATTGTAGTCATTTCAAAATAAGGTGTAAAAGATAATGGTTTAGAATCAGTTGAGTGACGTCACAGGTTTGTAAGTGAGAGAGTGACTTTGAGAACAAGCAAAAAGAAAGTACCTGAAAGAATGTTACCAATTTTTTTTATAAACGATCTTTTAGCGTTTCAGATCATAAAATATTTTTTGATTAATTATCTACGTATATGATAACTTAGAAGTGTTTTAGGTCTTAATTTCAAAAAAAAATCTTTACTAAAGTTTTCGACTAAATGAAAATGATTATGTTAGTTAGGTAGTCGAGTTATTTTCGTAATTTTACCAAATGTTTCTAGAAAAATTAGTGTTCAGGGTAAATTATTAATTGAAGTTGTTTCTTGTATGTTGTCGTGCAGGAGCGGCGTGCGGAGCTGGTGCGGCAGAACAAGAGCGCGCGCGTGGACGTGGCCGCGCCCGCCTCCTCGGGCTAGGCGCCGCCCCCCACCGCCCACCACCCCACCACCCCACAGCAACACCGCTAACTGCATACACGGACGAGCGTCCGTTTCAACCCTCTGTAACTCTGCCGACGACTTTGTCTGGTGATACCGGCCTCCGATCGCGGTCACCCGGGTAGCGTTGCTAGACGACTATATAATAGCATCCAGTCCTCTATTTGAAACTGACGTTTGATTACCCTGGCAATTTTTTTCTCCGCTCACCCGGACCGTCGTCGATGCGTTCGTTAAAATGACGTGGAATAAAATTCCTGGTGATTTCTCGGGATTATCCTGTAGCGTTTGACTCTAGTGTGAACGAATCGCGGCACCGGGTGTACTAAAATTAAAATAGTTACCAGCGCAAAAAAACGTTAGTGTATGAGTTAGTGTTGCCATGTGTTACTATACTGTTAGGGTTGTCACGTCGTCGGTAATTGCACGTCGTTAGACGGTCGCTTAGCGAGCGTGTACAGTACGCTCTTTGCATTTATGTAGTGTTATATCTTTGTTGATGTTCAGTTTCGAGGTTTTCGGAGAGAATGAGGACCCGGATGGGCTAGTACCGACGCTACTAGTGTTTCGAGGCTCAAGGGATGAGAGAGAACGTCATAAATTACTACTCGATTGTAAGAACTAGCCGTTGATTTCTTGCCAGTATCACTTATTGCGGTGCAAATGTGACTAATTGTTACAATAATAGTAATTTATGAGGATAGTTTTAAGGTCTTTTGGCTGGTCCAGTAGCAAATTTATACCTCGGTGTTAAACGTGGAGGCGGTATTTAGACGGCCGAAACAGCGTCGGTGTTGTAACATATTAAAATATTGTGATAAAAAATTATGTTAAAAAAAAAAAGATATTTGTCTAAAAATATTCCTCACGGGACGGCACCCTCACAATATTTGTGTTACACTCCAGACGCGCTTACTTTGTGACACCAAAATGTCCCTCGATCATGCTTACGCATCTTAATTCGAAATTTCTATATATTTTTTTAAAGGCAACATCGCTGTACACTTTAAATACCAATGATTATGGCCTATTTCGTATTACCTAATTGAAAGTCTTAGACACAATTTCATTGTAAGCCAAATTTTAGTATTCCAATTGTCCCTAGATCAATAGTTTCACATTTCAAATTGGCGAACTTAAAGTTAAGCAATTGCACACAGGGTTCTGTAGCTAAACAACTGCAAATATAAAAAAAAAAAACCAGACACTTGAATTTTTTCATACACTCAGAGGTGCAGAGGCTAGCTCGTTGTTTTTTGTACGGAACCCACGGCAAATGTACGAATGAGTTACGTAAGCAAGCGGAAGAGGGAGACGGTGAAGCGATCGTTAACCCTAATCGTTAGTTATAGACTTATATCATTATTTTTAATGTTTATCATACGCAACAGTATTTTTAGGATGGTATAATCTAAATTTAAGTTTAATTCACGTGTGATCGCCGTAACGCTATTAATTGTCCATTACTAACGTTCATTAGTTGCGAAGGGTGATGTGTCGCGATTGTTTGCTTGCGTCGGCGGTCTGTCGCCTGGCGCATTCCGCACTCGAGTAGGGTTGTCACGTGTCACTTTCGTTTATGATCTCAATCGGACACAATAGGAAACGGATAGTTTATTAGTTAACAGCAAAAGTGCCTCAACGTATTCGGTAATCGGCTCTCGGATAATATCAATAATGTAACGTGTAAAACTGCCTTTCATAGCGTTTTATATTTTTTTAATGGTAGAGGGCGGGGACGCCGGACGCGCGAGCTAGGACACGCGGGGCGTCGCGACCGTTAGTGAGAGTATCCTTGTATAGTATATATTTGGCATTCATTAGCGTCGGTCTGGATATGATAATAATTGTATATAATATTAAGAGATGATGTATCGTCGCTTGGCGGGGCTGCTTGCCTGCTTCTGTTCTATGTTACTGACGCTGGTACGAGTAAGGAACTAGGTGTAAGTTACTAGCTTGTTTCTCGGTGAAGAAGTGTAAACCTCTGACCAATTTGCCTTGGGTATTGTATAGCCTTTTAGAAATCTCACGATCGAGACGAATCATGTAAGCGATGCAACAATATAGCTTTTCCGATCATTATTTTATTGTTTATCGTAATTTTTGCGTAATATTAGTCACTCCTATCTCTCATTATGGTGTTATTATCGTTAGTTTTTATATTTTATGTGATTAAATTGTATTAATGTGCTTCAGTTTGTGAGGTATATGAAAATTGCTGTTTGAAGTGCAGGCAACTTTTGTAGTTTCATTGTCGTATTAAATAAAGTCATAAATACTAATAAATTACATGCTATTTTATTTAATTGATGTAAGTATATCTTTACCTGTTATATCTGATCCTTTCCACCAAAGCTAGCTTCCACCTAGCTAGTTATAACAATAGATAAATCAACGTTACATCACTTTATAAACAAGAGGTACAATTTGCGAGAAATTTAAGATATTATAGTGATAGATGGTATAATTGCTAAGTAGTAGAGCCACGGTGATTTCAACACGAGCGGGCCGGCTCGACCGGGGCAGTACTACCCTCCCACAGAAGACCAACCTAAAGCACCAGCATCCGTGTTGTCGTGTTTCGTTGATGAGTGTGAGACCGGAGGCCCATTGATGCAGGGGTGACAGTTATCGTGGTAACTGTATAAGCCTTACACTGTCATGCCTTTTACGTCCCCAAGCGGGGTGTGAAAAAGCATCTCACAAGGCCGCCATAGTGTGAGTCACCATACTGCATTGTCTGCATTTGCAATGAGTGTGGTGACCACAACTCTTGGATTCTATTCATGCTTTCCATCAGGTAGAGTAGAGTCACTTTGGCAGGCGTAATAATCTCTAAGAAAAAGTATATATATGCCATTTTAAATGTTTGCTCTTTAGTGACGTATAAAGTTGGTGTACCAGTTTAACCTTTATTTTAGATTTCCAACTGCCAAACAAAAATTAGTGCAAATTAATCACAAAGAGTTATATCTCAAAGAATGCTTGTGAAGAGTCAAGTGCAGGAGTTAAATGCACCTATTGGATCAATAATGGCCTCACCAGCGGTAAAGGTGCACAAAGATGTATATTTTACTAGTCATATGTAGGTATTTTCCTTTAGTACCTACCTGCTTACTATATTCCGACCCACGAAAGATGTTCCATAACTTTTGATCTATTATATACTACCAGGAATTCACCCACTAGCTGTGGATTTTTGGGAATTCAGGAGTAAAGGCTGGCAACATTGGTTGGTATGGGAACTTCTTTCCTGAAACGGTAACAGTATTATAAACTTGCCTATAGCTCTATTTCTCAAAAGCGATCAGAAATGGAACCAGATCCTTGAATAGTTAGAAGTAGATAGATCTTTTTAGTTCTGTTGGTACCTAGTTACAACTAAAAAAAGATTCTTATAAAATATTAAAGTTTTAAACTAAAGAGTTCTAATAAACTCAAAAGGCCCAAGTTACTCAGCCAATCTCTTGGGCTGATCAAAAACACATGAGACCGAACTAGGTGTTAGTAGCCATTGAGTTTCGTTATCCACCTGGTAAATTATAGCATTATAAATCTAAACTACAAAAGGTTTAAATTAATTTAGAAATAATTGAAAATGAACTTCTAAGTACTTGTTTTAAGTACTTATGTAGTTTATTTTAAATGTTGCAAAATATAGCTTTACGAAAAAGTACAAGTTACAAGTGTTTGATAAGTGTTATTCAGAAGTAACACCCGAGCAAGCCACCACGCGATGTGTATGTGTGCACACTCGTTGTCCCGCCGGTCAGTGCAGGACACGATAGTATATTTTTGTCTTAATATCTTGTAGATAAAATATTAAAACTGGTAGAATACTTTCCAAAGAGGTTAAGCCTTGCCTTGCTTATAAGGAGGTTAGCTAACTGTTCTTTTGTCAAGGGTAGTTTCAGTCTCTATATCTCCGTTGGGAAAATTCACTCAGGAAAAAAGTATTATATTCAGTATGACCCGAAAAAAATATAAAATCTTTGTGCTCATGCACCGTAATTTGTTTTCTTTTATTTGCAACGCTACATATAGACATCTCATGTGAGGCCATGTAAAGTGGCAAATATTTAAGATATAAACAAGTATATACTTAGTTATAATTTTGATCTTATTTAACAAAGATAATTTTTTTGACACGTCTTAAAGTTACTTTCTTCTTTATCTTTACAGTAGATCTACCGTTGAATTTAAAGCACATTAGACTCATTGTTATGTAACAATAAAATACCGAACTTTAATATATAGTTATAAACTTAACTCTCTCTCATAGCCTTGTTTTTTTTGTTATTAAATTGTCAATTTGAAAATGGTCTAAGTGACCTTTTAATAATATTTTAAAATTGCGCTTTTTATTAAAATAAATCAAATATAATATTTTCTCCAATTTGGCAAGGTATAGTTTTACTTAGAATGTTAAATTGTAAATGATGTATTTTATTAAATCTCAAAAAACTCTGTTTCAAAGCAACAGGCATTAATAAAACATAACATGTCAAAAAATTTCTCTATGATACAGAAGATGGTCGTCGCGCCATCAAGTTTTGCGTTTCAGCAGATGGTATTATTTTGCGTTAATCTTAAATGAATCAACTTAGTAATATAGGTTATTGTTTATTTTGTTGTTTTGTTAAAATAACTGTTTGTGTTAAATATCGGTTCGCTAGTGAAAGATAGAACAAAATGGATTCAAGTAGAGAAAGTAAACGTAGAAAAGATAAACACAGCGATGATGAGGGAGAGAAACGCAGAGAAAAGAAGGCAAAAAGAGCGCGAACAAGATCTAGATCTCCTGCACAAAATCGTGAAAGGGATTCTCGGCGTAAGCGTAAACATTCCAGGTCAAAATCACCTCAAGTTTCAGCAAAACAGGACAAACTTGAAAAAGAGCGTGAAGTAAAAAAAGAAGCACCGGTGCGTCGTGTAAAGGAAACAGACATGTTAAACACACGAACCGGTGGTGCTTATATACCGCCTGCCAAACTCAAAATGATGCAAGCTCAAATTACTGACAAAACCTCAGCAGCATATCAGAGACTGGCCTGGGAAGCTCTAAAGAAATCAATACACGGGCACATCAATAAAATCAACGTAGGCAACATTGGAATTATAATCAAGGAGCTTCTCAAAGAGAATATCATTCGTGGTAGAGGTTTATTATGCAGGTCAATCATACAAGCTCAAGCAGCATCTCCCACATTCACTAATGTTTATGCTGCTCTAGTAGCAGCAGTTAACTCCCGTTTCCCTAATATTGGTGAACTGCTTCTTAAGAGATTGGTTATCCAGTTTAAAAGAGGTTTCAAACGGAATGATAAACCTACATGCATATCATCAGCGTCTTTTATTGCTCACCTTGTGAACCAAAGAGTTGCACATGAAATTCTAGCATTAGAACTACTTACATTACTCGTTGAGACACCTACGGATGATTCAGTTGAAGTTGCAATAGCATTTCTTAAGGAATGTGGACAAAAACTTACTGAGGTGTCTTCTAAAGGTGTAAATGCTATATTTGAGATGTTAAGGAACATTCTTCATGAAGGTCAACTAGACAAGAGAGTGCAGTACATGATAGAAGTGATGTTCCAAGTGTGGAAAGATGGGTTCAAAGACCATCCAGCACTGATTGAAGAGCTAGAATTAGTGCCCGAAGAGGAACAGTTTACACATCTACTGATGTTGGATGATGCTACAGACCCACAGGACATCCTGAGTATGCATATTTCTTTATTAACTTGCTTTTAGAACAGCTTATATAAATAACTGCTTTGCTGTTCTTGAGGTCTCGGGTTCAATGCCCAGTTCAAACCAAATGTTTATATGATCTGCAAATACTTGTTTTCAAGTTTGGTTGTTTTCTATGTATAATATGTGTATTTACAAAAAAAAGTATATAAATATTCTATCAGTCAGTCTAGTTATCTTAGTACAAGCACTGTTTAGTTTGAAACTAGATGACATTGTGTCAAATGTTGAAAATATTTTTAATAACAAAAAAAAAATAACAATTTGAAGTAGATTTATTTTTAAGAGTGTCGGTCACAATATTTATGCATGATTTTACTTTTTTTTAGACATTAGGTCATAATCTTTTTTTTATGTCATTATCATCTTTATTTTAATAAGCCATAAATGTATACTTTTTGTTTGCCTTACTGTAGCATTATTTGAAATAAGTCATTTTATAACACTTACAGTGGTGTTACAGTGTTTTCTGCAAAAATTAATAATTTGGATAGTCTTGAGAACTCCAACAAAGAAACATCAAGTTGCTCCTACCATTTGTAAAGTTCAGGCTCAGTGTTCTAGAAAAACAGTTACCTGCATATATGTAGTGCTGTCTTCAATATCCTTGACTACACGCCATGTTCTATATAGACTTAGACCTTAGTTATTTTCACTTATTGTCACTTCTCACAGTTATAATTGTTATTAATGGGTTTATTGATTATAAACAGATTTTTTTATAGAAGACATTGATTAAATTAGAAAAGTGATACTCTAAATGCTTTGATTTAGAGGAAGGTTATTACTACAACACTCTCAGTTAATTTCCTCTGGGCAGAGTTATCTATTTTGTTAACTTGTTACGAGAACTTTATGTTCACATAAAGGTCTGGGTAGAAAGACGAGATATCCAATGCAAGTAATAACAAAATATATGTATAAGTCCAGTTCAATCAGCATGTTGATAGGGTTAACCAGTTTAGATTATAGTATTGATACAGAGGTGACAGTTTTCGTAGTAAGTGTTTGAGCCTCACACTGCCAATGATGGCTCTTATGCTTTTTCTATCACCGAGTGGGGTGTGAAAAAGCATCTCACTACACTGCAAGAGTGTGGTTCACCATAATGCGTTGTCTGCATTCACAATGAGCATGATGACTGCAAATTTTGGATTCTATTCATACTTTCCATCAGGCAGTCGCTTTGGAACGCTTCATAAAAAATGTGTTAATAAAGTGAAAGCTAATATTTTGTCTCTTTATTCTAGATGTATTCAAACTTGATGACAAATATGAAGAGAATGAACAGAAGTATAAAAGCTTAAGTAAAGAAATATTAGGCTCTGATGCTGAATCAGGCGAAGAACAAAGTAGTGGAGAAAGTGGTAGTGAGGAAGAGGACGAAGAAGATCAAGAATCTGAACAAAAAGAAGTTACAATAATTGACAACACAGAGACAAACCTTGTTGCATTACGTAGAACAATATATCTGACTATTAACTCCAGTTTAGACTTTGAAGAATGTGCTCATAAACTTATGAAGATGCAATTAAAACCTGGTCAAGAAGTGGAACTCTGTCACATGTTCTTAGACTGCTGTGCTGAACAGAGAACATACGAGAAGTTCTATGGATTACTCGCACAGAGGTTTTGCAACATAAACAGGATCTACATTGGTCCGTTTGAGGAGATATTCAAAGATTCATATGCCACTGCACATAGGTTAGATACTAATAGACTGAGGAATGTCAGCAAGTTCTTTGCACACTTGCTGTTTACAGACTCAATAAGTTGGGAAGTGTTAGACTGTGTGAAGTTGAATGAAGAAGACACAACAAGTTCCAGTCGAATTTATATAAAGATATTATTCCAAGAGCTTGCAGAATACATGGGGTTGAAGAAGTTGAATGACCGTCTGAAAGACCCGTGAGTTAAATGTCGTTTGACTTTTTTACTTTACTTATCAATTTAGGTTTTACGTGAATATCGTTTTGCCATGCAGCAATCCATTCCATCGGACCTCCGCAACATATAAATTGAACTGTATTCGAAGGCTGCACTAGTTGTAAGTATTTTTGAGCGCGTAGACTTTCCAATAACGATTAGCATAGATGTTCATCACAACTGGGACCGAATGCTTAACTTGCTCTTCGAGGTATGGTCGTGTAATCGTTAATCGAACACGAGTCGCATACGCTAAGCAGTACACCAACGAGCCATTCACATTATTAGTAATTATTTGAGAGTCTATTTTAAAATTGATAGACCATAGACTGAGCCCAACAGATAGGATGTCACCTCACTACTTGTTAAAAGAGTTATCCTCATGAAGCTAAATCACTCAAATCATTTCAATTTACGCAAATATAATAAAGTTTCTGAGCATCACTCCCCTTTTCAATCTCTCATTCGTGCCTAATGACTCAACTTCAGTATCTAGGCGCAAACCACCTTAAAATCTCTCGTCTTCAATATCTCATTCAAGGCACAGTCTGACCAGGACGGCAAAAACTTCGATTTCTAATACTTGTTACAAAAACGCTTCCTAAACAACCGACTGCTTTAAGTCCACCTTTGTCTCGCTTATACAGACTGACTGGTGAGATACCTTCAATATTTGAGGACGTGATAGTATGCGAACATATACCATGAAATAAAATAACATAAAAACGAAATATTAAATAACTTCTTAGTAAACTTCGTACACAGTACACCGAGAGCCCAGTATTTAACTGCGGAATACTTGGACACCGCGCGGCCGCACGTGTCTATCAACACAGAATACATAGTTACCTACACTGTACAGCTGTTGCCTATGTAGCGGGATGGAGGGCGAGGGTGGGTGCCGCCGCGCCGCTCGTGACTAGATCAACGTAAACAGTGCGGCGAGCTTAGGGAGTATAATATCCAAATTTCACTTATTTTTTAGAGACATTTCGATAAAAACTAAGCACCTATTTTTTTTATATCAAGTTAACGAGAATCGAGTACCGAGTACTCTCCATAAGTATTGAAGGTATCTCACCAGTCACGCTGTATCTGCATCACATATAAAGGAAATACAAAAAACTGGAATATATGTGGGCCACGAACACCAGAGGGCAACATGTTAAAGCGGTTTTCATTTAATCCAGTACAATATCCAAGTAGTACAAAATGGATATTAGGCTACCCAATGTTATGAGGAACCCTCTCTTTCTGTTTCAGGACCCTCCAAGAAGCTTTCTCCGGCGTATTCCCTCGAGACAACCCCAAAAACACTCGGTTTTCCATCAATTTCTTTACTTCCATCGGTCTGGGAGGTCTCACAGATGAGCTGAGAGAGCATTTGAAACAAATGCCGAAGGTAGTAATTATATTTATTTCATATTACAAACACAAGCTTGTAACCAATTTTGCCAAAATATGTTACCAAAAACAAAATATTCAAACTTAACAATTAGGACATTATAGTAAATTAACAAGAGCTTACAATTTAAATATAAGATTGAGGGTAGAATCTGAAACTGGCCACTTCATCCACTTTGCTATCTGTGTTGTTCCACACCAATAAATATTTGTAAATAAAAATTTTACTTGTTATTTCAGAATGTGCCACCGCCATTGACAGAAATCCAGCTAGATAGTGAATCCAGTTCAGATTCTAGCTCAGACTCCAGCAGTTCTAGTTCAGACTCTTCATCCTCGAG
Source organism: Hypercompe scribonia (assembly GCA_949316085.1). Lineage (NCBI taxonomy): Eukaryota > Metazoa > Arthropoda > Insecta > Lepidoptera > Erebidae > Hypercompe > Hypercompe scribonia. Next base: position 2,260,391 of record OX438976.1, on the reverse strand, counting down.
CGATTCCAGCTCTAGTGGTAAATATCATAAAATTTTGTTTGCAATTACACAATTTACTAACAACACAGTTACTAATATAATATCTCAATTTGCAGATTCAAGTGACAATTCTAAAAGAAAGAAGGATAAATCAAAAAAGAAAAAGAAAGAAAAGGAACAACCAACACTCGCAGAAACCGTTGTCAAAGAGAAAGATGAAAGGTGGGGACACGATGGTTTCTACGACACATATGGGAAAGATGCTCGAAGAACTGAATCTAGACCTGATAGGCGAGATAGAGACGATACACGATCTCGAGACAGAAGAAATGACCAAAGGAATGGTGATCACGCTAGAGACCGGAGAAGTGAATATCCGGCAAAAGAAAGTGATGATTATAGACGTAACAGAAATAGAGATGACTATAGACAGCGTAGGGATGATGATCGTCAACAGAGAGTTGACAACAGAGATCATCACGACGATGGCAAAGATCGAAGGGCGCGATATGACGATGAGAGGGAACGCAAGGACGATGAAAACAACCGCAAAAGTGAGAAAAAAAACCACTATAATGAAAGGAACCGTAGAGAGTCTCGTGAAGATGTTCGAAACTACAATGATGAGGAAAGGCTGCATAGAGATGAAGTTAGGTATACCAGATACTATGATGAAAGGATACCCATAGATGATGAAAGAGGAAGAAAAGCTGATAAAACATACAGAGATGATTCAAAACGTACCGAGAAAAATAAAAAAGATGATGATTTTGATGATGATAGGAGTAGGCAAAGACGAATAGAAAAAGGAGTAAGAGATAATGATAGACCACATAGGCGAGAAGATAAAGGGACGAGAGAAGATGACAAAGTTAGAAAACGAGAAGAACAAGAAACAAGAGAGGATGATAGAACATACAGAGGTGATAATAAAGACGACAGGGTTCAGAAAGATATGCAGAAAAATAATAGAGAACAAAAGGATGATAAAAGACATAAAGATGAAAGAGAGGCCAGAAGTGGTGACACGAGACGAAGAGAAGAGGCCGAAGATGATAGAGAGACTAAGAAATCTACGAAAAATAAAAGTGTGCGTGATAGCAATCGTATGAACAGTAAAGACGATGAAAAACTGCGTTACAATCGTGACGATAATAATTCTAAATCTAGAAGAAAAGAGAATATAGAAGAAAATGACAGACACCCAAATGGCAAAGATAAAAAATACGACGACCAAAGTGATAGTGACGACGAACAGAACGATGATGAAAAGCAGATATCCAAGAAATCACACAAAAGTAAAAGCAAGAAAGAAAGCAAAGTTAAAAAAGATAAGAAGAAAATTAAGCAAAAATAAATCAGTTATATCAAAAGACTTCAGAGTGAATGTAGAATTACGAGTAGTGTTACATTGTAAATAAGTGAATAAAATATGTAAATATTTGTTTACAACAAGAAATGTAACCCAAGATATTCCTCAGGAATACTAATAAAGCAATGTATGAAGTAATGAGCGATTTTTCTTTTTTTTGCGATTGTGACATTAAATAAAAAGTAACTTATTTGATTTCACAGTCAGTTATTGAATTAATCTTTTTTTTTCTGTGGCGCGGGGGACTTTACAAACATACGAGTACAAGAAACTAACACAAAGAACACACAGACTTAGAACAACAATTTGTGGATCACACAGTGTTGTCTCAGGAGGGGTTTTAACCCACAACACTCAGCGCAGTAGAGCGCGGCGTGGCGACCGCTTAAACCATTAGGCTTACATCCAATACTAGTCGTATTCTCTCGTCAGTTTTTGACTTGATTAGTTTTCCCTTAATGTAAAATCCTATTCTACATCTTTTTTTTTGTGCGTAGGATGCTTAGAGTCCCCACCAAGAGCTTAGGGTCCCAAGTCAACCTTACCTGCACTTGCTGATCGACACACGAGGCTCTTGCAAACAAAGCATCCCAATTAGCGACTATAGTCTCGCTACCTATGTTATTACGTGGGACCAAAACATTGGCGAAAAGTGAACGTTTAAATGTCTCTGCCCCACCACACCGGAGAAACAGGCATAATTTTATGTATGTGGTAATTAAATCGCCGAGATAATTAAACTTTTTATTTGTATATACACAGATTTAAACATTTATTTTTCTCTTAACCTAAACAAATATTCTGTCCACAATATAAGAGTTACATAGATGATGCCGAGGACTTTATTGTAAATCTACTGAAGACTAAAGTTTTTCCATATTTAATTTTCCTTAAATTGGAAGCGTTTGCTCAGCGCAAGCTGATAGAGCGTGCAACTGGTAAATTTTTCTTGGTTTACGTTGGGATCCTCCAATTCTATTAGATGACTTAGCTGCTCCTCCTCAAAAAGAAATAAAATAGGTAAAGACGGATTAACAGAGTGCCATATGGACTGTTCTCATGACTTCGGAGTCCACAAAATGTTTGAGCTGCTTGTATACGTATGCAAGTATACGGATTCTCTTGGCAACATTATTTAAATGTCATTCAAAACTTAGATTTTTATCAATGGTTACTCTTACGTAGTTTATACTTAGTAGAATTAAGTACTGGTGTGCAAATGCGTGCTACTATATTATATTGAGGCAAGATACATTTTTTATAGTCAAAGTTATGTAAACCGTTTATCTGGCATTTAGGGTTAAAGGATTCGTAGCAAGCCAATGAACAACACTATCACAACCGTTTTGCGCATATTCATAGAGTTGAGTCCATGATTCTCCAGAAAACGTAAGGGTTGTGTCGTCAGCATAGGTTTTCGTTAGAACCTTCGACAGAGACGATAGTATATGTATTGGCCTATAGTTATTGACACAGTCCCCACAACCACCTTCATGAATAGACTTTACAATAGACTTTTTGAATGCATCAGGAGAAATATTCGAGCTCAGGCACGTATTGAAGAGTTCCGATAAGGGGTCGAGCTGTGTAATCCTTTGTCAGTTTTAATACTTTAAATGCTGTGTATAGAGAAGCATTATTGTAAATAAAACAACAGAAAAATAATAAATTAATAGTATTGGACAATAAGTTAAATAGTAACTTATTTCAAAAGCTCCTAATTTTTATTGTCTCTTAAATTAAATATACATATATACATGTATTAGAACTTTTGGACGTTAGAAATTCGCGCGGACGAACTAGCGGATAACAGCCTGAGTATAAACTCTTTTGAGGTAAGGTACATTTGACGTGAAAACGATTCGTCAAGTATTTTTGATTGAAAGAACATTACTATTCCTTTTAATATAATTGCCACAGCTTTACTCTTATTTAGTGAAAACTTTGTACAAACAGGTTAAAGTTAACAATATTTTCTACAATGAACACTATTATAGACCGACAATCGGACTCGTTACCGAGTTCTCAAATATCAGAACCTGCAGGGATGCAGATGAAAAAAAAGGCAGCATCAGCCCCAATCGTGCCTATTACTTCAGACACAGCGCTCAAGCACCAAACCTCTGCTCCTTCATACTTTCACTCTTTAAAGGAGAATGATGCACCACCTTTCTTGCTCCCCGGACTTGAAAGTTACCCAAAGCTAGTGATAAGGGAAATTTTCAATGAAGAAGACGTTGTAGAAATCATTGCGAACGCTGATGCTGATAAGGAACATGGACTTAAGAAATTCTTAGGTATTTGCCTGCATATAAACTATAAACTTTAGGTAAATTCTCGTAAATAGGGCCTAAAGGACGATTTAATAGTTACATTAGTTTTTTTTTTAATTTAGATCCTCTCCTTTTTGAAATTTATGACAATCTCATATTTGTTATCTTTTGACACATTTTACCAACTTGCTGAGGAAAATCACTATTTTACTTTCGTCAAACTTAGATTTTGTTCATTATAAGGTAAACTATGCATTCAGTATTGCCCAGCAATCTTGAACTCATCTTTTGACTGACAAAGTTTTATCGAATCTTTCCGCTTCTACATTTTTTTAATTTTAGTGTGTAGTGGCTATACTCATTCAGAGGATAGAAGTAATTATTGAGTGCAGATAAGTATATCATCATCATCAACAGCCTATCATAGTCCACAGCTGGAGAAAGACCTCTTTTAGAAAAGGAAATTTTAGCCTATTATATCATACTGGCCAGACGGGTCGGTATAGTTTGTATTAAGTTTTCCTTCTCTTCAAAGTGCTCTTATCTTGCATAATTTACTCCTATAGCTGCGTCTTACGACAACCATGGAGTAAATAGGAGTAGTGACACCTTGTATTCTTAATACACCACCACGCAGAACGTACTTAATACTAAATTATATTTTCCTAGGTCAAATTTTAGTGCAAAAGGAAATTATACCAAACTTCGCGCTATCTGAAAGGAACTTTCTCGTCAGCTTGTTAGCGGAGGTTATCGACTACGCAGCACAACGGGACTTCAGCCCATTCAAGCTATCAGTAATGCTCACTTTATACGTGGACTGCCATCGATATTTTAAGTGGTACTATTGGCTACCACCCGTTGCCTTATGGAATTATTTCAAAGAAATGATGATTAGACATACGATTGAGGTACACGACTTTAATACACCATTTGAATTTTAAGGAACTTGGTTAGAAGTCAGTCCAAAAAACAAATGTGTGTATTTATATGTAGACGTAATAAAAAAAATTCTGTATGATGTGGGGGCAAACCAGCAGACAGGTCAACTGCTGACATAGACGCCAGTAGAGGAGTGCCCCACACTTGCACATTAATTCTGGCGACGCCAATGCCAGTCAATAAACTATATTTATTTTTGTAAGTAAATCTTTTACAGATATTTTTACAAGTCGGACTTTACAGTTAGAAGGCGCTTATATTTCCTAAGAGTGAGTCTTAGGGAATGCGGGAAAGAAATGCCGAAACTAACCACAGAGGTCTCTTGTTTTTTAAATCCGTAAACAATCATTTAAATAATAACTATGCGAGTTTAGGGTCTGGATTTACTTTGTGAAGAAAAGACCATAGTTCTAAGTTGGCCTGTCCATACAGACAGCATACGAGCTCCATATATCGTGTTGCCTAACTGGTTAAGATTAACGATCCGAAGATAGACACTAACGAGACTTTGATGATAATGACTACCGCCTTTCACTGAAGATCTGATGGCAGTCGTCTCTCGTAACAAAAAAAATAAGTAAAAATAAGTAAATAAATAAGTTCGGTCATATCGTAGTTGTCTTAAAACCGACCCCAGTGTAGTTTGGGAACAAGGCTCGTCGGAGAAAGAATAATAGACTACAGAATAATGAACAATCTTTTTTTTTAGGATTCTCCAACTGGCCAGGAAGTGTTTAAGCCAGAGGAATGTTACGACATTATCACACACTTTCACACTGTGTACGTATCCAACTTGCCTTTGATACACATTTTAACGTTCGGCGCATACCGACTCAAGTTTGTGTGGCCTTTCCGTGGCAAATAAAATATATGCGTAAAATATGTGATACGGTTTAATTTCAATTTTTTTTTACAAAATGAACAAGGAGATCCGTGTCGAGCCGCAAAGTGCTATATTCTTACACAACATTTCTAATAACAACCCGGAGCATGGATATTGGCGATGGTTCATGTGTGTGCCTCAGGAAGCACGTTAGGCTGTTGATCCCAGATGTCATGAACATCTTCGCAATAGTTATTGGGAAGCAATTAGTGCCCTCAAATATAATAATAATAATAATAGCCTTTATTTCTATTACAACTTACATTTTAAATCTTATAAACTATATTACTAATGCTAATTATGAATTTACTTTAAAATTACTATTTGTTGTACTCTAGATCACTAAGAATATTTTTTGTTTGGTATATTTAACTATTTTTGACAATGACATTTTATTTAAAAAGTTATTTTAAGTATTCCAAGTAGTAGTCGCCTCTTCAGCGTAGGCCTCTCCTAAACCTTTCCTTGTATCACGTTGCCAGGCCTCAAATATACTCACTAGTTAAACCTTGGGTTTTAGTTCGTCCTCAGGGTTACGGAAGTCCGATGCCAGTCACTCCATAGGAAAATGATATTCAATTAAAACTGGTTGAACTAGTAGTCAATCTCAACGCACGTCGGCCCCAAACTCTCTGCCCGCATCGTCTGGCACCTCTGCGAGGAGGGCCCCGATCTGTCGGACGGCCAATTCGGTTTTCGAGTGGGGCGTTCGACAGTCGATGCTGTGTTGCGCCTGAGGGCCGTTACCAAAGAGGCGGTGAGCTGTGGCGGCGTGCTGCTGGCGGTGTCGTTAGACATCGCCAATACATTTAATAGTCTGCCATTTAGCTGCATCAGGGAAGCACTCCACTACCATGGGGTACCAGAGTACTGGGCGTAATTTGTTACGCAGATGACACATTGGTCATAGCCAGGGGGATGGACTTTTAAGAGGTGGCGCGCCTAGCCACCACGGGCGTCTCTCTGGTGGTCGGGCGTACGGAGGCGGCGTGCGTCTTGGCCGGAACTCCCCCGTGGGATTTGAAGGCGGAAGTGCTCGCCGAAGTTTATCGACGAACGGCTGACTACCGGGCGGGAAGCGGCATTCGGCCCCCGCCTCAAGAGATACGCGAGTGGCGTGAGGCCACTCGTCGAGCCACGATGGCTCGTTGGTCGTCCCGGCTGGAGGCTCCACGTGCTGGCTTTGCCACCGTGGAGCCTCTCCAGCCGGTTATCGCCGAGTGGGCAGGGCGACAGCACGGGACCCTTTCCTTCCGACTGACCCAGATTCTTTCCGGGCACGGTTGCTTCGGGAAGGCACTCGGTCGCCAGGAGGGAATTGAGTCCCGCCTGTCACCACTGCGACCGCAGTGAGGACTCGGCTCAGCACACGTTAGCGGTTTGTTCCGCCTGGGCGGCGCAGCATGGGGTCCTCACTGCAGTTATTGGAGGAGATCTCTTGCTACCGGCCGTTATACGCTCGATGGTCGGTAGCGACAGTTGTTTTACCGCGGTCGCAACCCTCTGCAAAGACGTAATTAGGACTCGGACCCAATTCGCCGCTGGCGAGCCGGGCGGCGGAGGCGCGCGTACCAGCGCCTCATGGCGCCTTGAGTGTGGCCGCGGGTGGACGAGACGGGTTTTCCCCTCCATCCGCGAGGAGGGATTAGGATGTGATGATGATGATAAAAATGTTTTACAATTTTCACCTAGACCCTTCCAAATTGCTTGCATATATGTATTACAGAGTTCAGAGGTAACGTAAAACCAACGTAAACAAACTACAATAAAAAAAAGTTTGTGTCAGAAACCTACTTTTTAAAGTTAAGAAAATAAAAGTCATTCAATAAGAGCATTACTTATATTAACCATTATTAACAGCACTCTTCAACTGCTCTTTCACATGTTGTGGCAGTTTCTTTTTCCTTCTCTTTCTTACTTTACCTTCACTAACATTATCTTTTTGCACTTTATTATTACTGACAGCTTTCTTTTTCTTCTTTTTACAAGATAGAGGATTAGGAATATGAGTTTTCTTTTTCTTAATAGGAGGTGTCGGTTCTTCTACATTCTGTTCTAAGCCAAAAACTTTTTTCATGGATTCCAAAGCTTCTTTCTGAGTTTCTGTTATAAAAAGATCTTGTAAACTCTGTCCTGCTTTTGCGTAACTGACTTTTGAAGGTTTTTCTAATGTCGGAGACTTGTTGTGCAGATATAATAATGGGACACCAGCCTTTTCTCTAAAGTTATCCTGCAAATCCCTGTCTTGTGTGGCCAATATGTAATGTTTATCATTTCTTCTACCGATCATAGATAATATGCAATTGGAGCCTCCGATCGGTTCTTTATGATTACATTCATGTATTCCAAATTGTTTTAAAATAGTGAGTGCTCCGTGGGTTTTCTTTGCTAGTTTTTCCGTTTCTATTATAATGCATCGTGTTGTTAATAATTTTGTTTGGGAGTTTAAATATTTTGGGATTTGTTCTCTTATATTTATTTGTTCCTGTAACATAATAATGATATGTTTATTTATAGTATAGCTTCTTTCTCCTACTGGTATAAGATCTATTTTAGATATAGGAACCTCAATATGTCTTGTGTTGTATATTTAAAACTCTAGATAATGCCACCATAATGTGGGTTACTATACTAAATTCACAATGAGTATGGTGATCACAATTTTTGGATTTAATTCATGCTTTCAATCAGGCAGAGTAGTGTCACTTCGGCAGACACTTAAAAAAAAAATAGGGTGAGAATGGGAACTTTAACACATGCAGGCAGAAGAAATATTTTTTATTCAGCTCCCAAGGACTCAAATGATTGATTTACGGTCTAGCAGTTGACTAGGCCGCCATAATGTGGATGTCTAACACTCTTAGGTTCTACTCATGTTATCTATGAGGCAGAATAGTCATTTTGGCAGTTTTTATAAAAGTTGCATATACTATATAGATATATACAGACTGACTGGTGAGATAACTTCAATATTTGAGGACGTGATAGTATGCGAACATATATCATGAAATAAAATAACATAAAAACGAAATATTAAATAACTTCTTAGTAAACTTCGTAAACAGTACACCGAGAGCCCAGTATTTAACTGCGGAATGCTTGGACACCGCGCGGACTTATTTTTTAGAGACATTTCGATAAAAAATAAGCACCTATTTTTTTTATATCAAGTTAACGAGATTCGAGTACCGAGTACTCTCCATAAGTATTGAAGGTATCTCACCAGTCACAGTGTATAGATAGGAACTGATACACCAAGGCTACTTTGCCCACACTTAGAATATGACCTACAGTCAGAGAAAAAAGGTTTGTACAAAATAAGGTGGCTATACAAGTCTCGCCAACATTTAGTAGGCCAAAACCTCCCTTATAGAGAGAGGCCTATATCCAGCAGTGGACTGTTAAAAGCTGATAATGGTACTGCATAAGCAAGCTGCCATAAGCTAAAATAAGTTTAAAGATAATTTAGAGATTACAAAGCAAAGATAGCTCACTTACACACACTCATTGTCAATGTATAATATTGGTTGATACAAAAAGAGAGCAATAAATAGAATACCTAGTTTTAATTACTGCTAGCTGGTTCAGGGAAATTCTCTTGCCAACGCATACTTTGCTCTTTGAGCGTGAGATGGGAGTCAGCACTGTCAGCCTCGGGATCGGGCAGCTCCTCAAGCGGGACCTGGATATCCTCGTGAGGGAGTTGCTCTGCCCGCCACTCCTCATCCACTATGTCAATCAAACGACCGTTGCGACGATATTTACTATCCATCCTGGAGAAATTTATTGATTATGAGATATTTTGGCACTGATATTTGCAACAGACATTTGGCACAGAATTGATTCCCTTCGCAGTAATTAAAACTAAGTCTTCTCCGTGGTGTTTTATAAAACAGATATACCTATGCGTGTTTAACTATATTTAGAAAGGAGAAAACTTACTTTAAATGCTGCAAAACAAAAGGTGCCATCGAGTAAAACTTGGTACGGCTGATGGAAACCGTAATTATTGTAATAGAATTTTAAATATTTTTGCACTTTTTTATACCGGGTTATTTTCATTTTTAAAAATTATTTTGCCAACCTTTGTAATGGTGTGGTGCGACTAATTGAATAATAAATACCGCTATACCGCGTGCAAAACAAAAATGCAATTCAAAGTTTGGACTAGTGACAATGACAGCTTTCGACTTTCCGTTCATAGACAATACCTGTCAAGACCGAAGACGCAACAGTGTCTATGCTCTCAGGCACAAAAAAAACTGTTTAGGAAAACTCAATTTAATATGTTAATTTTTTAATTTAGACAAAAACATTACTAATAGATGAAAAGTGACATTGTAATCTTGTAGATTTATGTATCTGATCGATTTTCGCACTAAAATATACTGTAACATTGCATTTTTATACTGTCATTATGTGGATGCTTGAACATCTTCATAAACAGATATGATAGATAAACAGTGGGTGCAACCACAGCTCTACGTTGACCATTTTTGTGCATTTATATTTCTAGATTTCGTCTGAATTATTTTCTTATTTCGTCCTTTTTGACCCCTTTTTTACGTAGTCCAGTTATAGTTTTAAACTAGTTTTCATATTAATCTATATGATAAATTATTATATTACTGAGATAATGAAAACCTATGACTAAATAGTAGTAAAGGATGCCCACTGGCTAGGTGGAATGACGTAAAATGGCTGGCAGAAGCTGCAAGCGAGAAGCCCAAAATCATCAGAGTGGCCTGTGATTAAAGAGGCCTATGGTCAGTAGCTGACTACGAAAGGCTGAAAACTAATATCCCTCTTAATATCGAGTTCTTTATTTACAGAATAAACGATAATTTATTTGAAATATAACACATAAGTGTTATTCTGATATCTAAGCTATGTTACTCTAAAGTAACATTTAAATTCGGACAGTGGTTTTTGTGCCAGACAGTAACAAACATCCATACATCCACCCCCAGAAACTTTTGCACAAATATTAGTAGAAAGTAGAATTAGTAAGATATTTCAGAAGATACTTACCAGCAATTTTTTGCTACCTAGCAATGTTTATGCATTGAAATTTTTTCATCTTTCTTTAAATAAGTAGGTACTTTTACTTTTAAAATATTACAACACACTTTTGTGACACGATTTAAGAAGAGTATTCATTAAACGTGGAGACTGTCGACATCTAGCATTAGCAGTATTGTATTATGAGTATCTGTTATATGCGAACAAATTATGCTTATACATCTCCATGACTCTCCATGGACTGTGTCTTTCGCTTGACTAATTTTAATAGTGATGATTAACTAAATCTAGCGAATATTATGTATTGCAATAAAATCTTCTGCCTACGTCATTTACTAGTTATATAAAGTTCTAAAGTTATTGGATACATTTGAAGAATATAATTAAATTAACTTATAAAAAGAGTCCCATTCTGGTTTATTATGGTTATATTCATGGTTGCCTGTAAGAGATTGTCAATAGGCGATAAGGCCGCCACTTGTACTTCTTTAGTTTTAAGTCACTTATAAATTTAATCTGGTGTACAATAAAGAGATATATTATTATTATATTATTATTTATTTATAATATCCAAAAAATAGTTTTTTTAAATTTTCATAAACAATGAACTGCATTTTTTAATAATGACGTATACCTAAACCATAGACAGTTTTTGTGAAATGAAACGTCTTGCTCGCTCTCTCGCTTCCATGTTTGTTCGTGGTCGTTTTGCATTTCTGTGCTAGATTTTCCAGTTTAGCATTTAAAATTAGTGATTTTATTCGTAAGAGAGTGTAATTAATGATATTTTCGGCGTCACGGCGGCCTTGTGAGGATTTGTCGCCCAAGAAAAAGTGCATAACAGCGGTATAATAACAGGGAGGGTACGTCTTTCATATCCTTATAATCAAGTAAATGCGTCATTTTATCGAATACTGTTGAAAGTGCTCACGAAAAGAGAAGAATATATGCGTTATTTGGCACGGTAGTCAAATGCACAAGTAGGCAATCGTGGGGAGGTTTACATCTAGTGCTTTTATGACGTACAGCTGATTCTGATGAGGGCGTCTATAGGTAATTTTTTAATCGTCCGAGGCGAAGGAAACGAAGTGATACGGGCATAAGCGGTTAGTCATCATCACAATAGACACGTTTTATTGTGCGACGGACAAACTGATTGAGAAATTAAATTATATAGGTCCGTGGAACTGCGCCGAAGGGTGACTGATAAAGTGTCATTGTAATACCTTTTGTTTCTTTGTGATTTCGCGACGATAATACGGTCGTGTAGATAACAATTTCTTGTATACCGAACTCTATGATACTTTAATATAGTCGATTTTGTAGCTCGCAAGCCTCAAGGCCTGATAGAAAAACAACAACAAATCGTTTTTTTTTATGTGCATGGGTGATTAAATTTTACTAGTACTTACAGTATTGTCAATGGTGTCCAATTGTGTTTTTGTTGGACTTTTAAGCGGTGAGTACATATTTTGTGATGGTATACATTCAAAAATAGTTAATTTTTTAATAAGCACTGTTGATGAAGTAGAAAGTTAAATGAAGCAATGTGGACTCTAGAGACACATTGGTTAATTATACATATCTATTAGGACTAGTTATAATAACCATGGACTATGCAAAAAGTATCTATTTCATACATTAAATTAATACTTAAACCAGTTTTATAAACTTGCTATCATATAATAAGATTAATTACATATTTATGGGCCTTTCTCTACTAACAGGAAAATCATGGTCCAAGCATTTCTTTTCTACTTTGGCTATATTATTGCATAGTTTTATTTATTAAGACACATAATATATAGCCTGTTATTTAAGTAGCTAAGCTTAATCAATATTTAGAAACATAATCATTTCATAAATTCGGTCTAAAAGCCACTAAAAACAGTCCTCTGTTATGTCCTAATTCCGGATGGACTATGATTCGGTTCGGTTTTTATTAGTTGTATTAAAAAATATAAGATCTTATAACTCTACAAACATAAAGAATATTGAATGCATGTGAACAAAAAACAGTTACAATTTTAGAGAATTTTTTAGTACTGAAAACTAGTGTTCGAATTTTGTCCATACATTTTTTGAACAGTCCTCTGTCACAATTTGAATATCGCGCCATAAAAATATTAAACACAATTGTGGTTGCATTTCGCGTGAAACGGAACGTTAACAGTGTGAAGTTCGCTCGGTCGCCATGCTAAACAACTTGCCGCTATTTTGTGTAGTGACAACTCCGCGCCTGTGTGGGAACCGCGTCTCTGTAGTGTTGAGTGAACATTCCTCTGGTAAGTCTATTTTACGGTGTTTTAAGTATTATATTTATATTTATTTAACAATAAAATTGCTCAGTGTGATAATTTATAGCTGTTTCTGTATTATGAAGTAATATTTAAACTGATACGTGGTATGACATTTTTACGTAAAAATAACAGTCCTCTGTACAACAGTCCTCTGGCAATTTATAACACAGAGGACTGTTCAATGTGACAGAGGACTGTTTTATTTGACGTCCGTGTGTGTATTTTATTAATATTCTTTATAGTCTACACTAACTTGTTGCTTGCTGATAGCCTCTTTCTTTCTTACATTGGCTTGTCACGCTAATTCAAGTCTTTTGTTTTCTATTATTATGGATTTTGGAACATAAAATAATACGTACCTAGTAAATACCTGTTTTTAAACCCTTACGATTTTATTAAATATTGAAAGTATGTTTTATTGTTTTAGTATAGTTCTTTGGTGGCGTTGCAGTCACCAAAGAAGGAACCTAAAATCAAAGAGCGGAAACGAATTTAATGCGGCAACTAAATAAAAGAGCAGAAAGATTAAGATATCAACGGCTAAAAAATGACCCTGTAAAAAGAGAGCAATTGTAGGAAAAGAACAACGATACTACCAAAGAAAGAAGGAAAAAGGTACAAGAAAGCCAGTTAAAGATAGGAGTCGACGTGAACACAAAGCTGTGATTAAAGAATGGATAAAGCAATGTGCTACCTATCGCCCAAAAAAAGCTTTGAAAGAAATTACCAACAATTTTATACGACAAAATACGCTTTAATCTGACCTTCTCCTCAAAGTTCTGTCTCTCCATCAATACTACCTACGACCACTCCACGATGTGATGCAAGTAATACCAGAAAGCGTAATACTAGAAACAAACGTGACAAAATTATAAAGGATAAAGATAAAAAGTTCGAGTACTACAAAAAGAAATCCGAGAAGTACACGAAGAGATTCGAACATTTGAAAAAAGCTAAGACAAAGGAAAATATAGACACACCTCACACTAAACTTACCAAAATGTGTGATATGTCAGAAATCCGCAGAGAAGTAGTCAAAAAGGCTATTCGGTGAAGGGTTGAGTGCCCAGTTGAAAGAAAACTACGCTAATTTAAAAACCTGCAAATAAAAACAAATATTTGGAAAAGTCGTGTCCGGTAAACTAAAACACAAGTACAAGTTATGGCGAAGCAAAGATAGTTCTATATCTTATAAAACAATTCAGAAGTCAGCGCGTCCATCAGTTTTAGTACCCAAGCTTCGAACTCGTAAAGACAACATTTTATCTGATTGCATAGGCACTGTACGAACCTTCTATGAAAATGATGACAACAGCAGACTTGACTCACGAAAACGAGAATGCCTGACCAGAAAAGGGGTTAAAAAACCGAAAAGATATCTATCGGATAGCATCACAAATTTATACAAGAAGTTTCAAGCTGAACATTTTAAAATAAGCTACAAAACGTTTTGTCGTCTACATCTTTTCTGGATCATAACACTAAATGTAAACGAACGTGATACCTGCCTGTGCATGAAGCACGTGAACATTGATCTGAAACTGTCAGCATTACACAGGCGAACAATTTTGGCTTGCAATAGGCTCACTGCACTGCTTGAAAAGACATGTTGTAATCACTATGACGAGCTATGTTTGTCATCTGCCAACGCTGTATTGACAAAAATTCTGACCACAGGCATTTTGATGACAGCAAGCCTATTGAATTTGAAAAATTAATAGCTGAGAAACAAACTTACAACGAACCTAAGACCAAGAATGCTTGAACAGTTACCAAATACCTAAAGAAAAAGTTCACGGTTCGCCCTCGAGAACATTAGTTCTACTTCTTCCAAATCCTTCTATTAAGAAGAGCTGCACGATGATTTGGAAGCCTATTATCAACACGAGAGATACATTACCCACCAATACAATGCTATCAAGAAATGCAAACAAAACCTTACCGACGAAGACGCTATCATACATATCGATTTTTCAGAAAATTATTGTTCCAAATACGGTCAAGAAATACAAGCATTCATTGTGGAGGGTCGACACTTTTGCTAAGTCTGCATATTGTGGTAGTGTATCCCAAAAACTCAATCAAGTCTTATTGTACAAAGGACACACATTCAGAGTCGATGAAAATGATGTTTCTGATGTGTCCTTTGACCAAGTATTAAAAAAGTTGCCAAACCCAGATATTACCCTAAAAGAGAACGAATATTTTATTATTTTAATATACCTGTGCCTGTTTTTGAGAAATAAATCTGCATTGTAAACAAAGCTGATTCTTAGTACCTAAGCTTAATTTTGATTGTAATTATTTTAATTCGGTACTTAGAGAGCTAAGATCGCAATTTGTTTCTGATAAATATAAGTATTTAAATTATGTATGTTTTACAGTATTCAATAAAGAAGAGAATTTATTTTACGAACATTAATAATTAATATTGAGTTTTTCTTCATTTAAACGTTGACATAAACTGTTCTCTAGGTGGAAAAAACAGTCCTCTGGGAGGCAAAACAGTCCTCTGCTGCATTTTTTTTCAAAATTGCCTATAAATCGAAAAATGAATGGAAATTACAATGGTTTTTTGTTCATATGTATTTATATTATAACTGTCTATCGAAATAACATATTATATTTTTAGTTTTCTAGAAAAATAGGGTTGGGACAACTGTCCATAGACAAGTTTCCAGTTAGTAGAGAATGGCCCTTATACTTATTGAAAACTGATACTCTCTCTATTTGTTTTAAAAGGATCACAAAATTTTTATACATATTTTTTTATAATATAAAGGGCGAAAAAGAAGATGACATAGTGGGATTACCTTATAGGGCCATTGTGAAAGTCACAAGTAATATGCTGCATTTTGAGTCTGCCCTCTACTAAATAGGCATAGAGTGGTACTTTAATGTAGTATTACTGACATAATGCTGACCACTCAATATGAAATCAAGTAATAGAGTTCAGTTATCTTTATCGATTGGTAAAATAAATAACACTTTGATTGGAATATCCTTGAATACCACAGATAATTTGATTGCATTGAAGATTAATATTGTTACTATCATTAAAATCTATATACATATATATTGAAATCAAAATATTCTGCCATTGATTGAGTCCAATTTAAAGGTTGTTTTTATATATTGTTTCTCATCATCATCATCATCATCAACAGCCCTTAATGGTCCACTTCTGGACATAGGCCTCTCCTTAGACAGGAGGTTTTGACCTACTATACGCTGGCCAAACTGGTTGGTATAGTTTGTCAAAATTTCCTTCTCTATACGGTGTGTTCTGTATAGCATGCTTCCTTAATCCACTCTTATTACACCATCAGGATGAATAGGGCTGGTGACATTCCATATTCTTAATCCATCATCCAATATAATTTCTCATCAATTCAATCAAAATGTGGCACAGTAAAGTATGACAAATTAGGGTTAGTGAATATATTTATTTGACCAGAGATAATCGATCTGTACGCCATTAAATTAAATGAGAAATCTAGGTTGGCTATAGCCATCTCATTAAAAAGATTTTAATCTATGCACATTTAACTATTTAAATAAAACTTAGCATGTTTTTCATGATAAAAGTAATTAAAGTTTTTTAATACAGATGCAAAAGTCATTACATTAGTAATGTCTTTTAATTTTGATTTATTGACATCTTTTCTATGTGATGAAAAAAAAAAAAAACATGTGATCTGTTATAAATAACCAAATAAAAAGGTTATAATGTAACAATGTTATGGACCAAATGTTTGTATGATCTGCAAATATTTGTTTTGGAGTTTAGGTATTTTCAAAAGAACAAGTATAGAGCAAGAGCCCGTGAGTGTCAGACCTTCGTCATTTTATAAAAGCTGAAAGTTCTTCTATGTGTGTCCCTAGTACAGGTAAGAATGATCCCCAAACATGAAGCTGAGGCAGCGGTGGCTTTGGCAGATAACAGGCAACAAAGGTGTGTAAAATTCCATCTCAAATTCGTCATTTTATAAAACTTGATTTTTTTATATTTGATTCATAATAATATCAAAACTCGCGTTGCTCATTGCCAGACAGTTAGTATGGTTCCAACCCTCTGCCGGACACCCCTAAACTATTATAATTTATAATTATACTTACGTTATATTATAAAACCTAAGTTTCATATATAATTTTTTGGGAGCCTATTAAACTATGTTTACATAGTAGCCGGACAGTTTCGAAGGTTCTATCATCTTGCCAGACGCATTCAAAGTGAGCAGTAATCGGGAGAGCAAGGAGCGAATACAGTAACTAAACGTTATATTATAAAACCTAAATTTTTATAAAAAATTTTTTGGGAGCCTATTAAACTATGTTTACATAGTAGCCGGACAGTTTCGAAGGTTCGGTTTCCGCTCACTTTGAATGCGTCTGGCAAGATGATAGAACCTTCGAAACTGTCCGGCTACTATATAAACATAGTTTAATAGGCTCCCAAAAAATTATATATTAAATTTAGGTTTTATAATATAACGTAAGTATAATTATAAATTATAATAGTTTAGGGGTGTCCGGCAGAGGGTTGGAACCATACTAACTGTCTGGCAATGAGCAACGCGAGTTTTGATATTATTATGAATCAAATATAAAAAAATCAAGTTTTATAAAATGACGAATTTGAGATGGAATTTTACACACCTTTGTTGCCTGTTATCTGCCAAAGCCACCGCTGCCTCAGCTTCATGTTTGGGGATCATTCTTACCTGTACTAGGGACACACATAGAAGAACTTTCAGCTTTTATAAAATGACGAAGGTCTGGCACTCACGGGCTCTTGGACCAGTATATAAGTATTCTATCAGAAAATCTAGTTATCAAAGTATAAGCTTTGCTTAGTTTGAAACTAGATGGCATTGTATGTCAAATGTCCAAAATATTTATTTATAACTGCAACTGAAATCCATAGACACTTTCAACTTTCATTTTGACATGTACAAAATGGCCATATTTGTTTATTTATGAATACCATAAAGGCTACAGAAAATAGTTGAGGAAGGAATTTGTCAGACTTAACATGTGTTGAGTAATGCATAAGGTTTCTTCATATACTGGTATTATGATCTAAGAAATATGAGCTCTATTACAGTGTTACTGCATAAAAAAAAGTTTTATCATGTTATTGTGAATTAAGCAAACAAAAAGGTTTTACCAAACACTAGGTTTTTCTTGAATATAAATACTCATGTAAGTCAATATTGTTTACATAAGATTTCTAGGAAGGCTTATAAGTGGTGAGTGTTACCACTTATAAGATTTATGAGTGTTTGTAGTTTGTTTCTGATTTCATAAGAGTATCAAATTAGATTGATAGGAAGTATAAGATTGACACATTGACAAGTAGATCTAAATAGAAAAAAAATCAAAGTTCACGTCAGTATGTGTTGATAAAAAATATAGCACTTATTTCTAGGGTATAAAAAATGTGTACAAAATAATATAGATATATACAGGGGTGACAGTTATCGTGGTAACTGTGTAAGCCTTACACTGTCACGATGACTGTCATGCCTTTTACATCACCAAGCAGGGTGTGAAAAAGCATTTCACAAGGTTGCCGTAGTGTAGGTCACCATACTGCATTGTCTGCATATGCAATGAGTATGGTGACCACAACTCTTGGATTCTATTCATGTTTTCCATCAGGCAGAGTAGTCACTTTGGCAGGCTCTTAATATAGAAAAAAAAAATATACTGAGACAGTTAAATTATATCATTTAATAAACAGACGAAATGACGCTTTGCAATCGTTTGGATAAATAAATATGCAGCGTTTACAGGGTAAAAAAATCCAATCATAAACTAACTAGAGTAGGTATGTCACATTTTTATATCCGTGTCTTTATTTCATTTAGTGTCAGTGGGACAAAAATGATAAAAAAATGCTAATTTAATAACATTCGCCTGAGATAATGAGACATTATTGTTTTTGTGAGAAAGAGAACGCCATTAAGTGTTGTTGACTGTTGGTACTATTCCTGCCTCCTTTCTTTGTTTTGTGTCCTTCAACTTTCACCTAACTGTTAAAAAGAGTGGGAAATAATCACACACCAATTGATGTAAACAATTGTGTACCTGGTTTTATTTTCTGTAATTTCTGAACGAGATTAACTTTATTGTTTTGTTTTTATGTATAGCAAGTGACTGCCTCAGTACTTAGACATCAAAAACTCAAAGAGTTAAAAGTCAGCTGCCGCTCTTCGACTTACACTGCCTGAGATAGGAGAAGAGTAGATCTTGGGTTCGAATATCACCAGTTTTCTATGTCACTGTAATATCTCTCAGGTTGAGCCTGGTCATTGTGACTGCACAGATGGTCCTGTGGCTAAAGCGGTCGCCACGCCGTTCTCTACTGCGATGAATGTTATGGGTTCAAATCTCACATGAGACAACACTTTATGTGTTCCACAAATTGTTGTTTTAAGTCCATTTCTTCTGTGTTTACGGCACAGGAAATATACCAAAGGCGGGTGTTGTCTTTTTAAAAAAAATTTTTGTGTTAACTTACAAATAATTACTTAACATTTAAAGAAAAATTAAAAAACCAATTTATCAGAATAATAGACCACATAGAAACCAATTTAATCGTAGAACTCTCGCCTTATAGCCTTTCTCTTAAATGACTTGTGTAGTAAGACAGACAATTCAATATGTTATTGATCAAACCACACATCATAACCTCTGTGTTTATATATAAGTTTAGTTTAGATCGCTAAGGCAGTGATGACACTGGCTTTCTGCCTTTATAGACATTTTTTTTTTAATTTACCTGTCACAAGATTGCGTTATCGTAAGGTTACACACGGTTCAGATTGTTGTTATTCAAAGTATATTTTGCTTCACAAATATTTATTTGTTTAGATAAAGTAATGAGCCGATTACAATTTATGAAGGTTTAATACAAGTTTTGTCGTTCGCGGTTGGTTATCTCACAGTTGACGCCCCTTTAAAATACTTAACTATTAATTGTTGATGATAAATGGATTTCCCCAGATTTGTTAGGGGCTTTTTCAATTCCTGTCTTTTATAAGTTTTATTATTAGAAGAATTAGAACGCACGTCCAAATTTGGTTCGTTAATCCAAAAATTGTGTAACAATTTTTATTCAAACCGACCATCGATAAAAAAGTATCTACGTTAATAAACAGAAAAAAAATGTTACTGAGTATTATTTATATACTCTACAGAAAAAAAATGTTACTGAGTATTATTTAAATCTGATAATATAAAAACAATACATACTACATTTTTTTTATCGTGTGGAACCCCCCTCGGGCCGTCAACCCACCGGAGTTTACGGCGGGATGGTGTGTCGGAATCCTACATTTATACCAACCCATCAATGAGTCAATTTGTAAGGAAAAAGAAATCTCTTCAATTCAACTTATCTTTCTTAAGCTGCACTAAATCGATCGATAACAACTGTTTTTAAATCATCATATTACTGCTACACAATATGAATGACATCATCAATCATTTGTAGCACTTGTCAACCTACTCTCTTATTTTTAAACTGGCTTAGACTTAGTTCTGTCAAAAGTTATTGCCGGCCTGTCGCAGTCCAATAGAAAAAATAAAATTTAGAGTGAAACCTTTCTGCGAACTTTACGTTGGGCAGGCTTAGATTACTATGGTCCTGAGGTCGTAATTGCAGCTGTTCCCGGATCCCTCCTATCTCAGGTGCAGAGTGGCACACTTTGTCATTTAGTCGGTCCGATTTCGACATACCTTCCTGCCGCAAGTATTGGTGGGTGACGGTCAGAGGGGTTAAAAAATAAGGCTTAGATTACTATCCATTTAGCCTAATCAATTTGAAGGCATATCAGACATAATTTTATATAATAACTAGCTTATCCCGCGAACTCTGTTCCGCCTTAGAGGCAATAATTAAGCAAATTTTATTTTTACTTAAACCCTTTCTAACGGGATAAAAAGTATCCTATGTCCGTCTCCTGGTCCTAAGCTATCTCCCCACCAATTTTCAGCTAAATCCATTCTTCCGTTCTTGAGTTATAAGTGGTGTAACTAACACCACTTTCTTTTATATATATAGATTGCACAGACAGGTACAAGTGTTAAGTTAAGAACACTCAGTTAAGTTAAAAATATTGTTTTTACTAAATTCCTCGCTAATTATACATTTTTCTCCATAAGAAGTTTCCTCGTGCCTTTGCAATGTATGAAATTAAAAATGGCCTAAATTGGTTGTTCCGATCTCGAGTTTCGTGCTGAACAACACATTCAGCGATTCATTTTTGTTTATTAGATTACTAACTCCGTACTCTGTATTATGTATTGTCACTAATAACACCCGTTTCAATCTTATGATTTAGAGCTTGCACACCCAGTTTGTTCGTGTTCATATCGATTTCAACAATCGATTCTGCCGAGATATAATAAGCTACATGATATGCTGCATTCAGGCTACAATCTATCTCCAGATCCTTTTAGCCGTGAAGTCATTATAGTCTTATAGTAAGATTACTCATAACAATAGTAAGATTACTAATTATACTTCATTCTAATTACTCGATAAGGTGATATTATTAAACCTATCATTAAACATGTAGATATGATAAAAGATCCTTTTGACTTGACATAGTTTTTGTCAGTTTTTTTTTTTCTATATTAAGAGCCTGCCAAAGTGACTACTCTGCCCGATGGAAAGCATGAATAGAATCCAAGAGTTGTGGTCGCCATACTCATTGCAAATACAGACAATGCAGTATGGTGACCTACACTATGGCGGTCTTGTGAGATGCTTTTTCACACCCCGCTTGGGGACGTAAAAGGCATGATAGTCATCGTGACAGTGTAAGGCTTACACAGTTACCACGATAACTGTCACCCCTGCATCAATGGGCCACCGGTCTCACACTCACCAACGAAACACGGCAACACGGATGCTGGCGCTTTAGGTTGGTCTTCTGTGGGAGGGTAGTACTGCCCCGGTCGAGCCGGCCCACTCGTGCTGAAATCAGCGTGGCTCTACTACCTAAAAAGAGGATTATTATATTATTATTATTAGGATTCACGTATTAGAGGATTCTTATGACTTCACGTGTCCTCAAGTACGGAGGGGCGTTCTCTTTTGTTATCAGTCACTCATCTGTAAATTTCTCGTCTTGTAAATATTTGTAATTTTTTTTTCGCTAAAACTAGTTTGACTTCATCTAATCACGTAGACCTAACTGGAAAAGTATTTGTGAAAAGTAATGATTAGTGATTACCGACCCTAGTCCCTAATATTGACTGTAGCTGATTACTTTGATGATCCTACGTCAACTCATCCATCATCACATCAGTGAATCAATAGATTTATATTGGTCTAAATTGGCTTGTAAAGTATGTCAGTCCAAAGTATGCTAAAGTTGGTGTAATTTGTCAAATAGTATTAATGTAATGTGTTTCTTTGCCTAAAGCAAGTTTTTCTATTGTCCAGGCGATGGCGACAAGCAGGACCGGTGCTGCTCAACGGCCGAACGGCGCTCCTCAAACGAAAGTATGCCAGTTCAAGCTAGTGCTTCTGGGCGAGTCGGCGGTAGGGAAGTCTTCTCTGGTGCTTCGGTTCGTCAAGGGCCAGTTCCACGAGTACCAGGAGAGCACGATCGGCGCAGCGTTCCTTACGCAGACCGTATGTCTCGATGACACCACCGTTAAGTTCGAGATTTGGGATACGGCGGGGCAGGAGAGGTAAGGGTCGTGTTTATAACTAGTGTAGTGTTGTGTCTACTCGATCCTCACTGCCCGCACTAAAATCTTCACTAACGGCAACACCGAACGCGAATATAGTCAAGAGCTAATTGATGTGGAATAAACTCGCATGAGAATTACTCACTGTTTAAAGCACACATTTCATATGTTTTTGAATTAAAATAGCAAAAAGCCTCCATCTCAGAAATTCCTGATACGAAATACAATATTATTTTAGTGTTGTATCTACAGTAGACGAAGTACATATTTTTTCGAAACACAAACTGACGTCACACCAAGCTGTTTACATATCATTATCTTTTAATATTGACCAAAATTATGAAAAAAATTACAACAAAAAAAAATAAACAAAACAAAACAAAACCAGATAAATATGAATATCTGATGAGATTAACAGTTCACGTTTAAGAACTCTCCTATTAAAACTGCCAATATCCTAAGTTCCTGATTTCCCATAAAAGTGCTACATATTTTTTATTGTTCGCATTCAAAAGTGGTTAAATCTAAGTACACAGTTGTATAATGACGTCATAGTAAACAAGGCCGCGAGGAAAACATGAGTCATGACATATTTTCTTCAGATGGTCGGTAACCTTCATTTTGCTTTTGTCTCTTAATTGATTGTAATGTACGGGAGACAGTTTTGTAATGTTACAGTAATATAACGCTTAGAAGACTGCAATATTTTTCCTTTTTTTGGTTTATATATACTCCATTGACCGACACTGTATGGACGTCAGTTAAACAGCTGCTGTTTTAGTGTGTCGAACTGTCAATCTATTTAACTACATATGTTACGGAAACAAACTGCTCCGTCGATATCTTTTTGAAATGTCATCTGTCAAATAACCACCCATTTTTTTTTCGAACTGTCAATCTATTTGGCCCTGATATCGAACCAAACTGCATAGACCATTGTCCAACGATGTCTGAAATGTTATCTGTCCAATACCCTCCTTTTTTGTGGCGAACTGTCAAACTTATCATTAGTACTAATCTATAACATAAGTCCATCGAACCTAGATCTTATCTGTCAAGCGATTTCTATTTTTGAGACGAATTGTCAATTCAATTACCATTAGTACTAATCCCAACTACATCATTATTGATAATGCCCGCCATTTTTCGTGATGAAACGTCAAACTGTTAATCGCCATTTTATAATCCAAACTCAATAGATAACGGTGTTTATAAACACACTCAATAGACAGAGACAATTACGGTCTATACACCGCTGTAATAACTATAATATAATTTAATGCAGCTAAGAATTGTATTTTAATCTCCTTCAAAACATTACTATCTGTTTTAAAAAAAATTCACTTGACAGTTTAGTTAATACCTGCGGCTTAAAGAATAGCAAATCCTATACGAGTATGTAATAGATGGTTACGACATTTGTACGGTTTATAAAGAGAATCATCCTATTTTCGTGTAATTGTCATGTACTCAGAACTTAGTTAAAAATTTAAATTCTTCTCAAAAAGTTGTTACGACTGCAAGAACAAAACGCATTCCTACTTTTTCTAAAATTGCTGTGTTTAAAATCTGTTTAACTTAGCTTAATATTTTTATGTTATTATGAAATATAAATTACATAAAAAACGATAAAATATTGAAATGGTTTTTTACCAATGAATGTTTAACAGCAGATCAGTTATTGTCAAGGAACAGTCAAATAAACAGAAAAATAACTCCTACCATGAGATACGCAAGACCTGCCTGCCATCGCCCTTAAAAACTTCTGGAACGATACAAACTGAAAAACTAGATTCCATTGTATTTTAAAGTTTGACGTTACTGTATGTCATAAACCATTCGTTAGTTGCCCTACACAACTAATCCATTTGACATTTAACAAAGAGAAACTGATTTATCTTGTTTATTGTCGTATTTAGCACCTCTTTTTTATCGTTGAATCTAAAAAGTCAGTGAACCACAAACAAAGACAAACAAGTAGTTCCTTTTTCAAATTTCGTGTCCTTTTTTAATATGATCCATTAATAATATTAACGCCTCGAACGTTTTCTCCACAGGTATCACAGCTTAGCACCGATGTATTACAGGGGTGCGCAAGCAGCGATCGTCGTATATGATATTACTAATCAGGTAAATTCTTTGTTTTATGATTTTATTGTTAACCCACGTCACGTTACCTCGTCGAAGAGAATTAATTAGCAACATACCTCTTTTGTTCATAATGCTCGTAACTAAAAAATGACAGCTGTCAATTTCTTTTTAAATTATAAAATGTCTGTCAAAATGTCTAAAAAACTAATTATTTGGGTTTTTGATCTGAAATACTTTTATTAGTCGATTTGAAATTTTAACAAAAGATACCTTCCCGTAAAGGTGGAAAGGTAATCGTTGAGGATTACAGTCTGAAATAATTATTGAAAGCTAGCTTCTGCCCGCGGCGTTGCTCGCGGGGAATTTAGTTTTCCACATTAAGTTTCGTGACAGATCATTTTAAATAAATGTATATTATTTTTAACATACAAACAATCCTACGGTACATAATCTTTGTGTAACTCCAATGGTTTAGGCAGCGTACACGAAGATAACTCAGAGGCCAGATTTTGTTCATTGTTTGACATATATCGTTATATTACGGCCAAAATTACATAAAATCATAACAAATTGTAGCCTATATGTTATACCGATGTATGACGTATATTACTGTAAAGTTTCATCCAAACTTGTCCAGTATTTTGTTCGTGAAAGAGTAACAAACATTCATACTCACAAACTTTTGCATTTAAAGTATTAGTCGGATGTAGGCACGTAGAAATCGGTAACACTTTTTTTAAATTAATAATTTACCCTCATACACTAGAAAATATTTCTTAAAATTACATTTCACACTCAAAACCTTGCGTGAACACCTGTTAAAGAACGCAGTATTTATTTACGTTGTTGAGAACGACAATACTCTATGGTGATTAAAAAAAAACGCGGCATTCTGCATTTTTGTCGTAAGGTCAACCTTGACCTCTTTGGTCACGGGGCCATAGATCGTCTATGGTTTCCATCGTGTTGTTATTAGCTGATTGTTACAAGATGGCTGTGTATTGTTAATATAACTTCTACTACTGTTTTGTCAATTGGGGTTTCTGTAATGTTTAACACGGCAATAAATTTAGGATAGTTTATATTAAACCTTCCTTAGTGATATAATCCTTTTTGGAAAATCTAAAAATGCCATGCTTTAACAACGAACCGAGCACATGGGTCTCAATCATCAGGCCATCTGTCGGTAAAGTATGGGGATATAATACAACACTGTGGTAAGTTTCGGGGATAGAAAAAAATATTCTTATTAATGAGTCGATTGTTAAATGCAAATGGATTTTGATGCAATTTTAAATCACACAAGAAATTCCACAAATTATTGCCAAACTCAAGTTTTATATTTATAAATTACTAGCTTTTGCTCGCGGGGAATTTGGTCTGCCACATTAAGATTCGTAACTGATCATTTTAAATAAATATATTTTTTTTAACATATATACAATCCTGTGGTACATCATCTTTGTGTAACTGCAATGGTTTCAGCAGTGTAGGCCAAGATAACTCTCAGAGGCCACCTTTTTTCCGACTTAATTGACATGTATCGTTATGTTACGACCAAAATTACACAAAATCATTACAAATTGTAGACTATACGTTATTCCGATGTATAACCTATATTACTGTAAAGTTTCACCCAAATCCGTCCAGTAGTTTTGTCGTAAAAGAGTAACAAACATCCATACTCACAAACTTTCGCATTTGTAATTGTGATGATAGTAATACAAATGTGTGTCAGCTCAATAATAAGTAGTTGAACTACAAAGGAAATATTGTTTCTCCTTGAGTAAGGTCGAGTCTGTTTGCAGTCTGTTTAGTGCTAGCGTAACGCTATTTTAGCAAGTGTTGGAGGCGTGTGGACATGACACCGTACTAATTTTACTTTCCTTGAAAACTTAACATAGGTCACATTGGAGGTGAAATGTTAAATCTGTACCAAACAATGACAAAATAGTTAACTACTGACCTTGGATTCTGTAGGCACGACAAGAAACCCGTATAGTTTCGTTTCATCATCATGAAATCACACCCGTTTCCCTGGAGGATAAGGCAGAGGCATATTTACCACCCACTGTACCTGACGTTTTGGTGTCACGTAATAGGTGACCTATCGCTGTTGATGGAGCCTGTCCATCGATGAGCAGGTGTACCACTTGCAGGTGTGGTTGACTTGAGACCTTAAGTTCTTGGTGGGAGTCCACATATTTTCGGTTATTAGAAGATCATAAAAAAAAATTTGCACATGTCGCACACATGATAGTCTGACCGCGAACTAGGCAGACCCTGTACTATGGTAACCCGGGTACCGATCTCTCTCTTCCAAACCAAGCCTTCTTCTCTTCTCGGTTTACCCACTAGTACCAGAATAAAACATACTAGCATTTTTATTGACCCCTATCACCTCACCCTTAACTGAAAGGGTATGGTACTTTTTATCAATATAGCTGTGATTAAATCGAAATATAATACTCATATTTTAGTTAGAAAGGCTTATTTTTTTCTGTTAAGCGTGCTTTAGACTATAAAAAAAAAAATAAAGCTATCAACGCAATTTTCACGCTAGGAGCGTCGACCTATAGGACTTACCGACCGATGGCCTCTATAGATACGTTCATATTAACTATGAATAATTTAATTGTACTAGAAAAACAAAACGAAATACCGAACTTAGTGAAATACGGACATATAACCTGTGGACACGGTGCGCAAATATTAGGTTTGTGTTCCATCTCACCTGATGGAAAGTGTAGATGAAGACGAAAATGGTACACGCCCATCCAGAAGAAACCTGTTCACTCTACTCTTAAAGGCTCCAGAGTTCAACTCATCAGGAAAAATAGACCCAGGCAGGTCGTTCCAAATCTTGGCGACTCTCACCAAAAACGAGCTGTCAAACCGTTTGTTTGGTTGAACGCGTTTCGCAACTTGTAATTTTTTTTAGTGTTAGCCTATTTATCGAGGAAGACTATAGGCTTATATCATCACGCCACGGCTAATAGGAACCGAGTACCAATCAAAAATGGCATAAAAACGTAAATGGTTAATTTTTTTTAAAAATAATGTGTAACAGAATTGTTTTTCTTTCAAAATTCTTAAAGAAAGTGGGACAGCATGTGTTATTTTTAAAAGTTGGCTCATTTTACCTTTTTTTTAATAAACTAGCTGACCCGGCAAACGTTGTTTTGCCATATAAATAATTTCCTAGTAATTTTAGGGTTGTAGTACCCCTAACGTTTAGGGGGATGAAAAATAGATGTTGGCCGATTCTCATAGATACCGGATAAGCACAAAAAATTTCATCAAAATCGGTCAAGCCGTTTCGGAGGAGTATGACAACGAAAACTGTGACACGAGAATTTTATATATTAGATAAATTTGGTCACACTGTGTAACAACACAATCGATAGGAGGCTCGGACCAAGTTGCGTAGATCATCTAATTGAATTATAATAGTCATAATCTCACACGTCTCACAAACGGACATCTGATCAGAAAATAGGCAGAGCATGTAATATACTAATCAGAATACTGATAAGCATATTACATTCAACCCAGACAGAACAAATCATACTTGCCCTTGTCCCAATTAGGCTAAAATCCATCAAAGCGTACCACAGAGCATGCCATTGCATAGAGTAAAAAAAAAAACAAAAATGATGTATTGTGTACACTTGACGATCGTGGGTATATGTAAAAATCTTTTCATAAATATATAGTAATTTGTAAACAGTACTTTCTACTCATAATTACGTAGTTGACCATCTGGCCTACGGAAGACGGTTCTGCATTTATCGGTGTATATAACTTATTTCCCGCGAGTCTAGATCGTTTCCTGTGTGTGTGGCAGCCTTGTTCACTTACCAAATGATACCGAACTGTTATTGAAAGATCTTGAGGAGCTGCAGAACACTCTTTAAGTTGTTTTTGAAAAATCTAATATGATCTCAAAAAAAATCAATGTGTTGGTTGTAGTAAGATCATAGCCGATCTGGATGTCGTAATAGCAGCTGTTCCCGGATCTCTCCTATGTCAGGCGCAGAGTGGCACACTGTGTGGTTTTAGTCGGTCCGATTCCGACGCACCACCCCGCCGCAAACCCCGGTGGGGTGACGGCCCGAGGGGGTTTCCACGAGATAAAAAAAAAAAAAGGGCATAGCTAGTTGGTTTCTGCGGATCGCAAAGGAACAGTTCCGAGAACAGGAGAATGATACACCGGTTCCGCTGAAGGAATGTTCTTGTAGACTCCTCACGTGAAGTGGTCGATATTTTCGATCAATTATTTATCCAACAATGTACGAATTACACGAAGATAACGTCCTGACGTCTCACAAAGTCAATATAGGTGATTGAACACAACAAAACACATTAATAACGATGAATATCACAATTCCGGTGGAAAAAAAGAACTCGATCAATACGATAACTGCAATATTTACAATATACAAGTTCAAATATATGCGCGCCCTTAACACTGACACAATGCCATCTGCCATACCTATGATCCATAATAAAATATTTTGAGTTTGACTTCGGAAAAAATGCTAAATGCTAAGGAGTAGCCAATGTTGCCACCTCGGATTTTCATTTAAAAATCGGTTATTTTAATAAACACACTTGAAAGATTTAAAAAGTATAGGGTGGGCCACGAATTAGTTGACATTTGAAAAATCATACAAAAAAAATTAATCTATTGATATGTTACAAATATTATTCATTTACAAGAAATTTGGCATTGATTTTATAAAAATTACATCGTCTAAATGTCCACCGTTTCGACGTTTGCACTTTTCTAACCGAGCACCGAATTTTCGAATACTCGTCGACAGAAACCGACAGATCGCCGACATATCTTCGCTGATTTTTGCTTTTAGTTGACGTAGCGTATTTGGTACCCCGTAAAAAGAAGTCTACAGGGGATAAATCTGGACTTCTGGGTGGCCATGGAATGTCACCTCGTCTGGAAATAAGCTTTTCTGGAAACATGTTTTTGACCACCGGCAGGGCCTCAATGGATGTGTGACAAGTGGCACTATCTTGTTGAAACCATGTGTTGCGATTGTAACCAGCAAATTCCAGTAGCATCGGTCCCAAGAACTCCCGGAACATGTTTGCGCGGGATGTTAAAATCAAATGTTAATGAATTCTTGGCCCACTCTATATAAAATCATTATTAAATACAACAAAATCCGTTTAAATAGTGCGTGGAATAAATTAGTCATGTAAAAAATTGAAGAAAGCAAATCAGCTACTTATATTTAACCTTGATATTTGCCACTATCTAAAATTGTAAAGTAACTAGTTCACTTTCATTGTCTATTACATTGTCCTTAGTTTGATGGATCGATTTATCATATCTTTTGATTGGTATCGTTAAAAAAATAAGGCTCCAAAATATGCTCTTACTTTGTCGCTGGCAATACTTTGAGCAGTTATGTCAGGCTAAATAAAATAATATAAAAACAAATTCGTATCTTATTAGTTTTAAAAGAAAACCCCTCGACAAAACCAGCGTTCTGATGGCAAAGTGATTTCAAAAATTAAGATAATAATTTTTATATTATTTTAATATCTGTGCACAAGTAAAACCTGTACCACTAAATAGGTATTCTGCTTTCGCCTTTTAATGCTTTGGATATATATTTTTATAGACACAAAGACCACCCAGATTCAGAACAACAATTTGTGGATTGTTGTGTTGTTCCATGTGGGACTTAAACCCACAACTACTACGCCATTAGATTTCTTAAAACGAAGGTGGCAAAAAAGCAGCTGTTCAATTCATACCATAGATTCTAGATTCCATAGCAGTGGAGTCAAGAAGTATATCACTGTTCGTTATCGGGGATGCGATACGATGACCATTATCAGATAACGTAATTATAATATGAACGAAATACCATTACGTGCTTTTATTGCTTATCTCAATATGTAATAAGGAAAAATATTCGTTCCAGAAGGTTCTTGATGTTCCTCAATCTTGAAACAAAGGCATCTGTGTGTTCGAATCTATGTAAAAACAATGATAAGATACAACAAGACCGAGTGTATTCTGTGGATTTAAGATTGTTTTGCCTAGCTGTAGGCTAGTGTTTAATTGCAACTCAAAAACTATAATTGACAATGGTATCATTATTTTATTTCTATGGATTTTTATAATCAATCAAAACTTTGTTTTTAACTAGCCTACACACTATTCGCGCTAAGAAAATAATGACGTATCATTGAGCCCTGCAGAATAGTTTCGTATGAAAATTTGAAACTTGATTGGTCAGGGTGCCGAAATTTTCTTGACGCGAATGTACTATTGCCAGATTAGAATCAATTAGCAGTATATTATTAACAATGTTACTTAGCTCGTTGGTTTGATGTTTTTCTATGTTGTTTTCATCGCTAACGGACCGAAAATAGGAAATATTTGGTAGGGCAAAACTTGAATACTTTTGACAGTTTCCATCCATCCTTTAACATTCGACTACTGGATGTTAGCTGGCTGGGTTTCAGTCAACTATACCACACTGATTAGACAAATTAGTATAGGGTTTGTTTCAAGTTTTCTTTCTCTTTTCCCTGTGTGTGCCTTAGGTCTGTAAGAGCCAATCCTTTATTCATCCCGTGGCTATGGGTTGAATAACAGTGACACTTCGTGTTATTATTCCGTCAGTACACAGACATTGTCAAATGTGTAAATAAAACTTATGTCTGAAGTATACAGCGATAATACTGTTTTGACTCCAGTCAATAGAATGTGTAACAAATAATATTAAAAAAAGAAGTCTTCGCGAGTTCAAGGGCGTGGAGCGCAGACACCGCCACTGATAGCGTGTTCCACACGACATCATATTTATACATGTACCATGCGCATTGTTTGTACTGCAAATATACTTGGTACTTATATATCTGAGTACATATAATGATAACGTATCTGATACGCAGTATTTAGCGTACGAAAGTATATGTATATAGAGGGGATCTTGATATCGTGATTCTGTATGGTGTATGTTGAAAAATATAGTAGCTATAATAGTGTAACTTAACACATGTCTGACTAGGCTACTGAGAAATACTTTTTCTAAGCACGTATACAGATAATTACACCCAGACACAGAACAAATGATCTGCTTATTACATAATTAATTGACTTGAGTGGCAATCGAACCCACTTGGCCTGGCGGTCAAGGCCACCACAGAACACTGAAATAAACATTAAAACTGCGATCAACGGTAAATCCCAAGAGATCCTAACGCCTAGACGCACACATAAACGATTAATAATAACACACAGCATTGTCTATGCTAATTCGTCCAACGAATTTAATTAATACTGTTAGTTGTGTTAAATCCTAAACGTCACTTATTATGTTCCTAAAAACAACCTTATAGTTTTTACATAAGGTAGCGTTTCACATGCATATTTGTTTTCTAGGGGCGGCACGGTAATTGCCGAATATTGTCATGCATGCATTGAAATATGCCCGCAGAAAATACAATTCATTGCGTGCTCTCTTGATAACAATGTAGTTAACACTCAAATTTAATGAGCAATGTATGACTTTTTTATAGATTAGATCATAACGGATCGGGTACGATCGTTTTTAATTTTACAAAAGTTTTCGAGCAAGGTATTGCGAAAATATTCCCTCAGAAAATGCAATTCACTTGCGTGTTCTGCAGATAACAATGTAGTTAGTACTCAAGTTTAACACGCAATGTAAGATTGTTTTATAGATTATGTTATATCAGTTCAGGTACGATCGTCTTCAAAGACGTAAAAGTACCGGAACTATCAGCGATCGCGTACAAAGCGCGTCAAAAATTCCGACGCGCTTGACATTGGGACATTACATTTCTACCTTCATTCTCAGTTCTGTGGTCACTACCCAATATACTAAAATACTAGTGAAGCCATATTTTTGTAAACTAATGTTAGATTATTTTGTTAACAAAGTACAATGATTAAAAAGAAATTTTCCAACTGTAATAAAATTCTACTCAACTGTGAACATCCTCCATATTTTGAAGTCGGCAATGACCAAGCCACAAACGTGCCAAATAGAATTAAGTAGGTATACAAAATAATTTCAGTTCAAATCGTAACTGGACATTCTAAAAATCTGTGTAAAATTACCGTCAGCGTTGTTTCCGGACCGATACGACCTTCAAATCTTTAACAAAGAGTACATGTACTTTAGAGGTTGGCAACACACTTGTGACATCAATGAATCGTGAATCCGTACAAGATGCAATCTGTCAAAAGCACAGACAAAGCTTGCCCACACGCTCAAACTATTGTGCGTGCTTGGTAATATAGTCTTTAAGTACGTCACACACGATTTAATATCGTCTAACGGTTAGTCGTTCGGTGGAGATCATTCTTTAGTATTGGACTCCTTGACCGGATTTTGTTACATTTCAGTTTGGTCGTATTACGTGTTAGTCGGTCCGCGACTAAACGCCATAGGTCACATATCTAAAATTACCCTTCTGCTCCTTTACACTCAATACCATAAGATAAAATATGCCAGCTTTATTAAGCTGTATTTGCGTCGTGACTTATTAGTCACGACGCAAATATGACGAATATTGTATTACTAACATACTTTATTATGACTCGGCTCAAAGCAAACTAGATCACTTATTCGATTATTACAAACCTATTTGTTAAACTCAATATAGGTAGGTATCGATCGTTTTGATCTTGTAGTTTTTTTGTCGTCGTATTTACAGTTTTGGGAGGTCGCGCTCAGGCAAGACCGCATGCCTAAAACTTTATAATATACGTATTTACTTCAGGATATAATAATAGTAAGGGGTTATCTGCAAGCCGTAGGTAGACGGTCCGAGGTACGTCGGGATTTCAGGGATTTCGTTTCTAGGGTACACCTGGTTCCCCGGCTACTGGTACCTGAGACGGCGTGCGGTTTTTGGTCGGTTCGAGTCCGACATAACCACCAGTAGGTGGTGGTAATGGTGTAAAAAGTAGATTCGTTTCTTATGAAGACAACTCCCACATTAGGAACACCCATACTGAGAACAATAACTTGTAGATCACATAAAATGTTGTCCTATGTGGGGTCCCCACACAACGCTCAGTGCAACAGGAAGCAGCGAGGTTACCGTTTAAACCATTTCGCAATCTGTGCAGTTATTTTATTTATATGTATATATTCTATATAATATACATCGTGAATATTTTACAATTACATTTATTCATATCACACATTGTCTGTGTGGTGACGGATTAAGAATACATAGTGTTATCACCCCTATTTCATAATTCAAATTTCTTTTCACAATTCTCAACCAGTCATCGTTTGTAGATCAAGTCAGAGAGGCTAATTTTTCAGATCGTTTCATCACATCAACAGCCTTAGGTTACTGTTAGGCATAGGTGTCTCATAACTTATCTAACTAACTACTACGACACTACTACACGACTAAGGGAACAAAGTATGCAAGACAACATCATTACAAAGAGAAGGAAAACTTGGAACAAACTTTATTCCAACCCGTCTGGCCAGCGTGGTATAGTATGTCAAAACCTCCTTGCTAAGGAAAGGCCTATGTCCAGCTGTGGACTGTAAAAGGCTGATGATGATGATATCGCACATTCTGTTATTTTGAGACGATTTATAAAATTTGAACGCAATATATTCAGTAGTCTGGCCACAGGACACTTTTTTGTGTTACGCAGATAACAACACCATGTCTCGTATAAAACTATGTTATTTAATGGTCGCAAGAATGGCAATATGCTAATGACAGTGCCATAGATTATAAGTCACTAGCTCGTCACCGTGATATTACTAGGGTCCCGTAGTCCTAACAAAGAAACCTTATAGTATCGCTGTCAGTCTGTGTCGGTCTGCCACGACTTAGTTTAGTGATCTATTCCAAGAAAAATATATAAAAATCAAGGTCAAGCATCCGTGCTGTCGTGTTTCGTTGGTGAGTGCGAGACCGGAGGCCCATTGATGCAGGGGTGACAGTTATCGTGTAAACTGTGTGAGCCTTACACTGCCGCGATGACTGTCATGCCTCTTACGTCCTCGAGCGAGACGTGAAAAAGCATCTCACTAGGCCACCATAGTGTGGGTCACCACACTGCATTGTCTGCATTTGCGATGAGTATGGTGACTACAACACTTTGGATTATATTCATGCTTGCCATCAGGCAGAGTAGTCACTTTGGCAGGATCTTAATATAGAAAAAAAAAGGTACCTTTCCTATGCGTACAGCACGATTTTCCTGACAATCACATAGTTTCTAGTACTGTTGGCTAGATCTTTTAGAAATATTTATCAACCGGAAGAAAAATCCTTATATAAAATCTTTAGATGTGAGTTATTATTTGTTTAAACAGACAGACGAACTGAGGGACCTCGATAATGGGTGTAGTCCACCTCACACTTGACCGATTTTTGATAACAATGACGCGTCATGACAGCAATTTAGTATCTCCGACGTCTCCTAAGAGGGGCAATATCCTACAATATAAAAAGATATGTCTATAATAAATTCTTAATCAACTGCAATGGTTTAGTTCATGTATAAGGCCGTTTATTTGCCAGATAAGATATGACAAGTGTCTGCGACACTTTTATTATTGAACTGTGCCACGTGTTACTAATTATTCATATATTTGATCAGCCGTGTTTCCTTAAGATTAATTTGTTAGACGTATGTGCCTTAATTAAGTTTCTTATATATGTAATGTTAAATTCTTTTATAATTTGATTTAAATAGAGAAACCTAAATGATCTACTGTAAGTCTAGGGGTTTGTGATGCTGACTGGCGGAGCTAGATATCGTGTTTTAAATTCCCAACCCAGGCAAGCCTCTCTGTGCTGAACACTACCATTTGTTGTCTGGCTGAAATATATATTATACGTATGTATATTTGTCCGTGTGGTGACGGATTAAGAATACATAGTGTTACCACCCCTATTCATCCCGTGGGCGTCGTAAAAGGCGATTAAGGAAACAAATTATGCAAGACAACATCATTGCAAAGAAAAGGAAAACTTGTTGCCACCCGTCTGGCCAGGCCAAAACCTCCTTGCTAAGGAGAGGCCTATATCCAGTAGTGGACTGTAAAAGGCTGTTATTTAGAAATGTATAATACTAATATTAGTGTTCATTAGATATTACTGTATCGCTGACTGATAGTTGGTAACACTTTGTTGGTCTAGAGGTGTGCATTGATCCCGATTGCTAAGACGATTGTCATACCGTAACGCGTTCATTCGCAAAGCGCGAGGTCACAGATTAAATAAATTATCTACATATTCATCCAATCCAAAAATATTTTCTAACCCCGCTGCTGGTTCCAGAGACTAGCACTCATCATTCAACTTCAAGTCTCTTAGCTTCGAATTTGAAATATGTTTAGATGACATTCGATAGAATAACATATCGTATGTTTATTTTTAAGTCTTCCATATAATTCTCGTCAAAGTCGCTCTAAGACAATTAGTGGTGTGTGTAGGATGATGTAAAGATTATGTGGGTCACTTGGTTTTTCCTCAACGACGTCACGATTTACGAGGAATACAGAAAAAACTATTCTGCTTGAAATAGAGGTCGGCATTTTCCGATAATAGTTAATTTGATTTAACGGTATGCGATCATGATTTACTGCATCAATATAAACAATTTCCTTTTTCTTTTAGTGCCTAAGTGCTTCTCCTGAAAGCGCTCAGTTCATAGTTATCGACTTTTCCCTATTACTAATTCCTTATATCAAAGTATATCTAGCAAATGGAGGGGTTCAATCCTCCTCTGTCTATCCAAGAGTGATCATTTATCGTTTGTTGATTAAATGCGACATGGTAAAAAATAAATCACGTAAAATAATTTTAATAAACGACTACAATTTGAATACGTATTCCACTTTTCAGTTATTTCTATAAAGGGAATTGATTTTGGTATAATCAAGCCCATAATAGGCCTCTGACTGGACATAGGTGTCTCCTTAAAATATGAGATTTTCCAAAGAGAAAGAGAACCTACCAAAGTGACTCTATTCTGCCTGATGGAAAGCTTGAATAGAATCCAAGAACGGCGGTCGCCGTACTCACCGCGAATGAAGACTGCAGTATGACGACCCACGCTGTGACGGCTTAGACATTGTTTCCTTAGTCGGCTCTTACGAAAGCAACAGGATTCATATGGGGTGGAGACACTGTATTGTTAATCCGTCAGGACACGAATGTCAACCAATAACTTA
Organism: Hypercompe scribonia; assembly: GCA_949316085.1. Classification (NCBI taxonomy): domain Eukaryota; kingdom Metazoa; phylum Arthropoda; class Insecta; order Lepidoptera; family Erebidae; genus Hypercompe; species Hypercompe scribonia. The sequence continues at coordinate 2,223,591 of OX438976.1, read as the reverse complement.
GCATTAGAATACGCTATGTTTAAAAAGAACAAATATATATACATATGTGCTAATTAGTTTCGTTTTGATATTCCAGGACACATTCGGGCGCGCCAAGAACTGGGTTAAAGAACTGCAGCGGCAAGCGTCGCCTTCTATAGTGATAGCCCTGGCGGGCAACAAGAGTGACTTGGCCGCTAAACGTATGGTGGAGTTCGAAGAGGCGCAGGCGTACGCGGACGAGAACGGCCTGTTGTTTATGGAGACCAGCGCCAAGACAGCCATGAACGTTAACGATATATTCTTAGCTATCGGTGAGTGATGACTATTTATGTATAAGGTAACTTCATCTAGAAGTAGGTATTATTTGCTCCTACATAAAACGAAGGTTGTCTGGCTAAGACCTCTGCAGTATCTCATGATGGGTAATTTAGGAATGTGCTTCCTCCCCTCGAAGCATTAGGAGGCGATCGGTAATCTCACTCAATCGGGGCAATGTACAGAAATCATTATTCAACACCTTGTTTTCTATTAGACCCTAATGTCACTTGACCGAGCCGATCCATGTCTATCGAAGCATGGCCTTTCCACGGCTCCTAAAATGTTAAACAAAACAGAAATCAAAACCCTTTTGGTTTTTTGCAGAAGCTAAAAACCTCGTCAACCTAACCGCGAATGTTTGGTCAAGTTACGCGTTATTTATATTTACCAGTGTTAATTTTTAATGATGGTGTTGTAATGTTACAGCGAACAAGTTACCAAAGAGCGAGGGTGTGGGCGGCGGGCCGGCGGCCGGCGCGCGGCGGCTGGGAGACGCCGAGCAGCAGCGGGCCTCCTCCTGCTGCAAGTGATACACCACGCTCCACATGGTACGTACTCACTTCTTCAGCCAACCACTATTAAACTGAAGAACACTAGCCATCCCGGTTCTGGTCAGTTTCACTAAGTCACCACTCCGCTTGTCTAACGGTTTCCACTCTAGCACGTGTGTCGTATGTATTCAATTATATATCTTTGTTGGACTAATCTCTTCCACACGCCTGCCACTGACACTTCTGTGCACCAGTATCAACTTGAACACTACGAGTTGTGACCCCTCGTGACGTCGTAGGAAAAATTAAAGTATTTTTAAACCCGTAACGAAATTAATCGGAAGAAATTTGGAGGTGTGGTAATAAAATAGACCCACCTCCGTCCGTAGCAGAAGTGCGTGACAAAATGAAGTAAAACTGTTGCATTTTTTTTAACATTTCAGATATTTGACACACAACAATACACACATATTATACATAGAAAAAACCCAAACTCCGAAACAAATTTTTACAGGTCATATAAACATTTGGTCCGACCCGGTAATCGAACCCGAGACTTCAAGCAGTCGCATATACTTTCACTGTGCCACAGAGACAGTCAAAAATACCCCATTCCCACCTTCTGCTACAAATGATACACCACGTTCCCCATAGTACGTGCTTGCTAGTTTCATGTTGCCATAACCCCTCCCCCTCTTCCCCAATGATTAAGTTGTTTTAAAGAAATATTTTTACTTTTTACAGACAAATTCGCCAGTTGGTGAGGGCGTGCGCGCGGGTTGAGGTATGTAGTAGGTATCACGTAGCGGACTCGTCTCGGACCCGCGCTTGGCCTGCACTACCGACGCTCAGGCCACTCGACGTACACACGCTGCCACTTCTTATAACGCACTTTTTGACTACACGAGACAATAAAAATGCCTCAATGACAGTTTCGCCTCGAGTCATTTGCCTAAAATTGTTAAACGACACGAGGCTTAACTGGAATATTGCCTCATTTAGTTTCAAAGTCGTCGGTACAATTCTGTCGTATACGCCTGGCGTAGTATATTTGTTGTGTATTTTTCTCTTTGAATTAGCTAATTGTTATATAGAGAGTTTCATATTGTTCTTGCAATGTTAAATAAAAACGAAATACAAAAACACTTCGCGAGTCTCGCCCTATTTATACAAAGGGCCGTGTGTGCGTCGTAGTGGTCACATAAAAACAACATTATATAATATTAAAACAAGCTAATGATAAAAAAATGATAACTAGTTTTAAAACTTGTTTGTAATTGTAATGAAATGTAATAAAAAAAATATTATATTTACTTTTTGTTTGTATCATGTTAAGCACTGTGCCGTAGCGATACTTAACAGCTTTTGTTATATAAATAAATAAATAAACAATATAATATAATTTAGTTGGGGGACTAACCGTTACGTCTATACATACACTAGGGAGTACTCTCACTAGATTATATTTCATCATATCGTAAGTATTTCTCCGACTAAAGTGTATTGTGTTGCCAATAGGAGCGTAAATAGGCGAAATTCATCGGTGAAGGTGCATTTACACACGTATACTCGTTGCGTGTACATTTAATATTATATTTTTGTTTACGAATGTAGCGATATTTAGACACCGTTCATCAAGTGAAATACATTAGACTGTATGACGAAAAACATTCATATGTCAGCGTCTCTGTCGGGTTTTATTTCGATATTGAATCTTTTTATCGTTTATCTACAACAAAGTTGTCTAGGTAAATATATTTGCAATAATATTTTTATTTACAACGCTTACGAGTAAGGGAATCGTTTAGATTTCATCGTATAAAGGTTTCCGTGTTGAAATCCTCGTCTCCTGTTCGTTCGTCGGCCGGCTGGCGGTCAGCTCTCGCCGGACGCTGGCCGCCAGAGACTCGTATCTGATAAGAACCCAAATGGTATCTAATATATTGTGATGGAATTCTCCGTGGAGCGTTTATTAAACATGCATACAATCATTATTTTAGTTCAAAATAATATAATATGGCATAGTTATTTAATGAAAGCATAGATTTACACTTCTCACTTAGAAGTTATATAGTTATTTTTAAAACCACTAATTATTCGATGGATAAATTGTTCTATACATATTATCCAATATTATGTATATTGTCTTGTATAATTTATATTTTATAAGTAAAGTGTAAACGGTGGGGTCGTAGTTTCGTATCCTTTTTTTTATCGCATTCCATACAGGGAGGAGCCACTACGGCCTGCGGAGACATCGGGCCGTAGCTCGTGTCGATATATAGCCGAGTAAGTTTAACCGTTACGTTTAAATCCCAACTACGTATCGACTTGTATTTCTTTCAAAATAATAATTTTTACAATATGTTGTGGACGGGTTCAGTTTTCGCTTGTTATAATCACGTTAATTTCCTAAAGGCTTGCGTCACTCCTTAGCAGTTTATTTTTGTACTTGTAAGAAGGGTAGGCAACGTGTAACATCTGAGCGAGAGTGGGACGGGTGACGCGTGACACTGGGGCAGTTGTCCCCGGAGCCCGCGCCGGGAATTGTTTCTAAACCTTCGTGTAGCTATTACAAAAGCATTCAGAAATCAATTCGTTTAATGGTGGCACCCAGTTTTGTCCAACGTTATTTACACTTTTAATTTCGACGTTGAGGTGTGCCATTAAACGGGCTAATATCATTCCGCGCCAGACTAAGCGTGTTAAAACAATATAATGTACCTTTTAAATCAATCAAAGTTATATATATTTACTTGGCATTATATTACGGATGGTTACCACGATTAAGGTAGCGACATTCAATAATGAACTTAAAAACAAACGCAATAGAGATGGATGTTGAACAGTTCCCCATAAATTGTTAAGTAAATAGTCACCACTCTGGCCGAACTCTGGCTGGCGACAGTCGTATTGTATGTTTTTGTATTGTGTAAATATTTTGGATTTATTAAGAATATTATTATATTGATTAAAAAAACATTGTAAATGGATATTTTGTGCGTTTTATTTTTTATTACCCCACCAACTTATACGGTAAGTCTTAACAGCCTTTAACAGTCCACTGCTGGACATAGGCCTCTGCTTAAAAAGGATATTTTGGTCTACTATACTACGCTGGTTTGGTTGATTCAAGTTTTCCTTCTATTTGCAGAGATGTCCTGTGCAGTTTGCTCTCTTAGTCGGTTCTTACCACTCCTACGATATGGATAAGAGTGGTGTCACTCCGTACTCTCCATCCATCACCACACACAATCGGTGCGGTGATTCAATCTCACTTTCCTGTAGTAAAAATGGGAATTGTATCATACTAGGTCGATAATGACTAGACCCTACAGACTAGATTAGACTAGACTCTAAAATCATATCACAAAAAAGGAGGTTCTGTCTTCTACTGCATACTTTTTGTGTGTATTCAATTACCCATTGATGCAGGGGTAACAGTTATCGCGGTAACTGTGTGACCCTTACACTGCCAGGATAACTGTCATGCCTTCTACGTCCCTGAAAAAGCATCTCACTTGGCCACCATAATGTTGGTCACCATACTGCATTGTTTGCATTTGGAATGAGTGTGGTGACCTCAACTCTTGGATTCTATTTATGCTTTCCATCAGCTAGAGTAGTTTAGCAGGTTACTAATATAGAAAAAAATATTGCGTCAATTGAGGACCGATTTTGCAATTTTTGTGGTCCCATGTTCACTATGTTAGGATCTGATGGAGTCCTAAGGAAATCAAGAGCAACCCACAATCTAATAGGCACGTATTTTTTATTTATTTTCTAAAACGAAGTACGTGCGTCTGGTAGTCATCATTTAAAGTTGATAAGCTAATGATGGAAGTTACAACTCCTAAACGGTTGGCAGTTGGAGTATAATTCTTTAAATATCATATGTATGTTACCTCTAGTAGTATTCTTTCAAGTTATTCAGGTGAGCTGATGATGGAAGATACAGCTCCTTAACGATTAGGGTGTTGGAAGATAATTCTTTTAATATGCGTTTTTATACATCTTTAGTTGTATTTATACAAGTTTTTCAGGTTAGCTAAAGAAAGGCGTTAAGTAATGACTAACGGTTAGGGGTTAGAAATGATTATATAAATATCATAAACATGTTGTAAATGTAGTTAGGTTAGGATTAGCAAACCCTAACCCGGTACTATTACATAGTGTATGTGCGATGGTAGTACTCAAGGAACTGTTGAGGCAGCGAGGTAAAGGTAAATTGCTGTTGCTATGCAAGTAAGAAAGTGTGTAGATTTTTATTTACGACCACAGGTACATACATACATGAATATTGCACACGAGACTACTCTAGTGGAGTGGGACGCAGGTAGCATTGAGTGAACCTAGCCGCGCGACTACCATCCCTGTTGCTCGGGCGCCGGAACAATAAACGCACCGTTCAGGCGTGGTCTATTGACACCGCCTACATCACGTGATATGACGTACATCGGATGATTCTGTGCCTCGTGGATCGTTGGGATCATCACACAATTATTTGGGCCCGGACGGGAATCGAACCTGTGACTTGCCACACCACTCCCCCGCTGAAACCGGGGCTAGCTACTACGGTTGATAGTAGTCCGGAAATCTGACTGTTCGTCCGCTACTGGTCTTCTTGGTGGTAGTCTGGTCTTCGACTTTTGGGAGTGAGGAGTTGCATCTGATGTATCCCTGGTGACGTAAGCTGGTTTCAGACAGTCAACTGATATACGTTGAGTGTTGCTTTGTATATCAACGTCAAATGTCTTCTGGTCGCGTTGCAACACCTTGTATGGACCCAAATAAGCTGGTTGGAGTGGTTTACGCATAGGACCTCGACGTACGTAGACATGAGTGGCCATTTTAAGGTCTCTTGGCATACAGAAGGTACGGCTGGAAGTGCCATGCCAAGATGTTGGTTGCGGAGTTAGCTTGCTGACATGAGTACGTAGCTTGTTAGTGATGCTGGTCATGTCTATTTCGTCATTAGGTGCAGGTGAGAAGAGCTGTCCAGGCAGATGGAGTGGTTCACCGTAGACTAGTTCCGCGGCGGATGTCTGGAGATCCTCTTTCCACGCGCTGCGAATGCCGAGTAGGAGCCAGGGCAGGGCCTCGACCCAGTTTTGTGACACGTGGCTTGTGATGGCATATTTGAGCTCCCAATGAAGTCTTTCTACGAGATCGTTGGCTGCCGGATGATAGGAGGTGGTTGTATAATGTGTCGCACTGACCAAAGCGCTGACTTCCTTGAAAGTATGCGACAGGAACTGTCGACTGCGGTCAGTGGTGATGTGCTCTGCACATCCGAAGCGTGAGATCCAGTCTTTCTACAAAGGCAGCAACGCAGGTCTCGGCCGTTATGTCCTGAAGTGAGTACACCGCAGGCCAACGTGTGAATCGGTCGACGATCGTGAGGCAGTCCATATGAATATGACGGAAGCGTGCTGATGGTGGTTCGAATGTTCCATGAGGTGCTGATGTGTGTCGTGATATTTTGGAACGCTGACAGTGCTGACACTCTAACACCTGGCCAGACGAAGCGTTGTGTTAGCTTGAGAGTAGCCTTCACTCCTGGATGACTTATATTGTGAAGTGCGTCAAATACTTGTTTGCAGAACGAACTGCGTGATCTTCGTGCAATACCATTCTGCAGCATCTCCTCAAATTTTGACTTAGCAAACTTCAGACGTTCTCGATCCAGACGACGAGGACGACTGACTACTGATGGACCTGGGGTTGTACGTATGTGGTGTACAGTCGAATGTTTTACTGTTTGAGGCTTTCCAGCGGGTCGAGTGACGTCAGGCTACTCCCCTTAGTAGCTGATGGTATGAGATCACCTCTGCGGAAACTTGACACAGAGTTGAGATTGACAACGTTGTGCGGTCATCAGTTAGACGTTGGTTGCGGCAGTCGACTAGCAGGTTATAATAACCTAGAAAGTCGATGCCGATGATAGGTTTGGTTAGGGCCCGGACGGGACTCGAACCTGTGACTTACCACAATATATAGGCGCTTAGTTCTTTTTTTTTTTTTTTTTTTTTTTAAAAGACAACGCCCGCATTAGGAATAAATCCTGTGTCGCGGGGGACTTTACAAACATACAAGAAACGGACACAAAGAACACCCAGACTCAGAACAACAATTTGTGGATCACGCAAAGTGTTGTTCTGTGTAGGATTTGAACCCACAACACTCAGCGAAGTGGAGTGTGGCGTGGCGACCGCTTAAACCACTAGGCCAGTCGTGCAGTCAAGTTGTATTTAGTCAAAGTTGTTCGAGTCATCTGATGGGTTAGGTCAAGAGATGATGGTTTTCCTAAGGAGTACCGAGAGGCGTGGCAAACTGAAGCTGGCTATTAGCTACACCGTAGAAGTAAAGAGGAAGGAGATCAATCAAGTTATTTACATTTATAAGTTTTTATGACTTATTTATAAAATAACTACTCGTATCACTCGTATGTGGCTATTCTTGTCTAAACTTGTCTAGGCTTGTCTAAAATATTATTGTAATATGTACTAGGTACTTGATAGGTCATTTCGAGCTCTAGGGGCAGCAGATGTACTGCATTCTCTGCTTCCCAATCTCGGGGAACCAAAATGGGAGTGCAAAATGTTGAGTTTTTCGTTGTACTCCCCTCGCGACCTTAGGTTCATTCTGGAAACACTATGTAAACATTCTGGGAACTTTCTGTAACCATGCTGATTCCAGAGCGCTTCCAGAGTGTGTTTGTTACATTTGTCTATCATGTATCCAGAGTAGAACCAAAGTGAATACATAGTGGAATCAGAATGAATACATAATAAAACTAGAATGAAACTTGAGTGAACCCATACAGGAATCAAAATGTAATTTGAGTGAATACATATTCGACTCAGACCGAGTTCATGCCAAAATCAGAACGTAACCAGAGTGGAAACATACTATAATCTAAATAAATACATGCCAAATCCTGAATGAATATATACGAAATCCTGCATGAATACATAACGGAATCTAAATGTAACCAAATTGGACTCATGATTAAACCTAAGTGAAAACTTACCAGAATCAGACTTGAAGCTGGGCGAATCTTTACTAATATCAGAATGAAAGCAGGAAAAACTCAAAATAAGTACACACTAAAGGGCTTCCATCCAATTTTATCCAACCAATGTTACGATTTAGCGTAAATATGACCTTTTTGAACTATTAGGATATACTAGAAGGGCTCAAAATAAAACCACATCTGTTATCTGATCTACTTAAAGTGTTTTTTTTTTTTGTTTTGACCTTAGCTGTTGGCCTCGGATGGCCTCTACAACTTTACTCGGATTTTACGGTAAGCGCTGAGGGCTCTCAACCGGTCATTTATTAAGTAACATTGCCCAAGGGCACCCCTGTGGGGTACGGACCTCGGCTTGGGGCTTTACTGCTAAGTTGGGGCGACCTACTCCCATGTTTGGACGGTTTACGCGGCGCGTATTTCGCTCCCGTCGACGGGGGCGAAAACGCGGACGGTTCGTATTTGCTTTCCTAGCTGCGTTCGCTCTACGTTGAGCGAGCGTAATATCGTCGTCTTCTTCCCCTAACGCGTGTTTGGGTCGACGTATGTTTGAGATCCTACTGGGTGTGTAATTTACGGCCGCAACCACTAGAGGGTTGGGGAGAGTCGGAGCAGAGTCAAAGTAGCTAAGAGAGCACTGTTTTATGTATTGCTTGATGGTCGGCAATCTGAGGTCGATGTGAAGATCGACGTTGCGTACATACCACGGTGCTCCCGTAGCTTTGCGCATGAAACTATTCTGTAGTGTTTGAAGCCTATGGATCCTGTGTGGCCTAACGTGTGCGAATACTACGCTACCGTACGTCATTATAGGACGTATGCATGCCGTGTACAATCTAACTTTGTTTTTTAAGTTTAATTTCGAACGCGCGTTAATTAAACAGTGTAGACGTCCTAGCACGAAGGCAGCCCGGCTGCGGACTGCCTTGATGTGGGGGCCGAAGGATAGACGGTCGTCAAGGGTTATGCCTAGGTATTTGGCCTGCCTAGCCCAAGGGATAGACTTGCCGAACATCCTAATCTGAGGGGTCTTCTCCAAAGGATACAAGCTTAGCTGTCTTCTGTGAAACAGCACCGCCTGGCTTTTCTCGGGGTTGACCTCTATCCTCCATTTCCGGAACCAAACGCCCAGTGCGTTGGCTGCGGTCTGGAGTTTTTTGGCTACTGTCGAGGGGTTCACTCCCGAGCAGTAGATAGCCGTGTCGTCTGCGAATAGTGCCGTCTGCACATACCGATGCTTCGGAATGTCGCTAGTATACAGCGTGAAGAGTAGGGGGGAGAGCACGGACCCTTGTGGGACACCGGCTCGAATGGGGTGAGTGGAGGACATTGACCCTTCTACTCGGTAGCGGAAGCTTCGATTCGACAAGTAGTCTCGTATGATGAGCACGAGTCCGTGTGGCACTCCCATGGTGGCCAGCTTAAATAGTAAGCCGTTGTGCCACACTTTGTCGAAAGCTTTCGCTACGTCGAAAAAGAGGATTCCTGTAAACAGGTTGCGTTGAAGCCGATCGCTGGTGTATTCAACGATGCGGTGAACTTGGTGGACGCACGAGTGTTCGGTTCGGAACCCGAATTGCTCGTGGGGGACGAGAAGATTAGCATCGGCATACGCTTTCAGCCTACTGTAGATTAGACGCTCGTATAGCTTGCCTAATCCTTTAAGCAGACTGATCGGTCTATAACTGGTCGGTTCGGACTTTGGTTTGCCAGGTTTGGGTATCCCAATAACAACGGCTTCTTTCCATTGCTGTGGAAAGATGTTGTTCTTGAGCGCTGCGTTGAAAATGAACGTCAGCAGGACCAGTAGCCTCTCCGGAAAGAGTTTTATAACCCTGTTTGTGATACCGTCCGAACCGGGCGCCTTGCGAGCGTGTAGGCCCTTGACGATCGTTTCGACTTCTTCGGGGGTGACCGTGTCTAGGTCTTGTTCGTCTGTCGTCCCCGTCGGCGTTGATGTTGAGGCCAGTGTTGACGTAGGAAGTGAGGCCATTATGCGCTCTACTTCCGAATCAACTTCGGCTATTTGGTCCGAGTCGCAGTGTATTACGCTGGGCGTGCACTGATTCTCTAGACTCTCGGCCAGGCACTCTGCCTTTTCGATATCGTCGAAGGCCGGTGGAAGGTTAGGTCTGCTTAGAGGAGGCATAACGGTGACGGTGTCTCTCTTAAGCGAGCGGGATAGTTGCCAGAAGGCAAGGTGGGTAGGTTCGAGGTCTTGTAGTGTCCTATCCCACCTGTCTTGGCGCATTTGATCGATGCGCGACTTGACCGCTCTTTCTAAGCGTCGTAACCTGATCCTGTTGGCTTCGCATGAATATCTGTCGTAGGCTCGTACGGCGGCGTTCTTCCGCCTCAGCAGCTCACGTACGTCATCGGGTAGGTCCCAGCGGCGATCGTTCGTCGCCGGTGCCTCCCGAGTGCATTCGTTAATTAACGATTGCACGTGAGCTGTGAGGGAGTCGATCGCCATCGTGGTGTCCTCTTGGCTAGTGATGTGGTCGGGTATCCTATCTAGATGCACGGACGAGGTTGCCTCGAGTTTTGTCCCGAGGCGCCTCCAGTCCGTGATTCGTCTAGTGGGGGTACGATGACCTGTGTCGATGGGACTCAGTCTGGGTGCGAACTCCATGACCACAGGTCTGTGGTCAGAAGTTAACTCGTGTAGCACCTCTACTGAACACAAACGTAGGTTTATGTTCTTTAGGAGTGCCACGTCCAGAATGTCGGGTCGGTGAGACACGTTGTGCGGATAGTGGGTCGGTTCGAGCGGGGCGATGATGTCGAACGCTAGTCTATTCGAGAGCGACTCCAGGGCTCTGCCTTTGGCGTTGGACTGGTGACAGTTCCAAAGGGTGTTTTTGGCGTTAAGGTCGCCGCCGATTATCACGGCGTCGCTCAGTTCTAGCAGCGCTCGGAGGTCGCTCTCGAGTAGTTGCCGATTGGGTGACAGATAGGCTGAAACTAGTGTGATCGATTGGTGTCCGGTCATGCCTATTCGACAGACCGAAGCCTCGATGCTAGTCAGCGCAGGCGGATCCATAGGTACGCAGTGAAGGGACCTTTTGTAATATATGAGAGTTCCCCCTAGCGCAGAGTCAATCCTATCGTTGCGGACCACAGAGTAGTTCGCAACGTTTGGGTTTCTCTGCGAGGGTTTCAAAAAGGTCTCTTCTACGAGTAGTATGTCGAGTTGGTGTGCCCTAAGAAAAACGCCAACTTCATCTCGTTGCCTACCGATGCCGTTGGCGTTGATGTACCCTAGCTTGAGTGATCTGGGTTTGACTCTGCGTGTTGGTGTGCAATCCATTATGGGTTGCATTTAAATGCGCCTAGCTTCTCGAGTACGCTCGAGTACCTAACACTGACGCTGAAGAGGGCCAAGGGATTGCCCTCGTTCTGACGAATTAGACTAGCGAGATGACGTAGCTCGCTAAAATCAATCGCACTCGCGAACCTTGCCACTAGGGATAGGTCCGGGTCGATTGTGTGTATTCAAAGTATTTTTTTTTTTTTTTTTTTTTGAGTTGATATTTAGCTGTTGGCCTCAGACGGCCTCTACAACTTTACCCGGTTTAGTTACGGTGAGCGCAGAGGGCTCTCAACCGGCCTTTATTAAACAACATTGCCCAAGGGCACCCCCTGCGGGGTACGAACCTCGGCTTGGGGTGTTGCTGAAACACTGGGGCGGCCTACTCCCATGTTTTGTTGACGGTTTACGCGGCGCGTGTTCCGCCCCCGCCGGCGGGGACGAAAACGCGGACGGTTCGTAATTAATGTGTTCGCTCTGCGTTGAGCGCGTGTAATGTCGTCGTCTAGCTCCCCTAACGCGTGTTTGGGTCGACGTATTTTTGATATTTTGCTCGGTGTGTAATTTACAGCCGCAACCACTAGAGGGTTGGGGTGAGTCGGAGCAGAGTCAAAGTAGCTAAGGGAGCACTGTTTAATGAATTGCTTGATGGTCGGCAATCTGAGGTCGATGTGAAGATCGACGTTGCGTACATACCACGGTGCTCCCGTAGCTGTGCGCATGAACCTATTCTGTAGTGTTTGAAGCCTATGGATCCTGTGTGGCCTTACATGTGCGAATACTACACTACCGTACGTCACTATAGGACGTATGCATGCAGTGTATAATCGGACTTTGTTTTTTAAGTTTAATTTCGAACGCGCGTTAATTAAACTGTGTAAACGTCCTAGCACGAAGGCAGCCCGGTTGCGGACTGCCTTGATGTGGGGGCCGAAGGATAGACGGTCGTCAAGGGTTATGCCTAGGTATTTGGCCTGCCTAGTCCAAGGGATAGACTTGCCGAACATCCTAATCTGAGGGGTCTTCTCCAAAGGATACAAGCTTAGCTGTCTTCTGTGAAACAGCACCGCCTGGCTTTTCTCGGGGTTGACCTCGATCCTCCATTTCCGGAACCAAACGCCCAGTGCGTTGGCTGCGGTCTGGAGTTTCTTGGCTACTGTCGAGGGGTTCATTCCTGAGCAGTAGATAGCCGTATCGTCTGCGAATAGAGCCGTCTGCACATACCGATGCTTCGGAATGTCGCTAGTATACAGCGTGAAGAGTAGGGGGGAGAGCACGGACCCTTGTGGGACACCGGCTCGAATGGGGTGAGTGGAGGACATTGACCCTTCTACTCGGTAGCGGAAGCTTCGATTCGACAAGTAGTCTCGTATGATGAGCACGAGTCCGTGTGGCACTCCCATGGTGGCCAGCTTAAATAGTAAGCCGTTGTGCCACACTTTGTCGAAAGCTTTCGCTACGTCGAAAAAGAGGATTCCTGTAAACAGGTTGCGTTGAAGCCGATCGCTGGTGTATTCAACGATGCGGTGAACTTGGTGGACGCACGAGTGTTCGGTTCGGAACCCGAATTGCTCGTGGGGGACGAGAAGATTAGCATCGGCATACGCTTTCAGCCTACTGTAGATTAGACGCTCGTATAGCTTGCCTAATCCGTTAAGCAGACTGATCGGTCTATAACTGGTCGGTTCGGACTTCGGTTTGCCAGGTTTGGGTATCCCAATAACAACGGCTTCTTTCCACTGTTGTGGAAAGATGTTGTTTTTGAGTGCTGCGTTGAAAATGAACGTCAGCAGGACCAGTAGCCTCTCCGGAAAGAGTTTTAACACCCTGTTTGTGATACCGTCCGAACCGGGCGCCTTGCGAGCGTGTAGGCCCTTGACGATCGTTTCGACTTCTTCGGGGGTGACCGTGTCTAGGTCTTGTTGTTGTGTATGTGTATCTGTCATCCCCGTCGGCGTTGATGTTGATGTTGATGTAGGAAGTGAGGTTATTAGGCGCTCTACTTCCGAATCAACTTCGGCTATTTGGTCCGAGTCGCAGTGTATTACGCTGGGCGTGCACTGATTCTCTAGACTCTCGGCCAGGCACTCTGCCTTTTCGATATCGTCGAATGCCGGTGGAAGGTTAGGTCTGCTTAGAGGAGGCATAACGGTGACAATGTCTCTCTTAAGCGAGCGGGATAGTTGCCAGAAGGCAAGGTGGGTAGGTTCGAGATCTTGTAGTGTCCTATCCCACCTGTCTTGGCGCATTTGGTCGATGCGTGACTTGACCGCTCTTTCTAAGCGTCGTAACCTGATCCTGTTGGCGTCGCATGGATATCTGTCGTAGGCTCGTACGGCGGCGTTCTTCCGCCTCAGCAGCTCTCGTACGTCATCGGGTAGGTCCCAGCGGCGATCGTTCGTCGCCGGTGCCTCCCGAGTGCATTCGTTAATTAACGATTGCACGTGAGCTGTGAGGTTGTCGATCGCCATCGTGGTGTCCTCTTGGCTATTTATGTGGTCGGGTATCCTATCTAGATGCACGGACGAGGTTGCCTCGAGTTTTGTCCCGAGGCGCCTCCAGTCCGTGGTTCGTCTAGTGGGGGTACGATGACCTGTGTCGATGGGACCCAGTCTGGGTGCGAACTCCACGACCACAGGTCTGTGGTCTGAAGTTAACTCGTGAAGCACCTCTACTGAACACAAACGTAGGTTTATGTTCTTCAGGAGTGCCACGTCCAGAATGTCGGGTCGGTGAGACACGTTGTGCGGATAGTGGGTCGGTTCGAGCGGGGCGATGATGTCGAACGCTAGTCTATTCGAGAGCGACTCCAGGGCTCTGCCTTTGGCGTTGGACTGGTGACAGTTCCAAATGGTGTTCTTGGCGTTAAGGTCGCCGCCGATTATCACGGCGTCGCTCAGTTCTAGCAGCGCTCGGAGGTCGCTCTCGAGTAGTTGCCGATTGGGTGACAGATAGGCTGAAACTAGCGTGATCGGTTGGTGTCCGATCATGCCTATTCGACAGACCGAAGCCTCGATGCTAGTCAGCGCAGGCGGATCCATAGGTACGCAGTGAAGGGACCTTTTGTAATATATGAGAGTTCCCCCTAGCGCAGAGTCAATCCTATCGTTGCGGACCACAGAGTAGTTCGCAACGTTTGGGTTTCTCTGCGAGGGTTTCAGAAAGGTCTCTTGCACTAGTAATATGTCGAGTTGGTGTGCCCTAAGAAAAACGCCAACTTCATCTCGTTGCCTACCGATGCCGTTGGCGTTGATGTAGCCTAGCTTGAGTGATCGGGGTTTGACTCTGCGTGTTGGTGTGCAATCCATTATGGGTTACATTTAAACGCGCCTAGCTTCTCGAGTACGCTCGAGTACCTGACACTAACACTGAGGAGGGCCAACGGATTGCCCTCGTTTTGCCGGATTAGACTAGCGAGATGACGTAGCTCGCTAAAGTCGATCGCACTCGCGAACCTTGCCACTAGGGATAGGTCCGGGTCGATCGTTTGCGGTAGTTGGCTCCTGTAGTCAACTACGAGCGGCTTGGGCCCTCCCTGGAGAGGCTTTGTGGGCCGCTCGACAGGGGCTGCCTTTGCGGGTACTGGGGCAGGTATGGGGGCCTGCATCGTCTTCCGCACGGGCAGAGGTGGGAAGGTCTCCCCGGTCGTCCTGGGAGTGGCCCAGGACGACCGGGGAAACACAGGAAACAGGAAAACACTCTATTTTCAGCCTGTATCCACTTTGAAAACGCTCTGTTTTCAACACGTACACATTTTGAAAACACTCTGTTTTCAACATGTTTTCACCATGGTTTTGCTATGGTTGCAGTGTGCATCCACTTTGAATACAATGTGGTTTCAACATGTATTCACTCTAGAAAAACTCTGCTCTCATCATATATCCACTATGGTTTCAGCATTAATCCACTTAGAATCATTTTGGTTCTAAAATGTATTCACTCTGGTTACAGTTTGAAAACGCTATGGACAAATGTAACAAACACACTCTGGAAACACTCTGGAATCAGCATGGTTACGGAATGAACCCATTCCCACTCTGTTTCCAAAGTGTTTCCAGAATGAACTTAAGGTCGCGAGGGTCGAACATAATAATTTGGTAAGTAAGAGTTAAATCTAAATTAAATCTAATTAATATACATAAATGTACCGTTACATAAATTACATAATAAATACGAAATATATACAAATATATACATACATAAATTTAATGTTATAGAAATCGGGTACTAGGGTTGTGACTGTATTGTAACTTATTCCGAAGAAGTTCGCATACTCTCAACTTGAATGTAAGGCGGTTTGTGGACATCCTGATTTCAGCAAGGAGTATATTCCAGAGCAGAACTATACAGCACATATAAGTTAAATAGAATGAAATTGGAGGTGTGAGGAGGGCATAGAAGAAGAAAATTATTTGTTGATCGAAGATTTCGGTAGTGATTGAAACGTAAGAAACACAAGTGTGTTTCATATTAGGGTAACGATGTATACTTAAGAAAAAGGGTTTTCGAAGTTCGCAAACTTTGGCGCTGAAGAATTGGGAGCCATTAATATGTCGAGTTGGTGTGCCCTAAGAAAAACGCCAACTTCATCTCGTTGCCTACCGATGCCGTTGGCGTTGATGTAGCCTAGCTTGAGTGATCGGGGTTTGACTCTGCGTGTTGGTGTGCAATCCATTATGGGTTACATTTAAACGCGCCTAGCTTCTCGAGTACGCTCGAGTACCTGACACTAACACTGAGGAGGGCCAACGGATTGCCCTCGTTTTGCCGGATTAGACTAGCGAGATGACGTAGCTCGCTAAAGTCGATCGCACTCGCGAACCTTGCCACTAGGGATAGGTCCGGGTCGATCGTTTGCGGTAGTTGGCTCCTGTAGTCAACTACGAGCGGCTTGGGCCCTCCCTGGAGAGGCTTTGTGGGCCGCTCGACAGGGGCTGCCTTTGCGGGTACTGGGGCAGGTATGGGGGCCTGCATCGTCTTCCGCACGGGCAGAGGTGGGAAGGTCTCCCCGGTCGTCCTGGGAGTGGCCCAGGACGACCGGGGAAACACAGGAAACAGGAAAACACTCTATTTTCAGCCTGTATCCACTTTGAAAACGCTCTGTTTTCAACACGTACACATTTTGAAAACACTCTGTTTTCAACATGTTTTCACCATGGTTTTGCTATGGTTGCAGTGTGCATCCACTTTGAATACAATGTGGTTTCAACATGTATTCACTCTAGAAAAACTCTGCTCTCATCATATATCCACTATGGTTTCAGCATTAATCCACTTAGAATCATTTTGGTTCTAAAATGTATTCACTCTGGTTACAGTTTGAAAACGCTATGGACAAATGTAACAAACACACTCTGGAAACACTCTGGAATCAGCATGGTTACGGAATGAACCCATTCCCACTCTGTTTCCAAAGTGTTTCCAGAATGAACTTAAGGTCGCGAGGGTCGAACATAATAATTTGGTAAGTAAGAGTTAAATCTAAATTAAATCTAATTAATATACATAAATGTACCGTTACATAAATTACATAATAAATACGAAATATATACAAATATATACATACATAAATTTAATGTTATAGAAATCGGGTACTAGGGTTGTGACTGTATTGTAACTTATTCCGAAGAAGTTCGCATACTCTCAACTTGAATGTAAGGCGGTTTGTGGACATCCTGATTTCAGCAAGGAGTATATTCCAGAGCAGAACTATACAGCACATATAAGTTAAATAGAATGAAATTGGAGGTGTGAGGAGGGCATAGAAGAAGAAAATTATTTGTTGATCGAAGATTTCGGTAGTGATTGAAACGTAAGAAACACAAGTGTGTTTCATATTAGGGTAACGATGTATACTTAAGAAAAAGGGTTTTCGAAGTTCGCAAACTTTGGCGCTGAAGAATTGGGAGCCATTGCAACTGGTAACGTAAAGCAGACATATGATCATACTTGTCAAAATTGGAAACGAAACTAATGAAATTATTGAGAAGGTGGTCTAGTTTGTTGAGGTCTGCATTCAGGTCAAAATAACACACATTACCATAGTCGATCAAGGGAATAATTAAAGACTGCATAAGCATAACCTTGGTTTTAACGGGCAGGAAGTTCTTGAGGCGATATAAGGCACGGAGACGTAAGGTGACTCTCTGACTGACGTGTGCAACTTGTGCACCCAATCAAGTATTGAATCAATATGAAGCTCCAGGTCTTTTACCACTGTGCTCAGAGGTTTAGTCACGTTGTTGTAGGCAACAGGTGGAATGACAATCAATCTACTTATAACAATCCAACCTATTTACCATTTGTTTGGTCCCTTTTTCTTTTTTTAACGTGTGGGTAACCCCTCGGGTCGTCACCCCACCGGGGTTTATGGCGGGGTGGTGTGTCGGAATCGGACCGACTAAACCCACATGGTGTGCTACTCTGCGCCTGACATAGGAGGGATCCGGGAACAGCTGTTATTACGACATCCAAATCCCTCCTAGCGCCTGCCCGTAACGCGGGCACCATCTGCTCTATTTAGGCGACGTACGGCACACGCGAGCGTCGCCTCCTCGCAGCTGGTCACTTTAGAGAATGGAGGGGAAAACCCGTCCTGTCCACCCGCGGCCACACTCAAGGCGACATGAGGCGATGGTACGTGCGCCTCCGCTGTCCGGTTCGCCAGCGGCGAATTGGGTCCGAGTGGAGGTCGTCCTCCCGGGCCTTCTCCGCCTCCTCCTTCCGTAAAATTACTCTACGCAGAAGGTTGCGACCGCGTTACAACAACTCTCGCTACCGAACATGGAGCGTATAACAGCCGGTAGCGAGAGGTCTCCTCCAATAACTGCAGTCAGGATCTCACGCTGCACCACCCAGGCGGAACAAACCGCTAGCGTGTGCTGAGCCGAGTCCTCACTGCAGTCACAGTGGTGACAGGTGGGACTCATTTCCCTCCTGGCGACCAAGTTCAGATACTTCCCGAAGCAACCGTGCCCGGAAAGAATCTCCGTCAGTCGGAAGGAAAAGGTCCCATGCTATCGCCCTGCCCACTCGGCGATGACCAGTTAGAGAGCTTCCACGGCGGCAAAACCAGCACGTGGGGCCTTCAGCCGGGACGACCAACGAGCCATCGTGGCTCGACGAGTAGCTTCACGCCACTCGCGTATCTCTGCGGGCGGGGCCATATACCGCTTCCGGCCCGGAAGTCAGCCGTTCGCCGATAAACTTCGGCTAGTACTTCCGCCTCTAAATCTCACGGGGGAATTCCGGCCAAGGCGCACGCCGCCCCTGTCGATACGGTGCGGTGACTGCGTATGGCTCTAACCGCCAATATCCTCTGAGCATTTGTTTGGTCCCTACCACGATCATTCGGCATTTGGTTGGATTTACCGACAACTCGAACTTCGCTGATCAGTTTTTTATGAAATCCAAATCTTAATTGACATTGTAGATTGCGTACGAAATGTCCTCAACCCTTGACTGTCTGTGCAGTAAATCATCAGTGTACAGGTGATACGTACACCGAAGGTTTTGGGTTACGAGATTAACGAGTATTGAGAATAATAAATGATTGAAGGACGCCAGTGAGAAGATCACACCAAGCCAACGAAAAGTCATCAATGTAAACACTGATGTCGTCCCTGAAGATAGGAGGAGAACCGTTCTAGAGCTTCCGAGATCATGAAATAGGAAAGGATGACCCACTGGCCATCCTACTGGATGTAATGACATATCCTCCATACCCTGCCGAATATAGCCAGTCACTTTGAGGAGAGCAGTGGTTGTGTTATGGACTAGGTCAGAACCTAGATTGTAAAGGACAGAGAAGGATTTGTTGATATAGAAACTTTGAGAGCTGTCTATGAGCACAGGCTTCTAACACTTTACAAAGGAAGGGAAGAATAGAAATTGGTCGGCAGTGTTCAGTACTCTGACACTAACCCCCCTATGGAGTTTGGTTTTTTTGGGTAAAGGGATGATAAAAACCCTACGACAGAGTAAAAGAAAGGTTCCAGGATCGAGTAAAAAATTAAAAATGTGGCTTGTTGCTGGAAGAGCGTAATCCAAGATAGTCAAACAGTCATGCGACGGCTGATACCGTCACACCCCACAGCATTGGAACAAATGGACAGAATAATCGTTTGATATGGTCAGGAGGTACCAGAGTAAAGTCGAAGGATTTAGCCCCAAAATAGATTAGACTAGCTACATAGCTCAAGCTCCGACCCAGGAGGTCGACATGGGGCTGGTCGCTTCCTCGATGCGATTACGCAGATCTGTGATGCGGCCATGCCCCGCATCCGAGGTTGTCGACCTCCACGGAATGAGGTTTACTGGTGGTCCCAGGAGTTGGCGGACCTCCGTGCGGCCTGTACTCGTGCCCGGAGGTCCTACACCCGTAGTCGGCGGCGACACCGCGTAGACGGCGAGGAGGGCCAGCTTTATGAGGAGTACCGAGAGGCGCGGAAAACTTTGAAGCTGGCCATTAGCCGCGCCAAAGAAATTAAGCGTAAGGAGATGCTGGAGGGTCTCGATCGTGACCCCTGGGGTCGCCCGTATCGTGCGGCGCGACAAAAGCTCCGTACGTCGGGCCCCCCCCTTACAGAGACCCTCCAGCCCAGCTTCCTGCAAGAAGTGGTCGAGGGCCTTTTCCCACAGCGGGCGGAGCACACGCCGCCATCAATGGTCTTTTTGGTCGGGGACGACGAAGGCGGTGTGCCGCCCGTCAGGGAATCGGAGATAGGGGCGGTTGTTCTACGGATCCGCTCTAAGAACACCGCCCCCGGGCCAGACGGGATACCTGCCCGAGTGCTGGCCCGAGCCCTCGAACACATGTCGGACCGTCTCAGGGAGGTCCTGGACGCTAGCTTGGTGTCCGGACGCTTCCCTGAGTGCTGGAAAAGCGGGAAGCTGGTCCTATTGAGGAAGCCGGGATGGCCAGCCGAATCGGTGGCGGCCTATAGGCCCATCGTGTTGCTGGACGAGGCGGGCAAACTTTTTGAGAGGATACTCTCTGCTCGCATCGTCCGGCACCTCTGCGAGGTGGGCCCCGATCTGTCGGACGCCCAATTCGGTTTTCGAGCGGGGCGTTCGACGGTCGATGCCGTGCTGCGCCTGAGGGCCGTTACCGAAGAGGCGGTGAGCTGTGGCGGCGTGCTGTTGGCGGTGTCGTTGGACATCGCCAACGCATTTAATAGTCTGCCATTTAGCTGCATCAGGGAAGCACTCCACTACCACGGGGTGCCAGAGTACCTGAGGCGGCTTGTGGCAGACTATCTTGAGGAGCGTACCGTCGTGTACGAGGACCGAGATGGTATTCTAAGGCGGCGGCCCATGTCGTGCGGTGTTCCGCAGGGGTCCGTCCTCGGACCACTCCTGTGGAATATGGGATACGACTGGGCCCTTCGAGGTCGTCTTCCCCCCGGGCTGGGCGTAATTTGTTACGCCGATGACACATTGGTCACGGCCCGGGAAGTGAACTTTCAAGAGGCGGCGCGCCTGGCCACCGTGGGAGTCTCTTCGGTGGTCGGGCGCATTGAGGCGCTGGGTTTACGGGTGGCCCTAGACAAAACGGAAGCCCTTTTGTTTCATGGGTCCCGTCGTGGTCCACCCCCCGGCGCCTCCATCGTAGTCGATTCGGTCCTCGTACCGATTAAGGCCCAGATGAAGTATCTGGGCCTGATCCTCGACGGCAGGTGGCTCTTCGACGAGCACTTCCGACAGCTTACTCCAAAGCTGGTCGGCGCTGCCTCTGCTCTTGGGCGACTTTTGCCCAATTTGGGTGGAGCCAGCGTCGCGACGAGACGGCTATATACGGGGGTTGTTCGGTCAATGGCGCTATATGGTGCACCGGTGTGGGCGGCGGCTCTGACCGCCCAGAATAGGGCTCGCCTATGGCGCCCTCAGAGGATATTGGCGGTTAGAGCCATACGCGGCTACCGCACCGTATCGACGGAGGCGGCGTGCGCCTTGGCCGGAACTCCCACGTGGGATTTGGAGGCGGAAGTGCTCGCCGAAGTTTATTAGCGGACGGCTGACTTCCGGGCGGGTAGCGGCATACGGCCCCCGCCCGAGGAGATACGCGGTTTCCCCTCCACCCGGTATAATGGCCAGCCGCGAGGAGGCGACGTCCGCGTGTGCCGTACGTCGCCTAAAATATAGAGTTTACCCATAGATGGTGCCCGCAGTTTCGGGCAGGCGCTAGGAGGGATCTGGATGTCGTAATAACAGCGGTTCCCGGATCCCTCCTATCTCAGGCGCAGAGTGGCACACCGTGTGGTTTTAGTCGGTCCGATTCCGACACACCACCCCGCCGTAAACCCCGGTGGGGTGACGGCCCGAGGGGGTTTCCACACGTTAAAAAAAAAAAAAAAAAGCTACATAGCTCAAGGTTTCTTGGTTTGATGTTCCATCTGAGGTGTAGTTTTACGATTTATATCATATAAACCAATTGTCGTTCCACCCTCTTGTCTACCAATACCCAGTGTTGGAAGTTGAAGATGATTCTATGTTTTGGTTTATTCGTACTTATATGTAATGTAACATGTCTCTCATCCGCGGTAGTCTTCGTGTCCGTGATATTGTGGACAAGTCGCAAGTGTCGCTTTCGGGGGTCACGTTTTGCGGCGATATAAATATTTGACCATGCCGCCTCCGCCGGAAGTCCAAGAAATGTGGCTTGCAATGCGGGATGCTAAAAATCGTGCCAAGTGGAGGAAGAAGAGTCGATAAACCGACTCCGGGAGTCACCAGACGCAACCGGGACTAACACTGGACACTTAATAAATAAAATAATGCATTTATTAGTAAAATTATTTAATTAGTTTGACACTTCTGTGTTAATATTCATTAACACCGCCATAAAACAGTTCTCAGTTATACAGTTTTCTTAAAATATATTTAAGTTATTAACATTGTGACTAGTCTATGTAATGCTTTACAAGTCGAAATAAATTTAAATTCAAAACTCGGACACTTACATCATTTTAGGATTTTAAAACATTTTTATATGACAACACTGAATTATTGCTAGTGGAGTTTTAAGTGTTATTATTACTTCGTCAAACATAATATATTATTTTTAATATAGCCGTACTCTAGAATACTAATAAATAGAACAAACAAAGAGGTAAATAGAATGAGATTACTCCATTTAAATCTTATATCTTTAAAGAAACCAGTTCCTTTCTACGCTAACACTAAAAAAAACAAAACTAAACATATATAGCATTCCATTAGACTTTTAATCATTCGAGTTAAGCACACACATTTAAATAGACCAATTTCTAAACCTTTTTGGTTGCAATAACAATGTAATGCTGTCGGCATCATACTACAGTCCTTATAATACAACTTGATCTCTATGACAAATGGCTACAAAACAGACGAATTAATCATAAACAAGCTATTTTATTTTGTATCACCTATTTCCATTCTTTACGCGCCATTTTAATAAAAACGATGTGTTTTAAATGTGAAAATTCACATTTAAAATGTATCCAAGTTCTAAAATGACACTAGTGACAGCTGTCACCGAGGTCAAGCTATATTTTCAGGACTATAATTTATCTTTTACGACTGACGTTATTCAATAGATATCCAAAATTAAAAAAATATATAAACATTAAGTATCTAATTTAGAAATAACAGGCCAGTTACATAATTTAGTAATAATAATATTTAGTATATAAAGTAACTAAAATAAGTACTTTCGTAATAAGATGTGGCAAGTACAGATGACTTATCTCAAAAATATGGATATATAGAAGTAGTATTTAGTCGCTACGTCATGTGGTGACGTCATAAGTACAAAGTGAAGTTGCCAATAAATTAATTTTTTACTCTTTTCGTCAAATGATTTTTCTTATTTTGTGCTATTTTGATAGAGTCATATAGTAAGATATGTGTGATATATAACTATGAAACGTGTAAATAATAATAATATTTTTTTAAAAAACCCTATCAAAGTGACTCTACTCTGCCTGATGGAAAGCACGAATAGAATCCAAGAGTTGTGGTCACCATACTCATTGCGAATGTAGACAATGTAGTATGGTGACCTAGTAAGATGCTTTTTACGCCTCACTTAGAGACGTAAAAAGCATGACAGTCGTCGTGGCATTATATTGCTCACACTTACCACGACAACTGTCACTCCTGCATCAATGGGCCTCCGGTCTCGCACTCACCAACGAAACACGACAGCACGGATGCTGGCGCTTTAGGTTGGTCCTCTGTGAGAGGGTAGTATTGTCCCGGTCGAGCCAGCCCGTTCGTGCTGAAATCAGCCTGGCCTACTACCTATTCAAAAGAATACATAATTATAACCATTTTAAATTAAATAATCAGGAGAATTTTGTATTTGGTTCACTGCACTGTTTTTAGATATTTATTTTAATCCATGTGTAACGTATTGTTACGTTAAAACTAAATTGTTTCATTTGAATCGTTAAATGTAATATTATTAAACTTGAATCTGTCATTAATGTCATAATTTTATTTTATTTATGTTCAAATAAAACCAGTAAATAATTTGACAGATAGCTGGGTGTGACGTCACACTTTAGTTTGTGTGACGTCACACCTAGCTATCTGTCACATACATATTATTATACAAAGACATATTTATGTATAAAAATTTTCGCTGTACGAAAGTGGAAGTTGAGACCGCTAACGCTGCAGGATACCTGTCGTTGGTAACACAACGCGTGCAATATGTACAGTAGATATTAAACAAGTTAGTTATACAGGTTCAAAGCTCGTCGTCGAAATGTTCGCCATACATGTCGGAAGCGGAGGAGCCGGCGCTACCGACAAACATCTCGGTGTGGTCCAGGATTTCGTTGAACGACAATATGTCGTCGTGGTTGTCGTCCACTGACGCGAACAGGTGGTCTACCTCCTCTAGCGCTATTTCTCTGTAAGATAGATAGATTTCTTGTTTTATATCTTACTCTTACACGGAAAGTCTATTCATCTCGTATGTATAGTCAGAAACGACTAAGGATGCTCCCTTTACTTGGATTACGCAGGACAAGAGCATTGCAAAAAGAAAACTTGGCACAAATATAATATCAACCTGTCTGGCCAGTGTGGTATAGTGGGCTGAAACCTCCTTTGTAAGAGGAGGTCCAGCTTTTATGACCCGCACTAGTGTGGTCCGAAGAATAAAAAAAATATGAGTGTGCAAAATGTGGAGGTTTAATACGATCTGCCTACCCATTATGCGTGCACAGGTGCAGGTGTGAATACTCACTCGTTGTCTGGTATGATCCACGTGTGAATCTCTTTTAGGTCTATGACTCCGTCGTGGTTTAAATCTAAGTCGTGGTCGAATTTGTCCTTCTCGGCGACCAACCATTCCTTGTCCTGTTGTTGACCTACGCAATTTATTAAAGATGAATATTTAAAATATTTCAATTTACATTTAAAGTGTTGACGAGTCTGTATGTAGACATACAATGACATAGTCCAACCAGTAGACTGGTTAGACTATGTGTTTGAGTGTATTTTACTTATAGCTGACCCGCGCAATTAACATTCTCTATGTCTCTCAAAAGGAATACATTTTACCCCGTTTTCGCAACATTAGGTTGCATAGGGTTCACACCAGTTTCGGGCCCCCCCCTTACAGAGACACTCCAGCCCAGCTTCCTGCGGGATGTGGTCGAGGGCCTTTTCCCGCGGCGGGTGAATCACACACCCCCGTCGATGGTCTTCATGGCCAGAGACGACGGGGGGAACGAGGACAATGTTCCGCCCGTTAGGGAATCGGAGGTGGGGGCGGTTGTTCTACGGATTCGCTCTAAGAACACCGCCCCTGGGCCAGATGGGATACCTGCCCGAGTATTGGCACGATCCCTCGACCACATGTCGGACCGCCTCAGGGAGGTCTTGGACGCTAGTTTGTCGTCCGGACGCTTCCCTGAGTGCTGGAAAAGCGGGAAGCTGGTCCTATTAAGGAAGCCGGGACGGCCTACCGATTCGGTGGCGGCCTATAGGCCCATTGTGTTGCTGGACGAGGCGGGTAAACTGTTTGAGAGGATACTCTCTGCCCGCATCGTCCGGCACCTCTGCGAGGTGGGCCCCGATCTGTCGGACGCCCAATTTGGTTTTCGGGCGGGGCGTTCGACGGTCGATGCTGTGCTGCGCCTGAGGGCCGTTACCGAAGAGGCGGTGAGCTGTGGCGGCGTGCTGTTGGCGGTGTCGTTGGACATCGCCAACGCATTTAATAGTCTGCCATTTAGCTGCATCAGGGAAGCACTCCACTACCACGGGGTGCCCGAGTACCTAAGGCGGCTTGTGGCAGACTATCTTGAGGAGCGTACCGTCGTGTACGAGGACCGAGATGGTATTCTGAGGCGGCGGCCCATGTCGTGCGGTGTTCCACAGGGGTCCGTCCTCGGACCACTCCTGTGGAATATGGGATACGACTGGGCCCTTCGAGGTCGTCTTCCCCCCGGGCTGGGCGTAATTTGTTACGCCGATGATACATTGGTCACAGCCCGGGGGGCGAACTTTCAAGAAGCGGCGCGCCTGGCCACCGTGGGAGTCTCTTTGGTGGTCGGGCGCATTGAGGCGCTGGGTTTACGGGTGGCCCTAGACAAGACGGAAGCCCTTTTGTTTCATGGGCCCCGTCGAGGTCCACCCCCCGGTGCCTCTATCGTTGTCAATTCGGTCCTCGTACCGATTAAGGCCCAGTTGAAGTATCTGGGCCTGATCCTTGACGGCAGGTGGCTCTTCGACGAGCACTTTCGACAGCTTACTCCAAAGCTGGTCGGCGCTGCTTCTGCTCTTGGGCGACTTTTGCCCAATTTGGGTGGAGCCAGCGTCGCGACGAGACGGCTATACACGGGGGTTGTTCGGTCAATGGCGCTGTATGGTGCACCGGTGTGGGCGGCGGCTCTGACCGCCCAGAATAGGGCTCGCCTCTGGCGCCCTCAGAGGATATTGGCGGTTAGAGCCATACGCGGTTACCGCACCGTATCGACGGAGGCGGCGTGCGCCCTGGCCGGAACTCCGCCGTGGGATTTGGAGGCGGAAGTGCTCGCCGAAGTTTATCGGCGGACGGCTGACTTCCGGGCGGGTAGCGGCATACGGCCCCCGCCCGAGGACATACGCGAGTGGCGTGAGGCCGCTCGTCGAGCCACGATGGCTCGTTGGTCGTTCCGGTTGGAGACTCCACGTGCTGGCTTTGCCCTCGTGGAGGCTCTCCAGCCGGTCATCACCGAGTGGGCAGGGCGGCAGCACGGGACCCTTTCCTTCCGACTGACGCAGGTCCTTTCCGGGCATGGTTGCTTCGGGAAGTATCTGCACTCGGTCGCCAGGAGGGAATTGAGTCCTGCCTGTTACCACTGCGACTGCAGTGAGGACTCGGCTCAGCACACGCTAGCGGTTTGTTCCGCCTGGGCGGCGCAGCGTGGGGTCCTCACTGCAGTTATTGGAGGAGATCTCTCGCTACCGGCCGTCATACGCTCCATGGCCGGTAGCGACAGTTGTTTTACCGCGGTCGCAACCTTCTGCGAAGACGTAATTTCGCGGAAGGAGGCGGCGGAGAAGGCCCGGGAGGACGATATCCACTCGGACCCAATTCGCCGCCGGCGAGCCGGGCGGCGGAGGCGCGCATACCAGCGCCTCATGCCGCCTTGAGTGTGGCCGCGGGTGGACGGGACGGGTTTTCCCCTCCACCCGCTATAATGGCCAGCCGCGAGGAGGCGACGTCCGCGTGTGCCGTGCGTCGCCTAAAATAGAGAGTTTATCCGCAGATGGTGCCCGAGGTAACGGGCAGGCGCTAAGAGGAATCTGGATGTCGTAATAGCAGCGGTTCCCGGATCCCTTCTATCTCAGGCGCAGAGTGGCACACCGTGTGGTTTTAGTCGGTCCGATTCCGACACACCACCCTGCCGTAAACCCCGGTGGGGTGACGGCCCGAGGGGGTTTCCACACGTTAAAAAAAAAAAAAAAAAAAAAAAAAAAAAAAAAAGGGTTCACACCAGTCAACCTCACTTGCAAGTGGTGTGCCAGTTGATCGACGAACGGGGCTTTGGCAAACAAAACATCTCGGTTATCGGACTTAACCATGTGGTGACTTCCACGTACAGCGCAAACAAAAAATATACAACAGCACCATCTAGCGAAGACACATCGAACTACAGAGTATAATGAACAACGGAGCAACAACCAATCTTACAACATCTCAACATCAACCGTTGGCCGTGGCCCGCCAGGCGTGATCACCTCGTCTGGTCGGTGGATCCTCTCCTTGTGTCGGAGGGGCATAACACCCCTCTCCACACACTGGTGAAAAGTCAGTCAAACAGGCGTGATTTTATGTATGTATGTTACGAAATTTTTTAATTGGTGAGTAGCTTCTATGGGTAGTCTGGATAAAAGTGCTATCCAAACTTAGGTTAAGGGATTTTTTTAAATCGGAACCAGTAGTTTCTAAGACTAGCGCGTTCCAACAAACTTTCGGCTTTATAACATTAACATAGATTTATGTTAAAAAAATTGCAAGCGTACTTCTTTTTTTTAAAAAAAAGACAACGCCCGCACTACGAAAACCTGTGGACTTTACAAACATACAAGAAACGGACACAAAGCACACCTAGATTCAATTTGTGGATCATACAAAGTGTTCTCCCAGGTAGGGTTTGACCAACTACACTCACCGCAGTAGAGAGCGGTGTGGCGACCGTTTTAACTACTTTTTTTTTTTTTTTTAACTTGTGGAAACCCCCACGGGCCGTCACCCCACCGGAGTTTACGGCGGGGTGGTGTGTCGGAATCGGACCGACTAAAACCACACGGTGTGCCACTTTGCGCCTGAGATAGGAGGGATCCGGGAACAGCATTTATTACGACATCCAGACCGTTTTAACCACTAGGTCAACCGTGCAGTATCAGCGGTCTGGTTGTCATAGTACACACTCTAGATTGGAATCAGACGGCTGTGCCTGAGGTTATAATTACTGTGACACAGTAACACTTAATAAACTTGTCATATCAAGACGGTGGTCGGTACCTCCTGAACTAATTCGATTAAATATCTGTGCCGATGGCTCATTGAATGTGCCGAATAAGTTAACGCAATCGATTCAGACTGGTCATTCACACCGAATATGAGTTTATATATTGTTATGAAATAAGTCTAAATAGTATACTTGTGTTGACACAAGAAACCGGAGTTAAACAATAATTTTGTTGGGTTTCAACGAGTGGTGTGGGGTTCCATTCTCACTTGGACATTTACCGAGTCTAGACATTCGTTATGATCTTTGTTGGTACAGACACTGCGACACATTCATAGTGCGGGTGTATCTTAAAAAAAAGTAGCTCGTCGACAGAAACTTTAACCAATTGAAATTTAAAAAATTTAAAAAAAAAAATAAATATTTAAATATAGTATTTATGTGTCTGCCTCGGTGGCGCAGCGGTAATGAATGCGACTGCTATGCTTGAGGTCTCGGGTTCGATGCCCGGGTCGGACCAAATGTTTGTATGATCTGCAAACATTTGTTTCGAAGTTCGGGTGTTTTCTATGTATTTACAAAAAAATATATATATACATATATGTATTCTATCAGTCAGTCTAGTTATCATACCACAAGCTCTGCTTAGTTTGAAACTAGACGATGTTGGGTTTAAATTTTCGAAATAATAATTATTCAATCAACATGTGGGTGGTCGAGCCGTCTAGTGTTATTATTGATTTCAAGTGTCACCACATATCAGGGACATGTAACCCGTCGGAAAGTGGGCGTCGTAATTATCAACTGTATGATAATTAACGCCTAGATGATAATATTTATGTTTCCTTTTATATATTTCATAGTACAAATACTGCACTATTTCGTTGGGTGTCGGGTTTGATGCCGGGAACGGGCCAGTAAAGTGTTAAGTTTTTCTAATTACAGAGTTTGGAAGGTGGGATTTTAATTCGTGTGTATGTCCTTAACTGTCCTGCGCCCGGTCTCTGTCCGGTCGTGTCGGATAGCCGTCTCATCAGATTGTGAGAGTGAGGGAACAAAGAGTGCACCTGCGTTTGCGCACTACGAGTATAATATCTTTTGCGTAGTTTGCTGGTCTACGTGGCCGAAATCGGATAGGGGTAAAAATAATATTTAAAAAACATATGCTTTTTAATTAACTTAAGTAAAAGGTACCAAATGATTTTAAATTAAAAAAAAAAATATTAAGGAAATTTTATCGTAAATAAGCTAAGGGAGGGGGGTTGTGGCAAAAGTAGAGTCATTATGTCATAAAATATTCTAAAAAGCACCCTAAGCACAAACACAAGTTCTTCAATATTTTTTCGACTTTTTGTTACGGCTGACACTAGGACCTCGTGATATATCCCAGTGTCAGCCGCTTGGTATAAACACCACAGGGATATAACCTCTACATACCTCTTTCACCAATGTACTCCATGAAGTCGATCACACCATCTTTATTGGTATCTTTGTCCGTGAGGGTCTGGTTGATGAGGAACGGATGCATCTCTTCGTGTTCTTCTGGATTCGTAAATACCTGTTTAAAATATATTTTTCTTATGGGCTATCGAACAATGAAATAATTCAATTCGACTGAGTAGTTTCTGAGATTTGCGCGATCAAACAAACAAAGTAACTTTATGATATTAGTACAGATAAGGCTTTTATTTTTGTATCCGAAATACAAGTAATAATAATAAAGTAGTGTGGTTAAAGGCACAAAAAATTGAATGGAATGGAAAATAAAACTGACCTGGAACTCGTCAAGTTCGAGTTTCCCGTCGCTGTTGGCGTCTGCAACCGCCCACATCGCCTTCTCCTCCCGAAGAGTCTGCAAACACAATACATGATCGAATTACGGTGATAAGAATTGAATCCTGATGTTAAAACAAAGGAAAATAGACAATATATCAGTAAAACCAAATTAAGAAAACAAAATGTCCGCCGCAGACTAAATAACGTAACAGATGGAAGAAATATACCTGCCAAACCAGTTAGCGTGCTACACATTGTGAAGACACTATATTTTTATTTTATGATATGTAGTATTAGTCCGGTCCATCAAGACCTAAAAATGAGAGCCAAGGTACATAAATTCCCATCAAGCTGAAAATCAGTAAGGTTGTTTAAAATATGATTAAAAATAAAATTTGAAAGTTCCCCATCTTTCCCCTGTATGGAAAAAAAATATTCAAGGTCAAAGGTCAAAAAATGAGTTTTTCGCGATTTTCAGTGAAACGGTAAGTTTTATCATAAAAATATCTCAGACAAAAATTGTAGATCATAAAATAATCCACAAATAATGTATCAATACTTTTTTCCTACGAGCCACCGTTTTTGATTGAATATCTTCGCGAATATTAGCTACAGATGCGTCTTTTTGATTCCTTTGTTTTTTTCGTGCCAGTCTTGATTCAAAATATTAAGATGATTATTCACTATATGGATGTTATCCTACGTTGGATAACAAACTAGAGTGTTACACCCGAAATACACACCAGTTAAAACTGCACCTCGATAACAAGTAAGAATACACCTAAAACTCAAGTGACAGAAAGACTAAATTATCATAGAAGATGAAGAGTTAGTGAAGAGTTAAATAGATTTACGATACTGTACTCTAGGAGCCACACAATCACTCGCAGTAAACAATAAGTGATCAAAAGGGACTAAACTTTCTAGAAGAACAAAACCCTTTGAATAATTATTTCCCTAGACTGGTGTATGTACATTTTCTATATCAATAGATAATAGATAAAAATAGTAGCTAAATAAATAGATAGTAGCTAGCTATCATACATTTGATTCAAGACAAGTGTAGTCCCAGTTTATTAAAAATAGAAATAAAAGGTATTGCACAGAATGAAATTAACATAACCACTTATAGCTTACCTAGTTTGGCTAGCTTCGGATTAACCGCCTGCACGCTAAGGTATCTTGCACTTTAGTGACAAGACTACGCTAAGTCTCTTAGTAAAATGGATATAAAAGTTACACTCGAAAGTCTATTAACTCCCGTCTAATAAAAAGTTTGGCACGAAATAACTACAAAATTTGATGAGTTCACACAAACCATGTCATTTAAAAAGAATATAAATGAAGCACCAATTATATACATAGTCGAAACGTACCATACCACGTAATGGGTAACCTTCTTCTGGCATCAATTGCTGTGAAGGTAAGTTAAAAGAGTTAAATTGAAATCGCTGTTCTGACATGAACGCCCTACGTGACTTAATGGACCGTCGAGTTTAGTTAGGTAGTCTCCTTGACTATTTCGTAACTAAACATCTCAATAATTGTTGGGACAGTAGTTTTTAGCGCTTATACAAATATATAAATGTTTACATTGGCCTTGTTTGGGGCAAGAAAGCCTTATCTGATATGTGGGTTACTTGCTGTATCCTAGTTAACATCTTATCTAAACGCTTCTGTGAGAGTTGACATCAGTAGTTCACGGAGTGGGTTTGAACCAGCAAGTGCAAATTTGTTGATGTAATGTCTTCCCTTTAACCTACAGCGAATTATATCATATATTAACGATAATTCTCTTGTGTTTTATATTTAATTCTCACCATGCCAGAGTCCCCAGTATCTTCGGGACCAGCTTCCTCATCACTGTCTACGCCTAATAAGTGTAAATACTCTGGCCACGTCACAGACCCGTCCTGGTCTTCATCAGCTTCTTGGAGTCGTTCTTCTGCTTCTTCACGAGATAAGTTTCTATTGTGAAAAATAATTTATATTTTTTTATTTATGTTTAACTATATTTAAGGACTGTAATATAAAGTGAGTTCCGTAGGTTTTTTATAAATAAATAAATAAATATTTCGGATATTTAACACACAACATCATCTATGCAGAGCTTGTGCTATGATAACTAGACTGACTAATAGAATACTTATATACTTTTTTTGTAAATACATACATGTTATACATAGGAAAACACCCAAACTTTGAACCAAATATTTGTAGATCATACAAACATTTGATCCATATGATTTATATTTATATTTTTATATTTTAAGAGCCTGTTAAATACTCTGCTTGACGGAAAGTGTGAATAGAATTCAAGTGTTGTGATCACCATACTCATTGTGAATGTAGACAATGCAGTATGGTGACCCACACTATGACTTTTCAGATTATGTCAGTAGTGGACATAGTGGACTATGCAACTTTTTGTAAGATACATGCAACAATGATTTTATTGACTATCTATCAAAAGTACAGTACACTGTTAGTTAGGGTGAATTATGCTTCAGTTCAAATAAGTCAGCTTGACACACAGTAAATCACACATCGTCACACACAAATAGATCTAACTAAACTAAGTGAACTAAATTGTGACTAGTATTGTAACTTTTTTTCTTTCTTCTTTCATTCTTTTTACTTTTAAAAAAGAACTGATTCCCAACACACAGCTACTGCTATTTTGGGCAGTACAGTGTTTTGAAATGCACTTTTTGAAAAAAAAAGAACATATATTATTATCATAGTTTAACAGTTTTCTGTTAGTTGCTTTTCTGCTAGTTGACCAATTTATGCTGATTTTCACCAAGTGGTTGATGGTTTTGGAGCCTAAACCTGCCCTCTCCCTGATCTACGAGAGGAATCTCAAAGAGCACCAATACATTCTGACTAGCATCTCAGAAAACCCTATTGTGAGTACCACTACTTTCAAGTGTGGTCTTTATCATAATATCATCAGTCTGCTTATTTATCCGAATATACCAGAATTAAATAACAGTGGCAGTTATGGAGTGCAAGAAGTGAAAACTTAAAATTGTATTTTGAAATTTCAAATTGATTGTAATATTAATTTTTTTAAATTAAAATTGTTAATATGGATTTTCACATCTACAGGCACTCCAACCAACAAGTATTTGCAGTAACTATGCCATAACTAGCTATATTTTAAACATTAGCATGTTGCTACCTGCTAGCAAGTCGTCTACTGCGGCGATAGAAGTTTTCACTTTAAAACGTTTAAAAAACATTACATTAAAATATACTTTGGCAATGAATTAAAATATTTACAGATGTCAATGTTTCAAGAACTATTTATTTCAGTTATCACAGCAATCTTTATTATATTTTCTTAAGTACTACTGTTCCATCCTAAGTACAATTTTATGCGTAAATTATGTTTCAAAGTTTTTTATTTTAAATGCATTTTAACGTAACAATATAAACTGTATCTTTTGATTTAAATTTTATCTTTATTTCTTTTTTACAACCAGGCCCTTACTAATAAAAGTTGATGGGTTTTTTATTAATGAATTGTTACTGCAAAGAGAAATGTGTACCAGATAATTAAAAGATTGCTATTGGAAACCTTTTTTCACAACACCTGTGTGTTGGATCATAATAAATCTTAGTGTTATTAATGACACTTACTTAAATTTTTTTTTCTATTCACCCAGTATATTACTAATTAGAATTTACTCATAAAAATGAGACTTACATGAACGATTTCAGTATCCACTTCTTAAGTTCTAACCGATCTATTAGTTTATCTCCATTTAAGTCCATCTTGATAAGTAATTCCGCCAGTTTCGCCTTGGCTTCTTCTGGAGACAGACTGTCGAATTTTTCCGCTTCCTTCACGCTCCCTATGGTATAATAATATGTTACAGCCAACACAAGAGGAACCAACACAAATAATGCGTTGCTAACCGACATCGTAAGCGGCGTACTAACGCATACCTTATCAAGTGAGCAATTGCAAAACTTAACCGGCCGCCGGCCGACGTCACAAAACGCAGTAAAACAAACCGTATACCTAAGATAGCTTCGTGGTCGAACTCGGAGTTGTGGCCGGAGTCGCCGTAGTGATCGTAGTCTCTCGCACGGAAGCTCCCATCGGACTCGCGTTCCACATTATCCAAGCTGTGGTCGTGTACCGCTGCCGAGGCACAGTACACCAGCATATTGTGAGTTAATAGTATACTCAGAATATATTTAAAAGCCATTTTACTACACAATGTCTGCACTTATTTATTTATAACCTAGTTTGTTCGCTTTATACTGCAAATTCGTAAATTGTTTATTTTCAAAAATAACATTGACGGCACCGCTTTGATGCGAAGCACTGTCTGACGGCACTTAATTCTGTGTTGCCAATCATTTAATAAGTATGAACAGATAACAAACTGTAATTCTGCACGCTAGCAAAATCAACCTTATGTTACGTCAAAAATGCAACACTCAAGCAACGAAAATGTAATTTAGAATATCAAATTTTAGTATTCATTACACGGTTATTTTACATTCAAATATAATTACCTACGTAGAATCACCTGGACAATAAGGTTCACTATTTAATGAATGACGAGTTAGAGTTTGAAGAGTGGCTTCCCGGGCTTTGTTCGGGCTCAAGCGGATGACTAACAATAATGTTTTCAATAAACAAACATTGCAGATAGCTAAGCATACGATGTTATCAAAATAGCACGTTCTTGAATGAGAACATTTTTATATAATCTCACGTTGAGATGATTGATCACGATAACATGTCAGATTAACTGCAGATATTGCTTTCAAAGTAAATTTTATCCCGTAGTTCTAAGAAAGCTATGGTACACTTTAAACGATTCTATATTAGATACAAGGGAATAAACAATGCTGGGCATTTGAACTTGGGAAATCTAATCAGTGCCATGCCAAAACTATCCAAAACTGAAGAAATTTTCATTTTTTTAATAACGGATTGCGTATCATTTACCAATATTGCCTTAATAAGAATTGCTTTATTAACGATAAGATTGCAAATTGTAGTTCTATTTTGATTCCATTCCATTTGTAGTTAATTTTGATTAACTATTGTTAGTAAAATATTATTGCTAAATGATATAGTTCATTTTATTTGATATTACAATTCTATTATGAAATGGTTTTACATGTAGGTACCCCGTATGTATTAGCTTAATTAAAAATTATTTTGATTAAAAAACAGGTATCGATTAACGACTGTAATATGATGCCTTTTACATCATAATAATATTTTGTCTTTCTTTTCCTTTAACTTGAGCCGTGAGGTTTTCTCTCACGCTACAGCATTATAGCTCAAGCAAGCTCCTATTACTCGTAGCGTGATGTTATATAACCTATATCTAACTCTGTAAAAATTCTAACCAACCAAACAATTGTTCCGTTTCATATTCTTTTTTTTTTAATTTTATGTTATTTTTTTTTTCATCGTCATACCCTATTAACTATACCATTGCACTAAGTGAATTCAGAGTATATCGAGTTTATGTAGGCAGGACAAGAATTTAAATTAACGTCACCGTCATACGATTACCGACACTACACTCATTTACAAAATTGAAATTAGTATTGCTAAACAAAATGTGAGTAAGTACTTAACATTTGCTCTCAGTGGAGAAATGTTAAATGAGAAACACATGTTCCAAGCTTGTATAATCAATGGTTGTAAAAACATGTAATAAAATTAATAGAAAGTCTATTTTTAGTGAGAATGAAAAACCCTCTCGTACATGCTATTGGCTTCCCAGGCAACATTATGTAGTACCAGTAAGCCCTATCCCTAGAAGAGGTGAAAATTCACACATGGACTTGCTAGATTAAGTAATAGATTCGGTAAGGAGCTCGCCTCTAAACGAACTCGAGGATCATCAGCTCAAATTATTACTGGACACTTCATTGACTATCAAGGGGGAGATCGATTGATGTACGAGTACATACTGGCCGACCTTAACCTCTATTCTCCTCTCTTAGTTTAAGTTTAGAATTTTTGTTTTTTTTACAAACTGTATTACTAGTTATCAAAAGTTAAACTTGATGTATCAGCAATTTAATTAAAAACGTTATAACAGTCACAAATTAGATTTTATTTATGGTTAAGCTACAGTTGTTTCAGAACTAATGTTTTATTACTACGTCTTAACGGCTCTTTAAAGTCTTGGGACCTGTATACACGACATATTTTTAACGTGCCGACGGCATAATTAAATCCAATGATGCGCCGTAAACGAGCATTACGCATGTAGCATTTAATTCAAAAGTCTCTGAGTTTTCACTAGACTTCTCAACAACAGCAAAATGGAGTTGATTGGTAGTAAAATCGCGTGCCTTATTTCTAATTTTAATTCTATCTAAATAAGACATTCTTTTTAGTAAAAGAAGATTGCACGGAAAACGTTAAAACGCGTGTCGTGTCGGCGCGTTAAAAATAAGTAGTTTACAATGACCCTTAAATTGAACCTTAACAGCTATTTTATAATCAAATAAAAGTATTGAGAGTACTTATTTGAGCAAGTTATTAGCAGCCATAATTATTAAAGTGATCCTTCTACTCGCAACATGGTGGGGGTACTCAATAAGGAATTTTGACAGATGTTTGCGTACTTCGCCGACGACCAGTGGAAGATGTGCACGAGTGTCCGGATTTGCTGTATTTAAATGTATTATAGCCTCTTCCAGATATCTGAGGAAAAACGTGTATTTTAGTGCATAAGTATGTATAAAAATTAGAAGTTTTTACAATGAAATATTGCTTTTGAGCTTTATTCTACTGTGAATATGACTTTTTATTATGTTCAAACTACTTGTCATCATTTCATTGGAGCTAATAATGAAATAGAATCGAACTGACAGACTTAAACTGTACAGTAATGAGTCTCAAGTTGATTTAGTGCAGAGAGCACAAGTGTATAGATTTTTTCAGTTTACAATATTAATTAAACGGACACAAAGAAAAGCCAGACTCATAACAA
The DNA here is from genome assembly GCA_949316085.1 of Hypercompe scribonia. Classification (NCBI taxonomy): domain Eukaryota; kingdom Metazoa; phylum Arthropoda; class Insecta; order Lepidoptera; family Erebidae; genus Hypercompe; species Hypercompe scribonia. The sequence continues at coordinate 2,186,743 of OX438976.1, read as the reverse complement.
CAATTTGGGGATCACGATAGAGTAAAAAACCTAAATAGGGGTTCCCTATTTAGGTTTTTTACTCTATCGTTATACTTCAAATGTGTAAATGATGTAATAGAGTTTGAAATGTTACTAAACTTGGGACTCCTCCCACCTCTTGATGCACAATTTCAGTCTTCGTCAATGAATAGGATTTAACTTGATTTTAATTCCTTTTACCATCATTGAAAACGATATAAAAATATATCAAATAGGTAATTCATCATCATCACATCAACAGCCTTATATTGTCCATTAGAGAACATAGACCACTCCTCAGAAAGGAGGTTTTAATCTTTTTTAAAACATACCAACTCGTTGTTTAAATCTATCTCTTCTACCGGAGATGGCAAAAACTATTTATTCAACAAACTAAAGCTATGATTTACAACCCATGTAGGAGTCGAACAAATTAGATTGGTTCTGTTGATAGTGAAAATGAAAATGTATGGAAATAGAAAAACAGTTGTGTTTAAAAGTGCCGATTTTCATCGTGACGAGCGTTTTCCTTTTTTTTTATTAAAGCCTACCAAAGTGACGCTACTCCGTTACTTATGGAATTATATATATATATTGTGAGTACATTTACTTATGGAACATAATGTACAGATTTTATGATCTAGTTGTGAACTGACCTGCATTTCAGTTGCGTCTCATGCAGCATATCAGTCGTCAACTGCTGTATCAAAGAGAGCAGTACATACTGCTCGAGTTTGCAAGGCACGGCGAACACCTGGTCGGGGTCAGCGGCCCTGCAGGCGGCCATCACCAAAGACAAGTCACCGGCCGACAAAGCGCGCTCGAACGAGCCATTTATATCTCCAGCTTGAATTTGGTTGTTTATTAGAGCTGTCTGCATCTGGTGTAAAATTAGGCAAAACTTGGAAGTAGTAGAACCGATATCTTAGATTTGCCGCATGTGCCTAAGGTGAAGTACGAGGTCCTTTACCGAATTATCATCGAGAGTCTGGAAAAATTCACTGTTGGACACATACTTCTCTTTAGAAAGGAGGTTATGCCTAATATATCACGTTGATATAGGGTTTGTTACCAGTTTTTCTTCTCTTTGCAGTGCTGCTCTCCTGAGTTGTTCTCTTCCTTAGTCGGCTCTTGCGACACCTACGGGATGAATAGGAAAGGAGACACACCGTATTATTCATCCGATGATGGCTTACTACGGTGTTATAGTAAACCAAGCTGAAGTGCAGAGTTTTGGGAACATTACTCACCAGTTGATCAATGGGAGACACCTCAGGGTCGGCAGGCTGTGGCGTGCTTGCAGGAATGTAGTCAATCAGTGGGACCATTTCTTGTTCTGGCAGAGGTTCAGTATGGATTTGAGTTGAGAATATGTCCAAGACCTTCTGACGCCAGTCTTTGAGCTCATCTTGGAGAAGTCTTGGAAATGTAATAATAATCATGTAGTATAAATATTGATTCCCTTTGCGATTGGAGATAGATATAATGAAACATGACTAGATTAGTAAAAATGTATGATTTAAACCTACACGAATGACTAGAGTATTTTTTTAAGAGTTTCTTAGTACAGTAATGTTAATATTTCAAGTTATTTTTTTTAGAACATGAAGACCCGTTTCTCTACGTATTTATATTGCTACGTGTTAGGGTTTATTTATTTAAGTAAAAATAAGCTTTGTGACCTTAAGATACTTATTTACGATCACACTTAAAACTCTTAAATGATGCTAAATAGCTGTCCTTATTATCGAGGTCGCTGGGTTCACTTTGATTACTTCGATATAATATCATCCTGTAAATCAAACTGAACGCGGTGACGAAACACTTGCAACTTATATTATTCGCCACAGTAGTATATATGCATTCTAGCATTCTGTATTCAATAACCGAACATTCCCACTTTATCATTGCCGAGAAACGTTCCAATAAGTTCCGAATGGAATCAAGTTAATTGTGTGGCAAGCCATATTCTACCTTATGCAGAAAAAAGTTAAGCTTATTGTTCTGTACCACAATGTACTATTACTAGAACTTATTCTAGAATCGTAAATCCGCACCAACTGTCTGTTTCCGTTACGATATTTCGTAACAATGTTTGGTACATCATCATCAGGAACAGCCTTTAACAGTCCACTGCTGGACATAAGCCTCTCTCTAGCAAGAAGGTTTTGGCCTACTATATCACGCTGGTCAGACGGGTTGGAATACGGTTTGTTTCAAGTTTTCCTTTCCTTTGTAGTGATACTTTCTTAAATAGTTTGTTCCCTTAGTTACCTCTTACGACACCCACGGGATGAATAGGGATGGTAACACTACATATTCTTAATCTGTCACCACATGGATAACATGATACATGAGACATACGGTTAAAGAACCTTTATTTCTCAAAGGAATACAAATAACTTACATGATACATGGTACATTAAAAAATATATATTTTGTACTTACTCTTCAATAGTACACTGTAATGTACAAGCGATATTCTTGTCAGGGTCGGAGGCAGCCTCCAGCAGGCACTGGTGACGCTCTAGGGCACGGCGGAGAGCCCCCGACGTTTTGTGCACAGAATTGAACAGGGACGACGATTTGTCTTCCACTATGACCATGGAACATGAGATATATCAGTGTCAGTAACAAATAAAAAGGTTCTATTAATTATGTTGTAATATATTTCTGAAAAACTAGGTAAAAGTCAGACTCAAAGTCAAATTCGTTTATTCATTTAGGTCACAAAAGACACTTATGAACGTCATAAAAAAAAACAATAAAAGATGAAAGATGAACAATCTGTCGATTAAAATTACAGCTAGCTGGGTTCGCAGATTGTTCATGGTAGAGTGGTGAGAAAAGAACCCAGGAAAGAAACTCACCAGCACTCTTTTAACTCAAAATCTTTTAAATATTAAAACAGGAGTTATATTCACAATCATAGGTCTTAAAAAAAGAGCAATTCATTTCCAAACATCTAAATCTGTGACATAGTCTGAAACTGAGTAATAAGCCTTTTTGGACAACCTCAGCTTAACAAATTTCTTAAATTTACTAATAGATAATAATACTATGTTGTTTGGTAATTTGTTATAAAATTGTATACATTGACCCACAAACGAATTCGATATTTTATGGAGCCTAGTAGTGTGCAAGGCAAGTTTATTTTTATTTCTTAAATTAAATTGATGGAGATCACTATTTTTCTTAAATTTACACAGATTTTTATGAACATACAAAAGATTCTCTTAAATGTATTGTGAGTGTAGTGTGAGAATGTTAATTTCTTTGAATGTGTTTCTTAGTGACTCACGAGGGCCCATCTTATAGATAGCCCTAATAGCTCGTTTCTGGAGCACAAAGATTGAATCAATATCAGAGGCACTGCCCCAAAGCAATAAACCATAGGACATAATGCTGTGAAAGTAACTGAAATAAACTAATCGCGCAGTATCAACATCCGTCAATTGACGAATCTTCCTCACAGCATAAGCTGCAGAACTAAGTCTACCAGATAACGTTTCTATATGTGGGCTCCATTGTAACCGTGAATCTAAAGTTATACCTAGGAAGACAGCCTTGTCTGTCAATTCCAGTTCCTCCTTGTTCATCAAAACACTAGTTTTTACTTGTTTAACATTCCTAGTATAAAATTTAACACATTTGGTTTTACTCCTGTTTAATAACAAGTTATTAGCGCAAAACCAAAATACCATTTTAGAGAGAGCATTGTTTACATCGTCAATTACCGATTGCTGTCTGTTAACTTTAAATACTAAGGATGTGTCATCTGCAAACAACACTATCTCATGGTTATCCCTCACAAGATGAGGCAAGTCGTTGATGTACACAAGGAACAGAAATGGACCCAGAATAGACCCCTGGGGCACCCCCACCGCCACAGCCGGTAAGGTCTTGCCATTCAAAATACGTTAATTTACTTTATTCTTAAATCTTCCCCATAACGCGCAAGTCTAACAGTTTTACGTGCTCTCCGAGGCACAGGGGCTGAGATTCCAATTTCCAAACTCCGGGTTGTTATCAAACATTTCTATAATCAGCAAAACTCAACAACATTTATTGGCACGACCAATAAATCGAACTCATGACCTCTTATCGGCAATCGCATACACTAACTACTAGACCAACGTGGTAATTAACGTTTATAAGTAACCACTTACTAATAATGCATTATTACAAAGAGAAGGAAAACTTGAAACAAACCCTTTTTTTTAACGTGTGGAAACCCCCTCGGGCCGTCACCCTACCGGGTTTGCGGCGGGGTGGTGTGTCGGAATCGGAACGACTAAAACCATACGGTGTGCCCCACTCTGCGCCTGACATAGGAGGGATCCGGGAACAGCTGCTATTACGACTTCCAGATTCCTCCTAAAAAGTCGAGAACAATTAAACTTGAAACAAACCCTATTCCAACTCGTCTGGCCACCGTGATGTAGTCGGCCAAAACCTCCTTGCTAAGGAGAAGCTAATGTCCAGCAGTGGGCTGTAAAAGATGTTGATGATACTAATAATGCTACTGTAAGGCGCACATATGGAAAAGACCTATTTATTTTTGTTACATAAACGTACAAACTTACTATTGTGTCAGTAACGCGCCATAATTTTTTTTAATATCTTCTTATCATTTGGTAAATAATTAAGTGCGTGTGAGCTTTTGGTTTGTGCTGTACTGGATATGTATTGTTTTGTAATTTAGCCTAATTAATATATAGCCACATTTAAACAGCTAAATATATGTATGTACGTAATATCTAGTCATTTAAATAATCCTTAATTGAGTCGTTTTTATTTCTATTTGTTTAATAAGTTTTCGGAAAGGTTTCTTTCTCGTATGGTGTTTACCACGTATAACAAAAAGGTTGTTATTGTTTCACATAAACTGAGCACTTCTTCGTCTTCTGAGCATTTGAGTAACTTTAGTAGTACTTCTTTGGTAGATATCGGAGCTTCTATTATTATTGGTGTTCTACATTGCAGTACCATTACAGTGAGCCATATTCTCTTTCTTACCTAAAGTTTAAGGTGGATTGAACGAAAGAAATACCCAGATTCAGGCATTTTAGACGTGTCTGATATAAAGATCTGTAGATTTGAAGTATGTGTTGGACAAATTTTGCCGTAACTGTTTCTGTAATTGCTCTAGTCTTTTTATTTTACCAGTCGTCCATTGTACTTACGAAAAAAAATGTTTGTGTTTCTATACAAGATAAAAATCTTTCTAAAAATTTTTTACTTCGCGTTATCCTATGTTTCTAGAGAAAACGACACTAATAACAGAAAAAAAAGTATTTAATGCATTGAAAGAATGTTTTATTATAACGCATTATCTAGCTAAATAAATTTTATTTAAATATTACAAAAAATAACTTGTATATAAGTAAAATAAAATGTTGACTAGCTAATTTCATGGTGTCGGTTTTTTCGTGGCGGTGTACGCGCGCTTCCTATAAATTTACTCTCTTCATTGGAAAAGAGTATTTAAAAAATTCATAAATACAATAATTAAAATTTTTAAGTGCTACTAACTAGTATTATTTCGCGATATTCTGTTTGCATTTTACGACTTTAGCTGAGCTATAATAAAACGGAAACGTAATAAATAAAGCCAATGGTTTTGCAAAAGTGGCATAATGTAAAATGAATTTGATTCAATCAATCAATCATCAATCATCAACAGCCTTTTACAGTCCACTGCTGGACATAGGCCTCTCCTTAGCAAGGAGGTTTTGAGCTACTATACCACGCTGGCCGGACGGGTTGAAATAGGGTTTGTTTCAAGTTTTTCTTCTCTTTGCAATGATGTTGTCTTGCATATTTGGTTCCCTTAGTCGCCTTTTACGACACCCACGGGATAAATAGGGGTGGTAACACTATGTATTCTTAAGCCGTCGCCACACGGACTTAATATGATTATGTAAAAGAAATTACCTGTTGCAAAGAAATTTTTAGATATTATGTGCGAAATATATTAGGAACCATATACATAAAATTTGGCAGAAGCATTCTAACTTTGAAACTTTCACATTTAATTATTACATTAAAATAATGTACGAACAGAAAGTGGAGTAAATACTCAGTAAAGACATTTACCGTATATTGATGATTCTTTAGTAGTTTTTCACTGAGTAAGTGAGCCCCAATCCCCTTAACTAATTTCGTCGAGGGCGACATTCAGAGGCATGCAACGTACTTGTGTTTCTTGCTTCAGTAGTAAATGTAAACCAAGTGGTGGGTCTTTCATGACCGTAATCATTTATTTGCCAGAATGAAAGAGGGTACAGAGCATGATCTTACATTACAACATAGACCATTTACATCCTACCAGTATTTATGGTATGCAAATATTCATTATTGTATATTTATAAACAATATTAAAATTCTGCGTACATTGCATGCAATGTCAAAAATAGTAACGATGTCAACAAATGAATTCGAAATAGATAAAAAATATCTAACTAACACTGCAATAATAATACTTACTATGTCTATGGTTATTGTCCATGTCATTTCGATAAAAATTTGGTACAATAAAACCAATATTCTATAATATGACTTTATCTCCTCGCGATATGATATAAATTCATTTAGCTCATAAAACATTTCTCTATCAACCATAATGTCAAGTTTTTTCTTAATTTAATAAGAGGTAGCTCTTTCAAGGTGTTTGGTAATTGATTGTAGACCTTTATAGCGTTTATATAAGAGTTTATTTTGTACATTTGGAGGCGTATTATTTTTTTTCTAGGTAATTTTTTTTTGAGGTTGTTTCGTTTGTTCCACGACCACAATATTTTAATAATGAGATGAATATGTTTAGCTCACGTTCAAGAAAAGCCTGCTCAATGATCTTGTGTATGTGCGAAACGAGACGTCGATGTGAGCGATCCAGGATGGGCAAGTACAGTGTTGACAAATCACGGCTGAGGCACCCACCAATCATGCCGCGGACTGAGTCTGCGGTTGCTCGCACCATTTTGTCTTTCAGCTCCTGGGAATTTAGAAACTGCAGTACAAAAATTCATAAGGTCGTTTTAGGTTCAGTGGGTTATTTCCATCAAGCAGTGCAGAGTGGGGATATGTCGAGAGAGAAGCCAAGTTTCAAAATATATAACGTATTATATGTAGTTTTGCGATTGTTATTTTTTTTTCAACTTTTTTGTTTCTTTTTTGATTTGTGCGCCACGAACTATCCAAATTTGTAAATGCTTGATATTTGTACAAAGGTGGTCTGTAAGAGATTGACGCGAGCGATAAGACCGCCGATGGTTACGTTTACATAATTTGTAACTCATTTTTCTTTTGTTCCTATTCATATGTGACAATGTTCAATCATCAATTATTATCAACAGCCTTTTACAGTCCACTGCTGGACATAGGCCTCTCCTTAGCAAGGAAGTTTTGGCCTACTATACCACGCTGGGCAGACGGGTTGGACTAGGGTTTGTTTCAAGTTTTCCTTATCTTTGTAATGATTTTGTCTTGCCTATTTGGTTCCCTAAGTCGCCTTTTACGACACCCACATGAATGTGACAATGAACATCAAATAAATAATTAGCGAAATATTTACTTTTCAAAATTTTGTATTTACACCGTTGTTACATTTCTAATACCGAACGTACCCAGTCTTTCATTACTTAACTGAAATCGGAATATTCATACCTCGCTTTGCAAGAAACTAATCAGGTTCTCCTTGATCTCATTGTCCAGAGATGTTGCTTTACGTGTTTCGATAGCGTTGACAAAACCCTTAGCGCGGATACTCATTACATCACTATCGCCTTCGATTATCGATTCTTCTGGAAAACCGAAGTCTTTGGCCCTGTATTTTGAGACAAGAACTGTTTAATACATGGGTACTTAGAAATTTGAAATGATAGTAGTTCTAATGTTTAAATTTCTATACCTGGATATAGTAACAAATTCATAAAGGGGAAAATGGTTTGCTCTGTGTCAAATAAATACAAGATCTAGGTATCATTTCAAATGGGTCATTTATCTTACCGCCTTAATTGCGTGTTTGGTTTGACGTAAGGGAAACCAAAGACAGGACAAAGTCTCGAATAACATAAATATAGCTAATTCTTTTTGGTGACCACAATTCTTGAATTCTATTCATGCTTTCTATCAGGCAGAGTAGAGTCACTTTGGCAGGCTCTTAATATATACATATATAAAAAAAGGAAAAAAACACCTAACATTTCATCTTGGCTCAAAATAATTAAAGTACAGACACCTTTAGACCACGCGCACTTGATAATGAAACCGAATAGTGCACGCTTTCCAACTTCCTGTTGCTCACTTCCGTCCTTTTACACGAAACCACTCACTCACATGCATAAGTCACATGAAAACATTTAGAAATATGTTACACAACAATACAGTTTTCAATTTTCTTAATCTTACTTCTTACAAAATCACATTATCTTAAGTGATATTATTGGTCAATACTAACCTTTGAGATAAAACTTTCTTCAGCACAATAGCATTGTGAACGTTTTCACTCTTCCGAATAATCATCTTTGAACTGCGGATTTCGTCTTTCATAGCGTTTAGTACACTACACTGGTCTAGGAACATATCTGTAATACATCGTTGACCAGTTAAAAGAATTCAGGTACATATTTTCTAATTATTGCGTAGATTCCTGAATTGAACAGTAGTTTGATACGATAACAAAAGAACCCGCGTGCCTTACAATGGTCGTCTGACAACCAAATCTAGCACTGTTTGCACCCATTGGTTGACGCTGTTACACTTCCGTCCCATTTGAAGGTATCACTCAAAACTTACAGGAAAGAAAGAGTTTCAATAGTGTTACCGCAGTGTTGCAATTATGGTATACATTAAATGGTTCTTGTTGCTTAAACTTGATAACAAAATGATTATACCGACCTTTCTATCAGTAAAATAGAACCCTCTAATATTTACTTAAATATTATTTAATGACGTGTGTTATTAGTATATTTATGTCAATAAACACTTTAACTTTTCAACGGTAGAAGCCCTTAAAACCAGTAGTTAAAATAAAAGTTTCTATTTTAATTTACACACGACATTCGATTTAAATGACCAGTTATTTATCAGCCCTACATGGAGTCACCAGCCCTATTTATGTAGCGGGTATCATAAGAACCGACTAAGGCATTAAACTACGCAAGACAACAGCATTTTAAATCGAATTAAAACCTAAAATAATTCCTATACCCACCCATACAGTATCATCATCATCATCAACAGCCTTTTACAGTCCACTACTGGACATAGGCCTCTCCTTAGTAAGGTTTTAGCCTACTATACCACGCTGGCCAACGGGTTGAAATAGGGTTTGTTTCAAGTTTTCCTTCTCTTTGTAATGATGTTGTCTTGCATATTTTGTTCCCTTAGTCACCTTTTATGACACCCACGGGATGACTAGGGGTGGTAACACTATGTATTCTTAATCCGTTACCACACGGACAGTATAATACACTACAGTATAGTAGGCCAAAACTTCGTTTCTCAGGAGTAGCCTATGTCCAGTGTTCGATTACTAAATGCTGTTGATAAAATAACGACCTCCAGTTATAAGGAAAAGGTAATACAATCACAGTTTTACTTACCGCTTAGCTGATCAATCTTCTGTTCCACAACAGCGAACATATCGGCATCGGACATCCGATTACAAATGCCACTGTCGACAGGCTTGCATTCATCTGAGTCGGAATGCATATAGAACTCTACAGAGGAATCACTATAAGTGCGGTGAAGACACGACTTCTTGAAGAACAGCATATCTAAGGCATTGTCTTCACTTTGCAAAGAACATAGAGAATGTGACCGCGGTCGTACAGCTTTGCCGACACAATCTTGTTTTATAAAATCCATTGCTGGCGTTTTTTCTCGAAATTTATATTAACTTGTGTTGGATATGACTAAACAGTTTTATTAATGCGGGTAGAAGGCATATTCTGGTATAATTCCATTCTTGGGGGCAAAATGTTTGCTTCCTACCCTACTTTTCTAAATTACATGAGTAGATATCGAGCTAGGTTTATAATGCTGTGCCGGGGGCATATTGATTTTATGATACCAACACAATTATTATATTTTTAGATACACATTATTAAAGGTCCTGTAGTATTTTTTTTATTTTCTTTATATAAATAATTATTAACATATTAATATTTCCGATATCACACAGAACCCGGCAATAAAGTAAAGTTACACTATGGTAAGTTAGATTCCTTTAGAAGGACTAAATTGTGGAGACACGTGGAGGGGTAATTTTATCCGTCCACCGAAGCCGCTGCTGCAAAAGTACAGATCACCTCCTAATAGATTTCGCATACAGGCCACAAACGTGCGCCACACATAGTTACTTTAACAGGCTTATAAAGTTACGCTAAAAATCACGACATCAGTATCGTTCAAGTTTGTGACCCGTAGACACACCGAAGTATTTGCAATTTAAAAACAGTTTTGTTTTAAAAAAATGTATTGTAAATGGGTTACTGTGCAGTAAAATGGTGTGGCAAGTCATCTAAAACATCTAATTACCAAAAAGATGGCATAACTTTTCATCGGTAAGTATATTATATTTTTATTGCGTTAACGTCCTTCAAATATACCGGAGTTCAACTTATACTGGTGACCAAATAGTACAAACCAATGATATTTAACCAGTCGTTGATGTCTTTTTGAAAGGTCCCTTTCACTCACCACGTAAATTACAATAGTTGTCTTTGTCTAATACTGCACACGTATTGATATTGTTGTGATTCAGAAGTCAATTTGTTTGGTTATCGTTTGCTTTTTTTTGTTGAAGCAAAGATGTTTTCTAAAGGAAGTGATGTTTAATAGTGATATAATTATGTTAATAGTTTTTTAAATGCCCTAAAAGAAAAAAATGTGGATCGACGCAACTCGTCGACGGAATGAATGGTTTCCCATTAAAAGTACTGTGATATGCTCAATACATTTCACAGAAGATAATTTTCATGCTATGAAAAACCGAAGAAGCCTGTTTAATTCCGCTATACCTACTCTATACTTGCCAGTTTTGGTAAGGACTTTTACTTTTTTGAAGACTTACCAATAAAGGTTATATTAAACAACAATAATAACATTAAGGGATTGAATGAAACATGATATTCTAAAATTTATGCAAATGTGCCAAAACTATTTTAAAGAAAGTAAAATGTGCGTACCTAATATTATTATTATTTTTATTTAAATTTTAATATTTCAAATAAATATTTAATAAACATTGATCTTTTCATTTATTAGAAATAATAAAAAAAAATATCCAGACTATCTAACCAAATTTATCGATCAACGTTCTTACCCTGTCCATCACTATGGTTCGGTGCATTCTGTGTTTGACCTTGAAATACCCAATTACAGTGCATTAGATACGTCCCGCGCGTCCCGTACATACCCCGGAATTTGGTGAAATCGAATCGTAACAAATTTTCAATAATACCGTATTTATTAGGAGGTAATCTGTGTGCAAAAGATGTAAATATGCCGAGGACCACTGACAGTGGTACGATTGCAAAATCTGTTGGAGCAACCAAAACCACCACAACCTATTATACCGATATATCGACATATCGACTAATGGATGTTCAGGTAAGGTGGTCAAAATATAACAGATCAAGAAAGGAGCCGGGCAACGCAGACGTGACTTCAAAACCACTTCCACGTTACAAAAGACCGTAACTGTTGGTGTTCAGGTCATAAATAATGGAGAGGCCGGATCCTCTCTCCACGATATGAACCACTGTACCATAGCGTGGGGCATGCCACCCACGGGTTTTTCCGGGGATGTGATGGACTCGTCACGACCTCAATTGGTAGGTTATCAAACTTTCTGCATTGATCTTCCTAAAACTCACCAATGTGTCAAAGGTGGTAATATTCGAAGCTGAATTGTCACTGTGCAACTGTTTGAAGCATATCTTCACTCTTGTGAACGATTTAAGAAAAAAAAGATAATTCCGTCACTGGTAACCCCTATGCCCGAAGTGCATGTATCTTGACTAAGACAGGATTCAAGACCTGTGTTCCGTGGACAACTGGGGAACTTTTATAACAAACTAAAACATCATTAACAAACAAACGATAAAAACAACCAAGTCGATACACAATAAATAACACCCTATTTGGTGGAACCACGCTCTGCTTCCAGCAAATGTGTGGTGTTTGGTTTATGTTACTTTCTTAGCTGTTTAGTCTTGTGAATTACCGAAACTCCGACTTCACTCGAACAGGTCAAAACGTCTTGGTATAAGAAACCGTAAAACGTACTAACGGCTGTAAAACAGTATCAATCACGACACACGAATAAGTTTTAGATTATAGCGAAGACCAAGTTTAAAAACACGTGCTAGTCCGGTCAATTTAAACATTCGAAGGTACATGAATTCCCATCAAGCTGAAAATGAGTAAGGTTGTTAAAAATATGATTAAAAATAAAATTTGAAGTTCCCTATCTTTCCCCTGTATGGAAAAATATTATGCAAGGTCAAAGGTCAAAAAATTTAGTTTTTCGCGATTTTCAGCGAAACGGTAAGTTTTATCGTAAAAATATCTCAGACAAAAATTGTAGATCATAAAATAATCTACAAAAAATGTATCAATACTTTTTTCCTACGAGCCACCGTTTTTGAGGAACAATAAAAAACAAAACAAAATAAACAAAAAGCTGATTCACTAACACATGATCTAGTACGAGGAGGACTTTCTGTGGATGTACTGGCTTTTTATTCTTCGCGTTGTCTTTTATTAGCTGCAGCAATAGAAAACTTTCGCGTATATTTTTTATGGCAACTTCCATGTATTACCACCGATTTTTGATTTTTGAGAAATTCCGAAAATTCATCTGCTCTTTCGATACTTGCATTAATTAATGACTCCCTACCACGTTCAACAGTAACAATTTTACTTTCACTTAAAAGTTTAGCACAAATAAAGCAATATTCAGACATTTTTGTTATAAAAGCCAAAATAGCACAATATATGTTAGTATAACCGCGTGATTTCACTACAGTGTCGCTCAAGCCTACGGTATTTCATTTATTATAGCAGATATAAGACCCTAACCACCCACACAACAGAACAAGAGACAGATGTCTCGAAGTTACACTGGCGTATGAAGGGACTGGGTTTCATTTGACCTGATATTCTTATAGTTATAACTTATGTATATTTTATATTTTAAGTATATATTGCAATCACCGATAGAAAAATATTTCGACATACATAACAACTCTAGATAAGAGATGTATATACGTGGCGCACTCATGCATTTTAACGATAACAACTTGAACAACTTTTTAAATACGTTATATCTCAAAAACGGTGACTCGTAGGAAAAAAGTATTGATACATTTTTTGTAGATTATTTTATGATCTACAATTTTTGTCTAAGATATTTTATGATAAAACTTACCGTTTCGCTGAAAATCGCGAAAAACTCATTTTTTTGACCTTTGACCTTGAATATTTTTTTTTTCCATACAGGGGAAAGATGGAGAACTTTCAAATTTTATTTATAATCATATTTTTAACAACCTTACTAATTTTCAGCTTGATGGGAATTCATGTAGCTTCGAATGTTTAAATTGACCGGACTATAACGGCTGTAACAACACTATCAATCACGAGACACGAATAAGTTTTAGGTTATAGCGAAGATCAAGTTTAAAACACGTGTGTTGACGAGCAAGTATAATACTGTCGTTTCATTTAAATCGGTTTAGTATTTTTAATTGAAAGAGCTACAAACATCTGTACTTCCATTGTCACAAACTTTCGCTTTTATAGTATTAATAGCATGAGATTGACGAAAAGTAAATTCATTTTCTCGTAATTATCTACGCAATCTACTATAAATGAAATGGTCAATTAGCTTGCCTGATAGTCAGCCACTATCTCAGCTATACGTTCAGATGTACCTGAACCTAGAAGGTGTTGAGATGCTTCTGCTTAACTCAGCATACTTTGACACTCTAGTTCCTTCCACTAATATAAAGTTTCAAATAGTTAATTTTGACAGCACTACAGTAAATTAGTAGGTCGAAGCGATGATAAATAAAACGATTTTTCATTATTAATAAATTTATTTCTTATAGCAACATTTTGAATAAGTTTTATGTCAATCGTACGTCAAGATTGAACACAATATAAATTTAGAAAAATACTTAATAAAAAGGGCTCCTCACATAATAAATATATATTTTTTTAAAAACAGAACGGTGTTCAACGTCTGTAAAGTTGCCATATAACAAGGCTTAATTTTTTTTAAATTTTTTCATCATCATCATCATCATCAGCCGGAAGACGTCCACTGCTGAACATAGGCCTATATTTTAAATTTTTATTATCATTATATTTACATATATATGAAATGGCATTGCTCCAAATGTCATATTTTTGAGGTAATATTCATATAAAAATCGAAACTTATATCTACGGTTACCAGCATACTTAACATTAAAAAAATAATTTTTGATCGTAATATCAAACGGTATAGATAAATAATTTGGCATAAGCGGGGTACGGCGTCACAACTCGTTATGACGCAACTCGTTATGACACAACTCGTTATGACGTTTAATGGATGGCAGCTGCTACAGCAGCAAAGTGTAACATGACATATGTCATCCGACATTTATAATGGAACGGATTTTGAAAATCAGAATTTATAGACGCGTTCACTGTAACGTTCACATTTGTAAACGAGTTCTGTGCCTATCTTTGTGTGTGATGTTTCAATGTACACGTAACATAATTCGGTTTAGATTATGTGTGTGCAATTGTAACAATACATATAGGGATAGGCATCGAACAGGCGTGTTAACGCGAACATCACGGTGGAACTGCATTTATGACTCGTATAATGTATATATGAGTAATATTATTACTTAAACAGAGAGCTTAGTTAGAGTTTTTGTGCAGATGCAAAATAAACTCACGCTAGGCCCTGTGACTAACATACAAGGGTTTTGTTACTCATAATTTTGATTTACATTACAGGGTTATAAATTTGAGTTTTTAAGGCCACTTTACACCAAATTCGAGGTTCTAGACATTTTGAATGAGATCATTATCATTCCAAGAGTGCACGGTTTCATAACTCAGAATAAAACTGTTCATTACTGTTACTATTAATCACTATTACTATTAATCAAAATAAACGACCATGTCCTCTTGAAATATACCAATAATTACTTATAATTAATTTTCACTTATAGAACCTACTCTGACATTAGTTGCACTGAGTGTCATGGGTTCAGAATATAAAAAAAAAAAAAAAAAAAAAAAAATTCAAAGAATGACAATATGGTGAGGAGCCCTTTCAAACAGAGGTTCGAACTATAAAAACATAGTGTTAACAAAATTTAAAAGTATGAAACATAAATTGACTTTAGGTACTGCTGACAATTATGTGAGAAAATATTTTTTTTCAAAACAATCCAAACACTACTAAATAAAAAAAAGTAATCAATAATTAACTTTTAAATAGTAATTTAAGCTTCTTTGCTTTTTGTACTACCTAAGTTTCACCGTAGATTACTCCCTAAAGGGGGTTACCCATGGCTTTCACTTACTATAATTAATATATATATATTTATTGAACCATCAAATCCTACTATTTCTGTTTTTGAAATATTTAACACATTAATCTTTTTTTTGTAGCCAATAAAATAATTGCAAAATATTTTTTAAATGTATTAGCAAGAAACAACACCCAAATCAAATCATACAATTGAATATCAACTTTATGCCTAACAGCTTAAGGTTGGATTTTAGTTGAATCAAAAGTAGAGTACAATCTAACCTGAATGCTTACCGAAGATAATGAAAATTGATACTATTTCAGTATGGAACTATGGAATGGATTAAGTTGTTGTTAAATGAAGTATCTATTAGATTTGTATGCAACTTTAAAAAGAGATAAATTCAGAAAATTAAATAAAAATTCCAGTCACCTTGATGGTCACTGGTACCAGTGAGTCTGACAACAGTGAAGTTGCAGTGCAAACGGTGTTCATCAGTTAACAGTAAAGTTGCCACAGTCACTGGAACTATCACATTCAGCTAAACTAATATAACCATTTTGTATTGTCTAATTAGAAGGGTTATATATCAAAACATGCTCTATTCCGGTGACACAAAGTTCAAGTTCTATTACAGCTTATTTTCGAAGTTTCATACAAATCTAATGTTACAAATAATGTTTCAATTTCCCTTTATAGTCCTAACGTCTAATTAACTAATATATCTATATATTACTAAGGTGTTTTACATATGTACACAACATAACTAACTAACAGGCATAATGGCCGTTCGGTGACCTGCAGTCTTTATCGCACATTAGCAATTTTTATAGCGTTATTTCGCTGTATTGAAGAGATAAGAGATTTTCACAGACACGTACACTTTTTGTTAATCATATTTCATATATTCTAGTGCGAGTAAATCGACCCGATGGTTGATATTGATTGAGTTGCGCACCGCCTTAATCTGTAGTTGGTTTGTATACGGTTCAAAAATTCAAAAAGATTTGCGTCGACGGAGTTTAAATTTTGACACGATATGCAACAATTGGATAGATGACTGTATCGTAAATAAATACCAATGTCCACTTCATTAAAACTAATATCGCGAAACATCTCGGAAAATACAATTAACATAACTTTTTATTATTATTACGAATTTTAATCAAATATACAGTGAAATATATTGTTCAATTGAGTAGTCTAAAACAGTGACGTCACAATTAGGTATTTAGTACATTTTTCATACAAAATTGTCGTTGTGACAGATGATAAAAAGTAACTAATTTGACTAATGTGTCATCTAGCTTATTGTTTATATCTCATGTTTTGTCCTTATTTCACATCAATGCGTCACACTGAAGCTGGGCGAGATAAAGTTAGTATCAAATAAACTCACACTAGACTCACAGTGAATATTTAAAATGAAAAATTCTCGAAACTACTCGATCAACTAGATATGCTTGCACCACTACGAAAAACGTATCGATGTCACATTACTGTCTGTATGTCCCTTCAACACAGCACACTATCTAATACACACAACGTCTCACAACTACACTAAATAATAATTAATTCTAGAAAGCATTTAGCAACAAACACATTTACACACAAACATTGAATATCGTCCTAAGCTCTCGTTTGAACAAGACGTGTAGCACACAAAACAAAATATCATGAATTAAATACGATCTAACCTAAATATAACAAAAATAACAAATTAATAAACCTTCTGAAAAATATTTACAAGAAATTATATTCAAGTATATAGAGACTGAATAGGGTTACCATTATCAAGAGTCAAAAGAGTTTAGACCAGCCTTTTAAAAGTACCACTCATGTACGGCATAACCTATTTGCGTAAAATTAAAAAAAAAAACCATCACAAGATTTTGGAATATGTACCTTAAGAAGAGAACAGTTAAATTTGAATTACAACATCAACAAAATTAGAAACTTGCTGATATTATATCAACGTTATGAATGGGTGTTTCAGCCGGCCTTTGAAACAATTTCTGATAGGAGGTATATTCATTTTTTATGAGGGAAAACGAGACCGGTCTCTTGATGGGAAGCCGACACCACTGGACAATGCGTGTTGTCGTCTTTCAGTGCGTCAACAGAATTTATTGATTTAACTATTTTATCCCCTAAGCAATCGGTTACCGAAATATTTATTGTAACAATGAAGTCTCCACAGTTCGTAACTCATACCGTTACATCTGCTATTTATAATCTAGACGACTCCACAGATGTGTAGAACCATTTTTTCTAAACACTTTTCAGGAGGTTCATTACTTGTGATCATCAAATTCTGCACCCAAATATAAATGAATTTTTTTTTTGTCAATTTTTTCCTTTTTTACATTCTCCGTCGTATATTGAGAATCAAGTTTGTGTAAAAATTTTTTTTACACAGATTAATTATAACTGTTAAACAGCAGTCTTCATTGTTAGATCTTTTGTAATATCAGTAGCATAGACAACCATTTGTTGTCTTTTACGACCGTTTAAAGAGATCTATCTATATATACGAGAGAAAAAAATATGTAAATAACATAAAATTATTATTTGTAAGAATTCTCATTATTTTACGTTCAAAATTGAGTAAAAAGTTTTTAATCGCCTTTCGGCTAATTATTCTAATAATTTTTTAACCTGTGGTTTTCATAATCACTCTCTACAAACTCTTTGTTTCCGTTTCAATGTCAACCTATATTTACATATAATGGCGCCGATTCTGTTATTTCAACATCTAAAGTGGCCGTAATTAAGTTTAAATGTTTCAAATTTGCTATTCGTTTATGGACTTTATTATGACAGCAGTAAGTGTGTTTATGGGATAAATCTTGTACGTAGAGTTTGTGTTGGATATTTTACTTTTTCACGATATTTGACATCATTTGAGATGAAAAAATATTTATTCAAAATTGTCTATGAAACAGAATCGACGCCATTATTAACTTTACCGTATACCTAACCATTCATAACTTGTACGTTTTACTCCCTCGGGAGATTCACACTTGTAACATATCTTTTTACAGTGTGCGCCCTCAGATTTATTTAAAATTGTAGCATTATGTATCGTTCATCTCTTTCACTCTCACAGAAAGTGTACGAGATGAGAAACTTAGTTCGTTAAAAGCAGAAGTCAGCAATGGAAACATTTTGGTCAAATCTTCAAATCGGTCAATATATAGACTACCTATATAATTATTCTCATTATATAAACTGGTCAATGAATTAGAGGACGCACTAATAATATAACGGTTCTTAGATTACATCACATATAGTTTAAACACCGCTGATGTCCACCCAGTGACGTCACGAGCATCTCTGCCTATCCCGGCCGCGAACCAATACCATATCACATACTATTGGATACATATGTACAAGAAACCTGTAGTTCTATAATCTTATAGGTTTTTATCACGCACTCGCGCGTGTATGAGCGGTTGCGCATACTAAGTGGGCGCACGAGTGCTCGCTTAAACATTACAATACAATACAATTAAAAATAATAAGAAGCATTAATGAGACTGAACTTATCTGTAAAAAGAAAATCGTACCAAAGAATATTAATTTTGATATTATGTATCTTATTTGAGAGAGATATCTTTGGTACGACGCAGGTTCAGGTAAGAGCGTGGGGGTGGGGGGGGGGAGGGGTTTAGCAGCAGGGCGCGCGACAGTGGCGGCAGCGGAAGGCGGTGGGTGGGCGGGGTCACGCTTGCCTCTTGACTAGCGCCTCGGAGGCCAGCAGCAGCATGCGCAGCTGGCGCGACAGCACGTGCGCGGGCGCAGCGGTGAGGAAGGCCATCAGCTGCTTCTGCAGCTCGCGTATCACGCCGGGCAGGTGCTCGCGCGTCACGAGGTTGCCCCTGTCCAGGTTCATGATGGCCTCCTCGAGGTAGCGGTGTTTGAGGTGCGTGTCGCGGTGCATGTCGGCGGCCAGCTGCTGCACGAGGGACAGCAGCACGTGCTGCTTGAGCTTGCAGGGCGGGCCGAACACGAGGACGGGCTCGGCCGCGCGGCACGCGGTCATCACCAGCGACAGGTCGGAAGCCGACAGCGCTTGCTGGAACGCGGCGTTCTCGTCCCCGGCCTCGATCAGCGCCTCGATCTGTGCCACCTGCATCTGTATTCGCACGCGAGCGTTACAACGACTCTATACGACGATAACTACTTACGTGCAAGCGTTACGAACGTGACACATTAAATGATGCATTTCAACGATTACATTACTGCGGTCTACTAAATACAGAAACGAAGAATAACAACCAATTTGACTATTCAAGTTGTGCGAAATAGTTCTACCGGCTTGAGTAAATAATTGATTTACATGTGTCAATTTGACTGTATGATGCTACCGTATCCAAGTAAATTCTACTATTAATCAAATGGCAAATGACTACTTTAAGTAAGAGAACAGAGATACTTGTAAAAGAAAAGGTAAGGACTCTTGAACACAATTCCTTGTAACATTGCGATGTGGTCTCTGCAAGAAAGGTCGCTTAACAAACACTGATAAAATTGACACATCTTTATTAATCTCTATGGTAGGTTTTTTTTTATGGTACAGGATTATCTGATAGTAATTTGGTCGCACGTATACGCTAGTAAGTCAAGTGTCACGCGTGTGTTGCCATTTTTTAATACATGTAAGGCTGCCGTTTGAACTGCTAACTTGTGGTCCAATTTAGTGAGCGCGCCAACGTCTGTTAGCAGTATTAATGATTCGGACCACTTGTGAGTGTGCTTACGAATTCAAGTTGAACATAACCTAACAGAACATTTTTTGACATAAACACGAGTAGAGTATGTGGTGTAGCCGATGAAGATGGTAAATCCGTAATCATAGATTCATAGATTCAAATAAATGGTGCAAAATAACGTCAATGCTAACGATCCGACCCGTCAGTACTGTAAGCACTAGGTAGTGACGTCACATGTGACGTCATAGCATCCACAACGCTAGCGGTGAGCGTGAAAAGCACGAATTGGACCGCACGTTGGTACGCTATGAGCGCTGTGAGCGTGATCGGGCCACGGCCTAAGTCGTCATAGGCATGATCACGTGTCATGTTAACAGTTGACCCAGGTGTAAATGTTAGATATACTGACTGGAGGTCACAGATAGACAATTTTTAATTTTTAGATCAAACAATTAATATGAATATCTAATAATAACGACTGTTTGTTTACAGTTTTAAGTTTTTACTTCTGTCGGCAGTCCTCATGTGTTTTTTTTTTAATCTCTCCATCAATCAGGGGGAGGGTTAGTTTGGGCTTCGATAACCTTATTCATTCGGCGAACTGATTTTTTAAAACTCTATGACTAACACCGATGTAACATCTTTATTCTTGACTAGCTTTTGCTTACGGCTCAGCCTGCGTTCAATATCTTCAATTTATAGATATTTGTCTATGGAAGTAATTAAAAAATAATTATGAAAGATGAGTTGTGGGACGGTTCTGGTAAGTAAGGGTGAGATGGGATAAGGTGGGACGAGTCGAAGTAAAGAAAAGTACCTGTCGGTCAACAGGCTGGTTCGAGTGGGGCGTAGAAGGCGAGTGGACTCGTGAGGCTGCCACCGCTACGGATCTAGCTTGTTCGCGCCACCAGGATAACTCCTTCTCCAGCACCCTGCGATAAACATCATACATAACGTAGCCGTTCCTACGTATTTAGCTTTTAGACAATAAGTTACATTCAAAGGGGTATCCCTGTGGAGTTTACTCCCTCAATCGTGCCCCGATAACATCACTGCAGAGAGGAGGAAAATTTGAAACAAACCTTATAAGAATCCATCTGGCTAAAAAGGTTTTCTTGGTAGAACAATATACATTTTGAAAACCATTCCCTCCGCTTGGACGTTGTGATTACTTCTGAGTCTGGACTCAGAACGATTCGTGGATCATAAAAAGGGGTGCCCTCGCGAGGATCGAACTCACAACACTCAGCGCAGTGAGAAGTAGTAAACTACTACACTACGTTCTGTCATTTCGGGTCAAAATCTTCAAGAGGGTTGCGGTCAGCGGTGGACGGCTACAGGCTGTCGAGGATTGGAAGATCACACAGTGCGGGTACGTACGAGTGCGCCGTCTCCCGCAGCACGTTGGCGAGGTGCTGGTGCTGCGGCTGCGAGGCGTTGAGCGCGTCGGCGTGGCGGTCCAGCGCGGCGCGCAGCGAGGCCGTGGCGGCCGCGCCGCCTCGCTCGGCCGCGGCCCGGGCGGCCGCTTCCGTGTTGGCGGCGACTGTACGAAACATACCATTAACACCCTGCGTCTGCCAACTTTAACGCTTAGGTCACCCCCGTCCCTTCACCTTAAATACCTACAAAAATCACTGGCGATTCCAAGATTACTTAGAGTGGGGCAGGAATTCGTCAACGTTTGAATCTAACATCCCGCGCAAGCATGTTACGGGAGTTCTAGGGTCCGATGCTACTAGAATTTGTTGGCTACGATCGTAACGCGTGGTTTCAATAAGATGGAACCGCTTGTCACATATCCGATGAGTCCCTACCGGTGGTCAAAGACATGTTTCCGGTAAAGCTAATTTCTAAACGAGACGACATTCAATGTGCACCCAGAAGTTCAGATTTATCCCCAGCAGATTACTTTTTATGGGATTATTTGAAGAATCGTGTCTATATCAATAAACCAAATACAATAAGTCAACTAAAAAAAAATCAGCGAAGAGATCTCGGCGATCTCGCGATCTCATTGCCGACGAGTATTCGAAAATTTCGGTGCTCGCTTAGGAGTACAAACGTCGAAACGGTGGCCATTTAGACGAAGTAGTTTTTAAAAAATAAACATAAACTAATTAGCTTTGTTGTAAATAAATATTTTTTATAATACATCAAACGGTTTTTTTTATATCATTTTTTCAAATGTTAAGTAATTCGTGGCCCACTCTATACTAATTTTATATTTTAAATTTCTTTTTACCTTCGATGAAAAAACAACAATTTAAATGTATTAAGTGTAAGTGTGATTAGTGTATAATTTAGTATCATCTTCATTAATGAAACTAAATTATTTAATGTATGTCAAAACTAATTGCCACCTATGTCATGCGCTGTCGATAAATACAAAATTTTCAACCATTCGATTTAAGAATGCAGTGTCGTGATCTGTTGTTCGGTATGAACAAAGAAACATGGCCGAAAGATATGAATTATTAATTATAGATTATAATTTAAAAAAAATAGTTTTAACAATAAGGACATATTTATTAAAATATTAGAAGTGAAAATTTTGTTTCTGCTGACTTCGTTGAATGTCATTTTTTTAAACACTAATGCTATTTTTTATGTTATAGACGAGAAACAAATAGACGCCATCTGCTGGTAAATGCCTACCGCTGTTCGTTGACACCCCCTACACAAGTATGGTGTACGAGTGCTTTTTGTGGCGTCACACATGGCAACAAAAACATATTATAGCGACATCTACTGTTAATCCTACCGCGATATAGAAAAGAAGTGAGGGGTCATGTCCATCCGATATGAAGGGAGGACCTCTGACTGGGCGAGGTGATTATGATTGACGGGACACAGTACAAAGGTTGATGTTGGGAGCTCGTTTGTTAATCGGCATGGCAATTTATAAGTCGAGATACAGTATTAGTCGTGACATCGTGGTCGAGTGTGTTCGGTGTATTTTTGTAGTTACATGTGGAAGTCGCTCCACTCGTCTTCATTAGAACCATTAATGGAGTCGTGTCTGCTTTAACTCCATTCAATATTGGAAAAATCACTAAAAATAGCACAAAGTCGATTTCCTGTGAGGTCGTTAAGGTCTATTATACAATCGACGAATACCCTCGCAGGTTTACTTACATTCTTTGGTACCGTTCTGGAAGGCCTGGTTGATCTGTCTGAAGAGCTGCGCGTGCGCCTTTTCCATGATGGGCACTACGCTCTCGAACAACGCCTGTCGGAACTGTTCTCGCACCATGTCAGAAAGGGATTTGGCGATAGACGTGCTTAAACTTTCCATTAGCATCTAAAAAATATATTTATATTATATTATGATAATTTTATTAATTTTGAGTTACTATTTTTTTTACATATATGTTTTTTGGTGATTTTTAAGTAATTTTTAGGATGGTAAGAAAAAATGATGCATCAACGCGTTCTAGTGTAAACGTCTAAAAAATTAGTTTCCATTGACGATATCGTAAAACGAAAGTAACCAGCCGGCCGTTACGCTCGCACGATTAAATCGCTGGATCGATTTTGACCAATTTCGGCAGAGAGACATTTCAATCGTCGACGAAGAACATAGACAAGCGTGGGTATAGGTACAGTAGCGCTCAAAAGTATTTTGACAACTCAATTTTATTCCATATCACAAAAAATGATAACAAAATTGTATCCAATCAAAGATTATATTTGAAGTAATGATACGTTTCACAAATTAAGACACTTAAATGTAATGTATTTATACACAAAAAGAAAACATAAAGAAAAATTATTTACGACACGGCTCAAAAGTATTTTGACAAGGAAAGTTTTTTATTTTATAAAATAAAAAAACTATTATTTTTGATATTAACTATTAGTATTTTGTTGCATATCCATTAGCCTTCAAGACCGCTTCACAACGCGCCGGCATCGAGTCAACTAGTTTCTGCAAACGATCAATGGGTATTCGGCTCCATTCGTTACTTAGTGCTTCATATAAAGCATCTTTATATGAATAGTTTCGACATCTTACGCGGCGATTCAGTTCTTCCCAAAGATGCTCTATCGGGTTTAAATCGGCACTTTAACTTGGCCGGTCGAGAATTTTGATTTTAGCGAATTTCATGAAGCCGTTGACATGTTTCGATTTGTGCTTTGGGTCATTGTCTTGTTGAAAATACCAACCAGGTACCATATTTGCTTTAGCATAGGGTAGCATTTGTTGCTTTAATATATCTACGTACATAAAGCGATCCGTAGTACCTTCTATCCTAACTAAAGGTCCGACTACGCGGCGAGAAAAGCATCCCCAGACTATAATATTGCCACCTCCATGCTTTACTGTGGGTATTTTGTATCGAACATCAAATCTTTTGTTTACAGGACGTCGCACGTACCGTATACCATCAGATGACACTAAATTAAATTTGCTTTCGTCACTCCACAACACCTTGGACCATTCTGAACTCGTCCATAATCTGAACCGTTTCGCAAATGCAAGGCGCAGCTTCCTATTCCTTGCAGAAATTAGAGGTTTCTTAGTTGGACGTCGTCCATGTAACCCGAAGTCCTTTAGTCTGCGTTTTACAGTTGAAACGTGTAAATTCACGTCGTAATTTTCCTGTAACTCGTTTTATATTTGCACAGCCGTTTTTCGGACATCACTTGTCGATAACCTTTTTATCAAATGGTTTTCCTTAGCGGCCGTTTTTTTCAGACGGACACTTCGAGGCTTATTTTCAATAGTTTTACGTTTATTATAAGCTTTGTTCCACGAACTAACAAGCCGTCGTGACATTTTAAAACTTCGAGCAACTTCTGCTTGCGTCATTCCACTTTGTAGGGCAGTTATTACGGCATTTTTAATATCATTTGAATATTCTTTAGTCTTAGGCATGTCGATAAATGCGGAGTAATTATACCTTAGAGACAAAAATATATGCAGTGTGAGTAGAATCGCTGCCAGCAAGGAACCGAACGGTTGTCAAAATACTTTTGAGCGTATGTATAGACGTGTTTTGTTTTTAACAAAGAAAGAAAACAAACAAGTTCCAACTTGTAACTCATAGAGGATGAAATACATCATAAATAATAATATAAAAAATACTAAAATTATTTTGAAATACTCAGTATAAAGATAACTGCAAAAGTAGTCTTGTCAAAATACTTTTGAGCGCTACAGTATGTTTTTTTTGGTGATCTTTAAATAATTTTTAGGACGGCAAGAAAAAACGGTGCATCGACGCGTTCTAATCTAGACGTCTAAAAAATTAGTTTCCATTGACGATATCGTAAAACGAAAGTAACCGGCGGTTACGCTCGCACGATTAAATCGCTGGATCGATTTTGACGAATTTCGGCACAGAGACATTTCAATCGTTGAGAAAGAGCATAGACAAGCGCTGGTATCTAATACATAAAATTCTCGTGTCACAGTTTTCGTTGCCATACTCCTCCGAAACGGCTTGACCGATTTTGATGAAATTTTTTGTGCTCATCCGGTATCTATGAGAATCGGCCAACATCTATTTTTCATCCCCCTAAACGTTAGGGGTAGTACAACCCTAAATTTATTTTTTTATCTTTTAGACAAAATTTTTAATTTCTATTTTTTTATGATACAACATACAAAAATACATACAATCCTCAATTTTCACCCTTCTACGATCAACCCTTATTTTTTAATAGCCATTTTAGTAAAAAGGCAAAACAAGGTTTGCCGGGTAGGCTAGTAGGTGTATAGGTATGGGCAAACGTACCTTGCTGTTGGCGAGCTTCTCGATGTTGTCGCGCAGCAGCAGGTCGGTGGCGGTGAGCTTGGCGGCCAGCTCGTGCTGCAGCGCGCGCGCGAGCGGCTCCAGCGCGCGCGCCGCCCCGCGCCCGGCCGCCTGCGCCGCGTGCGCCGCCGCCGCCTCGCCCGCGCGCGCCCACCTGCGCCAGCAGCCGCGCCCGTGCGAGTCAACCGTGCACCTTCGCGCGCGGTCACTCGCGGTCAGTTACGTGTCGACGATTGCCTGCCTTTGTCCGTCGCTGGACGTAGGACTCTGTTCCCTTAGTCGCCTCTTCCGTCACCGCGCGAACGGTCGTTCTCGTTTGATACGCTACTACGATTTTCTCTTCGTTTATTGCGTAAGGAAATTGTGTTCGTGTGTGTGTGTGTGATTTTTTAAGAAACGTAGCAGCGTAAACGACGAATCGACGATGACTCTTTAACACGGATTACCTCCTAATAGATTCCGTACGCAGGTTCACAGACGTGCGCCGCGCATACTTATTATAACTAATAACGGAAGTATCGGTAAAAATCCCAACACCGGTGTTGACCGACTTTGTGACCCGTACGCGAGCCGAGTTCTTGACAAAACAAAAATAGTTTTACATTCAAAATGTATTGAAAATGACTTTCTGTACAGTAAAATAGTGATGAATCAGCTAAGACGTCCATTTATCGATATAGGCATAACGTTTTATGTCAACGGGAGTTATGTCGTCATAGACGTGACGCCCCACAATGGCATCAGTCATGAACGACCATTTAGCTGATAAGCCGCAGAGGCCCTGGAAACAATAGAACAACTAGCTCCTTGTCTCCAACGCATAATAAGAATACTGTATTCATTGTTTTATAAATAAAGTTAATCTTGGCATCCGTCATGAACCACCATTTAAATGATAAGCCGCAGACTAAACATTAGAACAAATAGCTCTTTGTCTCCAACACATATTAATAAGAATATTGTATTAACTTTAAGAAATAGTTTTATAAATAAAGTTAGTCTCAATCCGCTCTTCAAGCCGAACACTTGTCTTATTAAAAACCCTCTCGCCCTCGCTCACAACCTAACTGGCGCAGTCGGTACGTCGCGATACTGTCGGTTCCTGCTGCAGAGAATACCTTTGCTAAGCGTCCGCGTTCGCGAATAAAAGAATCTACAGTGAGCGTAGTTGAAAGCAGAGGCAGACGAGCTGACCAGCTGAAGAAACGAAGACTCAGCCTACAAATCGGCAATGCTCGTGGGGTAAGTATAGACTCTACTACTCCCGAGACTCCTTAAACGATTTCCTGGACATCCCCATAACATTTGGTGTAGCCAGTATCGTAAAAAACGTTATAGCATTATTCTTTTTAATGCAATACGCGTACTTATAAAAGAATTTTCTTACGTTGTTCCCATCTAAATCACTCTAGTTAAAAATGACAAGTGAAACGAAGGTACTAACTGAAAAATCTTTCATTGACGAAAAATCGGTAACCACCGATTTCTCCACGTTTTCCAAACTGTTACCCAGTTATGATGGAAACAGAAGGACCTTATCTTTTTATATTGAAGGCGTAGAAATTGCACTTAACTTAATTCACAATAGGGACGACACCTCTAGCATATGTTTAATCAGAAACAAACTAACCGGTAAAGCTGTGGAAGCGATGTCTTAAAGCCCAGGTTCCAAAACTTGGGAGGATATTAAGGAAGTCCTACAAAGAAAATTTGGGGAATTCCGCACCGAAATACAACTGGTTCAAGAATTAATACAAACTAATAGGAACGGTAGTTCTCTAGAAGTG
Source organism: Hypercompe scribonia (assembly GCA_949316085.1). Taxonomy (NCBI): domain Eukaryota; kingdom Metazoa; phylum Arthropoda; class Insecta; order Lepidoptera; family Erebidae; genus Hypercompe; species Hypercompe scribonia. The sequence goes on along the minus strand of OX438976.1, from coordinate 2,158,931 downwards.
TTTGGTGATAAAATGAGAGATCTGATGAGTACACTCATTTCATCACAACCAACCAAAAAAATATTTTACGAACATATGGCTTTGGAAACATTTCTTGATAAATTAAACCCAATTACAAACGTTTTAATTCGATTAAAGCATGTGGAAAACCTAGAACAAGCCATTACTGTGGCAAAACAAGAAGAGAGAGCTAGGTGCGCTCAACAAACTAAAACCAAACCGGATATTTGTAACAATAATAAAAATCCACACAAAACATAACAGACAATAAAAATAAAATTCCTGGAAACCTAGATTTAAACAGAAAAAAGTTATATTATCTTTTTTTGATATAAAGGAAAATGATGACGAAAACGAATCATCCGCGGAAGACGAACTTGAAGAAAATCTATCCGAAGAAATAAACAACGAAAATTTTCTTCAGGACATAGAAGAAAAACTAACAACATAGTATTACTAAATAATATTCAAAACTACAATAAGCTACCTTATATTTACATAAGTGAACTAAGTGGTAGATTTCTACTAGATACAGGAGCCACACAATCTCTAATTAGCCCACAAGTCCTGAAAAATAAAACAAATAAAAAAAAAAAATCAAAAAAGAAACTCATCACATTAAAACAGCACACGGCACCTCTGAACATAAACAAGTAGCATACATAGAATTACCAATAAAATTATTCAGACAGAAAATAACACATAAATTCCTAATCTTTAACTTTGATAAAGACTTTGTAGGATTACTAGGCTTAGATCTGCTAGCCTCTCTCAACTGTAAAATAGATATAAAAAACATGATGCTACACACTGAAAAAGCCGACATTCCAATTGGAGATGATATAAAATCATATACTAAAATTAAACCTAAATGTGAACAAATAATAAACCTTTTGTGTAACTATCCAGAAGGAGAGTACTTTTCAAAGCAAAGAAAAATAAGAAATGTGATCTTTACTTTCCTTCAGCAGTAGTTTCAGTAAAAAACGGAAATTCTCTAAGAACAGTAGTAAACACTTCTGAAAAAGAAATAATATTGAGAAACAGCCGGCAGCTGAATCTGCGAAAATTAAACTTACTTAAAAAAGCAACCCCGAGAAACCCCCATAGAACAAGACAAAAGAATAAACAACTTACTTAAACAAAATTTAGAAAGATTAAGAACAGATCATATGAACCCCGAGGAAAACCGCGAAATAAGAAAATTATGCTACAACTACCGGGACATTTTGTATAGCGAGGAAATCCCCTTAAGCTTCACGCACAAAATTAAACACAAACTAAGGATAACAGAAGATAGACCAATTTATGTACGCTCATATAGACAGGCTCCTAAACAAAAAATGAAAATAAAAAAGCAAATAAACAAACTTTTAGAACAAAAAATAATTCAAGCAAGCAGTTCCCTTTGGTCATGCCCAGTACACATAGTTCCAAAAAAAATAGATAGTACAGGAGAACAAAAATATAGGCTAGCAATCGACTACAGAAAACTGAATGAAAAAACAATAGAAGATAAATACCCCCTACCTAATATAGATGATATTTTAGATAAATTGGGACGTGCCCAATACTTCAAAACACTAGATCTAGCATCAGGTTACCATCAAGTGGAAATGCACCCTGACGACGTAGAAAAAACAGCATTTACAATAGATCGCGGGCATTACGAGTTCCTCAGAATGCCATTTGGATTAAAAAATGCGCCCAGCACCTTTTAGAGATTAATGGATGTAGTATTATGTGGTCTAGATAATGTTCTAACATATCTCGATGACGTGATAATATATTCAACATCTTTACAGGAGCACATAGAAAAATGCAAACAGGTATTTGAGAGATTCCGAATTCACAACTTAAAAATTCAACAAATAAATCAGAATTCTTACAGAAACAAGTCAAGTTCTTAGGCCACACATTAACAGATAAAGGCCTTCAGCCAAACGGCGACAAAATAAAAGCCGCAAAAAAATTTCCGGTCTCAAAATCACAGAAGGAAATAAAGTCGTTCCTAGGATTAGTAGGCTACTACAGAAAATTCATTCAGGATTTCGCAAAATTAACCAAACCCCTAACAAAATGTTTGAAAAAAGGCCATAAAATAAATTTAACCCCCGAGTACCTACAAGCGTTTGAAAAGTGTAAGGAAGTATTAATTAACGCACCTATTCTACAATATCCAGATTTCGAGAAACCGTTTGTTCTAACCACAGACGCCTCAGATGTAGCAATTGGCGCAGTACTATCTCAAGGACAAATAGGCACAGACAGACCAGTAGCATATGCTTCACGTACACTGTCCGATACGGAATAAAGTTACTCAACAATCGAAAAAGAATTATTAAGCATTGAGAGGGCCATAAAATATTTCAGACCCTACTTATACGGCAAAAAATTCACAATTTACACAGATCATCGATAATGTCAATAAAAGACCCAAATTCAAAATTCACACGCTGGTGTCTAAGGTTAGCCGAATACAATTTTGACGTACAATACAAAAAAAGCAAATCTAACACTAATGCTGATGCACTGTCTAGAATACAAAGCATTCATCACAATAAATTAAAAATAAACACAGACCAACCACCCAGCACGTCAATCACCAACCAACAATCAAGAACACAAAATACAGATCGATTAGTCCACACTCCATTATTAGACCCAGACCTATTAGACTTACCAAAGACACCTAACACATGTGAACGAAATCACCCAACACAGCCTAATCAATCAACACCTATACAAGACGACGCGATCGACAGACAAAACAATTTCACATCAGAAAAACACCCGGAAACGTATACAAGGTAGACGATAGGACAAAAGGAAAATATATATTTAAAGATGTATGGATACCTATTAACGACATTAAACAGCAAATTACACAATTTTTAAAAGAACACACTGTACCAGATAGAATTTTTAATCGCTATTTCCATCATGAGGAGTTTTATTCATTGTTTTGCGAAATTTACAAAACAACATTCAACCACCGGGGACCCAAACTAATAAGATGCTTAAATAGAGTTACACTAATAGAAAACATTCCTGAACAAATAGATCTGATAAGAAAATACCATGAAGGAAAAACCATTCACAGAGGTATTCAGGAGACATAAACACATCCACAGAAACTATCACTGGCCCAACATGCTCCCATCAATACAGAAATTTATAAATAAATGCGATGCATGTTTAAAGAGCAAATATGAACGTAATCCGTTAAAACTACCCCTTTCTCTAACAAACACACCACACAAACTAATGGTACACATGTTCATGGATCTATATAGCAGCGGAGGTACAACCTTCCTAAAAATCATAGATAACTTCACTAAGTATGCCCAAGCAATACCGCTTACTGCCTCAACTAGCATACACATAGCTGAAGCATTGTTATCAATATTTTCAGTCATAGGAGCACCTAAGAAAATCACAACAGACTCCCATTCAAAATTCGATAACGAAGTAATAACGGAAATATGTGCATTGCATAACATAAACATCCATTTCACCACACCCTATAACCCTAACTTCAACTCACCAATCGAAAGACTTCACTCAACCCTGGCAGAAATGATTAGAATCCAAAGAATAACTGACAAAGATGAACCGTCAAACCTCTTGAAATACGCGATCATAGCATATAACAACACTATACACTCAGCAACCGGATTCACACCTTTCGAACTATTATACGGACACACAGACACCAGAAACCCACTGGAACTCCATTGCCCCAAAGAATATTATCAAGAGTATGTATTAAAACACAAACAAATTATGGAAAATACACACAAATTAATTAATAACAAAATTTTTAACGAAAAACAAACAATAATCGAAAAAGCTAACAGAAATACTGAAAAACCTCAATTCAAGGTAGGCGATATTGAATTAGAACCCGAATACTTAGGTCCATACACTATAATACGTATACACCAGGAGCAGATTGCGGAAATTGTCGGAAAACACGTAAACGCAAAAACTATAAGAGTTCACTGCCGTTTACTAAGGCGACCTGATAATCAACATAACACTAATCAAACCCTTAACTTCATACTGGACATACCAATTGTGACCGAACAATCTTACAACCTATTACACCTGTATTCTATCCCTAATAATAACAACACAATACTTATACCTAGCAACCCCATCCTAATCTTGGGAAATAATGAGTTTGCCTACCCTCACGAGCCATACACATAATTCACCGGGGACAACGTCATCTGCAAACACTTAGAATGGCAGCCCTTACTGCACTCTACGGACTGCATAGCTCAACTAATACAACACGAAGATCCGCCTAACTGCACCTACGCCACTGCAAGCTACAACAACAATATTATACAACAAATCAAAGACAAAACCAGAAAACATATAACTAGATAACCTGAAAAGTGCGCTGCAACAAACAGAAGAATTAAAGAATACAAGCGAAAACTTAACCATTATTTCAAGCACCGCCAGCTGGTCATCAATTGCACTTTACTTCATAATAACAACAACAGGAATAGTAATTGCAGTCTACAAATTCTGGTGGAAAACTAGATCGGCGAAAATCTCGGCTACACAACCGCAAGCCGTTGAACTTCAGCCTTCGCAGCCTACGTGCCGCCTCCGTCTTAAGGGGGAGGAGTTATGTCGTCATAGACGTGACGCTCCACAATGGTATCAGTCATGAACGACCATTTAGCTGATAAGCCGCAGACGCCCTGGAAACAATAGAACAACTAGCTCCTTGTCTCCAACGCATAATAAGAATACTGTATTCATTGTTTTATAAATAAAGTTAATCTTGGCATCCGTCATGAACCACCATTTAGATGATAAGCCGCAGACTAAACATTAGAACAAATAGGTCTTTGTCTCCAACACATATTAATAAGAATATTGTAATAACTTTAAGAAATAGTTTTATAAATAAAGTTAGTCTCAATCCGCTCTTCAAGCCGAACACTTGTCTTATTAAAAACCGTCTCGCCCTCGCTCACAACCTAACTCGGGTTGACTTTATTTTTATTATGTTAATATATTTTAAATTTACCGGAGTTCAACATATACTGGTGACAGCGACGGAAAGTAATAGTAATTAAGTAGGCGTTACGTTTTTTGCAATGTCCCTTTCGCTCATCTCGTAAATTCCAATAGTTGTCTTTGTCTAATAATGCACACGGTAGTGTTGTGATTTATAAGTCGATATTGCTTGGTCATCTTTTGATTTTTTTTTATTCACGCAAAGCTATATCTTTAAAAATTGACGTGTTACTACGAAATATTTATATTAAAGGATTTGTCAATGCCGCGAAAGTAAAAAAATGTGGATGATACACACTTGTGATGCTTCGCAAAATTAGTGATGTGAAGTTTATTAAACTGTTTTTTTGTCGATGAGACTGAACGCATGAAAAAAATTAAGAAAAATGTCCCTTAAACGTCGTTTCACGAAGTCTAAGCAGTCCACGTCACCCATGTACGGTACGGATTTCCACATGTTTTTTGAATATTTGGTGGTTAAGGGGCATATAATATTCTAAAATTTACGCTTGTATATTTCTTGGCACAAAGTACCCCAGAGCCCAGTGATACGCGTTAAAAAACTTTAATACCTCGGAGCGAGTTAAATTGATTAATTATTATAGTTTACATATCCTAACGTGTAACTAAACCATTGCACGATCAAAATCACTCCCAACGCTATGTGTTGATAATATTACAAACAACTGTATATATTGCGAGTAACTACGGGAAGCGAATAGACATGAAAAACGCGAAAGTTTCACGTTAAAATTATTTTAATGGTGTTTTAATCATAAAACTTGTGAAAGTTATAAGAGAAGTTCAATATCAACAAAAGGTGACTATTTTAAATTATCCAAATCGTCCAATCATATTTATCGATCAACGTTCTAACTTTGTCCCATCACTACGCTTAGTTTGACCTCGAAACGTCCAATCGCAGCGCGTTTGACCGGTCCCGCGAATCGCGTGCATACCTCGGCATTTTGTGAAGCCGAATCGAAACAAATTTTTTTTGATACGATATCTATTAGGGGGTAATCTATGGTTTTTATAATCGATTACTTATTACAAACAAAGTATACGATTCACAGCCGACTTCGCAACTTCGATATCAATACGGCACGTCGAATTATTAGTGTATCGATGACACAATCGAGGGTAAAAGTGATGTTTAGAGCATACCCGTCGGCGAGGGCGCTCTCCACGGCGGCGGCGGTGCGCGCGGCATGCGCCTGCAGCGCCTCGTCCAGCAGCTCGCGCGGGCCGCCTGCCGCGCTCAGCGCCCGCAGCTCGTGGCTCTGGGCCTGCAGCAGGTCTGGAGACAACACCACGCATCTTACTGTGCTTACGGTCAGGTCAAACACATTTCTATACTTAACCGTGTCGTCGTAGTATTTTTACTCATACTAGTATCATAGAAATTAAAAAAAAACGTTTTGTTTTTTTCATCTTTTTCAAGTTTAACTATTTAAGAATATGTTTACGAGAGGATTTTTCAAAATTCAAGTTATTTTCGGAGATATAGGTATTTTGCTGAGCTGGCATCCAAACCGGTTAGGCTGCAACGAATCGAACAAAAAGCATAGGGGATTCTCCGTCTACCTGAATCCATATTTCTTAGCAAATAATTATATATATACATAATATAAGCATTGTATTGCAGTTGAAAATAATAATGAGTTTCTAAACTAGTTGATATGGAATTTCGCTCCAATACATATCCATTCCGGGCCTGAGATCATTCAGATTGCAACATTTATTCCTGTGTGTATTTTTAATGAAGGCTTCATTCCGATTTTGAAAATGATGACGATTATGGGTGTCAAAATTGGTCCAGAAGCTCATGAATTTGTATTTTTTTTTTGTATTCTTTTAATGTTAATAAATAATGTATAAAAAGATGGATGGTAAAAATATCGATTGCTTTTTTTTACTACACTTCAACAATTACTTAAGATTCATGTCTCTAGACCAGAATACTCCCTTAAATTTTACTCAACTCATTACGAACAGAACTAAAATTCCATATTTATAATATCATAAACGCAACATATAGTACTATTATAATAACGCTTAACGATGAAGGTTCGTCTATCGCTAAAATTTGATTTTCATTGCGTACTTCGTTTAAAAAGATTTTTGCACGTATACGATACCAAAAAACATAGAAGAAACGATAAGGAACCGCTAGCAAAAAGTAGTATTGTAGTCTCGTAGTATCCGCGAATAAGTAACGGATACGGATACGACGTCGTACGTATATAGCGACCGAGCGGTACCTGTAAGCTTGTCCAACTTGTGCTCGAGCCCCGAGAGCCGGGTTTTGAAGGCGGCCAAAAAGCTGGCGCGGCGCGAACCCTCGCCGCCGGCGCGCTCCGCGCTCGGCCCGTCGAGCGAGCGGTCGAGCGAGCGGCCGCTCGACGGGCCGCTCGACTGGCGGCTCGACTGACCGCTCGACTTGCCGCTCGACTTGCCGCTCGACGCGCTGCGGTGGTGCGCCTCGAGCTGCGCCCACGCGTCGCAGTCTGGAACCGAACGGTACCTGACTGTACAGATATCCATAATGCCGTTAATAATAATGTTTCCGACGTCTGACCCGCACCGCCGTCTGACCCCGAACCGAGCAGTATTTGTGTTATACTAGAAGACTGATATACATACGTATATACTTTTTCGTGTAACACATACATATTTTACATAGAAAATATCCAAATAAAAAAAAATTATAGTTCACATAAATAAATATGGTCCGATTCGGGCATGGAGCCCGAGATTTCAAGTCCGGTAGTCGGGTACGCTGTCGTTGCACTACTGTGGCAGTAAATTTGACCTCAGTCAGTGCCGAGTCTGTATCGCTTGCGGTTTTCAAGTAGTTAATCTTATTTTTAACCCTCGATACGTCTTCTTTATCGAGATGTATGCAAATTTCAATGACGCTCGGTTCGGTAGCTACGAGGGGAAGTCATAAAATACAAGCTAAAGCGCGCAGTTCCAGGTAAATATAAAGATGACACTTACTCTTGTGCGTCAGACTGTGTGTGGTAGGTGGTGGCGGAGGGGACGGTAGGGCGGGCTGGGGAAGTGGCACGTCGGGCTCCTCATATCTTGCCTCAGCTCCGAACGCATCTTCGTCTCCGTTAGACACGGAGGCCACGGGCTCTGGCTCCGGTGTGAGAGGAGTCTCCTCTTCCTGCATGAATTAAATGTTATAGAATGAAAAAAATAATCAACGTAATGCAAAACCAATTCACGATCAGGTAAAAATTAACATCATCACGTTACAACACCACAACTTAACAGTCCACTGCTGGACATATGCCTCTCCTTAATAATAATAATAACCATAACCCCCCCGGGAGACTACTTTGGCGTGGTGGGGGGCTTACGGAAAGGCATGAACTGATCATATAGTCACTAAGAACTCGACTATACCCTGTTACAGGAGGCACAAAAACTAAAAATTATTATGAATAACTAAAAACATCTTGGCTTAACCCTTTCTAACTAACGGTCCCAAACCTAGAAGAAGAAACATGGTTTTGACAAGAAGCAGTCCGAAATGGCCCCAAGTGCCCGGTGGACCCAGTACTAGTCATGGCGATGACGAGAGCCGGACTGTGACTGAGCCCAGGGGTGCGAAGAATCTCCGAGTGGGAAGAAAAACTCATCAAACAACTACAGCTATGCATAAGGACTCTGATAACTTAAGCGATAATTCATTGACTCCATCACCATTTCATTCACTCACCTCCTTCATCCCCATTATCATTTGCGTCTTCAACGCCATCAATTACTGAATCTGCTTTGTCTAAGAATGTTGAGCGGCGGGTACATGCCATTACGCCTGACTCCACTTCAGACACAAACCGTACGCGAAAAACATGGTCACAAGAAATTAACGAATTCATCTGGCGTACGTACATATCTCATAGCTACAAAATTAAACACTAGCAAAGTATATCTTAATCACCTGCACCACGAAGTCACACAAAAATATCCACAAATGCAGGCATCTAAACAAAGATTAGGAGACCAATGCCGAGCTATAATCAGAAACAATCTTCTATCTCAGCAGACATTGCACAGTATAAAAGATGAAGTATTCACTTACCTACAACTAACACGAAATACATGAATGACACTTAGTGCAACTGTACAAACACAGAGAAGAAGATGGACAACAGAATATAACGAATCAATACTCAAAAATTACTACAAAATTACACAATTAAGATCAAATCGGACAACCTATCGTAAACCACTTTATCAAGCAGTTATTGCAGAACTCCCTAATTTGTCAGAAGTTAGTGAGCAGAGGATATCTGATCAGCTCCGGGTAATACTAAACAACAAATTGATTAGTGATCAACGACAGGAAGAAATACGTTACGAGATATCAAGTATCATTAATCTACAAAATACTAATCAGGAAGACTGTACCACGCAAATACAATGCATAACATCAAGAACTGAAGTACTACCAGAAATACATAGCCCACAGACTGATTTATTCACCGAACCACTGTTAACTCGAAATTGCCAATTACGATTAAATTCAGTTTTAGAGCCTAATAAAATTGAGGAAATATTTAAAACTCCAATACTTAAGTTCAGATATAGTGACCCAACGACTCGACCATATATACCAAAACTGAAAATATCTACAAAACTAATGAAAATAGTCCATTTCATTGACACCGAAATACTACCAAAACATATATCACTTGATCAAGAATTTTTACGGACCCAGACCATTATTTACTGCGCCGCCTACACGGGTGCTACCTGTAACGGATCTAAAATTAAAGATAATATTACAACTGTCACTCAAAATCAAGTAAAAATACGGTCTTGGCAGAAAAGGTTACAAAACAAGATACAAAATTTAAGGAAAGACATTGGAAGGATGACAGAATATATTAGAGGCATAGCAGTGAAAGAGTCAGAAGATTTGTTGAAAAAATTAAAGTTAAACACCGAATTCATTCACATCATGAAGAACCTAATTTAAATAATGAACAGTTCCTCGATACTCTCGAATAAAAAATTAATGCAGCTACAAGTAGATTAAAAAGATATATTAATTGTACACTCAGGAAAACTCAAGACAGCCAACAAATGAAAAACATTAACTAACTAAACAGACAATTAGCCTCAAACACAACACAATACACAAAATCCAGTAACGGCACCGGTTGATGCACTACATAGCTTTTGGTCTAATATTTAGTCAAAATCTGTACTTCATAATTCACAAGCTGAATGGCTTCAGACAAACACTTCCTTAACAGATTCTATTACACCCATGGTTTTTGAATAAATTCCTGTAGAAACATTTGTATATATATAAAAAACTGCACAATTAGAAGGCACCAGGTACCGATCATATTCATAACTACTGGTATAAAAAATTCACGTCTTTCGACCCTTTGCTAAACAAACACATCAACATTTTCGTTCAGACACCAGATAGAATGCCAAAGTATATTACTGAAGGCCTCACCTACATGATACCAAAAGATACAGATTTCCAGAATCCAGCTAAATACCGCCCTATTATGTAATAGGGCGGTATTAGTATTCTGTAAAACGTTTGCAAGCATGTGCTTGCAAACGTTTTACAAAATACTTACAGCATGCATTCAAAGTCAAAGTCAAAGTCAAAGTCAAATTCATTTATTCATTTAGGTCACAAAAGACACTTATGAACGTCAAAAAAAAAAAAAAACAATAAAAGATGAAAGATGAACAATCTGTCGATTAAAATTATAGCTAGCTGGGTTCGCAGATTGTTCATGGTAGAGTGGTGAGAAAAGAACCCAGGAAAGAAACTCACCACCACTCTTTTAACTCAAAATCTTTTAAATATTAAAACAGCAGTTATATTCACAATCATAGGTCTTAAAAAAAGAGCAATTCATTTCCAAACATCTAAATCTGTGACATAGTCTGAAACTGAGTAATAAGCCTTTTTGGACAACCTCAGCTTAACAAATTTCTTAAATTTACTAATAGATAATAATACTATGTTGTTTGGTAATTTGTTATAAAATTGTATACATTGACCCACAAACGAATTCGATATTTTATGGAGCCTAGTAGTGTGCAAGGCAAGTTTATTTTTATTTCTTAAATTAAATTGATGGAGATCACTATTTTTTTAAGAAATAATTCATCAACATGTCGCCGAAAATAACATATTTGCAGAAGAACAGAAGGGATGCCGTTGCCGTAGCCGTAGCCAAGGTTGCAAAGAACAGTTAGTAATAGACTCAGTAGTTATGAAACTAGCAATTTCGGAAAAGAAAAATATTAGCACCATGTATAAATAGACTATAAGAAAGCCTTTGATTCCGTTCCGCACAGCTGGTTACTTCGCGTCTTACAATTCTATAAAATCCATCCAAAAATAATTGACTTTTTACAAAGCTCGATGCAACACTGGACTACAAAATTAAATATCAAAGGATACCCCAATACAGAAATATTTAAAATCCCGATACGGCGAGGCATTTTCCAAGGGGATGCACTAAGCCCGTTATGGTTTTGCCTAGTTCTCAATCCTCTCGCTCATATGTTGAATCAGTCTCGTCTAGGTTACACTATCACTACATCACGGAAACAAACAAACCTTACACATCTCATGTATATGGATGACATAAAATTATACGGAAACAACACAGAGTCATTACACCGTCTAGCAGACATTACACAAACTTTTTCAAACGACATTCATATGGAGTTTGGAATTGATAAATGCAAAACTTTTACAGTAATCAATGGGGAAATTACTTTAAGCGCCTTCACGTTACAGACAGGAGAAACGATTGAACTTCTATCTCACAATTCATACAAATATCTAGGATTCCAGCAAAGTAGACAAATTCATCAAAAAGAAACAAAAGATACACTTAAACAGAAATTCAAACATAGGCTCAATATAATACTCCGTTCACAACTCGCTTACCGAAATTTAGTTAAAGCAATTAATAGCTACGCAATGTCGGTTCTAATCTACTCTTTCGGTATAATAAAATGGTCCAAAACTGAACTCACTAACCTACAACGCACAATAAACACAACCTTAACAGCTCACAGAAAACATCATCCTAGATCCTGCGTGCAACGCTTGACACTTCCGCGTGAGAAAGGTGGACGAGCCATAATAGATGTCTCTAATCTACATAACAAACAAACCACATCACTCAAACATTACTTTCAGCAACGATTACAACACTCGACACTACACGAAATTATTACACTCGCAGATAGACGCCTTACCCCACTTAATTTAGCAAACCAAAACTCACAATGCAATGAATATACTGTCCAGTTAAAGGAAAAGATTCAGACATCATCAAGAACTGCAGCAACCTCACGTCGACAAAGAAGCGTCGAACGAATGGTTACGGCGTGGAGACCTGTTCCCAGACAGAAGCATTCATGATTGCAATCCAAGATCAAGTCATCGACACCCGAAACTACCAAAAGCACATAACACGCGCACAAAATCTCCCTTCAGACTCATGCAGACACTGCCATGCTTGTCCCGAAACCATTGAACATATAACTTTAGTTCGCAAATCTCTAGTTCAAACTGACTACAAACATCGACATGACCAAGTAGCTGCTATAGTTCACCAACATCTTGCCCACAAACATTTTATAGACAAAATGATCCCCTATTACAAATACAAGCCGGAGTCAGTACTAGAAAACAATAACCTCAAAATATACTGGGATAGAACTATCATAACGGATAAGACTATTCATTTCAATAGACCAGACATCACACTTCACGACAAAGTAAATAAAATTATATATCTTATAGACATAGCGGTGTCAAACACCCATAATATTCAATCTTCAATAGCTCAAAAACTTAACAAGTATCAAGATCTGGCAATAGAATTCAAACGGCAGCGGCAAGCAGTAAATATCCATATAGTCCCCATAGTAATATCTTCAACAGGAATAATACCTAAAAGCCTTCAACGTAGTCTAGACATTTTAGAAATGCCACATGCTTTACACCTGCTTCAGAAAGCAGTTTTATTAAACACTTGTAGACTTATTCGGAAATTCCTCACCACATCTTCAGTTTCATCCACATACACCATCACTTAATCTCTGATTACACTTGGCTATGGCCCGTGGAATCAGAAAATTTTACCCCGTTCTGGGAGATTAACTAAATTAAAATGGAATAATAATAATAATGGAAAACATGAATAGGATCCAAAAGTTATAGTCACCATACTCATTGTAAATGCTGACAATGCATTATGCCGACCCACACTATGGCAGCCTATTACGACTTTTTACGCCTCACTTGGGGACGTAAAAGACATGACAGTCATCGTAGCATTGTATTGCACATATTCACCACGACAACTGTGACCCCTGCATCAATGGGTCTCCGGTCTCGCACTCACCAACGAAACACAACAGCACGGATGCTGTCGCTTTAGGTTGGTTTTCTGTGGGAGGGAGCATGCTGAAATCAGCGTGGTTCTTCTACCAGATGCTGGCCGGATGGATTGTTACAGGGTTTGTTTTAAGTCTTTCTTTCTCTTTGCAGTGATGTCCTTTGCTTCCTTAATCTCCTCTATGAGTAGAGGTGATGACATTCCATATTTTTAATCAGTCACCACACTAAAAAAATCCATTAAATGATACTAAAAAAGTCTCTAGAGCTTAGTGTTATGCCACTGAAGAAAAACCGCCGGAATTCTGCTAACGTCAAATGATCTTCTTCCTATATTACTTTTCATCAACAGCCTTTCACAGTCCACTACTGGACACAGGCCTCTCCTTAGCAAGGAGGTTTTGGCCTACTATACCACGCTGGCCAGACGGGTTGGAATAGGGTTTGTTTCAACCTGGATGTCGTAATAACAGCTGTTCCCGAATCCCTCCTATGTCAGGCGCAGAGTGGCACACCGTGTGGTTTTAGTCGGTCCGATTCCGACACACCACCCCGCCATAAGCCCCGGTGGGGTGACGGCCCGAGTTAAAATTTTACCGCATTTAAAGAAAAGGTTAAAGTGTTTGTGCAAGTTGCATTATGGTCTATTGATGTGCCTGCCAGAAATGTATATTCGCGGATATGTGTAACCGTTTAAAAAAAAATCTCGGCGCGAGCCACAAATGTACGAGATGGCAAAGTTGAAATTAGAATAGATAAAAAACTATACAAACTTGTATTTTCGGTAAGCTTGGCAGGTAAAAATATCAAATGACTTGTACTAGAGTAACACGCGAACACGGATACGGACGTATACGTGTACGTTATAGTTAGAATTAGTTCTCGACGATTCAGTAATTCTGAATGGTTTCTCCATCTCTCATGACTCCGAGGAGCCAGCGAGAGCCTCGCGTCGAGTTTCACAACGATAATGTCGAAATTGACCGAATATTAGACGAAAATGGTTACAGATTCTGTGCTCACAGCATCTGTCTTTAAGAACTAAATAAGATGATTTTTTTTTTTTAAAGAAAGGGGTAGAATTCGGATTTGTGTGCCATAAACAATCCATATAAAGTTTGTCTGTAAGAGATCGCCGTGAACATTAGACCGACAATTGTTACGTTTTCATAACTTACAATTCTCTTTTCTTGTTCCTATTGATACGTGACAATAAATACAAAATAAATAAAACAAATATAGTTTCTCACCATATCCTTGTAGAATGAATCATCATTGTTCGCCATGATCTCCTGCACCTCTCGACTGGGGCTAGAGCCAGTTGACGCTGGCATACCACCGCCCAACTCTCCAGATCCCTCCGCACAACCACCTGCACATAACATTTATTGTTAAAGGTATTTTGTATTACAAATAATATACAACAGAATGTATATACATCAAATCGTCATCACTACGGGAATAGCTAGATATAGTACTCTCATTAGAAAAGACCAGAGGCTCATTGATGCAGGGGTGAGTTATCGTGGTAACTGTGTAAGCCTTACACTGTCACGATGACTGTCATGCCTTTACGTCCCCAAGCGGGGTGTGAAGAAGCATCTCACAAGGTCGCCATAGTGTGGGTCACCATACTGCATTGTCTGCATTTGCAATGAGTATGGTGACCACAACTCTTGGATTCTATTCATGCTTTCCATCAGGCAGAGTAGAGTCACTTAGGCAGGTTCCTAATATTATATATAAAAAAAGAGGATGTGATTTACTAAACCAGGCTAGCCTATATGATTTAAATTTCCCTTCTATTTTTAATGTTGTCTTGCGTACTTTCTTTCCTTTATCGGCTCTTACGACACCCACGGGATTAATGGGTGATAATCCGTATTCTTAATCCGTCACCTCACGAACAGTGAATATATATATAACTGGCTGCACCCGCGACTTCGTCCGCGTGGAATTTTTTTATAATTCCAAAATTCTAAAATGTTAGTAGCCTAAGTTTTGCCCTATAACATCAGCTATGTGTCAGTGAAAGTCCCGTCGAAATCGGTCCAGCCGTTCCAGAGATTAACCGGAACAAACAGACAGACAGATAGTCAAAAATTGTAAAAAAATGTTATTTTGATCGTATGTGTATTCATATGTATGTAGTAAAAAGCGGTTATTTCGCTATTACAAACAGACACTCCAAATTTATTTATATGTATAGATATTTTAAAAGAAAAGTTTTTAAAGTAAAAATACAATTACTAAAACAAAATTGAGCACCTCTTTTCTTAAGTCTATTAATAATTATAATTTGGAAAATAACAGACAAAAATGTGTTGGAAGACACTAAAAACAAACAAACACTAAACACTCTTGGATTCTATTCATGCTTTCCATCAGGCAGAGTAGAGTCATTTTGGCAGGCTCTTAGTATAGAAGAAGACAGTAGAAAAGTGCAGCTTATTATAGCCTATCATGGTTGAGTTGTGTTAAAATGACTAAATAACCATAATAATTAATTAATAAACATATTTCCTAATATTACAAATACAATTCGTTATGGGCAAATTTAACATCATATTTACCTCCAGTAGATGCCCGCGCCCTTGGTCCAACGTCAGGAGTGCCTGACAGAGGGGGGTCGTCCTCTTCTCTTTTTCCTGGCGAACTAAAAAACCAAAATTTTTATGTAAACATACAAACATTAAAGAAATAAACATTTAATATATATGAACTGCCTCGGTGGCGCAGTGGTAGTGAATGCAACTGCTGTGCTTGAGGTATTGGGTTCGATTCCCAGATCGGACCAAATGTTCGAAGTTTGGGTGTTTTCTATCTATATGTATTTACAAAAAAAAGTATTTAAGTCAGTCTAGTTATCATAGCACAAGCTTTGCTTAGTTTGAAACTAGATGGCATTGTGTGTCAAATGTCAGAAATGTTTAACATCAACAAGCCATTACAATCAGTTTGACATAACCTCTCACATCTCAAACATGGCCGCTTAATTCCAAATTAGGCAGAGTCTATATTATAATCACTGGACCGCTGATAAGAACATAGATACCTTTATATTTCTAAATACATGTATTATCATCATCAACGGCCTCCCTGAAAAGGATGTTTTGCCTCACTATACCACGCTGGCCAGATAGGTTGATGTGTGTCAAATTTTCTTTCTCTCTTTACAATGCCAGTTTTTCTGCATAGTTCTTGAAAGGAAGCCACGTGAAAAGTAGGGGTGACATACCATATTTTAATCCCTCACCACACAAGAGTACATATACATTTTTTTATGACAGCGGGTAAACGAGCAGATTATTTTTTTATGGATTTGTCTTTGGAGGGAATTCAACCTACAACTTTTGGTTTAGTTACTAGACTTATTAACAATTAGATCAATAACCCTGTCAATTTTGGATTTGATTTTGAAGCCGAACGGTCAAATTTTTAGTTATTAAAATTAACATGTGGTTGGACAATATTGTATCAATCGTTCTGGGTACACAACGACAGTCTTTCTACAGACCTTCGATATCGTCTAGTACTTGAGTTGTGGAGGTCTGATGGCAATGTGTCCATATAATAGTCGAAGTAAAGTTGAACTGAGTCTCACAGCAGATATACAGTGTTCGTGTGTTTCTACTATCATCAACAGTCTACTGCTGGACAAAAGAAAGATAAAGAAAACTTTGGTCAGCATCAACATCATGAACAGCTTATAATAGTCGGTGCCTCGTTGGGATGTTTTGATTATGAAACAGGTTATCCGTCTCCAGGTTACTCGGAGAAGCTTACAGTAGTGGTTCATGTTCCCAAAGCATTATTTATAACAATTGGTCTGTATATAGTAATGTCAGTCGACCCAGGAGTTTTTTTAGAACATTAAAAACAACTAACATTGGCCATTTAACTTTAAAAATTGAATTTAAATCGTCATGAGGATTATATGTTTCTTTTCATTAAATACTCCCCACATTTAACAATTTTTTATGTATTCAATTTGAAGAAAATATTATTGATAGTACTTAATTTGCTTTTCAAATTTTTAGGTCAAATTTACACAACAATGACCGACCCACAAAATCTTTTACGGGTTATCTACCTTACTAGTTTTTGATTTTAAAGCTTCTAGAAAAAAATAACTCATGTTCCCAACAAAGCGTCCTAGCACCACCCTCCCTTAAGTGTGGCTAGGTCCTAGGGTGTTTAATAATTACCGGTTAAATATCTATATTCTGCATGTGAGTACAGCTGTTAATGAGCTTTGTAGACAGCATAGTATAGATCTATTCTCTATGAGTACCTCAAATGTGTGAGGGTGTCAGTCCTAAATTCTTTAATGATTAAAAGGGAAAAATTAATGAATCCTGTACGATAACATTATTAGTGCTATTACTCATATTTAGCATACCACAAGTAAGGGCTCGAGTTTTCTTTTTCCAAATAAATCCTGTGTCGCGTGAGACTTTACACACATACAAGAAAAAGAACAACCAGACTCAGAACAACAATTTGTAGATCACACAAAGTCCCACGTCGATGTAAACCCACAACACAGCGCAGTAGAGCGGCGTGGCGACCGCTTAAACCATTAGGCCAACCGTGCAGTCAATAGGTTTACTGTTATTTACTTGAGCACAAACTATGTTAGCTGTAAGCCCTCCATATTATAAATAAATAAGTACAAAGGAAAAATATCCATGCAGTGTTACCTAAAGGCGTCAGGCGTCATGAGGTTGAGCTGGGGCGCGAGCGTGGGCGACTCTGGACGTTGTCCGATGAGACTACCGGGCTGCGTCTGCGGATCATTATACTCTTCCATTACGTCTGGCTAAAATTATAAATAAAAACAAATACACGTGTTTACTGAACTGTTTATATACGGCCAGTATGACCTTTGTCAAATAGTATGGATCACCATTTTGTTTACCTCAGTGTAGTAGACCATTTCGTAACGACTCATTTTTAATCAATTAAAGACAATATTAAACAAGTAATATTGTCCACGACAATGAAATTACACTTTTGTTTATCACTGTTCAGTTTTAAGCACAACGTAGTTCAACGCACGCACTATGCACGAGGAAAGACGGCAACACAATGAAGTCGTGATAGAAAACACGCCTATTTATGCCTTTCTTTGTTTGCAGTGTTGCCATTTTAAAATTGATTATTTATACCATACGAAAATCGTCTAGAATTATTTTTTTTTGAAAACGGGAGATGAAATAGTAGCGAGTACCTGAGACCGCATGAGCAAGTTTTTAAGCTGTTGGCTCTGTTGTTGTAAGATGCTCGACGCGATGGCAGTCGGCACCGCTTCTGAAGCACTCTCTTCCAAATTGAGATCCGATAGACCTGGAAGAAGATAGGAAGAAGATAAGCGTACTCGCTTTCAAAGCAGTTTTTAATTGTCTTGAAAGAAAAAAATGGATTTCACTCCTTCTAAATCTGTGACTCTTGTGTACCTGAATGGTGGTGTACGGTGACGTGGTTTAAGCGGTCGCCACGCTGTTCGTTACTGTGCATGGGACAACACTTTGTGTGACCTACAAATTGTTTAAAGTCTCCCACGATACAGGATATATTCCTAATCTGCTTGTTCATTCATGATACTTGGTGACTCCTTAGAGTATACTGTAATGTAAAGACTAATCCAATTTTAACCAAGGAGGTAGAGGGAGGTGTAATTTTTTTTGTAAGCAGGACTTACAAGTTCCAATACCTACATAAAATAGCACGAACTACGACCAGCTATATGTGACTAGGACCTATATGATCTGTCACCTTGATACCTCTTAGTGTTACGCAATAAGTTTGTTCACAAGTATTCCAACCCGTCTGGCCAGCGCGATGGTCAAAACTTCCTTGCTAAGGAGAGGCCTATGTCCAGCAGTGGACTGTAAAAGGCTGTTGATGACATCCGAGGGGAAATAAATAGTCCTCTTGCTCAAAGAGGACTATTGATATATAAGTATATAATCGGATATAACACACAACGTCATTTAGATTCAAATTAAGCGAAGCTGACTGATGGAATACTTATATACTTTTTTTTTTGTAAATTTGTAAAACACCCAAACTTCGAAACAAATATTTGCAGATCGTACAATCATTTGCTCCAACCCGGGCATCGAACCTGAGACCTTAAGCACACATAAATACTATATTTATATATATTATATCGGTGTTTTTATTATATCGCTACAATAAAACCACATGGACTCGAAAGTAAACAGACTAAAACGGTTCGAAACGTCCGGAAATAGAAGGTATCGTAGCTTTTTAAGTAATTTTATCGCAAACAAAGCCCGCTGTATAACAAAGCTGTGTGTAAAAATCGTTAGTCTCAATACAGTTAAAAACTAAAACTGGTTCAAAGGTTAGAAAACTATCTAATCGATAAGGTATTGTAAATTTTTAACATTAATGCGAATAAATTTCGCTATACAACAAAAACTGTATGTACTGAAATTTATAAGAGTTTTTGGAGTTATATAGATTTCAATAATAAAACAAATAAATAAAATGTTAAGAAAACCATAATGCAACAACAACTAGAAGTACTAATTTCTCCTAAATATTACGTTGGTATACTTTATTCCAAAAATATTAGACTTTCATAGACTAAATATGGCCATGTGGCTTATTATAAAATGGCTGCCGCCTACATTGTGACGTAATACGCCGCCATCTTTGCTTTATAATACGCCGCCATCTTTGCTAAATATATAACAAAGAAATAATTGCCTTTAAAGGTTGAGTTTTATAATGAAAATACCATGATGAAGTAGGTAATCACTTGTCGATCCAAAATATTTTGTTACAATGATTTTCCTTCGTTGTTTAAACCACTGATTAGTATTTATATAGCTTCATTGCACACCACCAATGTATAAATTTTGTACAGACAGGTGGAGCCCTATACTACATTTGGTATTACGATACGTTCACGATGATCTCTTCCAGACAACCTTTGTACGGATATTGAAAAATGTTGTAAAATCTAGATAATCTGTGGTGTTCTTTTTAGTTGTGGTGTTTTTTTACACTCACACAATACACACACTACTAATAAGTACAAATGCATACAGAAATATTTTCGTAAATATCACAAATACACATGTATCATAACGTATCACGTACACGTGTTTGTAAACTGTATAGGTAAGCTACTTTTCTTGGGGGTAGTAATTCGTAAAGGTAGGTACCTCATCAGCATAATATCTAATTTTTGATACTAATCATGTGAAAGTATTTATCTAGGTAATACGCAGTCTGTTCCAATATTTTCGTAAATATCACAAATACACATGTATTATGACGTATCACGTACAGGTGTTTGTAAACTGTATAGGTTAAGCTACTTTTCTTGGGGGTAGTAATTCATAAAGGTAGGTACGTCACCAGCATAAAATCTAATTTTTGATACTAATAATGTGAAAGTATTTATCTTGGTAACACGCAGTCTATTCCAATATTTTCGTAAATATCACAAATACACATGTATCATGACGTATCACGTATAGGTGTTTGTAAACTGAATAGGTTACTTTTCTTAGGGGTAGTAATTCATAAAGGTAGGTACTTCATCAGCATAAAAGCTAATTTTTGATACTAATAATGTGAAAGTATTTATCTAGGTAATACGCAGTCTATTCCAATATTTTCGTAAATATCACAAATACACATGTATCATGACGTATCACGTACACGTGTTTGTACACTGTATAGGTAAGCTACTTTTCTTGGGGGTAGTAATTCGTAAAGGTAGCTACGTCACCAGCATAAAATCTAATTTTTGATACTAATAATGTGAAAGTATTTATCTTGGTAACACGCAGTCTATTCCAATATTTTCGTAAATATCACAAATACAGTTTTCCGCGACACAGGATTTATTACTAGTGCGAGTGTTGCCATTATTACAAAAAAAAATATTAAAAAATGGAGGATCAGGACTGAGGTTACAATAGCTAGAATACAGGTCAGACTTTTTTGCCACTACTAATCACATAATTTAAATGTGTAAAGCTTACCCATTTCTAATGACTTTTTTGGAGGTCATAGGTTAAGTGATTTTTGTTGCTTCCTTTAAGTTAGGAGTCACTAGGAGTTTAACGGTCTGATGATATGTTGGAGTCAAAGAGTCAATTCAATATTAAATAATGTGTACCTAACAAACCCAACCACTTGTTGTCTGGTTGTATACACCATTGTGTCAATCAGAGGCAAGAAGCGGCAACCTTGGTCCTATTTCTGTTGTCAATCAACGGACAGGACAAGAGCTCATACATAAAGCGGTGACTGTTTATGTATGACAATATGGTGTCTTTAATAATATACTGAAATCATGAATACAAATTTAAAATGAGCTGGAAAATGTTAATTAACGATAAAATAATGACAGTGTATTTAATATATAGTTATTTTGTAAATTAAAAATATGTTTAAAATTGCCTGGAAGAGATTGCTTTTGGCAATAAGCCTGCCCTTTGTACATTATATATCTGTATGTATGTACTCTCTTGAAACTCTGTAATATGGTGTACAAATATTTTTTTCTATCTATGTACGTGAAATAGTAAAGTTTTATTAATATATTAGACTATTACAAATGATTATAGACAATTGATAAACTTTTAGAGATATATTCAGACCTCTGCAATGTACAGCAATGGTCATAAAGTCCCACATGGTGGTCATATTTGTACACCAGTTTTATGCCTATATATATGTGGTGTTTCAATGCACACTCATATCCTAATTCTGGCAATAGCATGTGTGTGCACTGAGGTATATATACACAAAGATAGGCACTGTCTGTTTGGTGACGGATTAAGAATACATAGTGTTACCACCTCATCCCGTGGGTGTCGTAAAAGGTGACTAAGGAACAAAGCATGCAAGACAACATCATTACAAAGAGAAGGAAAACTTGAAACAAACCCTATTCCAACCTGTCTAGCCAGCGTGGAATAGTGGGTTAAAACCTCCTTGCTAAGGAGAGGCCTATGTCCAGTAGTGGACTGTAAAAGGCTGTTGAGGCACTGCCTTACAAATCTGAATGTTAGTTGGACTGCACTTAAGACCGTTGACTCTACATATATTTATGGGCAGCGAGTAGTTCACACATATTATTATGTTAGGTAAGCATGTGTTATTTTATATATTTTTGATCTTTGTTAAAGTATATTTGTTCATAGTTTCTTGATCCTAGTTTTATCTATTTACCCTGTAGGAACTTAATTTTTTTTGGAAGAACAGTATTTTATTTTCTATATCAGTCCGGACTAAATGTTACATTTTGCACTCGGTCCAGTTGTTCTTAACAAAGTGTAATAGATACATATTCTGAACCATAATGTTGAATTCGCAATATATTAAAAAATATTACTTGAAATATATTTCTTTAAGTCTAATAGGGTTGATGACACCTTCCCACATGGGGAGGCCATCTATAAGCCGTTTGTGGCCCGAGGTACGTAGGGGTTCCAGGGATTTTCTTTTTAGGGTGCATCGGTTGCCCGACTACTGGTAACTGAGACGGCATGCTGTTTAGATCGATTCGAGTCCAACATAACCTTTCAGTGGCTTCAGTGGCATCCGTGGGGATGTCGGCACAGAAAAAAAGGTATACCTTTGTCAAATTAGTTACTTTTTATCATCTGTCAAAACGACAACTTTGTATGAAAAATGTACTAAATAGCAAATTATGACGTCACTATTTTAGACCACTCAATTGAACAATATATTTCAGTATATATTTGATTAAAATTAGTAATCATAATAAAAAGCTATGTTAATGGCTCCGAGATGTTTGTCGAGATGTTTCGCGATATTAGTTTTAATGAAGTGGATATTGGTATTTATTTACGATACAGTCATCTACCCAATTGTCTGTGAAAACTATAATTTTGTATGAAAAATGTGGTAAATAAAAATATGTTAAGTCACTATTTTAGACTCCTCAATTGAAGAATATATTCTAATTTATATTTGATTTTAATTAGTAATAGTAATAAGAAGCTATAATAATTATATATTCTGATAGGTTTTGTGATATTTGTTTTAATGAAGTGGTCATTAGTATTTATTTATGACACAGTCAACTACCCTAATACACAAATAAAATAATTAAATAATTGTTTCCGACAATTAACACACAACGCCATCTAGTTTCAAACTAAGCAGAGCTTGTACTATGATAACTAGACTGGTTGCTAGAATACTTGTGTGGAGGGAACGAGTGTCATATCCCTCCGACACAACAGTGATCATACCTGGCGGGCCACGGCCCAACGGTTTATGTTAGGGTGTTGTATATATGCTAATTGCCACGTGAATCTCTATTTCGCGATACAGAATTAGTAGTTGCTTCGTAGTTCAATGTATCTTCGCTCGATGGCGCTGTTGTATATTTTTGTTTGTATGGGGAAGACTTGTATACTTTATTTTTTGTAAATACCTACATATTATACATAGAAAGTACCTAAATTTTGAAACAAAACAACGACGAGGGGATTTAATGGTTTAGGGGATCTTGTGCATCGGTTTGAGGTTGTGAAGATAAACGATTAAGAAGTATGAGGTGTCACAAATAATTACAAGACTCGTTACAAACAGAACAGCTTTCATATGTTACGTCTATACGGAGATTTAGCTGGGCGTAGGATCTTAACTACATAACCCTGGGACCAGCTGAATCTAAGTGTTTGAAGAACCGGCAAGACTGGTAGCTACGTCATATTTTTGAGATGACGTTTCTAAAAATTTAGTTCGATTAGATCAATAATCAAACAATGTTTTGCCATTTTTCTGTTCAACATTTTGGGATTCACAGTTCAAGATTGCAACTTCAACATTATGGTCTGGAATGCAAATACATTATGATCAACGGCCTTTAGTATGTTTCTGCTGGACACAAGTCTCTTTAGTAAGACTAATTTAGCTTACTAAACCACTCTAGCCAGACGGGTTGATGAATAACACCACCCCGCCGTAAACTCCGGTGGGGTGACGGCCCGAGGGGGTTGCCACACGTTAAAAAAAAAAGAAGGGTTAGTCGGTCCGATTCCGACACACCACCCCGCTGTAAACCCCGGTGGAGTGACGGCCCGAGGGGTTACCACAGTTAAAAAAAGAAGAAAAAAAGGGTTTGCTTAAATTTTTCCTTTTCTTTACGGTGCTGTGGTCCTGTGCAGTTTGTTTTCGTAGTCTGTTCTAAGATTACCCACGAGATGTTTATGTAGTGGTGACTCTCCGTTTTCTTAATATGTCACCACACGGAACATTGACATGATAATTACTAGTTAACCGTCCCGGTTTCACATGGAAATTTCAGAAATTCTCGGATTTCCACTAATGTATTATATAAGTATTTTACATAGAAACCTTTCTTTTAAAGCATTCTCTATACTGATGGAAATACACAAATAACATAATTGGGTAGATGACTGTATCGTAAATAAATACCAATGTCCATTTCATTAAAACTAATATCGCGAAACATCTCGGCAAATACAATTAACATAGTTTGTTATTATTGTTAGGAATTTCAATCAAATATACAGTGAAATAGATTGTTCAATTGAGTAGTCTAAAACAGTGACGTCACAATTTGATATTTAGTACATTTTTCATACAAAGTTGTCGTTTTGACAGATGATAAAAAGTAACTAATTTGACTAAGGTGTCATCTAGTCTATTGTATACTGTGTAAAGATATAAAGGTTAAATACCGTGCATGAGTTCAGCGTGCAGTTGGCTGGCGGGCGGCGAGTAGGCCAGGCGGCCCTCCTGCAGGCCCTTGGGCTGCACGATGTACAGCCGCACCACCACGCGCCCGCAGCCCGAGCCGCACGACCCGCCCGAACCCGTCTCCTGCTCAATATATGTGTCTCGATCAACACTCCACTGGCTGGACATAGATCTCTCTTTAAAGAGGAGATTTTATATGAGAATTGAAATAATTTTAACTGCCGTGGTTATTCATACTTGGTCAATATCTATTCAAAACGATTTCATACGAGAATTGTCAGTATTTTATTTCTCTTTCCACAAAAAAATTCAATTTGCCATTTTCCACAATAAAGTAAACAGAGGCATAATAAACCCGTTTGTATAATCAGCCCCCATAAACAAGTTGACATTCTACCAACGTTACCAACCAAATGTTATTAGAAAACTAACAAATCTATGAAAATGACGTCACTCAACGCTAAGTCACGTGGTCAAAACTAAATATTAGCCAATAATATACAAGAATACAGGCGTTAGCGATTCTAGAAAGAAAATCGACGAGATACACTTTCAACTTGGTTAAGGGGGGCGTTAATACAAATGTATTATACATAGAAAACATCCAAACTCCGAAACAAATATTTGCAGATCACACAAACATTTGGTCCGACCCGGGACTCGAACCCGAGACTTCAAGCACGGCAGTCGCATACGCTACCACTGCGCCACCGAGGCTGTCAAATATAACATATCGTCATAGCGAATACCACAAATAAAAGTGACTTACTTCATGATGTAACTCAAAGTCATCGGGCGAGACGCCTGCATCACCGCTGGATCCGTTGCGATGGAATGGGTCATCACAGTTTGGTTCACATTTGCTCTGCTGCTCTTCTGTACGACAATAAAACACACCAAAGTTTTATAATGGTTAAAAAACCGAATGAATGGATGTCGAACAGAATACCAATCGTTTGATAGAAACAAAATGATTACTTGCGCTATGTTCTAATCATTAAAAAGAACGGATATTTAGACTAGGCAGACCTCAAGATATACGCGTTTCTTTCTGGTAAACAGAGAAATGTATTATAATTCTTCATCATCATCATCATCATCACCACCACCACCACCATCACATCACAATCATCATCATCACCACCACCACCATCATTATCATCATCATCAACTTTAAACAGTCCTCAGCTGGACACAGGCCTCTTCTTAGCAACAAGGTTTTGGCCTACTATATCACGTTGGCTAGACAGGGTGGTATAGGGTTTATTTCAAGTTTTCCTTTTCTTTGCAAGTCTTGCATATTTTATACTCTTAGTCGCCTCTTACGACATATATGGGAAAAGTAGGAGTACATTGTATTCTTAATCTGTCACCCTCGTCCGTAAAAATATACAAAAAGAACTGACCTGCATCAACAATGCAAAAACTCAACACTGGATAAGGGAGAAGAAACTCTGAAATACTTTTACAATATGCCATATTGTCGTCAGAATCCCTGGCCATGTTCAGGACATACAGACTCCTACACTTGAAATCTGAGAGTAGCAGGTAACTGGCGCTGGTGTCCAACATAGCTTTGAGGCCTAGTGTTGCCTCTGGTGCTACGCCAGGTGTAAACGTGATAGTCTGCAGGCAGGTCCAGGATTTGCATGACCAGATCTTAATGGTTGTGTTGTTTTCTGCACCGGTGACGGCGAATTTCCAAAATTGGACGCTGAAATTAAAAAAAAAATGAACTAAGGTACCTCCATCAGGTATGGAATCATTTTCTTTGCTTGATATTCCAGACAAGACAATTATCGTCAAATTGGAAAAGAGATTGCCCCATGTGGGTGTTAAAGGGTGGAACTATAAGATTAAAACTATTTCAATTAAACCAATTACAGTTAGTTTTGAACAGTCGTGACCAAGAGTCAGTTGGAATAAGTCAGCTGTGAAGTTATATGCTGGTCCTGATGCGTGTATCCTAAGAACTGGCAAGAAACTCTGACCTAGTATGTGACCCATTTTTTACCCCCTTTCTCTCATATGTGACCACCTGTAGTCATTTTTCTGAAGACATTCTACATAATTTTTCACATAGGCTTTAATATTTGTTCTAAGAATAAACTTACTCAGTATTATAATTCTTGTGGTTGTCTAAAAAGAACAGACAACTAAGAGGCTTCCCTCCATGGGGTTGCCATTTATGTAAACATCTGGGACTGCTGTCTGCATGCAAATAAACCTGTGGAAAGTTCAAACTACGGTTAAGTTTGCAGATCAGTAAGTAGCAGCGCAGTAAGTTTGGGAGTGCTTGGAACAGCCAGTGTCGGAAGTTCCAGAAATAATCTACCTTAGTTACGAGGACAATTGAGAAGTTACCTTCGATCTAGTTGAATATTTTTTCAGTAGATCTATAAAAATGTAATGTATAATTCTGTCAACAATTTCTGTAATCTATAGGAGTGAAAGGGACGGAAGTGTGTAACAGGAAACTGGGGAATTCAATAATGAGTGTGAACGGTGCTAAAGTTTCCGTCAGCAGGTGAGATGACAGATGCTATATATCATAATGGGACCACTTTAAGGCTTATTCGTTTTTTTTCTTAGTTTTCAGAGGTATTATTACATCAACAACCTTTAGTGGTCCACCTAAGTCTTTCCTTAGAAAGGAGGTATTGTGACTTCTGAAGTTAGAATAGGGTTTATGCCAAATTTTCCTTCTCTTTCCATTACTCTTCTTCTGTGTAGTTTGCACCATAGTTGGCTCTTACGACATACACAGGCATACATACTATACGAACAGTTTTCAAAGTGAGTACGTTTACGTGCGGAACGAACCTGAAAGAACATAACATATCCATCGGCGGAGGCGGTGGCCAGCGCGCTGCCGTCCGGTGAGAAGGCGGCGTCCAGGATGGCGGCTCCGTGCTCGCCCGCGCTAAGAGCACCCGCCGCCCCCGCTCCCTCCACGCCCGAGCTGCCGGACAGAGCGTGCGTGTCCCACAGACGAGCTGCCGCACACCACCACACACATATCATTGACTATTCAAACTCGTACTATGTTTAATTCTTATTAATTATTTTTTAATACTTAATATTTAGTCACCCAAATAGGGTTTGTGACAAATTTTTCCTTCGCTTTCTATCTACTCGTATTAAATTTTTTGGAAAAATTGAAAAACATACTGAATGGCTTAACTGAAAAATTGTTGCTTCGAAGAAAGAATTCGTTAACATTTGAATCTAACATTCCGCACAAACAGTTCTTGGGACCGATGCTACTGGAATTTACTGGCTACAATCGTAACACATGGTTTCAACAAGATGGAGCCACTTGCCACACATCCAATGAGTCCCTGCCGGTGTTCAAAGACAATTTTCCGGAAAAGCTGATTTCCAGACGAGGCGACATTCCATGGCCACCCAGAAGTTTAGATCTATCCCCAGCAGACTTCTTTTTATGAGAGTATTTGAAGAATCGTATCTACATCAATAAACCAAATACACTACGTCAACTAAAAGAAAAAACCAGCGAAGAGATGTCGGCGATCTTGTGGTCTCTTTGCCGACGTGTATTCGAAAATTTCGGTACTCGCATAGAAGAGTGCAAACTAAAATCGGAAATTTAAAAAAAAAATCCAACTAATTAGCTTTCTTGTAAATAAACATTTTTTATAATAAATCATATGGTTTTTTTAACGATTTTTTCAAATGTTAACTAATTCGTGGCCCACATTATATAATGCACCTCAATGTGAACAAAAAACCCGAATTTTTGGAACAATTTCTCAAGACAAGCAGATTCTATCAGCATATATTTACGTATAAAACTACCATCATACAGACAAACAGATTTACACTAACAGTTTTATTTTATGACACAAGAGTTGCACGCAAATATAAACTTTGACTATTGTAAAGTTTTTATTTTAAGAACCTGCCAAAGTGACTCTACTCCACTTTGATGGAAAGCATGTATAGTACCCAAGAGTTGTGGTTACCATACTCATTGCGAACGCAGACAATGCGGTAAGGTGATGCCTTTTCACGCCCGCTCAGGGACGACAGTCATCGTAGCAATGTGAGGCTCACACACTTTCGACGATAACTTTCACCCCTGTATCAATGAGCCTCCGCTCTCCGAACCAACGAAACACGACAGCACGGATGCTGTCGCTTTAGGTTGGTCTTCTGTGAGAGGATAGTACTGTCCCGGTCGAACCGGTTCATTCATGCTGAAATCAGCGATGCTCTACTATCTACCTAAACACCAAAAGTCGAACTCGACAGCTCGTTTATGGTGAAAGTCGCCAAGATTTGGAACGACCTGCCAGGGTCTATTTTTCCTAATGAGTTGAACTCTGGAGCCTTTAAGAGTAGAGTGAACAGGTTTCTTCTGGATGGGTGTGTATCACCTACTTCTTCATCTATACTATCCATCAGGTGAGATGGAAGACAAACGCCTATTCCATTACAAATATAAAAGAAAAAAACAGAAGAAGAAACAGAGAAAGAACTCGACAGCTCGTTTATGGTGAAAGTCGCCAAGATTTGGAACGACCTGCCAGGGTCTATTTTTCCTAATGAGTTGAACTCTGGAGCCTTTAAGAGTAGAGTGAACAGGTTTCTTCTGGATGGGTGTGTATCACCTACTTCTTCATCTATACTATCCATCAGGTGAGATGGAAGACAAACGCCTATTCCATTACAAATATAAAAGAAAAAAACAGAAGAAGAAACAGAGAAAGAACTCGACAGCTCGTTTATGGTGAAAGTCGCCAAGATTTGGAACGACCTGCCAGGGTCTATTTTTCCTAATGAGTTGAACTCTGGAGCCTTTAAGAGTAGAGTGAACAGGTTTCTTCTGGATGGGTGTGTATCACCTACTTCTTCATCTATACTATCCATCAGGTGAGATGGAAGACAAACGCCTATTCCATTACAAATATAAAAGAAAAAAACAGAAGAAGAATGAGTCTACAGGTGTTCCTTACCGATGTTATCGTGGGTGGTAAGCAGCAGACGGGCTACGTCGTCTTCGGCCGACTCATCCTCATCGTCTGGTATATAAGGACACCACACCACGCGGTGTGATGTACCCACTACACCTGTGTCCTCGCGAACTTCCGCCAGTAGCGTGCATCTGGGATCAGAACCGTATCCATTGGAAACTAACTCCATAATAAAAAAAAAATTTTTTTTTGAAGTATTAGTGTACAATCCTAACTTATAGGGTTGTGTTTGTTTGTTTTTTTTTTTATTTTCAAACTTTTACTGATCATCATAAAATTAAGTGCCAGTACTATTCAGAAAAAATGTACTGTGTGTATAGAATACCACAAGTGAGTCGGCGGAGACAAGCTAGTATGTATATAAAAGATCGATTATTGTTTATGATCATGTTGGCAACACCAAAAACAAACTGAAACGGTCTCATTAAAATAGTCGATCAGTCGAATGAAGCCACCAAAGACCGTCTTAAGTGTTGCCAGAAAAAAAAGTTGACTTAATTTTAATTACTGTACCTTAACCCACTGTCAGTTACTTCAATCTCATGGACGTAAAAATTGCCTTGTTCGTCAATACAGGCGAGAATAACCTGGTTTTGGATGTGAGCGAACGCTAAGTCTTGTACCTAAAAACAAATAAATAAATAAAAAACCTCACACATCTCACACAAGGCAATCTGAATCCAAATTAGGCAGTTTGTGCTGTTACGAAGACTGCTGATAAACATATTTAAATACAACTAAATGATATATATAAATTACACCCCAACCAGAACAAATAATCAAACTCAAAAAAGTTTGTGCTGGATGGGAATCAAACCAACGACCTTTGACTAAGCAGTCAAGATCACTACTAGGCCAACAGGCCAGTCAGGAATACTTGTAACTCAAGAGTACTCTGTCAGACTTTGAGTACCACTCAATCAGAGTTATGGTGGGAGATTTAGGGTTTCAGTAAACTCACACAGTGAAATGCAATATAAGAAGTGCTTACATCAATTCCCTGTGTACGGCAGCAGACCTCAAGTGTGAAATTTGGCAAAAAAAAAAAACTACAGCCTTGTGTCGATTGTCATACTTAAAATGTCTCCTACCTCTCCTTTCATACCCTTGATAAGAGCGCGCCGGTCTGAGCCAGGCTCGGGGTTGTAAACAACACGAACCATTCCACTCCATGTGCCAGGGTTCACTGCATTAGGAGCTATAACAACAGTAGAAATGGTGATCACGGGAAGAAGAGCAATGAGTTATGTATAATTGATTCAAGTGCGCATACACAACGACGATTCATGGTACACAGTTGTCTTTATTTCTTGTTTTCCATTCATGCCAATGGATTTTTAATATGAACCTTTCCTAATCTTTGAAAATCATAACTTCCTAAATAAAAAAGAAATTTTAAAATCAGTTCCTAACTGACGGTCTTCTGAAATAACAACTAAGTAGGTTAAAAGTATTAATGTGAACATAATCACACATACCAATGACGGACACCAGTAGTTGATGTCTAAACAATAATAATTTTTGTCTAAATACCCTCACTTTTACTTGTATTTTCATAATGCAATCACTAACTAAATACTTGAAGAGCTTAAGACATAAAGCTCTTATTTAATTCATCATCATAATCATCATCAACAGCCTTTTACAGTCCACTACTGGACATAGGTTTTGGCCTACTATACCACGCTGGCCAGACAGGTTGGAATAGGATTTGTTTCAAGTTTTCCTTCTCTTTGTAATGATGTTGTCTTGCATACTTTGTTCCCTTAGTCGCCTTTAACAACACCTACAGGATGAATAGATGTGGTAAGACTATGTATTCTTAATCCATCACCATACAGACACTATTTAATTAGTGATAGGAAATGTTAGAAATCATGTTTATGAACATGAACAAGTACAAATACATTTTAATAGACAACTTGGAAGTGGGTAGTCATCACTTCAAAAGAAAGACTGTATAAAAAACATTGGTTCATCGGACATTTGCGTTGGAATTTTTTAAAGTTTTTTTTTATAGTGTAAAAAGGAATCCAATATTTCTTTAATGTTAACAAACCTAGATAAAGAAAAATGGTTAAGAAATTTAGTTGCGATGCTGGTCGGAGCCTTTGCAATAACTCAAAATTGGTTGACTGCACACTTAACTTTCGCAATATACACTTTAATGTGTGTTTTATAAAATAAATATACCTTTAATAGAATATGCCAAATATTTCCCACTGGTATGTATAGCCAGCAGTTGTCCAGAATAAAATTTAGGTTCCCAGTTATAATCCACTAAATTCTTGAGTTTTACTTTCGAGCTGCCATGATCATGGTTACCAGCGTTAGTAGTCACTACTACATTGGCGGAGTACACCTCGGAACTGCACACTCCATCTCCTTCAGAGAAAGATCTGGAAGGGAATTGTTTTTTAAGAACACTTTCAAAACTTACAATTATAGAAGACTACACAGGATGCATAGTGGTTTAAACGATCACCTCATCACCCTCTACTGTGCTGTGTGTTGAAGGTTCGATAACGACATGGCACACACTTTGTGATTCTCTTAGTTTAAGCCTGAACATTTTTTGCATCAATTTTATGTATGTTTGCAAAGTTGTATTCTTACCAAGAAAAAAATACAAACTCAGCTTAAATTCTCAAGATATTTAATACCATGAATTGCCAACATTACATTTGCCATAGGTGGCAACTTGTTTCTTCTTATCTATGAACATAACCCTACCTGTAAGTATTAGTACTTCCATTGAAACCAATAACAGTTATTAGGTCAGCATTATGCTACTTTGTAATAATCAAATCAAATGTTATTACACCTTTTTTAATAATATTTTTTGTTTCATAATATTTACTTGTTAGGAGAAAGAAGTATTTATCTACGCCCATAAATATTGCTGTTTACTATGTTAGGAAATATGTATGATGAGAACATTACTTAATTTATTATATTCATTTATATTGTAGTTTATTCATTGACACACAGCACAAATAGATATGTGACAACGCTGCATCTGAGTGTTCTTTAACAATAAAATGTATGTATCTATTATTATCATCCCTAAAATTCATATAGGCCTCTTCTTAGCAAGGAGGTTTTGGAGGATATTTACTGCATGTACCTATAATAGATATAATTATATGAACACCTACACAAATTTATTATTAGTATTGTAATAAGAACTATTTTGTGCATTACATAGAAAACCTTGTCAATTTTAAAGTATTTAGACTAAACTATTAAACATAAAGTATACATTCTTATTAGACAAATCAATTTTTTTTTGGTTTTCCTAATTAAACTCAAATTCATTTCTTAATCATAATTTTTTTTTTGATATTGTTATTATTTTGATTAGTTTGTGAGAGAATAGTTATTGGACGAAATGGTACACTTCATTTACTTAGACACATTTTAATGAAGTCATCCTAATTTTAACATATTCATCTTCATAAGACGTCATAAACTACTAATTATACAAGATTTACACAATATGTTTTAGTTATATGTTTTATTTTAATTTGTTAACGTATACTAAGCATTGCTAGATAAGTGACACCTCCAGTTTCTGAAATTATGCATAATTGACAACAAATTCTCATACTTTCTATTTGACGCTTTCTTATTGGTATCTAGATATAAGGGAATTAAAATTAGGAAAGTGATTCCTTTTATTAAATTCATAACCATTTAAATTCTCAAAACAAAAACCAAACGCAGATTAATAATAAATTTCAGGTAAAATTAAACTGGGGTAAGGGCAACAGGTAACAGGATCAGTAATATCTTCTTTTACGATAATATACCCATTATACCAAATAAAATTAATTATATCAAATAGACATCTTGCAAAATCAAAATAATTGCGTAAACGCTGAATTAAACGTGAAATTCAGTTCAGATCAATGTCACTCACATAGTTTGGGTGGCATCCGATAGCTTTGGAAGCATTGTTATTGGTGCCATAACTATTTAATCTTCTACTTTCCACATGAATTTCAGAAAATACAGCGTGAAATCACAAGATAATTGTAATTGCAAAAACTCATGCAAATACTACAACAGCAGACTACTGAGCCGCTGAAGCCGACCGACATGAGAAAACGTTTTATTATTCCATGAATCACTTTAATAATTTCTGAAAATCGAAAACTATCTAAGCTTTTTCTTTCTTAAATTTGTGATTATAGTATTTATAAATACAATTTTCATATCAAGTTTTGTGTTTGAACAGTTTATTATTTCTACTTAAAACTACTAAATTTATGATTTCTGAACAACTAAACGTATTTTTTAAGTTTGTTTTAAATTACAAAAAGATATATAAAAATATACACTTTTTTTGTACCATTTGTATGTTTCTTTCTAACAATGTTTAATAATTTATACGTGTGTATTTTTATGCCATTCGTTAGTAATTGGCTAAAGAAATTATAAACACTACACAAAATTTTAAAAACATGCAATACAGATTTGATCAACGAGAACGTTAAGAACAAACCATCTACTTATTAGTTGTCTTGACAGGTGACAAGGCAGTGAATTGATTTTTTCGAAAATGGTAAGATATTTCGTAAATGTTCAATGATTTCTATTCAAATCACTATAACAAGCTAATAAACATGTTAATGATTGTTTTAGTCGCTAACAGACAAGCTTACAACGCTTATGGCGCGGCCAGGGGGTGACAATGCCCAGAAAGATGACGTGCCTTGGTGGATGCGTTATGCTGGTCGGGGAGTCGGAACAATTGGCGGTTTCCGTAAGTATTTTTTTATCAAAACATATATATAGATATATATAATATATTAAACATTCTATTGAACTGTAAATACTTAATATATTTTATATTGGGATAGGTAAAAGATAACCATTATCTAATCATAGTCAAACCAAGATTGAACCACCCTTTCCTTAGTCAATGAGTACAAATAGTAAACACATAAAGATGTGCCATATTGCGTTTTAATTTTCACACAAAGACATTATTTGCATAACAAAGTACTTATTAGAGCATTAAAGTTGCTTAATTAACAACTTACATGCATATTTTGATACAGTCTATAAAACAATGATCACAGACTATATAATATTTATAGTTGAGTTTATGTAATGTTATCACTACATTCACTGTTTATTACACTCTTATTTAAAATAAACCAAAAAGTAAAGGTCCACTGTTGGATATAGGTCTTTCCTTGGAAAGGAGGCTTTAGTCTATTATACTACGCTGCCCAGATGAGTTGGTATAAGGTACTCCTTGCAGTAATGTTTTTCTGCTTTGTTTGCTTCTTTAGTTGCCACCACACCTATGGAACACAATTAAAAGAGGTGACATTATGTTCTTAATCTATGGTCATATAAGGCGTGTGTAAATATATTGTTATTGATTCTTATTTGAATCATGTTGAACTGAATCTGATCCACGCAATGGTCTTAAAATTAATAATTATCACCAAACCTTTTTAAGCCAAGTAGCCAATTGTGTGGGCAGCAGTAAGTTCTCTTATGGAGGATTGGCTCGAGAGTCATCACAGGACCCCTCCGGGGACACCGGAAGGTGATTACTGGAAAGGCATACTTCAGATGTCTGTGAGTGTCTGTGTCTGATAGGCAAGGATTTAGTATCACAGGTGATGTTCAATTAGTTGTATGTTTAGACGTTAGCATTTGAGTGCCACCGCTTTGATGGTCGAACTGAAATCACAGCCCTCCACTCTCTAGCAGAATGTCCAGCATGTGTGAAGCAAATGCGTGGCCTCATAGGAGTATAGTAGGATTTCTCTCGCTTGATAACATGATTACGACCATGATGCGAAGTGAGATCGCATGAAGAGAGATAGCGGGGCGGGGCCGAGAGAGACTAAGAATTCTCTCGGTCTGCCAAGCCCAGGAATCAGCTAGGTATCGCAAACGACTTGAGGGCCGGAGTTCGCAAAAAGATCGTTCTCCATAAACGCAAGCAAACTTGTTAGGGTGACAGGTTTTGCTTGTCGCCCTAGCATGGAGTGTGCGCACCTCCCCCACAGGAGGGGGTAATCAACAAGCCGTAAGTCGTCGGATGTACGTCGGAGTTGAAGGAATTTCCTCTCTAGAGTGCAGCTGGTTCCCCGGCTATTACTGGCACCTGAGACGGCGTGATGGTTTTGGTCGTTTCGAGTCCGAAAAAACCACAGGCGAGTAGTGTCCGGGGATTCCCGCACAAACAAAAAAAAGTAATCCATGTCAAATGAAAACATGCTTACTACACCACCGACAGGGGACATTGAAAAGAGGATGCTGTTGGTATTATATAGTATGTCGTGGATAGACGTCTAGGCGGTCAATGGGTAATTTATTTAAACTGTCATCAAAACAATAAGTGTCTATATTCATTGTTAAAAAAACATAGATTATATTTTCTTTTTTAAATAAGGAACCTACCAAAGTGTCTCTATTCTGCCTGATGGAAAGCATGAATAGAATCTAAGAGCGGTGGTCGCCGTACTCACTGCGAATGAAGACAATGCAGTATAACGACCCACGCTATGGCGGCCTAGTGAGATGCTTTATTTTATTTGCTTTATGCTAAAGATTTTTGTATTTTAAGTCCACAGAAAAGGAAGTCTACGTTATTTAACTCATGAACAGTTAGAAAAGACATCTCCAGCAAATTATTGTGCTCAAAACACATTTGACATTGACCAATTAAAAAGAAATTATTTCCTGAAAAAGAACCGTTATCAAACAACTAAGTGTTTTATATAAATGGATTGTGTGTTTTGTTGATGCGAGATAACACGTTGATAACAAAAATAATTCTTGTGTCAAAATAATTGTTGATTTAATGTTAACCTTCATTGTCTCTCGATTGAGTTTTCTTTTGAGTGTCACCTAAAACAGAAGAGAAAAAAGTTCCTTGCATCCTTTGAATGAAAACTCCCCAGAATTAGAGAGGAGAGGAGAAGTATGAGGTCCTACGACTTATTCGTTAAAACGGGGCAAAAGAATTCCTTAAAAACGGTTCTTTAAGAGGCTATAGTACCACTTCGGTCTAGCCATTTGGTGTCTACATGTGTTCTAGTGCGTATACATTTTCACACTATACGTAAGCATATACCTACAAACTGCCTTTGTTGTTTAGGTGTAGGATGAAATCGATGCTTGCAATAGACTGTCCTAACTGGAGTGTTGCCACGTCATTAAAGAACCCGTTGTACCTAAGCTTCACGAAGAGCAATGAAAAAAGTTTACATCGAGCGAGATTAAAAGAGCTCAAACCATTTTTCTATTTACATATTAAGTGGGAAACCTAATTTCTTTATTTAATATCTTAAGAAGACACTTTTACAAAAGTTCGAAACTAATTAATCAATTTCCTTATCAATAACTGACATTGTGACGTTGACAGGCCTCGCTAATCTGTCAATGGGATTAGTTGTATATTTTGTTAGTCATTTATTGAGTACATTTTAGTTTTTATTGACTTATGGCATCAGATGGTTGAACCGTTCGGCCTTCTGGTCAATGTGTAAGATAAAAGATGAGTGACTCACTATTTTTAAGGTCAATTTCTTGAAATGGACAGAAGTCAAAAGGGAAAGTAACCACTATAAGATCCATTCTTTGACCGTCTGGATATTTGTCTCTCAAAACTCTTTTATTTTGGATTGCATCAAGTTATCAAATTGAAATTAAGACAAACTTTAAAGAAATAACTATAAACTAATACCACCATTTGTCTTTTGTTTTAGTCATTTTTAACTTCGTACGTAAATGAAACGCTCTAGCTTCTTAACATTTTTACAAACAAAAATAATGGTTCCTATTACAAACTAACGTTTTGAGTTTGCGAAATTGTCAATGACGTAATTTTGTATCGGTTAACATTTTAAAATGATGTAATTAAGTCTACCTTTCATCATCATCATCATCATCATCATCATCATCATCATCATCATCATCATTTCAAAATGATGTAATTAAGTCTACCTTTCAGTTCAACTAATTATCCGTGTTTACTCAGTGATCAAATCCCAAATCTACAGTAAACTAGCTGACCCGGCAAACGTTGTTTTGCCATTTTTACTAAAATGGCTATTAAAAAATAAGGGTTGATCGTAGAAGGGTGAAAATTGAGGATTGTATGTATTTTTGTATGTTGTATCATAAAAAAATAGAAATTAAAAATTTTATCTAAAAAATAAAAAAATATTTAGGGTTGTACTACCCCTAACATTTAGGGGGATGAAAAATAGATGTTGGCCGATTCTCATAGATACCGGATAAGCACAAAAAATTTCATCAAAATCGGTCAAGCCGTTTCGGAGGAGTATGGCAACGAAAACTGTGACACGAGAATTTTATATATTAGATTATGTTAAGATAAAGTTTTCATTTCTTATCGCTCACTTTTTTACGCTAAAACCTGTAAACTAATAGTAAATGGTGCGTCCAAATCGGTAGATGACTGTATCGTAAATAAATACCAATGTCCACTTCATTTAAACTAATATCGAGAAATATCTCGGAAAACACCATTAACATACATTTTTATTATTATTACGAATATCAATCAAATATACAGTGAAATATATTTGTTCAATTGAGTAGTCTAAAACAGTGACGTCAGAATTGGGTATTTAGTACATTTTTCATACAAAATTGTCGTTTTGACAGATGGTAAAAAGTAACTAATTTGACTAAGGTGTCATCTAGCCTATTCTCTTTAGTTACAACAGATTGAACGCAAAGACCAATTGTTTAATGTGTAAGAAGGTCAAGACAAATATGGAATGATGTACGGAGCTATATTTAGGAAATATATTGACACTGTTTGCGACTATAGCAATTTTGGTCGCAAATGAGTACCTATTATACAACCAAACTAGCTTCTGTCCGTGACTCCACACGTGCATGTATTGTGGTAAATAGTAGCCTATGTGTTATTCTGATGTGTAAGCAATTAAATGTAATTAATTGTATGAAATTTTCTCCTGCGAACAATCCCGTTATGGAATGAGCTCCCTGCCGAGGCTTTCCCTGGGAACTACAGTATGGAGCTCTTCTAGAAGGGGGTAAATAGGTTTTTAAAGGGTCGGCAACGCGCACGTGATGCCCCTGGTGCCGCAGGCGTCCATAGGCTGCGGTAACCGCTTACCATCAGGCGGGCCGTATGCTTGTTTGCCACCGTCGTGATATAAATAAAAAAAAAAAGCTATATTGCTGTAAAGTTTTATTTAAATCTGTTCCACACATTCTTACAAACTTTTGCATTTACAATATATAAAGTGATAAAAATATTAAAAAGTTTATCAATAACGAGTTTCAACATCTTTTTGTATGATTATGTATGAAAAAATGTAAAAGAGCCATCTATCGGAATTCATAAAATTTGGCATGATCGATATATGAATCATAGTAGATCTTCTCATGGGAATGAGATAAAAAAGAAATAGCCTATACCATTCTCCAGCCTCCTAACTATCTCCAGACACAAAGTTCATACCATGAAATCACTCCGTTGTGATGTGAAAGAAAGACAAACATTCAAACAAACAAACACACTTTCG
The DNA here is from genome assembly GCA_949316085.1 of Hypercompe scribonia. Classification (NCBI taxonomy): domain Eukaryota; kingdom Metazoa; phylum Arthropoda; class Insecta; order Lepidoptera; family Erebidae; genus Hypercompe; species Hypercompe scribonia. The sequence goes on along the minus strand of OX438976.1, from coordinate 2,119,170 downwards.
CATTTATAATATTAGTAAAGAAGTAAGGTTAAGAACAATGATGAAAGTTGCAAACGAATCACTTGTGACGGGACTGCTTAAGGTTTTAATTGCTTCAATTCCGACATAACGGCTCACCGATAATTATGATGATAACGATGACTCGCGAAGTTTCACATGGTGGTAACGACGGAGGTGACCTTGGGCGACGGTAGTTATTTAGGCTCTCGTTTAGTCATACCAACAAAAGAAAGCAATGTGAATACACTTTCAAGCTACCTTACTGATCGATACGAAACAAATTCTACCCTCAACGTATTTTTTAAAAAGTGCCCAATATGTATTAAATTATATAAAATTTCTTTTCAGTGGCCATAATCCTGGGACTGATAAACTGCCTCAGCATCGTACTGCTGAACATATCGTGCCTGATCGCCGGCATTTGGCAGATGTTGGCCGGCTTCGTAGTGATAGTGTGTGAAGCGCCGTGTTGCTGCTTCTTCGTAGATTACGTACAAACCCTCAGTGATAAGGTGGAAACGAGACCTTATTGGAACAAGGCTGTGCTTTATATCGCGTAAGTATTTTATACCTCCGTCCTTTAAGTCCGTGTCCTGACGGTGTCACTATCTTTATCCATCGTGTGAGTGTCGTAAGACTCGATTAATAGAGTAAACTACACAGGACAGCGCTGCAAAATGTAGAAAAACTTGGCACAAACCCAAAGACCAATCCGCTTGGCCAGCGTGATATGTTAAGCCAAAACCTCCTTTCTGTTGAGAAGCCTCCATCTAGCAGTGATTTTTTAAACGATGAGGATGGTGAAGCATGTAATCGATATGTTTCACATTGAGATGTGCCGCAGCCAGAAACTAATGTTATGGTAAACCATTACTGATTCTCCCGTCGTCTTTCATGAGAGTCTCTTCACGGAAGGACTAGTTTATCCTACGTTTGGGTAGCCTTTAGGCAATCCTCAAAATATATTTCAATTACGCTCTTTGACTGAAGTGTTTTTAATCAAACTTAACCTTAATAATTCCTTAGTCAAATACTGAAAAATGTAATTTATTTGAGCTTTGATTAAGTCATTAAGTCAAACCTGAGGAATGACCAGATCAACCTAATAGTGCCAGAGCTTCGGAATTTACCTGATAACATATACGGCAAATTCAACGTCATAGAACGTTTCCTAGGTATTTGCACCAAAGGATAATTTTTACCTGAGGAGTTGCAGACTTGTTTGATTTGATGATTCTTCCACAGTTTGGCGATCCCACCATTCTGCTTATGTTTCCTGAGTATGAGCACGTGGTTCGGCAGTGGACTGATCTTCGCTACCGGTATCATCTACGGCATGATGGCGCTTGGCAAAAAGTCAGTAATTTTTTTATATTGCTTGGCCGTACAGTGGGTTTGGGGCAGTTTGGTCCAGCATTTTTTGTGTGAACTAACCTTTGGGTTTGGTGTAGCCGTGTTATAAGATATTAAAATAGGGAGTTATTTTCATACAATGATTACTAATGCATATTGTGTGTGTGTTTGTGCTTGCGTGTGTGCCACACATCAGGCATACTTTTTTAATTTTAAATATTGAAAAAAGCAATATTAACTGTTCTCATATTTGATTTTAGATTTTCTTTCTGAATCGCAAGAGTGAGTTCAGAGTTTCTGATTATACAGAGCGTAAAACATTCAATGAACAGTCGTCTTACCAATCATAGATTCGAGAAGAGTTCGATTCCCGTTTCGAATTCGGTTGCTTCTGAAAAGAAGAAGTCGAAAGAAGAATGTAATTTTTCTCTTTAGTCAAACGAGCCATGAATAGCGCCAACTTATAGCACATAGAGAAAGAGATTAAGTACTATTAAACTATGTAACTAATTTTTATAAATAAATACGAATATCAAATAGAAGATTGAAGTTCTTGTAACGTTAATAAAGAAAATAATTATTGATACAGGAGTGAAAGTTATCGTAGTGTGTGAACCTTCCACTACCATGATGACTCTCATGCCTTTTACGTCCCCAAGCGGGGCGTGAAAAGCGTCTCACTAGCCACCATAGTGAGGGTCATCATACTACATTGTCTGCATTCGAAATGAGTATGGTGACCACAACTCTTGGATTATACTCGTACTTTCCATCAGACAGAGTAGTCACTTTGGCAGGCTTTTAAAACAAAATAAGGCGCCTGAGAAGGATTAGTAGCCTTCAAGATCAATGAACGCTGGTCGGCGCATTACAATATGGAATATTTCACAATTTTAAATAAAATATATAATATTATTTATGATAGCATTGTACACTTGAAGTTTATTCATCATTTTTATGTTAATTGAAAAAATCGCCATAAAATGGATACCAAAACACTAACTGGTATAAACTGATGGTTTCATTGATTTTACTCGTATAAACATTACACATACAGTAATTAGAATACAAGAAAAAGTATTTGTAAATATGTGAAGACTCTTTAGAGGATTTTTGATAGTCTGTAAACCTTAAAAAAATATTTCGTAAAACACGATAACTTCAATTGTATAGTTTACAATGGGGTAGATGACTGTATCGTAAATAAAGACCAATGTCAACTTCATTACAACAAATATCACAAAATATCTCGACAAATACAGGTAACATAACTTTTTATTTTTATTACGAATTTAAATCAAATATACAGTTCAATTGAGTGGTCTAAAATAGTGACGTCACAAGTTTGTATTTAATACATTTTTCATACAAAATTGTCGCTTTGACAGATGATAAAAAGTAACTAATTTGACTAAGGTGTCATCTAGCCTATTCCTAGGCCGTCATAGCGTGGGTCGCTGCATTGTTTACATTCGCAATGAGTATGGTGACTGTTTATGTTTGTTAGAGTGTTTTAATTAAATCATATTAACGTTGACCAAAACCATTTCTTTTTGTATGAAAATAACTTACTATTTTATATCAAGCAATCAAAACTTCTAATCAAAGATTTTCTTTCAAATTCATAGATTTCTCAAAAACTTTGAGATAATAAATAAACAGCTTCCCTAAAAGAGAATCTGGAAGACGAATTAGGCTGTAATATTTCTATGATAATACAGATGATATGGACATGAAAAAGGATTTTCGAGATCAACTTATGACCAGGAAGTCTTGTAGTCAAACTCAGACTGGTAAGACGGCCATCGAAAAAACCGTCATGAAACTAAATATAACGTATTAGTAATCTAACACATTAAGTAAAAAAATAAGGTTTCTTGATACAATTTTTCTGCTCCTTCCCAAAGAAACAGAAAGTCTGCATTTTAGACTACACTGTGTAAGTACAGAAAGACGACTCACCACACACAAATGAAGATCGACTCTCGATCCCACACAATTAGGTGCAAAGTTGCTAAACGACAAATTATCCAAAACCATTTGTTTTTAATATTAGTCTGGTGTATACAAGAAACGGAAAGTGGGTAGTCAGTTTTAGACCTTATGAACATTCTATACGAAATATACATATATATATATATATAGCAACATATCGCTTTCTCAGAATAAAAATGTCTTAACTCAAAATGTAATTTGTGGGAAATGAGCAAGAATGTACTCAAAAGAAATACAGTGGACCCGCGGTAATCCGGCCCCTGTCTATTCCAGACCCCCTGTAATCCGACATCAATCAAACAATTTTCGCTAATGTAGATCGTGCATGATTGAACAGGTTACAACTTGTGCTCGACGCGTAGGTATTGTTTCAATACCGATTGTTTAGTTTGAATTTGACTACGTGTGATAGCGGTGCAGCTTAGCGTGCGTTCATTGTTTGCTCTTTATTGATTGTGTATTACTTATACGTACCTAGTAATGTCGTCACAAGCCCAGAAGACAGCAATATATACAATCTTATCATTTGTCTGTAATTTGTCGGATTACAAGGTACTCTTTTGTAAAAAATTCCGGACTATAGAGGGTCTTAGGCAGTACTCTATAATCCGACAAATTCGATAGTCCGACACTGCCCTGCAAAACGTTTGTCGAATTACCGGGGGTCTACTGTAATATTAAATAATTTGGACTTTCCCACACAGAGTTTAGAGTAGATTTTTTAAGATCACTTTCAAATAGAGCAATTTAGAGTTACGACAGTTTCGTTTGAGTGTGTGATGTATTTTCGCTTAAACAACTTAACGTGTGTGGGTGTCGGTGTAACAATTTAATAATGCCTGAATTGCTTCTTATACTATATACGTATTTAAATATCAACTTTGAAGCTCTTGACTTAAAGTGCAGAATACAGTTTCAGATATTGAATGATAGCAACTCAGCTTTATGGTGTATGGGTTAAGGTGTATAATCATTGCTTTGATATTGTTTATAATATTTATGAATGCGAGTGCAGTTTTATCTCTCTGAAGAATTACAATATATCTTATCATATAATCGTTTACGGTTACAAAGAATATCAATTAACACACTCGAATAAGTCAAAATTTTCAATATTATTATATGAATTTTACTTATCAACATATTTCCGGATTAGTTCTGGGCCCGATTGGGACCCTTAATCAGTGGGTGACACGACCTGTCAGGTCGCAAATGGTACTTGAAAGTTAACATGTGAGTAAAATCATATGGTTATAATAAACACGCAAAGTTGACTGGTGTATTTATCTAGTGGTGGAAACCTGACTGCTAAGCCAGTGGTCGTGGGTTCGATTCCTACCCAGGACAGTGTGATGAGCACGATTATTTGTTCTGTGTCTGTGTGTCACTTATTTAGTGCATATTTGTTTTTAGAATTATATGTCAGGTCATACAATGTCATCAATACCAGGCTTTGCTTAATTCGAGATCAGGCTGTGTGTAAGAGTGTCACTACCACAAATTATCAATTTAAATACTTCTGGACTCGCATTTGTAAATAAGAATAACCTTTGAATGTGTTAACAAATATAACATGTGAATAATCCTGTGTGTGTTCGTGTGTGCCCGTGCGAACTGTGGGGTCTGGCAGGGGGTCGCGCGACGACATGGCAGCCATGGCGGCCGGAGGCAGCACGCCCCCCGGCGCGCCGCTGCAGGGCTCACACGACCACAACGTCACTCTCATGGAGGACCCTGACGTCTGGCGTCCGAACTAAAGGCACGCGAACAGTTGATATGCTTTTGTGTTTAGCGAGCGAACATACTTGATTTTATCATCAGCTGTCCGTTTTGTTCTAAAAAAAATTACATTAAATAAATCAATCCATTTATACTTGGGAATGTGGGTTGTACAATACGGTATTATAAAATGGTAATGGTACAGCCACGTTGCATTCTAGGCACGCAAATATTAGTATATGATATATTATTAGGTAGATAGTAAGTACACAATGAGCTAAGTCAACTTTAATAAAATTTTATAATACAAAAAAACTGAAGAATTTAAAATGTAAATAACAGAGTTTCAAAAAGACTGTTTTTTTTCATAAACACAATTCTATAATAACATAAAAGCTTAACCATAATAATAGCTAACATTACATGCATAACATTATATAGTATAGGAAATAAGTTAGTGCACTCTGATATTCTGAGAATTATAATCTCTTAAGACCGCACCATCATCTAATATATAAAATTCTCGTGTCACAGTTTTCGTTGCCATACTCCTCCGAAACGGCTTGACCGATTTTGATGAAATTTTATGTGCTTATCCGGTATCTATGAGAATCGGCCAACATCTATTTTTCATCCCCCTAAATGTTAGGGGTTGGCAAATGGCAATGGCCCCATGGCAAAACAACGTTTGCCGGGTCAGCTAGTTTCAGCTATATAAATTAGTCTAGCAGTGGCCGTCTCATGGTCTTTCTCAATCATTTCCAAAAATATAAAGTGGTCTGCATCCACTATCCCTCACTGGTTTTGCCATGTCGATACATAAAACAACTGAAATGATGAAAAATGTGATATGTATAAATGTAATTTTTGCAAAGTTTCTTAAATCTTTGAACTTGGGACGAAGGTCTCAATCCAAAGAACGAAAAGCTCTTCCTCCAAAGATGAAGGTTGCTCTGCTCTCTACCACCATGTTAAGTGTTGTTGATTTAATCTTAGCACACCATAGACTTTTGTATGTAAACATCCGTTAACAATATATTACGCAAATAACCCGTGATTCATAGTGAAAACAAGCCATAAATAACAAAAGTCTAGCAAGATATGCAATCTAATTTTATCAGGTAGTTGTAAAAATTCGCTCGCTCAAACAGTAAAATGCACCCTGGTATGGTCTTAATAAGTTACTTATTGCCTTGGTAGTTGCATGATTTTCTTTTTGCTAAGCATTAAATACTAAAACTTTCAATTAAAGATTATTCACTAGATTTAGTTCGAGTATTGGTATACTCGGAATAGAAGTAAACTCGTACTCGTACATTCGTACACTCGTATATTCGTACACTCTTACTCGTGCATTCGTACACTCTTACTCGTGCATTCGCACACTTGTACTCGTACATTCGTACACTAGGGATGGCGATTCTTTCCCAAAAAAATTGATTTTTAAATCGATTCGAATCGAATTTTAATAAATCGATACACAAAAAATCGAAATAAAAAGAATCGATTTTGCAAATATCGATCTCTTTCCGATTTACTTATTGAGTCTATGTTTTCAATACAAATACAAACCCATTTATCATATCGAAATAGAAATTTATCGTATCGAAACAGAAAAAATCGAATATCGAATTTATAGGGTGAAATATCGATTCAATGGATCGATTCAGTAGAGAATATCGATTTAAAAAATCGATTTGTTTGGTCTACAAAATCGATTCTTGGATTAATCGATCTCAGATCGCCATGCCTATTGTACACTCGAATAGTGAATAATCTTTCATAATCACTAGCACTGCTGTTTAGACTTTATATGATATTTAAGGGTAAAGTAGGCTATACATAAGCTGACATTTTTAAATCCGTAAATTTACTATCTTTCTTACAAATTATTTAAAAATTTGCATGTTTCATTACTTTTTTAGGGCGAATATAATTTGAACTTTCTTTGCTGCGTATGCCTTTTTAAACAGTAATGAACATCAAACTCATTCTCTTTCTCTTATGATGAATCTGCTTCTGTCACCTATTATCTCATACTATGACATCTCCTTACTACGGTCTAGCCTCATTTCGTTCATAGTAGATCCGTCAAAACCCTATTGTATCGGTGGAACTTAGAAATTAACATTAAGCATCTTGTAATAACTTGTAAAACTTGAATTGTCAATGTTTAGGCTTTCTGTACTATGATAAGTCAATATACATATATTGCTTGTATGTAGCTTTATCTACCAGCTTTTGTATATTTTATGCATCATACTCAACCTATTTGTTCTTAGTAAGTTTCTTAAAATGACAAAACTTTAAAATACTTTAAATTAGACAAATAGTTAACTAAACCTTTAAAATCAAACGTACTCGTAAGTGCATATGCATGTGTTAGGTTCAGTTTCTATAATGCATCTTGTGTAGCCTATTTTATTTTCATATAGCTAGGGAAAATAGTGATTTTATTTGTTTTCAAACTAGGACTGGTCTTATTCCATCCTATTTTTTTATATCTTAAGCACTTTATGGTTTAAAAAGAAACAGTAAGATTGTTTATTAAAGTGTGTTTGACAGTTTATAGCCAGCCAGTAATGTATTTATTTACGGAATTCAAAAAAGGAAAGAGTTCTAATATTTTTTTTTTTCATATTTGTTGTCTCCGAACTCTGTGATTTATGAACTGTTTTTATTTTTAATTTGAGTAAGATGAAAGTGGGAGAGTATACTTTGGATTGATCCATGTTGTTAAAGTAAAGAGAAAAATACACAGTTTTTAAAATCAGCATGACGTAGATGTATTAAAGTGATCGGTACTTTTTAAAAGTGTGAACGTAGTTTTTTATTGCACATTAACAGATATATTATTTATACTTATTCCTATTTCAAGAAAACCTTTAAAATCATGACATGCTTGAATACAATGTGCAATGTGTATTGTAGTCACTATGGTTGTTACGCATACATTAAGTATGAACCGAACATATTTTCCTCATCAAGTGTGTTTGAGACTCATTTCATACGAAAAAGTTTGAAAAGACATAAGAAAAAGTTTGATTTGAAAATCAAAACGCTTACTGAATGTATGTTGCTATTAGAATAATTGAATGCTGTAAAAAATAGAGCCAATACTTTTTGCTCAAGACTGCTTGGTGTACTTTGTCGCGCCATGTTTGATGATCCTAGATATGATTTACTATACCTTATGACACAGTTTATCACCAATTTTACCTCCTTTTATATTTTTCATAACATGTCTTAGATTCTATATACTAGTTTTTATATAATTCCTTTTTCTTGCACATTTACAATACACTTTCACAAACCACATAATGTCACATACACAAACGATTATGTCTGCATGTTAGATTTTGACGTAAACTTCTAAAAACAAACGAATATAAATATCATTTTTTTTCTGTTTAGAGCGTCTATAGATGATATGAGGACGTCGGCGGCGAACCTGGAGGCGGGTGTAGGCCAGCCGACGACTGCGACGCGCGCCAACCTCGTGACCAACGAGCAGCCAATCAGTTACACTGGCGCGCCTCGCCACTGATCGTAGCAGCTCTCCCGCTACCCCCTGCGCTCCTGGTACCTAAACTACTTCCACATTTGACATCAATTCTTGTATGGATCATATACACTTCGGTCTAGTTTCACCAGTTTCTGGTAAAGCTTCAGATAGTTAGCTGCCGTATAACAATAAACGGATAAAGTTTGTTTGATCTTATGGGTTATCCGACATATTTTGTCTAACCAAGACTTGTGAAACTCTGGGTGATAAGTTCAGAATAATCTATCAAGTACTTTATCAGCAAGTGGTGAAACTGGTCCTTAAACTTTTACCATCACTCATTTTTCTACCAAGACTTGATACAAATTTATACATACTTTTACTGACATTTTTTTTTACCATGAAGGCTAGCTTCAATCTGCCACGGAGCGCATACTATGTTCAAGACTCTTAATATAATAATGTTAGTAATCATGTATTCCTTTCCAGTCTCCTGAAACAATATACCGTACTCTTTAGTTTAGTGTTGCCAACATAAAATAGTGTCCTCCATAGAAAATAGTGTTGCCAATTTTTTTATCATTCTGCTTGTAGATAGTTAATATTTTAGTCTATATTGAACATGTATCATATTCGATTATCTGTTAATACTATAGAGGTTTGATATATGATTAATAATAAGCAAATATATACTAATGATGTACCATATCGCTAACCCGAGTAAAGAAATAGAATTTTGTAGATGGCAAGTAGATAAAGAATTTGTTTGTGTTAAAAAATATTGTTCAAATAAGGACCAAAAGCGTTTGGAGTCTATGAAATAAAAGAAAACATAGACAAAAAAAATTTTGTAAAAAAAATATTATCTGTATACATAGTTTAGAAACTGAAAAAGTAACTTATTTGTGGTTTCTTATATAAATCATGGCTTTCAAGACCTTTCTAGAACACATAATAAAATTGTTTTATAGTTTTTTATCCTTAAAGTGGCTAAAAAGAAGAGATTATGACAACATTGCGGTAATAAGCCTATATATTATTCCGTAAACTTCACCTGCAATAATCGTTACTTTGACCTTGGGGCATATGTTACTGTTAGAATGCAGTGACAGGTAAGACTCAGGAGTGCAATCCACAATCCGCATTTAAGCTAAGCTAGGGATTGTTACGTCTTAACCCTAACAAGTACGCACCTTGTGGAATGCATTCTACAAAGAGCATTTATCGGCTGACATTTGTTTTTTTTTTTTTAAAAGTAATATAGGCTCAATCTGTCATAGAATTAAACGTAATATTATATACTACGCAATATTTTCTTTTGAGTATAAAATAGATTTTTTAATGGCATCTTCTATATTTATTACTCTAAATGAATATTTTTAATCTTAACGTAGTTGAGGGCTGTTAATAGTTTAGTTAATTTTTTAATATTAAGTTATTATAGACAGGGAGAGCCCGATGATAGCTAGACTTGTTTGAACCGCGATGTGAGTAGTTTTTGAGCGGCATAAATGTGTAAAATATTTATTCAAGGTAATTTGTGCTATATTTCAATCGTATAAGGAATATTTTACCTTTAACGTTCAATATAATTAAGATTTGGTTCTTTATGAACGTTGTATGTAAATTATTTGAAAGGTGAAATTTAAAAAAAAATGATTTACATATTACGCTACACAAAAGCTACTGACACGCGTCTATTTATACATATCTGTTTTATGACCTGATTCTGCTCAGCAGGGGTATAAATATGTTTATTTTTACACTGTGGTTACATAATTAAAAATAATTTATCGACTCCAAGAAGTTTATATATATTTGCTCATTTTTTTTTAAATTAAATTAGTGATCTTTATTGTTTGACGAATTTGAATCAAAATTGAATATTTAGCGTTGTAGTTAGCAAAATTATCTTTATATTCATATATCATAAAGTTCTTTTTTGTAAATATGTGAAGTTATACCGAATCTTGTTGTTGTGCAGTAAGCTTTGACGTACGTATTTCGCTCTGAGGAACTAATTTAACAATACAAATAAATATATATATATAAAAGAAAGTGATGTTAGTAACACCACTTATAACTCAAAAACGGCTGAACGGATTTAGCTGAAAATTAGTGGGGAGGTAGCTTAGAACCAGGAGACGGACTACTAATACTTTTTATCCAAATCCGTTTCAGTCCAAAATAAAAAATCTGTTTATTTATTGCCTCTAAGGTGGTACCGAGTTGGCCGGGTCAGCTAGTTAAGTATAAATGGCGCCTAAGGCTTACAAATTTTGTGTCTAAAGTAACCTTTCCATTAATTAATGTTACGTCGGCTTTGATTCGGGTTGAAGCAATTATTAAAAACATTAATGATTATCAAAGATACAACTTAAAGATGCAAGTTTACTCACGTGTGTATTTCAAGGTCTCAGAATAAATAAATAATAAATCACACAGACACACATCTCACACCGACTGTCCTATTCCCATTTAGGCAGAACCCGTGCTATAGTAACCAAACTGCTTATAAATATACTTAAATATTACTAAATACATATTATAGATATATTACACCCAAACACAGAACAAATGGGTGGGAATCGAACCCACTACCTCTACCTTAGCAATCAAGGCCACTAAGCACTAGAACATCAAACCCCCCAAAGGAGGATAAAGTTCGTTATTTTTAATTCGATTTACCTTCAAGTGACTCTTTAGGACACTAAATTCCTTGAAAACGGGGTTCAAAACTAATCCTGGCAACCCCGAATACCCACGGGACTAAAACCTCATACGTATCTTTAATATCGTTTATGTTATATTTGTAGCGTCTCTATTGCATTTATGTTGGTTTTTAAGTAAGATACGTAACAGTATATGGCAATTCTAGAGGAGAGCCTGCGAAAGTCGTATCGTTTTTGGCTAACCTTCTTATGTAATAGGACTTATTATCATATCGTTTTTTATTTGTATGTTATTGATAGCATTTTTATAGCTCTGTGTTTAGTTTAAAAAATTCATATGATGTTCCTTTTACTTAGCAACAGTTGCACATATATTTACTCATTATATTTTAAAAGGAGAAATCACCTAGTCCTTAATATTCTCCTTTTCACGGCACTACCTCCAACCGAGCACTTTGAGATAAATATGGTGAGACTGGCAGTGTAGAAAAGAGGTACGAAAGACGGACGACATACGAAAGACGGTAGACATACAAAAGACGTACGGCTTACGAAAGACGTACCGCTTACGGAAGACGTGGTTTGGTCATACAGGTTGACCAGCTGTTAAAGATAAAAAAAAATAATCCCATAAAGTTAACACATGAGTGGCTCGATTTTCTAAGTAACCGCAACTGTTGCTAAGTTTGATACACCATATTGTACGCATTCCAAAATTGTACTGATTAAATTTATGGGTCTTTTTTCCCCCTATCTTCTTGTAATATAAGTTTTTTTGCAATATTTACTCAATATTATAGAATCTTTATTATATTTTCAATACAAAAGTCTCTAAAAGTTTGGATAATGGTCTTTTGTATGAAACACGCAAAGTAAAGAACAAAAAATATTTACGAAACATTAAATACAAATTAAATGGCCTGTTATAAATAGTGTAAAGCAAATAATATAGTTTCTGCGATGGTTTATTGTAAAAGTGTTTCAGAAATGTCAATGGTATACTATCGGCGAGCGTGTGTTGCCACATTTTAAATATTATCTACGTCTCTAGGCTAAGAAGGTCGTAACCTATATGAAATGTAACAGTCATTAAACAAGACATCTTACAACAACAGGTACTCCAGACGACTGTATGTAATGTTCAGAATGGTAAAACTCCATAACACGTTAAAGTTTTAAGCATTAGCAATGATTGTAAAATGAAATTTGCGATGATAATGTGTAAAAAAAATCGGCTCTAGTTATATATCTGTCGTAATGGCAGTCAAATATCGTTTGCAAATACCCAAGATTCAAATATTTGTCTTCAAAAAAGTAGGATAGTTTACTATGGTTAACAAAAATTGTTTAACAGATAGTATAATACCAATTTTTCTGCGTTCTTTCGTAAATATTATGAAAAATTAATCGAGTAGATGAGTTTTATTCTTAGGATACTGAACTCTTTAGGCGTTGTCGTAATTGGGGTGTTGGTGGTAACGGTTGCAAGTTTCAATAAAGCCAAGCTACAATTACACGCAGCCTCCGGTAGAATACTCTATGGTTCGTTAAAAACAAATAAAAGAAACAAAAGCATTGTTACTGCAATTTCAAGATATTTTTGTAATACTAACGATATAAACGTCGCAGGGAGTTCTTAAAGTATTATCGTATATAAGAAAGACCCTAGTCTTAGGTAATATTTTACTAGTTTTTAACAATTTTGCTCATACACAGCCAATATTTTAGTGAATTTTTTTTATTTAAATTTTTTAAAAGATGCTGCTAGTGCAAATAATAACAATAATGAATTAACTGGCAATACTGATGGAATGATGGAGTGCTACCTTATTTTTACCACTGTTTTTTTTTTAAATTTATTTAAGGCGTCTTTTAAAGCATCGATTTATTTATGTATATTAAGCATATTAATTACTGAGAATAAGAATTTATGTTAAAATTGTATATAGTATAGTTATGCTATCATTAAAATTAATAAGTTAATCATTTACACATTTACTTTACATAAAACATTTGCAACATTAGTTTCGTTCGCGTTTTCTTTTGATATTTGTCACTGGAGATTATAATAATTAATTGTTAACACCAAGGATTAGTGCAGAGATAATAGAAACAAAACTTTTTAAAACAAATCTGTTTGTAACTGTATTCAGTATTAGAAAAAAACCTAGAATTGTTGAAAAAGCAACTTAGGGCCCACTTGATTTTTTTCGGAACTTCGACCGTAATATTTTTATTGCCTGCTGATTTGTAAATTGAAGTGTGTAGACTCCAAGTGCATATGTTTACACATGGTCACACGTTTGGAATGTCACGTTTAGGGTGGTTCCTAAGTGGGTAGACGGAAAAACTAAAAAATGGGTCAACTCAGCGTTTACGAACTTTTCTAATCACTTGTGTTCTGCATCTCATAACAAACACAAGTTGATATTGTATCGTTGTTTATCATTTGCTTCGGTGTTATTGCTTTGTTTAAAATAACAATGCCCGGATTTCGACGTCATATGGACCCGGAAACAGCTTCCAGAGCTGTAGTTTTGCTTCAAGAGGGCAATTCACAGAGATCGGTAGCTTGACGCCTCGGTGTGTCTAGCCATGCGATCCGAAATGTTTGGGAACGTTATCAGGAGACAGGTAGTGTTGCCAGGAGACGAGGTGGTGGTAGAAATCGGGCCACCACTTCCCAGGAAGATCGGTACGTTCGACTTACTGCACGTCGAGAGCGCACTGTGACAGCGCGTACCTTACAAAATCGCTTACGTGATGCTACTGGTACCCGTGTACTCTGACCAACCGTATATTCTGACCAACTCGCTGTGAATATGGGATGACATGAGGTTGGATGACCTGTTGGACGTAGCTGGCGGCGTTTACGTTGCCCTCATCCAAGAATACCAGCTCAGTTTTACCCAGTAGACTGATTCCACCCCACACCATAATACTGGGTCCACCAAAACGGTCAGTTTCTCGAATACAAGGATCCTCAAAACGTTCCCCTGGTTTTCTCCAGACACGTACCCGTCTGTCATCACTGAAAAATTTAACTTTAGACTCATCTGTAAAGAGCACTGTTCTCCAATTGTCCATGGTCCATTCGAGATGTTCACGTGCAAACCTTAAACGCGCTACACGATGTGCCCTGGTTAATTTTATTCGCACAGCGCGCATTCTGGATCTTTGTTGGTCTTCATGAAGTCTGTTCCGTATGGTTTGATCGCTTACACGGGTACCAGTAGCATCACGTAAGCGATTTTGTACGGTACGCGCTGTCACAGTGCGCTCTCGACGTGCAGTAAGTCGAACGTACCGATCTTCCTGGGAAGTGGTGGCCCGATTTCTACCACCACCTCGTCTCCTGGCAACACTACCTGTCTCCTGATGACGTTCCCAAACATTTCGGATCGCATGCCTAGACACACCGAGGCGTGAAGCTACCGATCTCTGTGAATTGCCCTCTTGAAGCAAAACTACAGCTCTGGAAGCTGTTTCCGGGTCCATATGACGTCGAAATCCGGGCATTGTTATTTTAAACAAAGCAATAACACCGAAGCAAATGATAAACAACGATACAATATCAACTTGTGTTTGTTATGAGATGCAGAACACAAGTGATTAGAAAAGTTCGTAAACGCTGAGTTGACCCATTTTTTAGTTTTTTCCGTCTACCCACTTAGGAACCACCCTAAACGTGACATTCCAAACGTGTGACCATGTGTAAACATATGCACTTGGAGTCTACACACTTCAATTTACAAATCAGCAGGCAATAAAAATATTACGGTCGAAGTTCTGAAAAAAATCAAGTGGGCCCTAAGTTGTTTTGAGTAGTTTAAATGACCATAGATAAAATAATATAGTTGTATTATGGCCTAATTTATGAAATCGCCGTGCTCCGTACGTGTTATGTTAGTATATAAATCCTTGTACAAACCTGTAGGTCGTTGGTCAGTATTAGGCCCAATTAGTTGTGTAAATATTGACTACTATATTCATCCCTGCACTGAAGCCGAGTATGTCATAGTGAAATATTGTTCGTATATATTACTCGTATTCGGGTGAGTATTTTGTTCTGTTTATTTCTGGATTGTTAATCACTGTCACTGTGTAATGTGCCAATGTATTTCTGCAGAAGAACGATGCAGCGGAACAGTTAAGAAATAAAAAGAAGGACTATTCACCCACTAGTTAGTTGTATAGTGTAAGCAGTTGCAGTTGTTTCTCGTCAAGTTAATGTTACTATATAGGAAAGCATATCTGTAATAAATGTGTGTATATTGAAGTTGGATGTTTTATTTT
This sequence comes from Hypercompe scribonia, assembly GCA_949316085.1. Taxonomy (NCBI): domain Eukaryota; kingdom Metazoa; phylum Arthropoda; class Insecta; order Lepidoptera; family Erebidae; genus Hypercompe; species Hypercompe scribonia. The sequence continues at coordinate 2,103,630 of OX438976.1, read as the reverse complement.
TTATTGGTGTAACACTGACCAAAAAAATGTAAGTATGTAAGTATTCTATCAGTCGTCTAGTTATAATAGTACAAGCTCTGCTTAGTTTGAAACTAGATGGCGTTGTGTGTTCGTTGTCCGAAATATTTATTAATTTTTATGTATATTGGTATGTATCTATATGGGTTGTCTGTGTGGTGACGGATTGAGAATACATAGTGTTACCACCCCTCTTCATCCCGTGGGTGTCGTTAAAGGCGACTAACGGAACAGAGTAGACAAGACAACATCATTACAAAGAGAAGGAAAACTTGGAACAAACCCTATTCCAACCTGTCTGGTATACTAGGCAAAAACCTCCTTGCTAAGGAGAGGCCTATGTCCAGCAGTGGATTGTAAAAGGCTGTTGATGATGTATATTGGTATTTACAGTCCTTAACATATAGCTTGTCATTTTACAATTTACGAGTTACATTTCCACTTCGTTTATGGTAACACTGACACGTAAAGAAAGAACATGTAGGTGCTACAAAATAAAATCGCTTGTTCAAAGTGAAGACTGTGTTTGAGGTCTCAGGTTCGATTCCCAGGTCGGACCAAATGTTTATATGATCTACAAATATTTGTTTCGCCGTTTGGATATTTTTTATGTATAATATGTATGTATTTACAAAAAAAAAAGGACTGTATTTATACCAGTTGTCTGGTACTTATAGTACAAGCTCTGCTTAGTTTAGAACTAGATGGCGTTGTATGTCAAATGTCTGAAATATTTATTTATTTATTACTTTGTCGGTTTTTATGCCATCTTTCCGGAGATCAAGCTATGTTTTAAGGAGTGTAGTATCCCTATTTATAAAATCAGAAAATCTCTAGTAGGTAACTCAACCCAGCAGGGATTCTGGTACTATAGGTTATACAAGATTCAAAGAGGACTGATCATACTATAAAAAATTGATTCCCAAATAAATGACTTATAGTGGTTAATTGCCCTCATTGATTCAGAGAACTTTGCTGACCTCGCCCCTCAACCAAGTGCCTGTTAGTGCTAAGGTGACCTGATGATAGTAACCTAGTCACTGATGAGAGGGAGTGTTTCACCCCTATTTCCTTTCCATCAACTCTGGCATACATGACTTTGAATATTACCAACAATGGCGATTGCCTTTGCGGACATGTCTCTGGTGAGAAAACTTCTTACAATTAACTTCATCAGGCAGTATGCAGTTTGAATGTAATTTGGTAATTAAATATCAATATAATAATAGATTTTTTATTTACATTCTTACATTTATTTTTACATATAACATTATTTAGGCATATATTCCGTAAGTAAGCTAATTATTTTGCAATACCGACCAAGTTCTTCATTACCATATATCCACATATACTTGATTTGGCAGACAGTCCATCAGTCTTCTTGAAGCACACTTCACCATGTATTTATCTGTAGATGAAAAATTAAAGATAAAAGTAATACAAAAAAATCTATAGATTAGGACAGAAGTAAATTTTAAATTAGTGCACCACAAACTACCCTAAAGTATTAAATACATAATGTCTAAAAATATACAGACTGACTGGTGAGATACCTTCAATATTTGAGGACGTGATAGTATACGAACATATATCATGAAATAATATAACATAAAAACGAAATATTAAATAACTTCTTAGTAAACTTCGTACATAGTACACCGAGAGCCCAGTATTTAACTGCGGAATACTTGGACACCTTCGATAAAAAATAAGCACCTATTTTTTTTATATCAAGTTAACGAGAATCGAGTACCGAGTACTCTCCATAAGTATTGAAGGTATCTCACCAGTATATCAGATACTAGGTTTATCATTTGTTATTTAGTTTTACGATTGATTTTTAATCTATATTGCCAGTTGTTTAATCTGTAGACATATTATTTTCCTTTGTCCTTATTCTTTTAGATCTTTTGTTCATAAATATCTATCGGCAATAATTTCTTTACTTACTTTCATGTTATCATTAAACTTACATTAAATTAATTATAGTAAAATTAGCAAGTTTAAAATATTTCAGGTTTGATTCTCAGCTCGAACCAAATTTTTATATGCTCTGCAAAATTTGTTTCAGTTTGGGTGTTTTCTATGTATAATATGTATGTATTTACGAAAAAAAAGTATATATGTATTTATATTAGTAGTCTGGTGCCTACAGTACAAGCTCTGCTTAGTTTGGGACTAGATGGCATTGTGTGTTAGATGTCCAAAATATTTATTTATTAAATATTTATTTGTTTATCGACCCACACAAATGCTATAAGCACTACACTAAGTTTTATTTTCGACACTAAAATAAAAATAGTTTCCAAAAAGTAGGGAAGAAAAATAATGGCACCTGCTAATCCTTCTGCTTGAAAATTGCTCCTGTTATGGTTCCGTGTCGTTGAATCAAACACTGTTTCTTATCCGACTCCAAACAAACAGTGGGCGGTTTCAGATTAGGTTCTATCTTACACGCCTGTTCAGATACAGCAACAATAATGCCTGCAGAGTCAACATGAGCTGTTCCTCTCGCAGCTAAGCATAAGCCTTGGTGGTCAGCTACGAGGCAACCTTTCACATTTGGTGTCGATATTATCTCCTCTACTACTCTATCTAGGTCTTTCTCCATTTTAAATATGGTACTCATTAATAACAAATTGAGACAACTAAATGAAATAAAACCAACAAAACATGTCAAATTGTCAATGACGTCAATTTTGACGTTCCGACCAGTGCTACCATTATCATTTTCCTAAATTACTGAAATACGTTCGAATTCCCCGCTTTTGGATCTTTAAAATAATGATTCCTCACTTATATATTTCATTATTATAGATACATAGGTCTTAGAACTTGTCACTCGTAATACAGTCTTTGATGTATAAGGATTTTTATAAGCGAAGAAAATTAATTTCATTGTTGAGCTGCAGTCAGATTCACTAGTGATACTACTGAAAATAAAAATCGTAATCGTAGAGAAAACACCGTGTATTGTCTGTGGTATATTTGATATAAAAATCTAATTGGAGTGTGTTTACATGTTTTCAGTTCACATTTTAGGTATTTATTAATAGAACTAAAAAAACCATTAATCTATATTTTACTTAAATTCCTTAAATCTTGATAAATTATTAAATAAAACATTGTTATTGTTCAGTATCATCAACAGTACCGCAATCCACTGTTATTATATACCTACCTACGATCCACAATAAAGACTTCTTGATTGATTGATTTGATATCGACAATTAGTCTTAATTGTTGTTCTTCGCGCAACTCTTTTTCGTTATGTGGTTTCTAAAGCAATTTATTGGGCTCTGAATCGCAAAGTGCAATACCATCTAGTATGTTTACGCAGCTCAGCGCAGCGTAAACTTATCGTTTTTCTATTTTTTTACGTAAATTAATCACAATTTTGTTTCAAGTAGTGCCCTGAGGGCCTTGTATGAATTTGCTCACGACAGATCGTCATGGTGACCACATTTGGCGTTTCGATAAGTGAAATTTTCAGAGGGTCTAGGGTACCTACCTACCTACCTTCAATACTTATGGAGAGTACTCGGTACTCGATTCTCGTTAACTTGATATAAAAAAAAAATAGGTGCTTATTTTTTATCGAAATGTCTCTAAAAAATAAGTGAAATTTGGATATTATACTCCCTAAGCTCGCCGCACTGTTTACGTTGATCTAGTCACGAGCGGCGCGGCGGCAAAGACAATATGCGTAAACGTGCCGAACTATGCATCACACGAGGCGGTACACATTTTGAAAAACTTTTAAGATTAGTGTAAATATGTAATACGTAAGTTTAATTTTAATCAATTCAATCATTGTAAATAGGTATGATTCCATTTTTTAAATATGCCTAAAATACCAAGGTTATTTAACTTTTCAGTTATTCTGGATTGAACCTTGTCTCAATACCTACTATTTATTCAGTCAACAAATTAGTGATTACCTAGGTATTTTTGCCTGTCCCAAGCCAGGATTAAAGTATGAAGGGAAAACGAATCATGCTATTTTATCAAAGTTAGCATTCATGCATTAATATGGGGAGAGGTATCGATGTAGGTAGGCAGTTGTAGTAGGCTGCACTGTAGTAGGCTGTACAGTGTAGGTACCTATGTATTCTGTGTTGATAGCGCGCTGCGCGACACGTGCGGCCGCGCGGTGTCCAAGTATTCCGCAGTTAAATACTGGGCTCTCGGTGTACTGTGTACGAAGTTTACTAAGAAGTTATTTAATATTTCATTTTTATGTTATTTTATTTCATGATATATGTTCGCATACTATCACGTCCTCAAATATTGAAGGTATCTCACCAGTCAGTCTGTATACAACATCCCAACAGCAACCATTGGGCCGTGGCCCGCCAGGTATGATCACATTCGCCTGGTCATTTTAAATACGGTAACTACACATTTCAAGAGTAGAAGTGGCATTCTCCATTCAACATGCCCGTAACCTTTAATGCATGACACAGGCACTATGACGGCTAACCCTGTCTTTTGTTTTTTCATCAAATTTTTCAAAGACTGAATCGGGTTAGTTCCCTGATTATATTTGATCACGTACACGATCCTTATTGCCCCGTCAAACAAGCCCTCAATATTAGAAATATTGTGTCTTCACATAATTTTGGCGCTTCGACCCAGTTTCAACATGTACTTCAAACAACCACAGCTATTCGTGACAGCAAGAGTAACATTTGCAGGTGATCGTTTGCCATAGATTGCAGCCTTCCTCGACTTACATATATGAAATAGTGGCACTTTCATGTATCTACAATTCTTTTACATTAAAAATAAAAAAATAAAGAACAATTATAAAAAAAGCTAAAAAATTTCTCGCAAATTTGTAAAATGCTGTGCTATTGGTGGTGGTTTTGAGAGTTTTTTTATGATAAGTTATTAGTTTTCTATGATTAATAATAAAATTTATTTACATGCATATGATACAGGAACTTCTGAATAAACAGACAAAATGTGTATCTATATGTTGTACTTATATATTATATAGTACCTGGAAATTGAGCTTTGCTCGGTATTTACCAATTTCTTTTGTCCACATATCTAATTTTGTCACATAGATAAGTGTCCAAACGTGTCTATTAGACAGCGCCATCTATTGAAGTAATTAGCTTTTGCGTTGCTGTGTCGGTAAACTAGCATTTACCTTCTTATTCAAATAACATTGCAGCAGTTTTCGATTGGTTGAAAACTCAGATAAAACAACATTTTTTAAAAATGAAACCTAGCTAGATCGATTTATCGCCCCCGAAACCACCAACATACAGAATATTTCATGAAAATCGTTGGAGTCGATACCGAGATTCAGATATATATATACAAGAATGGTCGTTTAAAGGCATTAGATAGATAGATATTGAGAATATCTTTACCGATTTTTTGTAAGGTATATTTTCTAAATATTTATTATATTTTCATTGAAGTTTATAAACAAAACAAGTCTGTGCAGTTAACTAGTTGAAAAATATATTAGTAGAAGTATTTTATCACCCTTACTTATGTTAAAATGGTTTTTACAACAGTATAAACAGTGCTCAGTAAATAATTTGTCAGGTGCAATTTTTGTGCTATTATCACACAGAGGAACGACACGCTATGTATAAGAAATTTTCTTTAATTTTCCCTTGTAATAAGTTGATTATAAAAAGTAACTGAGTAGTTTTGTAAACAAAACACTTCATTGTTGATATTAGTGTACTGTCGTTACAGAATAAGCGCGCCAAAACGGATGCAATGAAATTGTCCCAAAAATTTCAATCTTTTTTTTCGCTTATTGGTTTATATTTTAGATGTTTTATATTTATTTTTAATTATGTAATATCTAGTAGAAACTTTTTAAATAATAAACGAAATACATGTATCTTCCCTATTCTCGTCTAAACATAATTTCCTATTAGGAAACTCTCTACGAGTTTCCGTATTATTATTTTTTGAAGTCAGTTTAGCTTCTTTTTTTATAAAATTTTTTTATCAAACTAAACTCATAAAATTCATCATTAGCATATTTTACACAAATATTTCCACACATTTACAAACACACCTTCCGTACAAAACCAGGAAGGTATAATTGATTTAACATAATTATTTAATTTTTTGTTACCTTGCTACTTAATAAAATTAAAAAAGTTAAACAAAACGTAATGTACGTAGCTAGACCAATAGCGTATTGTAACTGTTATTTATAGCTCAGGAATACCCAGGTTAAGTTACAGTGTTCATACATTTGTAACGGAGAATTAAGAATATAGATTGTCACCACGCTTATTCTTACAGTGGACGTTATAAGATTTGAGGAAGCCACACACAGGACAACAACATTGCAAAGAGAAGGAAACTTGAATCCAAACCGACTGGCTAACGTAATATTGTAGGTCAAATCCTCCTTTCTAATGCGCTCCAGAGGTTTATATCCACCCGTGCACTTTCGCACTGCAAATATTGCCTAATATTTGCGGCCCGATTGTAATTATCATTAAATAAGTTTCTTCTTTAATATCTTTCGTTTATTTTTACTGGAAAACCATCATCATCAGAATTATCAAATTGCACGAAACTGATCGATTTTAGGCTTCGCACCCAACTCCTGCCAGCTATCTAGCGCAAAATGTCATTTCACCTGGCCTCTGGACGTCCTACAGTACGTTTACTGAGACGCGTTCTCCACCTTAGAACTCTTTTACCCCAATGGTTGTCGGTTCTTCAGCTAATATGACCAGCCCGTTGTCATTGCAGTTTTCTAATCCAATGGATTATGTCGATGACTTTGGTTCTCTGCCGGATCACATCATGCGTAACACCGAGCATAAACCTTTTCATTGCACGCTGAGCGACTTTGAGCTTATGTCTGAATTCTTCTATTCATCTCGTCCTCAAAGCTGTTACTACCCAATTGTGATGTCTGCCTGCGGTACACATATTTTTGAACAACTTGGAGAACAGCACCGTGTACCACAACCGGTTCCAATAGTGCATGTTCATTGAATTTGACCTTGGTTTTATCCAAAATCATCACTCAGTACCTATTGTAGGTTTTGCAACATCTCTGCCATTATGACGATGTCATTTACAAATCGCAAATGTGAGATTTTTCCACCATTAATGTTGACGCAACATCCTTACCAGTATGGTGTCCTGAACACTTTTTGGTTTGTTAGGTAGTAGACCGACGCTGATTTCAGCACAAATGGTCTGGCTCGACCGGGGCAGCACTACCCTCCTACAGAAGATCAACCTAAAGCGACAGCATCCGTGCTGTTGTTTTTCGTTGGTGAGTACGAGACCGGAGACCCATTGATGCAGGGGTGACAGTTGTCGTGGCAAGTGTGTACAATACAATGCCACGATGACTGTCATACCTTATACATCCCCAAACGAGGCGTGAAAAAGTATCTTACTAAGCCGCCATAAGGTAGGTTACCATACTCTTGGTACCATGGAGACCACAACTCTTGGATTCTATTCATGCTTTCCATCAGGCAGGGTAGAGTCGCTTTGGCAGGGTCGTTAAGGAAAGAAAAAAAAAGAACAATTTCGAGGAAATAACATCCCCTTGTCTCATTTCTCGATGCAATGGTCGTGTTTACTAGTTTTGTATCCAGACGAAAATAGTTGCGGCTTCGTAGAGATTTCACATCACTTGGACGTATCACCAATCTACCTGGCACCACTGCAGCGATTCCAGAACTGACCACATCTCGATCGAGTCAAAGGCTTTCTCATACGAGTCCACGAATGCTAGTAGACACAGGGGCCGGTCTTCTATATAATCTACCATACAGAATAGATGTGGCCTATAGCTTCATATCCACTCGGCAACCCAGCTTGTTTCGGTGGTTGGAATTCGTCCAGTCTACCCGCAAGATTGCTGTTTGCAAGAGCCATCACAGGCCGAGCTTGTAGACGTGGCTAAAAATTACAATAAATCAATACTTTCTCAACATGATCTTATTATCCTTTTGGAAGAGCCGAACCATCACACTCATACTCTATGCCCTCGGGCTTCTCACTTCGAACAGGACAACGTCATCATCACTATCAAAAAGCCCTTCAAAAACCAACGAAAGTTTAACTCAGTTTGAGCTGGCCTATTATTTTTAATATATTTTTTTCATTTTCTATCATCGTTATATTTAATCATAGCTTTCCCACGGTTTAAGTAATGAGCTCAGATGTTTGTCTAAACTCGGAATAACTATATTATAACGTTATTATTCCACTTTTTTATCTTGTTACTTATTTAACAATTTAAACATTCAATTAAACTAATAACATCAGATTCTTGTACAACAACATACAATGTACGCAGCTAGACCAATAGTGAATTGTAACTGTCACTTAATGCACGGGAATACCTAGGAAAAATTACAGTATTTCTTAGTTTTCCCGACTACCTCGTCCTTTCCCTCATAACAATTCACTTTATTTCTTTGGCCCCTCTGAAAAAGGTGACCGGTCATTAAAGAAACCACCAAGAACGCTTTGGAATGTCACACACTGCGCTAAGTCCAATAAACTTTGGAAAATAACACTAGGCAACACTCAAAATTTCCCGGGGAAAATTCATACCGTATTTTATTGATAATCATACACCTAATACCAGAAAAATAATAATTTATTTCAGTCACGTATAGGAATGGAGATTTTAATATTTTTGTAAAAAATCACTTTTTTTATTAGTTTTGGAGGGTAGCTCTAAATTCTTCTTAGTAACGATCACAATAATATTTTGTAGTGTCAGTATACATTGATTTCTTTCACCATGTCTCGCTTTTGTGTTAATTCTCCGGATTTCTTTTGTTTTATTTGCGGTTTATATTCACCGAAGAGTCAAAAAAAACCCATAACGCCGTTAATTACGAAGTGTTATCGTGCATATTTTGGTTTAGACGTTCGCAACCAAGATAAATATTGGGTGCCACACATGTGTTGCTTCTCATGCCACAAGAATTTGACAAACTGGTTTAATGGAAAACCAACAAAGATGCCTTTTGGTCAACCTATGATTTGGCGAGAACCTAAGGATCATGTAAGTGACTGTTATTTTTGTCTCACAGATGTCAAAGGATTTTCTAAGAAATCTAAGCACACAGTAAAGTACGCAGAGGTGTCTTCCGTAACAAAACCAATACCACATTCAGAAGATCTTCCAGTACCTAACCCACCAAGTCACGTTGAATCCTCAAGTAACACTTCTAGTTCTAATGATGAATGTGAAGACTTTCAAGTGGCAAGTACATCTAAAGCACCACATTTGATCAGCCAATCTGAGCTTGACGATCTTGTTAGAGACTTAGACTTACCTAAGGAAAAATCTGAAATATTAGGTTCAAGATTAAAGCAATGGAATCTTCTTCAACCCGAAGTTTGTGTTACAGCATACCGTAAACGACATAGTTCGTATGTGGATTTCTATTCTAAAGATGGAGATTTAATTTATTGTAACGATGTTGTTGGTTTATTGGATAAATTGGGCCACCAGCATTCAGCAGATGAATGGAGGCTGTTTATAGATTCATCTAAAACTAGCTTGAAAGCCGTGCTTCTTCACAATGGAAACCAATATCCATCCATTCCAGTGGCATACGGTGCACATTTTAAAGAAACTTATGACGTCTTAAAGCATTTATTGACTAAAATAGAATATGATAAACATCATTGGGCAATATGTGCTGACTTAAAAGTGGTTGCTTTACTTCTAGGATTGCAAACCGGATACACGAAGTACTGTTGTTTTTTATGTGAGTGGGATAGCCGTGCAAAAGCTGAGCATTATGTGAGACAAACTTGGCCACTGAGAACTTCTTATGATCCAGGTCAGAAAAATGTAAAAAACGACCCATTAGTAGATCCAAAACATGTACTGTTACCACCTTTACACATTAAATTAGGGTTAATCAAAAACTTTGTGAAAGCAATGAACAAAGACGGCCCAGGCTTTAAGTTTCTAAAGCAAAAATTTCCAGCTTTAAGTGATGCAAAATTAAAAGAAGGTATTTTCAATGGCCCAGACGTTAAGAAGTTAATAAAAGATCCGTCGTTTATTTCTACGTTAAATCCTGAAGAAAAAACTGCTTGGTTGGCATTTGTTCAAGTCACGGAAAATTTTTTGGGAAATAAACGATCGCCTCAATATGAAAGCCTTGTAAACCAATTGTTACATGCTTATAAACAACTGGGGTGCAATATGTCATTAAAAATACACTTTCTGCATTCGCACCTTAATTTTTTTAAAGAAAATCTAGGCGCAGTGAGTGATGAGCACGGTGAGCGCTTTCACCAAGAAATTGCCTCAATGGAAAAGCGTTATCAGGGAAAATGGACTACTGCAATGCTTGCAGACTACTGCTGGTTTTTAATTAGAGAGACACCAACCTCTTCTTATAACAGGAAAGCCAAAAGAACAAAAACTAGTTTATTTTTCAAGTCTAAATAATATTTTACTTTAAAATAATTACAAAAAATTGTTAAAAATAAAAATAAATTTCTCTTAAAAGCTATACGTGACTGAGATGTTTTATTTACTGTTCTAAGTTCTCTATACCATGGCCATTCCGAATCACACAATCAGATCTCTGGGAAAAAAAAAAATATTTTTTTTGTTGCCTAGTGTAATCTGAGTAAAGAAGATTCTACTTTATTAAATATAATTTCAGGTATAGCATTATTTTAAAGGTCATTGAATACTTTTTCGTGACACATTTGAGATAGATTTTTTTTGAAATCTCGACGATGTTAATTAAAAGAGACCAACGACTCATATATTCATTATGAACTTACTGATTAAAGTCAATCGTGCAGAATACTAATACGTTTTGTAGGTACCAATACAATTTAAGTCTAGTGACAAAAACTAACATGGATAGATGAATCCGGCAAGTCAGTTTCCACATTACAATAAAATTTAAACCCGTGTAATATATGCATATTTTTCAAGTTCAAATACTGCCTTGGAGAACGTGTACCTCCATACATACGAAGTGTATTTAGTGGTTTAGTCCGCGTCGCCGCAGCAAGTCGTGTCGCGAGGTCGAGATTTTGCTAAATATGTTACAATTAATAGTGTACGGCTTGTTACTGTTTTTAACGCTTCTGGCGATATTTGATATCATTCGGTTATGTACCGTCGACAACGATGCCTCCAAGAGAAGACTTAGGATGTGGTGTGGTGCGTAATATTTTCAATTTTATTAAGCAAAGATTAACTTTTCTTGGAAGAATACATTTTGTCGAGGCAGTGTTTTATTCTTTGTTTTTGAATGAGGACGGTTTTGTATTATTTGTTTTGTTTCAATACTAAGGAAACGTAAATACAAAAGGTTATGTATTATGTCAGTGACGTTACGTATAGATACTTCGAGTAAATTTAATATATTTAGGGCCAGGTTCTTAACTTTCTGATAAAGTCCCTGATAGAGTAGTGGCAGTTTTGTGGCTAGCTACAGGTATCTGGTTTACAAGTCTTGAGTAGGTATAAATATGTCAGGTATACATATGTTTATCAGCAACTTTTATCTGTTAAATAGTGTTACATGACAGAACTATCAGGAACTGGAGAAACTGGCCCTTAGTCTATCAATCCTACACTTTGGTAGACAATGATTTCTTATCTTGCAATAGTGATTCAAGTTTAAAGGAATATCTTCCAAAGAAACTGGTTATAGTTGTTATACCAGGTTCTATGGAAGAAATCACCTATTTCTATCATCATCAATAGCCTGTTACAATCCACTGCTGGACATAGGCCTCTCCTCAGCAAGGAGGTTTTGGCCTGCTATTCCACGTTGGCCACACGGATTGGAATAGGGTTTGTTTCAAGTTTTCCTTCTCTTTGTAATGATGTTGTCTTGTATATTCTGTTCCCTCAGTCCTATTTCTATAGACTTCGATAATACCAGTTTATACAGAAGCACAGATAGTGTATAAGAAAGAGAGAGAATTACTTTTTGTTCTGTACATTGCAGAATCAAAAATATTTTAATAGATTTGAGGCTACAATACTTAACACTAGCTAATGAGTAAAAGTAAATATTTGAACTACTTTGCGTGTAACCTAAAGCTCAAGTGGCTCTGCATCGCACAATGAGTTCTCACGGCGATTGTTAAAACCATGTCCTACTTTCGTTCTGGGTCACAGATCTCCAGGCTCAGCTCTGTCTTCAGTACTGTCTACGTAGCACTAGATATGTCGTAGTCAATGTTGTGAATTTGATTCTGAAAAGGGCAACTATAGGCTCGACTGGAGTTAAGAGGCTGATTTCAGCTCGCTTGCTTCCTATACCATGTTAGAGGTTGAAACAGTATTATTTTAACATTTTTTCATTCAAGTAGATATTTATCCACTTCAATATAATTTCAATCATATTGGTACAGAAGATTTCGGTAAAACGTTTCATAATTCCGAGGAACAACTCAAAGTTACTTAACTTACACTTGAAATAGTAATGTCTGAATTATTGCGATAAGAAAATGTTACCAATAATCAGATTGTTTCGGGTTGTACGGATTTAGAAATTGACAATAAATTTAAAATTGAAGTCGATTTTTTTGACTTATACCAACTATACTTTGACATCAGACCTAACATGCCCGAACATTAAAACCAGCTGTATATTACAGAACGTTATGAATATACGATAAATGTGTCAATAATCTTAAAATTTGTAATTTAAGAAAGATTGCAAATTTTGTTATCAATTCTATTTGTACGTTTTTTCTATTAAAGTTCGTTCTGTGAAAGGATTTCCTGCTACAAGACAGGTGGGAAATATTGTTTTTAGCCACACAGAAACTTTTAACTGTTCAAGATATCGATAGTAAACCTTAAAAGTGGATCTTTAGGTAGAATTCTAATTGACATCATACATTGTCCTCAAAACATATGTTTGTAATGTGTGTTTGGTTTTCACTTCACAACACACACAACACTTTCACTCAGATGTTATAATATTTAATATTAAATGTTTACAATACAACCTCGCTCAAACCATACCAGTCTATGTCAATACCTGTATTACAGCAATGACATAATTCTATGGGATTTACTAATTAGACCAAATAGTGCTATAAGTAAGGCCATTTTTTGGTGAGGCATTCGAAATCTTAGAGAGGGATTCCACAGAGAATCAAATCTATCCCAATATCATTTTGCAGGTTATTTTTGGTTAAAAGTGCATATCTTAGTAACTACTGAGTCGAACTGAAAAAATCTTTCGGTGGTGGATAGTCCATTTACTGAGAAAAGTTTTGACAGATAAAGAATAATATTCCATAAAACAGTCAAAAGTTATTCCTTCTGAGAGACACAGACGAAGTTTATACTTGTAGGTTGGTACAAATTGGTCAAAGTTTTCTTGAGTACCTTAATCAGATGAACGCTTATATTATTTTTCTACTGGAAATAAAGGTTTAGATTCAGAATCTGAATCTAATGCGTGTCATGATACTGTAAATTTTACATTATCACGCTCTTCTGGTCAACACATGATTGAGGAAACAGATGAGGAGTATGTGTGATCTGTTAGTTCATGTACCGTATACGATTTTAGGTGAGTATAGAACCTGGTTTTTCTTCGTAAATTGGAAGTCAAAACCTAACTATAGTTAAATCGTAGTTAGATCAGTTCGTATTACATAACTGTAATTATATATTTGTTTACAATCGTCCGCGTGTTTTGTAATCCTTCATAAAATCTTAAAGGTCGTTAAAGCGTAGATGGAAATAGTGAACGTCACGTTGTTTGATTGTCGGTGGTACACCACGACGATAACACGTTTACGATCTTACATGTGTTGAGCAATACGCGAACCCTGTAATTGTTATATAATTGTTTTTGAACGACATCGATCAGGTATCAGTTTGGCAATATGCATATGCTAAACAAGTTAATAAGTATTTGCTTAGTACCTGTATGTTCAAAAGTTAAAAATTGTACGTTAAGGGCAATTTCTCGCAAACAATTCCTGAAGGCACAAAAATGAAAGTAGTGTAAAATCAAGAGTAGTTTTTTTTATTGTATAGGGCAATCAAGCTGAGTTGCCATTGCTAGTCCATGTGGTGATGAATTAACTGAGCACATTGTCACTATCCCTATTCCTCTCATGGGTGTGGTAAGACGCGACTAAAGGAACACGCTACGTAGGACAACTTCACGTAGGATACTTGAACCCACCCTATAGCAACCTGCCCGGCGATCATAGTATGGTATGCCAAAACTTTCTTTCGAAGGAGAGGCGTATCTCCAGCAGTAGACTGTTAAATGCTGTTGATGTCTACTATCGCCGACTAGGGACACCTACAACTCAAGAGTAAAAAGTGTGTTGCCACCCTTTGAGACTCCCAGAATCAATTGGAATGGGAGGGATGGCTTGGGCTTCAGTAACTTCACTCAATCGGTAAAAGCAATTAACAAATTGCTGAACACCGATCTTCTGTGAGCCAGTCGAAGTTAATACTTAAGTTTGGGAAAAAATATCAATAGAAAATGAAATATATGGCTATCTTAACCGTATAGACCTTAACTGTGCCGTCATTTGTTTGTTATCCTACAACAATGTAACCTTGGTAGTACGTAGGTTCCATGTGGAGCTTTTGAAACACAGTAGTTCCACTAAACAAGTTCTGCACGGAACTGGCGTATCACAAATTACCATTTTGTCCTATTTGCGTCATGTAACTTTATGTGATAGTGATCGTATTAAAGAAAACTCATGTAAACTACTGAACATCAGAAAAATAATAAATGTCTATGTATTCGTATAAAAAAAGAAGCAAGCAGCAGTAGAAATATTTTAAAATTATATGCAAGTAAAATACGTATATTTTAATATTGCAAAAGTTCCATGTGAAACTGGCTACATGTTACTGAGGATAAATCTTTATTACAATCAGAGAAAAAACTAATTAGCATATTAAATCAATTAGAGGCTAAGCACTCATCACCACCTTTTAATTAATTTGTTATGCAGCGAAGAGCCTTGAATTTCAAAGAAGTTTACCCCACTCTTACAGCATTGACACTGGTATCAATGTGGCAGCCATTTGCAATTCTTGCGACAGATTATTTTATTTTTGGTGTCTGACGTTGCATTATGAAATTCAAAATGAACAATGTTTTCGATTTCGTCAAGTATAATTTAATTTTTAAAACTACGAGTTGCCAAGGTCAGGCGGTGTTTAGGTTCTTCTTCAGCCTGAGACATAATATATATTATAGTTGTGTATGTTATTACAATAAGTTAATATTTTTTTTATCAGAATAAAATACTTTTTTACTTGAGTCGGTTTTAGGATTTCGACATTTTTTACACATCTTGTGTTTTCACACTCAAAGAATTTTATTTTTGTTGTGTTTTTTCTTCAGTAGATTGAAAACGAATGAATATTTTTTGCTGCCTCTCAAATTGTGAGATACTGTTTTTTTTTCGGCCGGACAGTTGCGATTAATTATTATCGAAAATGAGATAACGTTAGTATTTGTAATTAATTCGAGTTAGCTGATAGGCCTATCAAAATGATCTTCTCTAAGGAAGGCATAAAATAAATAGGTGGTTACACTTTGAGCAGTAATGCAATGTTTTATTTTTTTAAAAATATGCGGCTCTGAGCGGCATAGAACTTAACTTTTAAAATTAAAATAATAGATAAGGAATCGCGACACATCGATAGTTATCGTACAGCATTAATTAAATTTGTGTATTGTTTCAGCTCCATACGATGTGGTGAAGAATACGCTAAAAGGCATGAAGACTTTGAAAGAAGAGAAGGACGCTCCCGAACCTGGACCTGAAACAAAACCTTATAACATATCAGAAACGGTGTGACAGTTCATGGGGCATAGATAATTATTATTTAACATTTAGGATTAGTACCATAGTCTATGACTAGATAAGGTTGTATCTGTTTTATTTAAAAAATGTCTTGTGTTATTTCAAGAAAAAAATTGTTAGGTGTATGTGTGACAAATCTTTATAGTAATTTAAGTAATATAATTAAAAATTGAAGAATATTTTTGTTTGATTGTTTGTTTGATTGAAGGCGCTAATTCGCTTAATTTCTAAAATTGTCAGTCAGTTGTATGTAAAACTCATTAGATTTATCATGGTGGAATCAAATGACATTCTTATTACTTTTCATTGTTAATTAAAAATTAAATTATTTGAAGATACAAGAAATAATATTTTAGTGATATGTTTTTTATTTTAAAAATATCACCTGCTAGTTGTACTGACTTATCCGTACTGATTTGAGTGGATTCATGGAACAACACTTGTGTAATGAACAAATTGCTGTTCTGATTCTGGGTGTTCTTTAAGTCTGTTTTATGAAAATTTGTTAAGTCCCTTACAACTTACAACATAATCTGAAGTGTGCAGGTTGTCTTAAAAGTATATTAAATGAAAGTATGCGGCGACTTTCACATACAGTGTAGAAACTAAGCAAGTAGTACCACCTAAAGAAAAGACACCGAACTGTGGCATAACTGCTAAGCCTGTGACGTAATATGAAAAGTTCACCGCCATAAATGTCACAACAACTTACGTTCTCAAACATTAACTGTTGGACCGAAGCCCGCCAGATATGATCATCTTGCAAAGTAACATATGAAAAATTAAATCACTAAATTAGTTACATCTAGACCGTGGCATTTCGTTTCTTTAAAATTATTTCAGCGACATTTTACAATTTTTCTGCCGTTAAGAATTGCGCAAGCGACTGTTACACACGATTTAGATAGGTTAATCAACATTTTTGTATCCAAATGTGTTTAGTTCTTGCATCAGTAACTTAGTATCGTTAGTCACTGTTGGACGCTGCTTTTTGCCTCCAGTCGTCACCGGCTATCTTATGTAAGTCGTCCCGCCATCTGACCAGAGGGCATCCCGCACTATATTACGCGCTACTATTGCCTTCTTTAAATACATACCTAATTGTGCTTTATTCTATCACCTATACAGTCTAATATTGGAGGAGCGGAGGAAGTTAATTTAGGCATACAGACATGTGTGTTACTGATACCTATTTTCTTCTTCTTTCTTTTTAAAAAGACAACGCCCGCGCTAGTAATAAATCCTGTGTCACGGGGGACTTTACAAACATACAAGAAACGTACAAAGAACACCCAGACTTAGTACAACAATTTGTGGATCACACAGTGTTGTCCAATGTGGGGTTTGAACAACCGATAGTCAGCGCAGTAGAGACCGTAAAAGCACTAGTCTAACCGTGCAATCAAAAACTAAAGTAGAACGTAGAAGCTTACACAAAACTCTTTGGGTAAGCTTTCACGTTTAACTTTACTTTTTTTTAAATTTCGTTCGGAAACAGAGGCATGCAACAATTTAAACTGCTAAAAACCTAGTATGATAACGAGGCTAATAACACAGTTTTGTCAAAATAATATATTATGGTTATTATTTTATTCATAAATGCAAAGAATGGCGGAAGTGTTTAATTTCAAGGTTAGTTTTTTTTCTCGACATAACTTTGCGAAATAATGTGTTTATGTACTTGTAAGAAGCAGTACATGATTTTACACTTATCGTAGCACTAAAAATTTAGATATAGTTCTTAAAATATAACTGGATCTCTTTGAAACATGGCTACGAAACCGTTAGAGTAACTTTGAACAAGCGATGTTACTTTGTAGTCCAAGAGCCCGTGAGTGCCAGACCTTCGTCATTTTGAATTATTTTAAATATTTGTTATTGAAATTGTAAAAATTAATTAATGAAATTTCTGGATTAAGAAAAAAATAAACTGCACAATTTGAAATTAATAACAATGGATGCGCAGTGAAATCCCGCAATAGACCAAGCGCTCTGTTTCATTCGCACTAGTTACTGTATACGCTCCTTGCTCTCCCGATTATTGCTCACTTTGAATGCGTCTGGCAAGATGATAGAACCTTCGAAACTGTCCGGCTACTATATAAACATAGTTTAATAGGCACCCAAAAAAATATATATAAAACTTAGGTTTTATAATATAACGTTTAGTTACTGTATTCGCTCCTTGCTCTCCCGATTACTGCTCACTTTGAATGCGTCTGGCAAGATGATAGAACCTTCGAAACTGTCCGGCTACTATGTAAACATAGTTTAATAGGCTCCCAAAAAAATATATATGAAACTTAGGTTTTATAATATAACGTACGTATAATTATAATTTATAATAGTTTAGGGGTGTCCGGCAGAGGGTTGGAACCATACTAACTGTCTGGCAATGAGCAACGCGAGTTTTGATATTATTATGAATCAAATATAAAAAAATCAAGTTTTATATCATGACGAATTTGAGATGGAATTTTACACACCTTTGTTGCCTGTTATCTGCCAAAGCCACCACTGCCTCAGCTTCATGTTTGGGGATCATTCTTACCTGTACTAGGGACACACATAGAAGAACTTTCAGCTTTTATAAAATGACGAAGGTCTGGCACTCACGGGCTCTTGCTCTATTGTATTTGTACTTTGTACACCTATTTTATTTCTTTAAGTGATAATTTAATCACAAAGAAAGTGCAATTCTTACTAATATTAGAATTGCGAAAGTGTATTTGTTTATTTGAATGTTTGTCTTTCTTTCACAACGCAACGGAGCGATTTAATGATATGACTTTTGTGACTAGAGTTAGTGAGGATGCTGGAGAGTGATATAGGCTACTTTTTACGTCTCATTCCCATGGGAAGATCGATTTTGATGCGTATTTGAATTACTCCAAATTATATAAATTGTGATAGATGACGCTATTGGGTTTTTTCACCCAAATGTCTACGAATAAAATCTGTCATTGGAATTTATAAGAATACCTGCAGTTTTTAATAGGTGGCGCTTTATTAAATAACGTATCTCGACTCTTTACCGATAAACTTTTTAGTATGTTTTTAACTTTCACGCAAAAAAATATTGTACGAATTTAGATGAAACTTTATAGTTATAGTAGCTTATACATCAGAATAACGCATAAGCTACTATTTACCATGATAATCGACGTACACGCGGGCGGAGCCGCGGGCAAAAGCTAGTACATTATAAATATAAAAAATCACATCTAAAACGTAGATTCTTAATTCTGTGGTGGATGTCTATAGAAAAAAAATTGTGTGCGATTAGTGTGATAGTTTCTAAAAAACTCGTGTGGAAAGCCTCTAACTTCAAGGTACCGAGTGAATTGAAAATAGTTTTAAGTTTTTTTTTTAATAAAAGACAACACCCGCATTAGGAATAAATCCTGTGTCGCGGGGGACTTTACAAACATACAAGAAACGGACACAAAGAACACCCAGATTCAGAACAACGATTTATGGATCACACAAAGTGTTGTCCCATGTAGGATTTGAACCCACAACACTCATCGAAGTGGAGAGCAGTGTGGTGACCGCTTAAACCATTAGGTCAATCGTGCAGTTTGTTTCAGTGTTTCAGTGTTAAATTGTTACAGTGTTTTTTTTTTTTTTTTATTTTAAGAACCTGCCAAACTGCCTCTACTCTTTCTGAGAGAAAGCATGAATAGAAGAGTTGTGGTCGCCATACTCATTGTAAATGCAGTCAATACAACATGGTGACACACACACTATGGCGCCCTAGTGAGACGCTTCTTCACGCTCCGCTTAGGGACTTGAAAGGCATGACAGTCATCGTAGCATTGTAATGCTCACACACTTACCACGACAACTGTCACCGTTGCATCAATGGGCCTCCAGTCTCGCGGTCATCAACGAAACGCGACAGCACGGATGCTGTCGCTTTAGGTTTCTCTTCTGTGGGAGGGTAGCACTGCCTCGATCGGGCCGGCCCGTTCGTGCTGAAATCAGCGTGGGTCTACTACCTATATGTTGTGTGCATAGTGTGGCAGTTATCGCCTTTCATTTTAAAGTTTACATATTCTTTTTTACTGTCGTCTAAGATGAAATATTATATTAATAAATAGCTTAATATTTAGAATGAGAGCTTCAAGTAACGCCTGTGTTTCAGCGTTGTCAAGTACGTGGCAATGACAACTATTTATGGAGCCTTGTAAGATTTCAAGAGCAGTATTTTTACAATCAAGTAAAACGAAACGGGACAGGCGCTATTTGTACATTTGTACATGGTTATGAAATGTTTAAATTCACGTACAATAAAGTTTATTCTATTCTATTTTAGACGTTGCAACCTTATATTTAGATTAACTATTCATGCTTTCCATCAGGCAGAGTAGTCACTTTGGTAGGTTAAATATATATATAAAAAAAAACTTCTGTCCACGGTTCAACCCGCGTGTAAGTTAGTTATCATGATAAATAATAGCCTACGTCTGACAGGATTACTTTCACATCCATGCTAACTTTAAATATTGCATGGACAGCCCCTTCAATCTTACGCCTCGTTCCCTCATAGTAGACATGACAGTTTATTCACTATCTTAGGTTATAACTTTTAAATTATTCGTCCAAATTACTTAGTGTAAAGACAAAGTTAAATACTATTAGCTAACATTTGACAAAATCGTATAAAAAAAATCATTGGACATATTATACAAATTATTTATTTACAAGAAAGCTAATTAGTTGGAATTTATTTTTTAAAAATAACATCGTCTAAATGACCACCGTTTTGACGTTTGCACTCTTCTAAGCGGCCACCGAAATTTTCGAATACTATAGAAATCGCGAGATCGTCGACATCTCTTTGCTATTATAATTTTTTTTTTAGTTGACCTAGTATATTTGGTTTATTAATTTAGATATGATTCTACAAATAACCTCATAAAAAGAAGTCTACTGGGGATAGATCTGGAAATATGTCTTTGACCACCGGCAGGGACTCATTGGATGTGTGACAAGTCGCTCCATCTTGTTGAAACCATGTGTTACGATTATAGCCAGCAAATTCCAGTAGCATCGGTCCAAAGAACTCCCGTAACATTTTTAAACCTTCAGCAGAATTAACAGTAATTGGAAGCCCTCGAAAATCTTCGAAAAAGTAGGGTAAAATGATTACTTTTGCTGAAATTGCAGTCCATAGAGTTATCTTGGGAGAATGAAGTGGGAAGTTTTGTGATTTTCACTGCTTCAATACCTGCAATTCTGTTAGTTAACATGTTCATTGAGGTGAAAATGGACTTCGTCAGAAAATAAGATGTTGTTAAAATTACTGAATCGTTCTAACATTGTTGCAGCATACGAACTGCACAAATTTAAGTCATTAGGTTTTAGTGCCTGCACTATCTGAATCTTATATGAATGTAATTTTAAATGTAATTTCAAAATACGGTGTAATGATGTGCGGGATAATCCTAATTCAGCCGAACTTTTTGCGTGTCGATAAATCTGAATTGCATCGAACAGAAATAGTGGAAACTTGCTACGCGTTCTCCTCAGTCCGAGAATTCCGTGAACCTCCAGTTCGCTTTACATTTAACATAGATCTGCCTCGACGAACTTCTTCTCCCATTTCTTTATTAAAGGAGCACTCGGACACTGATTTAAGTCGTGTAAATCGTATTCAACGTGAAATAAGCACGCTGTGGCCCCGATAAGCGATACATTGCGACAAAACTTCCGAGAAACGAGCTTGTGGCCAAGTCCCCTCCCTGTGTCCCGCGCGGCCTTTTTTACGCGATATATTGTATTCAAATGTTAACGAATTGTTGGCCCACCTGTATATTACCAAATTGCTGTCTACTCTCTTAAGTGTCAGGGTTATGAAAAAAATTCTACTTAATAAAATATACATGTGTAAATACTCTTTTTCTTTTGAGGAATACCTTCGGAGATGAACTTGTACTGAGGAGTAAGTCTTAAAGAAACTAGTTACCTAAAGCCCGCGTCTTATTTGGATAAATAATTTTTTTTCGCCTTCTCAGGGCACAGTACTTACTTTTTCTGAACTATTTTGTATTTAGAAAGGTATTTTTTATGCTTTTTGGTACACCTAGCAACCTAGTGACAAAATTTAAAATAAAAGTAACGATGTGGTGGTTCAGTGATCAGATGTGAAAACGTAATCAACAAAGTCAATTAGCAATCTTAACATTTATGACTCTAGGATAATTGCGTAATTAAGATTTTTTTTTTATTTTTCGTAAGATAAACATTAAACACGTTGATAAACAGCGAATGACATAAGAATTTTTTAGGTCGAAAATTGACGTTGAGCAGAATTCCAGCAAAGGTAACACGCGGGGCCTCGCTTGCTTACGCCAACATATCCAATAGTGCACCTTGTTCTGCCATGCTCGGCTGACGCGTTGTCTTTGATTAAAAAAACAAATCATTAAAAACGCGCGAACCTTATAACCTCTTTATTATTTGTTGTTTATGAAGTTATAAGTAAAAATGATTGTTATTTTAGCGCTAGTGGGAGCAGTAGCTTTATTTTTATTTTTAATAGATGCTTTATGGAGTGTTTTTGAATTGATATCTTCTTATTTAATGCCATATTTTTTGCCTGCGGAAGTGCAGCCACTTTTGAAAAGATTTGGAACGTGGGCAGGTAAGTGGAAAGTTTGTTTGTGAAATTAATAAAGACATACATTATCTTATTTGCATTGTAATGGGTCAGTGCTTCCTATCTGTTTCAATCGACGATGATTTTACATAACATTATTAATATTATATGATATAAATTGATATATTGTTGCGATCTTTGCCGTAATATTTTTTTGGAAAAGGAAAGGTTATACTAGTTATAGTCATAACTCATATCTCTTTGATATATCAGTTTCGAAGTGGAATAAAGTTGTTTTAATTTAATTAAAATGTAATCGTGATCTTAACCCGAGTTTTAACGAGCAAACATTTATATCTTATCATGTTTAGTATTAAGTGATAGCCTTTGATTAGTTATTCGATAAAATAAATAATACCTAAATAGTATGTAGTGCTAGTGAATATCTACAAGTACAAAAATCGATTTTTTATCCGACTATTGCGTTAGGAGGTTTATATTTTTCGAGGGACTGAATGATCATGCAATGATCAATTCGGCACTCTCTGTGGCTTAAACAGTTTATGGATCTTGATGTTGAGGTGTTTTTGCTTCGTCTTAATTATTACTGTGCTAGTACAAATATAAAATAAGCCTCGGGTTCGATTTCCGGGTTGGACCATATCTTTGTATGATCTGCAAATATTTGTTTCGGAGTTTGGGTGTTTCTTTTGTATAATATTTATAAATTTATTAAAAAAAGTGTATGTATATCAGTCGTTTAGTACCCATAGAACAAGCTCTGCTTAGTTTGGGACTAGATGGCGTTGTGTGAATGTGGTAGATTGTTATTATTATTATTCATTATGAAAGTTAATGAAAGTTTGTTGGTTGTAAGAAACTTTAAGTAATGATGTATACGGTTTTCACGCGGTTGAGTCTTTAAATTTTTCCAAAAATTAACAAATTTCCTTATCTGCTGAGACTACAACGGGTTCCCTTACTCTATTTCTTTCCAAACTACTTTTTCCTGAAGTTCGCATAGCTTGTTTGCCTTTTGTGCTAAGACGAAAAAAACTTAAGGCATTATAGTTTGGTCAATAAAAAGAAAAAAATAAAAAAAGAAACCGTTAGATCAATGTTAAAAGAATTAGTCACCAAATCAAGGGGTTAATGACAGCCATTGAAAAGAGCTGCTACTCCAGCTCCATCTCTAGGGGTCCGTACGCAGTGCCAAAACATAATGTGGTATCTCTATAACGATATGGTGTGTAATAAAGTATTGAGTATTGATCAGTTCTGGCATTCTAATAATGTCATCCAAGATTAGACATGACATTATAAGCACTGAAGGGCTCGAACTTATCACAATATTAGTTAATATACTCAATCTCACAAAACAGTTGGTTCCGAAATATCCAGCAGGTCAGGATTTGTAGAGTTCAGTTCCAAAAGTTTTTGGAGAAGGAAGACGATCTAAATTTTGTCATACGAGTTCCGTTAGTCGTAACCCTAATATTAAAGATATATATATATATATATATATTTCTATACTAAGAGCCTGCCAAAGTGACTCTACTCTGCCTGATGGAAAGCATGAATAGAATCCAAGAGTTGTGGTCACCATACCCATTGCAAATGCAGACAATGCAGTATGGTGACCCACACTATGGCGGCCTTGTGAGATACTTTCTCACACCCCGCTTGAGGACGTAAAAGGCATGGCACTCACCAACGAAACACAACACGAATGCTGGCGTTTTAGGTTGGTCTTCTGTGGGAGGGTAGTACTGCCCCGGTTGAGCCAGCCCGCTCGTGCTGAAATCAGCGTGGCTCTACTACCTACTGAATATTTAGCTCTTTAGAATTTAGAAGTTATTTTCTTTGTCGCTTGGAAATCATCACCTCATCAGAGCCGAGGGTTAACTGTTCAGACTGAAATCGACTAAAATCACTTGGTGTCACGCCACTAGTGACTATTTGTGGGCTCTCAGGATTCTCTAACAAAGAAACTATCGTAAACCTATAAGGATTATTGATTCAAGTCCTACAATAAACAATATTCGTTATCCACGTCACTTAAATGACATTAAAGTGAAATTGCGCAACCGTAAGCATTGCAAATATTTAACAGTAATGTTGCAAGATAGTTACGAAAGTGTATAACCGGAACTTGAGTGAAGAACCTTCCAAAAATGTAAATAAGTAGGTTTTAATTGGTTTGTAACTGACAAGTAATCGCTCGGATAACAATTTATCCGATACCATCTGGAGCTATCTTGAAATATAGGCCACGAATTAGTTCACATTTGAAAAACCATTTAAAAAAATCATTTTCAATGTTTGCACTCTTCTAAGCGAGCACTGAAATTTTCGAATACTCGTCGGCAACGAGACAAAATAACCCACACTTAAGAAGTTTACTAGGGGAGGACTCTGGACTTCTGGGTGACCATGGAATGTCGCCTCGTCTGGAAATCAGCTTTTCCGGAAACATGTCTATGACTCGTTCAGGGGCTCATTGGATGTGTGGCAAGTGGCTCTATCTTGTTGAAACGATTTATTACGATTGTAGCCAACAAATTCCAGTATCATCGGTTCCAAGAACTCCCGTAACATGTTTGCGCGGGATGTTAGATTCAAATGCTGACGAATTCTTGGCCCGGCCTATATAATAATAAAAAAAAGATTACATCAGGATGAAAATTTTAACTTCGTATGTGTTAACAGTTTTTAACAGCCCTCCACTGGACATAGCAAGGAGGTTTTGGCCTACTATACCACGCTGGCCAAACCGCTTAGGATTTGTTTCAAGTTTTCCTTCTCTTCAGTGATATCGTCGTGCGTAGTTTGCTCTCTTAGGTATAACACCCATGGGATGAGTAAGGTGGTGACACTCCATGTTCTTAACCCGTCACATAAATTTGAAGTTCTTGAAGTCCAATTTCTTTGAGTAACAGTATGATAAAGTGTATCTTAAATGTTACACAGGATTTCAGTTGACATAAGTATAAAGTTTCATTCAAACCCGTCTAGCTGGTTTTACGTGAATTGCACACAACAGAAGGAAAGGCAAATCGGATTTTAAATAAAAATTAAAACTTATTTTCTGCATGTGTTATATCTTAAGTGACCTTTTGATGCATTTTTTTCTCTCGCTTTGAATAAAGAATAAATATTTCAGACGTTTGACAACGCCATCTAGTTCCAAACTAAGCCGAGCTTGTACTATGGATACTAGACAGCTGATATAAATATAAATATACTTTTTTTGTAAATATATGCATACATATTATTTATAGAAAACACCCAAACTCCGAAACAAACATTCGAACCCGAAACCTAACCAGTACAGCAGTCATATATGCTACCGCATCGGCACCGAGGCAGTCGCTTCATTTTGTATCTTAGAAAAAAATGACACTAATGTCAGCTGTAAAAGTGGTCTATGGAACTATTGAGCAAAATTGTTAAATTATGGTTGTGAAAGTTTCACGTAGCACTGGCTATATGGAATTACTGGGCATAAATCAAAATTTAATAATATGTATATCTTGAAATATTTCAGAAGTTGATAGGTACCTGTTGAAATCTTCTTTCTGAATTTTTTTTAATAATACTATAAAGGTGAAAGTTTCAATGAATGTTTGCAAGGTACTCTTTTACGCAAAAGGGCTGAACGAATCTGGATGATATTTGACTCAGAGATAGATTATACTCTGGGAATAATAACTAAAGTTTTATTTCGAAAAACATAGTGTTCCCGTGGGACACAATAAGCTTATAATATCAGTGTATAAAATGACATTCTTAGAAGTCGCAAGGTCAGTAAGAACATCGTTTGAATTTACAAACAAACTCAAGTACCTACGCATTCAATTGTGTGTTATGCTAATTAAATATTGATTCGAAAACCACTAAAATTATTTAACTACTTAGGAACGCATTAAATTTCATTTACTTAACCGGCAGGAACGTGTGGCGTAGTGTTTTAAACGGTCACCTACGCACTTCCTACTAAACTGAGTGTAGTGGATTCGATCTCCAAATGGAACAGCATAAAATGATACATTTTGAACTTTTCTGATACAAAAATATCAAGTTAAAACAGTAATACTATTTTTTTTTAGTCACTGCCAAAGTGACTCTACTCTGCCTGATGAAAAGCATGAATAGAATCCAAGAATTGTGATCACCATACTCATTGCAAATGCAGACAATGCAGTATGGTGACCCTGTGATGGCGGCCTTGTGAGATGCTTTCTCACACCCCGCTTGGGGACGTAAAAGGTATGACAGTCATTGTGACAGTGTAAGGTTTACACAGTTACCACGATAACTGTCACCCCTGCATCAATGGGCCTCCGGTCTCATACTCACCAACGAAACACGACAACACGCATGCTGTCGCAGTAGTAGGGTAATAGTGCCCCAGTCGAGCCGGCCCGCTCGTGCTGAAATCAGCGTGGCTCTACTACCTACCAAATTTCACATTGCCCACGCGGCCGTCTGATTCCAAACTACGAAATAGTAAACCTAGTTATTTGATAACCTGGAAAAACTGCCTTAAATCCAGCAGATAAACATATCTACTTAAATATGTCTAAATACCTAAATATTATGGATCAATTCCTCCAGACAAAGAGTAAAGGATTATAATTATCACACAATTAATTTTTCTGTGTAGGATTTGAACGCGCGACTTCTGGTTTAGCAGTCAAGTTTACTTACGACTAGATTAACAGTCTAGTCACTCACACACAAAAAAATATTATATCATCACGTCAACAGCGTTTAACAGTCCACTGCTGGACATAGCCCTCTTCTTGGACTTTGAATGCCTCGATTCGCGTAGCGAAAACGATTGCGGAGCTTAAGGTCTCGGATTCGATGCCCGGGTCGGACCAAGTGTTTGTATAATCTGCAAATATTTATTTTGGAGTTTGGTGTTTTCTATGTTAGTCTATCAGTCAGTCTAGTTATCATAGTACAAGCTCTGTTTAGTTTGAAACTAGATGGCGTTGTATGTTAAATGTCTGAAATATTTATTTGTTTGTTACTATGCCACTCTGCCCAGAGGGGTTGGTTTAGGATTTTTCAAATTTCGATCTGGATGTCGTAATAGCAGCGGTTCCCGGATCCCTCCTATGTCAGGCGCAGAGTGGCACACCGTGTGGTTTTAGTCGGTCCCATTCCGACACACCACCCCGCCGTAAACCCCGGTGGGGTGACGGCCGGAGGGGGTTTCCACACGTTAAAAAAAAAAAAAAGGATTTTTCAAATTTTCCTTTCTCTTCGCAGTGATACTGTTTTCCGTATTTTATTCCTTTAATTGCCTCTTACGACACCCACGGGATGCATAGGGGTGGTAACACTATGTATTCTTAATCCGTCACCACACGGACGCAGAAAAAAATACATATGTATGTACATATTCGAAGCTTATGTATGTGTTTATATAAATTATCATACTAGAACAGAAAAATCAAAGTTCAAGTTTAATTTTTTTACGATTATAAAGATATTAATCTTTATAATCGTAAAAAAATTAGATATTAATCGTTTAATCACTAAACTTCAGCAAAAACAATCTGATGGACGAGGAAATATAAAAGGGCAAAAAGAATTGATTCAGTTAATTATTCTGTGGAAACCAATCCACCAAGACATAATTAAAATCCAAGTATACCCATAGTAACAATAAAAAAAATGTACGTTAAGTAAAAAAGATGAAATCGTTAGATTTCTACACGAAGGGGTTTCACATAAAACTATTTAAATATAGGTAATCAACAGCCTTTTACAGTCCACTACTGGACATAGGCCTCTCCTTAGCAAGGAGGTTTTGACGCTGACCAGACGGGTTGGAATAGGGTTTGTTTCAAGTTTTCCTTCTCTTTATAATGATGTTGTCTTGTGTACTTGGTCCTTGAGTCGCCTTTTACGACACCCACGGGATGAATAGAGGTGGTAACACTATGTATTCTTAATCCGTCACCACACGGACAGAATATAGGTAAAGTTCAGTGATTTAATCGTCAGGCAAGTTGACTGTGAGAAGGAATTATTATATTTAGTAGTATTACATAGGTGTTATTGTTATTTTTTTAATTTTAGTTTAACTACACGAATAGTGTAGTAATTTAAGCGTTCGCAGTGCCGTTTTTCCACTGCGTTGAGTGTTGTGTTCAAACCCAACATGAGATAAGACTATGTGTGATTCCCAAATTGTTGTTCTGAGTCTGGGTGTTCTTTGTGTCCGTTTTTGGTATGTCTGTAAAGTCCTCCACGACACAGGATTTATTAATAACGAGGAAGTTGTCTTTAAAAAAAAACTGGGTATCGACAATCACCAGAAAGTCGTAGCTACATGAGTTCAACCTCATTTCCCCTAATACACGCCAATACACTTGTTTTTATTATAGTATAAGGGGGCGCAGGAGCAAATAAGTCATTCATCTGACGGTAAGCAAGTACCGCCGCTCATGGATACCGGCAATTCAAGAGTCGCAAGTGCTTTCTCATTCTAGAAGTCCTTGAGGGACTTAGGGTTAGAGGAAAGAGATTTATAATACGGTAACCTTACTCACTCGATAAAAGGCAACGGAAAAATTGCTTAACACCGGTTCTCTGTGAGGTTATGGCTGTACTCCGATCTAACAGGTCCATTCCTGCCGAAGCGTGACCATCCTCCGATTCCACTTGAAACAATAAGAAACAGTTTTTTTAAATATAGAGCCTACCAAATGACTACTCTGCCTGATGGAAAGCTTAAGTAGAATCCAAAAGTGAAGTGGAGAGGAAAAGTCACCGTACTCATTGCAAATGCAGACATCAAAGATTTAGACGGGGCCTAGTGAGATATTTTTTCACTTCCCACTTAAAGGACCCTTAGCTTAGTGGGAAGAAAACACATGCGCTGGTAGTGAGTTTCAGGTTTTGTAGAGTAGAAAGAACTGAACCGTTTTGTGCCATACGATCAGGTGATGCGTCTACTCGTTTTTTAATTATCAGCCTTTTTTAACGCGTGATGGTATTCAATTTATTTTGAAGGAAGGTACCGTAATGGCTTTTTGCTCCAGTGGTCAAGGTTAATGATATTGTTCTTTATTAATTACCTTTATTACTCAAAGGTTTTGTAGTCGGTAATGAATTTGATTTCATAATGCTTGTCAGAGATCTTGTAACATTGCAACATAAGAAATCGTTCAATGACACTGGCTGACAATAGGTTTTAATTTGTATTATCTGTTATTAATAATAAAAGTCTTTAACCAGAAACGTGGTCGCTTACTATCGTCTTCCTAAGGTTCA
Organism: Hypercompe scribonia; assembly: GCA_949316085.1. Lineage (NCBI taxonomy): Eukaryota > Metazoa > Arthropoda > Insecta > Lepidoptera > Erebidae > Hypercompe > Hypercompe scribonia. Next base: position 2,073,878 of record OX438976.1, on the reverse strand, counting down.
AAGTCAACCAAAGAGCAGAAGGCACAGCTCAGAGTTTATTTGCGTGGTCGAATCAGGAATAAGGAGATCCGCAGACGAACCAAGGTCACCGATATTGCTTATAAAATTGCTAAACTTAAGTGGCAATGGGCGGGGTATATTGTACGCAGGAACGATGGCCGATAGGGTTACAAAGTTCTTGAGTGGCGACCGCGTACTGGGAAATGCAACGTTGGTAGGCCTCCCACAAGGTGGTTCGACGACCTGGTGAAGGTCACGAGAAGCCGTTAAATGTGGGCGGCACTTGACCGGCTGTTGTGGTGAGCTTTGAAGAAGGCCCATATCCAGCAGAAGACGTCTTTTGAATGAGATGATAATGATGATGATTAACAATATGTAAAATGAAGTTCTTTAATCTTTTAAAAAAGGTATCCTTTCCGATCATATAAATATGTTGCCTAAAGTATCAAAGGCACTAGATCAAGTACGGTATATAACGCTGACATCTCTTTCTGTGAGCATGTTATACTTGCGAAAGAACTCTAGCTAAAGCTTATAAACTCTCAGGAGAGTCTGCCAGGCCTGGGAAAGGACCAGGTGCAGCCGACGGCTCAGGAGCCGGAGATCGCTAAACGATCTGCGTCCTCCATAAGCGCAAGCCTGGAGGTGACAGGTCAGGCCATCTGTCACCCTAGCAGAAGCAGGTCGGGTGGCGATGCGCACGCGTCCTTTTGCTGGCAGAAAACAGAATATCCGGCTGCCTACACAGGAGGAGGCCATCTGCAAACCGTAGGTGCTACGAGGTACGTCAGGGTTTCCAAAGATGTCCTTACTGTGGTGTACATGGTTCTCCGGCACTAGTACCCGAGACGGCGTGTGGTTTTTGGTCGGTTCGAGTCCAACATAACCATCAGCCGGTGGTATCCGTGGGGATTTGGGCAAGAGAAAAAAAAGTACACTACATCAAAAGGAAATTTAAGGTACCTGTTCTTTACTCTCAATTTTCCGTTGCCAAGATTTGAGACTTCTGAACTGTGAGAGTGATAATAAAAAAGAATTATCGAAAATACTGAAGCACACACTTTCACACCGTCAGAATTCTGCTTGTTTTAATAATTAACTTAACAATTTCATTTGTCAAGCCGTATTTTCTTAATATTGTTTATATAAACCATACATTTTTATTTAATGAAACTTGTATTGTTTAAGAAGGTACTAAACATCGACTCAACAAACGTACGCATATAAAAAGGTCATGTCTCATTCATAAAAGTGATAAAATAATAAAAAAATTAAAATATTTGTACTTTCCGGTCGTATTTACGCAAGTTTCTTTGAAACAATGCTGGTAATTGTTTCTTAAGATGGTTATCAGGTGATTACGTGTCAAAAAAAAAATTATAAAAAAAAAGTATAAAATGTAATATCAAGCCTTGTTTGTTTTTAACAAATTATGTATAGTGAGTTTATTTGAATTCGTTATCCAGAGGTTGAAATTGAAAAGTAATTCAGTATACGCAGTGTAAAATGCCGATAGATATAGTTAAATAAAAACTTTATACATCTCACACACAGCCAAACAAACCACACTACTGGTAAACGTGCTTTTGTATTTCGAAATATAGGGCGGGCCAAGAATTCGTTAACATTTGAATCTAAAAATCCGCACAAAAACGTTACGGGAGTTCTTGGGATCGATGTTACTGAAATTTATTGCCTATAACCGTAACACATAGTTTCAACAAGGTGGAACCAATGAGTTTTTGCCGGTGGTCAAAGATATGTTTCCCGAAAATCTGATTTCCAGACGAGACGACATTCCATGGCCACCCAAAAGTCCAGATCTATCCCCAGCAGACTTCTTTTTATAGGGTTATTTGAAAAATCGTGTCTACATCAATGAACCAAATACACTACGTCATATTAAACAAAAATCAGCGAAGAGATGTCGGCGATCTCGCGGTCTCTTTAGTATTCGAAAATTTCGGTGCTCGCTTAGAAGAGTGCAAATGTCGAAACAGTGGTTATTTAGACGATGTAATTTTTAAAAATAAATGCTGACTTTTTTCAAATGTTAACTAATTCGTGGCCCAGTCTGTACATACAAATTTTAGATAAATTATACCCAGATACTAAACAAATGGTTCTGGTTATTGTATATTTGTTACCCTGGGTTCAATTTTGAGATAAACGACTTGTGGTTTGCAGTAAGAATGACTAAGAGCTGCCCCAATAGCTTATCAACAGAACATATTGGTTTTCTGTGCATCTAGTCATCATAAAACACTATTGATAATTCGAGATGACGAAACAGTTTCATTGTTTTCTCTTAATCTATCGTAGACGTATTAACAAATCATTGCTACATAGATGCGAGATATTTTCTAATTCCGTCTTCAATTGATGTGTATACAATGATTCAAGGTAAAACTTCGAAGATTTTGTAATTGCTTTAAAACTGCAGTGACTTAGCATTGAAAGTTGCGTCAAAGGAAACAAGAGATCACACTTGAGCGGAGAAGCGTTTGAAAGGTTGAGCAAAGCTACCACGGTAATATTTAAAAAAATAGAACACTGCGTATTTAGTCACAAGACTTTTAACATAATGAAGAATGCACGGTTGGCCTAGTGTTTTAAGCGGTTGATTTGGATGTCGTAATAACAGCTGTTCCCGGATCCCTCCTATGTCAGGCGCAGAGTGGCACACCGTGTGGTTTTAGTCGGTCCGATTCCGACACACCACCTTGCCGTAAACCCCGGTGGGGTGACGGCCGGAGGGGGTTTCCACGCGTTAAAAAAAAAAGTGGTTTAAGCAGTCGTCACGCCCACCTCTACTGCGCTGAGTACAACACTCAAACAGGTTCAAATCCTACATGAGACAACACTTTGTGTGACTCACAAATTGTTGTTCTGAGTCTGAGCGTTCTTTGTGTCCGTTTCTTGTATGTTTGTAAAGTCCCCTGCGACACAGGTTTTATTGTTAGGACGGGCGTCGTCTTTACAATCGGCGACGGATCTGTTGATTAAGTCAGTTGTGTGATGTCCATCCAGAACAAACAATGGCGTGATAAACACGATTATTTGGTTAAGATCGAACGTAAGTTGTTTTAGGTTACACTAAACGGATAATGCAATGGTTTCAGCAGTCAGCTCGCCACTGTCTACTGAACTGAGTATTGAAGGTTCAAACTTCACATAGAATCTGCAAATTGTTGTTCTGTGTCTGGGTGTTCCATATGTTCATTTAATGTATGTTTGCAGGCATTTTCCGGGTGTTGTCTTTTTGAACAGATAAAACATTAAAAAAATACCTCATTGTCTACTATATTTTAACGTTTTAGAAATAACAGGTGATCAAATTTCCCTTTAAAAATAGTTGAGTGTGAACAAACGTTGCATAACTTTAACATCATAAGTACAAATGTTGACATGACTTAGCATTACGTAATCACTATTGTTTAATGTGTGACATGAGCCTCTGTACGACACACAGAGCAGTGTTACAGCATTAAACAATAAACACGGCCGTACCAAGTACAAGTACTCAATAAACATTATGTAAGTCGAGAAGAAAATGGTCATCGTCACGTAACTTTGATTGTTTCACCATAGGCTCCCGATTCATCAACATCAGCCTATCACAGTCCATTGCTGGACCTCTCCTATTGCACACCACTCTGATTGATTTTAAGTTTCTCGCATTCCAACTCCTGCCAGCCATCTTGCGCAAATCATCGCTCCACCTGACTTGTGGGTGTTCTACGTTTATCGAGACGCGGTCTCCACTCTAGATTTCTTTTACCCTAACGGTTGTCGATTCTGCGGCTAATATGCCCAGCCCACTGTCATTTCAGCTTGCTAATCCGGTGGACTACGTCGATGACCTCCTGATTGGCTGACCATTACTTGATAGAAAAGCTATATCGTTTTGGTCTTGATCAATAGTGTTAGATGGATACCCTTTAGATAGGTTGTTATTAAAATCACAGCTATTAACACATCGCTTAACATAAAATATGCAAATTTATCACATTTTTAAGTTGACTTGTGAATACATAGTTCAATGGACTCTGTTTCGTTTGACATGTTATTAATATTTAATATCAATTTGTAATAATATAAATTGAATGATAACAATACACGTGGTAATGAAAATGAAAAAAATCAAAAAATAATTGATATATATCAAGATAGATTGATAGGGTCTTTATTTGTGCATCGTATTACAGAGGTTCAAGAGGGTACAATGTCAGATATATCTGTAAGTAGAAAGGGTGGCCTTATTGCCAAAAGCAATCTCAGAAGATAAGAAACAGTACCTTCAATGGGTCAACCTTATAGATGTCTGCAATCTCATTAAGATAACGAGTAACTTATGAATTTGACCAATCTGAAAAATCGTCTATCAGGCTAATATTATAAACAGTATTTACTTGGTATCCAGTACATATATTTCACTAACAATGGATTAAAGAAATTTTACCACCGTAAAAGTATTTTTTATGATATAGGGGAAAAACAAACAGACGGGTTACCCGAAGGAAAACAACTATCCCCGTCCTGTATGTACTAAGGTGATAGACAGTCTCTACCGTAGTCTATGCAATTAGGTTTCTCTTGGATTCTCTTCATGCATTCCGTCAGGTCGAGTAAAGTTACTTTGGTAGATTCTTAGCAAAAAAAAGAGGTTGTTACGTTAAATTTTAAATTTTTTTTGGCTCAAATTGCAAAATCATTATAACTTGTGACCTAATAAAAAGTAATTACAAGAATTGGAGGTTGTTACACTTGAGTGTATAGGTACCCAATTTAAAAAAAAAGTAACGTTTTTGATGCGTGATGCATAATTCATAAACGTGTAATTAGTAAAACTTACTTAAAATATAGGCTAAATTTCATGCACTGCATGCATTTACAATTTAAGGAGGTCATTTATTTTCCAAATAGATAAATAAATATTTTTATTAAAACAATTTATTTTTATAAAACACTTGTTGGTACTTTGCACCTTTGCCAATCAATGCCAAAGACTTGCATCCGTGTGGTGGCGAATTAACAATACGAAGTGTTACTACCCCTACTCATCATATGGGTATCAGGAAAATAGCACTACAAAGAGAAGGAAAACTTGAAAAAAAAACCCTATTCCAACCCGTCTGGCCAGCGTGGTATAATAGGCCAAAACCTCCTTGCTAAGGATAGACCTACGTTCAACAGTGGACTGATAAAGGCTGTTGATGGTGACGATGATAATGATGATGCTGTATTTCGCAATGCCACACAAAAATAAACTAAAACAAAGCGTAAAATTAATAAATTCTGTTAAAATGAAAAAAAAAAAAACAGAAACACTAGAAGTCACGAAAGCGCCTACAGATCACCCCCCAAAAAAAGCATCACAATCCTATCAATAGTGTAGGAACGCATACACGGCAAATATACAAACATTGATTTTTATGTACTCGCAGTTATACCCGCTACTTCGTACGCGTTGAATTTATTTCTCATTTCCCTGGATTATCATAAATATTTCGAGACCACAATCAGCTAAATCGCGCCGGCCATTTCCGACTTTTAGTGAGACTAACGAACAGCAACTCGTTTTAGATATAAGAAGATATAATAGATCCCCGATTGGTCTTAAATCTGGATAAGCTTATTCAGCATACGAATGTCGATATTAAATAAAATAAGACTTATACGTATGGTGTGGTTTATAGCTACGGTTATAGGTTTTCTCGAGGTCACAGAACTAGTATTGCGCAAACAAGCCGATTATAGTATGAATATAAAGCATGTGTGTATATATACGAATAATATATACGAATAATGTTGGACTTAAGTTCATGGCCAATAATACGTCATCATTATCATCAACAGTGTGGTCCAGTGCTGGACACAAGCTTCTCAATAGAAAGGACGTGTTAGCCTACTATACCACCAGATGGCCAGATGGGGTCAGATAGGGTTCGTTTCAAGTTTTTCTTCTCTTTATAGTGTTAGTTTAATTCTCCACAATTTTATGTGGAGGTCTTATCAGGATGTTGTTGATGTTGTTTTCAGAAGTAGGCTACCAAATCCAATTTTCTTCCAAGTATTAGGTATGTGGCGACTTCCACATACAGGTTCGCCAATCAAAATGAAGTATTTAATTTACTTAAAGTAAATTCAACTTAATGATCCTAAAAATCGTTTCAACATCACAGCGTCACATATACAAGAATTTCTGTGCAATAATCTTAAAAATATAACTATTACTACTAAGGCATGTATACGCAGACATCTGTAGTCTTCAGCGAAGGCAAACTCGGTTAAATCAAAAGATCAACCTTAAGCGACAGTATCTGTGTTGTCGTGTTTTGTTGCTGAGGACGAGCCGGAGGCCCTTTGGTGCAGGACTGACAGTTATCGTGGCAAGAGTGTGAACCTTACACTGCCACGACGACTGTCATATTTTTGACGTCCCTAAGCGGGGTGTGAAAAAGCATCTCACTAGGCCGCCATATCGTAGATCATCATACTGCATTGCGTACTTTTGCAATAAACATGGTGACCACAGCTCTGTGATTCTATTTATATTTCCATTAGCCAGAGTAGAGACACTTAAAAAAATCCTAAATGGATTGTTACAAAGAGGGAACGCAGACATAAGCCCCTTTCATTAGAAATACCTGGTAACACGAGATATCAAAACCTTATTGTTGGATCTGCTAACGAGTGGACGGGACAGAAACGCAGCAAGAGCGAATTGTAACTTATGCCTTGGGCGAAAACCGTCACAACTCATGCACTCAAAGACACGTTCCTGGTATGTTTTAATTTAAAATTGTAGTTTTTATTATAAATTAACAGCTATACTTTTAAATTAACGAGGTAGTCATCGATTATTTTTAATAACTTGTTTGTCACGGGACGTTCAGTTGTTGTTGTTGTTTTTTTGATAAAAACGTTATTAGGCATAGACTTTTTTATTTTACGAGTAAGAGAACGATGGTAAATATTTTATTAACATACCAATATGTTAAAAAACAAGTTTTTATGGTACTGTTTGTTCTTACAACAATTTTATGAGCATGTCTTTGAGAATATATTATTCTATTGCCAGCGTAGTGCAATAGTCGCCAAGTATCAGATGATCATTCCTTGACTTCTTACTACTAATAATTATACTTCACATACTTTGAAAACTTCGTAATTGCAACCCAGAAATTGCTGTGACCTATCCATACAATAACATGTTAATTACAGTTTTACTATGTTGCTCCATGGCAAAGAGGTTTTATGCTTCTGGGTGTGAATTTTATGTGGTATTATGTGCCAATCTTATGCAACAAAATAAAGCACCAACACAGAAACTCAACTTCACAAAAATATGTAAATGATTGAAAAAGCCACCCGGAGAGGGACATAAACTGGCCTCTTTGGACACACTTTTTTTTTTAATGGAATATTCTGCAATATTCACACAACGTCATCTGGTCCCAACTAAGTAGAGCCTGTACTATGGGATTCTAGACAACGGATTTAAATATGTTTATTTTGTTTTGTAAATACATACATATTATATATAGAAAACATCCAAACTCCGAAACAAATATTTGCAGATCATATTGTACAAACATTTGATCCGACACAGTCCAAAATTTTATCACTGCGCCAACGGCGATCTCTTAAGGAACTACTTTTTTGATGATGATGATGATTGATGATGGACTCAATTTCTAAACTATGAAAATGTTATTATTACTTACATAAAGAAAATGCAAATATATTTATTTTTTTAAAGACAATACCCGCATTAGGAATGAATCTCGTGTCGCGGAGGACTTTACAAACATACAAGAAACGGACACAAAGAACACCCAGACTCAGAACAACAATTTGTAGATCACACAAAGTGTTGTCCCATTTAGAATTTAAACGATCAACACTCAACGAATTGGAGTGCGGCGTGGCGACCGCTTCAACCAATAGGCTAATCGTACAGTCAATGCAACAAAACTATGAAATTTAACCACAAACATAACAGTTTTTAACACTCCACTGCTAGACATAGATCGCTCTTTAGAAAAGAAGCTTTTGTGTACCACGCAAGTTGGCCAGTTTGAGTATTTTCGTTTAATGTCCGATTTGACCTCGTCATACGCTCATCACTCTCCAGATGACTGACACGTTACACAATCTGTGCTGCTAATACATCCAAACTGTGTGTTACAAAAACGAACGAAAGTTCAGGTCGTACAAACACTTGGGTGTCGTAAGAAAATATTACGCACAAGTGCATCAACCTCTGGAAAGTATTTTGACATTTGCGTATTTGAAACAAATAGACCCGACCAGACCAGATTTCTTTTATAAGTACAGACCAAGAATAGTTTATTGTATTGTGGCAGAAACGAGTAGGTGGATTTCGCTATGTTAAGTCACTACCCTGATCAGGGACAACTTGAACTCAACAGTCAGAAGAACTTTGCCACGCCTTGAATATTCTTCCTTTCAGAATTAAACAGAATAGGCTAGCTCGACTTTCAGTAATTCATTTACTAGGTGAAAGGTCTTAATAATCTTTCTCTATATCAAATCAGTAATTCACTCACATTATTCTTTCTTATTTCATATATTCTACCTTTGAAACTGAAGAAATTTCAAACAATTGTTTTTTAATAGTACCTGCATAAAATATTGTACTCTACCTAATGGAAAGTATAAGTAGAATTCGATCCAAATCCACCACATGCGCTGGTAGTGAGTTCCAGATTTGGACCGATTGGTACAGGAAGGAAGGCCTGAACGGTTTCGTTCTAGAGCTTTATGTTTTCCACTTTAAAACGGTGACAGGGTCAATGGCTGAAAGGGCTGGTCACATACCAGTTGGAAGAGCTCGTTAGAGCACTATGTGGTGAAAGTGACAAACTCCTGTCGTTTTTCCTCGACGTCTACTAGTTTGACTGTTGGATGTCCAAGATATTGTTTCTTATTGTTCTCCTTTAGGGGTAAAATTTTCAAAATCCTTTTTTAGTAAATGCTTACAGCATAATAAGCATCATGTACTTAAATTTTAAGTTTGGAGCCCTAGTGGCTTAAGCTCTGCGTCGATGAATATGGCCGTCAGTCGGGTCAATTAAGGTATGTATATTTATAAATTATAATTTAGATCATTCGGGGGTCACTAATTATTTTATTTTTCATAAAAGTATGAATGCGGTTATGTGCGTTCATAATCCAACGCATAGTGCGTGGCCATGAATATGTAGTACAAGGCGTTCTCTATTTTGATTGTCATTATGCGTAAGTACAGTTAATCTTTTTTAATATACCGTACAATAGAATAAATTACGTATTACGAGCAGAATACTGTAAAATAATGGTATATTTGTAATTCTAAAGATTTTTTTTGAGAAAGATGAGAGCAAAAAGCAATTGAGAGGGCAATGCTCGGAGTTTCTTTGCGTGATCGTATCAGGAATGAGGAGTATCGTATCAGAGTAGTATCGTATCAGGAGGAGGATCGTATCATCGTGTTTTAATATTTAAAAGATTTTGAGTTAAAAGAGTGGTGGTGAGTTTCTTTCCTGGGTTCTTTTCTCACCACTCTACCATGAACAATTTGCGAACCCAGCTAGCTGTAATTTTAATCGACAGATTGTTCATCTTTTATTGTTTTTTTTTATGACGTTCAGAAGTGTCTTTTTGTGACCTAAATGAATAAACGAATTTGACTTTGACTTTTGACTTTGGAGATCCGCAGACGAACCAAGGTCACCGATATTGCCAGTAAAATTGTTATACTTAAGTGACAGTGGGTAGAGCATGTGTTACGCAGAAACGATGACTGATAAAGTTCTGGAGTGGCGACCACATATTGGGAAACAACCCTCACAAGGTGGTCCGACGACTTAGTAAAAGTCGCGGGAAGCTGGTGGATGCGGCCGGCACGGGACCAGCTGTTGTGGAGAACCTTGAGGAGGCTTATGACCAGCACCGGACGTCTTTTGGCTAAGATAATGATGATCATGAAAGAATTTTTTATACAACTGAATTGGTAAACACAAGTTCAAACGCTTTCTGGTAGAATCCTTAATCACGTATAGGAAATTAGAGGTTCTGGAATTTCTGGCAACAGCTACATCGAGATTCAGGCAAATCTCGTTGTAGTGTTTTTAAATTGCCAGAATTAGGGAGAGGGTTGGAGTTGGTTATAGTAACTTCCATCACTTGATGAAAGGCAACGACAGAACTGTTTCACACCTGTTTCCCGTGGGGCCGTGACACCGTCGACCGCACTATTTCGGTCGAGTGGAACCATTTAAATACCATTAACCTCCTCGATCTATTGCTTACACTCCTCAATATAAACCATATCCGTTTCCTTCGATGTAACTTTTGCTTAACTAATTTTCTTCTTCAATAAACTCTTAATGTATCTATAAAAAAGTACGTAATCTTTAATTCCCAAAGTGTCTGATGAAAATTATTTGATTCGGGACTCTCACAGTCCGTGAGGCTTAATTAAAAAAATAACCTGTGGATTAACAGACTCGTCAATATGTTCAAATTGTTATCTAAGTAGCATCTACTGTTTAACTTTATTGTTGTACATATAATTTATTCAGTAATTCTCTAAAGGTTATTCATGGTTTCAATGCACCCTCGAAATTGGGTAGATGACTGTATCGTAAATAAACATCAATGTCCACTCCATTAAAACTAATATCTCGAAACATCTCGGCAAATACAATTAACATAGCTTTTCATTACTATTACGAATTTTAATCAAATATATGTTCAGTGAAATATATTGTTCAATTAAGTAGTCTAAAACAGTGATGTCGCAATTTGGTATTTAGTACATTTTTCATACAAAATTGTCGTTTTGATAGATGATAAAAAGTAACTAATTTGACTAAGGTGTCGTCTAGCCTATTTAGCGCTACTTTATCTTAGAAAGTCTGAGTGTATAGTTTTAAATTGAAATACTTTACAATGAATATTTTCAAGTCTTAGTTATATTCGACTATGCAATTTACAGACATTTACAAAGATGTAAAATAATCGGTTTATTTTGCTTGCAAAATAAATTAGTACTTTAGCATGATTTTATATGGTCAGGTGTTACTGTTTAGCAACATCTGATAGTGACGTAACAAGTGGATATCTGATGGTTAATACCCTCTAACATCTTTAATTTTATAATCTTCATTTATTAAAATGCTAATAATTTGTGGTCAAAAACATTTCTTTTCTCAAAAGATTAAAATAATCACCTACAGAGATAAATATATTACCTAATTAGCGTAGTTAGTACAGTAATTGTAAGGAATTTTTTTGACAAATCGGGCAGTACAAATATCTTCTATAGACTTGTGAAATAAAAATATTAGTGGTGATACAATGTATGTTTACTGAGGTCTGCGACTTGTTAATGTCAACCTGCAGACTGATGTCAAATATTTGGTTTGTTAAGAGTATTATATGTTGTTTTTATCCATAATATTTGTGTTTTTAATTTATCTTTGTATTTTAGAGCAAGTATGTATATTTTGGACCTCTTCATATAAAATTCTCTTTTTACCGTTATTTGTACTAAGCATCGGAAAACATATATCGGCTTGCCTAGTTAAATTTTAGTGGCTGTTTATCTTTTTTATAAATGTTAGCTATGAGTGAATGACTTTTGTCAAGATTTTCTTATAAATATAATTGAATATATGTAAACAAGAAAAGTAGGGGCCCAATTATTGAACCCTGAGGTACGCTACGCGTAATGGGTCTTGATTCGTTTTGATGGTTATCAATTTTAACAATTTGAGACGTACTTGACCATCGGCCTCGATATGGTTAAGGCTTTCCATAGGGTCTGGCACCGTTCGCTCCTCTCTAAACTGCCAGCATTCGGCCTGCCCCCAAACTCTGCAACTGGGTGGCCGCATTTCTGCACAAGAGCTGCATTAGAGTTCTTTGCGACGACGCGACCTCTAATTTTCAGCAGGTTAACTCTGGTGTACTTCAAGGTTCCGTCCTGTCACTCACACTGTTTTTTCTGCATGCAAGTGATATGTTGACCCTTGGCAATATATATTGCTGTGCAGTCGATATCACAGTTCATGGACGATACTATGGTCACCTTACAGTTAAGTTAGCGGACGTTGAGGAAAAACGGCAAGAGCTTGTCACTGAACTCGACCTGGTCTTAGATTTTGCTCAGGAACCACATTGTTTCTTGAAAAAAAAATCTTTAGGTATTAAGAACTCATTCAGATGATAGTGAAATCCTAAAATTATGTTTTGGTATTTTGTTGTTGGGATCCATCTCGTTACCATTTTAATATGGGTTTAATTTTTGCTACTTTAAGGAAATTTGGGCAGTAACCATTGTAATAATTGGTGAACATGTACTTTTTGATGTACATTCTCCAATTACTCTGTTAATTGGACCGGACCAATTTAGATTTCTTTTTTGTATTCGAAAGGATGTACTCTCGAGGTAGGTCCATTATCACCATGTCAGGATCTGGTTATGGGATCCCAAGGAAATCCTCGGCAAACTTTGAATTTTAAATGCACACTCAATTTATTTTATATATTCTCTAAGTCTATTCAAGTGTCTGCGTCTGGTACTCATCATCTCATGATTATGATGTTCTGACGATGGAAGGCAAACTCCTTAACGTTTATGAAAGGACGATTTTTTTCTTCCATCCACTACAGTGGCCATCTATGAGGAGGCTCCCTGATCCTTTTGTCCCTCCATCTGGCCTGTGAACGCTCTACACTACGTTTTCTTATTTATGATATTTTTTATTTTTTATTTAAAAATACTACATAGCATTAGGACTACATCTTGTGTCACGGAGGACTTTACGAACCTACAAGAAACGGACACAAAGAACACCCAGACTAAGAACAACAATTTGTAGATCACACAAAGTGTTGTCCCATGTGGGGTTTGAAGCCCCAACACAGCGCAATAGAGAGTGGTGTGGCGACCGCTTAAGTCACTTGGCCAACTATTTACATAACTGTGTAAACAAATTCTATTTATATGAATCAAATAAATGTGAAAAGAACAACGCAGTACTCATGACAAATATAATTTCTGTATGACATGTTACAGATATTTTTATCAGAACAAACACGGTTTCTCACATCTATTAGTTTTAATCACTCAGCATCGTGGTCTGAGAAGTCATCCCGTAAAGTTAAAGTGTATAAAAACTTACTAAAGAACTAATATCGCTTGAAACTGGTTTGATAGACGCCGGCTTATAACTTTACTTTACGCAAGTAAGGTAAGCATTAAGTATTAAGTGGACTCAATACTCAACATTTAATTCTGTTCCACTGAATTTCACTCATGACCTGAGTATGATCAAGATGTTTTTATAGATTTTTAACACATTCTCTCTAAATTAACCTTATTCTATGACATTTATTTCTTGAAAAGGGACAAAAGTACCACGTGCGTGATATTTGGTCTTAGCTTATGCAACTAAAAATATTACTGTGAACCCTTTTTTATTTCAAAATCTATAGTACTTAACTAAGATAATTTCATCACGCTGGCCAGAGATGGGTTTGTATAGGATTTTGTTTCAAGGTTTCCTTCTCTTTGTACTGTTGTTGGCCTGCGTAGTCTTCAGTCGACTCTTACGACAGGTTCAGGATGAATTGGTGTGCTGATACTTAGATGAAATCAATATAAAACAATTATTTCTACAAAACAAAACATTTAAAAACACTTAGATTTTGTTTTGTTCTTTGCTATATCCTATTAATATTATAGATACGAAAGTTTGTGAGTATGGATGTTTGTTACTTTCACGAAAAATTACTGGACGGATTTGAATGAAACTTTACAGTAATATAGGTCGAAATAAAATATAGGCTACAATTTGCAATGATTTTATGTAATTCTGGTCGTAATATAACGATACATGTCAATTAAGTCGGCAAAAAATCTGGCCTCTAAACCGTACGTACCGTAGAATTGTTTGTTTTGAATAGTGTTATTGTATTGTGAAACTTAATGTGGTAGACCAAATTCCACGCGAGCAAAGCCGCGAACAGAAGCTAGTTATAAATATATTTATGACTTTATGATAACATTTTGAAATAACGTTAAAGACCTTCCATTTTTTAAATTGTGAAATTATTTGAAACATAAAAGTGTGGTCATGGACTTCAAATAGTTTAAATTTTGGTTTAATTTTTTTATTAATATTATTACATTCATAAATTATATTCAACTTGCGAGTAAAGGTGACGAAGGGAGATATTGTGCAATAAAAAGTGGGAGGGATTCGTAAATATACACGAAACTTCAATTATTTACAGATATATAAGTGTCCGTGTGGTAACGGATTAAGAATACATAGTGTTACCACCCCTATTCATCCCGTGGGTGTCGTATAAGGCGACTAAGGGACAAAGTATGCAAGACAACATCATTACAAAGAGAAGGAAAACTTGAAACAAACTTTATTCCAACCCCTCTGGCCAGCGTGGAATAGTAGGCTAAAACCTCCTTGCTAAGGAGAGGCTTATGTCCAGTAGTAGACTGTAAAAGGCTGTTGATGATGATGGATGATGGTATATAATACATCAGTTGTTATTTTGTTAATTTAGCCAAAGCCAGCCAGGCTTTACAAGACAGCAGAGACACTGATTTCAGCACGAACGGACTGGCTTTAACGGGGCAGTACTCAAAGAGGCCCACTTAAAGCGACAGTATCCGTACTGTCGTGTTTCGTCAATGAGTGTGAGACCGGAGGCCCATTGATGCAGGGGTGATAGTTATCACGTCGGAGTTCCAGGCCTTTCCTTACTATGGTGCACCTGGTTCCACGGCTACTGGTAAACAGTGTGAACCTTACACTGCCACGATGACTGTCATGCCTTGTATGTATTCACGCAGGACGTGAAAAGCATATCACTAGATCTCCACGGTGTGGGTCACCTTACTGCATTGTCTGCATTCGCTATGAGGAATGTCGGATTTTGTTGAAAGACACGTTTGGTGACCACCTAATTTCACGTTTTGGACCTGTGAATTGGCCTCCAAGATCTTGTAATTTAACACCGCTAGACTACTTTCTGTGGGGCTATGTAAGTCATTGATCTATACGGATAAACCACAAACGCTTGACCATTTGGAAGACAACATTCGCCGTGTTATTGCCGATATACGGCCACAAATGTTGGAAAAAGTCATCGAAAATTGGACGTCCAGATTGGACTACATCCGCGCCAGCCGTGGCGGTCATATGCCAGAAATCATATTTAAAATGTGATGCCACAAGATTATCTTTCGGATAAATAAAATTCATGTCAATGTATAAAAAACACCCTTTAGTTAAATTTTGTTTTGTTCTTTGATATATCCTATTAATATTATAGATGCGAAAGTTTGTGAGTATGGATGTTTGTTACTCTTTCACGAAAAAACTACTGGACTGATTTTGATGAAACTTTACTGTAATATATAGGTTGAAATAACATATATTTTCACAACTTTTGGATTCTATTCATGCTTTGGATCAGTCAGTCAGTAGACAAGAGTCAATTTGGCAGGCTTTTAAAAAAAATATCTCAACCGAAAGACGTCCATTTTTAAACACAGGTCTCCCCCAAGACTCCACAACAACCGGTCCTATGCCACCTGATCAATGAAATAACAAGACCACTTTTATTTTATTAACAAAAAGAAAGTAGAAATAAAACTAATTTAGGAACTGCTACGGCGTTATGATAGCAAGGGGAAATAGAGATCTAGTCAGAAAATTATGAACTTCTTGTTACAAAATTTATGGATGACCTCTAAGAACTAGTAATTCTCCATAGTTTTATCTGCGTTTTTGTTCATAGTTCTTTTATTAGTTTTTACAACAATTTAAATTTTTTCCGCTACTCAACATGAAAACTAAGCCAAAAAATTAAACCATTCTGGGAGTTGTAAATGTCATAATTAACCATTTTTATTTTATTTATTAATGTTAACGCTAAAAAAAATAATATAATGTTATTTAGAAAATAATAATATGGTAAGTACCACATCATTCGTATGACTCTTGAGTTGCAGATGTAGATGGGTGGAGATATTTCCTATTATCCTGTTTGTTTGTCTACCCATCAATAACATTACAAAAATCTGAAGAAAATATATTCTGAAGAGTATTACTGTGTTTTTTAATCCCGCTGATCTTTGAAACTAGAAGTCTTGTTGTTCTTGTATTGGAAAGAAAATTTATTAAGTCTACAAGACATCACACTACAACCCTTATCAACGGAGGTCTTCCGTTACCGAGTCTCACTAGTTTTATAACACAAAAGATCTAGACATAACACGAAATTCAAATGAAGTCAGAACACTCAACCATATAGTCTGAAGGCCGTCGGAAATCAAGAGTTGATTTAAAAACGATTTTCGAAAATATTTGACCGCTCTTAACCTTGAAAGGCACATTCACTGCAATGAGACACGCCTGTCGCAATGGATATTGCATTACATGGCATTTTGGTAACGTTGTATAACCGCAAGGTTGGCTGAAGACATGGTACCACATAACTGTGGTGAGCTTGCTAAATCCCTTGGCTTCAAATTGATAAACATGTTTGAGGTTTTGAGTATGCACCTGCCAGACAGTAGTGAGTACGGTTCCCATTCAGTACGTACCAATATTTCTGTGAATAAATATCCTTTTTACTTTTTTATGGCGTAAGGCAGTAAATGAACACACAGAATAACTGATACTCATTTTTTTTTTGTTTGTTGGAACGAAAAACAGATACATGTTAGATTATAACTACATACAAGTTATACACCGAATTTATAAACATAAAAAACACATTTTTATTCACAGAAAATAAAAAGTAATAAAAAGAAAGTTTAAAATTAAAATCCTACTTCTTAAAAAAAGGGGTCTAAAAAGGATGACATAAAAAGAACTCGGATAGAAATGAAAAAATGCATCAATACAAAAATTGTCAAAGTGAAGCCGTGGTCTCCCCTTCTGTACACATGCTTTGATTATGTGCGTGTCAGGGACAACTCCATTAAACAGACAGGGTAAGTATGGTAGGAGCGACCACGGCTCTACTTGACCATTTTTGTACCTATGCATTTCTGTATTTTTATCTCAATTATTTTCTTGTTTCATCTTTTTTCTAAGCAGTGGGATTTTAGTTTTAACTTTCTTTTTATTTAAATTATTTCGGAGACAGATATAATTACGGTACTCCTCTGAGAGCTTTTAACCTCTTTAGAGAATGCCTATAGAATGCCTTTAATAGCAAATATTTGCTTGATGAGCTCATATATTTGTAGTATGTCTGAGAGTTTTATTTAATACCTATCTATTTATGCAAATCAATTATCGGTACCCATAGCACAGACTTCCTAATTTGGTATCAGTTCTTAGCCCTGTACGTTAAAATTATTTCTAATTATTAAGTGTATAAAAGGAAAATAGCAAGCTACAGCTAATAATATATAAACTTAAAATGTGCTAATGGAGCTCTTTTATTTGATAACGTACAAGGCATCATAATAATAAAAATATATATAATATTTTTAGTATAATGTCCTATAGAGGGCATCACATTGAACATAATGTGACACCATATAGCCTATAAATAACTGATAGTTAAGACGTTTGGAATATTATTTCATGTTACTCCATAAATGTAGAGAAAGTTTGAAAATAATACGAAAAATAATTATTGCAGGAGTGAATACAGATTAGTAAGTAACCAACACTTATAGATGTCTCCAATAAGGGTTACCAATGAACCGACTTTGAGCCGAGCCGTCAGTCAGAGGGGGAGAAGGAATTGAGCACCGGTTACCTCTCGCGCTCGATATATATAAAAATGTTTATAACAACTAACCTAACGCATGATAACGCCTATGTCTACAAAGTGACAAACGGTGGCACCAAACTCAACATTTTGCCATTTTAGTCTCACTGACGGCGATTTAAGAGAGTTTCAACTTTTGGACTTGTTACTTTACGTAATATAAGATACAAAGCTATGTTTAACTTAAGTTACCAATAACATCCAACACCATTATCCTTACAAAACGTCACAATGTCAATTTCAATTCTAATAGTCTTATTTGTATAGGTATCTTAACAATTTTTTCTTTTTTTTTATATTAAGAGCCTACCAAAGTGACTCTACTCTGCCTGATATAAAGCATGAATAGAATCCAAGAGTTGTGATCACCATACTCATCGCAAATGCAGACAATGCAGTAAGGTGACCCACACTATGGCAGCCTTGTGAGATGCTTTTTCACACCCCGCTTGGGAACGTAAAAGGCATGACAGTCATCGTGACAGTGTAAGGCTTACACAGTTACCACGATAACTGTCACCCCTGCGTCAATGGGCTTCCGGCCTCACACTCACCAACGAAACACGACAACATGGATGCTGGGGCTTTAGGTTGGTTTTCTGTGGGAGGGTAGTACTGCCACGGTCGAGCCGGCCCGCTCGTGCTGAAATGAGCGTGGCTCTAATACCCAGAAATTACTTATTATTTTTAAACAGAACTTTTAAATAAAATGAATAATAACTATTGATTGGATGAACTTAGGCGTAAGTTTCGTCTTAGCATCGAATGGCACTGGAATTAAAATTTAAAGAATATATTGTCCAACTATTTTGTTTTTTTTTTTTAATGATTAACTTGTTATTACAACACATATAGCTAGTACATTAGAAAACAGAATATGATACGACTCAATGGCACAGCTGTGTCTCGAGTAGTCTCGACCACGGTCTCTCAAATTTACGTAACTGCAGCGTAGCGTATGCGCAATCAATCGGTACGGACAAGGTCACTGACTTTCTGCGGACGCGCAACCAGCAGTGCCGGTGATCATGAACTTTAAACTATTCACTTGTCTACTAATGACTTCTCGATTGACTAACGATAAAGTGGCAAACCTATATTAATGAACACAATTTTATAATTTATATGTAATTTATTATATTTATATACATAATGATTACATTTTTAAATGTTAAGAATAGAAAAATAAAAATATCTATTTAGAAACATAAAAATAGTATTAATAATAGTAATAATTCTTATGAATTATCATTAGTCTATATATTAATACGTGAAGCAAAAACTTTGGAGCCCTTGAAAAATTGAGCGGACGGAGGAGTATGAGATTTAGCACACTTATAGTCCATATGTAGTAGAAGTGTAGAACGTTAATATTTTTCAATAATTATGCTTATAAAGTACATTAAATCAATAAATAAAACATTACACACACTAACATGCATTTGACACACACAAACAAGTATTTATTACACGCATATATACTCTGTGGTCAAATTGTTTCTTTTGTTTATCATTTTGTCTATAGACATTGAGTACTGACATAGACATAGATTACAGACATTTATATGTTTACTGTAGTCTTACTGAATGTCGAACAGAAAAAGTTTTATTTGCCCCATTTAATATAAAAATACCACGTGAAATACCGCTCGCTTATACAAATTTATGTAATGTAAGTTGTGTTTTATTATGGTCGAATTTCGACCAGTAGGCGACCACTAGTATTTATAATTATATAAGTACGTTTATCAGTGGTTTAGTAAGTTTAGCACAGACTGCCTAATTTATTTGCGGTAGAAGTTATTAATCATAAATAACATTTTCAAAGCTCAAGGGTTTTAAACTTAGGGTCCTAGCCTTTAGGTTCACTTTTCCATAAAAATGTACGTTAAGTTTTAATAAGTAAATAAATATGTATTCTGTTATTTCCAGTGGTGACTGGTGGTACTGATGGAATCGGCAAGCAGTACGCGACAGAGCTGGCGCGGTTGGGCATCAACATTGTCATAATCAGTAGGAACCCTGAGAAACTGAAAACAGTGGCAAAGGAGATCGGTAAGTTCATATCTCTCATCATCAACAACAGTCTCTAATAGTCTATAGCTGGACATAGACCTCAGCTCAGAAAGGGAATTTTGGCCTACTATACCACAGAGCTGAGGGTTGGACTAAGTAGCGTGTACTTGGTTGATGATGACGTTAATACAACACTGACCAGGTAAGTAGGTATAGGGTTTCTCTCAAGTTTTCCTTCCATTTGCAGTGCTGTTGCCAGCATAGTTTGCTCCCTTAATCGGCTTCTAGGACACCCAAGGGATCAATAGGGTTAATGACATTCCGTATTTTTTTTTACAGCCTTTTATAATCCACTGCTGAACAGGCTCTCCTTAGCAAGGAGGTTTTGGCTTACTATACCACGCTGGCCAGACGGGTTAGAATAGGGTTTGTTCCAAGTTTTCCTTCTCTTTGTAACGATGTTATCTTGTATACTTGTTCCTTTAGTCGCCTTTTACGACACCCACGGGATGAATAGGGGTGGTAACACTATGTATTCTTAATCCGTCACTACACGGAATACGACTTATCCGTGTGCCATATATATTTATGAAGGAGTGGGTTTTATGTATATTCCTCCAGCTCAAAGATAGTCTCCAGCTGAGCGAAGTAATCATGCCTGGCAGGTCACGGCTTAATGGTTGATATTGAAAAGCTGTATATGTATATTATGATATTCTTCGTGAGATTTTTTGATTGTGCGATACTGGATTAGCAGTTATTTCGTAGTTCAGTGTATTTTCGCTAGATGGCAGTGAAGTATTTTTATTTCATTGTATGTTAAATTCGTCTAATATTTATTTTTCTTTTTTATTTAAACAATAAGATTATTTTGACGTGTCATGGAAATAAGTAAGTGTAGGAAGGGGCTCCTGATTGTCGCATTATTAAAAGTAAAAATTAAACTAACTTGTCCGAAGCTTGGCCCGTGTGAGTTTTGTTTAAAAACTTGTCAGATATGTTAATACGAGTAAAAGTCATAGCATACGTGTGTTAATAGGTAGAGCCTATAATATACTGCACTGTTATCTACTAAATTACAGGTTTCTACAAACTGCTAAACACGCAAACTTTTTCCATTAAATTATTTTAATTCGTTACAGTTTCTATTGTAATTGAGAAACATTCATCCAACGAAAATTTCGGCCGAAAGTGACCGAAAGCAAGACCGAACGCTCTTAAAAATATTACGCTACAAAATTACGTATATTACGCCATTGATATTTAAAAATCGATTTCAGTCATTAAACAAACTTAAAAATCGAAATTCTTTCCCAAGGAGCGCCAACCATCCCGGTCTTGGGCAATCTGCATCCAAACAAACTTATTTACTTCTATTCACAGCTGATAAAATTTGTTACCGTACAAAATGTACCTACTATCTCTAAGTATCGAAAATAAAAGGTTGTAAAATATAACTTTTAAGATTTGTCATGATTTAGGTGTATCAAAACAAGTGAATTTTCTAAAATAAAAAAATAAATAAATAAATAAATAATTGATATTCAGACAATTCCATTTCCGATCTATTATGAATAACGTAGGCTTAATATTCTATTTGTCGTAATGATCTGGATGTCGTAATAGCAGCTGTTCCTGGATCCCTCCTATCTCAGGCGCAGAGTGGCACACCGTGTGGTTTTAGTCGGTCCAATTCCGACACACCACCCCACCGTAAACCTCGGTGGGGTGACGGCCCTAGGGGGTTTCCACACGTTAAAAAAAAGGCTTAATATTCTATTTTGGGATCCTTCATATTTTAGCTGCAGTATCGTACACAGTGTGTTTATTCGATTCTGATAACGCCTGACGGAAAACCTCGGTGTGGCGATGAGGCACTAACTTTTGCACACGCATTAAAACAGGCGAATGTGAGTCGTTCTATATGTGGTTATTTATTATACACGTTATGTAGAACACATAAGTGCTGACCGCCTGGATACAAATGAGCTCATTGTTCTAAAACAATACATCATTGTCATTAGTTCGATATTGTGCCATCGGCCATTGTCTCTGATTGCTCTTATTGTTACGTAATTAGATTACAGATTTTTTAAATTTGAAAGAACAGATATCACTCTATGTGGTGATGGATTAAGAATACGAAGAGTAACGATCCCTATTCATCCCATGGATGCCACGAGAGGCGACTAAGTGAGCAGGACACTACACAGGATAACATCACTGTAAAGGGAAAGGAAAATTTTGAATAAATCTTATACTAATTCATGAGCCAGCGTGGTATACAACGCCAAAGCCTCCTTTCTAAGGAGAGGTTTATGTCTATATAGACCTCTCTTTAGAAGGGAGACGTCACGGACATTCGTGATGGAAAACAGAGAATTTAGACAAACGAGCATTCCAAGTTAATTAAAAGGATCTCACACTTTTTTAAAGGTATTTCAAACATAGCATTTTTGTCTATCAGGTCGTTTCGGTCGTAAGATACACAACACACACGCCTACATCCTAGAAAGGGTAGGCAGAAACGTATTAAGCACCCACACATAGGGGCAAGTCTATATTATTTTCAAACCCAATGACTTTTGTAGAAAGGGAAGGCAGAAAGAAAGCAATATCAGGAAGGATTGGAAAATGCCCGAAAGTTATATTATTTTAATATGATGCCATATTAATGCTAATCTACGGTCGAATTGCCTACCACAAGATATTTAGTGGCAACTAACTTAAAAAATAATAACACTTGCTAGTTAAGTTTTTTTTTAATTTACAGAGGTAAAGCATAGCGTGAAGACGAAGATTATAGTGGCTGACTTCAGCAAAGGAGTTGAGATATATAGTCATATCGAATCGGAACTGAAGGATATACCTATCGGCATTCTAGGTAAGTGAAATTTTTCTCATTAGGCTAACCTATTTTCTATACTTTTATTAATTCTAGTACTAATATTTTTTACTTTGTAGAATGTATTATTTGATTTTTATTCATTTAGATCAACATAAAATTTACCCTGCTTTTATCTGACTTTTCCGTCCAGTACCTATTCCGCACCTACGTCAGCAGCTAATTCTCGTAGCGTGTTATTTCACTTTTTCCTTTTTTTTTAAGAGCCAAGAGCCAGTACATAGCACAACTAATGAGTGACTGATAGTTTCAAAGATGAGTGCATGTAAAAAAATAAATAATGAAACAAAAAAATTAACGTGTCGCGTGACATGAGTTTGTAGCGTTGCCCGTTTCCTTCCCTTTCGTATATTCATTTAGGAAACCCGAAAACCTTATTATTTTTGTCTAATTTTGCTTACCCTTCGACATATTGCGTTTTTTTTTAATTATTGAGGTTATGTTGCCGTAAAATAATTCGAGAATAGATTCTGAATTAAAATAAATTTCTTATTACTTCATATATTTATCGCCGATCGTTTTATAAGCACTTTGCCAGTAGCCGGGGGGGGGGAACCAGGTGCATCATAGCAAGGAAATCCCTGGAACCCCGACGTGATAACTATCACCTCTGCATCAATGGGCCTCCGGTCTCATACGCACCAACGAAACACGGCAGCACGGATACTGTCGCTTTGAGTGGGCCTCTTAGAGAGGGTAGTACTGCCCGTTCGAGCCGGTCCGTTCGTGCTAAAATCAGCGTGTCTCTGCTGTTTTGTAAAGCCACGCTGTGTTGATGATGATGATTACCATTGATTACAAAATAACAACTGAAGTATTATGTATATGGGTGTGTGTATATACTCGTATACGAGAGACTAGTCATCGGTCTCCTTCATTCTCTCTTCCTTTTACGGTTTTTCGTAACGCGTCACATTTTATCTTGCCTAGGTCCCCTCGCCAACCTACGATAGGGAACTACGGTTCAAAATATTTTGGACAACTTTGATTTATAATCGATTGTATTAATTAATTTTTACGAGTCAGCTAAAGTTACTCAAATATTTACTTTTCTTTATTTTCAATCATTCCAGTGAACAACGTGGGCATTCAATACGATTACATGATGCCCCTCTGTGAACTCCCCCCTTCGAAGTCTTGGGAGCTCATTAACGTAAATGTAGGGGCAGTCACCGCTATGACCAGGCTGGTCCTCCCTGGAATGGTGGAACGAGGGAGGGGCGCCGTGGTCAATGTGTCCTCAGGATCGGAGCTTCAGCCGCTGCCGTTGATGGCTATTTATGCAGCTACTAAGGTACGTCTTAGACTACAGAAATATAACAGGATATATTTAGATGTGGTTGTACTACTCCTGGTTGGTTAAAGTCTACGTGTAAATTCTGTCCACTTTCAGTACAAACTTAAATATTAAATAATTTCTCGTCAATTCCCTTTTCTAAAAAAGGTGCCAATGAATTGAGAACTTCATATGTTTTTGAAATCGATTAATAATCTTATAATAATTTGCTTTATTGACTTTTTTTTATAATCATGAAACAAATATATATCAATGATTTTTATAGATGTGACTGCCTCATTGGTCCATGCGACTGCCGATCAATACCCAGGTTGGGCTTAAATGTGTTTTCGGGATACAGAAATGCTTAATAACAGATCTGAGTTTGGAAAGTGGGGTCTTAACCTCGGTGCCTCAGAAAATACATAAAGTCGTTGGTCTTGCACCTTATCCCTCAGAAGTCGTGTCGGGTAACTGTCCCATCGGATCATAGGAGTTAAGGAACAGAGAGTGCCCCTGTGTTTGCACTGTGCACACTTGTGCACTATATTTTCTCCTGCGTGGTAGGCTGGTCGCCGTGACCAAAATCGGCTAAGAGTACATCATCATCATGACATAGAACACTGCTTATGTGTTATATTTTCATTTAATCCATTGACGCTGGGCCGCAAAATGCCGATAATCACTTATGCTGGCGGGCAATTCGCTAACGCGCGAGCTGTACTTGACTCGGGCGTGAATTCACGCCCGCCGGTCGCAACGAAATTTTTGTTGGGCATGAATTCACGCCCGCCGACCTCAAGGGGTTAACGAAGACAATAGTGAAGGCTCATATTGTAAATTTCCTTCATTTAAAGTTACACTCTGTACATGCGTTCAAAAATATTTTCAATTGTATGATTAAGGTTTCACGGCGGTACACACGTTCAAATATCACGGCAGTCTTCTTATATTACAAATCTTGTTTTTCTAGTCGTACGTGAACAGCTTCACTCACGCTCTCCGTGAGGAATACTCATCCAAGGGTATCTTCATCCAGCATCTCGCCCCATTATTCGTCTCAACCAAGATAAACGCCTTCTCACAGCGGGTACTTGATGGAAATCTGTTCATACCTGATGCAGCTACGTACGCCAAATATGCTGTTTCCACACTTGGGAGAGTTCAGGATACGACCGGTTACTGGCTTCATGGCATACAGGTTAGTTTGTTTTAAACAAAACTGGAACTCTTCAATTAGGTGCTTTGTGAAAAAATATTATATAACACTCCTCGATTTAATTTTCATGTATGTAGGTATCTTCAATCCTGAAGGTCTGAACTGTCATCTCTGTTCAGCGTTTTTTTAACACTACACTACTTGATAGAAAGCATGAATAAAATCCATGAGCATTGTAGTATCACCATACTCATTAGGAATGCAGACAGTGCAATATGGTGACCTACACTATGGCGGCCTAGTGAGACGCTTTATTGCGCCCCGGTTGGGGACATAAAAGACATGATAGTCGTCGTGGCTGTGTAAGACACACACATTTATCACGACAACTCTTACCCCTGCGTCAATGAGCCTTCCTTTTTACATCCTCAACGAAATACGACGGCATAGATGTCGTCGCTTTAGGTTGGTCTTCTGCAAGAGGGTAGTACTGCCTCGGTTGAGCTGTGAATGCTTTGAGGAAAAATGTGATGAAAAAGTTGTAATATTCATAAATAATCTGGCAACTTTTACACTGCCATGGTTCAAGTCATGTCATTGCACATGTCTTTAGATTAGCTGGAGGTATTGGATTCGTTGGCATGTTACTAATCTTCTTCCATTATCTCTGTTTCAAGTCCTTGGTTATAGCCACCCATAGTTTTGTCATCATCTATTTCTTCTTCTACATTATCTAAGTTATCTGTCTCTTTTATAATGAAGTTAAATATATATTTCAGAGCTGTTTTATCAAGATAGCACCTGTATGGATTCGGACTAAAATCGGTGCTCGAATAAATGAAGAATTTCGCCGAGAGTACATGGAAAACAATAAAATAAAAGCCAATTGACTCTAAACTGATTACCTCTGAGAGAGACACTCTGGCATGGAGGGAATAAAATGAAACTGTCATGTGGCATTTTCAGATATTAAAACTTCAATGGACTTATTAGAAGCATACCATCAAATTCCCATTCAATGTTTATTATATGACAACTGAGCTGCCTGATTACATTCCAAGCGATTCTGGCCGTAATTTTTCATGTAATATATTTAAAACTTTTGGAAAATAATTTCCACGAGTTTACATTGAATCGTTGAATCTGTACCATCTTTTCCATTGACGTATTCTTGCGCTAATGGTATCAAAATTCCATTTTGCTCGTCTCCATTTTGAAGTTGTTTCGAGATATGAGTCAATTAGTAATTCTGCTATATCGTGCACATGTGCAAATGGAGTTAACTCAGCTGAGCCAAAATATCAGTAAGGCCTGTTATTGATGCCGTCCAAAAAAGCAGTTTCATCATGCCATAGCTTTCAGTTTCAAGTACATCGTTTAAATTAATAGGAGTAAAGATGTAAATAATGTATTATATAAACATAGAAGCAGAACCAAGAAAACAGTCATACTGTCAGTAAAGATAGAAAAAGAAAGAATTAAGTATTTTCCTTCCTTTCTTTCCTTAAAGAATAAATTGTTAACTCGATTATAGAAGGCAATTAAAGAAAGTAACAGAGAGACAGGTAAATAACTTATGATCTTCCTCTTTCTACCAATTTGACATCCGTATCATAGCTGCATGTTGTTCCTCTAGCTAGACTAATATCTAATGTAATTATGGTCGGTTATGTTATTCCATAGCCAAAATTGTGATATCAAAGTACCTACCTACTAAGTACTTTTTCTAAGAAACAAATAAATATTAGTTAAATTCTTGTTTTTTTTTATCTATGACGACCTAGGGAGATTATGACGATAAACGAGACGAGAACTGCAATTGCGCGATGCAGTGTTTTATGATGTCGCCTATCTTCGTTAGATGGCACTGAGATATTTATATTTAAGTATTCTAAATTTCGAGTTGAGAAAGAAATTTGCTTTCAAAGGGTACAAAAAGGATCTTAAGTGGGTTCAATTTCCACCCAGGACAAGCAATTGGGATTTTGAAAATAAAAAATGTATTGATTATTTTTATGTTTTTTAAAACTTCGTTATTAATTACATATATTGATGTGTCATGCGAAAAACTGAAAAAAAAATTATTTAATTAATTAGAAGCAATTAAAAGTTGATAAAATGTGAATAAAAATCACGTGACTATGAACGCGCCACGATTGGTCACCCCTAATTGTGACGTCATAATGTTATAGTTGTTCAAGAATAGTACAGCGTTTACGGCAATTACATGTTACTTGACAATAATATCGAAAACTTATTGCTAAAAAATTTGTTAGTTGATGCCGTCTAGCTATGTGTGACAAAGGATTTATAAAGACAAAGTCTGATAATGTTCCTGATGTTAATATATTTATGACAACCAATTTTTTGACAAATAATGTTCAGTTCAATTCTGCTGAAGTTCGAGGTGCCAAGGCATCAAGGTAAGTCTGTTGAAAAATAACAATATAAATAGAAATATTTAAATATTTATTTTTCATTATGTTAAATATAAATATTGATTTCATAAATTGTAGAGCATCGCGTGAAAGTTACGGCGACAAAGCTATAGGTTATGTTCAACTTTGTTCAACTTTCATCTTCACAACAAAAAAAATCGATTTTGTTTTTGGATCATCACGGTGCACTGCTTGAAACCATTTATTTCGACGTTTTTCATCTTGGAGAACATTTAAAAACATTTTACCAGAAGTTGTTTTTGTAGTATTTGTACATAATGGTACAAAACAAGAACGATAACTTTTAAGATTCGACATTTTCAATATAAATTTGTGTTTTTATAACAATGCCAACAGAATTAAATAGATCAAAACACTGTACGTATTGTCTCTGTATCAACTGCTATGAGTGAAAACTAACATTATGACGTCACATGCACTCGGGTTTGTTCGGGAGCTGTTGGTGTGTCTTCGGTACTGGATTCAAAAACTTATTTTTATTTTGATATAACTTTTGAATTATTACAAAAAAAAAATTAAAAATGTTTTTGTTATAAAACTTATATATGATCTTTCTATTTATCGCAAAAAAAAATATTTCAGAACCCAATTGAGTGCTGAGCGCGATCGTTTATTCTGTGTCTTGGTTTAATTTTATGTACGAGTATGTAGTTAAACATATATAAGTATGTCTGGTTATCTCAGGCTTTGCCTAGTTTGAAATCAGACTGCCGTAAGAAATTTAAGAAATTATAAAAAAAAAGTTTTACACAAACATTCGAATGATTTAACAGTCGAATCTTATGCTTAGATGTAGTGACAAAAATTGAAAAGTGCAAACTTCGATGGTTTGGCTACTTAGAGAAGATGGACGATAAAGAACTCTAGAAGTGTTGGACGAGGTCGTCCATATCATCTATTTACGGATCCAACTGGTGGCGTGCTAATAAACGGCTTATGAAAAATACCTGGAAATTTGTGAACCATTCATGAATTTGAATGAAGTAAAATAACCGCAGTGTGGAAAGTACAAATCTATCTACTCCTCTGGAAAATAGTCGTGACAATATGCATGCATACATCACATTTAGTAAATTACAAAATACATAGGTATCTTAGTTTTGGAACGGAGTACTGGTATTTAAAAATACTGTTGAAAGTCTTTGAGAAAAAAACAAGTGTCTATTATAGTTTATTTATTCTCTATGCTTTTGTCATTTCAAATGATAGCTTCATTCCCGGTTTATTTTGGAAAACAGAATAGTTATTGTATAAAATAACAAAGAAATATTGCAATAAATAAATGCAGCTAGCTAAAACAATTTAGAAGTTTAATAATGAGCGACGTTAAGCCAAGTTTGGGCTCTGGCAGTAGCAAAGCATTAGGAAGGACTCGCACCAGTCGTAGGAGTGATCTAAACTTGGCTCTCTTTAGAAGACAGACTGAGGTACTTACATCCTAACTACTATTATAAATGTGAATGTGAATTTGTTTGTTTGTTACACTTTTACTGGTAAACTACTGGACTGATTGTAATGAAATTTGCTGTGAGAGAACTGAGATATTTTATAACAGACATGCTCGCAGATGCAGCTGCATGTAAAAGTTAGTGGAATACATTTAAATCGTCTGCATGGCTAAAGAGAAGAAAAATTTTGTCACTTGTGAATTCTATGCATGGTCTATTGCTTCAGAAGTATGTTAAGAATTATTTATTTCTATAAAACCTTCCCAGATAATAACTTCTGACTGTTTACAAACTGTATATACGTTGTATAAAATACATGGACAGGATACATACAGAAGTCCGTGTGGTGACGGATTAAGAATACATAGTGTTACCACCCCTATTCATCCCGTGGGTGTCGTAAAGGCGACTAAAGGACCAAGTATACAAGACAACATCATTACAAAGAGAAGGAAAACTTGAAACAAACCCTATTCTAACCCGTCTGGTCAGCGTGGTATAGTAGGCCAAAACCTCCTTGCTAAGGAGAGGTCTATCCAGTAGTGGACTGTAAAAGGCTGTTGATGATACATACAGGTTACAACCATACATGCGTTTACTTACAATTTCAGAAGTAATACCCCTAAATCTGTTACTACTTCTCTCAGAAAATAGGGAACAGCTTACTCGTTATCTTAAATTTGTAGTATTCATTGCCTAAACCGTCAAAAGGCCTACGATGTTCTGTTATATCTGAAGACTTCGACTTAGACATAATATATCCTAAGAAGAAAATCTGCTAGAGTAACGGGTAGCCAACGGTTTTCCCACGGAAATACTTAACGATATACAGTTAACTCTACTGATATTGTGAGTACATGTGGTTGAAGATAGTGGATGTAGTATGTCATAAAATACACCTACACCGGAATAAGACCTTCAACTCATTTCT
Organism: Hypercompe scribonia; assembly: GCA_949316085.1. Taxonomy (NCBI): domain Eukaryota; kingdom Metazoa; phylum Arthropoda; class Insecta; order Lepidoptera; family Erebidae; genus Hypercompe; species Hypercompe scribonia. Next base: position 2,043,849 of record OX438976.1, on the reverse strand, counting down.
GTGTTAAGAGACAGAAAATTTTTGGCTCTTAACTGATACCATGTTACTTAGGCTCCATATCCTCCTTGGTGGACGAGCAAAGGATTCCTGAAATGGTACCGCAATCTACCTGAAGACACGTTATGGAATTGCTACATCTGCATGTTAGTCCTGGTGGAAATCGGGAGGGTCGCTGCTCATCCCAGCGATGGCTGGTTCCTCAATACCCTTGATTTCTTCTATAACATCTCTTATGCAGTCCACGTCCTCGCCATAGCATATAAATTGGTTACGGAGCTGGAAGATACTGATTACGTGGTTTGGAATTTTGGTTAGTTAGTAAATGGAGTATTATATACAAGTTCTCTTTCCATTCTTAGTGGTTGTTAGAGATTGAGATGCTGACACTTCGCCTGGGCTATCTGGTACGTTATGAATTCACACATGACATACATTCCAGTTTCAATACCATATCGGTATAAATAGTCTTTGTGGCTTGTTTTAGCATAAAGGAAGCAACTGTAAAGACGTCCCTGATGGTAAGTGACAATCACCACCCATTGACTTGACATCGTTTTTGAGTCTTCCACCCCTGAATTAGGGGGAACCCCCTAGTTGAGCTCTAGTAAGCTGATTTTTTTTTAATAGCTGTCGAAATGACTGCTCAGCCTGATGGAAAGCATGAGTATAATCCAAAAGTAGTGGTCACTGTCCTCATTGCGAATGTAAACAATACAATGACATGCACAAACAATTTTTTTGACACCGCTTGTTATGAGGCCATTTGTTAAGAATACAGAGTGTAACCCCTATTCTTCCCATGAGTGTCGTAAGAGGCGATTAAAGAACAAAATACGCAAGACATCATCACTGCAAAGAGAAGGAAAACTTGAAACAAACCCTTTTTTTTTTTTTTTTTTTTTAACGTGTGGAAACCCCCTCGGGCCGTCACTGTCTTTTTGTTTCACACACTTGAAACAAACCCTATGCTAACCTGTCTGGTCCGAGTGGTATAGTAGGCCAAAGCCTCCTTTCTGTCGAGAGGCCTATATTCAGCAGTTGATTGTTAAAAGCTGTTGATGATGATGATCAATAATTGTATTACTCCACAGTGTGTTCCATTATTGTTTACTAATTTAAATTAATGTTATATCAATAATTAATATAAATACTTGTTTTCAGTCGGCTTTTTCATAGACACAATTTCGTATGCGCACTTCATTATTAGTAATTACTATTTAAAAATAATATGTTACTATGTGCGCCTTCATAGACCCCTGGTATACTTGTGTAAGTTTCATTAATACCAACAGATACGTACAGACTCCATTCCTACTTATTAGTAGCAGATCCATGACTCTTCGTTCATTGTACCAACGAAGACTCTACAACGCACGGTGATTATAATGGGAGGTCGCGCAAGACTGATGTTAAGACACCAGTAGTTTGCCTGTTATCTTATAGGATAACCATTTTGAAACATAGACGGACGACTTAAATACCTGGACTCAGACCTCCAGCAACTACGCTCCAAGAAAGCTGACCTCTACCTTGTGGTTCTCCAGTAACGTTTAAGATCTATGTAGATTTCATTCTGTCCGAAACCACTCAATGGTTTCTTACTGCGTATTGATATTCTCGGATAAAATGCTTGTTGTTGACTGCTAATGTCTACCCTGCCTGATGGACAGTATAAATAGAATACAAGAGTTGGTCACCATACTCATTGCAAATAGATAATCGCTGCCAAGGGGTCGTAGCATAAATTTCATCCCAATAATAAACTTGATAATGCATTTATTGACAGCACGAATGGAAAATGTTGATGATTTGTTAAGTATATAACAATTTATTGATTATTTCATGATTAATTCAGGACGAGGTTTCTAAAACCTACCACGATACAAAGTAAATATAAGTTTGTATTCCTAGCACGGCAGTCGTCTTTTTAAAAATGAAAACGAACAAAATTAATAGCGCAGTAAAATAGGCCCATAATCACGAAACTTCGTAAACATCTTTGTTTGTATTGGTAAATATTTTTCAGGGTCTTTAAACGATTATAATTTAAAAGGTAGCATACTGGGAACAACACTAAAGTATTGTTATATATTTATGGTGTTAAGGATCACATGGGCTTGGATCTGGCTTCATATAAATATGGTTAGTGCCCTCATGTTATTTATAATTATTTACATTTAAGCACTGAAAGTGTGTATACATGTGGCACACAGGTATTTCTGTGCACCCACACTCGAAGGAAAACCCTTGGAATTACTTTTTATCCTTACACATATCACGAGCTTTTGCTTCGACACAAACAGATGGACAGGGCCAAAGCACTTTATACATAATCAAAATTTCGTTTAGTTAAGTCACTTAGGTACTAGTTCTTTATAAATAAAGTCGAACTTCGTTCTCTATCTTAGCGTGATGTATCTTAAGGTCACTTGACATCAGGCCAGTCAAAACTGCTTTGAGAGAAACTGACTGATGAATGAAGACGAAAGCGTCTTATAGTTAAGGAAAACTATATTTGCTGCGTCAGCTTACAATGTGATGACGTTTTCTTCAAGTTACAAGAAGAGTTCTCCCCCCTACCACGCCTAGTTCGCCGGAAAGGGGTGCAGATGGTGTCCAAGAACTCCAATGAAAGTGATGCGAACAAATTCATCAGTTCTTTGTATATTGTCAACAAGATGTTTATACCTATTGGGTAATATTATTCAATTCTATAATAGCTTTTATTTTCTTGAATGTGATCAACCATTTATAATTGTTAAAGGGATTTTTAGGTCTGGGGTATTTATTTTATTTTATACTACTGTGAAAGGAACGGCTGTCATGACCCTCCGACCAGGCGAGGTGAACATGCCTGGCGGGCTGCGACCCAATGGTGGATGTAGGGATGTTGTCTAAATGTTAATCGCAACGAGAATTTCTATTTAACGATACAGGATTAGTAGTTACTTTGCAGTTCATTATGCTCCCTAGTTGGATGTGTCTTCGCTAGATGGCACTGTAGTGTATTTTTCTGTTTGCGCTGTATGTGGAAATCGCCACACTATTTTTTCTCAAATATGCTTAATATTTTCGGCAACAGGATTCTCTGCAATTGCATAAGAAGGAGCAAAATTATAGTTTTCAAAATGTAGCCGTTTAAACACACCTCTGTCTACTCCTTTAGGACTGATGATGTTTTGTAGCAATTTGTATAAATCACAATTATTTCATATAAGGTTTAAAAGTCATAAACAGATTAATACGTTGTAAATTAAAGGCAGATATTTTTTTTCCGAGTCTTCGAGAATCTTTCTTAATCATGATGAGTATAAACCATTTACATGTATCCCTTTATGACCAGAATGCCTGTCCCCCCTCAAAACGATATCGAGCGCCTCACTTGCTTGTTAGTGATCATATCTGGGTGCATTGTGGTCACTGGTGCCGCTGTGGCTTCCCTATCCTTAGTGATAAGCCTCTACATGAGTCCTGAAGAAACTTTTCGGTCAAGATACAAGCTGATAATCAAGGATATGGTAAGAATATAAAAGTTTCATGAGAATTCACCACATGTTTCAAAACTGACAGTTTTTAGCATCAGAGGAATTTGTTCTTGAGAATTCATTTGGCAGATTTGTAAACACTTGATAGAATACAGATACCAGTGGCTAGTTTCTTTTTTGAATTTGTTTTTATTTTTAAACATTGGTACAGCAAAAAGAAAAAGATTAAATCTTGCATACTGGTAGATGTACATCAAACCATAGAGAAAAACAATGAATGAGTTTTTAGTATTTGACGTTGAACATCTGCTTATGGAGTCCATTTTTCTTTAATAAAAGTTTTTTAGGCTGTTACTGTAGGTGCTGTAGATGTAGATACTTGTCAGTGTGATGACAGATTAAGAATACATAGTGTCATCACCCTTGTTTATCCCGTGAGTGTCGTAGCAGGCTACAAACAAACTAAGGGAACAAACTATTCAGGAAAATATCAGTATATAAAGAATGAAAACTTGAAAAAAACCCTATTCCAAACCATCTGGACAGCGTGGCACAGTAGGCCTAAACTTCCTTGCTAAGGAGAGGCCTATGTCCAGCAGTGGACTGTTAAGGGCTGCTAATGATGATGATGACTGTAGATGACCCTTGTTTAATATTTTAAACAATTCTTAAAATTACAGTATTATGATTTGCAACAACTAGTAATGTTGACTGTATATTTTTATGTGTACCTAATATTACAGTTCGCAATACTGTACCATCGCACATATACATACTTTTAGCTCTTAAGGAGATCATTCTCTGATCTATCTATCTACATATTTGCGAAAAATTAATAAACGTATGATGAAATACAGAAAGATTCGCATGTGCCTGACAGCTTGCGAGCGAAGGTCAAAAAGTTTTACCGCATGTACTGGCACAAGCAGCGTGCCGTTTCGGCTACTAAACTACTCCCCACCTTTCCTCCAACATTGCCAGCTACCGTATATTTAGATATTTACTTCGAAGCCACACAGAAGGTAAGATATCAGAGAGATAACAAAGTAAAATAACAGAAAAGAAGTGTTCAATTCGTTATATATATATGGGACATACTTAGAATTGTGTTTCATCTCAGAACTCATGGCTTTTTTTTAATCAAATCAAAAGTGTGATTGGCTTATTCAAATTAAGAATATATTTATAAATAAAATAAGGACTTAATAATTTGAAGTGAGGTGAAATGAAGAAATGAGTTTAAATTGTAGATTTACATATAATTAATTATCAATTGACTACTACCCGCGGCTTGTTTCCGTCTCTTTTCTCTTTTGAGACTTGTTCTCGTTACCATTCGTCTAAGTTTTTATCAAAGTTACACTATTTTTTCTATTCTGACAGTACCTATAAAGAATTCTATATTGATCAATTAAGCAGTTAAGGCAAGAAAGCATCAAAAACAAACTGAACTGTTTGTGTTCGAATAATGTACTCTCTCAATAGCATTAAAGTTAGCTTCATGATTACTAAATGACATAGAGTTAAATTTTGCAATTATGTTTAAATGAAAATAGTCCTCTCTGTGTAAATAGTAATTAAAATAGATTAAAAAACTAATCCTTCCTTCTATTAGTCCCGGATCCTCAGAGACCTCTCATATCAGTTCCTATCGGAGTTGGCGAAAAGAGTGGAGACTATACACTACATACCTGGTGATGCTATCATCCCACGTAACTCTAGTAAATCTGCCTTTATTTACATCACTTACGGAGACATTGAGGTAAATTATAAAATAAAAAAAATATATATTATGTTTTTTATTTTTTATGTCTCATTCTTTGTCTTTTTATCTTTCTCACTGCTGCAACTTGAAAAGACACGTTCATATGTGTCCATCCTGTGTCATCTTAAGATAGGGACATAATCTTTGAAAATGTACTGAAAGTTTTCAAGTAGAGATTTTAATTTTTATAAGTTTCGAATATCCAGTATCTCTCGCATAATCAAGACGAATCTGACGACACCTCAAACACCAAAATCCATAAGCCGGTGCTAGACTATTCGGTGTATCAGATAAATAGTCAAAGATACATAAACCTCTTTTTAATATTTCTTGGTATAGATGCTAACAGCAGAAGACGACGTGACAGCAATACTTCGGTTTACCCGCGGCACAGTTCTGAATCCTTGTGGCGGAGCAGTTGCTGCAGCAGCCTGTAAATCACACCTTACAGTCAGAGCCGCTACATTCTGTATCGCTCACGTCTTGAATGTAGCCGACCTCTGGCGGGTCGTGCTTAAGTACTCGGCTCATCAGAACCACGGGCAACCTATAAATTCTGCTTTTAAAGTTTGGTACCAAGTTATTTCTTTAATACGATGTATGTCTAAAATAAAACAGCTGACCCAAATACTATTACTGAACTTCTTTATTTTCTTTATCTTACAGCTATATGTTCCAGAGGTAGTATAGCAGTATTCAATAGTTATTTGACTTTGAAGACAATATTTTTACTTTCACCTTTTGGTGTTAAAATTTTTTATTCTGCAACTTATCTTTCCCTTGATGCTAATGCTTAAAAATGGCAAGGCCACGTAAAAAGATTAACAAAAATAACGTAAAAAATCGAATTACTGACTGCTTTAATTACTTCTTGGGATCTAAACATCTATATAATAAGTTCAAGTGAAAAATGGAAAAAGCGTACTTGGAACTTAAAAAAGTGGAAGTCATTAGAATTGTTCGACACATGGACATTTTACGTCTATAACTGTTATCTGTTACAGTCATTTTATTAATATTCCAGGAGCACATAAACAGAGTAAAACGCCATTATGCTATGAAGATGCCCCAGCAACACGTGTAAGTAATTTATTATGAATGTATTGACTCCTATTGATCCCATGGGTGTCGTAAAAGGCAGCTGAAGCAGTAAGTTACGCAGGCCAACATTACTACAGGAGAAGTAAAACTTGATACAAATCCTATACCAACCCATCTGGCCAGCGTGGTATAGTAGAAACATCCTTTCTAAAAAGAAGTCGAAGATGTGATGTGTGATGGACATTTCAGGATTCCACATATATATAAATATTTTGAAACGAGTTGGCTATATTCAATTTTATGTTTCGGAAAGGTGCAGGTGAAGAACTGAGAACATTTTTATCTAATAATGTATCAATAATGTTTTTTTCTCTATTAGTCTCTGAATAAATACATAATATTAGCATATTAAATAAAAACTGATCCTTGCAATTTCGTCTGTGCCTTCTCAAAAAGGTTTTTCTTGTTTTTGCAACATGTTTCATTCATATTCGGCTTCTATTGGGCGTAGCGTGATATTACACTATATGACTAACATTTGGCCGCGGGTGCTGTGTATATGCCAGTTATCAAGGTAACCTATGTGTTTTCCTGATGCTGTGCATGATGAGCTGTGTACTGTAAAGGTGCATTTGTATTCGTTTAATAATTTTTACCTCAAAGAGGAACAAGCATCCCTACATCCACACGTCCATCCTCACAAACTATCGCATTTTTAACTTCCTATTTAAATTGGCCAACACTGGAAAAATTGTTTCATTCAAACCAGTAGTTCTTACTTCTTCTTATTACTTTCAATCCAAAAAATCTTTCACTTCGTAATATTTGAGTAGATTCTGATAATATATTGAAAATATTACAAACTAGTTTTTTTTACGAACAGACACAAAAGTAGCATCCTGCATTTCAACCGTAACCTATTAGCACTGAAGGAGATGAAGGACGCCAAGGGCAACTCACTTTTGGCCAGCCCTGACGTGTTTCTAGAAATTGCTAACTGTTACATCATGAGGAATGTGAGTTGGTTACATGGGATCTTATATGTACGTAATTAAAGAGTAAATTAGCAGAATCATGAAGAACCGACGATGTAGATGTTAGATCTAAAATTCCCATCAGCTTTTTCATTTAACAACTCTACTAAGTATATAAGTCTAAAGTATTGAAGATGACGCTATACTTTGTGTGAGAAGAGTTCGTACTTTCACCTTGAATAATTTACGACTGGGAGCCATTTTGATTTCCTGGGGAAGAGAATTTGCAGAAGTATAGGAGGGACATAACAGGAAAAGATTATTTTTAGATCGAAGGGTTTTGTTGTGAGTGGAACACAGGAGCTGGAATGATGATGTCAAGTACGTAGGTGAGTTGGAAGAATAGTGTAGAGAGTTGTTAGAAGTTGTTAGCCAATTTAATTTAGTTAAGACACTTTTATGCAGGACCTAGCGAGTCACCTAACGACAAGGAAGTAAATACCATCGCCTATGGGCGCCTGGACCACTCTTTTTGCATTTTTGACTAAGTGTAGCAGTAACTAGGTATATAGTAATACAATTTGCCTCGTTTTCTCTTATTATCCAGAGATTGGAATCAACGCTGACGGATGAATCAGATGAGATATGTCTGAGGCAGACGTTCCCCTGTATAGTTCGGCCGTGGTCCTCATTGCTGCTGGCCTGGCATTCAGCAGTCTCTATTCTCATTGTCTGTATTTGTATTGTGAGTACAAAATTTTTTTTAAACGTCCTGGTAAACTATGTAGTGTGAATATGAATATTTTAACGTTTTAAGATATATAAACAGTTTATGTATGTGTGTGTGCGTATATGTGTATGTGTGTAATGATGAAATATCAATAATATTCCTAATTAATTCATAAATTCGTTTTTATTATGGAATTATTAAGTTTAATTAATGAGTCCTGCAGTTGGGCCGATATACCTAGTCTTGCCATAAATATTGTAATAAAGAAAAAAGAAAATTGTTAACTGCAAATAACATTTATTACTTTTACAGTGTGTCAGTTTAATACATAAATATAAAACAATTAAAAATATAAAAAGCTTATTCGAAGTGGTCTCCATTGGCTGCAATACAGTCCTTTAAACGATGAGGCCAGTTATCAATAGAAGCACGCACTCTTTCCATGGGAAAATTCTTCACTGCCAATCGTATAGATTGTTTTAGGGACTCCAAATTATCATGGCGTTTAGAGCAAGCTGTACTCTCTAAAACTGACCACAAATCATAATCCAGCGGATTAAGATCGGGACTAGACGACGGCCAGTCTTCAGCTCTGATGAAGTCCGAAACGTTCGATTCCAACCAAGACTGCGTGGACCGAGCTTTATGACCCGGCGCCGAGTCTTGCTGGAAGGACCATACTTGGTTATTGAACATGGTGATGTTAAGGGGCTTAACTACCTTCTCAAGAATGGTATCTTGATACACTTGTGCCGATGTTTTGATACCTTTTTCACAAAAATATGGCTCAGTCACTCCTTCATAGCTAACACCCCACCAAACCATCACTGAAGTCGGATAATGTCCACGTTGCACTCTGTCGACTAATTGGGAAGCTTCCTTAGAGCTTTGAGCATAAATACGGTCATTTTGTTTGTTAAAATGTTGCTCAATTGTAAAAATTTTCTCATCCGTAAACAAAATTTTTCTGTGACCTCCCTTTGCGTACCGCTTCAGTAGTTGTTTCGATTTTACCACCCTATTCTTCTTTAAATTATCAGTTAAGAAATGGCCAGTGCGTCTCTTATAGGCTGCAAGTCCTAAGTCATCTTTTAAAATACGCGACATGGTTCTAGGTGCTATCTTCATTTCCCGAGATAAAATCTTTTGCTTTCGGACAGGATTTCTTCGAATTCTTTCCCTTACTGCTTTGACCACCTTTTTCGTACGAACACTACGTGGACGGCCAGATCTTTTTCTGTCACAAACAGAGGAGGTCTCATTGTACCTATTAATAGCCCGGTACACAAACATTTTACTAATACCAAGTGTATGGAGAGTTTTAAAAATTGCATTTGGCTCCATACCTACTTTGTGTAATGCTATCACCGCGATTCGGTTCTCTTTATCACCCCACACCATTTTAATATCGCAAAATATTTTACAATGTATTGGCGCCAAAATGAGAAAACACAATGAACAATCGTATAAAAATGACAGATTCGAAATTCAAATGTAATATTTTTTTATAATTAAGTGTAACAGTATTTATGGCCAGACTAAGTATATAAGTACACCAATTTGGATGATACCGGTAGTTACACTTAGTTATTATCCCTACTAATTATCCCTACCAGTATAATTTTATACATACTTACATTACTTATGTTATGTTTGCCTCTATCGCTCGGGCTGCGCGTTACTACCTGAACAAACCAGATTTAGAAAGTGACCAATTTTCGAATAAGACGGAAGTACACTTTTGAATTTTTGGAGCTCCTCTGCTAGGAGATGTTGACCTTTTTGTATGGATGTTGATTTTTCATTCAAATTTAATTATCCATTAAGTTTGTATTTAAGAGACAAGTAAAAGTTATGTATATATTACAAAATAATATACATATGTGTATATTACAAAATAATTCTTATAATAGTTTTAAAAATCTCACAATTCTTCATGGCATACTTAAAATCAACATTATTGTCATGCATGTCACTCTAGACGATATCATCATATTATGAATGCACGGTTGGCCTAGTGGTTTAAGAGGTCGCCACACCACTCTCCACTTCGCTGAGTGTTGTGGGCTCAAATCGCACATGGGACAACACTTTGTGTGATTCACAAATTGTTGCTCTGAGTCTGAGCGTTCTTCGTGCCCGTTTCTTGTATGCTTGTAAAGTCCCCCGCTACACAGGATTTATTACTAATGCGGGTACAGTCTTTAAAAAAAATATTGGACAACTTTTTTAGATTTGTCGACAAAGATATCCTACAAATATTCTTTTAGATTTTCACATCTGAAAATAAATAATAGGTACATATATACTTATCTTACTTAAAAATAAAATTACACTTAGCCCTACAGGGAGGGATAAGGAGTAGGGTCAAGTAAAACTACGGGATAGTTCAATACAAAAGACTTATGTACTTTGCAAAATATACATCTCAAAATGTTTATCTTTATTATTAAAAAAAAAGGAAATACACAAATCAGATTTTTAACGCATATGTATATAAGCATAAGGTTAACAAAATATACATGCCGAATACAAAAAACCGTTCATCAGGCCCTCAATCCAGCTGCCTAATGAAAGTCTCTCATTGATTACAGATTTATCCTTACAACTTGGTCTACAAGAAAGAAGTGAACATGTCATTTACGTTCTTCGAAATTATAAATACTATGATCTTCATTATCGATCACATCGTGAGGCTCTCGACTGGGGCTCATGTGGAAGAAGGTGAGTAAGCATGACCGGAGGCCTGTTGAAACAGGGGTGATAGTTGTCGTGGTAACTGTGTAAGCCTTACACTATCACGATGACTGTCATGCCTTTTACGTCCCCGAGCAGGGTGTGGAAAAGCATCTCACAAGGCCGCCATAGTGTGGGTCACCATACTGCGTTGTCAGCATTTGTAATGAGTATGGTGACCACAACTCTTGGATTCTATTCATGCTTTCTATCAGGCAGAGTAGTCACTTTGGCAGGCTCTTAAGATGGAAAAAAAAGTAAATAATGGTGACAGAATAAGAATACAAAGTGTCACTGCCCCTACTCGTAGATGTCGTAAGAGTCAGCTAAAGAACGAACTGCGCAGAACAACAGCATACACCAACCTGTCTGACCATCGTAGTATAGTAGGCCAATACCCTGTTTTTAAAGAGAGGCCTTTGTGCAGAAGGGCACAAAGGCCTCTCTTTAAAGTCGGCCTAGTGTAGCAGTGGGCTCTTAGGTTTTGTATAAGTTGATGATAATGAAAGCAACGAGTTGAGTTTGCAAAACGTTTGTAATAGTCCGAAAATTGACTTCAATGTACTTATTTCATGATGAATTATAGAAACTGTACTCTTCATTTCATAATTTTCCATTCTAGAAAGTGGTGTTTATTCATCCTTGAATTGGATCAAATAGATAGTATACCCTCCACAATTCAAGATACGATCTGACGAATCGATTCATAAATGACGGTGTTTTGGGAAAACAAACATAAAATGTATCTACATATATTGAGAAACTTAATCTTTTAATCAATCAAAAATAATAAAGTTTATCATTACAAGGGTAGGAGGACAACCCAATGGATTAAGATTGTATTCTGTATATTTTATCCAAGCTTGGTATGATGACAGGTAGACTTATAATAACATCTGATTTGACAAAACCCACTCTAGCAAATTTTAGTAAAAAAGAGAAACAGACGCAGAGGATTTTGTACAGCCAGAGCTTTCCAGTTATCATAATGCTTCCCCGTTTCAGGTGTTCCAATAACGTTTGCACAAACGTCATCACAGCAGATGCGAAGCAAATGGTTCGTGTTGGACTTGATCGGTACTTTGCCAATCTTTGAAATAATTGGCGATGGGCATTTCGGTGGCATCAACAAAATACTAAGACTGCCGAAGGTATTAACGTACCACTCGTGAACTCGATGAAATACTAGAAACATGTTACATGCTATTAAAATATGTATCTGAAAAATGTATTTATATCTAAATATAAAGGAATGTGGGTGTTGTATAAATATGTATAAAAGTTGCTGTATTTCGACTTCTATAGCGTATCTTTTAGTTAATACATGTATTGTGTGCACAAACGTCACATGGTTTGTACATGTGTACACTGCCTCAAAGTTAAATGGAAGAAAAGCCCATAGTTGTTATATCCGCTGATGCAAAGTAGTGCATCAAGTTATTTAATTTAAAAAAATCATTAGCTCCTACAGTTGACTTAATTGTCATAATGATTTTAATCTATTAACTTGAATAGAACAACACTTGAATGGCACCATCATCAGCTCGTTTCAGTCCACTGCTGGACATGCGCCTTTCCCAAGACACACCCCAGAACTCGGTCTGCTGCTTTTTGCATCCAGTCGCCACCGGCCGTCTTACGCAAGTGATCCCGCCATCTTTCCAGAGGATGACTCGTACTATGTGTCAGCATGCTAATCCTTCTATATTGTTTACTTTCCTTCATAGGTGTTTCGTGTGTTGAATGTGATAGAAGAAAAGTGCGTATACCACAGGAACTTGTTGCGCTTCTGTTCGTATACGCTTCTGCTGTTGGTAGCGTGCTACCTCATTGCGGCTATGCAACAGGCCTTCATGTGTTTTCAGTTAGTAATATCTCCACTACTTTTTCTTAATATTAAAATTGAAATTTTATTCACAAATATTAATGATTTATGATTTGGTTTGATATGTTTAAGGTTATTTATTTTAATGATACTAATATTTACATCTTTTGATTTACTGCACTGTCTGAAACAGAGTGTGTTGTGGTGCTAGAGTTGGTTGTCAGATGATGGATGAGATATTAGATTTTACATCATATTAAAGTCGCTCATTTCTGTTTTATTCAACACTAATAACTATAGTACCATTCTAATTAAAAAAGAAATAATTCAAGGAATCAATTATATTATTGCCAGTGCTACATATCAAGTATTTTCAGAATCTGTAGTAAGGTTGAATCGCTATCGGCCATTTCCTTATCTAATTCTAATTTCTACATGTTATCTAGAATTTTCCATTTAATGCTACTACAAAAAGCTAAAATTATCTAGGTAATCATGACGGCACAAGGTTACAGTCTCCAATTAATTAAGAACCTGCACCAAAAATGAAAAACAATGAATAACTGGAAATATGTTCTTTTGCAGCTCCGGCTACTGCTTGGTGACAAACTTCACACATAGCCCCTATTGGGAAAAGAAAGAACTTGACGAAGAAACCATCAACGCCAGTATCACTTTCGGCTTATACTGGGCAATATCAATGATTATGTTTACTAGTTAGTGTTTTGGTTTCTTATGTGCAAGTGTTAGAGCATTGAAAAGGGAAAAATAAAAGAGGAAAAATCCTCTGGATATACCATTCCCCTTGTTGCCGATTCTAGTGTGTAAATCGGTTTGGGATTTTGGAAAAGTATTTGCTTTATCGTAACATTTTGACCTGAATTCATCTAAATACCTTCTCAATCTGAAACCAAATAAAATTTTGTACATGTAATCGAATATGAGTTTCTTGTTACCTACATAATAATGCCAGTTCTGTTCAGAAATTAAATTTATTCATAATATTTCCTCTTCTGTTGAAGTTTTTACTCAAATACAGGTTTCGTGGATAACAGTTTTCAAGAGAAGTTACAATTTTCTCACAAGCCCATATTTTTCTCCAGCCCACATTGAGACATGGGGCAAGGATGATATGAGCAATGTGATGTACACAATTATCATCATCGAGGTGTGCATTGTGCTGCGTACTTTTATGGAAGCTGTCTACTCCGCCACCATTATGGTCACTACGGCTCTAAGGTACTGATACTTTATTATCGTTTTTGGTTTCCTATTCCAGTGGACCTGTTGTGGATGATTTCAGTTCCAAGTTGCAGCTCAGTTCCAAATGTCAGAAATGCTATTTAACCATGTGTTTAGATACACGGTTTATGTCATACCTTATACATATGGCAACACGACATAGTCAATATACGAATATAGATCGGGTTTATTGAAAATCGTAGTTGCTACAGTATATACATAAATGGATTGTTTTCTTCTGCATCCATGACTATTTAAAGTGTTTATTTTAAAACTCGTTAGAATTGTGTCATCATACCCTTGACTTGGTCAGCAACTAACATATTAATCCAAAGTTCTTTAGAGTTTTAAGAAAGAAAAGTTTCCAAAAAAAATTGCAAAGAAAAATGTATTATTAAATTAACTTATAAACTTAAAACACAATATGATACTGGATTAAAACGATGTTTGAAATGATGAAAGTCAAAAAGATGTTTCTATTCTCAAGATCAATTTATACCAGGGAAAAAATAGAAATAGTGTATAATTATCTTGTAGAGAGAACTACGACGCTCGCATAGCCACGGTGCGGCACTTCCTTATAAGAAATGATGTAGACCCAGAGCTGCGCAAAAGGTTTATTACATATCTACAACTCTGCTGGTATACGGATAAGGTAAGATTTTCTTAGTAAATAAAGTAAATCCTGATTTAAATCTGCTATTTGTTTCTTGAATTTTATCTTTATTGAATTCACTTGAGCCACCTATTGTAGGACTATAAAAAGGAACGCCATTTCAGTCGACATTGATTGCCGCCGGAATTAGGAAGATGAAAGGTTTCGGTTCTTCCCGTACCCCTGATTCTGGTGAAAAGTAATGAAAGAATTACTTCAAACTTTTCTGTGAGGTCGGTCAATTTGTATCGAAGCATGACTCTTGCACAGTTTAAAGTTTACACGATACTATATGACACTGTCAGCTTATTTTTTGACAGCTGTCATATGGATACCATACCTAAATTATGTTATAATAAGTACAACTTCATAGAACATTGTGAGTTTATCGATTAATATCGTGATCGACGGACGTATGGACGTTTTTAGAATAGTATTTAGCAATATATTTTCGATTTTCCTTTTCTCATTGAGCATTTTTTCTAATAGTTAGCTTTTGTGACTTAATATTTAGGCAATAAAATTGAAGTAGTTCTGAATTTTTACAATGTTTAGAAACGAATTTCAGGCCTATAAGATGACACACAAGCGAAACGCTTCTATATTCTACGACTTACCTGACCACGTGTATCAAGACATTGTTGCAAGGCATCTACTGAAATATGTGCTCTCAATACGTCTTCTGAAAGTAAGCAATCGCAATGTTGGCTGTGTGACTGAATATGTAAGCTGTGGCTACTTAAAAAGAGTCAGACCAAAAAATTAGCAGTAAATATTTCTTTCACATACACACATAAAATCACACCTGTTTCCCCGGAGGAGTAGGTGAGGTATATCAAACGCCCACTTTTTGCTAGGGGTTTTGTCCCACGTAACAGGTGGCAAGCCTACTGCGGCTAATCGGGATGGTTTGTTTGTCAGAGCCTCATCCGTCGATCAGCAACTGCACCAATTGCTGGTGAGGTTGACTTGAGGCCTTAACTTCTTGGTGGGAACCCTATATTTTTTCGCTTCTCGCCTAATGTTAAATAATTACCGCTAAATATAATCAAATCCTGTTACTGGTGCGTTATAAACATCAACCCCTTTCCTTTCCTTTTCCTATATATAGCTATGATTACTCTAACTAATAACAGAAAAATAGATGGTTGCTTGCACACGTCACAAACGAAATGCTCGGTAGTACGAAGTACCTCTGAACGCAGATTGAGTTTTAAACTAATATGATATAAAACTATATGAATGAAGAAACGAGTCATTCACTATTCACATACATGTTAACGTCTAACAATGTAGTTATCGGCATAACAAACATATTTAAACCTGATTACTTTGTCTGACGTCTGTTGGATGCATTGCTGTAGAAAACTCTCAGAACATGCAGATGCATGTTGTAGGAGTTTTCTACTATTGATAAATTTATCGGAACATTAGACAAATAGGTCCAATTTAAGTGGAATACTCGTTTCTGCTGTGTACTGTGTAATAACATTAATGCCTTTTTAACCATGGTAATGTTCTAGATACTTAAAATTGAAGAATTAACGATCTTGGCATCACATGCTCATCTGTTCTATACATCCCCTAATGAGATTCTGATGAACACCGGGGACCTTGTCAACGAGATATACGTCATTGTCAAAGGAATTTGTGAGGTTAGTACCAATAAGATTTAACCGGTACACGAGAAGACTAGTCACCTTATGGTAAGTGACTACGTCTATTTACACCTGCAGATCATAAGAGTGTTGCCACCCTTTGAGTAACTCTCCAGTATCAGGGGGATGAGGAGGTTTGGGCTTTGGTAACTTCACTGACTAGGTGAAAAGCAACCCAGAGGCCGAAGTAAATCGCTCGTTTATATCTGAATAGCTGAAAGCAAACAATATGTCGTGGCCAGCCAAACTTTTTTTTGAGGATTATAGATTCTAGAATAGGTTTTTAAAAGGGACACACTCGTATATGCAGTCTGTAATTTTTAATTTTTATTTGAAAAATTAGAGTATTTATTTATTGAACCCGGAATTGGCTGACAGACTGTTTTAAAAATCGGACCGCTTTTTTTAAGAAATGATTGTAGTTAATCTGACCAATTGTTCAGCAAGGTTGAAAGTCCAATTTTATCTTTTAGTCTGTACTACAGAATAAGATTTACTAACCAAATTGAATCAAGTAACGAGAATAAGCTTTAAAGGCGCCAGCTTTCTGGAGAAGAGATATAATTAATTATGTAAACACTACCAGCCTCAATATTGGAACGAAGTTCCTTATCACACGTTGCTAAGGAGGCTAGATGGAAAAAAATTCAGATGAAAAGTTGTCACGACACTTTTTGCTACAGTGTAGTAAGCTGTGCGGCGTACCCATGTTTCTCTGTCTGTCTCTCTCTCTCTCTCTCTCTCTGTCTCTCACAGAAAGCAAGTCAATTATTTTCGTTTCATCTTTCTATTTTGCTTTGAACAGTGAAGTGTCGCGACGAATATTGTTGTTTTGTTAAGTTTATACAGATTTTTACACATAATAAATAATATAAAATAATAGAAAATAAAATTCCTTACTTTTTTACTTAAATTCCTTCACTATTATGAAAGAAATTTCGTTCCATCCGGGTGTCCCTTGACACCTCTCAACTTTTTCGTTGATAGAATGGTTGTAGCACAAATATTTATATTTTTGGTGTCTACAGACAAGGTGAATCCTTATTATATATTACTACAAAGTTGTATTTACAGGTAATTAGTCCAAAAACTCGTGATACAATATGCCACTTGACGGCTAACCATCACTTTGGAGTTGTTATGTGTTTATTACGTAAGTATTCTTTTGTTAATGTTCATTCTGACTTTCAAATATATTAAATTTATTTGCATTAAATATTAAATTGACCAAGACACTGTTTTAAATATCCGTAATTAAGTATATCATCAACAGCCTTTTACAGTCCACTGCTGGACATAGGCCGCTCCTTAGCAAGGAGGTTTTGGCTTACTATACCACGCTGGCCAGACGGGTTGGAATAGGGTTTGTTTCAAGTTTTCCTTCTCTTTGTATTGATGTTGTCTTGCATACTTTGTTCCCTTAGTTGCCTTTTACGGTACCCAAGGGATGAATAGGGGTAGTAACACTATGTATTCTTATTCCGTTACCACAGGGACAAAGTATAAGTATATATTATAAAACAAAGACCCTCGATATACATAAATACGAGTATTAAGTTAGTAGACGACGCATCAACAACAGTATATATGTATTTGTATTTATATAATAACCTAACATTTATATCGTATATTTCCTATGTACCTGTTTGTCCTAATTTCTAATTACCATATGTGTAATTACATTGTAATTCGTTTTATTAATACATGCACTAAGGTGGGGTAAGCACACGTGTGTTGTGTGCGCACTGAGACAGACATTTATAAAATGGTCTGTAGTCGACCGCTGGGAAGTTGCCCTTTATATGTAGACAAGAACACCTGAACGTTTGCACTCAAAGTACCAAAAGTCACCTATGCCTTTAATTTCAACATTCCCTGGTCACCTATACTCGCCACGAGTGTCTGTCTATCTGTCCAGAAAAAAATCAAACTCAATTTTAATACCTTTTTCTCCAGTAGCCAGAATGATTTATGAAGAAAATTTCGATAAGTTAATGATTTCTCATTAAATATAATAGACCTACTTTATAACTGTATTTGATATTTGAAAACGACAATATATAAAGCCAAATCTTATTAGTGACACCATTGAAAACTCAAGAACGGTAGAATCGATATTTTGATTTGTTATATCTGTCTCTCTATGGAATAACATAATCACTATTACCTAAATATTTCAAATATTCAACAAAAGTATTAAAAAGATTTTTTTTTCGTTGCCTGCCAAAGTGAATCGATTCTGGCTGGAGGTAAGCGTGAATATAATCCAAGAGTAGTCGTCACCGTACTCATTGCGAATGTCGACAATACAGCGTGTAACCCATACTATGGCGACCTAAAAATTTTCTAAAATATGTGTATGAAACAAAATACGAACGACTTTGTGACTCAAATTAAATTAAAACTTCAAGAGAACTGCTAGTTATTTAATAACCTTGGATAACTCATCCCAAATAATCATTTATGTGAGTGAGTGATTTTGTGAGTGGAATATTGCTGGATCTTTACACACAGACAATTATCTAAAAACTCAATTACCGTTAAATTAGAAAATCTTGCTTTTTGCCCAGGGTTACCAGCTTACTACACAGTTCGTGCTGTCACTCACGTCCAAATATTCTGCATCTCCAAGCGGCACTTAACAGTGGTATTTGATAACCCTCAGATTAAAGAGGCCATTGAATACGTCAAGACAACACCGGTATTTATACTCAACTATGTAGGAATTGAAAATTCAACTAATATATAAGAATACAAAAAATAAAGAGAAGATGTGGTTAATTTTTGCAAAAGTTTACTAGTAATTGTTAGGATTATGACCTGACTTAATATTACTGGCATCCATTGGAGAACAACAATGAGAACAATTGAATTAAATATCCATACAGGACCCAACGCTTACATCTTGGGTTGCAACCCTACATCAGCAACGGTAGTCCCTTTCTATCGGGTGATTCATCCATCTCGTAAGCACCACTGCAGATGCTGAGTCATCTAATATGACCAGTTTACAAGTTATAATTGTTTAATTCCACCGAAACTCTACCAAAATCGCATGTGATATGGGTTTACCATAGTTGAGGCAGTTTTCAGAGTTTATGAACAAATTTTTTGTGAACTTTCATGTGTGGAGACATCTGTAGATAAAGAAATATACTTGAGTATTACGCTAGCGTTACTTAAGGAGAAAGGAACTAACTGTCTAAGATCTATTTTAAATAAAGTGTACCTACAATGTAACCTTTATATTGATTAACTTAATTACATACTTAGTTTAATATCTACTAACAACTGCCAAGTGCAATTTCAGCCCCACAATTTACTTTAAACTAACTAAACTTTTTGTTAAACTACTTAAATCTTATTTCAAGAAAAATCGTTTTCAGAAGTACACTCTAATGCAGCAACAACAACAATCTTTTTTGAAGTATATCCCCCTGCCTCCAACTCCGAACTTGGAACGTTTCAAGTTACCCAGAAAACATGAACCAGATTACGAGTTTCTACATCCTTTCAAGAATCTGGGCTTTTTCTCCACATTACGGTAGTTCTAAGATTTTAAGCACTTTGTTTTAACAAATGATTTTATTGCGTAGTACTTTTTTCTGCACTAATTGAAGGGCCCAAAACAGAGTAGAAAAGTTTAAGATATAAAGTACACAGGCACAGATGCAATGTGCTAAATACGACTGACAAATCAACGTGGCGTCACTGCAGCGTTATCAACAGCAAAAATATGCCAAATTACTTGTAGCTACAACCCGGCGTTGCAACGATCATAATTCTTACACTAATATATTATCTTTTCTCATATTTTATCCCATGAACTAAATCTTAGAATACACGTATCTACGACTTCATCATTCTCTTCGTCATTATTTGTTCTACTTAGGTATATATTCCCTCGATTCACAATTCGCCCAGACGGCAGTTACCTGATGCGCTACGAGTGGTTCCGAGTCTCCTGTGCCCTGGTGTCAGCCATTGTGTTCCCGAACTATACTTATTTGGTGCTGCAGTGGCCACGGCTCTACTATTTCACTCTATTGTTGGATCTAACGGCTATGTTTGATATGTAAGATAATCTATAAATTAATATTGCAATAAACAACAAGTGTACACACTTGTATGAGTATGTGATTATATTTGAAGGAAATATTACAGTAGTCGATAATTCAAGAAAATTTAGATGAAATTTATAAAATAGCATAAATCTAGAAGCAAAAATAGAATACGATAGACGAAGAAGTATTCCGTCGACAAGAATTAAAATTGGCAGAAGTAGGCAGGCAACGGTAGATAATAGAAGCTAATCAAAAATTGTAATATTTTTGTTATTTATTTATATATTATATATTTATTACTTATTTGGTCTTTATAGTTTTTATTTAATTTTTTTCATCATAAATCTATGTAGTACAGTATAGATCCTTAATCTAAAATAGTGTGAGAGCCTTGAGTTTTCGCTATTTCCACAAAATTAAAAGAAATATTTGACCAGTTTCCAGCGCATGCTAGTTGGTTACTACAACGAAGATGGAATCTTAATATATCATCCTTCAAGCACGGCTGCTTATTACATGAAGGGACCTTTCATCACTGATCTCTTTGGATGTCTACCGCTGGAAAAACTAGAAACAGCAACTGTTCATTTTGATGGTAAAAGAAATATTTTCTAGATCTTTTGTGCATTGTGTAATGATTTAGTAGTTAAAACTGTTGTCGAACATTAACTTTTCACCTTTACGCGTGTTATGTTTTCCTCAAATTAATATGGGACCGAACGATGAGTACATTCTATCAAATAAAAGACGAATTTCCCAGATATTTCAACCAGGTAGTAGAGCCACGCTGATTTCAACATGAACGGGCCGGCTCGTCCGGAGCAGTACTACCCTCCCATAGAAGACCAAGCTAAAGCGACAGCATCCCTGCTGTCGTGTTTCGTTGGTAAGTGCGAGACCGGAGACCCATTGATGCAGAGGTGACAGTTGTCGTGGTAAATGTATGCAATACAATGGTACGATGACTGTCATGTCTTTTACGTTTCCAAGCGAGGCGTAAAAAACAGTAATACGCCGCCATAGTGTGGGTCACCATACTGCATTTTCAGCTTTCGCAATGAGTATAGTGACAATAACTTTTGGATTCTATCCATGCTTTGGCAGGCTATTAAAATAAAAAAAAAATCGGATCCGAAATAACACATTAAAAATCTCGTCTTTATTTTTAATTTAAAAATGGCCACACGTCGTAACTTCGACTTTGACTTCAGCGAACATGTATCAAGTGACTCCAGTGGTACAATTCCTAATGATGAACCGGCTCGTGCAACTGTACCGGTTCCCAAGTATCATGCAGAATTTACAAAACTACATTGAAAGGCGGGATATTCTCATGGTGTAAGTAATATTAACAACTGTAAGGGATTTTCTTCAGTATTTAGTTATGAAATATATACGTGACCGACGGGCTCTTGGTTCATCCGCCACACTGGATATAAATACTGTGTCACGGGGAAGTTTTCAAACATACATGAAACGGACACAAATATCCAATTTGTTATATTTCAGCTAGTAAAAGCTTACACCAGTTTTCAAGCCCTCTTGCGATAGGAAAGATCATGGAACAGCTGTTATTTCGACATTCAGACCCCTCCTAGCACCTGCCATCTTCGGCGCGGGCACCATCTTCGGGTAAACTCTCTGTTTAGGCGACACGCGGATGTACTCGCAGATATCTAGCTTTCATAATACAATTTCTGCTTATTTTAAAACTAGATGACATTGTTTGGCAGATTTCCAAAAATATTTTTAATACCTACTCCTTCGAACCCTACGCCGAAAACAAAAATATAACATTTCTTTTCCATACAATCAATTAATATTGTTATTTTCAGGATCAACGCTGTGCCTCTTTTCATTTCAATGTTCAATATTTTGACCTGCCTCATGATATTCAATTCGGTGAAGATATATTACTTTAAAAAAGACCATGAGATAACTGGCTGGTTATTAGAGCCATTTAAAGACCCTGGAGGATCTTGGATAGATCATTTCAGGTCGACATGTAAGATTGATTGAATTTTTCTTATGTGGCAATTAATATCGCTCACATTGAAGCAGATTTCAAAGGGTTCCTTCAAAGTAAACACGTTTACAGATCTAGGTTCAGGTGCTCTTAGCTGAAATACAAAGTCCTAATGTGAGTTATGTCCTAATTATGCTGCTGAAAGAAACAATTTCTTCTTAATATTGTATTAAATCAAAGAACAAAAGATTTATAGCAAAAGGCAAAAATTCGATGTTTACGATCTTCGATTAACAGCAGTAGGTAACTAATAGCCTAGTGCTCTTGTATGCTGGTCTATTCAGAGTCGTTACACGGGATTCTTAGGTATAGCAGCGTCATCACTGGTGTTGACGTAAATAAACACTGATAACTTCGTACCAGCAGGCACACAAATTACAGAACTATAATAATGGAGTTTTTGTTCAACAGTTCGCTTTAACTTGATATCTTCTCCATTTAACTTGTACTTGGCTACCCACTTCTGGGTCGTATATGAGACGACGACCACTGGCTACGGAAAGTTCAAGCCAAGCAACCAAGCCTTAATGCAAATTCTGTTTCTTGGAATGACAATATGTAAGATCAATAACATTTTTAATAGTACGAACACCTACTAAACGAATTTTCTTTAGATGAGTACTCTTTACCACTTCAGCTATCGCAAATGCAGAAACAAAAAACTTATGCAGCCTTATTGCTATCTCACCATCATGTTATTTCATCATCATCAACCTATCGCAGTCAAGTATAGTGTGGGCCACGAATTAGTTAACATTTGATAAAATCGTATTAAAACACTATTTGAAATATTATAAAAAAAAATTTTTACAAGAGAGCTAATTAGTTCGAACTCATTTTTTAACAATTAGATCGTCTAAATGACCACCGTTTCGACGTTTGCACTCTTCTAAGCGAACACCGAAATTTTCGAATATTCGTCGTCAAAGAGACCACGAGATTTCACGAGACGAAAAGAAATCTGCTGGACTTCTGGGTAGCCATAGAATGTCGCATCGTCTGGAAATCAGCTTTTCCGTAAAATATGTTTTTGAACACCGGCAGCGGCTGATTGGATGTGTGATTGTGATGTGTGTTGATTGCTCCATCTTGTTGAAGTCATGTGTTACATATTTAACTACAGTCAGCGAATTCCAGTAGCATCGGTCACAAAAATTCCCGTAACATGTTTGCGCAGGATATTAGATTCAAATGTTAACGAATTCTTAACCTATCCTATACATAGGCCTCTCTTTAGCAAAGAAATTTCGATTCCATATACTACGCTAACCAGACGAGTTGCCATGAGCTTATTTCAAATTCTTTTTTCTCTTTGCCATGCTGTTCTCCTGTGTTGTTTACAATATCAAACATTATTCAATATGTCGATATTCAGGTGGTATGATCATCACATACTTCTCGGTGCGCATCATCAGTATACGGTCTAATGTAAACAAGGCACACGCTGGCTTCCAGCAGCACATGAGAGACATTTTCGTGTATATGAAAAAAGAAAATTTAGATCCAGAGTTGCAACAGTAAGTTAAAAAAAAATACTTCCTTTTTTATGGTAATGCGGGGGGGGGGATCACCTGATGGTAAGTCACACCTGGTATTTGAAAACTACAAGTGCGTTGTCGTTCTGTTAGTCTCTCCTATTGAGAAGAATTGGAAGAAGTATTGGAATAAGAAAGAGGGATTAGGCTATGGTAATATAACTCACTTGGTGATAGGCAACGAAAAACTGTTTAACACATACTTCTCAGATACAAGGTAGATTGTAAACAACTTTTAGGCAAAATAAAGTTGCAGGCTCTAGTTAGATATCCTCATTTTCTCATTACTCCCATAGCATCGCCCGCATCGCAGAAGCATCTTTGGTGTAAACTCCACTATTCCACGACTTTGCCTTTGCATGTAGGCCAAGGTGTCATATATGCATGATTATCCCACGATACGATCTGCCCCGGTGTCCTCATATTAACATATTTCTGAGTTCGGTATTCTTCATTCAACTCATGCACCAACCGCATTCCTTTTGGAAGCTAGATAAATTTTAAAACATAAATATTCTTAACAGGGAATTACGATTGTATTATGAGTACAACTGGGAGAAGATGGGCGGTATCGACTACCGTGGTGTACTGAAACTCTGTGAACAGCTTACTTTGCGTTCCGATGCTATCCTGCACATATATGGACCTACATTTGCTAAGGTACACATCTCCTGTGACTTGCCTTAAAATATAGAAAGGCACTAAAACAAGAAGACTCGCTAGCAATATTTCTAAAGAAACAGTTTACGAATCGTATTATACACGCGCCTTGGTTCACAATGTGGATTTTATAAATCAATCAAATGTGGGATGTAATTGAAAAAAAACAATTTAAGAATCAACCATTCTTACATTGCATTTACGTTTTAACAAACTTGGGAAATAGGCTCAACAGGACTCATTTTTCACTTCTTTAACCCCGTGACAATGTCCCCGTGCAATAGTATCTAATGTGGTTACTAAACTGTCAAGTTGAGAGTAGAAAGTTCAGTTATGAGTTGAGTACACATCTGTCCCGAAAGACTCCGGAAATTTCCATTTACAGTTAACAAAAAATATCGTTGTCTTCTTATTAACTGGAAATGGAAACAGTACCTAAAGACTAACAGAAAGGTCCCGTTAACCCTTACATACCTTAGATATAACGCTTTTAAATGTTTCTTTGACTTGTCTTAGTGTCCTCTTTTCGCCCAGTGTGAAATATCTCTCCTCCGAATGATTGGACGTTCAGTCCGCAGCGTATATTTCCTTCGGGGCATGAAGATTATAGAGTACGATGATGTTGTGAATTGCGTGTACTTCGTAGACTATGGAGGGGTCGAGTCGAGGTTGCAAATCGGGACACTGTGCCAGGCTGTGCGATTACCTAGAGGCAGGTTGGTTGGTATTCGTACGAAATCAGAAAATCAAGATATTAGTGATATTCGTTAACTTTTTTCTAAATTTTGTTACGAAATGGTATGTAAACGACAAGTATTGTTGCTTACATGTCAATACAATACAGCAGTGTTTTGTACGCAGTGGAATATACTCGTATGTATGTATATCACTTCTTAAACTGCTATGCTATGAATCGTCCATGTTTGGACTGGAACTGAAATGGTCTATTAAATGTTAAATGATATGAATGGTATTTGTTTTTACAAAATTTTACAACAACACGATACTTTTTAATATAGTTTGTTCGGCAACTTAGAAGCGATACCAGCGCAACGGATACCTATGAACATTGTAGCAACGAGTCGACTCCATCTTTTAAAGATTAACTCGCAAGCCTTCTATCAAATCATCAATGAGTTCCCAACAACAAAGGCGCTGTTGGAATTAGCTCGAATGACGGATAATCAGGTGAATTTCTTTTTTTTTTATATATATATTTACTTGTGTAACATTGCCAATCAGGTCAGACAGAAGACGGCATAAGAGGAAATATCCAGGAAGGATTATCAAATTAGACACCAGCACCATTAGTAATTAAATGCGACTAGAAAGTATTGCCAAGCTCCATGGGAATGGCGATAAAAATGGGAATACACAAATTGCTCTATGGCGGAGCTAATCTTGAAAAATCTTATGTCAACTGATATTATTTTGGTTCTAAAGCGAATTGTGTGCGAAACGTTACTTTTTAAAATGGATTTATTCATTGAAAATTATTTTGAATACTTTCTTTAGGTTGAAATATTTTATTAGAACTCTGTTATACATCATTTGTGAAAAATACGAACCTAATTCCAGTTCAACAGATAAAAAAACATTACAATTTGACACACAATACAAATTTAAACAACATTTAATGTCTAATCTTGACGTAAACCAAATTTCTAAGTCATTTGAGCAAATCGTAATAGTTTACGATCTGGCTGGTAAATCGAGTGAATGTAAAATTTACGATTTAAAAACAAATGTAAATCAAACCTGCGTAGTGCCCTCTACGTTGTACATAAATTAATTTATAGCAAAACATATGTTCATATGAATTATTCTACTTTTGTAATTAGACGATGTGATAGGTTTTACGCAACTTCTACATGTACACAAGACGTCAGTGCTTTAAGTACATCAAGGAGGACCTTCCCTCACTTTGAAATGGCTGCACGGATACCATACTAGCTTAAGCGGTCACTTCGCTGCTTTCCACTGCGCTTGTTAAGGATTCGAATCCAATACGGGACCACACTTTGTGTGATTACAAATTGTAGTTCAGAGTCTGGATGTTCTTTGTGTCCATTGTTTGTATATGTGTCAAGTCCTCTGCGATTCAGGAACATATTTAGTGCGCAGTTGTACTTATAAAAAGAAAATAAGAAACAGAGAGAATCTTACGTAGATCCACTAGTATATTTATATATTAGTTGGACTCCATATCACATCATGCAATAGCTAAAGCAAAATCATCATATTTAACGGTAGATAAATGTATAACAGTTATATTTGTTTCAAGTTTTCTTTCTATTTGCGGTAACTTTGTCTCGTATATTTTGTTCCCTCGTCTCTTACAACACCCATGGAAAGAGCAGAGGTGGTGATCGTATGCATATATAAATAAATGTTTATCTTGATAAATAAATTTTTGTATTTATAGCAACTATCGTATTTTACACGGCCATAACTCACTCGGTAAAATGCTAGGAAAGAGTAGCTTAGCTCTACTATTATGCGAGACCATGGTAGAACTATGGCCCGTATACACTGAAGCATGACTCTTATACGGTCTCACATTTATCGTTACTCACAGCACTATATCTTGGGAAATATAGAAGACTTCAAGGTGAAACTGGATCAAGGCCTTAGCTCCACAACTCTGCCTGCTCCGACCACCAGGAGAAACATCATTAAGTACATTTATTTCCAGGAAGGCCTTGTTTTGTTGTATTTCATCTTGGTCAGCCTGATATGTATATTCCTGGACCTCTATAATGCTGGATACCAGGTCAGTTCAACTAAACTTACTTGTCACAAAGAACTTAGAATAATTAAATGGAGCTTATCAAATTTTTCAGACAGCGAAAATCACTTTTTCTTGTTTTTTTCTATATTAAGACCCTGCCAAAGTGACTTTACTCTGCCTGATGGAATGCATGAATAGAATCCAAGAGCCGTGGTCACCATACTCATTGCAAAGGCAGACAATGCAGTGTGGTGACCCACATTATGGCGGCCTAGTGAGATGCTTTTTGACACCCTGCTTAGGGACGTTAAAGGCATGACAATCATCGTGGCAGTGTAAGGTTCACACAGTTATCACGATGACTGTCACCCTTGCATCAATGGGACTCCGATCTCGCACTCACCAACGAAACACGACAGCACGGATGCTGTCACTTTAGGTTAGTTTTTTGTGGGAGGGTAGTACTGCCTCGGTCAAGCCCGCCAGTTCTTGCTGAAATCAGCGTGGTTCTACTACCTAATATTCAATTGCTTCATTTATTTTCTATATGCATATCTAAAAGTTTTTTAAGGTATATAAGGATATTTTTGGTTGGTATAGACAATAAATAAGCAAACAAATGACCAAATGGTAAGTATCTACCACCTATCTATCATAGACACTGGCAACTTAGGAGTAACATGTGCGTAGCGGCAAGTGGCTTAAAAATTATTTCCGTACATAACGCCACAGACCAGATGATTGCTATACTAACCATGAAAAAATAGCTTGCAACAGTCTTTAGTAATTTTAATGAGAAATTCGGAGTACCAAAAGTAATAGCTTACTTTGTGTCTGAAATATTAATGACGATGAAATCCTAAATAAAAAGTAACATTAATAGTACTATAAACTTAGAAATAATATAGAGTACGCTATTAGTGTATTACAGACTACCAAATAAGACGTTATTAGTGAAATAAGATGAAATAAAAATAGTCCGAAAGGAGGATGCCAGGTTTTGTATGGACACTGTCCCTACCCTCCAATAGGCATGGTATGGATATCAGTTTGTTCAATTCTGCGCACATAAAAACAAAACAGCTGACATATGGAAAAACAAAATGAGGTTTATATCAATAAAAAACTTTCAGTAAAAATATATTTAATTTTAAATGCTAAGTTTTCTTTTATAATTAGTTTATAATCTGTTAGTGTTTACCATTACCAACAGTCATCTATTACGACATGATTAAGTATTTGTGCTTAATTGTTGATGAATTCTGGAGCATCTGCAACATTTACATCAGCATCCTTGTCATCAAGATGGTCTTTCTATATATACATTTTCCATATTAAGAGCCTGCTGAAGTAACTGTACTCTGTCTGATGGCAAGCATGAATCCAAGAGTTGTGGTCACCATACTCATTGCAAATGCAGGCAATGCAGTATGGCGGCCTTGTGAGATGCTTTTTCACACCCCGCTTGGGGACGTAAAAGGCATGACAGTCATTGTGAGAGTATAAGGCTTACACAGTTATCACGATAACTGTCACCCCTGCTTCAATGGGCCTCCGGTCTCGCACTCACCAACGACACACGACAGCACGGATTATCACCTGATTTATTGTCTTCTTGATTTATTCCAATATTAGTTCTTTGCCAGCATCTGTGATAATTTTTAAAATCTTTACAGGACAACAGAGCTTGGCTAATTCTGACTTTGTATATCTTGGACATGTGTTTCTTTCTGAAAATCTTGATGCAGTTTGCATTGCCACTACTTATCACAAAGCGAAGTCTTAAAGCTTTGCTCTTACCATTGCGAAGAATGTAAGTTATTATGAGTACAACGATATTCTTTCTAATCTATTATTTTTCACTGAGAGTTAAAATGCCACTGAAGTTATTTCTATGTGCTTACATGATGTAATATATATGTATACATTGTCTATAATCGTAGGTACTTCAAACGCGAGTTCAAGTACGATATGATGTCTTGCGTGCCAATAGAGCTCTTTGCATTCTACACGGAGAACCGGTGGCTTTGGTTCTCTTGGCTGAGAATCAACAGGATGTTTAGAATCGTTAGTTTCATCTGTGTTATTTGTGTTAATTATGGTGCACAAATTATTTACTTACTATGTAAACTGTAAATGAATTTTTGTAACCGTATTATTTAAAAATCTTATCCACTATTTTTGAAATTGTATTCGCCATGTGTATAAAAAATATCCGTTTTTTTGATCCACTGACATTATATTGAATGCGTATATTGCTGTTCATACCATGGGTGTCGTAAGAGTTGACTAAGAAAGCTAATTATGCAGGAAAAGAGCAACGCGAAGGGAAATTTGAATCAAATTCTAAACCTACTCGTTTGGCCAGCATGGTATAGTAAGGCAAAATTCATTCTTAAGGAGAAATTTAACTTCGTCATCACCATCACCATGAACTATTACGGATGTTGGTGATTTCTTTTATGATATAGGATGCAAAGCAGAAGATGGGTAACTTGATAGTAAGTGACTATCGCTGTACATGCTGATCTTTTAGTTTTGTGCAATCTTGTTATTGATGTGAAGGTCCTATTGGTCCGAAACTGCCGCATGAACTGTAACATAGAATTATTGCTGTCCATCATAATCCGAAGATGAACATATTAAGCTATTGATCTTAATTTTCATGAATTCTTTACATACTAAAATTTTCTTCTAAATCCCTTGAGTGTATCCATCTTAAGTCATTTAGAAGGAAATTTTACATGAAATAAAATACACTAAATTGTATATAATCTAGTTTCAAACTAAGAAGAGCTTGTGTTATAACTAGACTGATTGATAGAATACTTATATACTTTTTTTTGTAAATATAAATAATGGTCTTCTGTGAGAGGGTAGTACTGCGCCGGTCGAGCCAGCCCGCTCGTGCTGAAATCGGCGTGGCTCTACTACCTAGAATCTTAGTTCTTATTCTTCCAGGTGACAGTGAACAACTGCTTAAAACATAGGAATGAACGAATAACAGTAAATATCATTACGAGCACGATAATAACCGTAACTATCTGGTTCAGCCTTTTTGTCCACGCATCCACCTGCATCTGGTACTTTATTGGAAGGTTGGAGGAACAGAAAGAGTACAAATCTTCATGGATTTATACAGGTAGAGCTCTATTCTCGCACTATCAAGTACCTTCAATTCCAATCTGTAGGTAAAAACTTACTAGTTTTCCCTAGGTGTACGTCACTGGTCATCCGATGGTAAGTACCGCTGCCCATGGACAATATAAGTCACATAATGTGCTGCATGCTTGATACCCCTCTCTCCCTACAATTAGGAGAAGGAGCTTCGGCTACGTCACTCATTGTATCGAAATTGATGATGACGATAATGTACTCCTAGTCAATAACGGCACGGCAGCCAGTAGTAGCGGAGAAAAGTCAACTACGCATTAGATATTATAGTGCACACTCGTATGTGCGCAAACCCAAATTCACTCTCTGTCCCCTCACACTCACAATGCGATGGGATGGTTATCCGGCACGAGCCGGTAGATATTAGGTGCAGGACCGAAGACCTTACGTACTCTGCACTACATGTGGTTTAAGACCTGGGCTGTTATTGATTATTTTTACAATCAGAAAAACTCAATAATATTTTTTAGCCCGATGCGGGAATCGAACCAGGAGACCGTCACACATACGCTAGAACAAAGAGGCAAAAAAATTGTTTTTACATCACACACATATAAATTGGGTTTCTGTGAGGCCGTGATGTCATGCCAGTCAAAAAGGCCCAAATATGCTGAAGCATGGTTGTCCCTCGAGAGTTACTGCTGAGGAATATAAAATTTATATTCCTCAGCAGTAGCAGCAGAATATTATCATAGTTTTCTACAGATTATATCATATTATATAATATATTGGTGCTGTTTCATTGCAAAAGTATTCTTTCCTTACAGATGAAGGTCTCAGTTGGTGCAGAAATGAATATATTTGCTCTCTCTACTTCGTGATCACCACATTCACGCAAAATGGAGTCGGTGATATTATGCCAAAAAAGCAATCTGAAGTGAGATCGTGTTTCTTTTATTGTATGATGCTGTTTAGGTCCTTTAGTGCACATTTTTACACTATTGAAATTATAAATCCTGCAAGTGTTTATAGCCAATTAATGCTAATCAGGATCAGGTCAGCCAAAATAAGTCTACTTCTGGATAATGGCCTCCCCAAGGGTTACCACGATAGATAATAATAATATTTATTTCACAAATAAGAGATTAAAATATTGAGAGGATAAGCATGATTATCAAGTGGGAAATATGAGAGTATGCTTAATTAATGTTTTTAATTTAGCAACTTGAGTTCTTTTAAGATGATTTGTGATGTGACAGATATATCTGATTTAATGGTGCCATGCTATTAAAATATTATCATAGTATATCATTGATATAGCATGTATATTATTACATATAACCGAAATATAAATAGTTCTCTATCTATATATGCTGGTGCTGTCAACAAAATTCTGTCGCATCGAAAACAATTTTTAAAAAAAATATTTACATTATAATTGTGATATTAAAAAGGAAGAAAAGCCAAGAAAAATCTCTGAAAATCTGTCTCAGTTTGTTCCTCAGTACCAACAGAGCTATTAAGAACACCCTAGCTGGAACACCATGTGGCCTGAGCGTAGTGTTATGGAAAGCCAGCCGTCGCATGTCTCGATCAAACTCCTCCTCTATCACCCCAAATTTTTATAGTATTGCTGGTCTGATTGTGACGGAGTGATCAGGAAATTCAAATCAAATTATTGAGGCCTTTTTGATCGAAGGCCTCTCTCAAAGGGCAGATTATAAGCATAACACTAATAGCTATATAGACCAGAAATTAGCAAGCTTGCAAACACAGTTATTTACCTGTATTACGAGTACACTGTTAATCGGCGATATAGTGACACACTCTTACTGGTAATACAAAGGTCGTGGGTTCGACTTCCATCTTGGACAAACAATTGCGTGATGTGCACGATAATTTTTTCTGTAATTTACAATTTTCAATATAAAACATCGTCTCGGTTCTTGTACACGACGGTACGCTCCTGTAAATAGTCTGCCACAAGCCGCCACACGTACTCTGGCACCTCGTGGTAGTGGAGTGCTTCCCTGAAGCCGTTAACCCCACAGCTCACCGCTTCTTCGGTAATGACCCTCAGGCGCAACAAAGCATCGACAGACATCGGTGTCTAACAGATCGAGGCCTTCCTCTCAGAGGTGCAGGACGATGCAGGCAGAGAATATCCTCTCAAACAGTTTACCGTCTAACAACACAACGGGCCTATAGGCCGCTGCCAAATCGTCAGGCCATCCCGGCATCCTTAATAGGACCAGTTTCAGAAATCTGGAAACCATAGTCCAAGGTCTGTCTCGTTTCAGATCAGACTACCGTGTATGCAATACGTGATTATTATTGTTACACGCAATTTTAGGAAATTGAGAAAAAAAAAATATAAACGCCATCTGTGTATTGCAGGTAATTTTCGTGACAATCCTGATGATCATATCTACGCTTGTGTTCATGATGTATGTCGGAGAGTTCTCCAAACTGATCCAATACCAGTCCTTCAGATCATTCAGCTTCTACAGCCAATATTTGGAGCTGCAGGTAACAGCGTTATTCATCTGGAAAACTGAAAATAGGTCGCAAAATAGTCTAATAATTCGTATCATACATAAATCCATGCCCGAAGATAAAGCAGAGGTGAATTAAATATCACACTTTGTGATTATTTTATAATTTTAGTACACTCATGATATCAAGTCAAGCTTATTGCTGTCATCTAGGTAATTTAGAGATTAGCTGTGAAAATTGGGAGTATATTGAAAAGATAAATGAAAAGTGTATTGCCTTAATGTGTTTTATATCATAGGGAAAACGAACAGATATGTCCTCTGATCTTAAGTAGGTGCCCCTTTTACTTAATGTATGCTCGGTTGACGGCAGCAGTCTTGGATCGTAAACATATACTTGGACCCTATTTACATTTTCAAGTAGTAGAGCCACGCTGATTTCAGCACGAGCGGGCCGACTCGACCGGGACAGTACTACCCTCCCACAGAAAATCAACCTAAAACGCCAGCATCTGCGCTGTCGTGTTTCGTTGGTGAGCACGAGACCAGAGGCCCATTGATGCAGGGGTAACAGTTATCGTGATAACTATGTAAGCCTTACTACTCTGCCACGATGACTGTCATGCCTTTTACGTCCCCAAGCGTGCCATGAAAAAACATCTCACTAGGCCGCCATAATGTGGGTCACCACACTGCATTGTCTGCATTTGCAATAAGTATGGTGACCACAACTCTTTGGATTCTATTCTTGCTTTCCATCAGGCAGAGTAGAGTCGCTTTGGCAGGCTCTTCATATACAAAATAAAAGAAAAAACATTATTAGGAATAAAATTATGGTAAAATTGGAACGTTTAATTTTCCTCTGTCTACCTCTTTGGGTTAAAGACGTGAGGCTAAAATACACAAGACTAAAATTGGACCACCCAGCGATCTGCAGACAGAAAAAATCTGAAAATAATATCAGTTATGAATATAAAATTAAAGTAAAGAAGTTATACGTACTTCTTTGGTAAAATAAAAATCTCTCTAGAAATTGTATTCTTCGCATTATACTATGTTTGTGGACGACAACGTTGCGCTGAAACGGTACTAATAAGAAAAAAAAAAAAGTTTTTTTTATAACGCATTATCTGCTTAAATAAATTTTATTTAAATATCATAAAAGAATTATTTGTACGTTCTTAATAGTTAAAACTAAAATGTTGACTAGCTAATTTCATGGTGTCGGTTTTTCGTGACGGTGTGTGCCTACATAGCAAAAGTTTTCTTCTAACGCGCAAAAAAAATTACAACTTCAAAAATTCTTTAAATACAAGCTTTTATTTAAACACTGCAAAGAAGCATAAAATAATTTTTTTCTTGAAAACTTTTGCTGTCAAGTTTTAACGTCTTTACACAATTTATATGATACCAAAGTTTGTCACGAGTATTAAGCACTTACATACATATATTTATAAATCAAAATATCTACTCGAATAAATATAATAACATACATACGTATTTAAATGAAAGATTGTAAAAGAATACATTAGTTTGTCAAAAATATCCTCTTCCATGCATTTAGCGGGAACATTTGGCATCGCATGCAGCAACAGATATAGTGACGTGGGTGAAAAAATGTTTACTATTGATATTTCGACCGCAACGTCTTTGTTATTATTTGTTTGTTGAAAATATACATTACGTAGTACGTAGTAGTTATAAAACGAATTGTCATATGACCACACATCACAACTTTTACTTCTCAAATGACAAATGTGAAGAAACTGTCGTTTAATCTTTCTGAGTTAAGCCTTTTTCAAATCCTACAAAGCCTCAACTCTTCATCAAATTGAGGAAAACTATGAAAACGTGTTTTTTACGGTGTAGAGTGCAAACGAGCAGACAGCTCTTTTGCTGGTAAGTGACTGCTGGCATCTGCGGCATCTGCAGCTCGAGATGGCGAGGGAGGAGAGAGTTACTTACGTTAACCTCAATCACTCTGTAAAAAGTAAGGTAAGATCTGCTTAGCACCGGTTTTCTGTGTCTCTTGTGGTATCACTGATAGAGACGTGTAAATAGGCTCTTGCAAACCACTTAGTATCCAAACGTCGAGAGCTTCTTTGTCACCTTAACATTTGCTTTCAGATTTGTATTTCGAAAATTTAGTTTCCGTCGGCTTTCGTCTATCACACTGTTTTAAGAAACAGTATTCCAACTTTCTCTTTTCCAGGAATTTCTGAAAAACAACCGCGTCTCCAAGAACTTGGTGGAAATTGTAAACAAATATACCCTTCACTTGTGGCGAACGTCGCGTGGGATGCAAGTTCCGCGCTTCCTGAAGAAGGCACCTCTCTCACTCCGGCTCAGGGTTATGTCAGCGGCTTACTTGCACCACCTCGAGAATGTAACACTTCTTATTTACAATTTACTCGAGAATACGGTAGCTTCTGTAATAATATTTGTTTTCTATGTGGTGACGAATTAAAACTACAAAGTGACAGCACTACTATTTATTTCGTGATAATCGTGAAAACCGACTAAGGATGCAAAACCCGTTGAACAGAAGCAATTAAAAGAGAAGGATGGTATAGTAGGCCAAAACCTCCTTGCTAAGAATAATGAAAACCTTATAGAATACGTTAAAAATGGTATTATTGTTATTTACTTGTATCCAATACTTTGTTTCCTAATGATAAATGATGGTTGAGAGGAGGTCCATTGATGTAGGGGTGACAGTTATCGTAGTAAGTGTGTTAGCCTTACACTACCACGATGACTGCCATAAAAAAGCATTTCAGTAGGCTGCCATAGTGTGTCACCATACTGCATTATCTGCATTCGCAGTGAATGTGGTGACCACAACTCATTAATTCTATTCATGCTTTCCATCAGGCAGAGTAGTCACTTTGGCAGGCTCTTTATATAAAAAACAAATTCCTAGTTTACCTATGTTTGATTTAACATTTCAGCTGAATGTATTTAAGCATTGCGAACCAGCATTCTTAAGGCAATTGGTTGGCTGTTTCCGATTGTACCATTACAATGAAGGTAAGTCATTAGCTAAGAAATCTCAAGAGCTTATTCCTACCTTAAGAGTTAACACCACGCTTGTGATTCCATAATTGCAAGAGATCATGGGCGGCGATAGTCACTATACTATTAACCACTGTTGGTCTATTGACCTTTTCTAAATTATTGATGTACCATTCAAACTCAGATTAAACATTTTTATGAACACTTAGAAATTGTAAGAATGTTAATTCAAAAATCTATGTGCCTGATTGACAGCAACAAGCCTACTATTATGCAATCGGTACTAAAATACTATCACTGATAAAATGTAGGGTTTGTAAAACCTCTACTCGTTTAGGAGAAAAAGATATGATTTTATGTTTGTATAATACCATTAAAATTATATTTGAACGAATTGATTCCTTATATTATTCATACTTTACAAAAATTTCTATAGCATAGGATACGAATTAATTAAAATTTAAAAAAATCGTATGAAAAACCATTTGATGTACTATAAAAATTGTTTATTTACAAGAAAGATAATTAGTTGGCATTTATTTTTTTAAAATTTCCGTTTGGACGTTTGCACTCTTCTAAGCGAGTACCGAAATTTTAGCATACCCATCGGCAAAGAGACCGCGAGATTGCCAACATCTCTTCGACCTTTTAGTTGATGTAGTGTATTTGGTTTATTAATGTAGACACAAAGAAGTCTACTGGGAATAGATCTGGACTTCTGGGTGGCCATGGAATGTCGCCTCATCTGGAAATCAGCTTTTCCGGAAATATGTCTTTGACCACCGGCAGGAACTCATTGGATGTGTGATATATTTCGGTACGCAGGACAACATCAACACAAAGAGAAAAGAAAACTTGAAGCCAACCCTATACCAATCCGTCTGGCCAGCGTGGTGTAGTAGGCTAAAACCTCCTTGCTAAGTAAAGACCTATGTCCAGTAGAGGACTGTTAAAGGCTGTTGATATGATGTGGATGACATCTTATAGTTCCATTAACAATTTTAACTTCCCATATTTTCACCTGGGATAGGAAAATTGTTTCATGATTTGAGAGCAATTTATCAATTTTCTGAGATATTTTTTGCCATGATGTGGTTTAATAACTTGTGTCTTATTTAGATATGTACGTGGTGAAGGAAGGTGATATCACCGACTGCATGTACTTCATCCACACGGGGAAAGTGCAAGAAATCGCTGCAGAGTTGGAGAAAACTCCGATTTCTAAAGTTTATTTACCAAAATCCTGCTTTGGCGTAGTAAGTTTCGTAATTTAAGAGTTTCATATTAGAACGTGAAGTTTGTATTTTAAAATATCTTGATATTTTAAGACTGGGCTGTTGGACTAGGGGTTGTCGATTCGATTCTCACCCAGGACAAATGATCTAGGGGTTCTAACTGTAGTAGTTAGAACCCCTAGATCATTTGCCCTACCAAGGTCATAGGTTCGATCCCACCCAGGACAAATAATTATGTGATAAGAATGATCATTGGTTCTGTATCTATGTGTAATTTATCTATTATAAGTATATATATATAGTATAGAGACCGGAGGCGAGGCCCATTGATGCAGGGGTGACAGTTGTCGTAGTAAGTGTGTGCAATACAATGCTACGATGACTGTCATGCCTTTTACATCCCCAAGTGAGGCGCAAAAAGCATCTTAATAGGCCGCCATAGTGTGGGTCCCGATACTACATTGTCAGCATTCGCAATGACTATGGTGACTACAACTTTTGGATTCTATTCATGCTTTCCATCAGGCAGAGAAGAGTCACTTTGGCAGGCTCTCAAATAAAAAAAAAATGTATTTAGAAATATATTTGTACAGGCTCTGACTAGTTCATTATCAAATGGCCGTGTGTGAAATAAGTAAATTTGTTTACTTAAACGTCATTTAGCAAAGACAATTTGAACTAAGTGCTGACTACTGGATAAATAAACTTCAGGGGTAGTGACTTACCATAGGATGATGAATCTGCTCATTTGTCTCCAACTTCATTAAAAAATCATTAACGTCATCTACAACCATATTTTATTGATGTTTATTACGGTGATGATAAAGATGTTACTTAAACCCTAAAATATGTCATTAAACTATTTCTAGTTGCAGGGACTAGTGCGTGACACACCCTACACTTATTCTTACAACACTACGAACAAGTCACAAGTTCTTACACTGCACCTAGACGATTGGGAGTATTTACTTGTCCACTTTCCCGAAAGCAAGGCAACCATTCATAAGCATATGAAACAAGATGCTGGAAAAGACGTGGACAGCAGCAAGTGGCCGGGAGGTAAAGACCCTGAACATCCTCCAGAATCAGAACCTCAGCAAAACACAGATACAGGCGTATCCAATTTACCCAATTTTTACCCTTACGACAACAGGCGCATGTTTGAAGCAGGCCCGTCCGGACATTATACACGTCAAAATTCAACAGAATCTTGTGTTTCATATTTATCAAAAGATTTGTCGAACACTGATTTGGTTAAAACTCGTAAAACCATTCGCAGAATGATTTCTGATAGTTTAACACCCAGCCTCGGTAATAGTCCAAACGACGACAAGGCAACAAGTATGCTAGCTTCCGAATCAAACGAGTTCAAGAGCAAAGGCAAAAGTCATGTTGGAATACTAAAGAGGATTTCGAATATTTTAAAAAAGTTAATGGGTAGATACTCTGGTATGAACCTGACCAAAGAGGAAGCAGAAGCAGAAGAGGAAGCGACACAGGTTCTTTTAAAACAATTAGATGAAGCTAGACGATTGATAGGAGAAATGGAAAAGAAAAACTTATATAAGTCTATTAAACGGGTAAACACATTTCCAACAGAAGAAGACACTGAAAAATATGTACTCTCGCTAGATAAAAGTAGCTTAAATGAAGATCATACCGAAGAATCTCAATCTGCAACATTACTGCCAAGAACGCTTCAAATTCCAGATGAGCATTCAGATATTATGACTAACGGAAACATAGATTCATCAGAAAACTCTGACATGACAGACCTTACTCGAAATAATGACTCCTCTTCTGACCTTAGTAGCAAGCCCAAATATAAAATAGATAGTAACATCAGCTTGATAAACAAGTCGAAAAGAAAAGATAAGCCTCAAGTTGTTAACGAATCTGAAAACTTGAATAAGCAAATTACTTTGACTATTCAAGAAACAGATAACACTTTAAAATCAACCTCGTATATTATAAGAGATTCAGATTGTAAGACTGAAGTAATACA
Source organism: Hypercompe scribonia (assembly GCA_949316085.1). Taxonomy (NCBI): domain Eukaryota; kingdom Metazoa; phylum Arthropoda; class Insecta; order Lepidoptera; family Erebidae; genus Hypercompe; species Hypercompe scribonia. The sequence goes on along the minus strand of OX438976.1, from coordinate 2,004,858 downwards.
AGAAAACGATGCCGATATTGAAGATACACCAGAAAAAGATCACAAAGAGGATGCAAATAGTCAAAATAATTTAGATAAAACAGTTAGTTTTGAACCTAAAAATAATATAATCTCTAGCACGCAAATTAGTAGATCTTCAAATATTCAAGAAACACAGGAAACTGATGCTGATATTGACCCTTTACCTATAAGCGAACTAGTACATAGCGACGATGATGATGGTAAAGAAAAATCAAATGATAAAACATCAATGCATCAATTGCATAGTGCAACTGTTACTGACTTGAAGTCGTTAGACAATCAGGGCCTTGTAAGTAAAACTATTCCAGATAAACTTGAACTGCATTCACGAACAAGTATATCTGAAACAGAGGATGCTGATATAGAAATGATTCCGACTTTAATTGATAGCCAATCTGAAATAGATGAACAGCAATTGCAATATATGAAAATTGAACCTACCCTCGACGCACATGAACTACAAGAGAAACTTGAAGATCAGAATGGATTATCATCTGAACAATTGCCACTCATTGACAAAAATGCAAATGGTAATTTGCTACCTGATTCTTCTAATATTATATCATATCAAGTTGATGAAGATATTCATATTTCATCAATCATTAACGTCGCAAAAGAGGATGAAAAAGATAAAAATAATATAACCTCTAACACACAAATTAGCAGATCTTCAAATATTCAAGTAACACAGGAAACTGATGCTGATATTGAACCTTTACCAATAAGCGAACTAGTACATAGCGACGATGATGATGGTAAAGAAAAATCAAATGATAAAACATCAATGCATCAATTGCATAGTGCAACTGTTACTGACTTGAAGTCGTTAGACAATCAGGGCCTTGTAAGTAAAACTATTCCATATAAACTTGAACTGCATTCACGAACAAGTATACCTGAGACAGGGGATGCTGATATAGAAATGATACCGACTTTAATTGATAACCAATCTGAAATAGATGAACAGCAATTGCAATATATGAAAATTGAACCTACCCTCGACGCACATGAACTACAAGAGAAACTTGAAGATCAGAATGGATTATCATCTGAACAATTGCCACTCATTGACAAAAATGCAAATGGTAATTTGCTACCTGATTCATCTAATATTATATCATATCAAGTTGATGAAGATATTCATATTTCATCAATCATTAACGTCGCAAAAGAGGATGAAAAAGATAAAAATTATATAATCTCTAACACACAAATTAGCAGATCTTCAAATATTCAAGTAACACAGGAAACTGATGCTGATATTGAACCTTTACCAATAAGCGAACTTGTACATAGCGGTGATGATGGTAAAGAAAAATCAAATGATAAAACATCAATGCATCAATTGCATAGTGCAACTGTTACTGACTTGAAGTCATTAGATAATCAGGGCCTTGTAAGTAAAACTATTCCAGATGAACTTGAACTGCATTCACGAACAAGTATACATGAGACAGAGGATGCTGATATAGAAATGATTCCGACTTTAATTGATAGCCAATCTGATACAGATGAACAGCAATTACAATATATGAAAATTGAACCCACCCTCGACGCACATGAACTACAAGAGGAACTTGAAATTCTGAATAGATTATCAACTGAGGAATTGCCACTCATTGACAAAAACGCAAATGATAATTTACTACCTGATTCTTCTAATATTATATCATCTCAAGTTGATGAAGATATTCATATTTCATCAATCATTAACGTCGCAAAAGAGGATAAAAAAGCTGAAATTCCTGCCGCATCAACTGTTACATCCACGTCTACACCAAAAAGGAGAAAACCTTTTATACCAATCAGATATGATGATGAAGAACCTACTTCATCCAAAACTGATAGTCAAAATAAAGATCAAGAAACAGAGGAAACAGCAAAAAGTGTTACAAAAGAAGCACCCGATTCAGGGAGCGATAAGAGCTCTTCGAATGCAAAGAACAAAGATGATAGAAATTAACCTAAACCTTATTTTTTTCCATTAATTTAGTTTGATACGATTTTTTTGTGTTGTTGATTTATCGTGTGTCAACAAATCAACCACATAATGTGTAATTCTATCTATTTGCTAATTATATTGCACATTGGAGTTGCCTTGCGGATCATAAATATTCATAATCTAATCCATTAATATTTTCTTATATTATGTAATTTTGTCTTAAATTTATGTTAGATAAATAATTACTAGTTAATTTATTTTGTTTAAAGTATGTATATTTTAAATAAAAATATAAATACATATATTTATTTAAAATTTATGTCCCATCTTGTACTAAGGCGAACTTAATGCCATGAGGCTTTATCCATCCATCTGTATACGTATGGTGACGGGTTAAGAATACAGAGTATCACTATCCCATAGGCGTCGTAAGAGATGACTACGGGAACAAACTACGTTGGACAACATTTCTGTAAAAAGAAGGAAAATTTGAAACAAACCCTATACCAACTCGTCTAGCCAACGTGGTACCTTCTGAAGCACTGACTTCGATTTGCATACTGTCAAATAGCATTAACTTCGATTTGCATACTGTATGAATTGATTTAAATAATGCTAGATATAAAAGGTAAGTTTTCTTTTTATTCAAAACCAAGTCATTTTTAATGTGTACGTTTTTACTCCAAGGTACTTTTTGTAAAGCCAACGCATATAATTCACTTATCAAATAAATAGACTACTTCATGAAAAATCAAGAGTTATTTAAAACACTAGGAAAAGTATTTGCCGATGTTCTTTTTGAATTTTTTTAAGATATGTACACTATCAATTACCGACCTTCTTGTAAACGCCGGTCTGTCTGAAGTATTCTGTAAATAAATCTGTTAGCTGTTAGCCGTTTCAGCGAAGTGAGTACTATAAATACATTATATGTAGTACAGGCAATCGATAAAGAATGCATCGTACCATAGCTTGGGCGTCATCGGCTCAAAACGTCTCATTCACCGAAATTGACCCGAGCTTATCAAATTAGTGGACTTAAAGATTTGGCACTGAACCAAATGTGCAGTTATTTGTGCACTAATCCCTTGCGTGTGCTTAACTCCTGAAATTCGATGGTTTTGCTGTACAAACTCGCAGAGCAATCTGCAAATCAATGTAATTTATTTGATTTCGTGATTCTGTAAGCTGTGTTATTTTAACATCATTGCGCGCCAAAATTGTTTAACGGCTGTCAGACCTGTCAAAGAAATCACCATTTTCCGATGCTGTTGACATTTCATGATAATATTTTTAATGGAATATATCTGTTTGTAGGTTTTCAATCATCGTTTATGTTTTAAATGTATTAATTTTTGTGTACTCGTAGCAATGAAAGATGAATTCAGACGTTTTACATCATACGTTAATGTACTAAATAAAAAAATTGATGGAAAGTGCTGACCGATAATATAAACATTATTTTTTCTAATCTGTTCATGTCTGTTAATAATATTTTTGTTTACTTTCACATTAATTAAATGATGGCAAAGTAAACATATTCTAATGTTATTGATTAGTAATTTATATGCATACTCATTTATCTGGTCAAAATCCGTCGTCGTCAACCGCATCTATTTCGAATATTTCTTTGAACATAACTGTTTAGTATATGTATTTAACAATGAGATCTCATGTTATCTCACGTCCTTCTTCATAACTGTTGAATGTAAAAGGTTAAAGGACCACTAGAGAGATCTATTGTCTATGAATTTACGATTGATGAGTTCAGTGTTATGTTATGGGTTGTTTTACAAAACATGTGAAGTTGTGTGGTGTTCTTGTATGTATAAGACGACGGCCTAGCTATCTAGTGGTTAGTGAGAATGACTGACCCTTGTATGATAAACACGATCATTTGTTATTTGTATGTGTGTAATTTATCTATACTCGTACAGTTGGAAATATGGTTGCTGTACTAAAATTTGAATCGGACTGCCGTGTGAGATGTGTAAGGATACTTACTATATTGGTATACCGATTTACATATACTATTTATTGTCTTAAAATTGACTTAATTAAAATGAAATGACTGCACGACTGGCCTAGTGGTTTAAGCGGTCGCCACGCCGCTCTCCGCTTCGCTGTGTTGTGGGTTCAAATCCTACATGGGACAACACTTTGTGTGATCCACAAATTGTTGTTCTGAGTCTGGGTGTTCTTTGTGTCCGTTTCTTGTATGTTTGTAAAGTCCCCCGCGACACAGGATTTATTCCTAATGCGGGCGTTGTCTTTTTTAAGAAAAAAGAGAAAAAGAAGAAATCCATGATTTCTAAAAAAGTCTTTATTACAAAAACTTTCTTAGCTCATAACAAAGATAAATTTTCCTTAACAAGATGATTTGCACCGAACATCAACAATAAATTAGTTAACTCAACATTGCATTTATTAAATAATTGCCATTTTATTATGTTGTCTTTCACATTTCATATATATTTTAGTTTAGACTTTATTTATATTGGAATGCCCAGCACTTTACGTAAATCCGCCCCACGGATGTTCCAAGTTCCATTTTGTCCTTTTATCTTGTTCCGTCTAAAGATATTTAAATGCTTGGGTGTACGTGCTTAACATAAACTTATTTACTATTATTACGGTTTCTTAATTTAAATGTTTTTATAGCGTTTGTTTGCCGCCATCTTGGATTGGTCTCAAGTTCGAGATGTTTCTGGACAGCATCTGTAACAAACGTATTTATAAAATGAATTATAAATCTAGCATTCGGTAGTGTCCGCCATGTCGTTTTTACGATCGGTAATTCTACCGGCTATTTCCAATTTCACTATTTTATTGTAATTATAAAAGAACAGGAAATATATGTCTGACGTCAATGTTGAAAACGCTATGAAATGTAAGATTTATTGTATATATAATATCTTATTTATTTATATAAGAAAAAGTTTAGACTTTGAATTTTTAAATGCGCAATAATCTGTTATTTATGTCATAAAGTCACAGCAGAACAGTCACAACTATTTATGAGTACGGCGTAGGAATATCGTGAAATTGTACAGCGAATTATTTTAAGCGACTTGAAACCTTGAAATTCCAGCATTTGACGATTATTATATTCATGTCGTGTGACTATCCATGTGAGTTAATTTAAAATAATATTATGGAATCGACCATCTAATAGAGCGTTATTAATCATATTTGGTGGACATGGGGCAATTAAATCGAACGTTTATGTTGTTAAAATTATATCGGCGCATGAAGAAAGTATCGATATCGTAATAAAATTTAACTAATCTCCTTCCTGCACTAGTAGTGGTTGTAAATAGCTGTTAAGTACTTTACGTTGATATAACAACAGGCTTACGTAACGACGTTTTGTGATTCTGAAAACTCAAATTCCGATAACCTTGGATGGACCGTGGATGTAGCCATTTTAGTTTTTTTATAGGTTATGGTTTTGTGCCATAAATAATAAAGTTTGAAAGTAACTGTCAAATAAAATCTGCTGTTAGATAAACGTCACAATCTGTTTTTAATATTCATTTCATAGTTATAAAATTATTAAAAACATTGATATTAAGTCCGACGATAAATGCACGGTATTTTGCGTGAAATAATTTACTTTGTGTATAATATTAACAATAAAACTGCTGGTTAATGTGCGAAGATAAATTAACACTATTTCCCGCTACAATAACCGAACTTCAGTTTGATATAAAACTGCAATTAAAATTTTATTACAGAACTCAAGAAGATAGAATTTTAAACAAAACTCAAGTATATGGATAGATGATTGAATGTTTTTTAACCATACCTTCAGTAATTACTGGATTTCCAACCATTTTAGTTTAAACTTGTCAGTATTGGAAAACTGGCAACTATTAGGATAGATATTTGTTACACCAGAACGGCTAAATCGATCGAGATAAAACAAATAAATGATCTTGAAAAAATTCTACATAAGTTTGTTATCAAACATTTTTTGACGAATTGGAACTCTAGTGAAATTGTAACCAAAAGCTAGTACATACCTAGTTAGGATAGCTCTACCAAATAAAGACAAAACACCCTTAGGCAATCTATCAACAGCGACTAAAAAATATTATATTTTTAATATTACCGAAGATGTGAGAAGTTCTACCAATCTACATAGGAAAGCAACCCTCTTACGGTGTTGCGGAGTTTCTCACAAAGAGTAGTTTCCATTTTCCACCGGATTTAATCGTTTCTTTTTAGCTAATATATTTTCTTAAAACGTCAGGTAAAAAAGTAAAACCATAGTTGATATTTCACATTCAATTCTAGTCTAAGACGTTCAAAAATATTTATGATTACAAAAAGGCCCGTCATCCTAATGATTGACAATAAATATTTGGAGAATTTCCTTCATTTATCTATGGTCAACAATGTTCATTTATGTTTATCATTATGTGATAAGACAAGGTGGTTATACCATCCACACAAGTATTAGTGGTCCATCTATCACTGGTTAAAGCTGGGTACGATGTAGTATCATATGGAAATGAGAGACCTCTCTGAAGGTCTCGGTAATCTCAAGGAGGTTTCTTGCTAATACACTAACAAATTCTCAATTATAGCGTCCTTTTTTTTTGCTGACGAGGTTGAAAACCTATATCGAGGATGAATCAAGAATACAGAATCTTGCCAGTAAAAATTGACCTGACACCCAGCCTTAGGCACAATACTCTAGGGAGGGCCTGGTAATCGTAATTACAAGGTCCTCCTCAATTAACAGTACCCTAAACTTAAGACACTAATTCATCAAGCCATGAAAACGAAAAGCAACATCTGTTTTCCATTGATTTCAAGCAAGTTTGCCAAATTCGAACGAAAGAAGACAAATGGACGCCGTTACGTAATAATCTGTATTAGAAATTAAAAAATTAAGCCCCTCGTTATTTTTATTAATTTGTAACAAAATTAGCTCCAGGGGAATAATATATTCTTTGTCAAAGAATATATAAACTTCGTTCGAGTAGTCTAGGAAGAAGATGTTTGAATCGTGACAGTTTTTTTGAAAAATGGTTAAGGTGAAACTTTATGCAAATAGCCTTGGAAATCTAGATGAAACACTTTGATAAAAACGAATCTCAAGGAAAAATTTTAGGTTTCATAATTGACGGGGTTTGCCGTCAAATCCTAGTTCATGTCACTTGCATTGAGCCGTCATGGACTCGGAAACAACACGAAAAAATAACACGAAGTGTTCTTCTGATATTTTGGCATCTATCCGTAGGTTTAGCAAAAGCTCAGCTAAAAGAGCATTCTTGAAAAGAAATAATTTGCAATAATCTACAAACATAATAACGGTAAGTACTAGTTATTCGCCATTAACCATTTTTGTAACCATTATACTATCTGATCTCATCTTGTAGTGCATTTATTCTTATTATAAGTTTTATAAAATATATCGATAAACTTTGTTTAAGATACACTAGCCGCATTTATAAGATATCTAAAATTAACTCACTTCAAAACAATTTAGAATATAGTACATCTTATGTAATATAAGATAATGTTTAATGAATCGTCAGTTTATTAAAACCTTTGTTGACGACAGAAAAAAAAAAACAAATATCTATGGTAAACCAATTAAGCCAGATTCTTTTCAGATGTTAGATGTTAGTCTTGGCATATTTTTTACTTTTTATTAACATTAGGAAACCAAGGTAGAGATAATTTTACGCATGCGTCAATCAAATATAATGACACGAGTAAAAATAAATTTTGAATTGTTATTTTAACGTTGTCTAAGCCCTTCCTGTTGTTTTCTTTTTTTGAATCTCCATTTTGTTTTAAATTAAAACATCACAAAACCAGATGTTTTGTATATCTGTATGTGGCCGTTTAATTTACGAGTATATTTCTCTTGTCGCTTAGAAATTTTCAAACAGACAGATTTATTTTGAGATCATAATCCCAGTCTTTGAAATTACCTAACGTTTAGTCTGAGCCGAAATATCATTCGTTTTATTGTTTGATATTTGCCACGTTCTACAAACTACTTTTTATTTCATAAATCTAAATTTGTATCCACTATTTCCGAACTTTTCTTTACACATATGTGATTTAACATTTTAACTGCCAATAATAAAAGTCCGACGTGGTGTTGGAACATTAACATTCTAACTCAAACACACCGTAAAATGTTGTTCACGAATTTGAAATCGATGTCGTCAATTGTCCGAATTGCCACGACAACTCTGCGATTTGAATGAACTTGGCAACTAGACACGGCAATATAAATGTACTTCGACGTTCATCAAAGATATCGACGCCGTCTTAATGATTAATGATTATCGTTAACCGACCTGTCACTAATTTTTCTACTTGTCTCCCTGTTACATTTAGCGTCGTCCATCCATCTTCTAGTCCACGATTTACGTCAATTGTTTTTAACACTAACTTTCTATTTTCAAATCTGAAGGTTAATTCTATACGGAAATATACATTGAAGTTATTTTAATACGACGCGACTAAATTTATTTTAAAATAGCCAATGTGTTTATTCTGTATTTAATCTGTTTTGTTGATTGAAATCTTTGTGAAAAAACTAATTAGGTAAAGCTTTTTTTTTTACGTTAATTAGGTTTTACTCACGTGACTTTTAAACTCCTTAGTTTAAATAGTGATTTATTATTTAGTAGTTATTTATATTAACATCTGAAAGCTAGGTTATTAAGAACATTTTTTTTCGCATTACATAAAAATTATGTTAATCTTATTAAATCGTTTGGGGTAGATTGTTTAGTCTACCCATTTTTTATTAGAAAATATGTAAAACGAGAAAAAACTATCAACTTCAGCAACTCTAGCAACATTTATTGGCGTAATAAAGTAGAAGTTAAGTAACAGTAAATTCGCATATTTTTTGTCATTAGAAAGACTTTGTCTATGGAGGACTTTCATCAAATTGTTTATGAATGTTATTACAGGATATCTGATAGAAACAATGCTGAATGTTGCAATTTTTTAATAATTATTATAAGTATAATTTATCGTCTTTCTATCACAAATCTTCATCACAATTTCGGTTGAAAAAAAAACGCGTACGTGATACTTATGACATTTTGTTTTGAATTTTTTTTTATTTTACTTCCACGCACCTGCCAAGAGATAACATAATAGCCATTATATATTAGAATTTTTGTTAGAGGACAACAGTGATGCAGTGTGGGAGTCCCCGTTACCATGCTGATATGTTTACAACCGTCCAGCGCCGATCCGCATCATTAGAAATAAAAACAATTGGCAAACGTACAATTCTCATGAAAATAAAATAACTTGTGTTCATATATCAGAGCTCCATATCTTACGGACGAGCATTCACTATTTCAGCTGGATTATTCTGGTAATTTTAGCCACCGGAATGTTATGATTCCTGTGGAGAAGCCACAGGCGCCGGGCAAACTATTTTAGATATTCTGGCAATACCGTCGAACACGAATGGATTGCGATCATTTCGACACAAGGAATGTGTGTTATCTCGATCGTTATTTTCATTTAAACCAACTTTAATAAAGATGTTATTGATTTCGTTTATATACATATCAATGGTTCTTATATCTTATAAGTTTGAATTCACTTTACCTACATGACTTATATCCGTTGTGGTAATTTTTTTTTTTTATAAACCTTCACTTTCTCAAACTTATTATTAAACATTAAGTTTACACTTGGCGACACAGAAATAATTTAATGAGACAAACTTGAAAAGTTCATTAACGAATTTGAAAATCGAACCTCAGAACAATCCGGAGTAGAGCAACCAGAGACTAGCTAGAAGCAGCACCAAGATGAGGTAGGTAGCAATGAGGTTGGTAGTCTCGTGATGGGGCATGATGGCAGATCGCTGGGCACCTTCACTGGACAAGAGGTTCTAAGGAACTGACTGATACTGGAACAGTCGAGCGACCGCGCCGTCGCCTACGTACGCCACGCCTATTTCTCACGCCAAATTATAAATATGAATGTACAGTAATAGACTGTTGGTGGGTGACAGGTGTCGTTTAATTCCAGGCAACTGACTTAACTGTTAAGACTGATTTGATTTCCGTGAACTTAACCTCAAACCTGATGATTGGAAACCGAAGAAATCAAAAAGTTTATTAATCATATTTCAAATAGACCTTTGAACCTTAAGTAACCTATTTTAAAATTTAAAATGGCTATCGTATTTAAATACATTTTGATTTCATTTATTTAAAGTTGTAAAAGTGTATTAATCACATCAAATACGAGTACCTCATCCCGAACTTACCGAAGTATAATGACCCGGGACTTATAAATTATCTCGACACCATATTAAAACTGCTATTTCCTTACCGATAGCTTTATTTCAGTCTTGTGAAAACAATTTTTTTTCTTTCGTTTAGCAGTGCTTTATTCTTTTTTTCAAATAGGTGTCTATAGTCCACCTAATCTAAGTTACCGTTTGACATTTCACAGTTTTCAACACGATACAACTTTGTATAGGCGATATTCGCACAATCTTAATAACCTTTTTACTAAAGTTATAGACTTTTGAAACTATTTTTATTATATCACTAGATGTACAATTTTCCATAACTAAATATATATTTAAAGCACACAATCATAATAACATATTTATAAATTTCTTTTTAAAATCACATAGTTAGATCCTTTAACATAGTATTGCAACTTTTCAAACTAAATTTTATATCAGCAATCGTTAAAATGCGAATAATCGATTAATAACTAATCATTTTCAATCCAAATGTTTTTAGCATTTCATACTGCATTAATTTCAACTGATATCAAACTGTCAATGAAAATAAGTTTTTCTTTTACTAACCGTATACACTGTGTGGTGACGAATTAAGAGTACAAGAGTCACCAGCCCTATCCTTCCTATATATGACTCAGGGAACAAAATATGCAAGACAACATCACTACAAAAAGAAGGACAACTTGAAACAAACCATCACTATTCACTCCGTGGGTATCGTGAAAACCGATTAAGGATGAAAACTACGTGGGACAGAAACAATGAAAGAAGAAATGATGAAACTTGAAACACCTTATACCAACTCGTCTGGCCAGCGGGGTATAGTAGGCCACAACCTCCTTGCTAAGGAGAAGCCTATGTCCAGCTATGGAGGTTTTTATGGAGACAGAATTCGCTTGATTTATTCTAGTAAGTTTTACACATCTAGTACATAAATTTGTGAAACTGAAATCGATTTGTAAATATATGAAAATGATATGAATAATCGGATATTGTAATGACCGATTTATTTTGCATTCTCTCTGTTCTGTCATACCTCTTAGATTAGACAGACTATAGACATGTTTTTTTTTCTTTTTAAATACGTAATAAAACTGTTCTGAAAACTGACACAATTTAAAATGTCAAAGATATAAAAAAAAACACAGGCAAATTAAAAAAAAATACGAAAGTTCCAAATTCAAACTTCATGCAGTTTAGAAACAAGACACTACATATTAACAACGACTTTTTCGCTGTGTTCGTTTAAGAAGCCTTACCTGCTGAACATAATCTAAGACACAAAGAAATCAATCACTGGCACTCAAATAACTTACGCGAGGAAACTCTAGAAGACGGCCGAGTAGAGCAACCAAAGAAAGAAGAGTAAGATCACCAGGATCATATACGTGGCTGCCAGGTTCACCGTCTCCGCATTGATCGGCATGGTTGCAATATAACGGATAAGGCTGGACTGATCGTTGGAGGATTTTGAAAACGCTTCAACACCAAATTTACGTCATAGCACAGGGCCCCACTCGAGATTCAAAGGATTTTCGGTTTTATCATTTTTATTTTTAATGGTAAATTTAATTATAAAATAACGTTAGTTAAGGAAGATTTTGAGATGAGAACTTTGAGTCTAGGTAATCCAGCAAATAAGGGTAATATCGTCTATAATTTCTTAGTGTCATTTATATTTCCTAATACCTATCCCAACTTAAAACAACAATCAGTGCCATAAACGAGTAACAAACTAGCTACATGAAACTACGATTTAGCGGCACCGATAGATCGCATTATAATTATGATTTTACCTTTCAAATTGTAAAAAAGCAATCTCTTTGCAAAAAAAAGTAAATAAGATTATGATATGTCAAAAAAGAACCAATAGTATAAAGCACTACGAAGATCAGTCGGGTAATTTACACGAATTTGTCGTCGAGAATGGCTGGATGGATTTTTATATATTTGGTTGTTTGGATTTATCTTCGTCCCTAATAAATGACTTTAAAAACATCGTAGAAAGATTATGAAGGACGTTATTTTTCTCGTAATGAAGAGGATGAGGATGTTCTCCTTACTGATTTCAGCCACGGCAACGTCAGTCTCAAACCAGTGAACTACGCAGGAGACATTGTGTGCACAATTGTGTGTGAAAGCACATGTGCACTCTCTGTGTCCCTCATGCTTACAATCCGACGGGACAGCTATTCGGCACGACCAGGTAGAGATCGACGCAGTCCGACACGACTGACCCAGTCTGGCACAGGACCGACGGCTTTACGTACTCCCCGAGGCACAGAAGTTAAAATCCCGACTTCCAAACTCCGGGTTGGTATCAAACATTTGTATAATCAGAAAAATTCAGTAACAGCTCTGGCCTGACCAGCAAACCGAATCCGAGACTTCTTGGTAGGCAGTCACATACGCTAACCGGTAGACCAACGAGGCAATTTTCTCATACACTGTTTATGAAACCTAACACGGATGAAAAACAGAGCTGTGACTAAATATGCAGGTGAAACTGCGAGGAAATGTATTTTTGTTACGCAACATGAAGTTGTAAATATTTCGACGGTAAACTGTAACAAAACAAGAAAATAATCTACCCAGATGTATTCAGAAAATACTAATTTTGTCTTATCTCTTTAAAATATATGTAACCAATATTTCGTAGCTTGGTGAATCACCACGAAAATATGAATATTCGGAACAGAAATACCAAGCTCTATCATTACAAATGCAATTGAGAGAAAGAAAGAGCTCACAAATTATATTTAATTTACGAAATATCTACAGAGGTTTAAATAATACACAGTTATAGAAAAATCTTCAATAGCATGCAATCAAAAATAAAAATTTCCAGTCCTTTGACACTTTTGATGTCACACGCACAGTATTTTATATTAAGAAACTTGAAAACGCGTCTATGGATTCCAGTGTTATTTTTGTTACACGGCCACATCACTATAATACATTCAGTCACAAACTTTATAGAAGCGAAGTTACAGGGCGTTTGAAAAGCAAGGTCTCCAATCACTGTACTTACTTGTATTAAAAAGCTGAATACATCAGCCATAGTGAGACGAGGAGAAGCAACAAGATGCAGTATGTCGCTACCAAATTTGTGCCTTCGTGGGAAGTCATGGTACTATGTGTTGACTCTAACGCGTTACAACGAGGATTGAGTAAAACGGAGGGCTACAGCTTGATATATACGTATCTAATTGTTAAAATGTGACGAACACATTCTATTTTTTAGTTTTCCTCGACGCTTGTGATTAATTAGCTGTCTCGTAGAAATTTTTCGTTGTTAACATTGTGTATTTATTTACATTTTACTCACCCTTCTGAATGTTTTTTGCATACCTTTTTGGCTTTAAAATGCTAATGAAATTCGTGTTTACAACTAAATGTCTTTTTATTTAACCATTTTGTTTTTACTGTATAGGGTATTGTTTACATCTTTTTTTGGGTTGATATTCAGTTTTTATAAGTGCTTGAGATAATAACTCAATGTAATATACCAGAAAATATAACATATATTACGCATATTCGTATACGCTACGTTTGCCGTACTAAAATAAACGCTTAACACACATTTGTCACTTCAGTGTTAAGAATATATCGAATAACGAATGGAAAACAGAAAAGAAAAATGTTTATCTGGAATTCTCCAGCAACGTTGAATCCGTGCCTGTATTCGATTGGCATTTATGGAGAGTATGATAAACCGAGCTATTTCTACCACTGGAGTTACGTATGTGCGTGTGATTTTTAATCTGTTCCCGCGCTATGCACTTGAGCTTTTTCTAGCCTGCCATAATGGCGGAACCGATACGTCGGTTCTAATTTCAAATCAGTTGAATGTCTTTTCGTAATTCTTTGATACAAATGTATATTATTGCTTCTTATATTGTAAGCAGGTGAACTATTTATACTGTGATTCACGGATCTCTATGTTTTACGTGTAGACATTTTACGCGTAAAATAATATATCTGTGCAATGAATCACTAGGTGAGTAGTTTTAATAAAATATTTACTATTGTTAGTCTTAACGCTACTTCATTTTAACAGCTGAAACATTGATGGAAGCTTTTGAAAATTACCTTGTGCTTTATTCTTACTCTTAAATTAAATAATTCCAATGTTTTATTATCACCATTTCAACAATAGGAAGTCATCTACCAGTCATAATCCTTCCCCAGACTTGACTCCAAGAAGATAGGTCACACGCTACCTCCGTCAACCGTCAAATTGCAATGTGGTCTTTATAAGATGCAATCCTATAAGTGTCTATGGAAAATTGTGGTAATAAAGTAAAGAAGAATCACTGTCAACAGCAGTTATGTTGCGATCACCATTTACAACTCTTCCTCACAAAAAACATCACAATTCAAAAAGATGTCAATACTTAACGATTCAGAACAAAATCCATTTTGCGCAAAATTTGCAAGAGTTAAAGGATGAACTTTCAAACTGAAGTAATAAGAAAGAAAGGAAAAACAAGAAAAAAAAGAAAAATAGTTATTTGCATCTTTAAAAGGGGAACAGAACAAAACATACTTTGACACTGAATACGACAAACTGTATCTTTTTTGCAATTCAATTCAACTGGATTGAGTAGACTTGAAACTGAAGCGTCTTTTAAGGCATTTTCAATTTCATACTTTAAGCTTGTTCCACTCTCTATAGCTTTTCTTTTTCCCTGTCCTATGGTTGCCTGTAAAATGCCTGTACTGCGGTATCGCCGACAATTACACTAGCTGCACAATACTGTTTTTTTCTTTGTATTATATAATTATCGACAATGAAGATGTTTGTTAAAGTTCTGGAGTGGTGACCGCGTACTGGGAACCGCAGTATTGGTAGGTCCACCACAAGGTGGTCTGAAGCTGCTGGATGCAGACGGCATGGGACCGGCTGTTGTGGAGAACCTTGGGGGAGGCCTATGTCCAGCAGTGGACGTCTTTTGGCCGAGATGATGATGATGAAAGATGTTTAATTCTACTATCCTCCTTTCTAAGAGAAGGTCCTGACCTATTTTACCCTTCGGCCGTCATTCCACCGAGGTTTGCAGCAGGGTGGTGTCGTAATCGAATCACACTAAAATCACACGATGTGGCACTCGGTGCTCTAAATAGGAGGAATCCGGGAACAACTATTTATACGACGTCCAGATCTCTCCTAGAGCCTGCCCGGTGCTCTTGAAACGGATTCGTAGAAAAGTCACCCCTGTCTTCGATTCTCTGATGGGCGATACATCATCTTTGTTGCCTCCGTCATTTCTGACCAAGGAGGCCATAGAAGGGGGCGCCCGCTACGAGTAAAGGCCTTTAACCATCAGAAAAGTCGAGAGACTCGTCTTAGAAAAAAGAGGAGCTCAACACTCGGAGCTTTTGTCGCGCCGTGCGGTCCGACGAAAGCGACCCCTTCAGATCACGAATCGAGACCCTCCAACATCTGTCTTCCTTAATTTCTTTGGCACGGCTAATGGCCAATTTAAAAGTTTTCCGTGCTGCTCGGTACTTCTCATGAAGCTGACCCTCCTAGCCGTCTCCGTGCTGACGCTGCCAACTGTGGCTATAGAACCTCCATGCGCGAGTACAGATCGTGCAGAGGTCCACCAACTCCTGGGATCACCAGTAGACCTCCTTCTGTAGAAGATCGACGACAAGGACGACCTCAGATGGGAGACATGGCCGCATCGTAAATCTACGTAATCGCATTACGAAAGCGACCAGCCCACAAGTCGACCTTCTCGGTTTGGACCTACGGAAACAGGCGCCTTCTCTAGTAGGTCCCGCAAGAAGAATATCGTGTCACATTACCCCTTTTGGGGTCCAGAGCCGTGGGTCTGGAAAGCTCAAATCGGATATATAGATCACCTACTATTACAGACTGTCGATTTTTAGATTAGAATTACCATACCAGCGGTGTACGTTTGTATCCCTATCTGGGCTTGACTTTTGATATAATAACGATGTTGATGATGCTGATGACGTTTTGCTAAGCGATTTACGCCACGGTGACCAGTCTCAACGGAGATCAGACAATTATGTAGGAGATATTACAGTGCACAAGCATATGCGCAAACATAGCTGCACCAGACGCACTTCCGATGGCTTTACATGCTCTCCGAGATAGAGGGTTAAGACGGCAACTTCCAAACTACCAGCTGTTGTTAAGCATTTTAAATACAGAACTGACCTCTTGATAGGTACTTGTATACGTTAATCGCTAGACCAATGAGGCAACTTTGACATAGGGAGCTAAAAACCAGGCGGACAAATGATCGTAAATGTATATCGTCGCACATAAACTTCTGCAAAGCAAAAGTCACAATGGTATTACCCACATTTACGTGTCCCCGCCACAATTAGAAGAAATTTGCGTCTTGTAACATTTTATTTTATATAACGTATATGATGTGTTTTTGATGAATCAACGCTAAATTTAGCCCTGAATCAGAACTTTGCAACACCTTCTGAAATTGTAGTTTACCGTCTAGCGACCAAACGGCTTTTCAAACTAACAGTTGTATTAAGTCACCATGTTGGTCACAATGTCAAACACTGAACACCCACGAAGACAGAATAATTTACATTTCCGTCTAATCCCGAATTAGAAATCTACTCTGTTTGTGCGTTTGTGCCCGGCGTTAACTCACTTTTAGGTTGGCATTCAGTTCACGGAAGATTGTTAGCCTTTATGTTATTGGCAGAATTTAAAACTATAGTAATTATATATATACTTGTATTTCTACTACTTTATACCATGGAAAAAACATGTTTCAGAAGATTTGACTGGAACAATATTATAGCCACATATAAATGATATTTATTTTTGCAAGTAAATCTTTTGTGGATATTTTTACACGTCGGACAATACAATAGAAGGCGCTAGCATTTCCTAAGACTCAATCTGGTAAAAAATATCAAAACAAACCACCGAGGTGTCCTTCTTTTTTGATCCGTGATAATTGATTAAATAAAAATTAAGCGAGTACCTACAGTACGGGATCTGGGGTGGCCTTTTAACGAAAGGTCCATAGTTTTGAATCGCTCTGTCCATGCAGACGGCATATGAACCCTAGTTGTAGTGTTACCTAACCAGCATTAGTCATATTAACGATCTGAAATGCGACACTACCGCTACCGCGAGATTTGAGTGGGCCATTTGACCACTCAAACCATCAGAAGATACTTAATATAAACTAATATTACAAGTCTGGACTTTACTTACCTTTACATACATAAAAAAGTCGAATTCCATGTAAGAAAAAGAAGAAATAAAAAATAAATTTAATGTTCATGATTTTCAAACACAAAAAACGTAAATTTGGAAGTGAGCAGCATCAATCTCAAGCAAATTTGTCGTATAAATAATCTAAAACTGAGTAAGCTTTTTCGCAAAGTTTTTATTTTATTAGAAATTTGTTACAAAACTGAAGAATTAGCAGCAAGCAATTCCGCCTCTACTTTTTACCGAGTGAGCAAGTTATCGGCACCCAAACCTTCTTCCACCTAAACCTAGAGTGGTTTACTCAAAGGGTGGTAAGCTTGAGACCTTTTTACTCCTTAAATATCTTAAAAAATATCAAAGATAATACTAAAAATAACAATATGAACATGTAAGTCGACCAGTTCGAACAGATTGTTTCCGAACGAACAACGATACCGAAAACCATGGGTGCCGTCAGGATTATTTTCAGGGCGGTGCATCTATATGAAAACATATTATTACCCATATTTATATATAGATTTATTCGAGATATTTACTTTTATTTTGTAGTATATCTATTAATTAAACTAAACCCATACAATAGTATAACCCACCTGTAATCTATGGATCTTTGCCAACCTAGTGGCAGTTTATTAATTTTATTCTTGAAGAAATCTATGGATGGAAGGCAACAAATTCTTCAAGGGCATTTTATATTGCCTCTCGGGTAACGCATACACTGGTGAAGTCAAGTAAAAAATATGTATTTTTCTATGTAATTCCTTTACTGACACTGGGATGCAAAAGCATCTCCTGGCACTCCCCTTCCAACGGTCATGCTGAAGACCCAACAAAGTTTAAAACTCACCAGGAATTCTTGAGTTACAGATACTGCATCTGGTCATTTGCCCTCTTAACCAAAAAAGCATTACAACTAGGGCAAGTAAAAAAAATATTGCCCTGATGCATCACAAATATACCACAGACTGCTATAATCGTTAACAGTTCGTAAAATTCTCCATTTAACTGTAAAAAGTGCGCAAGTAACGCTCGACAACGATCAATTGATATATCTTTTTATTGTCTTCGTAAATTTGGCACGATATGTATGTTTTCTTACAAAGAAACAATAACAAATAAATTCATACTCGCAACTAATAGAAATAAAATAAAATCTTGCGATTTTGTAATCCCTAGAAGACTTTATACGCTTAAAGAAAAATCTTATTACTAATATGTTACCTCCTTGCTAAGGAGAGGCCTATATCCAGCCCAGGACTATAAAAGGCTGTTGATGATGGTGGTGATGAATATGTTAATTATAATGAATAACAATAAATAAATAATAATAAATACCAACACACACACACACACACGCCCGCACGCACGCACGCACGCACGCACGCACGCACGCACGCACGCACGCACGCACGCACGCACGCACGCACGTGCACGCACGTGCACGCACGCAAGCACGTACGCACGCACACGCCATACTATGGTAATACGCCGTACTATGGTAACCAGACTGCTGATAAACTTATATGATAAGCTTAAATATTTCTAAATACATACATATTATAAATACATACATTACACAAACTGTTGTCTTGAGTGGGAAACGAACCAACAACGTACGGCTTAACAGTCAGGGCCAGTAACCATTAGACCAACAACAGACTGACGAGTTTTGTCAAATAATCATTACTAACCCGTTGGTTAAAACACTTTTTTTAGGACCTGTATCATGTGTCGTGGCGGATTTTACAAACGAGTGACTGCTTAAACAGCTACAACATCCATGCAGTACTTTAAAATAATTAAGGAGCATTTCCAACTTATATTGTCTGTGTGGTGACGGATTAAGAATACATAGTGTTACTACCCCTATTCATCCAGTGGGTGTCGTAAAAGGCGACTAAGGGAACAAAGTATGCAAGACAACATCATTACAAAGAGAAGGAAAACTTGAAACAAACCTTATCCCAACCTATCTAGCCAACTATATTAATAGCCTGCCACAGTGACTCAACTCTGCCTGATGGAAAGCATGAATAGAATCCAAGACTTGTGGTCACCATATTCATTGCAAACGTAGACAATGCAGTATAGTGACCCACACTATGGTGGCCTAGTGAGATGCTTTTTCACGCCCCGCTTGAGGACGTAAAAGGCATCAATGGGCCTCCGGTCTCGCACTCACCAACGAAACACGACATCATGGATGCTGTCGCTTTAGGTTGGCCTTCCGTGGGAGGGTAGTACTACCCCGGTCGAACCGGCTCGTTCGTGCTGAAATCAGCGTGGCTCTACTACCTACTTAATATAGTTACCAGCGTGGTATTGTAAGCCAAACCTCCTTGATAAGAAGAGGCCTATGTCCAGCAGTTGACTGTAAAAGACTGTTAATAATGATGATGTACAAGTTATATCACACTAATTTCATGATGTTTGATTCCTATCTCTTTCTTACTCACAGTTGGTCACGTTGGACTCTCTCCCTTTCTTATTTATTTGGACAAACAGTTGCTGTTACATTGAATGTTAAGTATATAGGCAACATCCATGTGGTGGCAACTAAGACAACAAACTATTCAAGAAAATATCACTACAAAGACGGCTAACCCGTCTGGCCAGTGTGGTATAGTAGGCTAAAACCTCTTTGCTAAGAAGAGACCTACATCCGACAGAGGGTTTTTAAAGGCTATTTACAATTCTTACAACACGCACTAAAAAAAAAATGATAAAACAAATTTAAGAACGTAAATTAACAATTCAACAATCTCAAAACAGTTTCTAGTAAGTGGGAAGTTTGTCGCCAAACACATCCACTTCTCCACAAATAGTGTCGTAGACTTTGAGCAAACGACGGCTGAAAATTCCTTCAGATCGCTTCTGACAAACGATTGATGCAACAACCCGGCATTTACAAGTTTTCGCCTGGATACCCGACGTACGACTAGCAAGCTAAATATGAGGGATAATCTAACTTATTCCGTAATACTTTGTGAAGGAACGTCATGTCGTTTCTTAGCTACATGTGTTTAATCTGAATTACACCAGGAATAATTTCCCAACGTTTTTCTTCAAAAAGGACCGTTTAAAAATAAAATGTCAACGACAATTCAGATTGACACTTATCACTGTGACAGGTTACATTTGACAACTTTAATTTAAAACTGGATCGGCCATATGGCAGGTCTGGCCGGTAGCCGAAGTGTTTTCAAGTACTCAGGAAGCACCCATAAAATATACAAATTAAAAAAAACTATAATACAGTATCAAAAGCTCACAGAAAACCGTTATTAAGCAAGTATTTCTTTGTTGTTCTTAACTAATTGAACTTAGGCTAAACCAATTACCCTGATTGTCGAAGAAAGGACTCTAAGAGACTCCCTAAGAAACTCCCAATTTTCTTCTCGATTCTGTCACGTGGGATTCAAAGGAGCCCTCAGAATTTAGAATAGTTTTCTATGCATCGTGACGCATGCCGAAACATGGCTCTCCATTGACAATGGAGAGCCATGTTTCGGCATTTAGGTAGTACTAATCTGAGTGGATCAACCTAGTGGAGCAGCTCAGTGGATCAAACTAAAAAAAGCCGGTAAGGTGGTGATGACTTGCAGAAACTGCGAAACGCCAATTGGCTGGAATTGGGACAAAGAAGACTTAAATGATGACTAGCCTATTTCGTCCACGGCGGCCATTCTCAACGGAGACCAGGAAACTAGGCTGGAGATAATATAGTGCACAAGTATGTGCGTAAACACAGATGCGTTCTCTGTTCTCTCACTCTCAGAATTCGATGAGATGGATATCCGATACACAGGGAAGAGATCAGGCACCAGACTAACTACTGTACGTGCTCAAGACTTAAATATTCTTATTTTAAAGGAAGAGTTATAAATAGAATAACCTGTTATTATTTAAAAATAAGTAAAACACAATATTTATTATGTGTCATTCTAGAAATAGTGATATCCATTCATTAGAATTCTCAACGTCTAAATATAAGATCACGCATCTTAGGAAAATATTCAAAGCAAGTCTAACTAATTATTAGTAATTGCTAATAAAACATATTACATTTATTTCGGTTAAGTATAGATCAAAAGATTCGCGTATCAAAACATTTAGGTAATTATATTTTATGAGCAAAACGTCTAGCCTTGAAAACATCTTATATATTCAATCGTTCATTAACATTTTATTCGGTTCCATGAGGAATGTGAGTCGCTAAATTTTTGTCTTCTTTGCGGTACCCTTCCTATAGCCATGTGTTACTATTGACCTATTTTCTGATGTGTATTAAAGCATAATTATGTAATTCTAAATTTAAATACCAATAACACAAAGAGTATTAAACCAAAGTTATGGTTTCTACTCTTTTTCGCTTCAAATTCTTTGCAATAGACAGAAACTACTACAAATAGCCTAAAATCGTAAATATTACTGCCTACAGAGATCAGCGCACTTTGTACGCAATTATTTTTATTTTATTTTTGAAAGTGTGATGATATTTGTCACTGCGACGTGTCTGGAATTATTCCAAAGAATTCTGCCGGGTTCAAAAACACTTTATTTCCACTTCGTTTGTTGGAGAAAGTGAGAAAAATGTTGAATACATTGACTGAGAAATGTGCCCTAAATTAACATTTTAAAAATCTTTTTTGACACCTAATGGACACTAGTCACATCATATGTACCAGGTACTGACCGTATTTGCGTTCTACAGTCCTAAAATTCTAATTATAACCTTTTTTCGAAGCATTGTCATATGATTCTTGCTTACTTCAACTATGCATTTTATTGAATAATATCGATAAATTTGTTAGTACTTGCATTCTTTTTTCGTGATTTTTTTTTAAATTTGTACCAGGTAGTTGACCTAGTTGATTCGATATACATTTACTTTAGTCCTATAGTGTGTTTGTTGAATTGATTTAACATACCTTTATTCGTGCCATAGCCAACCATAGATCACAATTGGAAATACCTCCACCCAATAGTAGTATTGATATTAAATAATTGATTTTCAAAATTAATCACCGACTTTATTTGATCAGCATTGAAAATGTTGAAGCTTTACATTTTCAATGCTATATATGCAATGAAATAAGAATTACAAGCTGTAATTCATATTTCTCACTTTTTTACCTTAAGGGTGATATTTTCCAATTTAAGTTGATTCCAATTCAATGAAGGAAACGGAAGTGTAACAAAGGTTGCTGGAGTTTCGAAAAGCATTTCGAGTGGATGATCCCTCGAGTGCCGGGAGATGGCGGGTTCCCTACAGAGTCTACTGCCCAACTTAGAAGGTACTACCCAACCGATGTGGGCAAACGCCTATCGGCCTCCTAACGTTGCCGAGCGAAACTGAACCAAACGCAGTGGGTAGCGGTCATTCGGATCGTACGAGGACATAGCACCATCTCGTCGGAGGCGGTAACAGTCCTGGCACATTACTCGCCTTTTGGTATCCTAGCGGATACGGACGTGAGAGTTTATGACCAGACTCGCGCGACCCGCCGGGGCGAGAGCACGGCACGGGACGAACTCGAAATGCGGTGGAACCCTCACAGACAGGCACTCGCACAGTGGCGCGTGCGGCTTAAACAGCCGGAAATTCACTATCGGTGTCATTCTGCCTAATCTCGAAACTTGGGTAGGTAGGGAGGGAAGTCACGTCACCTACCACCTGATGCAAATACTCACCAGGCATAGTTGCTTCGGTTAGTGAATCAAATTGGACACGTGGAGACAGCACAATGCAACCACTGCGTAGACAACCGGGACTGCGCCTGCGCTGGAGGCCTGCCCCGTATGCTCATGCTCATATGGTACAGCCCCCAAAGGTAAGGTGCCAAAGACCGGCCATCGTGGTGGCTTTTAGTGGGAACACCACATACTCCTGACTCCTGCACCTCAAGGAACAGGAGATTCGAAGGGACTTTCCGGCTCGTCAAAAGAAAAAAAAGGGTGGTATTTTATCTGTATTAAAAAAATTGAACCAAAACGGGACGTAGACATACCGTACAAAACAAAAAACAAAAATCGGTCCACACATGACAGAGTTGAAGTAACAATTTATTTAAACAACCGATTCGAAAGCCTTCTCCTTTTGGAGTCGATTCACCTTCAACCATGATTCTAACTGTATCTTCTTTACTCTTTCTATTTAGTTTAATTTGTCAACTAAATACTGTCATTGTTTTATGCGTCATGGACGAATCAGTTTATCGTGGATTAGTCGACTTTATTTCTAGCTTTGATGTGTTGTTCCTAAACGACATCAGCTTCTAATGTTACATCTCACTACAATCGTTTTTTTTTTAATTTTGTAATTCTGAGTTTCGAGTATGCTTTGATACACAATAAATAGTTACATTATACCTTATTCGTCTTTCATTTATTTATTTAAAACTTTTTAAGCTCTGTCTTCTTTTTTCAAACATCGTTATTGTCTATTAAAGAGGCTATAGAACCGAACAGTTTTTAGTATCTTTCTTTTACTAAGGGAGCAAATTACACAGGACTACAGTACTGCATAGAGAAAGAAAATATGAATAACCCTATACCTACCAACCTAGCCAGCGTACCGTGAAAGCTCTCCAGCCGGTAATCGTCGAGTGGGCAGGGTGATAGAACAGAACTCTTGCCTTCCGGCTGACTCAGGTGCTTTTCTCGCACGACTACTTCGGGAAGTACCTGCACTACTACTGGTCGCTAGAAGTGAAGGGAGTCCCACTTGTCACAACCACGACAAAATGAGGACTAGGCTCATCACACGCTGGCAGTCTTCGCAGTCTGGGCTACGCAGCACGGGACCCTCACTGCAGTAATCAGAGGAACAGGATAGGTGTTTTACTGTGGTCACAACCTTCCGTGCAGACGTCATTTCGCTGAAAGAGGCGGCAGGAAAGATCCAAGAGGACTACCTAACTCGGACCAATTCGCCACCGGCGAACCGGGCGATGGCAATACGCTCACCAGCGCTTCATGCTGCCTTGAGTGTGGCCGTGGGTCGACAAGACAGGATTTCCCGTCTGCTGTAGGGGCCAGGCGAATAAACAGAGAATTCATCCGAAAATCGGTCGGTCTGACTCCGACACGTCACCCCATCGCAAACTTCGGTGGGGTGACGGGCGAGGGGATCTCCATACGTAAAAAAAAAGAAGACGGATGGGCTTTTGGGCTTTTTTTAAGCCAGCGTCATACCTATATGACAACCTACAGAACCTCTTTTCTAAGGAGAGGCCGAGGAAAGACATACATAATATATTTTTAACGTTGCAGCAAAAAAATATTATACGGACGTGGTCCAGCTATTGTGTTATTAAGATTTACATTTTTGTTGACCTAGTTTATGAAAAAAACTCAGTGCATAGGCGAAACATAACAAATTGTTATATTTTAAACGTAACATTTTAGAAGACGAATGTGTTGATTAGACAAGACAGCGACTTAGTGTAGACATGGAAGTATTAATTAGTTGTTTGTATCAACTATCTCGACATCCACATTATCACTGCAACATTGACATTTTGCTTGCTGATGTTCTGAAAAGAATACTAGCATCATATTTGAAAATCTGTTAAACACCACTAGTTACGTTAAGAATGAGTTCCTCCCTACGGGCCTCCCTACGCTGGCTAGGATGTCAACTCTAGCCGGCTCGTCAACCACTAAGTGCTTGAAATATATGATAAGTTGTAAAAATTAATTATCAGAAAAAGGATTACTGTAGATTCTTTGGTTATTGTAAAGTTCTTTCCATATTTGATACACATAAGTTACCAATTACATACGAAGGTCACGACCCATCTATAGATATGGTAAACGAAGATATTATTGATAACTTGTTATGTTCTAGAAACGTAAGAAAATCTCGCAGTGTCTGTGGAAGTGAATTGTTCATGTATGTTGACAGGCTGATGATTTTGTGATTGATGACCTTGACCGATAGACCAGAGATAATGGGTTCGATCTCACTCAGAGCAAATAATTGTGTGATGACGACGACCATTTGTTCTGTCTGGGTATGGATTATCTATGGTACGTAGGAATTAGGCAATTTTAAAAAACATTTATCGGCGGTCAGGTGACACCATGGCTCTACCTAGCTTGGAATCATGCAGCCATATATGAAATGGTTATAATTGTTAAGTAGTTTTTAAGTTCTTTTATCAAACAGCGACTTCTCAGTCACTGATAATTAAGATAGGTTTTTATGATTAAGTTAAGATATTTATTAATGTTATAAAATGTCTTGAAATAAAATATTCGATCTGGGTGTTCCTATGTATAAAATGTGTGTAGGTACATATAAAAAAAGTTAATATGTATTAATATTACATTTCTAGTATCCATAGTACAAACCTTATTTAGTTACGGCTGTGGTGTTGTGTGAATATGGTAGTTTTTTTAGTATGGTATTTTTTTTTGACGAAAACTTAAGAGATGCGTTAACATGTTAGAAATAAAGATTGAAGAGGTTAAGTACGCGCACTCAACTATAACATGTTAACTGTGTAATATGTTTACAAGCGAGGAACGACGTTAATTCGAACGACTGCACACGAAAATAAATCGATATAAATAGAAATGACAGTAAAACTTAGTTTCGGATAGGTACACCAAATTAACTAAATAATACGATGACCACTCATAAATTTTACTATAATTATGACTGACGAGTGAAGCAAGAAACTGCTAGAAACGAAAATTAGATTCGACATTTATTACGCATAATTGTTACATCATGTATTTTAAGCCTTAAATACTTCACAAAAAGATCGTGATATAATATCTTAGTCAAATAAAAGATAAAAATTAAGAGGATAACCAAAATAAAATAACTTATAATTGATCAACGGTGTCCTTACGCATATCCAATAGCTGTATGGACTTACATCATTACTATACTATTTATGACTAGAATATTCTATGTTGAAATCAGAAAGTTTTTACCTAACTCGTGATTTACTATGCTTAATTTATTGAAATATACTTCCTGCTCTATTTACAGTACTTAAGTGTTATTTCTTTGTTTACACTGTTGTGGAACAGAGACATCTACCACCAACGTTAAAACTCTTTGCATCTTTAAAATGTAAGTTGTCTCAAATGGTTTGTGTAGATGGCAATAGGAACTTTACAAAAAAAAATCTGTCTTTTTTTATAATATAATTTATCTTCTCAAGATAAATTCTCATAAATATTTCCCTTAACTCACTTGGATATATAACGGATTACATGTGTGGATACACTAGTGAAGGTACAGATTTTAACATTTGTGTGTAATAATTATTACTTAAAAGATGTTATTTCTTATTAACCAACAATTTTACCTAGATAAGCTCATTAATAGTTAATAAATTTATGTTTGTGATGATTTAACTTTCTAACAGAAAAACCGACGAAGTTTAAGCTTAGAGAATAAAAAACGTAACTAAAACTGTCAATGTCAAAATTTGACAGTTGGGTAAGATATAAATTTTAGAACGGAGAACCGAAAGAGTAGTAAATTTAACACGGTCTGCGAGCGGTCGCTGGACTTATTTTAATACGTATAATGTGAATGTTTATTCTACACGAAGACTTGTTTCATGGGAGAGCGTCAGCGGACTTTTATGTCTGAAGAAATGGCTACCACCAGTACAGCCGTTGCGACTGTTCCTCCACAAATTCAGGAGGTAATCCCAAAACATTGATAAGATTCACGTTATCTTTTCTATTTGGCCATTCAACACTCTTGATAACTGACTTAAATTTACTCGGAGTCGCACACAGGTTTTGTTTTTCTCGGATATCGCTATGGAATATTTCAGAAAAGTTGGCGTTTGCGCTATAAAAACACATTTTAAGATATTAAAACACGATTGCTCAACTAACGCCGGTTTGCTCAGTGATGTTAACGTACTGGATCTCACCAGGATAGTGGCTGGTCCCTTCTGTACTATGATATTGGGTGATTTAGGGGCAAACGTAATAAAAGTTGAAAGTTTCGAAGGAGATGAGTCACGAAAATGGGGTCCTCCTTTTATTAAGGACACCACAGATTCGTTTTATTCTCTTTCTGTGAACAGAAACAAGAAGAGCATCTGTATTGATTTCAAAACACCTAAGGGTAAGTTAATACTGTTTAAACATATTATTTACAATAATTAAGCATGCAGAAAAAGTATATTTCTGAAATAAAGTTTTTGTTAATGTGAATAATCTTTTTTATAGATAGTTAATGAATAAACATTATTAAACTATTCATTCTACAAGGTGAACAGCAAAATTTGACTATACTAAAATTTGGTAATGAATTTGAATGAACATAAGGAAAACCATTTGTTTAAAATTGCAAACTAGATGTATTTTTATGATTCAGATAACTAAAACTTGTTTTCTTAATATACACCTAAAAGTATGTATACTTGTCTTTTTAGCACTCTTGGGTTTGTAACCTCACATTAGCCACATAAATGACTCGGCACTATTGCCAAGCTTGACATTTTGAAGAGCATAGTTGATTACATAGTATGAGTATCTTCTCTTACTTACAATTAGTAAATACTATAATTTGATAAATACCTAAATTACAGTTAATATGATAATAACCGGCTGCGCCCACAACTTCGTTCCCGTAGGCTTTGAATTTTTACCTAAAATATGTACTTTTTGCTGCATAAATCTTGATCATGTGGAAAGTCAGAGATAAAAAATAGCCTATATGTTGACAATTAAACTCCTCTATCTCCGAGTAAGTGAAAATCTCATTAAAATCGGTTCAGCATTTCCAGAGATTAACCCGGACAAATAAATAGACAGACAGACAAAGTTTTTAAAAGGTAGTTTATCGTGTCAAGAGCTATAAATGCTTGAGAAAACACATTTTTTCAATTCAGTTCAATTTATTTAAATGTATTAATAGACTAATTATAGCCATTTATTATCAGTTAGTAACGTTGTTTAATTAAGTTTTATTACTTAATGCAGAGAGCTATTAGCAAAAACCATTTTAAAAGCATCAGTGCTTCAGAGTTACAACACTCACATTCTCATTAAACACTTTCCGTTCAATACAGTTTTGGTTGCATTTCTGTTCACTGCTCTGTTCATAATAGTAATAGTTAGATAGGGCCTAAATCATATGTAACATCAAAGTATGTAGAGCCGTGACTGGCAATGATCTGAAAGTTATAGGCAGAGTAATGGCCCCATAGAATAAAACTTGATAAAGTACAGATTTCATTCAAGGAGGGTCTGAAATCACATATGCATGGTCCACTTTAAGCTGGTGTTGGTGCAGATTTTATTGTAACCACTCTTGGCTCCTGCATGTGTAGAAAACTATAGATCTCTAAGGATTTTCTGTCCTCTCTCTAAAAAGGGTACTGATTGAAAAGCTTTTCCAAATTAATTCTCAATCTAGTAGGAGTAGAATTATATAATAAGCGATATTAAACATTTTGAAAGTGTTAAATAATTTGTATAAGCACTTAACTTTGTTTTTAATGCTAAACATATTGTTCATTGACAAGAACAATGGTAGGTGCAAATTATTTATTCACACTGATAAATGAGAGCTTCATTCAAAAGTAAACTTTAGGCAATTGGTATAGAGTTCAATTCTGTACTTCATGGAAGGAAAATGTGGGGTACCTGGTAATTCTATGATTGTTTGCTTATGAGGAAGTTGTTTAAAACGATCTATGGATATAAAATAATTTGCTCCAATCTATTGACTGATTCATTGACTGATAAAAGCATTTGCTAAAGAGGTAAAATAAGGATAATGGAACATGGGGGTTCCTGCACGAGGGGCTCTACAAGCCATAAGTGGCCCGAGGTACGTCGGAATTCCAGGGATTTCCTTACTAGGGCGCACCTGGTTTCCCGGCTACTAAAACGGTTTTTGAAATGGTAAAATAAACAATAACCAATTGTATGGATGTTTATCATTTTTAAAGTAAATATAGTCACTGGCAATAATTAGTAGCATATAATCAGAGTCACTGCAAGTTCAGACGTACATGCAAAAAATATGGTAAACCATAATAAAATACACTCGAGCCTTAAATCCGGATGTCCTAGGTAGTAGAGCCGCTGATTTCAGCACGAGCGGGCCGGCTCGACCGGGGCAGTACTATCCTCCCACAGAAGACCCACCTAAAGCGACAGCATTCGTATTGTCGTGTTTCTTTCGTGAGTGTTAGACCGGAGGCCCATTGATGCAGGGGTGACAGTTATCGTGGTAACTGTGTAAGTCTTACACTGTCATGATGACTATCTCAAAAAGCATCTCACAAGGCTGCCATAGTGTGGGTTACCATACTGCATTATCTGTATTAGCAATGAGTATGGTGACCACAACTATTAGATTTTATTCATGCTTTCCACCAGGCAGAATAGAATCACTTTGGCAGGCTCTTAATATGAAAAAGAAATTAAATATAAAAACATAAAATCTTTGACCCTAAGAATAGACTATTAAATATACTGTAAATAAAATTCAAATCTTGTAGCTTATTCATAAGAATTTACATAAAGAAAATAATGACTAATCCGATTTAAAAAAATAAAATAAAAATCACCACAATTATCTGCAATTTTTATTATTCAAATTTTGGCAATTTTCTTATTTCTGCATAGCTCCCACATGGACCCATAGGTGATATTTACTAAGATCCATCTTGTTGAGCTTTGGATGAATAAGGGCTTCCTTTGTTATACCTTCCGGGCCGACCCAAGGTGACTCGACTAGTTAACTGTATGGCGACTTCCATACACAGCTCAAACAAAAGACATTACAACACCATCTACCGAAGACACATCAAACTACGGAGCAACTATTAATCCTGTATCGCTATATAGAAATTCTCGCGGCGATTAGCATATATAAAACATCCCAACACTAACCGTTGGACCACAGCCCACCAGACATAATCACTTCACCTGGTCGGGGAATCCTCTCTTTGTATTGGAGGAATATAGCACCCGTTCCTCCACAAACGTGCTGTGTGTAGGTCCTTGAAAGTAGTTATTTTTAACCCCACCGAGGTTCCTTACTCTCAAGTGTAGTGTAGAAGTAAAAATATTAAGTATACATCCTTGTAGATGTATGCATAACACAAATAAAAAATACCAGTAGTGTCGCTGGTATAGTAGTAATAGTGTAAAAATATACTAACAGCGATAAAAATTGGCTAGTTCTTGTTTTTATAGTAGTTTTAGTGTTTTAATCTCTCATTTTGAAAGTATTGCAATTGCAGGTAAGAAAGTGTTACACGATATAGCAAAGAAATGTGATGTTCTGGTAGAAAATTTTATCCCTGGCAAACTTGATCAGTACGATATGGGCTATGAAAAACTGAAAGAAATAAACCAGAAATTAATATACTGTTCTATTACGGGATTCGGATCAACTGGACCTTATGCAAAGAAACCAGGGTAAGAGTATTTTGAGAAAGAGTATGTAATTTGATACAAGATATGGTACTTCATAGTGAACTTGCCATGAAGCATGTACTTCTATAATATCGCTTCTTAATGTCTTTTTCCTAGCCCAGCCTTATAAGGTCTTTTTTTATTTTGCCCAACCACCATCTACTTACCTTTTTAAACGATTGCTTAATGGCCAAGGCGCGGCATTCGCTATAGATCATTTATTGGTTCCATTAGTTTGATTAGCATAAGGCAGTGAATTCGTTCTCCATAAACTCGCTATCACGAAAATCATATTGTTTGCTAGTATACTGAATGTGAATATAAATAAAAATAACCTTCATATTATAAGTATGTCAAATGGTACTGTGGTTCTAAGCTGTTTTCGATCATAGCCGGCCACATCCGCCATTATCCTCACATCAGTCAATTCTGCACCCTTTAAACCCTTCTCTTAAAAAACTCCTGTACTTAAGCGATCTTGCATTTTGATTGTCCTCACCTAATATAACGAAAACTGCTATTTAGCATCACTAGCTATACCATCAAAAAACCTAGCAAAAAAAATGCTGAATAGAACAATAAGCATCATATTCTGCACTTCCAGAGGTGTCTGTGCTTAAAGGCTATCCACCTTAGCACGAGCTACAATAATCCATAAGCTTCTCACGCAAAATCAGAAATATTTAGACAGAACAACGTCGTTGAATGCCATAAATGATTTCTTGACTAATCATCTTCTGAAAATTATCTCTTAACATGCTTTTTTTTCAGCTACGATGTCATAGCATCAGCAATGGGCGGATTGATCAACACAACAGGGGAACGTAACGGTGATCCTTGCAAACCTGGAGTTGCTATCACAGATATTACCACAGGACTTCATGCTTTCGGAGCTATCATGACAGCGTTATATTTCCGGCAGAAAACAGGCAAAGGGCAAAAGATTGACTGCAATCTCCTCTCTACACAAATAGCGAGCATGATTAACATAGCCACGATTTATTTGAACTGTGGTATTGAAGGGCAAAGGTGGGGTACGGCTCACGCTAATCTCGTCCCGTACCAAGCGTTTAAAATTCAAGATGGGTACATGGTGATAGGCACTGGATCAAATGCCCAATTCGCTGACTTTTGCAAGATTATCGAAAGGGAAGACTTGATTAATGATGAAAGATTTACGGACAATTCGAAAAGAGTGGCAAATAGAGAAGAGATTATTAAAATAATCAATGAAATTATTGTTACAAAAACTAGTAAAGAGTGGAAGGAACTGTTTAAGGGAGCCTCTTTCCCCAATGGACCAATTAACAAGATGAAAGACGTTTTCGAAGATGAACATGTAAAAGCTATTAATTTAGTGAAGGAGTTGCCACATCCTGTGGCAGGAACGGTCAAGGTGGTGGGTCCACCTACTGTTTATGGGTTAGGCGGCAATGAGGCCAGAACAGCACCCCCGACTTTGGGTCAACACACCAGAGACATATTGGCGAATTTTTTGGGTTATCACGATAAGAAAATTGACACATTATTTTCGGATAAGATCGTGCGTTGAAAAGACTATTAATCTTTCTCTGTATTGATGTTAAGTTAATTTCATTGATCATAATAGATATACGCACTATGACTACCTGCAAACCTACAAAAAATTAATTATTGTACCAAAAATATGAATCTTGGTACCAAACTTTCCTTATTTGTTTCCACTATATAAATTACACCGGCACACAAAAAAAATTAAGTAGAATGTGCATTCGACCGGACTTACCTACGGGTACGTATTTTAGTCCGCTGAATCCGAATTCGAGGTCAGTTTGACCCCTACACCCTCGAAATTTCGAGAAAACTTCGAAAAAACCGTAAAAATGATGAAAATTGGCAGTTTTAGTGATAAAAAACTACGTGTGATTTTCATGTATTTCGATCCGTTGAATATGAATCAAAACTTTATTGAGACCACGAGCCTGTTATTTATGGTATTTTTACAACTTTTTCGAATTTTTCGAGCTTTAGAGGTGAATAGACTAAAAAAATTAAGATGCGAATGGAAGACATCAAAAGATATAAATTTTTATCTGAATTGGACCAGAAAAAGATTTTTTATTATGAAAACTATATTTTTTCGGCATTTTGGAGGGTCTCAATATAGTTTCGATTCATATTCAGCGGATCGAAATACATGAAAATCACGCTTTAGTTCCAAAATAATTTGTTATCATTAAAACTGCCGATTTTCATCATTTTTACGGTTTTTCGAAGTTTTCTCGAAATTTCGAGGGTGTAGAAGTCAAACTGACCTCGAATTCGGATTCAGCGGACCAAAATATGTACCCGTAGGTAGGTCCGGTCAAATGCACATTTTACTTATTTTTTTTTGTGTACCGGTGTTATTGTCGATTTTTTTAAAGTCTGATAGCTACACTATTTTAAGGCTGAAATTCTTTTTTTTATTATTCAGTTTTTAACTCAGATGTTGTGTTGAAGACGTGAGTTATCATATTTCTTTTATCTTAACATAACAATAGTAATCTTTGTGAACACTTTGTATTGCTTTACCCCACATCAAAGACTGTTATCTCGGCACTTATAATATGACGTAATAAAGTGTATCTTTATCGAATTATATACATTTATAAACCATTTTTGTGTATATCTTATATACTAACTTCCGCCCGCGACTTCGTCCGCGTGGAATAGTTACTTTGGGCTGACACTTACTTTAACCCACGACTTCGTTTATATAGGTGAGTAAGGGAACAATTCTATCATACATGATTTATGCGAAACGTTAACCGTTTACGCAGCGCAAACAGCGGAAACTCTCAATAGGAACAAAGTCTCCCGATTTTGAAACATTCTTCATTGGTGCTCCGTTCCTATTGATCTTAGCGTGATGATATATAGCCTATAGCCTTCCTCGATAAATAGGCTATCCAATACAAAAAAAAATTTTCAAAACCGACCTGTAGTTCCTGAGATTAGCGCGTTCAAACAAACAAACTGTTCAGCTTTATAATATTAGTATAGATTCTCATAGTGATATTAGAAATCGTATGTCGATAAAATTCTCTTTTAATTTTTTTTTTCTTTACTACGTGAAATTTAAGCGTGTGGACTTCTCTTCCGCTTAAGGTTTAAACTTGGAAGCCCTAAGTGATATTTTTTAACGACGAATCCTCGACTTACAATTGCATTTTAAATCAAGTTTGAAATAACTTTAGCTAGAATACTCATAATCTTTTACTGAAATGTAATATTTTAAAAATGTTTGTTTCATATGATATTACGGAATATTATTTACTTCCCCGGGTTTCCCCACCCTAAAAAGCCTAGCTACTCTACTGAATACCCTTAGCATTCATAGAAACTCAATGTTTTATAAAACCTTCTCGAGAATAAGATGATTCACTTGTACAAATACCAGAATAAAGTAAATACGGTAGTTTTATATATCTGAAACATTATAAAAAAAGTAGTTTTGTTTATGGCAATCACCAAACTTCAAAGAGTTTCTTAAAAAAATGTATTACTGATCTTATTTCTCTTAGGGCAATTTAAAAAACTACTTGAGCTAGTGTTATATTTAAATTGATCTGGATGTCGTAATAACAGCTCTTCCCGGATCCCTCCTATGTCAGGCGCAGAGTGGCACACCGTGTGGTTTTAGTCGGTCCGATTCCGACACACCACCCCGCCGTAAACCCCGGTGGGGTGACGGCCCGAGGGGGTTGCCACACGTTAAAAAAAATGTTATATTTAAATAAACAAGTATTTCCGCCAACTGACACATAATACTAACTAGTTTAAACTAAACAGAGCTAGTACTATGGTAACTAGACTGTTTGATATATTACTATCTTATTAAATACGTACTACTAAACATAGAAAACATCCAATCTCCGTTTCATATAAACATTTGACTCAACCCGGGAATCGAACCCAAACCTTCAGTCGGTCAGCAGTCACATACGCTACCACTGTGCCAACGAACCAGTCAATTAAGCATTAATCAAGTCTTGTTGGAAATCATCAATGTAACGCTATCTCCAGAGCGCTTAAGGGTACACTGTGTACTAATTATGCGGAGGCCCATTGATGCAGGGGTAACAGTTATCGTGGTAACTGTGTAAACCTTACACTGTCACGATGACTATCATGCCTTTTACGTTCCCAAGCGAGGTGTGAAAAAGCATCTCACAAGGCCACCATAGTGTGGATCACCATACTGCGTTGTCTGCATTTGCAATGAGTATAGTGAGTACAACTCTTGGATTTTATTCATGCAGAAAGTATTTTGTATTACAAATAATATACAACAGAATGTATACATCACATTGTCATCGATACGCCAATAGCCTTTATCCACTGCTGAATATAGTACTCTCATTAAAAAAGACCGGAGGCCTATTGATGCAGGGGTGACAGTTATCATGGTAACTGTGTAAGCCTTACACTGTCGCAATGACTGTCATGTCTTTTACGTTCCCAAGCGAGGTGTGAAAAAGCATCTCACTAAGCTGCCATAGTGTGGGTCACTATACTGCATTGTCTGCATTTGCAATGAATATAGGGACTACAACTCTTGGATTCTATTCATGCTTTCTATCAGGCAGAGTAGAGTCGCTTTGGCAGGCTCTTAATATAGAATTTTTTTTTGTTATAAGTATGTAAATATATAGTTATCGTGAAATATGGTTACTGCTTAAGTGTACTAACCTTATGTTATCATTGGATTTCTTTGAACGTCAAACTACGTATTGGTGATTAGACTAACACCTGATACGGCCTGAGGCGCCTATTTGTGAACCAAGTACATACGAAATTTCAATTTTAGATTGTTTTTTTACTTTGACGAATCTAAGGTATTAAAGAATACCAGAAAACAATTAATTAACATTTGTATTGAACCTCAAAGTAAGTTTACCGTCAATATTTATACATCAAACAAAATTATAAAGATTGCTTAAATAATAAATTAATAATGTATTCTTTTTGTATTCAGGAACCTCGCGTAGCTGTGATAACCCTTCGTGCACCACAGACCCAGCAGCGCAAGAAAGTCGTCTGGACCGAGGACACCGTCGATAATGAAAATATGAACAAGAAAAAATCTAAATGTACGTAAACCTGTTTTTACAAGAAGAAAATGCAACTGAAAAATATATAAATGAATACATACTAATTATTTCAGCAACGATAAGGCTTGGATCAAGTTGGGCACGATCTGGATGTCGTAATAACAGCTGTTCCTGGATCCCTCCTATCTCAGGCGCAAAGTGGCACACCGTGTGGTTTTAGTCACCGCGCCGTAAACCTCGGTGGGGTGACGGCCCGTGGGGGTTTCCACAAGATAAAAAAAAAAAAAGTTGGGCATACCAATTTTTCTTTTTTTTTTTTGATAACTCCCGCGCTAGGAACACATTATACCCTGTTGCGGGAAACTTCTTAAACATACATGATATGGACACAATTAACAACCAGACTCGGAACGACAATTTGTGGATCACACAAAGTATTGTCCCGTGGGGGGATCACAACACTCAGTGCAGTAGAAAATTGTGAGGTGACCACCACCACGCCATCCATGCAGTCACTTTAGAAGTTCCAGGCATAAGAGCCCATTAACACACATGTTTAAAATCAAATATTGCTTGTTTTCTATTCATACACAGGTTGTTGCATATACGAGAAACCTCACAAGTTTGGCGAATCAGATTCTGAGGACAGCGACGACGAATGTGAGCACTGTACCGGACATGTCGAGAAACGAACACTGAAGAAAACTGGAACACAACAGACTACTCAGAGCAGCGATACCGCCACTACTGCTACTGTGCAGGTATGAAAGCTTTTAATCAAAGCCATTTATTTTCATTGACTACTAAAACTGCTGGAAATAGGCTTGTTTCCAGTAGTGGACTGATATAGGCTGATGATGATGAAGGAGCAAACGAGTTTACCGAACACCTGTTGGTGACTACCGCCGCTCATGGGTACTTGCAAGTCAAGAATCACAAGCACGTGACCACCCTTTGACTCCTCTTCCCAGGATCAGGGCTCACGATTTGGACTGCCGTAATTTTACTCATCGCTCAAAAGTATTTTTAACCGACATCGTGCTGTGTACTTTTGTCAGCTTCACCAGATCCCCTCTACTGTTGGCTAATCATTTGGTTTTAGATAAGATTATAAGGATATGATGTTGCGGTCCAAAGTTCGGTTCGATTGATTTTGCCAGTTAAAAATTCTTTTGACCCTTCAAAAGTTCTGACACTAACAGAATACAAAATTCCACTAAAACGTGTTTATAAAATATATTTTAAATTCTGATAAAAATTGCTTAAATTTAAGGTTTATTCCCAGGAAGAAACTCCGCCTCGCGAACCAGATACGGTGATAACTCTTCAACCAGCGGAACCTACACCAACACCTGCGCCCGCGCCGCCAGACAAGGACAAAGACGCTGACAACACCGCACAATCAGCTGTTTAATTATTACTGGCAACATTTGTTGTACTGTACTATAATTTAAGATGAATGATGGACTGACGTTTGTGAACGGTGCGTTAATATAAATTACATATTTTAAAACAGTATTTTATATAAACTTATGTCAAGTTCGATCTTGTTATATAGATAATAAAATAAGAGATAGCAATAATAGTGCCCATGACTATTTATTGAGAAGTGAGTGAAATGTGCAAGTGCGCAGTCAGGTCTGAAAGTAGATGAACAATAACGACAATGACGGACGCGGTTATTTATCACGAGTCTATGGGTGAAATATTTACGTAATTAGATGTATATGAGAATATATTCAGGCAAATATGTAGTGTGGTAATCATACTACAGTACACGCTTTGTACAGTTTGGGGTTCGAAGGAAGTGTGTGATATGTGATATTTCCAAAACTTAACATCAACGCATCACGCCACTTAAATGTGAAGTTCAGTTACTTTTGAATTAGCTAATGTTATTAACTCGTATGATGTGCTGTTTAAGTGAATTTTAACTTTCACAATACGTTAGCGCAACCTGAGACGCGACTTTGAATGCATCGATTTATATAGGTTTAGTCATCTACGTTTGGTTCTGACTGACATATACTGACGTGTACACAACTCATACAAATATACACAATTTCCATGTCATAATAAATAATTTCTGGTAGATATTCTATGGTAATAAACACGATAATCCGTATTTTAAGTAGTTAGTCCTGTTATTTATTAAATAAAATATACTGTCTACTTATATTGTCTATTTAGTATACCATCTATGGTAGTATATTTTAGAAATTTATATCTCTATGGTATATATAGGAGAATTTTAGTAGTTTTTTAACGGAATTTCTACCATCCCGAATTGCATCAGAAATAAAACTACTATTCTACTATCAATATTTTATGAGGTGTAATGTGAAAAGAATAACGGTTGGTGACGTGTTGAAATTAAGATTATAAGAAATATTAATTGAGATATTAATAAAACATTGAAAAGAAACCTTATTGTCAACTTATTTTATCATGACCTGTACTTATTATCATCCACCGTTGGACGTAGGTTTCTCCTTAGACAGGTTAGGCTTACTATACCACGCTGGTTAGACGGGTTGGTAGAGAATTGTTTCAAGTTTTCTCTCTCTGTGCAGTGCTGTTGTCTTGCTCTTTTAGTGGGCTCTTATGAAACTCATGAAAGTATAGAGGTTGGTGACACTCAATTTTCTTAGTTTATCAGCACACGAACAACCATACTTATTGATTTGATGAAAAAAGGTTACCCAACTTTGTTGTTTATTATTATCCCCTTCAATTAAGACCCCGTCACACAAGCAATTGTCCAACGTACACGTTCGATGAACGTATGCGCAGGCAGACGGCTGTGACGTCGCAGCACACGCACGCTGAGCCAAGGTATCTCACTCATGTGCCATACGAAGGAGTCCTACAGACACCATTAAATTACTTTGAACAAGCGTGCCTTTATGTGCCGAATAAAAAAAATCTGTAGTACATATATCATATGCACAAATAATTTAATTATTTAGTTTATGTTGTGGCGACTTCCACACAAGTGCAAACAGAAAAACATATTACAGCGCCATCTAGCGAAGATACATCGAACTACGGAGCAACTACTAGCCCTGTATCGCGAAACAGAGATTCGCGGGGCCGTGGCCCGTCAGGCATGGTCACCTCGTCTGGTCAGAGGTGGTCACCCTTTGTGTCGGAGGGACATGACACACGTTCTCTCCATATTTATTGGTAGTAAATAAAAAACATGTACATTTAACATAATTTACTGATTAATTGATACATTATCAACCATATAATTTATCAGTCGAACATCACCGAAGTGAAGTTAGCGCCAATTCATAATATTTTAGAAGATAAATCCCCACCAACGGGTTATTTGTAGACATTTATAATGACAATTTATATATACAACATTAAGGCAATTCTATTTCGATTGTAAGGCAACTAGATGATTGAAATAAAGACGAATAATGGAACATAGCATAATTTGTATGAAAAGTCCTGTCTGAACATAGTTACACAACAATTTTAAAATATTTATGTATAGACGGAGTGTCATTCTATAAAACAACTAAAATAAATGGTTTAAGTTTATTACACTGGTGTGCGTGCAAGTCGTTTTTAGCCACAGCTGATAGTGAAAGAAAATTAGATATAAACAATTGGATACTATTTTTTCGGAGCGTTCACACGTAATCTTGACATAATCTAAGTTTAAAAATACAATACTTTTTTAAAAAATAAACAATTTTGTCTATATATGCCTCGTTATGGCCATGACAGCTATAGCATCGTCGCAAGAGCTACTGAAAACAATTCTCATAAATTGCTGATGAGTAACATCTTTCTCATCTCTGAATGGGAACGGATGTGCGTTACAGGAAGTCGGGGAAGTACACATAATTTGACCAATGAATCGAGACAACACATTTACTTACACACACTTACTGGTAAACTCAGTCGTTTTTGAGTTCTCGATTAAATTAAAACACGTGAAAAAAAAAACCAAAAAAACCTGAATGTATGATTGGAGAACTTAGCGATTTTATGGAGAATATTACGTCAACACCATAGGAATATCAAGGTCTTATTCCTTTTTTTTTCCGAATATCTAATAATTTAAATAAGTATTAACATATGTTTTATACATCCATTTAAATATTTTTAACAATCAATCAATCATACAATTATTTTGACATATTTTAATGTATGTCTGATTGTTGCAGATATCTGAAACGGGTTGACCCATTTTCATGAGACTTTTATAGGCAGATAGGTAATGTTACAATGAGCAACTTTGAATTATATTATTTTGAAATAACGGTAGGCTCAGCTAATAACAAAACATGTCTGTAATATTAAACAGAATTGTTTAATAAATCAGATCTGGATATATGACATTTGTTTGCTAGTTCAGTTTCTACTACTATGCAGAAGATATAGTGCACAAGTGTGTGCACACAGGTGCACTCTCTGTTCCCTCCCTCTCACAATCCGATGAGACGGTTATCTGACACGACCGGGAAGAGATCAATCGCAGAACCGGATTTTAAACATCTGTATACCAACATCCGTGTGGTGACGGATTAAGAATACATAGTGTTACCACCACTATTCATCCCGTGGGTGTCGTAAAAGGCGACTAAGGAAACAAAGTACGCAAGACAACATCATTACAAAGAGAAGGAAAACTTGAAACAAACCCGTCCGGCCAGTGTGGTATAGTAGTCCAAAACCTTCTTGCTAAGGAGAGGGCTATGTCCAGCAGTGGACTGTAAAAGGCTGTTGATTATGACGATGATATACCAACATTGTATACATATTTACTTCATGTCCACAGTTAAACTTTTGTTTACATAACCCAGTAAATGAGACAGTCTACATATAAACGAAGCATATTTTCTATATTTGTTTTGTCTACTTAACAAACATTAGATAATAATAACAATGTTAACATTAAACTAGAATATTCATTTATTCCTTTTAATAATAATTATAAACTTGTATATAAATGAAATCAGAAATACTTTAGAGGTAGGATTTTAATATAGAAATATCTAGAAAGCTCTCAAATGTGACTGCTGGTCTCAACCTAGACAGAATTTGTGTTATGGTAACTAAATAGCTAGTAAATGAACATTTTAAATATACGACAGTCAAATCACACCCAGACACAGAAAAAATTATTGTGCTAATCACACAAATGTTTGTTCTGGGTGGGAATCCAACCTATGACGTTTGGCTTAGCAGTCAGGATAACCAACATATAAACAGCCCTGACCTAGAAAAAGAATTTCAATTGCACGATACAGACCAAAAAAGCTTTCGTCATCAATTGTATATATATACAAGTTTGTACACATATTTGTTACATTAAGGTGCGAGTTCGGTGTCCAGTCTGAATATTCTTCAAATATAACTTTGTAATGACATTAATAGGAAATCATCTTCTTAATTTCCTGAAACAAAAATGAAAAAAATTTAACTATTTATAATATTGGTGAAGGAAAAATACACTTGTTTTTTTTTTTTAAGAACCTGCCAAAAGGACTCTACTCTGCCTGATGGAAAGCATGAATAGAATCCAAGAGTTGTGGTCACCATACTCATTGCAAATGCAGACAATGCAGTATGGTGACCCCACACTATGGTGGCCTTGTGAGATGCTTTTTCACACCCCGCTTGGGGACGTAAAAGGCATGACAGTCATCGTGACAGTGTTAGGCTTACACAGTTACCACAATAACTGTGACCCCTGCATCAATGGGCCTCCGGTCTCACATTCACCAACGAAACACGACAACACGGATGCTGGCGCTTTAGGTTGGTCTTCTGTGGGAGGGTAGTACTGCCCCGGTCGATCCGGCCCGCTCGTGCTGAAATCAGCGTGGTTCTACTACTTAATTATGTAGCGATAAATCTCAATTTAATTAGAACACACTAAATCAAAAGCTGTAATGCTAGTTTTTATTAAATCTATATATTATTGTAAGAAATATTGCTTGAAACAATTAACTATTACTTTTCATATGATATAGAGTGCTGTCGAGAAGGTTGATCACTTGGAAGTTATTGAAAACCATTTCATTTCTACCTTACCTGCATTTGTAGCCCAAGAGACAAGTGTGATGACCCTCCCTTAGGGGACAGGAAAGGATTTTGTTTTTATGAACAGTTTGGACAATGTAAGTGAAAACCATAGGCCCGAGGTAATCACGTTCATACACATATAGCGGCATCCAAATACTCCAACTGTCATTTTACCTTTTTTTTAGAAAACATGAATAGAATCCAAGTTGTGGTGACAATTCAGTGTGATGACCTACACTAAGACGGCCTATTGAGATGCTTTTTCACTTCCCACTTGGGAACATAAAAGGCATGACAGTCATTGTAGCAGTGTAAGGCTCTCACGCTTACCGCAATAACTGTCACCCCTGCATCAAGGGGTTTACTCCTAACTAAACTTCTATATTCTATTATATTAATATCTCTCACACAATTTATTAATTTTTCATCCCTAAATATTGTACTGCATCTATTACTTAAATAAAAATTACCTGTTCAAAGGTTTCTCCCTATACGTGACGTTTTTCCTGGGTCTTCTAGTCCTGCCTTCATTAATCGAATCACCTCCACCCCCGCTCCCACTGTCGCTGTCGCGACTGTCATGGCTCCCACCCCTAATACGCTGAGCACTGTCCCTCTCACTCAAAAACCTCCCTCTGACATGGCCATCTTGGTTATTAGTGCCCTTATGGCTTTCTGGGTCATTGGGTCTGCTCCGTGTTTCATAAGTATCTTGGCTGATTCGACTGTGGCGGCTGGTGTGGCTGTCCTGGCTGTTAACCCTGCAGCGGAGAGCTTCATGACTGTCTCTTCGACTGATTGTCAGATCAGGCTCCGTTTTTATTTCTTTGTTAAGTAGACGGGTTACACTGTAAAATATAATAAGTATATAGGTCAAATAACTTATAAATAAAATGAGACATATATTCTTCTACAATTCTAACAGAAATAAACTTTATTTTTGATATGACACGCTTTTTCTCGCTTTTCTACAATCTGTAGACGCGATTTTGTCAAAAGGGACGGAAGTGAGTAACATGATATCGAAGAAAATCCGTTATAGCACTAGCAATTGAAGAGTTACAACTGTGTTACAGCAAATTTATAATTTTAAATAATATTTTCCATATTTATTATTTATTTAATTGACTCACCGACCACCGTATACACTGTTTAAAGGTTAAAAGACATTTTGCAAAAGTATATATGGTGTATATGTTTATTTTAAAAATAAAATACAAGTTTGCAAACCCCTGAACTCTGCCATGTTCTTTGTTGACCAAAAGTTTGATACTTAAACATGGAGTATATTGTGTGGTTACTAGATGAGAATAAAATTACTAAACGCCTGTTTTACTGTGTGGCCGTTCTGTCACGCCGGTCGAGGATGACCTCACTTTCAAGTTTGACATACAAAAACTGTCCTAAAGAATTATGTACATTGATCAATTATTTTTTTATTACTTTTTTAAAAAACGCATTTAAAACAATAGCATCATGTATAACACTTTTTTTTAAAAGTCATTTTAAAGTGAGACTCACGAGACAAAAACAGCCGAATCTGTGGCGCCGTTGGGGCTGGGCGCGTCGAACGTGAGAAGTGGGTCGGGCGGGGACCGCGCTCGCTTGGGGGGGGAGCTCTCCCCGTCAGAATCCAGCATCTTCGCCACCATCACCTTCAGCACTCGCCCGGTTGTACTGAAATACAATTAGTTTCATATATTTTTTACCAAGTGATCTTACTTTGCCTGACTGAAAGTTTTTTCGCCTCTTATGACACCCAGGGGTTGAATAAGGATGGCCGTGACCCTTACGCCGTGATTTTTTTTTTTTACCAAGTGCAAAGTAATCTTAATTTGCCTGTCTGAAAGCTTTTTCACCTCATGTGACACCCATGGGATGAATAAGGATGGGATAATAGGATGTATTTTTTTAAATCATTCTTTTGAAGATTTTTCATGACTTGCATGATATATTAGTAAAATTAGAGGAGTCTCAATTGTTATTCTCTTTTTAAAGTAAAAGTATACTTAAGAATTAGCAGACCTGTTTTTCCTCGAAGATGCAGGCCGGGGCGAATAATGGTGAGAGGTGGACGGAGCCGGAGGCGAGGAGGTTCGCTTCCTCCTCCGCACGGTGGGGGAAAACTCACACGACACGCGCACTGACACACCTTTGTTATTCTCTTTCTGAAAATAATTTGTTTAAAGAAAGATTATTAGGTAGGGTTCAGTAAAATTTTTTTAGATTTTGACAACTGTAAAAATTGGCTAGCACAAAACGTGGCGACGCATTGCACGAGGAAGCGTCGCCACAGCTTCACTAACCCTCCAGATGACTCACATCAATAACTTCACACGCCCCACATAGTGGTTTGATCCTAAAATTGTCAAAGATATTTCATCATCATCATCATCAACAGCCTTTTACAGTCAGACCTCTCTTTAGCAAGGAGGTTTTGGCCTACTATACCACGCTGGCCAGACGGGTGGGAATAGGGTTTGTTTCAAGTTTTCCTTCTCTTTGTAATGATGTTGTCTTGTATACTTGGTCCCTTAGTCGCCTTTTACGACACCCACGGGATGAATAGGGATGGTAACACTATGTATTCTTAATCTGTCACCACACGAACAAAGATATTTACCTGGATGTTATCTTCAGTAGTCTGCGATGTGGTGGTGGCGGGTGTTCTATCCGGCTCAGTCGTTGAGTCGGGCTCGAAGTTCGCGTGACCACTTTGATTGCTCGGCTATAAATAAAACAATATATTAGTCAATGACTCATTTTTTTGCCATATTTAATATAATATAAACGTGTAACAGGTTGCGATAGTGCCCAGTGACTAAATGATTCAATGAATAAATTGTTAATTTTAAGCCAACTGGCATCAACTATTTGG
Source organism: Hypercompe scribonia (assembly GCA_949316085.1). Classification (NCBI taxonomy): domain Eukaryota; kingdom Metazoa; phylum Arthropoda; class Insecta; order Lepidoptera; family Erebidae; genus Hypercompe; species Hypercompe scribonia. The sequence goes on along the minus strand of OX438976.1, from coordinate 1,959,984 downwards.
TTGATGCCAGTTGATTAAGAGTAAAAGATATTTTGTCGCAATGATATGATAAAAAAGTCTCTGTTGATGACTAGTCAATAACAAATGTTCACATATCTTATAATATAAATACAAGTTTTAACATAAAATATTATTCATTGCGCAGGCGCAGTTTTTAAGAACCATCGCTAGATGCCGTCGAGTCTACTGGTTCTCCGGACTTCGAGTGACCGCAGCTCCGTACGGACATCAGTTTATATCACAGGATACGAGTACCCTTCATTGCGGAGTCGCAGGTCAGAATGGTGGGCACGTGCCACGGTCTTCGATTCGGGAGTTAAGGGCAAAAAGATCAACACGCAATTTCGCTTTTCCCTGTGTCTGATTGGCGAATAATTCGTCGGGACACTTAATATTTAGACTGAGTAATTTAACAGCACGAATGCTGTCGCTTTAGGTTGGTCTTCTGTGAGAGGGTAGCACTACCCTGGTCGAGCCGGCCCGTTCGAATCAGCCTGACTTCTTAAACAATTTTTTGTGTGTGTGTCCTGAACGACTCAGATTCGGGTTTTCGTAATATCGTTAGTCGTCTTAATTATACTTTATTGATACTTTATTGAACAACAAAAATAATGATAATACATGTATATGTTACAATGCATGACATTCTTTAAGACATTTACTATATCTTGGGTTAAGAACTATACTCCTAGATAGGTAACTAAGTTACCTGTGGTAAGGAATTACAGTGCCTGACCCCTACTAGTATGTCGGTTGCTTTTACTAGTATATAAGATACATATATGTTTGTGTGTGCATGCGTGCATGAGTGCGTGCGAGTGTGGTATTATATAATTTTTTTTTTTTTATATTTTATTATAAATTATGAGAGTGAAACTTGGTACATGCAAAATATAAAATAAAAATTTCAAGTATATATATTTCACGAGTGTTACTACTACTTCAATTGTACATACCCTTCCCTGTGGTGAATCTAACAACCAGCTAGGGCCTTCAAGCGGATTGTCTATGTGCACGGTGACCCTAAAATTATAATCAATATTAATTTTGCATGACTAAGTATTTTTTTTTAGAAAAGACAACGCCCGTATCAGGAATAGAGTCTGTGTCGTGGGGGACTTTACAAACATACAAAGAACGCCCAGACTCAGAACAACAATTTGTGGATCACACAAAGTTTTGTCCCATGTAGGATTTGAACCCACAACACTCGGCGAAGTGGAGAGCGGCGTGGCGACCGTTTAAACCACTAGGCCAGTAAAATATAAAAGTTATTTAAAAACAATATTACCTAGGTGTCTCCACAACTTCAGTCTCACTTTCCTCTTCACTCAGGGCATGAAGCTTACGGCTGTAATCGACAACATAATCAATACATATAAATAAAATTAGCGTTTGTCTGTGATTTAAAAAAAAAAACTGTAATTTCTCAAGTGCTTATAGCTCTTTACACGATACTAAAACATAAATTATCTTTTAAAAATCTTTATCTGTCAGTTTGTTTGTTTGTCTGGGCTAATCTCTAGAAACGCTCAACCGATTTTAATGGGACTTTCAATAGGAGATAGAGGAGGTTACTGGAGAATATATATATTCTTATCTCGAATTGACCTCTGGATTTACGCAGCAAAAACCACATCCAGTTATGAATAAAAGTTGAGAATAATGCTTGAATGGCTAATTACTAACCCCGAGTCCTATGCTTTTTAAAATAGTAAGCAATATGAATATTACTTACAGTAAGGAAGATACCATCACAGAGCTTTAGATGATATTTCTTACATATCTTCAATAGTATAATCACTTTCAGACGGGAAAAACACATACAATAAATGAAAAACAGATAACGCCAGGGAAGTAAGGTGTCACACGACTTCAGTAGTTTGAAGAGTGTATAATTACTGTATCTGAGTCACTAGGAATTTTATTTGTAAATACTTACCCGGCAAATTCATTATCCTCTTCTGATAATGGACCTGAATCGTCCATCCTGTCCTCACCATCTGGTAATTACACAAAAAAACAGTTATAGAAAACTTTAAAAAAAATGATAAGGTCATGTCCAGAGTTGTAGCTTCTCGGGCTAAAGCGATATACTGAGATAGATGCCTTTTCTAACATGCAACATTAGGCAGAATAAGGCATTATGAGTGTTTGTGGTACTCCTTTATTCTTTTTAACCAGTGTTCTCCTATGAATGTTAGAATAAATGATTTTTCTTTCTTTCAAATCAAATACACTTATAGACATTATACATTTTTCCATATATTTACCCGTATTTATGGCATCTACATTCAAAATTCATAATTATTATTCAAAAACGTCAACTCAGCGGGTGTGTAATCGTGAATTGTCTTTTTTTATGGATTAGTGGGAAAATGGGCAAACAGGTAAACAGGTCCCTTGATAGCAAGTGACTATCATCACCAATTGACAGCCGCATTGGAGGATCATGAGGAAGGTCAAGTTGTTTTAATTCACTCATGAAAGGTAGATAAGTACTTACCTTCAAGTCCCAATTCTTCTGCACTGTCATCAGCATTGTTAGCCTCAACTTCGGCATCCGTCTCCATATTATTGTTATGAATATCTGATATATCTATCCTAGTCAGCGGGATGTAGACATCTGGAACAAGATCATATAGAATTGTATTTAAAGTATTGAGTTTAGACCTATCAAGATCATTGTCCGTGTGGTGACGGATTAAGAATACATAGTGTTACCACCCCTATTCATCCCGTAGATGTCGTAAAAGGCGCCTAGGGGAACAAAGTATGCAAGACAATATGATTACAAAGAGAAGGAAAACTTGAAACAAACTCTATTCTCACCCATCTGGCCAGTGTGGTATAGTAGGCCAAAACCTACTTGCTAAGGAGAGGCCTATGTCTAGCAGTGGACTGTAAAAGACTGATGATGATGATGATGAAATATCTTTGACTATTATAGGATCAAAACACTGTGTGTTGGGTGTGTGAAGTTATTGATATGAGTCATCTGGAGGGTTAGTATAGCTGTAGCGACGCTTCCACACGAAATGCGTCGCCACGTTTTGTGTTTTTACAGTTGTCAAAATCTAAAAAGTTTTTACTGAACCCAACCAAACAATCTTCTGTTAAACAAATTATTTTCAGAAAGAGAATAACACCAAAATACTATAGCGTCCTGCGACATTCACCAGAACGTCATACCGTATAATAGAGTGCCTATGGGCTTCTATCGTTGTCTTTTGTTTCTCAACAACTTTAAGGGGCAATACAAGTATAACATACAAAAGGTAATAAACATGAATAATTACATTCACATCACATCAATAGCTTTTAAGACCACTGTTGCATGTAAGACTGTCGTTCGAGTTGTTTTGATCTACTATACCACACTGGCCATACAGATGGACATAGTGTTTGTTCAAGGTTTTCTTTATCACCTACTACAACACCCATGGGATGAATAGAGTAGTGAGGCTGTATTCTTAATCTGGATAGTACACCCTGATAGTAGTACCACATAGTAGATATGTTCAGGAAGTTTAATGCCATATCTTCCTGTCATAATTACATCATCTTACTAGCTTTCATTATCCCCAAGATTAGGTGCAGTTAGTAGTTTGACTGATTTTATCTGAATATCAGTTTTTCCATAGAGCGACTGGTATCGGATCTCCATAACCCTGAGGGTGAACTGAATTCAAAGGTATATTTGTGAAAAATTATATATATTATATATACCTTGTAACATATGCATGGGTACAGCTCTTTCAGTCATGCTACGATTTTGATTTTGACTTGGACTCCTTGCGGTTGTGCCTGTAACAAAATCATTTATTTAAAGACATACACACATCACTATAAATTTGAATTGAATTTAAAACAAGTAATTTAGTTTCATACGATACTAAAAAAGGAACGGTGCTTACACTGATGAAGTAAAATAAAAATCTTGAAAACAGAGTCATATGTTTTTTTTCTATATTAAGAGCCTGCCAAAGTGACTCTACTCTGCCTGATGAAAAGCATGAATAGAATCCAAGAGTTGCGGCCCACACTATGGCAGCCTAGTAAAATGGTTTTTCACGCCTCGTTTTGGGACGTAAAAAGCATGACAGTCATCGTGACATTGTATTGTACACACTTACAACGACTGCCACCCCTGCATTAATTGGTATGTGGTCAATTTAAGAATAGTTTATCCTCCATCCCTCCCCGATACTAATTAGAGTCTAAGACTAATCATATACAGCTTTTTAAAAGGAATCTAGATATTCAAGAACACTAACTGTTTTTAGACTTTTGGGATTTTTACTCAAACAAAAAGTTTTCTTGTACAATGAGACTTACTGGTGGTAAAATTACCTGAAAAGGTTATGATACCTGCTATTACATGACGTTTCGACTGGTTCACACTGCTTGTGGTCCCAGGTAGACTGGTCTGAGTTTAGCGAGACATTTATGATGTTCAAGATTTGACTACCTGCATTTTACAAAGGCCTCAGTCTTACTCACATTGATCATTACTAATGTCTGTACTTCTACACACTACACTTACAACGTTGGGACACATTCGTCCCTATGTTGGTGATTGCACCCACTAATAACAAGACCTTTTTAAATAAAATTTACACCAATAAGTCATGTCGCACAATAAGCGTATGTGCAAGAGACTCTAAGTTTTAAAAGAACACAAAAAGACTTCCAAAGGTATGATATAAGCAGTCAGATATAATATTCATTTAACTTACTTGTGTTACTCGTGTTCAACACAGTCCTGCTAAGAGCCACCACAGGCTGGATCGATTGCCCACCCATCATCATTGGAGGCACCCTATGAATCTTATCAGTCCGTTCCGCAGTTGGTGTACCGCCTAATCTACTCCATCTAGGAGATTGTGCTTCTGATTCCTGCCTATCTCTCATGTACGCTTTAGCTATTTCTATGCTTCTAGCAATTTCAGAGGATGCTTCCACCAAATAGGAGATTGCTTTTTCACCTGCTTGCTGTATAGATGCATCTAGCTTTCGTGCTTTACATCCACCTGTATTCCTGAGCCTCTGAAAGGATATAATATTCAATTAATACAGATACTATTTTCGTCATAAATATTATCTTTTTTCTGTTGATTTAGTAGTTATCTTAACTGTTGACCCAGTAGTGGTTTGCCAAAGGAATAAGAAATTATGTAATTAGTGAAACATTGTTCAGTGTTTATGTAGTAATTTATGGAACAGTTCTAAGATAATAATATCAACAATACAGATTTTTTTTCTAGAACAATAGATTGATTATGCTACTATCATGAATAAATAAAGTCTAAAATATATATGCAAACATGAAGAAAAAAAAGTCACTTCTTTTTTTCAGAATCAGGTCATTAAATTATCATAATCTCTATGTATAGATGTCTAGCAAGTCGTATTGATTATAACAAAAGAACCAGCTGTCTGAATATCTAAAAGAACACACGGCATGGACTAACAAACATTAAACTCGTTGCCAACAATAAAACGAATGCGAAATTTGATACTTACACTCAATTTTAATCTCAACTCGTTCATTTCCTTCATTAGATTTAATTTCTCATTCTCCCTTTCCGCTGCGGTCATCTTCCAATACTGCACCTTCTGTGCCAATTCATTATTTTTCTCTTTCAAATCTTTTATTTCATCTTCCAAAGTCGCCATTGCATAAATAACACTTAAAACTTATTAACCTGGTACTTAAAGTACAAAACCCGCAAATACCACGAAACGAAAATTCAGTGCCACAGTATTTTAATGATCCACCTTTAAAAGCAACTAAAATGTTGAAAACGGTAAATCTATACTCCTAGACAAAATTTAAATACGACAAATATCAACAACTCCAACACTGTCAAAACGTTGAGCACAACCATAGACTAGTTAGTGTCATCTAAAATAGGGAGACCAAAGAAGACTGCCACAAAATTACGATTCAGATACATACTTCAAAGGAAGTACAAATATTTAATATGATATTTAATTACTTGTAAGTCATTGTTCCATAAAAATTCATATTTCAAAATAGTTTTATCACATCCACTAAAAAATCACTGTTGATGGAATAAAGTTCTTTACAAAATTCGCGTGACTGCTACTTATCCTTTGATTAGTGAAATAAATATTTTACACAAGACGCTAATGTTTATTTAAGGTTGCGTCATATTTAGATGGAATACCATTATTAAAAAAATTCATCTATATTCCTTCAATAAATATTCGTCCACAACATAACTATTTTGGTCACTAGATTTCTCAATACACACGATGAATTGAGTGGTTCACCACTTGAAAACTATTACTGTTGTTTTAAGAACTTTTATTTATAAATAAATGAAAAAGATTTATTAAGATTTTTTTTAAATACTAATTCATATACAAGTAAAGAGTATATAATGCAGGGAGTACTGTTTTGGTAACATATTTCATGTCAAAAGTATTATTTCTCAGTTTCATCAGCCTTTCAGCCCAGTCATATCATATATTCGTTGATAACCATAGTTCCTCATCACTTCCACGTTTTGTGTCAAATACTATAGTATATTTTACATATATGTAAATCAGTTTTGAGTACATTTCTTTAGTGTATTTTTTAAATGTTTTGATAAAATTAGTGCTGCTGTAGAAAAATTCAATAAATCTAAGATTATGAAGATGAATCTAACCTTTTGAGTTTTATACATATTAGTGTAACTTATCATAGATTAATAATCTTTGTACATATATTTGTTTTTATTATTACTTCAATTATATTTTTTTGATCAAATTAAATCAACCTATCGCAGCCTACAAAATTATGACATATATATAATTAAAATAATTCGTCTGTTATTTTTTCTTCTCCATAAACAATAGTACTCCATGGACTTGCCCTATACACAATATCCTAAAAACGCATAACGCTACCCTATAGCTGATTTAGGTTAGCTGTCAATACAAGTGTCATCCTAGTGTGCATTGCGATACTACACACAACCACCTAAGTTTTGAGGTTATATTTATCACATTTTATTTAGAAGTTTTGAGTTTTAACATGTCGTTTCGTGGAAGAGGAGTTGGCGGCGGTCGTGGTGGATATGGTGGCGGCGGAGGAGGAGGAGGAGGACGAGGATTTGGCGGTCGGGGCGGCGGTGGAGGCCGTGGCGGTTTCGGCGGCCGCGGCGGCGGTGGTCGTGGACGAGGTGGCGGTGGTGGCGGAGGTTACCGGCAGCAAGATCAAGGCCCTCCAGAGTCTGTCATCCCCCTAGGACACTACGGCTGGACCGTACAAGACGATTTAATATGTAAAGTGGACATCGAAGATGTGCCATATTTTAACGCTCCCATTTTCCTTGAAAACAAGGAACAGATCGGCAAAATCGACGAAATCTTCGGTAATTTAAGAGACTACTTCGTATCTGTGAAAATGGGAGACAATTTTAAAGCAAACAGTTTTAAGGAAGGCCAACAGTTTTTTATTGACCCCGCGAAATTGTTGCCACTCAAGAGATTTTTACCTCAGCCTCCTGGATCTGGAAGAAGAGGTGTTGGCGGTCGCGGGGGTGGGAGAGGTGGTGGTGGAAGAGGCGGCAGAGGCGGTGGATTTGGACGCGGCGGCGGCGGTGGTGGTTTTAACAGAGGAGGCGGAGGATTTAACCGGGGTGGCGGCGGCCGAGGAGGTTTCGGCCGCGGCGGAGGTGGCGGAGGCTTCAGCAGAGGAGGTGGAGGATTCAGAGGTGGACGTGGCGGTCGATAGTCTGTTTGTGATCCAAGGACAATGCTTAAGTGCATCGAAAGTTGAGTTGTGTTGCCTCTTCGTTGTTTACGGTTGACTTGAGTATAATGTGTAAGGTTTAGGTTAAGTTTAAGATAAGCTATATCTAATAAAGAAAGTGTTGACCGTAAGATATGTGGATTATACAAAAATAAATATTATAATGTAATCATAAAACTATGGTTTCTTCAATTCTTTAGAGTTACATCATTTCCATATATTTAAATTGTACAGAATATATTTTGTACCAATGTCTCTTAATTAAAAGATAATGAATACATGGGTTATTTTATTTTTATTGATTTTTAATCAAACAAATCTCCCTCCTTCAACGTAATAGTTTATATGCATGATTTACCCTAGAAGTCTACTGTGGTGTTAATTAATTTTAAAAAGTAATTACATTGATTTAGATAAAGAATATGATACAGTGCATCACCCACAGAAGACCTGGTTAGAGCATGGGTACAAAACTCTATGAAACATGTAGGTGAACCACATAAGCTGACCATAGATAACAAACCTCTATCAACATATTATCAAATTATTAAGCAGGTGGTTGTGTACATTTGATAGTGCCTGAACATTGCAATGAAAGTGATGTACATTAAGGGTTATATTAACAATTAAAAGAGATCACCTCTGAGGATGGAAGAATAATCTATTTTATTCCTTTCAATAAACTACCAATTATCAAATTGACTCAAAAAGTTTATATATGCATTACATAAAATTTTGTTTGGCAAACTGTGGGTGTGTAATACTCATTGCCTCCCTCTTCAGGGATACACAAGGGTGGTAATGTGTGTACTTTACCAGTTGACCCATGTAGTGCCGTTTAGTTAATTCTGACTTCTCTCTGATGAATTATGAAATTCGTGCAGCTACTCAAATAGGTGACCTTACAAAGTGTCCCATATTCTATTGAAGAGAGGTATTTATTGGTATTGGCAGGCATAGTTTAGAGGTATTTATTATTTGTATATTTTGCAAAAATTCAAAGTAATTTTTAATAATAGCTAAGTTAAATTATTTATATCATCAATAATGAGTTTATGGTTTAACCATAATACTTACTGTTTTTAACTTTTGTTTCCTTAAAAATATTAAAAATGAATAAAAAAAACATTTGGTTATAGTCTATGTTGTTATTGAACATAAATAAATAAAAAAACATCAAACTTATTCTAAATTTTCTAAATCAGATTTTACAGCAGTACTTGGTACATAATTACTTGCTAAAGCTTTTCCTCTATGGTTAAAGATGTAGAATGATGGGAGATTCTTCTGAGTTTCCCACTTCACAGTGTTTAATTCAGCCGCTGCATGTATTTCTCTAAGATTACCAGCTACATTCAGTACACCCCACATTACTGCAAACAGGCTTACTATTGCTTGAACTATGATCTGAAAAATAAATTATTTTAAAATTAGAACTGTACCTTTTTAATTCTTTTCAACTACTATATTAATAGTTAACTGCCAGTACGTCTTAATATGAGTTATGTCAGTTAGGGGGATGAAGAAGAGGTTTTGACACAATTATTTCAAAACCAAAAGCCAAGTTACTATTTAGGGAGTATGGTCACAAACTTATATTCTTTTTAATATAGTTTGAGTTTTATAACAGTTGTCACAATTGTTATTTTAGGACATATGATATACATTTTAAGTGTGACTTGATAATGTGTTGCATTTCATCTACGATAAAGCTGGCATGGTAAGAATGAAAACATGGGAAATGCAAAATAAAATTTCTTGTTTGTGGTTTGTTGGTTTTGTAGTGTAGCAGAGATCAAGTTGTTCTAAAGGCTGTAGGTAGTCTATTTATGGTCCTATCTTTTTTTGATTTCAGATGTTTTTTTTAATACAACAATTAGTCTTTTAAAATGAACTTCAATATTTCTTATATGTATTTTGGTTAGTTACACATTAAGTGACATTCATATAAGGTAGTTTACAATTAGGTACAAAAAATTCTTCTGCTCTATGTAACATTATTAACAAAGAGACTAAAGAAGAACTACTTCTATGAAGTGAAAACAACTCAAATAAAACCTAGCACTGCATAGTTATTAAATTAATGTCCTTACAGGAATATAACTTATTAATTTTTAGCTGCTGATTGACAAACTACCCATTGTTTTTTCTTAGATATTCTATGCTAACTCACATACAATTCTAATGCATACTAGATTTGTCCAAGCTCAAAGGTGCCAAAGCTGAAGTGGACACCGAGTAAACCCTTAATATGCCCGCGGATTCTAATTTAATATAAGATAGTAGTAATAGAAATAGAAAATGAATCAGCAAAAAAAAACCAGGATAATGTTTTGTTTATTTACTTACATCCAAAGGCAATGTAGTAAATTCTTGAGATGTGATGCGAAGATATGATCTATCTGCAATGTAGTATAACATAACATATCAATAAAATATTATAAAACTAATATTTTTTTGATAATTAAAGGAACACAAAAATGTTAGAAACTCACGTTGAGCTGCAGAGAATGCAGAGTGGAATAGTGATACAAATCCAACAATAACGATTACTTTGTAAATTGAAGAACCCATTTTGTTATTATAAATTTGTTAAACGTATTTTATAACAAATTAATTAATTAAAAGGCTTACGGAATGCAAAGTACAATCTTTCTACTCCAATGTGACAGCGATACTTGACTGACAGACATGACAGAATGATTTTAATAGTGGGTTTTTTAGGCGATGATGATATTTTTTTAAATAATACTAATATCATGTCTCAGTACATCTCACTAAATTAGATAGAGCCAGTACTATAGTAATAAGATTGCCAATAATTATAGTTTTATATATTTTAAAACACTTACAACCCATTACATAAATTACTCCCAAACCCAAAACAAAGGATACAATTATTTATCCTGGGTGAGAATTAAATACATGACCTATGGTTTAACAACCGAGATCACTAACTAACGCCTGATATAGATGGAAATCTCCTTTCCATAAAAATTAACAAAAAAAAATAAAATGGCTAGCTTTTCTAAAAATAAATTGACAAAAACATATTTTTTCAAACGCTGTTACTAGAACTCAAATGTGTCAATTATTAGACATTCACTCTTTATTAATAAATAAATATAATAAAACAGATTGGTAGAATACTCAAGTACTCCTCAAGACCACTAAAAAAAACTACACTATTAGACAGCTAGATACCTATATGCTCACATCTTACTAAATAGGGTAAATAGATTACTGATAACTGTACTTCACCATCGTTTGTGAACAACTCTAGTTATTTCAAATTTGCGGTAGCGGCTGGGCGTGTGTTGTGTTTACACCCAGACAATTTTTGTGTTTTTATCAGAGAAAGTGCCTGTCATATAAGCAATATGATTAGAAATCCTAGATTAGAGGAATTTCAGATGGATACTAAACCTTCACATAGGTCAGCGGGGCAAAATTTGCTCCACGATCCTGATACAGGAGCTGTACTGGGACGTACAGCAGGAGGCTGGTGTAAGTATGAACTCTTTATTATTTATTGACTATTAAACAATAAAATAATTATTTTGGATTAGTTCTATTAAAATCCTTATAAATTTCAGTCATAATTTCTGTTTAAGTGACTGTTTTTTGTGGGCGTGGCTTTAGTTCTTGTTAGTTTATGAATAGCTTCATTCAAAAGTTACTGAACATTAAACATCAAGTTATTGTTGTCATACGAGTACCGCTTACCATACAAATCTTTATTTAAGTAAATGATTTTTAATTTGATTCAATCTGATACTACTAGGAGACTTGTTATCTCTTATATTTTTTTTTTGTTTAAAACTTGTAAAGCTAAGTTTTTTTCGTAATTTCAGTGAGGTATTTAGTTCACACTAATGGTTAAATATTTATCTATAGGAGTAGACAACCTGATATGAATAATTCATTATTATTGATAAGTACTGGAACAATAAAATAAGAATTCTCTTGAATAATCTTATTGAGGAGTATGTTTAATTATCTTAATGTTCCATGCAATTAACTAAACAAATAAACTCTTCTACTTTATAATGTTAGTATAGATAGTCCAGATGTTAAAGGCTATCTATATAACTATATGTTTATATAATAAATATATATAAAATCTGTCTGGCCAGCATTATATAGTAGGTCAAAACCTCCTTGCTAAGGAGAGGCCTATGTCCAGCAGTGGATTGTTAAAGGCTGTTGATGATAAAATATATGTTTCTACAACACATGTATTTAATAGTTCATTGGCCTAGTGCTTGGTGTATACTATTGCTGGTCTAAAAGTCTTTGTTTATTAATTTGATGCCCGGGTTGGGCAAAAAGTGTTATTGGGTTTTTCTGATTAACAAAATGCTTAAGCCTGGTATTTGGGAGTTGTGGTCTTAACCCCCATGCCTCAGAGAACACATAAATCCTTCGGTCTTGTGTTTGATCTCTACTAAATTGGTTGGAAAACAATCCCATCGGATTATGAGGGTGAGGGTACAGAAAGTGCACTTGTGTTGGCACACACACTTGTGCTCTATATCACCTGCGTAGTTACCTGGTCTCTATTGAAACTGGCCACTGTGGACAAATTCAATTACAAGTACATCGAAAAAATAAACTGTTACTTTAATTGTACAAATAATTTAACAAATATTACTTTACCATTCTGGAGTCAGGGACATTTCAATTCTACGTGACCTGTTCAGGAGGCATTAAGATCTTCCAAATAGGGGTGTTAAGTCACATAGTCCACATGTTCTTGGGTAACCTTATGCATTTTTGAGCTATATTCAAATAATGTGGATAGTTTGTGTGCATAAAGACAAAAATGCCAAATAAACTTTTTTCTACTTTTGAATCCATATTTATAAATGAAATTAGAAGAGGAACAGAGGGAGGGGAACTGTAGAGGGCTCACATTTTATTATTACACATAGTACCATACACAGTATGGTAAACATGCAGGTGGCGTGGGATCGGCTATTGTGGAGAACCTTGAGGGAGGCCTATGTCAAGTAGTCAATGGCACAATATTGTGCACCAGTGTGGGCGGCGGCTATGACCGCCCAGAATAGGGCACCCCTCTGGTACCCTCAGAAGGTATTGGCGGTTAGAGCCATATGCGGTTACCGCACAATGTCGATGGAGGCGGCGTGCGCCTTGGCCGGAACTCCCCTGTGAAATTTAGAGACGGAAGTGCTCGCCGAAGTTTATCGGCGGACGGTTGACTGCCGGGTGGATAGTGGCATTCAGCCCCCATCTGAAGAAGTACACGAGTAGCGTGAGGCCGCTCGTCGAACTACGATGGCTTGTGACGGCATGACGGCTGGAGGCTCCACGTGCTGGCTTTGCCACCATGGAGGCTCTCTAGCTATTCATCCATCCATCCATCCACATCCATCATCGAATGGTCAGGACGGCAACACGGGACTCTTTCTTTCCGACTGATGCAGGTCCATTCCGGGAACGGTTGCTTTGGGAAGTATCTGCACTCTGTCGCTAGGAGGGAATGGAGTCCCACCTGTCACCACTGCAGCTGCAGTAAAGACTTGGCTTGGCACACGTTAGCGGTTTGTTTCGTCTGAGCGGCGTAGCGTGGGGTTATTGAAGTTATTGAACTCTCTGACCTCACTGCAGTTATTGGAGATCTCTAGCTACCGGCCATCATACCTTCCATGGCCGTTAGCGACAGATTTTTTACCACGGCCGCAATCTTCTGCGAAAACGTCATTTCACAGAAGGATGCAGCGGAGAAGGCCCGGGAGGACGATCTCCATTCAGACCCTATTCGCCGCCGGCGAACCGGGAGGCGGAGGCGCAATTACCAGCGCCTCGTGCCGCCCTGAGTGTGACCGCGGATTGACGGGATGGATTTCCCGTCCATCTGCTATAATAGCCAGCCGCTAGGAGGTGAAGACCGCGTGTGCCGTACGTTGCCTAAATAGAGAATTTATCCGCGATGATGTCCGCGCTAGCGGGCAGGCGCTAGGGGGACCGGATGTCGTAATAACTGATGTTCCCGGATCCCTCTTATCTCAGTTTTAGTCGGTCCGATTCCGATACACCACTCCGCCGCAAACCCCGGTGGGGTGACGCCCCGAGGGGGTTTCCATGCGTTAAAAAAAAGGCTTATGTCAAACAGTGGGCATCTCCTGCCTAAGATGATAATGATGGCATAACAGCGCCATGATGAAATAAATGAAGATTTTTGTTTAAGTTTAACATCAAATAACTATCAGATTAATTATAGCCAATGAGGTATAATCCAATTAATTAGCAGAACACATAATGTCTAGCTCTGAATAATCTCCTTTCACACTTAATTGTTGGTAAGCTACTTAGAAGCCATACTTTCAGTCTGGTTGTGTCGACAGTATCATTGGGAGACCTTGGAAATTGACACCGTGATTATATAACTTATACTGGTTTTAATAACTTTCCGAGTGATTTGGTATTTGGATTCTTGTTTAATGGGATTTAATTTAAGATACAAAAATATGCTGCCTCCTTATTAAGAAATTAATTGTGATGAAATAGAAGTATATGTTTAACTGTTTATCATATATATCTCACAGAAGACCAACCTAAAGCGGCAGCATCCGTGTTGTCGTGTTTCGTTGGTGAGTGCGAGACCGGAAGCCCATTGATGCAGGGGTGACAGTTATCGTGGTAACTGTGTAAGCCTTATACTGTCACGATGACTGTCATGCTTTTTACGTCCCCAAGCGGGGTGTGTAAAAGCATCTCTCTAGGCCGCCATATTGTGAGTCGCCATACTCCATTGTCTGTATTTGCAATGAGTATGGTGACCACAACTCGTGGATTCTATTCATGCTTTCCATCAGGCAGAAAAAAGAAAAAAAGTTTAGTATATTTTCTACTTTTTTTTTTGTAGTCCACTCATGCTTACGTACAAAATTCATAAAGGCTTACAAAACAAAGATTTGGCCATGGTATACTTTGAAAGTAATAAAACCTCACAGAAAACCAGCGCTGAGCAATTGTTTCGTACCTTTTCACCAGTGTATGGTGAAAAATTTTACAAGTAACTAGAGGTTACCAGAACCCAAACTCGACTCCCGCAGCTCCCCTCTGTGGTGGATAGCACTTCTGACTTGTCTTACAGACGTCCATGAGTGCCAGTGGTCAGTTACCTCTGTGACGTATCCTTTCACCTGTTTTGTTGAGTGAATAAACTAAACGATAGTAAAAAAAAAATACATTAAACTTTTGCTACCATATTCATGGACCCTTTTTTTTTTTTTAACGTGTGGAAACCCCCTCGGGCCGTGACCCCACCGGGGTTTACGGCGCGGTGGTGTGTCGGAATCGGACCGACTAAAACCACACGGTATGCCACTTTGCGCCTGAGATAGGAGGGATCCGGGAACCGCTGCTATTACGACATCCAAATAATATTCATGGACCCCGACCAAGTTTAATTACATATTTTAAATGTTATTTATCTCTGTGACTATGTGTCCCAATCACAACCTGTAAAGGGCAAAGTTTATCGTCGTAAAACCGTGTTAGAAGAGGATAGAAGAGGCTTGTGGTCAACTGATAACCTAATAAATAAGTACGTTGCGAAGTTAAGCAATCCTAGCCAGTTCAGTCCGAAGATGGGTGACCATTCTTAATACTTATGTACCTGAAGTCGGTCCTGGTTTCCATACAAACATTTGTGGTAATCGTTACAGGTAGATAGAGGCATAAAAAGTTCGTTAACAGTCAGAAGACTAATTCTCGACTTAAAAATATTTGATTCTAGGTTAAATAAGTAATACTTTAAAAAACCTAAAAAAACACGCTTTTATTACTAATTGAACTAAAAAGTAGAAAATAATCTTTAATGACAAAGAGTCTAATGTTACAGTAGTAGAAGATCGAACAATCAATCATAGTGAATCGCCTCAAAATAAAATTATAATAAAATTTAAGTTATTAACAGAATAATTCAATTCAGAGTAAAAATCGTGGGGTGCTCGATATTCTAAATACAGTTGAATCCGTTTATAATGACATCGAAAGGAATTGACAAACACGTCATAATAAGCGGACGTCATACAAAGCGTTTTTTGAAAAAAAAACTAATAGTACTGTAATACTGTACTGTAATAGAGAAACATAGTAACTTATAAAATAAAAATTTCACACATAAATACATACATCATACACATACAAGTGTATTTTTTAATGTAAGTAATCTGTAATTTTTTCTGCTTTTGTTTTTTCATTTTAATGTAAAAACAGTCTCTAATACTATTATGTATAGAAGACATTGCTATGGTAAAATTATCATTTTCAATATTAATAATAATTCTGCAGCTTTTAATGCCTCTTCTGTGGTAGGTAACGGTTCTTCCTCGACTTCCTCTTTCCTATCACTTTCGAGTTGTTCCTTAGCATTAATGTTCTATACGATATTTTCATCGGTGGGTTCTTTGGATGTGAGAAGAGCGCTATCGATATCAAAATAATCTTCCCACATTTCCTTCCTTCCACTTGACCTTCAAGCGTCTATTACTCACTGAGGTTCAAAACACAACGAGCCACGTGCCGAACGTCGTCGGGAACCAATGAACATTACCAAAGGTGTAAAGAATCATTTTGGTCATTATAACCGGACATAATTTATTAAAAATGGGTCGTAATAAGCGACATGTCACTGTAAGGGAAGTCATTATACCCGACTTTTTTATAAAGAATTTTGTATGAAAACCAAACTTCGTAGTGTAATTACGTCATAGTAAGCGGTTGGTCAATATAGGCGGAGTCATAATAAACGGATTATACTGTATTACAATCATTCTATTGGCAACTATCTATGAGAGGATAGTTATGAATCGCAATAAAATACACCCCACGCTTTTTACTCTGAATTGAATTATTCTGTTAATAACTTAAATTTTATTATAATTTTATTTTGAGGCGATTCACTATGATTGATTGTTCGATCTTCTACTACTGTAATATTAGACTCTTTGTCATTAAAGATTATTTTCTAGTTTTTAGTTCGATTAGTAATAAAAGCGTGTTTTTTTAGTTTTTTTAAACTTTTATTTATTTTTCGTTTATAGCCTGTGACAAACTCATAAAACTATTATCAAATTATCGCATTGTCATCGGTCCTTGAGACGTGTGCAAAGTTTCAAGTTGATCAGATTTTTAGAAACCGGTGAAAATTAAGCTCAAAGATTCCGTTACATACATAGATACAACCCAAGCTAATAAAAGGGTGTTAAAAATAATTGTGCTAAAATAAAACGAAATTCGTGTAGAGCATCATTAGTAGTAAGATATTAGACAGAAGTTCCAACATTATAATATATTTTTTGTTACAGGCAAACTGTTAATCTTCTACTCAATATTTTATGCATGCCTCGCGGCACTATTTGCCACCTGCATGGTGACATTTCTCCAGCACTTCATCAATCCTCGCGTGCCTCGGTTACAGCAAGAGTATAGCGTAATCGGTACCAGTCCAGGGTTGGGTTTCCGGCCGCTACCGCCAGATGTTCGAAGCACCCTGATCTGGTATAAAGGCACTGGATATGAGAGCTACAAATACTGGGAGGATCAACTCATAGATTTTCTTTCAGGTCAGTTTTTGGCCATTTTATGGAGTACTAGTTTTAGGTAGCTGCTACGGTCGAAATATCTATCTCATTTGGTAATGTTGTGATGGAGATCTTCGCTGAAATATATGCGACAATAACACTAACTCAAGACCGTACGTTTGGCCGAGTGGTTGAAGCGGTCGCCATGCCGCCCTCTACTGCGCTGAGTGTTGTGGGTTCAAAGCTCCACATGGGACAACACTTTGTGTGATCCACAAATTGTTGTTCTGACTCTGGGTGTTGTTTGTGTACGTTTCTTGTATGTTTGTAAACTCTCCTGAGACTCAGGATTTATTCCTAGGGCAGGCGTTGTTTTTTAAAGAAAGAAAAAAAAAGAACTCTTGAACAGCACGTTTAGCAGTTCTACTCATATTTGCGCAAATAATAATTTGTTA
The DNA here is from genome assembly GCA_949316085.1 of Hypercompe scribonia. NCBI lineage: Eukaryota > Metazoa > Arthropoda > Insecta > Lepidoptera > Erebidae > Hypercompe > Hypercompe scribonia. The sequence goes on along the minus strand of OX438976.1, from coordinate 1,942,204 downwards.
TCAAACTACGAGATTTGCTAAAAATCAAGAAACAAACAAATTTTAACAAAAAAAAACCGACTTCAAACAGAAAATATTCTAAAACACTGCATATTCCTATATCTACTATTATTGTTATTTTTGGAGTCGGTGTCGGTGTATGAAATTAATATCAAAAATACACGACTGTACATCTGCACACACTTCCTAAACGCTCGCACACTTCGTCCCGACGTCACCACCGTACTGCGTCTTGTGATCTACGTTGCCTGACATTTGTGTTTAGAATATTTTTTATTTAAAGTTTTTTGGAACGAAGTTCCTTACGGCAGGCTTGGAGGGGATAGGGATTTCGCTGCGGGACCGAAATGAAAAAAATGTGATAGTAAAACCGTAAGTGGAAAAAGTGCGTGGAATAAATCTGTGGAAAAAAGTGCGTGGAATAAAACCGTTAAATGAGACGTGCGCAGGCGCGAAAGCGCGTCATGTGTGCTATTTTATTATTTTAAGGAATTTATTATTTTATTTCCTAAAATACTGAATTTCCTAAATACTTTCTTGTACTTAAATAAAAACTAATCAGCAAAATTTAAGAGAAAAATCAAGAAAACCTACATAAAATTGAGCACGATTTTTTTTGCAAATTGTGTCGATTCCACATTATCCGAAGGAACTTCGTTCCTACCTGGTGTCCCACGACACCATTCATTTTTTTTTGTTATTTTTTATTTGAAAGCAATGTTTTCAACATTTGTTTTCTCTTACATAATAAAAATTATTGTTAATTGTGCAAAAGTATATAATAATATGTATTGTAAGTTGAACTAATAATTGTTTTTTTTTTATTTAAACAAAAAGTTATTTTTCTTTACCAGTGTACAAAAAGAAAGGTCAGACGGCTGGAGCAGGTCAGAACATTTTCGATTGTGACTTCAACCATTCTCCACCCCCCGGCAAAGTGTGTGACGTAGACATTCGCGGACTGGATCCGTGTACCGAAGAGAACCACTTCTCTTTTCACAAGTCTTCACCTTGCATATTCCTCAAGTTAAATAGGTACGTTTAACATTTATTTCCTCCTGACTCTCAATTTTATTAGTTTTCTCTTTAAATTCTGGGTCTGCCTAAGTGACTCCGCTTGATGGAAAGTATGAATCCAAGACTGGTGGTGGCCATACTTATTGTGAATGCAAGCAATTCAGTATGTTGACCCACACTATGGCGGCCCAGACCCCACTTCTGTTTGTTGTTTCTTGTTTGAAACATGTGTTGGTATTGCCATGAATTAATAAATTTGTTTGTTGAGGTTCGAAAAATCATGATATTTTTGGATCCAGTCATTTATTTATACATTTTTTTTTGCATTTGCTCACTAGGTTTATGCCATCAGTTTTGATAATTTCCTGTCACTCGTTTCATTATCAACATTAATAGCATTTAACAGTCCACTGCTGGACATATCCTTTTTCTTAGCAAGGAGGTTTTGGCTTAGTATACCACGCTGGCCAAACGAGTTAGGGTTTGTTTCAAGTTTTCCTTCTCTTTGACGTGATATTGTCTTGCATATTTTGTTTCCTTAGTCGTCTCTTACAGCACCCATGGGAAGAGGAGTGGTGACATGCTGTAATTCATCACCATCGGTTAACACCATAAAATGGGTGATTAGTTTTGCAAGAATTTTTTTGACTATATGATTAGTATATTATGTTCAAGTAGTAAGGGTAATCTAAAAGAAGTTTCGTTAAAGATTTTTTTTTTTAATAAAGTGTTGCCAGTCTAAAAATAGATTTTGATACTTTACAGAATATACGGCTGGCGTCCCGAATTCTATAATGACGTGGAAAACCTGCCGGACGATATGCCTGACGATCTAATATATCATATTAGGAACATAACAACGTTCAATGGTAATTATGTAAGTTACAATTTATATTTCTATTTATCTTAAGAGCCTACCAAAGTGACTCTACTCTGCCTGATGGAAAGCATGAATAAAATCCAAGAGTTGTGGTCACCATACTCATTTCAAATGCTGACAACGCAGTATGGTGACCCACACTATGGCGACCTTGAAAAATGCTTTTTCACACCCTTTGTAAAAGGCATGACAGTCATCGTGACAGTGTAAGGCTCACACAGTTACCACCTGCATCAATGGGCCTCCGGTCTCACACTCACTAACGAAACACGACGACACGGATGCTGGTGCTTTAGGTTGGTCTTCTGTGGGAGGGTAGTAGTGCTCCGGTCGAGCTGGCCCGCTTGTGCTGTACATTTTGATATTGGTGGCACATTTAGCGTAGCGTAGTGGTTAAAGCGGTCACCATGCCATCTACTGCGCTGAGTGTTGTGAGGTTAAACCCCACAAGGGATAACACTTTGTGTGATCCACAAATTGTTGTTCTGAGTCTGGGTGTTCTTTGTTTCCGTTTCTTGTATGTTTGTAAAGTCACACAGGACTTATTCCTAATGCGGGCGTTGTCTTTTTAAAAAAGAAAGAAAGGAAAAAAAGATACTATCATCTACACGAAAATGGTGGCACCGTTATGCATGTGTCAACTTCCAAATGATGTACTCCAAGCCGTGTCGGCCACCGCGGCCAGTCTCAACGGAGATTAGCAAACTACGCAGGAGATATAGTGCACAAGTGAGTGTGCAAACACAGGTGCACACTCTGTTCCCTTACTCTCACAATCCAATGCGATGGGTATTCGACACGACCGGATAAAGATCAGGGGTAAAAGCGACGGCTTTACGTGCTTCTCGATGCATAGGAGGTTAAGACTCCCAACTTTCAAACTCTGGAGTGTTATTAAATACTTCTATAAACAGAAAAATCGACAATAAAACTTAAAAGTTTTTGACCCGACCCGGGAATCAAACCCGAGGCTTGTTGATGAGCCGGATACGATAAACGCTACATCAACGAGGCATACAGCGCAATCAAAGATAAACTACAGCATTTACCAAAGACACGCTAAACTGTGGAGTAACGATCTACGGAGTACTACTAATCCTGTGTCGCGATATAGAAATTCTCGCGCCGATTAGCATACATACAACTTTTAAATATCAGCCTTTGGGTCGCGGTCTGCAAGGCATGATCACCCCGCCTGGCTGGAGTATTCTCCCTTTGTGTTGGAGGAACAAGGCACCAGTTCCACCTACCTAAAACCCTAACAATTAATAACTTCACATATCTAATATGCGGCAGTCTGATCCCAACTTCAACAGAAGCTGGGTGCGTTACATGACCTAGAAAACTGAAACATCGAATAACACGTCCCCTCATGTTTACTAATATGAACCACTTAACGAATGCGTGCTACCACGAAAGACTTATCGCTGAAGCCACACGACCTCGCAGTCGCTTATCTATGGTAAGCAGACTGTGAATAAACCTCTTTAAATATTGCTAAAAAAGTAAAAGTGTATTATGGATAAATTACATCCAAATACAGAACAAATGATCTTTTTTTTTTAACGTGTGGAAACCCCCTCGGGCCGTCACCCCACCGGGGCTTACGGCGGGGTGGTGTGTTGGAATCGGACCGACTAAAACCTCACGGTGTGCCACTCTGCGCCTGATATAGGAGGGCTCCAGGAACAGCTGTTATTACGACATCCAGGCAGAACAAATGATCTAACCTAGCGTACTATATTTGTCTTTGGTGGCAATTGAACCCACAACTTAACACTCACTAACTACTACACCAACGAGCTAGGCAATCAGAATCGCTAGAGGAATTAAACCCCGTGTTAAATAACATAGACAGACAGCTATAGCCTCACTCCATTACTAATCCTATTTCAAAAACTTAATCCTTGGTTCACGAAGTTAATCCATCATTTCCCGTCCAGATTTCCATAGACAGATTTTTTTTAGAATAAAACTTTGTAAGCAGACGATATTATTATTTTTTTAACATTTTCATTTTTTTAATTTTTTTTCATATGATTTCACGGTTTACCTACTTAACTAAACATGGCAACACGCAACGGCGTAGTGGTTCAAGTGATCGTCTTGCCGCTTCCTACTGCACTGAGTGTTATGTGTTCGACCCCAAATGGAACAACACATGTTCCACAAATTACTGTTCCGTGTCTGGGTATTTATTGTAACCTTTACAGATACCTAGGCACTGTCTATAAAATTTCAACTATATCGCTAACATTAATTTCACATTAATTTCCAGGCCAACATGGTATGGTTGTCGTGTTACGGGGAAACCCCAGCGGATAAGGAGAACATCGGTCCCATCAGATACCTGCCTTTCCAAGGATTCCCCGGATACTTCTATCCTTATGAAAACGCTGAGGGCTACCTCAGTCCTCTGATAGCTATACACCTGCAAAAACCCAAGAGTAAGTGTTTTTTTTTTGTTAGAAATATGATAAGTTATGAAGATGAGTCATCGGTATGGTGGAGACTACAGTGTCATCATTCCTAATCCACCCAGGGGTGTCGTAAAGGCGACTAAGATAGCAAACTTAAATAGAAGTAACATTTGAAACGAAACCCTATGCAGACCTTGACCAGCTTGGTAAACCAAAACCCCCTTTCTAAGGACAGCCCTATATCCAGCCAGTACACTACTAAGTCAGTTGAAAAAACACTCCGTCCTTCTCCAGTCCTTCGACTGTGATTTTAGCCGCAAATACTATTGTACGTTTGACTGCACAGTTGGCTTAGTGGTTTAATCGGTCGCCACGCCCTCTCTACTTCGCTGAGTGTTGTGGGTTCAAACCCCACATGGGACAACACGGTGTGATCCATAAATTGTTGCTCTGAGTCTGGGTGGTCTTTGTGTTCGTTTCTTGTATGATTTTAAAATCCCCGCGACGCGAATTTTGGTATTGGTGGCAGTTTTTGTCCAGAAACACATACCACGGTTGGCGTCGTGGTTAAAGCGGTCGTCACGCCGCTCTCTACTTCGCTGAGTGTTGTGGGTTCAAACCTCACATGAGACAACACTTTGTTTCATAAACTGTTCTGAGTCTGGGTGTTGTATTTCTTCGTCCCCTGTATGTTTGTAAAGTCCCCTGCTACACAGGATTCATAGTGCGAGCAGTTTTTTCTTTAGAAAAAATAAAAAAAAAAACGATTTTTCGACTGTAAACATTAATAAAGTACATATATTATGCCATTCCTTTACAGCTGGTATTGTGATTAACATAGAATGTCGAGCGTGGGCCAAAAACATTATATACGACAGAAAAGACCGCCTAGGAGTCGTCCATTTTGAAATTATGATCGAATAGGAAGATCTGAATTTACACTACATTAGAAGCATAACATTAAGACTTATTTAAAGGGAATCTATATAAAATATGGATATGAGAAGGTTTATTTGAATTAACAACTGCTGTATACAAATTTTATAATATATGATATATTTTCACAGTAGTGTCACAACTCAATATAGCAAAAGTTGATGACTATTGATGTAAAACTGTATTATTTTACTAAATGAGTGAATGGATTATTGAAAATAAAACACAAGAAGTGCACATGTCTAAACACTGTATTCGGTGGTAGCAGCAAGGTTAGGGCGAATAACAAACATCAAGTGAGTTACTTAAGTTGCACATAATTACCAATAGATGGCGCTACCGGTACATCATTTTACAATTAATCAGTATAAATCAAGAACTATAAAAAGTTTAGCTGTGGGAAAGCCAGGCTTTGGACTGATATAGCCTTATGGAAAATTGATGGTAAGCAATTAAGGATCGCAGCACAGATTTGGTTGTTGATAAGCACTTACTATCATTTTTGAGTCCTGACATCGAGTGATTGGACAGCTTATTTGTAAAAACTATCTTTTGTCTGCGGCTGCGCCTGCATATATTTCGGTTATCGCGGTGACTCTTTAAACTGATATAACTCTTTTATTTGTCAACCGATTGAAACAGAATATTAAGTGAAGTTTATCACAATACATGACAAAACCGCATCCAAATCGATTGAGCCACTTCTGAGATTAGCACGCACAAACACAGACAAACTAGCAAAAATTATAAAAACTGTTTTTTTTTTCTTTAATATATTTAATGTACCGACATCGACCTCTTACAATTTTGTTATATATTTAGATATTGTTGTGACACTATTTGTGAGAATGTGAATTATATAACAAACAAGATATATACGAGTATATGATACTCAATCATGACAATAAAAATAGAACTTTATGTTCTTCGTAACTGGGTTAGTTTTCAAAGCATCATATATATAGACATTCCGCTGACTGCACGGTTGGCCTAGTGGTTTAAGCGACTCTCTACTGCGCTGAGTGTTGTGGGTTCAAATCCAACATGAGTCAACATTTTGTGTGATACATAAATTTTTGTTCTTTGTGTCTGTTTCTTGTATGTTTGCAAAGTCCACCACGACCCAGGATTTCTTCATAGTGTGAGCGTTGTCTTTTTAAAAAAGACAGAAAATATAGTATATGAAATATTATTTGAACTCATTTTACTCCCAGTAAATGATCTGTGCGAAACAATAGGCTGATTTATTAAAATAATGTAATTATATTTCTTTATTTTCAATAACTATTTTGTTAGTTGTCCATTTAGAATGTAAGCATAAAAATAATAGTGTATAAGACTGCAACGGATATTATTTTTGTAGAAACATTTTGTTTTGCCACTATATTGGTTTTTCTTTTATATCAATTTAACAGTGCCACACTTCTCAGTAAGTTTTGTAATGATATTGCAGCCTCAGAATGGAAATGACCTAACTCAAAATGTAATTTGTACAATAGGCTAGATGACACCTTAGTCAAATTAGTTACTTTTTATCATCTGTCAAAACGACAATTTTGTATGAAAAATGTACTAAATACAAAATTGTGACGTCACTGTTTTAGACTACTCAATTGAACGATATATATACTGTATATTCGATTGAAATTCGTAATAATAATAACAAGCTATGTTAATTGTATTTTTCGAGATGTTTCGTGATATTAGTTTTAATGAAGTGGACATTGGTATTTATTTACGATACAGTCATCTACCCAATTGTAATGTCCTTAGGTAAGCTGTCCTCCTTCTGTATATGATTTAGAATCTCAATCCTCTCAGTTATAAAGAGATTGTCTGTGAGGTAATCAATTAAGAGTACAGACTGTCATCTATTCATCCTGTGGGTGTCATAAGAGTACTGTACTGAGAAAGAAATCTTGACATGAACTCTTTAACATCCGGTCTGGCCTGGGATCCAGGCCAACCATGTTAAAGGTAGGCCAAAAACCTCTTTAAGGAGAGGCTTGAGTTCAGTAGTGGACTGTTTTAGTGTTGATTATGATAAAGAGGGAAGTCATGCTTCCACATGGATCCACTGCCCGACTGTAGTAATTCCATGGCTTTATAGAAATCCAATGTAGAGAATCAACATTCCCCACTTTTGATTATGGCTTTTTATTTGTTACATTTATAAAAAATCAGTTTGCAGCTTAAAAGTTGATTTATGGCAAAATCAGAAATCGTACGAATTTTCAGTTAGGTCATTTTAATTCTAAGCATGCGTCTAACATATGTTATAATTATAATGAAATCTCATATTGTCAGTATCATATCAATTGTCATATCATATCATGTTATATCATGATATGCTGTCATATCATATCATGTTATATCATGGTATGTTGTCATATCAATTGTCTTATTGAATTGGAATGTAATAAGTAATTAGTGGGATTTTTTAATGTGTAATGTATTTCTTGTAATAATGCCAAGATTTTCTTTAGATTGTAATGCTTGTGTGTGTACATACATATAAGTGTATTAACACTTAACGGTTAGGTAGCTAAGGAAGTCTGTTTGTGAAAAGCCATGATTTTGGCACTAGCTAGAGTGATATTATGACTTCAGAGAAAACCGATATTAAACAATTCTTTAATTGCACCGAGTGAGGCAGGTTACCAGCCCCAGTGAGAGGAACACAATATTTTTTCTTGCTTTAAAGCAGCCCTTTTGGGGCGTGAAAAAGCATCTCACTAGGCCTTGTGTGGGTCACCATACAGCGTTATCTACATTTGCAATGAGTATGGTGACCACCAGTCTTGTATTCTACAACTGATTTCCGTTATGCAGAGTAGAGTCCTTTGCTAGGCACTATATTGAAAATAAAAGTGAAATATGTCATCAGAGGATCTTCGCTTCTAGTTCAATTCGTAGGGGGGGATTTAAAGTGTTAACGCATTTATCATGCGCAGTGACAGATTCTTATTATCAGGTAATGTGTCGCCTCGTTTTCTATAAATCTCTGTGACAGATGATTACGAAACGACGAAGTAACTTTAAACAAATTAAGTGCAATACATTAAAAATGTGAAAAGTTTACACTTAAAATGTACCTCGTTAGTTTTAAAATGACACTAGTGACAGCTGTCACAGAGATCAAGCTTTATTTTAAGGACCATAGAGCTAAGTTAAGGTTGCTAACTTTTTTAGTACAAACAGTTGACAAAAGACAAAAAAAAATACATAAATTAGTTTTCAAATTATATTGTTGATTTTACTAATGTTTTGTAAGATTTTTTTTTACATTTTTTGTATCATAACATTATATTTGTATATATATTGAATCTCAATGCAGCTATTTACATATTATATATCGCCGTACTACTTAGTGTCTCGGGTTATATTTCCGTCCAAAAATGTGATTACAAAAAAAAAATGACATGTTATGTGTATAAGAATTGTTACTCCAACTTGTCCGTCCATGTTGTAATGACAAAAGACTTATACAACCACAGATTATACATCTATATACTTAAATTTACAATTGTGTGTCGTTTTGTGTTAGTGTGTAAGAAATTAAGATATATTTTTATTAATAGTTGATTGGCTGCACGGATGGTGTAGTGATTGAAACGGTCGCCATGACGCTTTTTACTGCGCTGTGTCGTGGGTTCAATTCTCAACAGTCTGGGTTTTCTTTGTGTCTGTTCCATGTACGGTTTTAAAGCCCCCACGACACAGGATATATACCTAAAGAAGGAAAAAAAATATTTTATGTGCTTTTTGTGTAAAATGTTTCTACTGAGCTGATCAAATAAAGACATAAGTAAGAACACATGATTTGTAAATACTTTTTTTTATATTTTTTTTTATTTTTGGAGGTGTCACTCTTGTAGTTTCTATGTTTATAAAATATGCATTTAATTAGCATTTTCGTGGAATATTATTGTGTAATATGATGTATAATTGTTAACTAACTGCCGTCAACTGCAATTTAGCTCTCTTTAAAAATTGCCAACCATCCCGGTCTAGTAATCATTATCATCTGAGTGTTAGTCCCGGTTCCTCCTCTTTTCTCCATTTCGCAGTCTTTGGCATTCCGAGTTTTGTACGCATTTCATTCCGTACGACGTCAAACAAGCACTTCTTGGGCCCACCCTCCTGCTGGGGCCTCACGGAGGTGGCGTAGCCAAACATTTGTTCCCCACGTAGCTCGATGGCTGCCACAAAACGTGACCGTGCATACATACCACCACATCATCACCATACATCCCGTTCTAGTAATTTATGCAAGTGATAAATAAAACTAACATAAAAACTAAGTTTCTGGTAAAGTTTTAGTATGCCATATAATATTGTTTAACAAATAAAGGTTGCTGTAACATATAATGACATTATCTAATCTATTATATACTAGCTGCGCTCGCAACTTTCTCTGCGTAGAATGAGAATTTTGAACTTTTACCTTAGACACGGGTTTTGCTACGTGGATCCCGATCCTGTGGGATTAAAATGGCAATAAAAAGTAGGCTATGTGTTGCCTAGTAACCTTCTCTATCTTCTAGTGAATGTTCCATTACAATCAGTTCAGCGGTTTCAGAGATTAGCTCGGACAAACAAACAAACAAACAGACAGACAAAATTTTTGAAAAAGGTAGTTTATGTTTTAGTGTCGGGTAAAGAGTTATAAACACTTGAGAAAATCCAGATTTTTTAAACACAATGATATTTTAATGGTAAGTGTTGATATATCGACCTAAGACTTGTAAAATTGATTTTGAAACTAGTCTATTTGAAATTTTGTCAGGGAGTGTTGCAACTGACTCTAAAGAAGGTAAAATGTAAAACAATTTATTCGACTATTGTACCTCGCCTCGTACGTACGCAACGCATTGATGCAGGGGTGACAGTTGTCGTGCCTTTTACGTCCCCAAGAGAGGCGTGAAAAAGCATCTTACTAAGACGTCATAGTGTGGGTCATCATATTGTCATTGTCTGCATTCGCAGTGAGCATGCATGGTGACCACAACTCTTGGATTCTATTCCTGCTCTCTCTCAGGTAGAGTAGAGTCACTGACAGGCTCTTAAAGTTAAAAAAAAAACCTATACCTCTTTATGTCAGGTAAGCAAAGCTGGATTATGGCAACATTGGCTAACATTTCTGCAATATTACTTGAACAGTGTTATAGGGACCGTTGTATATTTTTATTTTTTAAATCCATTGTTATAAAACTATCTATAACTTAAAGACTTTTGGTTAGTTAACCAGAGTAGAAGTTATTAACCTTGCAATCAAGAATACACCTAATTTCACATGAAAATACTTGCAAAAAGTAACATTACTAACATTTGCCGTTCACATTTAGTGTTGCCCGATACTATTTTTTTATTGATAAAACCGAATTATTGTATATGTAGTATGACTTTTGACTTCTTTTGTGTAACCTCTAGTTTATCTCGCCGCTCGACTTTAATCATCTGTCAGTGTTTGTCATGAGTTTAAAAATAGAAAGCGTGTTATACCAGTTTTTGTCTTGGCAATTATTTGTGACTTTGTTCCTGCGTAAGGCAACTTTATTTATAGTGGTAACATTAATATCGATAATATCGTATCGAAACTTTCATTTACACATTACGATTTTACATAAGCTTATAATCACATCTGTGAATATAAAATTATGTAAACTGATTTAAAAAAATACATATTTGTACAAACAAAATATTGTTTGTGTGTAATTAGATATAATGTCGACTGCCTTTTTTGTATGTGATTACAATCAATGAATCTCTGAACAATATCCGTCCATTTTGTCATTAGTTTTAAGAAATGGTATTTTAGTACGTAGAAAAGAGTGTATGTAAGAATGAACAGTTCATATCAAAGAGCCTGTGAATGTGTTTAAAATAATAAAAATAAATAAATAAAAAATTTTGTTTTCTTTTTGCTACTGTCTCTTAAAGTAGAGATTGGGGTGCTTTTTCTTTATAGAATGGATTAGATCTTGGAACGGAATGGGCTCTAAACAACATATCTTCACCTATCTCACATATGACTGATTCCAAACTACAAACGGAAACCAGACTGCAGATAAACAAACTGACATATTTCTAAATATATCAGTTGTCTAAATATACGTTTTATAGAAACAAAAATATAGATATACAGAAAAAATAATTTACAGCAAAAATACAAGTTTTTCTTAGCTGGGAATGGAACCCACGACATCCGACTTAGGTTGACAGCTTGACCAATAGGCCAGCCGTAAAATAAGTACATCATATTATACATTAAGCAAATGATATCATAATTTATACTATATCACAATCTGCAATCTGTTTCACGCAACCATTCGGTAAATAAATAAATATCACAAAAGTCGATTTTAAGACGGAATCATTTTGAAACCTATTTTTCATATGTGGTAGGCATCTCTTTTCTAATAAAATAATCAAAAGCGAATATTGCTAATATTCGATTAGTTAAATGTACTTAAAAGAACAAAGAGGTCTTGCTCTAAAGTTGATAAAAATCACATTTTTAGACTGACACATAATGTTACTGCATGTGGTGGCCAGTTGATGTATCCATCAGTCACCTCTTCATTGACAGGATGGACATAGAAATCTACGATAACGGCTCTTTGTTCCAATCCATCTTTCCTTCCTTCCTTCCTTCATCTTGTTTGAAAACGATCTCCTTTTAAATAAGGGTTGGCGTCAAACGGAACGTACCTCAACCACGTTACCAAAATTTTACTTCCCTCCGTTCATGGTGATCACCAGTAGTTAATACCAAGACCCACCTCCCACTCCTCGTTGTTTGTTAAAGAGAAACTTGAAAAAATTTGGTTCCTATTGGTCTCAAATAAAAAAATGCGTGGGATTGCTATAGTAAATATTTACAACAGAAGAAAAGTTATCACGAGGGGCCATAGCTTTTCTTCCCACCTCGCCAAGTGTGATATTTTGTAGACCAGTCTTCCCGCTGACCGCTTCACGTAGTGTAGATAAGAATGTTCCTAAACCAGTCAAAAACTTTTGGAGTGTTATTCTTTGTGCTTCAAAAAAAGTTAGAATGATGTCACAAAATTATCTCAACTGTAAAACAAAGTCCCGTAAAAATATAATTACAAATAGAATGACCAATGATTGGATCCATTTATCATTCTATCCTTTCCGGTATTATTTTCTGTCGCATTATGTTTCACAATTTTGTTCATAGTAGTTTCCACATAAAAGGTAAATATATACTATCGCGGACTTTTATTTCAAACTACTCAAGACAAACTGTTCTACGGTATATCATCTTTGTGTAACACTCCAATGGTTTCGGCTGTGTACGCCAAGATAGCCCTCAGAGACCAGATTTTTTTCCGACTTAATTGATATGTATCGTTATTACGACCAAAATTATATGTGATCATTACAAATTATAGCCGATGTATAACCTATTTTACTGTAAAGTTTCGTCCAAATCCGTCCAGTAGTTTTTACGTGAAAGAGTAACAAACATTCATACTCAAAAACTTTCGTATTTATGATATTAATAGGATAGGTAGGTAGGTGTATATCATGCAAAATTTCTTATGCCAATCATTTTCACTCAATCTGACAAATAAATATCAACATTTGAATGACAAAACAATACGGCATTCTAAAGTGCATGCAAAAAATCTCTTCCAGTAGATGTCGGCGATCTTTCGCATATGGTCCCCTCACACGTGTTGATAACGCCACAGGCACTGTATCGTTTCTATCTTATGGCAAAATGCCTAAAATTGACAAGTAGTTTTAATATTTTGGGTGTAGTATTGAATAAAGTGTTACTATTTGGGTTTTAAACTGTATAAATTGGATTATTTAACAAAGATAATTTAATTTGTTACGTTATAGTGTCTGATATCGGTTCTGTTACAAAATATCAATAGATACGTACATGAGAGAAGGAAATAGAGTAGTTAAAACTAACAAAACGCGTGTACAATATAGTTTGAAAGATGATCATTTCAGTTTCAATGCAGTCAATTACCTACATACTGAAATTTAGTAATTTGGTCATTTTTGAGAATATATTTGTTTACGATCCGATAAGTGTTAACATGCACACAACGATATAGCGAATTTTAGTTTAAAGGTGTGGTATCAGAATTTAAATCATCTTATATCATAAACTTGAGAAAAAAATAATTAATTTCAGTTGGTGTTTGTAAACAGACAAAGATTTTCAGCAGGATGTGTTTTATTTGATTTGATTTGAAGTTCTTGGATTACACGATTTGACCTCACACGACAGGATTCGATTGAAAATATTGTTAAATTGTGCGTTCAAACTAATCTCACAACTTTGACTGCTACATACACTTGCGTACGCGCAGGTCGCGCAGTGTACCCGACACCGCCGCGAATGGCGGTCGCATGTTTCTCTAAATTCCTTGATATAATATTTACGTGAAAAAGAAATGGCTGGTAAAGTAAATGGTAATATGGACGAGTGGGTCCGAGCTCCCCCTCCGCAGGGTACCGTCTGCCAGAGGCTGGGCAATGTGATCTACAATCCTGAAGAGAACAGCATCTTGGGGAGAACGCCGAAACGATGGGGTAAGTCTTATTGTTATTTCAAACACCTTTATTGAAGTTTAAAACCTTCTATTGATACTTTGGCCTGGTATTTATTTATTTATTTAGAATTTATGCACATACAGTTTGGAGTCCGACTTCATTTCTATTGAAATTTCTGACAAACAGACTTTTGGGTGATACAGGAGAAGCTGAAAGATAACATATAAAAATATTGTTAAATAAATATACATACATACATACAAGTATATAACACATAAATGGTTAATTAATAGACTTCTATAACAGATGTTAAGCTTGTGTGATATATTTTACCTTTTCATAGGCATTTGTGTAAGAGAAGATGCATTAGTAGTATAAAAAATAATAGTAATTTATACACTGTGGCAATGAACTGATGATATGTGATACTTAGTGGTGTTGTCGGTGAACTGATTTATATCACACAGCTATTATACAGCTGATTTTACAAAACGCGTGCTGGCTCAATATAGACTCATTATTAGAAAATAACATTTGTTATATGAAAACAAATGAATTGTAAATCAGTAGACGTATATTGAATAGGGCAACATTCTCATTTCAACTGACAAATTCTTTATTTGAATAATTCTTTTTTATAGAATTTATTTTAACAGTTGTGATCTGTTGCAAAATGCAAGCTTATTAGAGTTTATGACAATCTAAGCACATTAACGTAGATGTTAGTTTATTTACTTTTTCGTTCCAAAGAAGCTTTGTTTAACAAACGAAGAAATGAATTATAGTGACAACAATAGACAGTAGCCTTGTTTTAGTTACATTATTACACGTTTATTTCAGTTTCACAATAGATTTTATTAAACATCATATAGTCTCGTCCAAAATCTTTGATTTGTTGCTTAAGATAAAAATGGTGTGTTGTTTGGAATGTTATCAAGTCTACGTAAAACTGTACAGTTTGTTATTGTTTGAAACCGTTATACTGGGGAGTTATTGCGTAGATTTATGTTAAAAAATTAAGAGTTCAAATTTGGATTTTTTATTTTTCATCCTTGAAAAAGGTTATATACTTTTTTAAGTAGCATTATAATAAGACTTTTATAAGCATTACAAGGGGAAATAAACACGAGTTGAAATAAAGGCTAAAAGACTTGTGTCTTATTGTTATTTATACATGTATTTCTGTCAAATGAGAGCCATAGCTCCGTGTCTATGGTATAGGCTTGATTGAAATGATATAACGACCTCACTGATAAACAATTCTTTTATTGCTTTTCACTGCATAATTCTTAATTGTTTTTATTTAAAAATTATAAGAATACGTTTTATCAATCTATAAGTCTAGTGGTTAGTGAGACTGCTTGCTAAGACGAAGGTCGTGTGTTCAATTCGCATATAGAATAAATTATTGTGCGATGAGAACGATTGTTTTGTGTTTGGGTGTAATATGTAAATATTTAGAAATATTTCATTATTTTTATCAGTGATCTGGTTATCAGAGTACAGGTTCTGTTTGGAATCAGACTGCTATGTGTGAGAAATGTGAAGTTATTGTTTTAATTGTAAACTATTCAAAGCATTCTTTATTTTTAAAAAAAGACAACACTCGCGGTAGGAATATATATCCAGTGTCACGTGAGTCTTTACAAATATACAAGAAACACAAAGAACATTCAGACTCAGAATAACAATTTGTGATTTACACAAAGTGTTATCCAGTGTGGGGTTTGAACCCGCATCACTCAACGCGGTAGAGAGCGGTGCGAACGGTTAAAGCACTACGCCATCCGTACAGTCATAAATAATTGCTAGTCGTAAAATTAATAATAAATAATTTGTGGAAATAAATAAATAAATTAAATTTGTGGAATAAACACACATTACTCTTGTTTAATGTTTGTAACAATATGGCAATTATGAGTTTTTGAAGGATCGGCAATATTTCTAGTAAATAATGACATCAAATGAACTCTTATAATTTTTTTTATTCGCTTAATTTGGGACACTGGAAGATGGTAGTTTCGTAGCATTTAATTTTACAATTGTAGTTAGTTTTTCTTTGACTATGGTTACCGAGAATTCATAAGGCTACTTAAATTGCGTAGTGCCATGTGCATTATACACATGGAGGCACTCTCATTAAACTCACAGTCAGGGTAAATGGTATAGCTTTCGTGGAAGGCGTTTCAAAATCTTTGGAGATGGGCAGTGTTACCAGACCTTAGAAAAATTTGAGGCACAACTGCTTAAGAAGACTGGTATATCTGTTCAACCGCACAAAGAGAGTGAATGTCCATCGCAGGAACCGTACAAAATGGATTGTGGCGTGCTACAGATAATCATGTAAGCGACCAAACCATCAGAAATCATCTTCATAAAGATCAGTAGCACTCACGATGATGTTTAGTTTGTATTCCGTTTACTGCGGCACATCGTACAAATCCTTTGATGTTTGGCAACACCAGAATTGGAGCTTTCAGGATGCTGTTTACAAATGAGTGCAAGGTAATTCTTTTATTTGAAGATGGATGCCTTAGAGTGTGGGGAAAAGTCTTAAGAAAGCATTTCAGTTCCCTCCATACACGAAACGTCTGTACTGAGGGACCGAGTTTTATACTTTGGGGCGGAATAACCCTGGGACTGTACCGTATCGCCGCAAAATTACGTAAATAATGTGGTACAGTCCTAAGTAAATTATTCCGTGTGCACTGCAAGCTCGGTCAGACTTCATTTCGATGCAAGTTGATGCTCGACCATATACGGCGCTACCAACAATTCCACATTAACTGAAGCTGAAACCTAACCTTTACAGTGGCCAGCTAGGAATCCAGACCTGAACCCCATTGAGTACTTATGAAGCCTATTAAAAGGAAGGCTTAGAGAAAGCAACAGCCTCATAAACCAGCAGCAGGTTCTCATAAATGCTTTGAAAATGTGTTGTAAAGGATTCGAGAAGTTAATGTCCACCATTTTATTGGGAAAAAGCTTTCAAAAATAAGGATAAGCATGATTAAAAGAGGTTTTTTTTTTTTTTCGGCTTCAACTTGTTACCTATAAAAATTTTCCAGCTTTAAAAAAACCTTAAAATTTACCTTATATTCTTAATTTAATTTATTAAATGAATAATTGTCAATTAAACTAATATTAAAAATACGAGATTGATTTTTAAAAACTTCGATTTGTAGAATCCAGTATTCTACAAGTACCTCTAAAACAGACAATGGCTGTGAATCGTACAACTTTACAAATATGTTCTATTTTACTTCGAAGATTTAACAAAAGACAAACTAGTATTTACAAAATGCTTTTGAATGGATTATTATCAGTTATCTATATATTAATACGTGAAGCAAAAACTTTGGTCCCCTTTATACGAAAATTGCGCGGACGGAGGTATATGAAATTTAGCACACTTATAGTTTAAATGTAGGAGAAGCGCAGAACGCTAATATTTTTCAATAATAATGCCTATAAAGTACGTTAAATCAATAAATAAAACATTACACACACTACCATGCATTTGACACACACAAACAAGTATTTGTTACACGTATACATACATACTCTGTGGTCAAAAGGTTTCTTTTGTTTATCATTTTGTCTATAGACATTGAGTACTGAGATAGACATAGATTACTGTTTTATATTACTGTGGTCTTACTGAATGTCGAACAGAAAAGTTTTACTTGTCCTATTTAGTATAAAAATACCACGTGAAATACCGCTCGCTTATACAAATTTATGTAATGTAAGTTGTGTTTTATTATGGTCGAATTTCGACCAGTAGGCGACCACTAGTATTATGAATTACGCAAGAGATGGCACTTATATTGTTTTTATTTTTGTTTTGATGCGTACGTAAGACTCCTTTGCCAAGACGAGTTCATCGTTCCTAAGATATATAAGAATACCTACAGACTTATCTAAATTTAGTTCTCCATGACATTTACGTGTCAATCTTCCTTCGGTTACGAAATTATTAGCGTGTGAGTGTATGAAAATAGCGATATTCGCTAAGTTATTATTACTACTGTAATTTGCGAATATCAACAATTTTAATACATATACAAAGAATACACATGTTAATACATCTAATATTTAAAGATTTCATCCAGCTTTTTTTGTCCGTGTGGTGACGGATTAAGAATACATAGTGTTACCACCCCTATTCGTCCTGTGGGTGTCGTAAGAGGCGACTAAGGGAAGAAACTATTCAGTAAAATATCATTACAAAGAGAAGGAAAACTTGAAACAAACCCGTCTGGCCAGCGTGGTATAGTAGGCCAAAACCTCTTTGCTAAAGAGAGGCCTATGTCCAGCAGTGGACTATAAAAGGCTGTTGAAGATTGAAGATCCAGTTTTAACGCATGAACGACTTCTCTAAGTTTTGAATTTATGGCGACCCTTTCCTCTTTCTGTTTCTTTCTTGCAGCGTACGTGTGTCTCTTGGCGGTGTTCACTTACCACTGAGACCTTTTGATTGTGTGTTTGTTTACCTCTTATTCCATAACAAGAAAATTATTGTAAGTTATTTGTTTACATTAAATTTAGAATATTTACATGCAGAAAACAAAATGACGGCCTCGTTAGCCTAGTGGTAAGCAATTGGGGCTGCCCATCAAGAGGTCTCGTGGTCGATTCTCGGGTCGGGCCACAACTGTTGAATTTTTCTAACAAAGAAATTTTTAAATACCAACCCAGAGTATGGAAGTTTGGTGACGGTTCACGCCCGTACCTCGGTTAGTACGTTAAGACATCGGTCCTGATGTCATGAATATCGTTATTGGGAAGTTAGTACGCTTAAAAATACCAACAATTAGTTTAATCTTCGAATTCAGTTCGCCCTCAGTGTCGCGGAGGTTCCACATCAGTCATTCCGTGTAAAAATTGATATTCAGATAAAATAAGTTGAACTAGTAACCGACCCCAAATAATTATCGGAATAACAAAAGCTAGGAAGGCAAATAACATACTGAAATCCAATATTTTTAAATATCATGTTGTGTTACGAATTTTTAAACCTTGAACTACCAGACAATATGGTTTGGTGTAACTGTTTTCCATGTCTTGTAAGACTTCGTGTAGTAAAAGTTCAAATTACACTACGCTACGAAGTAAAACAAAATGAATGAAATGTCTGAATTGGACTATCATCCGCGACAGTCCTCTAGTATATACTAAAATATAAAATTACACATTATTGAAATAGGATGTCCGCTGTCAGAAGTGATACTAAAATAAATTATGGCACATATTCTACATAAGTGTAGGCCTCAATGGGCTATTAGGCGCCAGGATAGGAAAATCCCGACGGCCCTGAGCATCGCCGACGCAGGATCCTTGGCTTAAAACAAACTATTTTGATAGCATGCACGTGAATCTTGATTTTGATTAGGCTAGACCTTGCATTAGAGCTGTAAATGTACTAATTGACACTCACAAATTCGTCTGGATCTTATAAAAGGATTTTTGCCCGTTTTTGCAACATTTTTCACTGTCTCTCGGTTGCTATTGATCTTGTCTATGATATTAAATAGTCTATACTCTCCGCCATTAATTGGACAATTCAATAATAAAAGATTTTTAAATTAGGAACAGTTTATTTATTGCTATTCAAACGTCTCATTACTTTTTGAATAAAATATTATATGTATCAATTGTACTCTGACTTTTAAATGTGTTGTAATAACGTTGCACTTTTTTTTTTAACCTGTGGAAACCCCCTCGAGCCGTCACCCCACCGGGGTTTACGGCGGTGTGTCGGAATCGGACCGATTAAAACCACACGGTGTGCCACTCTGCGCCTGACATAGGAGGGATCCGGGAACAGCTGTTATTACGACATCCAGATCCCAACGTTGCACTTACACTAATGTTATGACGTAATTTAAGTAAATATATTTACTGTAGCCAGATATTATATTATGTGGAATATGAGTTTGTTTTTAAGCTTCTCGTTTATGGACTGGACTGTTAGGACAATTTTTTTCTTTGCCTACCAAAGCGACTACTCTGCCTGATGCAAAGCATGAATAGAATCATAGAATTGTGGCCACCATTCTCATTGCGAATGCCAACAACGCAATATGGCGACTCGCGCTATGGTGACCTAGTGAGATGCTTTTTCACGCACCCCTTGGGGACGTAAAAGGCATGACAGTCTCCGTGATAGAGTAAGTAAGTAACTAAGCTCGTACTGTTACAACAATAACTGTCAATGGGCCTCCAGTCTCGTATTGACAGCGCGGATGTTGTCGCTTTAGGTTAGTCTTTTGTAAGAGGGTACTGTCCCGCTCGAGCCGGCCTTTTCGTGCTGGAATCCTGAGACCTGAGTCATATTATGTGATGGGCATGATAATTGTGTCTGAGTGTAAATGCTCTCGTAAACAGATGCGTTATTACCGGTACATAATATCGGATGCGCTATTGCGGGACAGCAACGCAAGCGTCTTATTTCCATTGTGCATTGATTATCGCAGCTGTGTGTAATATAGTAACCGTCCTAATGCATAATGTACTAGAAACAGATATCACAAAAACGCATTCGGTATTATCGGCAAATAATAATGCGCCTGTGTGGACCCTAATTTATGTAATGTATGCACATATTTAGAAATTGTGGAGGACAGGGGATTTAAAAACAGCATTATATTTGTAATTTGACTACATGTATGTCGCTTTCTACTGCGTCAAGTTTTGTGGATTCGAACCTCATGTAGAACAACACCTTGTGTGATAACAAATTGTTGTTCTAAATCTGTGTGTTCTTTGTGTTCGTTTGCAAAAAAATGAAGAGAATCCAGCATATTTAAACACTAAATATTTACGTCTACGATTTGAATGCAGTAAACATACTAGTTATTAACGGTAAATAAATATCAATCAAATGTGTTCACTTGAAATTGGTTTCTGATCATTCTCTGTAACGCTTAATGATGTTGTTTCATGGGTTGTCACGTGCTCTGAGATTTATTGACCATATGATGGTTTTGTCATCAGTCACATTACTTGTTTTTTTTTCTTTGTATAGTGGAATAGTAAGTGACTACCATCGCTCATGCACACATGCAATTTACAAAAAAGTCGCAAGTGCTTTTCCCGCCCGCTGACTTTCGCTCTTAGCCATCATATCCTATTTTACTAATATGTATATATGTGAAAGTTCGTGCGGATTTATGGATTTTTGTTACTGACTGAACGGATTTAGATAAAACTTTTCAGTCATATAGTTTCAACAACATTTACTACGATAGCTGACATACATGCGGGCGGAGACGCGGGTAAAAGCTAGTATGATATGTATATTAAAAGATAATTTACTGTTTATGCTAATCATCTTTTAAAATGTGCCTACTTCATGATGAAGCTGTTCTTCATTCCACGATTTTTCAAAATCAGATGGAAATTAAAACAAAAATATCACTCGAGCTTTTATTCAAACTTGAATGGGATGGAAACAACGGGGATGTTATATTTCACAAAATAAAAAATATTTAAGAAATCAGCTCACAAATTACAATTCTGAGGTAGTAAAAAAAATAAACTTAGTTTTTTTCTATACCAGGTTCTTAGTATGTGACTCTACTCTGCTTGATGGAAAGCATGAATAGAATCCAAGAGTTGTGGTCACCATATTCATTGCAAATGCGTACAATGCAGTAAAGTGACCCACACTATGGCGGTGTAGTGAGATACTTACTCTTTCACGCCCCACTTGGGGACGTAAAAGGCATGACAGTCATCGTAGCTGTTTAAGGCTCACACAGTTACCACGATAACTGTCACCCCTGCATCAATGGGCCTCCGGTCTCACACTCACCAACGAAACACCACAACACGGATGCTGACGCTTTAGGTTGGTGCACAACACGGATGCGTACAGTTACCACGATAACTATCACTCCTGCATCAATTGAGAACCTCCTTTGTTGAAGTCGATTAAAAATATTAAATACTTACAAACGTGAGCAGAACTGCGGGCACAGCTATTAATACCAAAAAACCAGATTGTCAACAGAAGGCCATCTTGAATAGGCATTGAAAACCCATTCAAATGCAAGCCACGTGTTGTATTCCTTTATACGACTAACCTATGGGAACCGAGGACGAGGGGACGAATGGACCCACGTGAGGTTATCCGACATATGGAGATTTATTATTGTTTAGCGAAACGTTATGTCTGGTTATACCTCATACCGTGGGAGAGTCATTCCACAAATGGGTCGCTCAACCAAATTGATATCCCAGTTTCTTAGAAAACCGGTGTTAAGAAATGTTTTCGTAATTTTACACCTCGTAAACATACACTCTTGAACTGACCGGTTCGGATCTTCTTTCCTGTACGAATCAGTCAAAATCCTGAACTCACTCCTTCCCACTACGATCCTGGGTCCTTTAATCGGAGCGTCAAAGAGTATGTCATTAGGCCACTATAAGTGTGGGCAAGTATGGTGGCCGCTTTCAAATTCTGTTCATGTTTTCTACCAGGTAGAATAGAGTCACTTTGGCAGGATCTACATTAAAAAAAGTGAAGTGATTGTAGTCCCAATCCCCTCTCTTTTCATATAGGGAAGGGGGAATCAAAATGCGTCAATACACTTGTGACTGTAAATCTACTTGCAGGTAACTTATGATCGGATAATCTGTTTCGTATCCTATAAAAAAATTCGACAATTAAAATGCGTCTGGATTTGGTCTTTCTCCTTGATATTCGTTAACACTGACCACGAATCTTAAAGAGTAGGTGATAATTAACTTCAAAAGGTAACCAAGTGTCTATGGATCATAGACAATGTTGTAATCATAATGTAACAATGTGGTGAAGAGCGGGAAAAATAGCGCTATCTACTGACGTCAAGAAGTTAAATCACTATTTATGAGAACCGCTAAAAGATTTATAGAAATTGCACTCATAAGTGGGTTCAATAAGGGATGAAGGATGGCAAGGAAATTAATCATTTTCAAAGTTAGAAATAAGAAATATATACACGAACAAAACCGAGGGCACTGGCTGATAATTAAAGTATCAAAGAGGGTTCTAGACAATAAAATAAAACGGCAAAGACCTCCATGCCAAATAGTTCCCAAAGATCCCCGACGACAATCCACTTAAATATTTGTCCCCCTAAGTAATGTAGTTCCCCCCAAGGAAGTTCGATGTATAAATAGACTGCATTTGAGACGTTTCGAAGAAGAGGAAATGGAGAATGAGCTCAGGTGCTATGCTCTTTCCACGCTACTAAATAACGGAACTGGAAGTGAGTGGTTTCAGAGTCATCAGTTGTGGGAATTAGAATATGATGCTGGTATTGTAAATATTTGTAGATATTTCAGTATAATGTATAAAGAAAATGAAATTGCAATATAATCCACATTTGAATTTGTCCGTCTGTATGTCTATTTGTCGGAAAATAAGTTCTAGCGAGTGGGTAGTGACCCTGACTGTTAACCCGAAGGTCGTAAATACTATTCTTGTCCAGGACAAATAACGACATTTTACCAAAAACGCTACTACGAATCAAAGTAACAAACAAACCCTCATTCTTTTCTCGTAGGGCTGTAATTTTTATAACAACCTCTTTACTTACGGCGCCTTAGAACAACATTTGTGCAAAATATCATGTTTCTAGACCCAGCGGTTTCAGCTGCACGTTGATCGATCAGTCAGTGAATAAGTCTGTGAAGTGATGTGTTTGTGTGTTGAGTAATGCACACATATCTATTTCTCATTTCTCTCATCAATTTTTTCCAACATGTAAAAATGTCTGTAAAGAATTTGAAAAATAAATTCATTTATCTGTCAGTCTGGTGACCACAGCACAGACTGCTTAGTTTGAGATCAGACTGCTTTGTGTGAAATGAGTGTAGTCATCTATATTGATTAAACAAGGGCCTAAAACAATATTTTGTGAAAAGGGGTTGCAAAAGAGCAGGGCTTGACTAGTAAAACAGCGTGGTCTGGTCTCACATTTAAATTAGAAATGTGGAACTATTATTAGGGGATTTTGGATCGACGATTATATGTTTTTTGGTAGCTTTGCGGAAGGTTTGTCCAGTTCACGTTATAGCGGTTATTGTAGTGATTGGTAGTAACTCAATACGTTGTTTGTAATGAATTGCGATGTCCTTCATTCATTCATGACACAAGAGCCGACACGTGTCAAATGAAGCATGCACGACCTCGCTATACTTGATTAGATACATAACCATTATGGCTTTTATTTACAGCAAGATTAAATTGTAAAATGGTTGAAGATGGATAAACGAATACCTATATTTGATCGTTTTGTTTTTGTATTACCCGAAACATCTGGTTAGCATTTTTTTTTCGTCAACAAGAAAGCAAGAAGGTAACCGCATCTACTAAACGGTCCTTAAACTCATAAAGATGCTTGCCAAAAATACCCCGCCCCAGATATAGCCACAACAGAAGATTTAATGGCCCATAATCTTTCATATTACAAACTTTGAGTGTTACGTCTGAATTCTCCAGACAACGGCACTTTATATATCATAAAAAACTTTTTTTTTTGTCCCCAGAAATGCGCACGCGCTATTTATATTGACATAAACAAAATTAGACCACTTTCGTCACGCTTACTGTCCGGTTTCCATGTAAAATGTCCATGTAAAAATAAAGTTCGTAATTATTTGATTATTTTATAGTTTTTGAAGTGAAACTTCTTTATCACGGTTGGAAAAAAATTTAGTGTAACATTTTTTCGTTACGCGCCATTTTTTCTCATCCCTACCACGCGTGATTCGAAGTATACTTTCTCCAGCGGAGTAGGGATTGGTAAATGTCTCCAATGTATTTTGCGGCTCGTTTTGAGTAGTTACATTTTTGAAATCCAGGTGGCGATTGCATCGACTTCGGACGGGTTTATATTATTTTTTTGAAAAATAACGTCATAAAGAAGTTTCACTTCTTACGAGTGTACGCTAGTACACGCACACATTTTTTTTTTATTATTTTTTGTTTTATTTAAAGAGCCTGACAAAGTGACTACTCTGCCTGATGGAAAGCATGAATAGAATTCAAGAATTATGGTCACCATACTCATTGTGAATGCAGTATGGTGACCCACACTGTAGTGTCTTAGTGAGATGCTTTTTAACGCGCCGCTTAGGGTCATAAAAGGCATTACAAGGTTCAAAAACTTACTGTGTACTGTCACCCCTGCATCAATAGGTCTCCGATCTCGTGCTTACCACCTAAACACGAAAGCACGGATGTTGTAGCTTGTGTTGGTCTTCTGTAAAAGGGTATTACGAGTACTACCTCGGTCGAGCCGGTGCGTTACTACCTTGTTTATTAATTGTGTACTGTCTAACGGTTTCAAATGTATCGATTTCAAGTTTTTTATGTTTGTTACCTGAGAACTCTGTTCTTTACGAATCGATTTGGATTTAAGTTTGAGGAAAAAATTCCATCCCAAAGGGGCAAATTAAGAACGAAGAAATTGTTTACTGAAATCCATCACCATGTAGAAACATAGAAGTCTGTGGTACTTTTATAAAAGATACTTCGAATGTGATTTGCTAAACTTGCTAAATGTAAACTTAAGTTACTGCCAATCACGGAGAACGATAATCACTTTCTATCAAGTGACCCGTGTGCTCAATTGTCACCATTTTATATTTCATAGAAATCACATTAAATTGCAATTTTGTTCCAGGTATAATGTTGACATTCTACCTGGTGTTCTACGCAGTGCTGGCACTCCTGTTCGCACTTTGCATGGGAGGGCTGTTCCTGAGTCTGGAGAAAACTCAACCTACTTATTTGCTGGAAAAGTCACTCATCGGTAACTCTATTTTACTCACATTGTTACATAATGTCAATTATTAGTCAATTATTTTATTAATTATTTAAAACATCCTACTATATTTTTTACACAAATGATTTTCTTGATTCTCTTTGATCTTCATGTCTTTAATAACCGTTTCGAAAAGAATTATTAACAAGCTAATTATTAGAAAAAATTAAACGAGCTGAATTACGTGAAAATGTATACTTATGCAGACGGTCTAATTTTTAAAATTTTAACTAGCCTGTGCCGGGATAAGGAAGCTTTTGTTGTCATGTAGCTTTTCATTGGTTAAATAATTTTTTGGTACTGAAGTATTGGTGGTTCACGAACCTGCAGGAAAGCGTAACAAATTAACAAACTCACATTTGTAAATATAACAATAACTCCGCCCAGAATCACTCTTACAATTCAAACGTATCTAATGGTACCTCAAAGATCACAAAACATGTCAAAGAAATTACGTACGTGCATTCGATAAACATAACCTCTTTCTTCTGCCGCAGACGGGTAATCGTTATAGTATGTATAGGTAAAAAAGTTATAGTATATTAGTCAAAATAATATTTATTAAAATATGACACAGGGGTGACAGTTATCGTGATAACTATGTGAGACTTACACTGCCACGATGTACGATTTACGTCCCCAAGCGTGGCGTGACAAAGCATTTTACTAGGCCGCCATAGTATGGGTCACCACAATGCGTTGTCTGCATTTGCAATGAGTATGGTGACCGTAACTCTTTGGATTCTTTTCATGTTTTCCATCAGGCAGAGTAGAGTCACTTTGGCAGGCTCTTCAAATAGAAAAAAAAATGTAGAATACTAACAATTATTTATGTGCAAGTAGGTATTCTACTTAGTGTCAATTGCCATTTATTTCTATGTGAGAAGCTTATTATATGCTACATTTGCGATACTTATTATATTTAATATGCATATAAACACTGCACAATAATTTAGAAAACACATATGTTGACTCCGTTCAATAAACGTAATTAACGTTGTAGCTAGACGTGATGGTATTCTAAGATGGAAAATGATCACCGAAGCAATGAGAGTACCTCGTTAAATTCTTCACTTGTTCTAAACTGACCCAAGGGGTCAGGGTGGGTATGGACTCTGGTTATCTATCACACTGATTCGTGGAGAAGCATGATTTTGCCAATGTGGTTTCTTTAGCTCGAAACCTGTTTGGCATGCTAAAACATGGCCAATCCTGTTCTATTTATACTGAAGAATGACTGAAGTCCAGCTTCTTCACGACAATCCAGTTATTGAAAAGACAATTGAATATGACGCTACTATAGTCTCGAGGTTAAACTAACAGAGTACTTTACATAATTTCAGGTGCAAACCCTGGAGTGACATCCCGGCCTCTGCCCGACGACGCCGTACTGCGAATCAAAGTTGGCAACAGCAGTTTCAACCAGCAGTATATACAACAACTTGATGATTTCTTTAAAGGTAAGTATTTATTGCTTATAAAGCGATTTTTTTTTGTACCTTTTATATCGTGATGCAGGATTAGCAGTTACTTCATAGTTCGGTGAGTTTTCGCTAGATGGCACTGAAGTATATTTTTTGTATGTGATATTCTAAGGCTATCCTTTAACTAGTACAAGTGTGTAGTTGCCTATGTTGTCTATAGGTTTGCCCTCAATAGTAAAAAAACGTTTTGAATGATAATCAAGTGCTTTCGGAGTGATTTATTCGGTTATTCACTGCAATACCTTAAAACCAATACATATTTGAATTTAATCATCAACAGCCTTTTACTTTTACTGGACATATACCTCAGCAAGGAGGTTTTGGCCTACTATACCACGCTGGCCAGACGGATTGGAATAGGGTTTGATTCAAGTTTTTCGTCTCTTTGTAGTGATATTTTCCTGAATAGTTCGTTCCCTTAGTCGCCTCTTACGACACCCACGGGATGAATAGAGGTGGTAGCACTACGTATTCTTAATCCGTCACCACACGGACGAATTATGAATGATGACGATATGATGATGAATTTAATAGAATTGTTTAATATTTTATCTACTTTGAGCTTCGATCCTCAACAGCCTTAATGATCCACTGTTGGACATAGGCATTGGATAATTATAAACAATATTTGATCTATGTCAGAAATGGGTAGTTTTCTATCAAATTTTGTATAAAAATTAAATAAGCTATCATTTATAGACAGATTGTAATTAGATAAGGCAATTTATGTCGCAAACAGGTAATGTAGCCGCTCCCATGAGTGAGGGTGCGGTTGGTTGATAATTGCGTCAATTTAGTTACGAGCCATTGAAGGAATGCTTTCATAGCACTAGCTTATTGTAGTTGCTAATGGAAATAAAACTATATTACCTAACTATTGAAGTACACAATTGTATTATTGTGATTGAAGTTGAGGGCGCAACGAAAAGATATGGTTTGTGTCTCAAAAAGAAAGATGTTTTGAAGACCCGTGCTCACAAACGGGCCGTCTTTAACAGAGGGATACTACGGCTCCAGGCCACTGCGAGGCTCTTTCAGATTTTTAGACAGAATGGTAGAAAATTGTGTTTATTTTTAAGCCCCCAACTTAATTAGTTTGACTGGTTTAGTAGTTAGTGATTTTGAATGCTCATACTTCAGAGGGGTATGATTTTCATCCATGATAAATAATTTTAGGCTGAGCACGATCATTTGTTCTGTGCCTGGATGTGATTTATCTAAGATTATATTTTATTTTAATATCAGACTGCTATGTGTGAGGTGTATCAATTTATTGTTATTTTTATTGAAGTTATATCTTTCATTTGATTAATACAAGATTAACAAATACAAGCGCAATCAAAGATATACTACAGTGCCATCTACCGAAGACACACCGAACCACGGAGTAACGACTATGGAGTAAGTACTATCCTGTAGCGCGATATAGACATTCTCATTAGGGATGGCGATTCTTTCCAAAAAAGATCGATTTTTAACTCGATTTGAATCGAAGTCTAATAAATCGATACACAAAAAAAATCGAGGTAAAAAGAATCGATTTTGCAAAAATCGATATTTTTCGATTTGCTCATTGAGTCTATGTTTTCAATACAAATACAAACCCAGTTATCGTATCGAAACAGTAATTTATCGTATCGAAACAGAAAAAATCGAAACTCGATATTAGAGGGTGAAATATCGATTCAATGGATCGATTACATTGAATCGATCGACACAATATCGATTTAAAAATCGATTTTTTGGTCTACAAAATCGATTCTTCGATTAATCGATTTCAGATCGCCATGCCTAATTCTCATGCCGATTAGCATGTATACAACCTTCCAACATCAACCATTGGGGCGTGGCCCGTCAGGTATGATCACCTCGCCTCGCTGTAGAATCTTCCTTTTATGTTGGAGGGACATGACACCCGTTCTTTCTATTTTTGTGAAAGTTTTATTTCTACTTAGTGTAAAACAAACACTGGATTCTACTGTCTTGTTCTAGACTACAAGGATGAAGACTGGTGGTTGAACAATAAGAATTGCACATCTGAAGACAGTTACGGCTTCCCAGATACTCCCTGCATATTTGTTAAAATTAACAGAGTAAGTAATTATAATTATTTACATATATTGCTTACCGTAACTGGTTGACGAATGCATCAATTCAAAGTCAAAAAAGCTGGAGCTGCAAACTTGAAATTTTGGCATCTGATGCTGTTTATTTTGATAACACCCATTAAAAAGAATTTTATAAAATTTCAACTCTAAAAGAGTAAAAAAGAGATGAACCATTGTATGGAAATGGACATTTCTAAAGTAAGAAAAACGAAATAAGAAATAATCACGTGAACGTAGCTGTGAGCAGTTTATATAAAAAGGTATCAGCTATCATTTTTTATCGAAATTATTATGATAACTGACTTCGTAAGTTTGGCGTAAGTATGGTTTCAAACCGCTCATTTCGGTGCGACTGTTTCAGATAATTGGATGGCAGCCAGAGTTCTATAACGTTACGGAGTTACCAGAGGATCTTGCAGAATATGTACAGAATGAGAACCCATCAGAAGTAAGACTTCTTTTTAACTTTGTGCTCTTATTTTGACAAAGTGAAAAGTATGGTGATCACACCTCTTGGATTCTGTTCATGCTTTCCATCAGGCAGGGTAGAGTCAATGTGGCAGGCTTATAAAAATTTTTTTTTATGTATTGTTGTCCAGAATCCATGGTACCGGTTTCCGCCTTAAAATGTGTATTGCTGTAAAAACAAATTTCTCGTATTATTGTAAACTCTAATAATCTAAATAGGTATTTGTATTAAAAGTAAAATTGCAATAATAGTGCGTCAAGTCACTATCGACCATTTTTTTTTTATTTGAGAGCCTGCCAAAGTGACTCTACTCTGCCTGATGAAAAGCATGAACAAAATCCAAAAGTTGTAGTCACCATAGTCATTGGGAATGCTGACAATGTAGTATGGTGACCCACACTATGACGGCATATTAAGATGTTTTTTTACGCTTCACTTGGGGACGTAAAAGGCATGACAGTCATCGTAGCATTGTATTGCACACACTACGACAACTGTCACCCCTACATCAATGGGCCTCCGGTCTCAGGTCAGCCTCTGGTTCATTAGCCCTTAGTAGGTCTATTCTTGGTCTTGCACTTAGGTAATCACTTGTAGAACAACCGTGAGAGTAATTCTTTCAGTACTTCTGACGGAGTGAAGTTATCATAGATGGAAACCTCCCACCAATTCTTACACATACGTAAAGTCACGTGACGTAACGCACTTATCGCTTTGATTAGCTTGGGAATTTAATCACCTGTGATTGGATGACTTCTTTGCTCATTTATCACCTTGTAATATAAAATATTTGGTATTTTTTTCTATATTAAGAGCCTGCCAAAGTGACTCTACTCTGTCTGATGGAAAGCATGAATAGAATCCAAGAGTTGTGGTCACCGTACTCATTGCAAATGTAGACAATGCAGTATAGTGACCTACACAATGGTGGTCTAGTGAGAAGCTTTTGTACGCCCCGCTTAGGATCATAAAAGGTATGACAGTCACCGTGGCAGTATAAGGCTCACACACCACGATAACTGTATATTAAGAAAGGATAAAAATCAAATTATAAATTTCTTCTAACCTCTACAGCAAAATCAGGTCTGGATATCGTGTGAAAACGAGAAGGATAACGAAACACATATGGAGTATCCCTGGGGCCGTGGATTGCGAGCATCATTCTACCCGTTCTCTATCTTGGAAGGCTATAGGAGTCCCCTGGTCGCTGTCAAATTGACGCCCCCTGGTGAGGATAGTGTTTAATTTTATTGATTGTATTTGAATCAAGGTCACTGATATTGCCCATAAAATTGCTAGGCTTAAGTGGCAGTGAGTCCAACACATTGCACGCAGAAACGATGGCCAATTTGGTCATAACTTTTGAATGAAGAGATCCACAGACGAATCAAGGTCACTGATATTGCCCATAAAATTGCTAAAGTTAAGTGGCAGTGAGCGGGACACATTGCGCGTAGAAACGATGGCCAATGGGGTCATAACGTTCTGGAGTGGCGACCGCGTACTGGAAAGCATAGCGTTGGTTGGTGCCCCATAAGGTGGTCGCACAATGTGAATGATTGACCGGCTGTTGTGGAAAATCTTGGGGGAGGCTTATGTCCAGCAGGGGACCTCTTTTGGCTGAGATGATGATGATGTGTATTTTGTTTGGTAAACAAAATACACTTGGTGAAATGTATTCACGAGTTACATATGTTTGATTTTTAGTTAAAAAAAATAAACAAATGACTCATTATAACGATTTGATAATTTGCACTCATATTTTTTATTTAAAAAACAGTTCTAAATATTTTGTGATTGGTTGAAAGAGATTGAAAGAGGAATTATTGTCAAGCCATCGTAAGTAGTGAGTTTAATTCACACTGCTGTGTTTGAGGTCTTGGGTTCGATTCCCGGGTCGGACCAAATGTTTGTATGATCTGCAAATATTTATTTTCCGAGTTTGAGTGTTTTCTAGTATTCATAGTGCAAGCTCTCGTTAATTTGTGACTAGATGGCGTTGTGTGTCAGATGTCCAAAACATTATTATAGTTTAATAAATAATTTTGTGATGAGAACCAACAGTTCTTATATGTATGTGTTTATCTAAGTTTGTCTATGACTTTTGTTAGCACAGTTAAAACTACATTCCCCAATAAAAGCTGTCCCTGGATCTTTGCCACTTTAGGCACAGTATGATGACACCGCCCACAGAAAACCCCGTTGGGATGACGGCCCTTGACATCTCAAGAATATGGTGGTCATCAACATCATCAACAGCCTTTTACAGTCCACTACTGGACATAGGCCTCTCCTTAGCAAAGCGGTTTTGCCCTACTATACCACGCTGGCCAGACGGATTGGAATAGGGTTTGTTTCAAGTTTTCCTTCTCTTTGTAATGATGTTGTCTTGCATACTTTCCCTTAGTCGTCTTTTACGACAGCCACGGGATGAATAGGGGTGGTAACACTATGTATTCTTAATCTGTTACTACACGGACATATGGTGGTCACATGCAAGTATCTCTAACTTACTTATCCAATGAAAGTGATGTTAATTTAATTTCAGTGAACCGTCTCGTCACCATACGGTGCAGAGCTTGGGCACACAACATCATCTATAACAAGAGTCTCAAAGAACCGTCCGGCTACACCCGTCTGCAGCTGTACATCGAAGACAATACAGCTGAGGATACGACAGAACCGCTTACTTAAGAAGCAATGGATTACGTGTTTAGAATTAGTCACTTTTGGAAAAGACTCTTTTTGAAAATCAGACTGTTTTAGGTCTGTACACGCTGTGTTTATTAAAAAGTATTAAACTTTCAAAAAAAGTTGGGTATGTAAAAGTTATTCCACTTTTGTTTTTCACTTTTCAAGTCTTTGTTTTAAAAGCTAACTTTCAAGTTGTTTTAGCTTTTTTTTTGATAACTTATTTTTTTAAATTAGTAACGGGCCTGTCGGTCTAGTCGTTAACGTATCTGACTGTTAAGCGAGAGATCGTGGGTTCGATTCCCACCCACCCAAAATTATAATGTGTAAAAAATATATTTAGAATTATATAAGTATGTAGGAATATGCCCAGTTGAAGGTATACCCGTGAACTTAATGTAATAAGTCAAAATATAATTAATTGTTGGTATAATGTGCACCTTTAATACCTCCCTGTCTACCCCTTCTGGGATAATATGTATGAATTTTGTTTGAATGAATGTGTGATACTATCGTTATCCATGGTTTTTTTATTTACACACCATAATCATCATCGTAGTCACCATCAACAGCCTTTAACAGTCCACTGTTGGACATAGGAGGACAAGGAGCTGTTGGCCTACTATATCACGCTGGCCAGATGGGTTGGTATCAGGTTCGTGTCAAGTTTTCCTTCTCTTACCAGGGCTGTTCCTGCGTAGCTGGCTGCCTTAGTCAGCTTATACAATACCCACGGCATGAACGACATAATTTGATCATAATGCTGTACTTTATTCAATTTTATTTGTGGTCTATACAATGTGTTATGCTGTGATGAGTTTTTACTGCTCTACTTTAAAGCTGACCCTGCCTGAAATCAACACTCCTTAGGAAATCAATCGTTTTCAAGCAGAATTTAAAAGAATATAAATTGGGAAAAACAGAAAGAGTTTGTTTGTACAATGGGATACAGTAATGTCTTAATGTATACATATCATTTTTAGTTATAAACGTAGCGTATAATGTTTAACATTGTTATATTTCAATTAAATAATCTGTTTGTAAGAATCTCATAATTAAAACGATGAGAAAACTTGTGGGTCGTGATTAGAAGTGTTGTGTTGGTAACATGAAGTCTATGAATTAAACTAATATTAAAAATGTGAATGTGACTTTGTTTTTCACCCTGAGGGAGGTTAATGTTTATCGTGCGTATGTTTGCATGTCAATTTCTTTGGCATGTTCAAAAGCGCAAACGGTTGGACGATTTTCTGGTGTTTTTTGACGTGTATCGTTCATTTCACCTGGATTAGTGGCATAAGTTACATGGATTTTCAAAATGGCGCCCGAAAATGAAAAAAGGGGCGTGGGTTCGTTTTTTTATTCGTATCTAAGTTATTAAGGGTATTAAATGAAAAATGGTGAAAAGACAATTTGAAAAATATTTGTATTATATTACGTTTACTGTTTAACTAACTGCCTCGTTGATCTAGCGGTTAGCGTATGAGACTGCCGATCAAGAGGTCTCAGGTTCGACCTGGGTCGGGTCAGAAAAGTGTTATTAAATTTTTCTGATTGTAGATATGCTTAATACCAGCCTAGAGTTTATAAGTTGGTGTCTTAACCCCCGTGCCTTGGAGAGCTGAGACGCTGATCTCTCCCTGGTCGTGACGGATAACCGTCCCGTCGGATTGTGAGAGTGAGGGAACAGAAAGTGCACATATGTTTCTGCACTATAATATCTCCTGTGTAGCTGGTTGGTCACTGTTGAGACTTGTCATAATACTGATTTAACACAAAATGTTAAAATGCGTACCAATTATAAATCGGACGCCCGAAGTATCATTTTCTAACTAGATTGTATTCTAGCCAGGAATGAAAATGCCTGTACTTATCGATTAATAAAACTGAAAAGTCTAAAACGAAATAATTATTATGAAAACAAAAAACTTAACAGCTTAAAAGTAACGAAGAGAGAAGAGAAAAACAAGTATCACAATATCTAGTAAAACTCAATCGAGTTATGCATTATTTTGTAAGATCACGTAATGAAATAATGAAATAGCTACGTATAAATATTCAAATTAGTCATACCAAATACTTCATGAAAGCTGGTGTTGTGATACTTGTTTTTCTCTTTTCAGGTCATTACTCGTAAGCAATCGGGGGTTTTTGCTTTTATATTTCTTTTTGCTACACTTTCACGCTTAAGCTACTAAACTGATTTTAAAAAAATCTTTCACCGATGGAAAGCTATCAACAAGTAGCCTACTTTTACCGCGATAACCGGCATTACACGCGGGCAAAGTCGCAGAAAAAGTTAGTATGTAATATATGATAGTTTGTTGACATAAATTAATTTTCTGTGAAATAAATTTTCGCAACAAGAAACGACCGTAGGTGTTATTACCGCAAAGGTCGGCAAACGCGCTTGTGTCTCCAGAGTTGCAGATTCAGGTTGTAGGCGTTTATGAGTGGTGGTGGCCACATTCCATCAGGTGACTCGTCTACTCGTTCACCTACTAATCAGAAAAAATACTTTAAGAACTAGTTTGTATTGTTTCATAGTGCCTAGCACGGTTTTACTTGTTGATAGTGAGTTGTTTGGAACAAGACCAACGCCATCTAGTGCCAATTTAATGTAACTACGGGAACACAGATTTTATAAGCTGTGGTTGTCTTTTATGTTAAAAAATACATGTTATTCTTTTGGTTATATTTAAAATAATTTCATTAGCCATAATCTAAAGTAGTGTCTATGTTATAAAATGTCAATTTCTAAGTACATACATATTATCTTCAATTTAGTAAGTAGTTTTAGTCATCATGTAATATTGCCTATATTCTGTTTTAATTTCTAATAGGTTATATTATTTTTAGTAAGTAATTGTTCATTGTGATGCCTGTTACAAAGTATTTATAGATTAAATAGTGAACACACACACGCACACACACATACACTGGTGAAAATCATTATATTGCTACATTATTTTTCAATTTATACTAATATCATAAAGCTGAAGAGTTTGTTTGTTTTGTTAGTTTGAACGCGCTAATCTCAGGAACTACAGGTCGATTTTGAAATTTTTTTTTGGTATCGGACAGCCCATTTATCGAGGAAGGCTATAGGCTATATATCATCACGCTAAGATCAATAGGAACGGAGCACCAATGAAGAATGTTTCGAAATCGGGAGACTGTTCCTATTGAGAGCTTCCACTGTTTGCGCTGCGTAAACGGTTAAGTTTTCACATAAATCATGTATGACAGAATTGTTCCCTTACTCACCTATATAAACGAAGTCGTGGGTTAAAGTAAGCGTCAGCCCAAAGTAACTATGCCACGCGGACGAAGTCGCGGGCGGAAGCTAGTAATCTATACAAGTAAATGAAATTGAAGTATTTATATGTAATTTTAAATCAACAGCTTTTACTAAATATATTTCAAAGTATATAAACATATATACATTTTTTTAATGTCTGTCTGTACCGGCTAATCTCTAAAGCGGTTGGAAGAATTTGATGGGACTTTCACTGACAGATAGTTGATGTTATAAGGAGTAACTTATGCTACTTTTATTTCGGAAAAAATAGGGTTACGCAAAAACATCTCACTAGGCCGCCATAGCGTGGGTCGCCATACTACACTGTCTTCATTCGCAGTGAGTATGGCGATCACCGTTCTTGGATTCTATTCATGCTTTCCATCAGGCAGAATAGAGTCACTTTGGTGGGTTTCTAAATAAAAAAAAATTGTATAGTAAGGGAGCACCACCTCCCATCAATACTTTTAACTCAAGAATCGCAGATACTTTAGGGTTCGTCTTCCTCCTGAATCAGTCTTTACTCCCTCGGTGTAAAGTAACGAAAGATCTACTTAACATCAGTTTTTATTCCTCAGTTATTATTCCTCAACTATCGGTGTGGTGATGAATTAAGGATACAGAGTATCACAACCCCTATTTATTTATTTATTTATTTATTTATACATCATGCACTTTATGTACATAGGCGGACTTAATGCCTAAGGCATTCTCTACCAGTCAACCTTTGGGTGATGCAGAAAAAATAGGAAGTAGGTGCGTTTCAGATGTTGAAAAGAAGAAGTAGACATATACAAACTTTCATATACTAAAATTAATACAAATACATAAATACGTACATATACATACTTAAGTTGATGTAAGTCTATATACATACATACACGAATAAATATCAGAACAAGTATAAGATGATAATCATGTATTGGTTGATTCTGCCAGCTGTTTCAGTAAATACTGTTTCACTTTTTTCTTAAAAGTAAAAGCGTTGCTAGCCATCCTGACTTTCATTCATCCTATGTGTGTCGTAAGAGGCGACTAAGGGAGCATGCTGCACAGGACAACATGACTGCTAAGAAACAGAAAACTTGAAACAAACCCTAGAGCAAGTCGTCTAGCCTTTTATAAAGAGAGACCTATGTCCAGCAGTGGACTGTAAAGGCTGTCAATGTACTTTTCTCAATAAGTGACAAAAATTGTCAATCAAGTGTATTGTTCTTACGCGCTAACAACAACATTATGCGATGTTATAATCAATTGCAGAGTATCGCATCGGCAACAACAACAACAAAGTGTCAATCGTGTGATTGTTTTCTGTCGCACGTTGTTTTATGTGTTCTCGCAATTAGTCGATATTAACATTTGACCTTAGACGATTATCTTACTGATTATTCTTTACACTATTTTGTTACTAATTGCTGTACATTGTTCTAGGAAATGTTCATTTTACAAATTGTAAGATCGTTCGATTCTCATAAAGAGATATGAATGTCTACATATCTTTGGAAAATACCTTAATTAATTTCCCGTTCAGAATAATTGATGGATTATTATACACGAGTATCACCAATAGAAAAAGTATCATCTAAGACCGACACAGTTCCACAGGCTTTTGCTTTAAAAAAAACTCCAGCTTTAATATAAGCGTAAAGTCATGTCTTTCAACACAATTTAATTAATCATGGAATTACCTCCCACCTGCTAAGTAATTGGCCTCGATACTGGAATCAAGTTGACACTTAACAAATGTATCACTTAGCACGTTAGCACAGGGCAGGGCGAGGGGTGCTGGGCGGGCGGAGTTGGGCGGCGCGCCGGTTACAGGCAGATTTGGGCGGCTAACTGACGACTGGCCATAGACCAGACAACTTAAAGATGCCACATTTACTCGTAGGTTCAATTGTATTTTCACGACTTTTTGAATAAACGTTGAAGTATGTGAAAGTAGAATGAAGTTGTTAGATAGTAGAGCCACGCTGATTTCAGCACGAGCGGGCCGGCTCAACCGGGGCAGTACTACCCTCCCACAGAAGTCTAAAATAAATCGCCAGCATCCGTGTTGTCGGGTTTCGTTGGTGAGTGTCAGACCAGAGGCCCATTGGTGCAAGGCTGACAGTTATCGTGGTAACTGTGTAAACGTTACACTGTCATGATGACGTCCTTTTACGTCCCCAAGCGGGGTGTGAAAAAGCATCTCACAAGGCCACCATAGTGTGGGTCACCATACTGCATTATCTGCATTTGCAATGAGTATGGTGACCACAACTCTTCAATTCTGTTCATGCTTGCCATCAAGCAGAGTAGAGTCACTTTGGCAAGCTTTTAATATAGAAAAAAAAGATGTTAAATCTTTATGCTTCGCGAACGAGTAGATTGGCTTTCATTTTTAATTGATCAAAAAAGGAGGTTTGTTTAAACTGGTACTGGGACACATTGGCCGAGTCGTCTTTGATACAATAAAACATTATTGAAGATACATTTACATCCTCTTCGTTTTTATTGCTAGTAATTAGATTAATTGACTAGCAATGGAACTATATCTATATTAATTTCAGGGAGAAGAATTTCTTCTCTTGGAAGTGGAGTGTTAGGTATAGCGTGTATAGGCTGCCGTAGTTTCGATCACCATACTGAATTATCTGCATTGACAATGAGTACGGTGGCCATCACTCATGGATTCTATCCATGCTGTCCACCAGGCAGAGTAGAGTCAGACTTTCAAATTCTTCATAAACATCCAAGATCTTATTTAGCTAATAAGTCAAGTTATATACGAAACCATGCCCAATTATTTTGAAAAAAACATTGAGTTTGTGTTTAGTGTTAATTGTTTAAATAAAAAGCATTATTTTTACTAATACATATCTTTATAATATGTAACACGTTAATTTCATTCAATATGTCGTGTATTAAACGTATTTAGAAGACTTCACTAACTTATCATAAAACATAGAGCAGTCGCACAGCGTAATTAGTCTAATAGGCAGAAAAGTACCAACCACTCCATAGTAGCAACGGCGTTGAACAGCCGTCAGTCCACTATTGCTAGGCTTCCATGATGGGCGCCGACAAAGCCAACGGCGTGGTCAACTACTGCCGCCGACCTCCTCAACGACCTTTCTTCCAAAGGATCCAATATGGGATCTGGAATCCAGAAGAGAGAACATTCCTTGGAAGGACTGGCAAGCGATGGGGTGAGTTTTTAAACTTGGACTTTGAAACATTACCATATATTTTTGTCTATTTTTAATTAAAGTTTCGGATATTGATTAAAATTATTTTTTTCGGTAAACTTTTTTGTATTTCGTCTATATGTGGTAATGTTGGTAACGATTTCTTTTGTGCTTGGCAAAGAAATTAACTGAATTTCTGATAAATTACTGTTTTGAGATTTTTATTCACGTTTCTTTTTATTACATATCTATATAAAACAATATTTTTACTAACACGGTTTCTTTATTGTGGTTAATGACTTACTTTTTACGGTAACGTCCAAAAACAGTAATAAATTAGCTGAAATAACATCAATTTGTTGTTGTTGCTGTTTATGTAGAACAACAATAAACAATTACTTTTACAAATATTTCACTCATAAAATGGCAGTTTTTAAATCCTCATATTCAAGGTTTTTCAGGAATTTATTCCATTAATCCAATCACATCACATCAACAGCCTCTTACAGTCCACTGCTGGACACAGGCCTCTCCTTAGCAAGGAGGTTTTAGCCTACTATACCACGCTGGCCAGACGGGTTGGAATAGTGTTTGTTTCAAGTTTTCCTTCTCTTTGTAATGATGTTGTCTTGCATACTTTGTTCCCTTAGTCGCCTTTTACGACACCCACGGGATGAATAGGGATGGTAACACTATATATTCTTAATCCATCACCACACAGAGTAACTAATCCAATAGTTTTTTTATTTGATGTTGTAACATACGTTTACCTTCTAAGTCCCTCTATAAAACTTACACTGAAGAATAAAAGAGTGCACATCTTGAAAGTGGCACAACTGGACTGTTGATCCAGCTTTGACCTTGACTGCTAAGTCAGATTGTCTGAAGAGTTAAGTTCATTTCCCGCTCAGGATAATTGATGGATTATTATACACGGATGTCACCAATGATTGGAGTTTTATCAGTAACGTTCAAGTGTTTTAGTGTGATCCACAAATTATTGTTCTGAGTCTGAGATGTTTGTCAACTTCCTTGTGATACAGGAATATTCCCCTTGTGCGGGAATTGTTTATAAAAAAGACGGGGAAACAACCGTTAGAAGATAATTATGTTCGTGAGCTGGATGAGAACGCTCTTGGCGCAGAAGTTGGAATTTTTTTACTGATCTTCTGTTCTTACTTCTCATCTTACTGTATTCTTTTATCAAGGCCATAGAAATAAAGTATAGATATTAACTGTAAGAAAATGTTTCTCAAAAAAACAAACCATATCATCCTCGTCATAGTTATATTATTCAGTGACGTATGAACACCCTGTCCATTGATTCTATCTCCAATACCTACGTAGCCCACGTCACAGGATATGACGCATTTACTAGTCTATTCAAAGCAAGGTAAACTATTCAAATACTCATAAAAACGTTGCACATCATCAAAGGCAAGCTTTATGGCTTTACCAGCATTTTATGGGTTTGCGGATAAAAGCCATGCACTTACTATCTTTATATAGCATTCAGGAAAACTCAGAAATGGGCCGGCTTGGGCGAGGAATCTTATGTTTTAGAATTCATTTTTTTTAAACGATTTACTGGAGCCCAAAGTACCTCTCCCCTTAAACCTGAGAGAAGCTTCTCAAAATGGGTAACACTCTTGTGGCTCCTCAATTGCAAGTGTTCATGGGACGTGGTATTACTTACTATCAAGTGACCATCTCTCTTTTCGTGTATATAACACCAAACCAACTTGGATACCTGAGCTTTTCATGAGGCCGTCCGTTGTTTCAACATCAACTGACGAAATCTAGAGGAACTTTTATCTATTATATAAAAGTACCACCTGTAAGACTGTTGCGATGGTATGTTGCTTACATTAATGACGGAGTGAAACTTCCTGTCGGTATTCCAGCCACTGTGAGGTGTCACTACGGCGGTGCGGGAGGCGCCGAGGTCTGTTACGCTTAGGAATGTTTTCAACAGTCTACGTAACATTAACAACTATCCACTTTAACAGTCCACTATCTGGTCATAGGCCACTCCTCAGGAAAGACGTTTTGGCTTGCTGGCCACACTGACAAAACACACAGGTTTTATTTCAAGGTTTCCTACTCTTTGTAGTGGTGATATCCTACGTAATTTGACGCAGTGGGCTCTTACGACACAGAATAGCAATTACCAACTAATGCACTAGCAATACATTGAGTGTTACCACACACGTTACCACAAATTATTGTTCCGAGTCTGAATGTTCTTTGTGTCCGTTTCTTGTGTTGTTGTTGTGTTGTTTGTTTATAAAGTCCCCCGCGACACAGAATTTATTCCTAATGTGGGCGTTGTTTTTTTTAAGAAAAATGACAAGATTTCAGATAGGGACATCTATTTTTGTTAAATTCTCCTTACCCTCCATTTACTCTTCATGGCAGCTCCTTATACATGCAGTACAAAAAGCAACTCTTGTATAAATAGATTTATATTAAAAAACTCATAATATATAAACATTTGGTCAAGGCAAAATGTCGGACGTCGCAGTAGTAAATCTTATTTTGTTTGTTTTAATACTTTTAGTATCACGTCTAAGCTTATTTATTGATATTAGTTATTTAGCATCAGATACTTTACATGAACAATTGTCCATAATATTCATCACCATCTTTAAGTAGTGCACTGTTGGACTTACGTCTTTTGTCATAAAGAAGGTTTTGGCCTATTACACTGGTCACACGAGTTTGGGTCAAATTCTCTTTTTCTTTGCAGAGGTGCAAGCGAAATTTACATTTTACAAATGTAAACGTCAATAGACAATTAATTAAATGTATGAGAATGACGTCATTTCAACGTTAAGTCACCAGTAATAGAAGAAAATAGAAACGTCAGCGATTGTAGAAAAAGATTCGGCGCAAAAGACTTGTATCTTGACTACTTGCCTAGGTCCCTAGTGATTTGGTCTTGCAAATTTGATCGACTTGCTTACAATGAAAAATTTTAAATGTACGCATTCAAAAGTTTCGAATAGAATTTTGCTTAGTCTATCAGTCTTAGAAAGCACAGACAATAGAACCATTGTAGGTTATAATAACGAACTATTAGAATTTCGAATTGTTCATTCTACAGAAAAATATATGTCGTTCATATTTTAAGTGCGGGTATATTGACGCACTTACATTAATATAATATAAAGTGAGTAAAACGTAGTCAATGGTCGGCTTATAGGTAATCAAAACAGTTGGTGTAAAATATGAATCGTAAGTTCGCAAGTACCAACAATAAATGTAAACCTAGTGTGTTGATTGGTTCATGTAAATTGCTTTGTACAAAGTGGGCCTCGAATTAATTAATATTTGAAAAATCATATAAAAAACCATTTGATATATTATTCAAATTGATTATTTACAAGAAAGCCAATTAGTTGGTATTTGTTTTTTAAAAATGATATCATCTAATTGACTACCGTTTCGACGTTTTCACTCTTCTAAGCGAGCACCGAAATTTTCGAATGCTCATCGGCAAAGAGACCGTAAGATCGCCGACATCTCTTCGCTGACTTTTTCTTTTAGTTGACTTAGTGTATTTGGTTTATTGATGTAGACACAATTCTTCAAATAACTCCATAAAAAGAAGTCTGCTGGGGATAGATTTGGACTTCTGGGTGGCCGACGAATGTCGCCTCGTCTGGAAATCAGCTTTAACCACCGGCAGCGACTCATTGGATGTGTGACAAGTGGCTCCATCTTGTTGATGTGTTACGATTGCAGCCAGCAAATTCCAGTAACATGGATCGCAAGAACTCCCATAACATGTTTGAGCGGGATGTTAGATTCGTAGTTAACGAATTCTTGGCCAACCCCATATTTTAATAGTATTTGATATTCTTAATTCGAGTAAAAAATGATTGATACTGGCCAGTAAATTACATTATTAATGGTATAAAATAATCGATGGAATGTGTGTCTTAAAGTATATTTTAGAAATATTTTGACACGAGCATAATTTGTAGAAGTTAACCAGATGGAAAAATTTACAAATTTTGGATGCTATTTGATTTATGAGCAATTAAATACACCAAAATTAGACGTATACTAGTAGTAAAATTGTAGTAGAGGTTATTACTCACTAATTTTTGCTACGCTTTGTTAGAAATATATAATTCAGTTCAGTATATTTCGTCTCGAAAAATACTGCTTCTAAAGGATACAAAGGCCAATTCGTGTAATTTTGAAACATCACAGAACCAAAACAAGAGTGGAGACTGAACTATGAATTGGCTGAAAGTTGGAGTTTTGCTTTTGAAAACACTTTCCAGCAGTCTACTGTTGATCACATCCAATCTCATAGAAATCTAAAACTTCACGTTTATACAGAGACGAGAATACGAATCACGTTTCATTCGTATTCATTACTAAAGACTGTTAGAAGCAGAACACCAGTTGCCAGTTCCATGTGGAAATTTTATAACCCATTAGTTCCATACATGGAAGTAGAGGGAACAATTTCGACATGGAAATGACGCCACTTTAAATTATGATTTCGTCCCTACTGTGTCACGTGATTTTATCCTACTTTTCTGTCATTTGGTAAACAGTTCTTTTTTATTTTTAAGAAATATATGAAAGCTAAAATAAACTACCGAGCTGGATCACACACAGCCTTTTGGGGCAGAAATGGAAAAATCTGGGTTCTCCTTCTGGAGAAAATCATCGATCATCTGCAAGTCAAAGGTACGAGGTACGTCGGGGATTCAGGAATTGCCTTTCTAGGGTACACCTGGTTCCCCTACTACTACTACCCACGAACAGGTGGTGTCATGGGGAATTAAAGCAGGGAAAAAAGCGCAAATTTAACGTCAGAAAAACAATAAATGTCTCTCTATAAATGTAATATAATAATAAGAAAAATCTGAGCAGGTTTTACCTGAACTGCACTCAACAGAGACAAGATTTTAAACAAAAATTAAACCTTTTTTTGGTTTCTATGATGATCCCGTGTGTCAATTATTCACTCACTGTATTTTGTTACGTAGGAAAACAAAATTTGAAGTAATGTTAGCTGCAAAAGTACAATAAAATTACATGCAACTAATAGAAATTGACCAGATTTTCACTCTTCAATATCGGTTACAATACGATATAATTACATCACATCTAACGTTGGATGTTTATCACTTACTACGAGTCAAACTTTTATGACATTTGTGGCACCGAGAGTAGATCAGAACAGAATTTTGTTCGATTTTTTATTACAAGAATAGCCCTTCTGAGTGAGCGCACACCCGAGCAAATAAAAATTAGTTTGTGAATATTTCAACCATATTTTTGCGTCCGTAACAATTTTAAGTCGTAAAATATTGGTTGGTAAAGTGCACTGTTCGGTATATGAGCCACCGAGT
The DNA here is from genome assembly GCA_949316085.1 of Hypercompe scribonia. NCBI lineage: Eukaryota > Metazoa > Arthropoda > Insecta > Lepidoptera > Erebidae > Hypercompe > Hypercompe scribonia. Next base: position 1,897,990 of record OX438976.1, on the reverse strand, counting down.
GATTCATGTTCATCTATTTTCGAATTCGGCCCATCGAAACTTCGTACTCATACCTTTCAGCGGGTATTAGAGTTGATGGCGAACGCTTTGGTTTGATGGATGTTGTACAAATTCTATTATAAGAGGTGAACTTACTGTATTACGGTATACCGTGCTTTTGCAGTTCTACCCTAGGGTGTAAGAGTTGTCCAGGAACAGACAGTTTGATTGACAAGTATGGAACTCTGAGCTTTTCGAACTCTTGCTTAGCTATAGCAATACTGTACTTCCAATTTTGTAAATGAAACAAACTTCAATGTAACCGTTCATTTCTAATTTTGGGTGTTAATTCCCAAAATAATCTTACCTCATATTATATATTTATATATATATTTATATGCCTTAAAAAGCATCAGTTGCCATTTTTAGCTTTTAGTTCCAGAGACTTAGACTCTTTGTTGATAAATCAGTTTGTTAGGGCATGTAATTTAAATATGTATTTTAGAAGATGTGTACAAAGAATGTATTTAATTAACAAAGAAATTGAAGAAGGAATCTACGTGAACACGGAGCTTTACGAGCTTTTAGATGGTCAATAGTAATTGTTCTGACATCATGGACAATTACTTAACAAATGTAGAACACTCGACATGATGTACAATAAAACTAATTTATCGTACATTTTAGTGCTTTTTAAGAAATTAAATTCCAATATTTTTAGGCTTATCTGTTTGTTAACTATTTATTTTGTTATGACTGTAATCATAGCACGGATGGCGAAGTGATTTTGAGCGGTCACATTACCGCTTTCAACTGCTCTGAGTGTTGTGGATTCGATCTCTATATGAATATAATTTGCTGAGTGATATGGAATAAAAATGTCGGTAATGTGGAAACGTTATCTAGAACTAGTTGAAATCAGTTCCTGACATGAGTTTCAGCTAAGTAGACTTCCAACGTTCAATATGATCGGTGTTTAAGTTTTGATCGGAACTTAAAACTAGTTTCAGGTAATCAGAGTTCAACCGATACTTGAGACGTCTCAATGATAGGTTTTTTTTGTGTTGCATTATTGCTGGGTTGTCTTTTTACAAAAGAAATCGTTTTAAAAAGAAATAATTTTAAGAACAATATTCATATTAATATGGGAAGAGAATTTTGTATACGTGTGTGTATCTTTTTAAAGAAGTTTAGTGAACGAAAGCACATCGTATTTGGAATGAATAATGTTTATTTATTTATTTATCTTTATTGTAAACATATAAAACAAAAAATGAGCTATAATAAACGTAACGGTCGACAGAAGTAGTAAAGAAAGCTAACACTTTAAAACAATCGGTAGTAAAAAGTTAATAGTTGCGTAAAATGGCTACGTAGCACTGTAGGAGTCCAATAGATCTGTGATGGTACAAAAGTCTATGCAATGATAGTTCAAATTATACTGGTTCAGAAAATACTGAATGTGTTAAATTACATAAGATGCACAATTAAAAATATAGCCGCACTGCATTGTATCTTAGTATAATATTTAGTGATGGTATTTACATAGCGTGGTGACGAATGCTGCGCTGATGTGTCACCACGCCAACAGTAGATCTGACCCTCCATATAAGATGTTTCATACTAAAAATTGCCAGGGTTCTTTCGTTGCTTTCCATCACGAGAATGAAGTTAAAGCCTATTTAATATAACCCTCTCTTCAATAAAATAACTGAGGAAGTTTCGAGGTAACAAACATGAAAGAAACAACGAATTGGAAACATCTTCCATTTTAAAGTCTATAACTAGCTTTTGCCCGCGGCTTCGCTTGCGTGGAATTTGGTCTGCCATATAAAGATTCGTAATAGATCATTTTAAATAATTTCTTTTTTGGTTTAGTAGTTTTTGCGTGAAACCGTAACAAACAAACTTATATTCGAATTTATAATATTAGTAGGGATTTACTACGTGAAATTTTGAAAGTTAATATTTCACTACTTATGCTAATGGCATTAATCAAAGTATAGCTTCGAACAAATTGTTACGGCAGCCATCTTGCATTGACGACGTTGCGTAGTAAACTATCCGCAAATAGAGGTTGACCTCGCAACTCAACAAACTCAACTCAATTTATAATGTTACTTAGGCATATTTATATTGGCCATAAAAACCTTGTAACTAAAGCGTATTTGTACTAGTTATTTTATACCATAGATAATTTTATATTGGAAGAGCAACATTCTCTATGGTCGGGGGTTTATTTTACTAACATTAAACATAACTACATAACTAATGTTAAAGCGAAAGTAGATATAGAAAGTAGATATATAAATGATTTTAACGCTAATTACTCCACAATTTTTGTTAATCGATCGAAAGTCGTAACCTTTTGAATACGTATAGGTTCAAATGTTTATTTGAACCAATATAACGGACCTGTTGGTGTAGTAGGTAGTAGCGATCTTGACTGCTTAGCCAAAGACTTAGTAGATTCTGCAATACCGTGTGCTATTGTGTATTGTGTGTTTGTGATCTGATAGCCACATTCAATTAGGGTATTTTAGACATTCAAGAGACGGAAAAAAAACAAAGTGCTTAATAAAAAAAAACAAATCTACCATTCTAGTAAAATTGGCTCAATTGAAGCATCTGCCACAACAAATTGTATACCCATATTTTATGCTACATTTAGTAAATATCACCGAAACTATCAACCATTATGTTATTGAGTTAACGAACCTCAAAAGTCGTGGAAAGTTTTACTAATATGATAGAAGTGGAAAAACCCCTAACAGCTCTTTAGTGCGCAAGGGGTATTAACGTAGCTCCATGCTGTGTCGATCGATAACTCTTATTATATTATGTGACACACCAATTTGTTACAGATGTGTTGCCATAAAAAAAACTACAGTTGTGTAATACAGACTATCTTTGATCCACGGTTTCGCACATGTTAATGTCACTTTTATCAATTATTTTGTTGCTGAATAAAAATTTCATATGTAATCCCAGGTTACATTCTATCTATATGCTAAATTTCACTCAGATTTATTCAGCCATTCCGGTGGAACAGAGTGACAAACATGCGTGTATACGTTCGAATACAAAACAGTCGTTTTAAACATTGGCTTTTGGACCAATTTACGTTTTTGTAGACTTTCAAATCAGTATTACAAAGTATGGACTATTTATGAGTACCATTACTTCTAAATTGTTTCAATTATTTATGAGCCGAGTGTAATACAATGTTGCCATGTTAAACATGTAGTTATTTCAAAGGTTTTCTAGTATTGATTTAATGTCTTAAATTTTCTATATCGTTCTTTCAATAAACATGATAAAACAAAGTTCACCCGCCGTCTGTTTATCTGTCTGTCAGAACTGAACTGATTCTCGTATGGTTTTCATCAAATTGCAGAATGATTAATGAGGAAAGTTCAGCGTATAACTTATTATAACCTTTGTTGTAAGTATAGAGAAAAAAAGAATATAACTTTATCCCCTTTTGAATCTAAAATAAATAAGAATAACAATATTATTTACTATCTTAGAAGTGATTTGAGGATTCATCATGAGGAGCAAAGCTTCGGCTAGAGTCGTCGTAGGATACATTTTTCAAAGAAAATGCCAGCATTAGGAATATTTCATGTGTCGGATCTTAACAAACGTATAAAAACGGACACAAAGAACACCCAGACTCATAAACAACAATTTGTAGATCATATAAAGTGTTTTCCCTTGCAGGATTAGAACCCACAATTGTCCGTGTAGGAGAGAGTCTATAAAAGTCCACATTCGGTGTAGTCGTTCTTAAATTCCCCCTGTTCATAATCTGAACAAGAGGCGTTTAAGGGTGTTTACAATTTGTGACAAGTGAGACTGCTTGATTTCCATCTTTTATCATAAAAAATAAAACAAAGATGTAGTGACATAGTGGATGGTAATACACTTCTGAGGATACCAGTTTACCCCTTAAAACTTAGGCTTATTTTATTCGTTTTGACAAGTCCAGTATATTGCAAGTAGTGCTCAGGATGTGATAATGTGAAACTAGTGATAGACAAACATAGACACGATAAGATACATAGTGGTTTAGGTGGACACCTTGCCGTTTTCCACTCTGTTCAGTGCCGTGATTTCGATAATAACCACATAAGACAACACTTTATGTGATCCACAATGGTTGTTCTGTGTCTGAGTGATGTTTGTATCCATTCGAATAAATGATTCTAAAGTATCCTATAACAGGAGATATACGAGTATTCCAAGTGTGGGCGTAAAAAAAACACAGTTAAAAGTAGTATAAGATTGACTTTCATGATCTGTTTACATATTTATAAATGAAGTCAATAAAATTATGTTAAAAATACTGTTTCCAATGAGCAATATGGTGTTTATTTAACAGTTTTATTTTTACTATAAAACAAGTTGGATACGTAAATGAACTAGTGCTGCTATGATTTTGTAAACAAATATTGAATAAGCCGCTGTAGCCGCTTCCGAAATAGCATTACGCGAAACTGGTCACGGCTTGTGTACATTTTACGTATACACGTCACTACACTAGTTACGATGCTGAAACATTATAATATTAGCTGAAGTGTTAAAGTTATTACAGTACTTAGTTTACGCTAATTTTGAACATTAACCACGTTTCAAATATTCAAAAAGTAACTGTTATTAGGTTCAGAGGTTAGAAGTGCAATCGTCTACCAAATGGAGAATTCTCGTAAAAAGTTTCGAAATATTCTTGATTTTGAATTAACATCAAAAGTTAGTAACACTACTCGTGGTGCCGGTGATGGTAACCATCTGGTGACCCGTAACTTTAGCTCCATTTATTATTATACACGTCTACAGATTAATCCATAAATCTGAATAGTTTTGACAGAATGTTTTTATGTTAAATGATAATGTTATACTTTTGCCATAAACCAAAAGGTTGTAGTGATTCTTAATTAAGCAAATGCTTGAACGTGTATTTATGTATACTGAATATCAATTAAGATTAATTAAATTGAATTCAAATATATTATCTTAAGTAACTTTTCGTAAATAAAAAAAAGTAAAGTAAATCTTTCGTAAATATTCAGAAATAAAACATCGTAAAATACATTCATTTCCCCTAAAACACTTTAGAAATCGCTTCTTGAGATTAACTTCAGCTTGTCTCACATAAAAAGAGCTCAAGTCTGTCAAAATCTATACTTGAGTGAAGAATTCGAAATAAACATCGTTCTGTAATAACCTTTCCGTGTTGTGACGGATGAAGAATAGGTATATAGTGTTAGCACCCCTATTCATCCCGTGGGTGTCGTAAAAGGCGACTTAGGGAACAAACTATTCTGGAAAATATCACTACAAAGAGAAGGAAAACCCTATTACAACCCGTCTGGCCAGCGTGATATAGTAGGCCAAAACCTCCTTGTTAAGGAGAGACCTATGTCCAGCAGTGGTCTATAAAAGGCTGTTGATAATGATGTAATAAGTTGTCAGTCACTTAAGTATAGATCAGTAAATCTTATTTCAGGTCATGGTCAATAATAAAATCTTTACTTAACATCAGTTATAAGATTAGATTCACGACTGAGACACGTTTCAAAATACGGGTCTATAACAAGAATGTAAAACTTGCTTCTTTTTCCTCTGAATCTTATTTCCCACAGTGAATTGAGATCAGCTTTAACTCTACTATTATACAATACCACCCATGTCATCAAATCTCCAAAACTAAGTGTTAGACGATAACGACAGTAAATTACCGCATGGCAAGTTATTACAGCAAACTGACTGTGATACGAAGTAAATTTCATTATTAATTTACTGTTGTTAATTTCCAGGTGTGATCGGACTCATCTACCTAGTGATGTATATCTGTATCATCATCTTCTTTTCTATCTGCATGACTGGACTGATGGCCACTATGGATGAGAAGATCCCGTATTTCACACTAGCTGACTCCATCATAGGTAATATTCGTCCTAATATAAGGGGGACTAGAATTAGGCGCATGTCTTCTTCATCCTAAATATCTTCTATATTTTTAAGAAATTGTGATGAGAACTTCAATAAATATTTTTGCCCAATAAAAACCTATATTTATAGCACACAACTGGGCATTTCAGTTGTCTTGATACTCTACTATCATACTATTTTAACTTTTCCAGGTGCGAACCCGGGCATGGGCCATAGACCTCTACTATTTGAGGAGGGAGCCCTCATCTGGTACAATGCTAGCAATTCCACGCACGTCCAGAAGTATGTCGACAATATCAACAAGTTCTTGGCACGTGAGTTTCTAAATCCTGACTCCTTTTAGTAAAAGTGTACCCTAATAAGGCACAAAATAAAATCAAAAAGAAATTAAAGCAAAAATGATAGAAGAAATGGTAAGAAGAAAATAATATTTAGAGCTTGGAGCCGACAATTTTACTGAATGTTTATTTATTTTCACAAAGCACGTTCTAGAACTCAAAGCCCTTTGGGTTGGTTGCAATTCTGGATTGTTTGATAACATCAGATTATCAACTAATAATACAGTTTTTTCAGTAATTTAGTTTTGTTTCTGGCAACATTATCAGTTCCAAGATGCCGAAATCTAATATTGTTTTCCTAACCGCTTATACATATACAGCTCCACTTCGATATGACGAATAGAAGTAGTTTAAAATTGACTGCTATGATTCGTTTTTCCAGCTACCCAAAACTTGACTTGACCAAAGAAAATTATGCTAAAAACAAAATAATCATTAAAAAAAAATAACCAAACAGCCGAATGTATGAATATTTATACAAATCTTTTTCATTTCTGTAATTTTTATATACCTTGAACCACTCTCTTGATTAAAACTTGCTACTTCTTACCAATCCATCAAACCTTCTGGCTACAGAACTTGCCAAAATTTACACGTTTCACTCTTTTTTTTTATCCCCCGGATACCACCAATTGGTTGTTATGTCAGTATTGAACCAACCAAAAAACCGCACTCCGTCTCATTTACTAGTAGCCGGAGAACCAGGTGTACCCTAGAAAGGAAATCCCTAGTACCCGGAGTACCCCTCATGAGTGTAAACCAGGATGCTCCTTTTTCTGCCCGCAAAAGTGTGCACGTGCTCCGTAACGTGTCACGCTGCCTCGGCCTGCTTCTGCTAGCTCACCCCACTACACTAGAAGGAGAGTATACCTCGTTCTAGTGTAGTAGGGTAACACGTGTTCACATATGGGTATGCAAATCAATGTTCTTTGCCTGCCAAAGTGACTCTACTCTGCCTTATGGAAAACATGAATATAATCCAAGAGTTATGGTCACCATACTATGGCATACATACACACAGTATGGTAGCGTAGTGAGATACTTTTTCACGCCTCACTTGGGGACGTAAAAGGCAAGGCAAGGATGCAAGGCCGGACCGAAGACCGGAGGCCCATTGTTGTAGGGGTGACAGTTATCGTGGTAACTGTGTAAGCCTTACACTGTTACGATGACTGTCATGCTTTATACGTCCCCAAGCAGGGTGTGAAAAAGCATCTCACAAGGCCGCCATAGGGTGAGTCACTATACTGCATCGTCTACATTTGTAATGAGTATAGTGACCACGACTCCTGGATTTTATTCATGATTTCCATCAGACAGAGTAGAGTCACTTTGACAGGCCCTTAATATAGAAAAAAAAAACAAAAAGATACAGAGGCACAGTCAAAGTCACAGTGTTAGGCTTACATATTTACATTTTTATCCTGTTTTCAGCATATAACAACAAAAGCTTGCTGGTTAACAAGGGTGTGAATCAGCGTTTTTGCAATGGAGTAAAACCCCCTCGAGGTGAGGTTTGCGACTTCAACACCACACTGTTTGGACCTTGCTTGGAAGAGAACGGTTATGGGTACGCAAACCAAACACCGTGTCTTATCATCAAATTAAATAGGGTGAGTAACCTTTTTTCTTTTCATGGTAGGAAGACAAAAGAGTAGACAGGTCACCTGATGTAAATACCTTCGATAATTACCTGATATCAGTTACTAAAGTGACAGACCAGCGATGGTGCCATTTACGTGCTGTAACTCCTCCACAGAATTCTCTCACCCACACAAACCCACTCACTGATTATCATGGTATCACTTCATGTCTCTTTTAAAATTGGCACATAACCGCAATTGCCTTCTGTATATTTCTTATGTTGCCATAGTTTCCAGTTTAAACTAGAGCATAGCGGGTTTTTTTAGAAAATACATCAGCACCAAATCTTTCTCTTAAGCTTTTGCCCACTTAAATTGTACTTCGATGAACGCGTATTGTAAACGTTTAACTTACACAGAATTCAGTGGAGCTGAATCAGTCCTCTTTCGTATTTATTTATTTCGTGCTGTCAATATCATGTTTCGTTGTCGTATTCGTATCGTGTTTCTTTGGTGAGTGCGAGACCGGAGGCCTATTGATGCAGGGGTGACAGTTGTCGTGGTTAGTGTGTGCAATACAATGCCGCGATGACTGTCACGCCTTTTACGTCCGCAAGCGGGGCGTGAAAAAGCATCTAAGCGTCTCACCATACTGCATTGTCAGCAGTTGCAATGAGTATGGTGACCACAAGTCTTGGATTCTATTCATGCTTTCCATCAGGCAGAGTAGAGTCACTTTGACAGGCTCCTTAATATAGAAAAAAAATATCATATAGCGAAAGTTAATACGCTTTTCTTTATTTTACAGCTATATGACTTTATTCCTGACTTCTATGATGATCCTGGAGACTTACCAAGTGATATGCCACCTGACATTAAGGCATACATTGTAAACGCTACTGAACAAGAAGTGAGTATATTACATTGTACGTACATATGGGTTTCGCTTGGTAGAAAAACACAATCAATGTTTATGATGACCAGACCCATTGTGCAAGCCAACTCTCAATATGTAATAAACTTCGAGATCAACAGCCTTTTACAGTCCACTGCTGGACATAGGCCTCTCCTTAGCAAGGAGGTTTTGGCCTACTATTCCACGCTGGCCAGACGGGTTGGAATAGGGTTTGTTTCAAGTTTTCCTTCTCTTTGTAATGTGTTGTCTTGCATATTTGGTTCCCTTAGTCGCCTTTTACGACACCCACGGGATGAATAGGGGTGGTAACACTATGTATCCTTAATCCGTCACCACACGGACATTCGAGAACTTCGAGATACTTTTATTTTATTTGTGTTACAGGTACCACTGCCTTAGTTATAGTTATGGTTAAGAGTTTAACATCGGTTCAGAAATGGCAAAGATATCTTAACGTACCATACTGGAAAGAGTAAAACTACGAGTGTCTATTAGAAATCCTTAAAATTGCAAATATAAATAAATTTAGAGAGCACGGTATTTTGCCATCCTCTATGTATGTGTAGTGTTTTCTATGTATAATATGTATGTATTTACGAAAAAAAAGTATATACATATGTATTTATATCACTTGTCTAGTACCCATTTTTTTAACATATGGAAACCTCCTCGGGCCGTCACCCCACCGGGGTTAACTGCCGGGTGATGTGTCGGAATCGGACCGACTAAAACCACACGGTGTGCCACTCTGCGTCTGATATAGGAGGGATCCAGGAACAGCTGCTGTTACGACATCCAGAGTTGTCTAGTACCCATAGTACAAGCTCTGCTTAGTTTGGGACTAGATGGCGTTGTGTGTCAGATGTCTGAAATATTTATTTATTTTATTTGTTCTCTATTAGCCCCGTTAACTAAGTTAATATGCTAAGCCTCTCGTGGTAAGCTAGTCTAGTAGAAGGAAGGTTGACTAACTTGTTAATGTATAACTAGGAGTTTTTAACGTTTGTTCTGAAACTAAGAACGTCTTGTAACGCCGTGTCTATCGATTTTGCACCTTACTCCATTGACATATGATCTTTTTCTAAACATAATTACCATCACTGTTTAATTGTGGTTCCGTATGGTTCTAATTCACAGCGTCGCAAAGTGTGGGTCTCGTGCAAGGGCGAGCGTCCAGCGGACAATGAAGCGCTGGGTGATCTCAAATATTACCCATATCCAGGTCTCTCCGAAACATACTTCCCCTATGATAACACACCTGGATACCTCAGCCCTTTAGTTGCAGTGCAATTGCTAAACCCTAAACGTAAGTAAAAGTAAAAATAATAAAAAATATTTTCAATGTTAATATATAGTTACAAAGAAATGAGAATGAGAAAAGTCTAAGCCATCTGATACCTGTTGACCTTTTGTTACCAGGATACGAGCAATGTTTGTAATCCTAATCTGAAATACAGAATTCGCTGAGTATTTTATCAAAGATGACAACCACACAAAATAGTCACCTGATGAAAACGACTAGTACTTCCCATGCAACTCAAGAGAGAGAGAGTCTTCTCCCTTATATCATCTTCCTAGCCTTTATTATTCTGAAGATTATTAGGAATCGGCTACTTGTTAAACCAGTTTTGCCTGCCCGAGTCAAAAAGTAAATTCATATAATATTATATTTTACCTTCAAAATCTTCAATGAGGTTTTCGAGGGTCAGCTTAATTTTTTTTAGATTGGATTTAACATAGAAAGTACTCTCAGTTTTTACCTCAAAATCCTACTTACGGACGGTTTTACAACTTTGAGGGTAAAATCAGAACTATAGAATCAACATTTGACCCTCAAAAACCTCAAACCATATAAAAATTATCCTATACGGCTTTGAACCTCAAAAACCTCATATGATGTAACCTCCCATTAAATTTACCCCCACTTCATTTATGTACAGGAGTATTCCATACCAAATCGGATAGTTCAAAAATTTTTTATTATTTATTTTTTCTCTTTTGACATTCCGATGTATGAGTGTTTTGAGGGTAAAGTTAAGATTTCAAATCTATGGGTAATCCATATTTAAACCTCATAGCCTTCAATGAGGGTTTTGAGTGTTAAAATAGAGTTACTTTTTGTGCGGCAAATAAAAGATCAAAGGAATTGAAGATTTTGAGATCAAAAATGGAACTTGTTTTTTGACTCGGGTGAATATCAATTTTTCCACGCAACGACTGGCATTGGACCACCACAGCCTGAGGGCTAGCTAAATTCGAAGGTTGCACTAGTTGTCAGTATGTTTGAGGGTACTGACTTCCCAATAACGAATACCATAGATATTGATGTCAACCGGAACTGATTAACGTACTCTCCGAGGCACGGGCGTGAAACACCACCAAACTTTCACACTTCAGGCTGGTTTTAAGAATTTGTTGGAAAAAACCCAACAACACGTGTGGTCCAAGCCGAAATCAAATGGCATTCGCATACGCTAATCGCTAGACCACCTAGATAGCTCTTTCTCTTATAATTCTTAGAATTGTGGTGAAGTGGGGGAAGTGTCTCCAAATGCTTAATACCAGTTTACTGTTAGACCTTAATATCCGATCGAACTGACGCGTTTGTTCTTATTATATATTAGAAGCGCTCCTACACCATTTAATGGTTGGGGCCTGGCTTTTAATCATTCAAGTCTTTTGTCATTTGTTTCGAAGAGACTTTACGCTGGCCGTCAGAAGTCACATTACAAGCCCGTCAGGCGTTTTAAAAGGGTGATATATTCAAGCAAATGCTGACAAAAACATTATTTATACTACTGTTACTGGTAACTGTGTATATTCTAATATTACTATTTTTTGCTGAATTTGCCTTAAAAATTGTTTGACGTCATTATTTATCATAGTTTTTGCTTCTTTTCTTTCTTAATTGTTTGTTCTGTTTTAATTTCCAGTGGGCCAGATTATAAATATCAGGTGCAGAGCGTGGGCCAAAAACATCCAGTTCACAGAGAGTTTGAAAGAGAGGCTTGGATCTACTCATTTGGAAATCATGATTGACTAAATACGGATCTTATTGCCATAGTGCCTTAACAGTTTCAGGGGGTGGACATTCTTAATTCATATCAATTTTTCCTCTCAATAATGTACTTTTTTAATTTTTTATAGAACAATATAGTGACATGTATACCCGTGAGCAATGAATCTGGATCTCGTAGAGATAAGTAGAAATTGAAGGCCTTAAGAATAAATATATAAATAAATAAATAAATAAATAAATAAATAAATAAATAAAACTTTATTCTCTTTTTACAAATGTATGCCTGAAGATAATACTCTTGTGATTTTGTTACCGGATTCTACCTTTGTGAAAGACTGGTGCCTGATGTAGGTAAAAAAAGATAACCTGTGTTACAGGTCAATGCTAGCTTAGTGAGAAAAAATTGTTTAACATATATTTGTATTTTAAAACAAAATCAAAATAACATTATGTTTTGCAACATCTTTTCAAATTTGTATACCCTTAGCACTTTGTGTTTGCTCTACGTGCTGCTGTTACAGTAGTTATACATATTTGTCTCTCCTTTCATTCCTCTAGGAGAAACTTTGAGCTGATAAAGGGTAATCAGGAAAGTCAAAGGGTGCCAAAGGGTTCTTTATCTTACGCATCGTCTGAACCCATACGAAACATGTTCGAGATGAGGTCAGTGCTGAGTGCTGACACACTACAGTGGACCCTCGGTAATCTGACCCCTGTCTAATCTGGACCCCCTCGTAATCCGACATCAATCAAACAATTTCCGCTAATGTAGATCGTGCATAATTGAGCAGGTTACAACTTGTGCTCGACGCGTAGGTATTACGTGTGATGGCGGTGCAGCTTAGCGTTTATTCATTGTGCATTACGTATACATACCTAGTAATATCGCCACAAACCCAGAAGACAACATATAGAATCTTATCATTTCTCTGTAATTTGTCGGATTACAAGGTACTCTTTTGTAAAAAAATTCGGACTATAGGGGGTCTTAGACACTGCCCTGCAAAACGTTTGTCGAATTACGGGAGGTCCACTGTATATAGTTAATAGTCACTTCTTGAAAATAACCAACAGTCTGACCCGGAGTCACAGCTCACGAGTCCATTATATGATTTTTAAATTTCGATTCTATCTTGAAACATATGATTTTTAACTTACACAGTTCAGTATTTTTCAGATTAAACATTGTATTTTGTTAAGTAATTTAGTTTAAAATCTTTTTGTGATTTCTCTGTTTCTGCGCATTTAATTTTTAATTTTAAATCCGAAAAATATTGAGATCAGAGAATTTCTGGAACTCTGACAAGCACAGATTGTCCACCATTGATACTTGTAATAAGTAATTTACTATCATCAATTTAAATAGAATAATAAAACTAGCTGATGAATAAATTATTAATATGAATAATAACGCAGGGATGATAGTTATCGTGGTAAATGTAAGGCACTGTCACGATGGTTGTCATGCCTTTCACGTCCCCAAGCGGAACGTGAAACAGCATCGCACTAGGCCGCCGTAGTGTAAGTCACCATACTGCATGCTTTTGCAATGAGTATGGTGACCACAACTCTTGGATTATATTCAAACGGGCCCTAAGAATAGTAGAACTTATTGATATAAAGAGATATGGCAACCTAAAACAGCTCTTGGCAAAGACACAAAGCGTGGTAAAGCAGTGGTGACCTGCTTTTGTCCATGGAGAGCGGTAGTTTCTTGCCATCGGTCAACCTCTCTACTTTTGTGTGTTATGTAGGTAAAAGAAAAATAAAAGAAAGAATTTTGAAAAGCAACAAAACCGAACAATGTCACTTTAGCAACTTGATTGAAAGTAATGAATTCAATAGGCTAGATGACACCTTAGTCAAATTAGTTACTTTTTATCGTCTGTCAAAACGACAATTTTGTATGAAAAGTGTACTATATACAAAATTGTCACGTCACTGTTTTAGACTACTCAATTGAACAATATATTTCACTGTATATTTGATTACAATTCGTAATAGTAATGAAAAGCTATGTTAATTGTATTTGCTGAGATGTTTCGCGATATTAGGTTTAATGAAGTGAACATTAGTATTCATTTACGATACAGTCATCTACCCAATTTGTTAGTGTGCAGGTACTATTTATATTTATCAATAAGATATGTTGTATTTTTTCAGATGAATATGTACTTAAATAGACCATGATGTCATACAAACCCTTGTTTTACTTACTACATCAACTATATATTCTTATCGCAACTCATATTACTGAGATTTAAGTTTAACTTAAGACGCTTTGCACGGCTGTCAGATCTTGGTCTGAACTTGCACTGTGGTAAATAAACTGCTGAAGGAAGCACTTGCATGAAACTCCGTGTGGTCACAGATTAAGAATACATAGTGTTACCTCCCCTATTCATCCCATGGGTGTCGTAAGAGGTGACTAAGGGAGCAAAGTACACAGGACAAAAGTACGTCGAAGAGAGGGAAAACTTGACACTAAGTAGCACAGTATTTGTAAACCCACTTTTTAGGGAGGACCTATATTTAGCAGTAGACTAGTAAAGACACTGAAGAAGTGAAAGAAAAACAAACCAAAGACACCAATCACACCAAGAGTACTTTAGAGGCCATATTTAGGACTTCAGAGTTAAACATATAACATTAAATATACACAATATTCGGTATCTACATTTATTCAAATAAATTACAACATAATCTCACTAATTTTTTTTACAAACACACAAATCTCCTTTTACAAAATTTTAGGAAGCAAAGTGTTGGGAATGTAACATTGTTCTTTAATATACATAGACAATAATATATATAGGTAGCATAAGACTCGTAATAAAGTATTACTATCAAATATACTCCAAAGATGTCTTATTTTTTAAAGTCTTTGCCGCTGTAAGCCACCAATCACGGACGTATTGCAATTTGTGTGAAATTGTAAACTTGCAAATTCATTGTAATATTGTATTGATTTCTAAATGAATTTCTTTAACTTATCAAAAACCGATATTCTACTCTTCAAAAATTCTAACCGGGGACAGAATGAAGTAGGAAAGCGGAGATTGCCGGTACTTCCCCTAATTTAATTAGAATCAGTACCGCCCTGACGTGGTCTTCATTCACTCACAGAAATGGCAGATGGTTTATTCGATCATTAGCTCAATATGCACTGCCCCCATCGCCTCGTGTCTGTCGTACTTGATGTTCCGTGCCCATGCGCGACACTCCATGTTGATAAGCATGCCAGCTGGAAAACAACATTAGTGTTAAAGATACTTCGAGGATAACGAGAATCTTTTAATTGGCACTGGTGATGGGTATCTATATAATAATAAATCTATACACCTAACACAGACAGCCAGAACCTATGCTATGGTAATCAGACAGTTGATAACCATACTTATGTATTTCTAATTTTATAAATAATTGACATCTAGACACAAGGTAAATACGAGTAGTAGTGCTCGTCACACAATTATTTGTCTCTGATAGGATCGAACTCACGACCTCCACCTTATGAACCAGGGTAACTAGCCACTAGACAAACAGGCCCGTCATGTAGGAGCATGCACCATAGAAAAATAATGTTGAAACAGCTCAATTAATTATACAGCTATTGTCCAGGCAAAAAAAAACATTTTCCTTTTTATTTCTTTTAACTATTATTTATAATTTTTTGTGGCAACAATGAAAATTTTCGCAATCCAAGTTTTTTTTACAAAAATAACAACGTACGCATTAGGAATATACAAACGTCGTGGGTGACTTTACAAACATACAAGAAACGGACACAAAGAACACCCAGACACAGGACAACAATTTGTGGATCACACAAAGTGTAGTCCCGTGTGGGGTTTGAACCCACAACACTCGGCGTGGTAGAAAGCGTTGTGGTGATCGCTTAAACCACTATCTGTGGAGTCAATTTGTCATTTATTTACCAACACAAACAAATGTTATTTTACTAATAAATAAATACTAACTGGCCTAAATAATGAGGGATCTATGGTACTTACTCTTCGGCCTCTGCAAATGAACAGCTACTAGCGGACTAAGGTACCCTTCCTGGTTGGTGTACGGGAAATAATATCCAGGGAACCCTTGGTACGGCATATACTGGACGGGACCGAGGTTCTCCCGGTCAGCAGGGTTTTCACCTTGGCATGACACCCATACCATGTTCAGCTGTAAAAGATGATTTAATCCTTAAGATTACTCTGCTAAAGTTTTACAATTAGATATGACAACACTTAGAATATTATATATCCATCGGCATCGATAATAGCCATCAATACCATCCTAAGACGAGACTAAATACTAAATTAGCCAACTTACAAAATTTTTATCAAATGCAGTCATATTTTTGATATGATCCTTCAAGTCATCAGGCATTTCTGATGGTAGACTATCAGAACTGTTGTAGAACTGAGGCTTCCATCCGAAGATTTTGTTGAGCTTGAGAAAGACGCACGGCGTAGACTTGTGGTATGCAAAGTGGTTGTCTTCCACACAAGGTCCCCAGGCGCTGATGTCTACGTCACACACCTTACCCGCTGGAGTGGGGAGTTTGAAGTTGCAGTTGTGGAAGTTTTGAGTAGCTCCTGCTATATTGCCATCACGTTTATACACTAAAAAGTAAATCATTGATTAGAGGTTTGTAGCATTAGGTTATTTAGATACACCTACGGTCGGGCAACCACGTCAGAACTGTGGAGAACAAACATTTTTCCCGCGGGGTAGGCCCTAACGGAGCATGGCTTCAATTTGAAGGGGGCCTGAAATCATATGGTCCGGGTCTCCCCCAGGGTAAGGTGCCAGAGGCTGGTCATTGGCGCAGTTTTCAGTGGAAACACCACATATTCCTGACTCCTGTACTCCAAGGAGTAGAAGATCTGAAGGGATTTGCCGCTTCGGCAAAAGAAAACATAAGGTAACAGAAGTATTTTCATTTTACAGAAAACTGGAAATATAAGTTGTAAATTCTTTGAAAATGATTTCATATTTCAATTTTAAGATATGTGGTTACTGTAGTTATATATCACAGTATATGCTTATACGAGTATTATAGAATATATTCAGCTTAACAGGATTGTGTTAAAAAAGAGCAAAGTGAATAAAGAAATCGTCTAGTCACCTGTCAAAAACTTTGACAGCTCCTTAACCCAGAATTGATAACTGCCTGGATCGTTGCCCTTGTACCAGATAACACTGCTGGCGACCTCTGGAGGCATAGGCCGGAACCCAAGGCCAGGATTGGTGCCAATAATACTGCTCTCTAACTGCCATTTAGGCTGTCGTGCGTCCAGCAGTTGGAGGAAGGTCCACATACAAATAGCCACCAGAATGGCCAGTGCCGCATAGAATATAAAGTAGAACAGCAATATTTTGGCTGAAATTAAATAATTATTTATTATAGTTTGTTGAATTAACAAAAACTCTTTATAGTGCCTTTGTCCTGCGTAGTTTGGTCCCATAGTCGACTCTTACGGCACCCACAGATTGAGTCGGGGCGGTGTCACTTGGTATCCTTAATCTGGCACTACACGGACATACACATTCTATTTTAGGTAGTAGAGCCATGCTGATTTCATCACGAACGGGCCGGCTCGACCGGGGCAGTACTACCCTCCCACAGAAGACCAACCTCAAGCGCCAGCATCCGTGCTGTCGTATTTCGTTGGTGAGTGCGAGACCGGAGGCCCATTGATGCAGGGGTGACAGTTATCGTGATAACTATGTGAACCTTACACTGCCACGATGACCGTTATGCCTTTTGCGTCCCCAAGCGTGGCGTGAAAAAGCATCTCACTAGGCCGCCATGGTGTGGGTCACCACACTGCATTGTCTGCATTTGCAATGAGTGTGGTGACCACAACTCTTTGGATTCTATTCATGCTTTCCATCAAGCAGCGTAGAGTCACTTTGGCAGGTTCTTCATATAGAAAATGTATAGAATAGGTATTTACTCTAAATAAGTCTTAAAATCCATTACACATGAAATACGCAAAAGAAAATCGCATTCAAATATGTTATTTTGGAGGTTTATTTTTACATATATGATACCCAGATTAGCTGCTACATTATATAAAGTGACATTCTTTAAATTTTAAGTTCCTTCCACGTGGGATGGAATTTATTACAATTACCTGTTGTGTCACTAGAATGTTTAGACTCGCGGTCGTAATCAACCCATTCAAGAGGAAAACAAAAACAGACGAGTACGAATCTGATTCACGTACTTTGTGCGGATCGCTTCTTGAAGATAATAGCTAGTTTTTTCTCAGTGATAAGCTAAGTTCAATACCTTATTGCTACTGATATTTAAATACAAAAGTATCTCTATCTATCTGTTAATCTTCTATAGGTAATCGTTGAACCGATTTCTGTAAAATTTGGTCGTAAGATACTTTAAATCTCGAGAAAGGATATAGGTTACTTTTCATGGCAATAACCTATATGCAGGTAGAGCCACGGACAAAAGTTAGTGAGATGTTAGTACAAATTAACGACTTTTGACCCTTTACACCAATTTCATAACTGGAGGTCAGTGAATTAAGTAGACGATAAAAACGTTAGAAATGTATTAAACACTAAAATGTTCCCAACAAATAAAAAAAACCTACTTAATCTAGTTGCTAAGCAGTTTAAGCTCATCATAATAAATATGGTGAATGACTTGAACAACTCCTCAGCAATTTAGTTCCCTGTTTTGAGAAAAAGGTCATGTGAAGAATATATTTTGCTAGAATTTCCCTTGATTTAGACACCTTAGTCACTTACCCCCTTATTAAAACAGAATTATAAGACAGAGCTTTCAGCGCGTACTAAGTTACTCCCCGTGAAAGTTAACATTTTTATATTTGACAATAGATTAGTATTATGATTGCACGGTTGGCCTAGTGGTTTAAGTGGTCGCCACGCCGCTCTATACTGGGTTCAAATCCCACATGGGACAACACTTTGTGTGATCCATAAATTGTTGTTTTGAGTCTGGGTGTTCTTTGTGTCCGTTTCTTGTATGTTTGTAAAGCCCCCCGCGATACAGGATTTATTGCTAGCGCGGGCGTTGTCTTTTTTAAAAAAAGAAAAAAGTATTCAGTGGTCAGTACTCATTATTTGAAATCTAAAAGGTATAAAAATGTAGGTAATTATGGTAGTGAATACTTTAACAAGAGAGAAAGGACACGAGCCGGCGTGGTCCAGTTGTAACGAGTGAGCGCCGCGCGCAGGATGCTCCAATGATCTCATTGAATCATTTGAAGCAATGAACGGCCGTCATAGCATCCGGCATACCGTCTTTGTCCACGTTATGTAAGTCTCGACCGAATTACTACTTGGACTTTTGAGTCATTTTTGGCATTTCATGGCTATTACGAAAATCATGCCGACAGGACAGTTGCTTACCAAAAAATTTCTTGCGTTTATTTTCGGTTTTATTTTGTTTAAGATTGATATAAAATTCCATCATTTTGTTAAAAACCTTTAACATTCTAGTACTGGACATAGGGCACTCCGTAGAAAGGAGGTTTTGGCCTACTATATCACGCTGGGCAGATGGGTCGGTATAGGGTTTGTTGACAGCTGTACCCGGATCCCTCCTATTTCAGGCGCAGAGTGGCACACCGTGTGGTTTTAGTCGGTCCGATTCCGACGCATCACCCCGCCGTAAACCCCGGTGGGGTGACGGCCCGAGGGGGTTTCCACAGGTTACAAAAAACAACCAAAAGGGTTTGCTTCCCTTCTCTTTGCAGTGTTCTTGTCCTACATAGTGCTGCTCCCTTAGTCGCCTACGACACCCACAGGATGAATAGAGTTGGTGACCCTCCGTGCTCTTAATCCTCATCCACACGGAGACTTTATTACCGTGTAATACCACGATAAACATTGTAGTAAATTTAGTAATGTTCTGTTTTCAAAACCCCCAGGAGAAGCTTTTTATTCAAATTTGAATTGAACTAAGCAAAAAAGATGACCTCCTAAATAACAATAAAACCAAACTGGTTCATAAATGATGGCATTCTGTAGTATCACATCCCGTTACATAGGCTGGTGTGGTATATGTCGAGTCGTGGACTATAAAAGTAATTTATTTATATATATTAACTTTCTATAGTAACAAACTAAAAAAATACAACCAGATTGAAAGAAATCTCTATTTTTTTGAAGCCTTAAACGACTTATGGTTCGCTATATGAATCATTTTGAGTGTTACAAATTATTAGAACGTGTGTAGTGCTAGAGTTGGCTGTCATATACTTACACCAGCTGCCTCCAGTCCGTCCTAAGAACTGTCTGGTTTTAGGATTCCAGACGAAACGCTTGAATTTCTGAGCACCAGATAACGGAGGCTCCTTCTCTTTGTAGTATAAGTTGAACCGCTCCAAGCTCGTTAAGTCTGAAGGTCGTTTTTTCGTTCCCGTCATCCTGTTTAGGTGTTTGGGGCTGTAATAAAGATTAGCGATACCATTGACAGGGCTACGAATTCTGCAAAAGCAGGTTTTTTTGGAGTTAATTATGTGATGAATAATTTCATCGAAAAGTGTGGTCTTCATTTCTTAAATGGAACCAAACGAGAAAGAATCCCTCTCAAATGAAAAAAAAAGATGTTAATTGGTATGCAACTTGACTTGAAAATAATAACTTAACACATCACACACAGCTACTAACGCATCACACACAGCTACTAACGCATCACACACAGCTACTAACGCATCACACACAGCTACTAACGCGTCACACACAGCTACTAACGCATCACACACAGTTACTAACGCATCACATGCAGCTACTGGTTCCCCAATTAGACAGAGCCTGTACTCTGGTAACCAAACTGATGTACGATAACATATAACAAGTAAGTTGCTACCATATTAAAACAGTAATTAATAATAGCAAAAGACATCTCACAAAATGCCGTCTGATCCTAGGTGATACGCGAAGAATTATTTGTGCTCTGTTTTGAATAAATATGCAAGTACGTAGTAATTAATTTTATATGTAAAAAAAACATGCATTTTGTAATGTTGAAAATGATTAAAAACACTATCACTAAATCAAAGTGGTCTAACATTACTAAATGCACATATTTCTATATCAACATTATAGAGCTGAAGAGATTATTTGGTTGAACATGCTAATCTCAAGAACTACTAGTTTGAATATGAAAAAAATATTTTAATGTTTGATAGCCCAATTATTGAGGAAGACTATAGCTGTATAACATTACGCAACTACCAATAGGATCAAAGCATCAATGAAACATAATGTACAAAAATGGACAATATGAGTATTCCTTTTGAGTTCAGTTGACCACCTTCAAAAGTGGAGAAGATTTCACAATTTAACTGTATGTATATTTTTGTAGATCAAAAGCACTTAAACACAGGACAAAACACACACCTTACAGGGATCTCTTGTGATTGAAGTCGCGACGTACGGTTCGCATTCAGGATCACAAACCACCCCACTAACGGGCCCGTCAAAATGGTACAAATTATATGATTAATTAGATGCCGTTTCCTTTCGAGATAAGTAGGAAATAACATTAAATGAATTTATCCGCCGAATAAGAACTTGTAGTTTTTGTTTTAAACGAGAAACAAGTCATTTGTAGTGTTTTCATTGTACAGGGTTCATATGGGCAGACGTGGACTCTTGTAACTCAAGAGGCATAAGATCAATAACGACCTTTTCCTTTCACCTCTGAGAGAAGCCAACTTCTGGAATCTCAGATCCGTTTCCTCATTTAACACTTGCACAACTTACCTTAGATTTTTAGCTCTAACAGTTTTAGTCAGGCTGGGTGGAAAACAGGGGCCCGGCCGTAATAGAAATCAGCCATAACTCTTCAGAATGTTACACATGTTGCCAATCCCAAAGAGAAATGAGCTGGAAAATGATTTCTTTTCGGACAAAGAGACGGATTACCTGATGGTACTTAAATGACTGCCATCTCCGTTCATTGCCCTCCCTCCCTCCACCGATATTCAGGGTCATTCTCTGATAACCTCACTTATAGGCTTGGGACTTGACATCGAAAGTATTTATAAACCGTCACCTCTGTCGCTGGTCACCCGGAGCTGAACCTTCCCAGGTATCGCCTGTGTTCTCATCTGGTTTAGGCTGATGCCAAGGCGTCGTAAAGAGCGTTACATTCCCTCCTAACATACAGGGTATTCAGGGACAGTGAGACAGCAACCGCTGTCAGGAGGCAAACCGACCCGAGCCAACCTCCACGAGTTCCCTTCACGAGTGCGAAGATATCGGATTCACTCACTTAGGAGAAGTTCAGAAAAGTTATGGTGAAGATTATGGTTTAAGAAACCCAAAAAGAGCATATTAAGCCGTCGGTCTCTGTAATCATGAACACCTACAGCAGTCGTTATTGGGAAGTCAGTACCCTCAAATACATGTACAAGTAGTTCAACTTTCGAATTCAAATGGCCCTTAGGGTTGCGAAGGTCCGATGCCAGTCGCTTCGTGGAACAACTGATATTCAGGTAAAATCGATTGAACTAATAACTGATCCAAAATAATCTTGGAAATAATAAAGGCTAGGAATCGCCCTCGCTCTCCATGGATACCTGCAATTGCAGGTGTTCAGCTCGTAAGTGTGCTACCGCCTTTTGAGCTCATTTTTGAGCTTCCAGAACATTGGTTTTTGTGAGACTGTGGTATAACTCTACTCGAGTCGTCACATCTATGTCCATGGCTCTGCCACGTTAAACTCAATATCTGAAATTGTCACTTATACCCAACTACTTATTTTTTAATAGATACTGCTCTGCTCCCAAAGACGTAGCGTGATGTTTTATTCTATAATCTTCCTCAACGGTTTGGATGTCAAAATTTTTTATCAAACTTTTGAATTCGTTACAGTTTTGCACATTAAAATTAGAGTACCGCATTTGGTGCACTAGTATTTTTTTAAAAAACATCAAGTACATAAGGAAACTAAAATTTAAATAAGTAATATAATGAAAGAATTCTTACCGGTATGTTCAAGTGAGGCTGGTCCCGTAGGAGTGAGAGGGTTTCTGCGCGTGTGTGCGCAGAGCGACTGCGCCCGCGCAGTCATACGCCACCACAACAAGACTGTACTATGTGAGATGGAACAAGCTGTAAACAGTTATAATAATAAAACAATTTACATCGTGTTTCACATCGCAAGCGTGAAGGTATATGGCAAGAGTTTAGGCGTTCACGGCTTCTTTCAACATCCTCTAACAATAGAACGGAGTATTTTGTCTACTATGTAAGTAGACCAAAATCTACCGTCCAGGGAGTCCTGATGGGTTGGTTTATAGTATTTGTTTCTATTTTATGCTTCTTTTTGTAGTTGGTGGTGGTTTCCTGTGTACTTTACTCCCTTATTCGGTTCTTACGACGCCCACGGGATGAACAGAGGTGATAACAGTCTGTATTTTTCACGGACAGGCTGTATATTGATGGACACTTACACGACATTATAATTTATTGCATGATACTGAAATTTTGAATCCATTTGCAGGACATTTCTGGTTCAGGACATAGAGTAAAGAAATACAGAAATGTACTGCAATTTATATATTTATAGATGTCTTAAAAGGTGATGGACACCTCTTGACTCCTTGCCACCCTTTCCTGACCCTCCCTCTAGATTACAGCAAAGGGGAGGGGAAGACCTCCAACAGCGTTACCTGTTAATGCGAGGGCCTCAATTCCTCCATATATGTGCAAACAATATAATAAAACAAAAATAATATCTAGCTCATCAGAAGCGTACAAAGTTTGAGTGCGTTGCTTAAGAGAAGACTCAAACAAATATTAGCACAATGGTAATTCTTAAACATTTGATATGTCAATATTTCAAATTAGTGATCTGCCTGATCTAGGTAAAGCCTCTGTCTTAGACAATTACACGGTATTCCACTATAAAAAGCATTTTTTTAAAAAACTATAAGTAATAACGGAGTTTTGCTTAGAGTTTCTTTGTGTTATCGAATCAAGATTAAGGAGATTCGCAGATGAACTAAGGTCACCGATATTGCCAGTAAAATTGCTAAACTTAAGGTGAAGGTCGCGGGAAGCTGCTGGATGCGGGTGGCACGGGACAGGCTGTTGTGGAGAACCTTGAGGGAAGCCTATATGCAGCAGTTGACGTCTTTTGGCTGAGATGATGATGATGACGATGATAAGAGATAACTGAGTACATGTAACAATACTATATGCTACTTTAAATTTACCAAGATGTTTTCAGTGTCTGAATAATTTAATGTACCTAAATATTCTGCTCCCTTTTTTGATTCTGTATTAGTAACGCTGTATATATTTAGTGAATTATTTAATTTAGTATAAATAAACATACCTAAAAATAGATCTGTCTGTCTGTCATACCTTTCATGTTCTCAGGTGGGCGTGAAAAAGCATCTCAGTAGGTCGCTATAAAGTGGGTCACCATACTGCATTGTCTGCATTTACAATGGTATGGTAAACACAACTCTTGGATTCTATTTATGATTTTCATCAGGCAGAGTAGAGTCACTTCGACAGGCTCTTGAAATGTGTGTGTATACATATGTATGTATGCACGTAAGAAGTTATACTTCTTTGATGTAACAAGATAAAAGTCTTGCTAAAATGTTTATTGTTGCGTTATCCTACGTTTGTAGAGCAACATCTATATGACGGTGTCTTGTTTGCAGGGTATAACAGATCAAGCCCCTGCTTTTTGTCTACTGTTGTTAGGTTGTGCTGCAGTTCTCTGTGTTGTTTTAGAATTGTGTTCAGTACCTTGCATTCGCTATAAAAAAATCTAAAAGGGCGAAAAAATGGTTCCGTTTAGCATAACAGCGACCATCTCGCCCCCTCGTTTGTTAGAACCGATTCTGTCACTTTGTCGTGATTAACGTTTCATTCAAGATGGCGATAACCTTTACCTGGTTCTGCTGGATTGAGAGAAGATTGGCTGTAACCATGTCTGGTTTGGTTCCAGTTATTGTTTACTAGTTTTTACAAGCGGCTTTGCCCGTTACTCGCTGATAAGTAGCAGCTGTTCATGGGTGAAAGATTTTTTTTAAAATCACTTGAGTAGTTTAAACGTGACAATGAAACAAACACACTCACATTCATATTTTTAATATTTGTAAGTTAAGTTAGTAAGTTAGGATTAGTGTTATGAAGCCGAAAGTAGACGCTGTAATCATATAAAAGTGTTAGAAAAATGGACTCATAGTTGGTAGATCAGGGTGTGGAAACGGGTGTCATGTCCCTCCGACACTAAGGGAGGATCCCCTGACCAGGTGAGGTGATCATGCCTGGCGGGCCACGGGCCAACGGTTGACGTTGTTTAAATGCTAATTGCTACGTGAATCTCCATTTCGCGATGCAGGATTAGTAGTTGCTTCGTAGTTCATTTTACTCCGTAGTTCAATGTGTCTTCGCTAGATAGCGCTGTAGTATGTTTCTGTACTTACGCTGTATGTGGAAGTCGCCACAAGGGCTCCTACAAGCTGTGAGGACATGAGGGCTATTCACGATTATTATATGGCAGTAGAGCGATACTTTAGTAAATTTGACGGCCCTGTTGGTCTAATGGTTCGTGACCTTTACTGCTAAGCCGGAGGTAGTGAGTTCCATTCCCACTCATGGCAAATATGTAATTGTGTGATAAACACGATATTTTGTTCTGTGTTCAGTGTATTTTGACTATAACATGTATGTATTAAGAAATATTTAAGTATGTTTATCAGTCTGGTTACCATAGCACAGGTTCTGACTAATTTGGAATCAGACGGCCAGGCCGTGCGTAAGATGTGTGGAGTTATTCTTGTTATTATTTAGTTCAACTCCACCGTAGTGATATCAGCGCTTTGACAATAATCGGTGCTGCGCAATTTTTCTTTTGTTTTTCAGTGAGTGTCGGCAATTTTAGTACTTAATTTCTGATCTGTATTTCAAAGGATCTCTGGGAGACTGGTGTGTCTAAACAGCGCACCGAGGTTCCTCGCCACCATGATCCATTGATATTATATGGTAGGTACAGGTGGTAGGTGAGTCCTACTGATGGTAAATGAAGAGAGACAATTTTTGAATGCCATTGAAGACAGAAAAGGCAAAATAGTTGGTCACTTGATAAGACACGACATCTTCTTCAGAATAATACTGGAAGAAAAATGCGAGAAATGCGAGTATCGGTCTTAGTAGCCGCTCGACATCACTAACTAGTATTTTAAATGCAAAGAGTTATTAAAAATTCAGTCTTTTGCAAATTAAATCAGATTAGTTTATCTGACATCTAATTTTGCCTAGTTAAATAGTGCCATCTATTGATTACTTTACGAACGAATAGTGTCAAAAACAAACGAAAACATCACCCAATCTTAAGTTAAGTAGTACCAACAAATGATATATAGATGGCGTTCTAGGTGTTGCTGTCGTTAAAAAATAAGCAGGTTAGGATAGCTTTATGACTAAATTTTGAAACTTGTGCTATGATAACTAGACTGACTGATAGAGTACTTATATTCTTTTTTTTCGTAAATACGTGCATATTATACATAGAAAACACCCAAAATTTAAAATAACTATTATCAGATAACAAAAAAATTTGGTCCGACTCGAGAATTGAACCCGAGATCGTACAGCAGTCGTATTCACTACCGCTGCGCCAAATAAAAACAAATATTTTATCATTTATTTGCGTAAGTCACGATACAAAGAGTTTTTTTTTTAATCTTAATTTAATTTGGGGCTTTGGCCGAGTAAGGACATGTCAACGGTACAAATATTATTGACATGAATATTGAAGAGGTGGTAAACAAAACAGTTTGTTCAATAACCTTAACTTTATTTCTTATCTTAAAATGAACATGAAGTATTTTGAAATTAAATTTAAAATAAAAGTTTCTTAATATTTTATTTTAGACTAGCTGTGATTTACTTGTATTTTTTTTCTATCTTTAGTACCTGCCAAAGTGACTGTACTCTGCCTGATGAAAAGCATGAATAGAATCCAAGAGTTGTGGTCACCATGCTCATTGCAAATGCTGACAACGCAGTATGTTGACCCACACTATGGTGGCCTTGTGAGATGCTATTTCACACCCCGCTTGAGGACGTAAAAGGCATGACAGTCATTGTGACAGTGTAAGGTTTACACAGTTTCCACGATAACTGTCACCCCTGCATCCATGGACCTCCGGTCTCACACTCACCAACGAAACACGACAACACAGGTTGGTCTTCTGTGGGAGGGTAGTACTGCCTCGGTCGAGTCATATGTGTTGATACTGATACTAAGACTGCATTTATATTTTATTTTAAATATGTATGTTTGTGTTTATTTGACTGCACGATTAGCCTAATGGTTTAAGCGGTCGCCACGCCGCTCTCCACTGCGATGAGTGTTGTGGGTTCAAATTCCACATGGGACAACACTTTGTGTGATCCACAAATTGTTGTTTTGAGCCTGGGTGTTCTTTGTGTCCGTTTCTTGTATGTTTGTAAAGCCCCCGCGACACTGGATTTACTCATAGAGCGGGCGTTGTCTTTTAAAAAAAAAATCACTTGTCTAGTATCTATAGTATAAGCTCTGCTTAAGTTACGACTAGATGGCGTTGTTTGTCAGACGTCTAAAATATTATTGTTCTATTTATTTCATTATTTACACATATTCATTACATTTTTAAATATATAAAAATTAAAAACAAAGCAAAATATAAAAAATAGTAGACCACCGACGTCGGATACAGACCTTAGCCGCCTTTGGTTAGGGCTCCAAAGACAAGAACTTCCTCACTATACAGGCCGTGTCAAGGAGGACTGCCACTATTATTATTTAAGAGCAAAAATATCTGGTTAGATCTATCTCGGCGGACGGTATATCATTACTTTATACATGGTTTTTTGCTGCGTAAATCCCGATTCCGTGGAAAATTCGAGGTAAAAGTAACCTATATGTTGCCCAGTAACCTTCTATATCTCCTATTGAAAGTCCTATTAAAGTCGGTTCAGCGGTTAAAAAGATTAGCACAGACAAACAAACAAACGGACAAAAATTAAAAATAATAATGAATTGGTGATCTTTTGACCTATACTGTCTCTGATTACGGACATTGAACGTGAGATGATATGACACCAACTGATAAACTTCGTGAACTCTTATTTTTAACATTGCAGACGCATGGTAGAGTTTAATAAACATGTGCACTTGTATGTCTGTGTGTCTGTATAGTTACGTATCTTTGTACTTGTGTGTTTATGTGTGCGTATATGTCTATGAGTTGTTGCTCAAAAGATTAATGCAGGGATGATAGTTATCGTGGTAAGTGTGTAAGCCTCACAGTGCTACGATGACTGTCATGTCTTTTACATTCCCAAATGGGGCATGAAAAGCATCTCACTAGGTCATCATACTACATTGTTTACATTCACGATGAGAATGGTTAGCACAACTTTTGGATTCTATTTATACTTTCCATCAGGCAGAGTAGAGTCACTTTGGCAGTTTCTTGATATAAAAAAAAATAAAAGTTGAGAGGACAACACATCTTAAAGTTCATAAAAACAAAAGCAAAATATTTATTTATGTACTCTAGTTTTTTTTTAAATCAACACGCCTCAGCTACCTGGAGGGTGGTGCAAGGGGAAGCACTCGCACCCCCTTAGCACAAAAGATAAACACATATTTTCGACTTAGTGCATGAAAAAAGTCGATTTATATAATCTTTATAATCTATTATGTGATCTAGTATAATTATGTATTTAATATTTGTTAATAATATATGGGGGTGTAGATGTACCCCTCTGAAAGTAAAACTGTGGCGACACCTATGATCACCACTCAAAGATTTAGATAGAACCCTTAGTAAGCTTAATAAATGATCAGTGGATCATGGAGACGGCGAATCAAGAGTAGAGTTGACAAGTATGAGCAACGGCGTCTAAAAGAGCTTGATGCGAGAAGGCACTCGCGAAAGACCCAGCCGAGGCCTGTCTACGACTACATGCGCAATGAAAGCGGTCAACTCTGCTGCGTTACCTGTAACCGCACGTTCAGGACGACATTTGGTTTTGCCAGTCACATTCGTGCACACGCCAGGAGAATGCCATAGGGTCGCCGTCGGCGGATACGTCGATGACGACGTCATCAAATGATCAGTACATATAAACATGCCAAATATACAATATTCTTCAAATAATTAAATGAATGTCACTGAATTTTTCACTGAAAACACGAGGTTCCGTAATTCACACTGTAGCTGACTATTTTACAGGATATGAATACTCTAAGGAAACGGGCAGCAGTTACACCATAAACAGAGACTACCAGATGTGATGTGGCTCAAACAAGACCATTGCTAATGGTGGTGCTTATTTAGTGACCTTGAATGATGTATATAAAGCGTAAACTGTAATGGAGATGTCTTTTAAGGAGAGTAGGTTGCCCGCATCATGGATGTCAGAGATAACACAGGAAACGGTCAATAATAATAATAAAATAAATATTTCGGACACTTGACACCCAACGTCTTCTAGTTTCAAACTAAGCAGAGCTTGTGCTATGATAACTAGACTGACTGATAGAATACATAAACAAATTTTTTTTTGTAAATACATAGAAAACACCCAAACTTCGAGACAAATATTTTCAGATCATACAAACATTAGGTCCGGCCCGGGAATCGAACTCGAGACTTCGAGCACAGCAGTCGCATTCATTACCGCTGCGCCACCGAGACAGGTCAATGGCACAATATTCACAGTTAGTGTAAATTTTCACTATAAATATTTGGTTCTACGGAAGTGTAAAGTCCCTCGTGACACAGAATATACTCTTGTATACACTTCTTACAAGAACCCCTACACTAGGAAGTGGAGGGGTTCTTTTAAAAAAGGAAATTTTTAAGTTTTTATTTAACTGGTAATGTTTGTATTTGCGAGTGTTCGAGACGAACCTTGAAATCTCGAACCACTATACATATATTTTGCCCGAAGGCACATTGATACAGGAGTGACAGTTGTCGTAGTAAGTGTGTGCAATACAATGCTACGATGACTGTCATGCTCACTCAAGTGAGGCGTAAAAAAGTATCTTAATAGGCCGCCATAGTGTGGGTCACCATACTACATTGTCAGCATTCGCAATGACTATGGTGACTACAACTTTTGGATTCTATTCATGCTTTCCATCAGGCAGAGTAGAGTCACTTTGGCAGGCTTTCAAATAAAAAAAAAACACTTTCTAATGTCCAATTGGGCTCAAATTTGGTACACACATGATCTTTAGTGACTATACAGTAATGTGGAATATGGATCTGTTCCGATGATGCAAGTCTTATGAATGCCATAGGAAGTTCCATAGGAGTTTGGACTCATATTTGTTACCTGATAACCACTTACTGTAAGATTCGAAGAAATGGATACGATTTCTATATAACATATCTATATACATATAATAAATACATACAATCTTTTATAGGACAACATTTAATTGTAATATTTGTTATCATTAAACTAAATGTCGACTAGATTCTTATTTCCATACATCATACGTGGTATAATTACATACCACAAAGACGCAAATAGTAGAACAGATAAAAGTTTTATCTAGAAGTATTCTAACTTACTTTTTTTTTTAGACGGTCCCATAGACAAAGTCTACAATGTTTGGCATGATAATTCGACGAACACGTACGTGTCGAAGGCATGCGCTGCCGCAAATGCTGAAGCTCAGTTATTTGACTTTTTTTTGTAATTATTAACATAGCGCCATTTGTGACAAAAAAGTTCGAATAATAGGACAAGTTCTTTCATTGGTTACAATGTGTGGTGTTATATGCTGTAGCAATTACGGAATAAAATTGAATTGAGGTCTGAATGAAACACAAAATGGATTGTAACATGATTAAAATAGTAACCAAAATTGAAAAACAGTGTTTGTATTGTAATTAACTCACCCCTTTATTGTATATACTTTCATCATTATTGGCCTTTTATATGGTATACGAGAAGCAAACAAATAAACAGTCCCATGGGTCACGTTGTGGTAAACGACTACCGCTAGACACCTGCAACTTAATATTACAAATGCGTTGCCATCTGTTGAACCCAGGGACTAAAAGCTATCCGTATCTTGGGTTCGGTCGTAAAAGACATCATTGTCATCTCAGCCAAAGTACGTCCACTGCTGGACTCCCTGAATGTAGCCCACAACAAGCGAGCTCTGTGCAGCGCGCATCCAATGGACATGTACAAGAAGAAAGAAAGACCCCATTAAGATTATATATTATGATAATTTTGTTTACAGTAGACGTAATATAATAAATAATAACAGTACAAGTCAAATTGAAAAGTACAAACCTAACTGTTTAGTTAGAGGGTTTGGGTTTAATTCTCATCAAAGAAAAATTCACAAGCATTAAATACACCTCAAAAATAATGCCGTAATCATTCAATAACAAACCAAAAAAAACAATTACTTAAGATTAATTTTCCTTAACATCTCATAAAGAACCATTGAATTGGCAAAGGCATTCAATCATTCCACCTTCCGCGAATTAATCGGATAATAAATCGAACATCGGCAAATCGCAACACTCTGACCGATGCCCATTGGGCGTGGAAAAAAAACAAAAGGGAATATTTTTACACTTTATTCGGATGTGCGGCGCACGTCAATCATACGAGCGGACTTGGGCGAAACGAGTATCGAATTGAGATTCGATAACGATTTCAAATATCGATGTTAGTGGTGTTTTAAACAATCTTGCTTTTGCATTTCCGTTTTGATGCTAATGTATGTCTGAGCATGAAATGGATTTTATTATGAAGTAAGTTAAATATATGTTTACTTTTCGGCCAGGCCCCTCCCGGCGGCTATAATTCTAACTAATAAATATTATAAATGCGAAAGTGAGTTTGTTTAATTATACTTTCACGGCTAAAGTGTTGATCCAATTTTTAATAAAATTTTGTCACGAATACATTGGCTATCCTTTCATGGAACGCACTTCCCCTCGAAGTCAAGATGTCTAGAAGTCGCTGCTCATTTAAAATTAAAGTGAAGGAGGTTTCACTGGGTGAACTGGCGACGTCTTAGTTCATCAGCTGGTATTATTATATCTTATAGTGGTGATATGATTGCAGGGAAATGTATGAGTTATATGTATGTGTATTATACATGTATGTGTGTTGTATATCTATGTGTTTCTATACGTATATTTGCTTAATTTTGGTCAAACTAGTCTATATATACTAAATCCTCTGACAATTACTTCTTATCCTTAAGTGCACCTACCTCTCCTTTTCTCTGCATCGCCCAATCGGTTGACTGGTAGAAAATGCCTTAGGTATTAAGTCTGCCGATGCATATATTTGTGCCTAAATAAATAAATAAATACACACCCGCATGCGGCACTGCGTGTAACGCAAGTAATATATAAACACTGTAATATACATTTTACTTGCTTTTTAAGTGCACTCATAGCTCAATGAAATACCTAAAAAGGAAAGGTTCATGTCCTAAGTAAACAACTTTAAATTTTAATGTTTTTATATTGTTGTTGTACTGCAAAGAATATTTTACCTCTAATTCGAATAATCATCGAAACGAATTTTCAAAAATCGTATATCTTTATCGATAATCGCAATAATGGATGCATTGGCCCGACACTACATAGCGGTACTGACGCCAGGGGTGAGATATTATCGCTCCGCCGTCTTCAATCAGATTTTCGACCACCGGAATATAGGGATGTTACGTCTGATTAACTTAATTTAGAATATTAAATCCAAAATAATGAAAAGAAAAATAAGAGAGGTATTTACTGAGTCGGGGTTCCAGGGACTTCCTTACTAGGGTGCACTTGATTCCCCGGCTACTGGTACCCGAAACGGCGTGCTTTTTTCGGTCGGTTCGAGTCCGACATAACCACCTTTCGGTGGTATTCATGGGGATTGCCGCACAGAAAAAAAAGGGTATTTAATGAGCTGTGCATGTGGTAATATGGTAAAAAACGTAATAAAAAACAGAAAATTGATAGACATACAATAGAAAAACAAAATGGTACTCAACCATTTTGTTTTCCATATTATACGAGTAGGCTTGCTTACTTTCCGTTCAGTTTTTTATTATTAATGATGTTAACTTAATAAATATATGACTGCCTCGGTGGCGCAGCGGTAGCGAATGCGACTGCTGTGCTTGAGGTCTCGGGCTCGATTCCCGGGTCGGATCAAATGTTTGTTTCATCTGCAAATATTTGTTTCGGAGTTTTGGTGTTTTCTATGTATAATATGTATGTATTTGCGAAAGAAAACAGTATGCAAGTATTCTATCAATCGGTTTAGTAATCATAATACGAGTTTTGCTAAGTTTGAAACTAGATGGCGTTGTGTGTCAGATATCCGATTTGTTATATTTATATAAATAAATAAATATTTCTTACATAGATATTATAAACATTTAATCCGATTCAGAATTCGAACCCGCGACCTCGTGCACAGAAGTCGTATGTCCCTGCGCCACCGAGGCAGTCATATTGAGGGTTTCACTTATCAAAAGAAAGTAAACCTTCCTCTATTTTAAAAGAAGCATCGTGACATGCACCTTTAGTGTCACTTTTCTGTTTATCTCTATTTATTGTTACTTAAATAAGACTTCAAGTAAAGATAAATTAATAATAAATAAATATTTCGGAAATTTAACACCAACATCGTCTAGTTTCAAACTAAGCAGAGCTTGTGCTATAATAACAAGACTGACTGATAGAGGACTTATATACTTTTTTTTTGTAAATACATACATATTACACACAGAAAACATCCAAACTTTGAAACAAATGTTTACAGATCATACAAATATTTGGTTTGACCCGGAAATCGAACCCGAGACCTCAAGCATAGCAGTCGCATTCATTACCGCTGCACCACCGAGGCAATTAAAAGATACTGAAAAACATATCATACTATTTTAAAAAGTAATGTTTCTGTACTTCGATTATTTTAAAATTTTACGGGTAGTTGAAGTTCCAAAAAATCCAATAATAATCTTCCCACAAGAAAAAAAACGATATTATACAAAAATAATGTAAAAAAATGAAATGTGGTTTTTGACAACCCTATTTATGTTTTGGTAATGGCCGTAATATAAAAGTGTATCCTTGAAACGATGCTCCAGACGCAGTGAGCTCCTTGCCCAAGCACCATGAGGGGACACGCCACCACTTCTGTGCTTGTAAGTTTAACATTCTTTATTACCCTACACTTGCTTAATATTTCCTAATATTTTCAATTATTATAAGTCTGTGTGGTGATGGATTTAACATAGGGAATGTCACTATCTCTATCCATCCCAAGGGTGTCGTAAGAGTCGACTAAGGAAGCAAATTATGCAGAACAACAGTGCTGCAAAGAGATGGATAACTCGATACGAAGAATATATAGGTGTAAATGGCATAGTAGGCCAAAACTCCTAGTGTTTATAGGTAGTAGAGTCACACTGATTTCGGCATAAGCGAGTCGACTCGACCGGGGAGGTACTATTGTGGAGGGACGAGGTATCATGTCCCTCCGACACAAAGAGAGGATCCTCCGACCAGGCGAGGTGATCATGCCTGGCCGGCCACGGCCCAACGGTTAATGTTGGGATGTTGTATATATGCTAAGTGCCACGCGAATATCCATATCGCGATACAGGATTAGTATTTGCATTGTAGTTCATTACATTCATATGTTTTGTTCATACTTCGTAGTTCGATGTATCTTCGCTAGATGGCGCTGTTGTATATTTTCTTGTTTGTGTTATAATGTGGAATCGCCACACTATCCTCGCACAAAAGATCAACCTAAAGCGACAGCATCCATGCTGTCGTATTTCGTTGGTGAGTGCGAGACCACCGAAGCCCATTGATGCAGGGTGACAGTTGTCGCGGTAAGTGAGTGCAATACAATGCCACGGTAACTGTCATGCCTATTACGTAACCGAACGAGGCGTGAAAAAGCATCTTACTAGGCCGCCATAGTGTGGGTCACCTATACATACTGCATTGTCTGTATTCGCAATGAGTATGGTGACCACAACTCATGGATTCTATTCATGCTTTCCATCAGGCAGAGTAGTCACTTTGGCAGGTTCTTAAAAAAAAAACGTAAAGACAGGTGGTGGAGGTCCACCATCAAGAAATTTAAAGTATTTCTAGTACTTAATGAGCTTGTATATTTTATTCGCATGAAATTTTGACAATGATTGACTAAAATGATCTGTCATACTATGAAGCATCAAAGCTGAACTTAAAGGAAAGTGCCTTTGTTAGACAATAGGCTAGATGACACCTTAGTCAAATTAGTTACTTTTTATCATCTGTCAAAACGACAATTTTGTATGAAAAATGTACTAAATACTAAACTGTGACGTCACTGTTTTGGACTATTCAATTGAACAATATATTTCACTGAAATTCGTAACAATAACAATAAGTTATGATAATTGTATTTTTCGAGATGTTTCGCGATATTAGTTCTAATGAAGTGGACATTGGTATTTATTTACGATACAGTCATCTACCCAATTATCTTATTTAATAATTAATTTATACATCTCATACATGACTGTCTGATCCCAAACTAGAAAGAGTCCGTACTATGATAAATAGACAGCTGATATACATACTATATAATTCTAAATATATATATATTTAAAAAATACACCCCAACACAGAACCAATGACCATGCTTATGAAGGATTTTTTTTTCATGGCTGGGTATTCGACTTCTGGTGGGCACCTTAAACGAGCAGCTCGTCACAAATATCAGTTTCCTAGTAACTGCTTAGAGAAACTGCTTTAACCAGGTCAAAATGTACGTGTATATACGCGTGGAATTATAATTAACAGTTATTTAATATATAGGTTCAGTGTGGACAGTTAAGGTTTTTGGCATAGTTAATGATGATCGAAATAAGCAGTACAGCTTTCCTTAGCCACGTTTTACCTGATACTCTCTCAGGATCATAAGAGAGTACGAGACTTTTCAAGATCGTGTATCAGAGTGGCGGTAAACTGATACCTGTCTAATGTAACCTTCTTTTATTTAATTTTTTAAAGTTGCTACCAATTTGAAAATAGTACTTATTTATGGTATACCATAAATCGCGTGGCGGTCGAATTTCAACTTTTTTAAATGTTGTATTCCATCGAACAGTTTCACTTTAGCTGACATTGTTTAGAGTTTGAGTAGAGTTGCACCATGACAGATCCAAACATATGCCTTCTGGAATATCTATGGTGTTACGTAGTATTTTTTACAAAATCTTTAACTTTATGCGTCATTTTATTTCAAAATTTTAGATTTGTACACTTCTTCAACCTGTATGTAAACATTAATTTTTCCAGAAATATCTTCCTAGCTTTTATTATTGTCAATATTATTTGATGCTAGCTACTAAGTTTTAACTAAACATCAGTTTTTCCCGGTGAATAATACCCGGGACCGACGGCTTACCGTGCTCTCACAGGTACGGGCGTGAAACACCGGCAAACTTCCGTACTCTGGGCTGTTATTATGTATGAATTTCTTGTAAGAAAAACCCAATTTACATCTGTTGATTGACAGTTGCATACGCTAACCACTAGGCCAATTAGGCAGTCAGTAATTCTTACAAATACAATGAACATAAATGTACTACATTTGTTTTAAAACGGGTACACAATATTTTCTTCCTATTGCATGTATGTATATACGTTTTTCTAGCTGTTAATACTTATTCATTAAACATTCTAGTTATTTATGTTAACCCATCATCTTTTTTACAGATTTTCGTGATTGTCGTACACATGGCAAATGCCTTAGGAGCCATGAAAGTTCTCCACATTCCAGAGAAAATTATAGGCGGAGTAATTGATATAGTACAAAACCACAAGAATAAACCAACACAACAAGCCACATTCCAGGGTCAAAACCAACAGCAATCACCACCAGCTTATGCCTGGAATTCAGGTTTTCAGACTCAAGGTCAAAACCAGGCACAATATGGAAATTATGGCTACCCACAAACTGGCCCGTATCAACAAGTAAACTACGTGAATTCTGGTCAAGTTCCTGTATCAGGATATCAATCTATTGGCGGATCGCAAGTCCAAACACAGAATCAATTTCAAAATTATCCACAAAATCAACCTGGGGGCCAGTATCAAAGTCAAAATCAACAGTCTTCTGGACAGCAACCTAACCAGTTCCAAAACCAAATGCAGAATGGATTTCAGGGTCAACAGACTCAAATCCAAGTTCAAAATCAGATCAATGGTCAATTTCCTAATCAGAATCCACAGACGAACTTGAACTTCCAAGGACCTCAACATGTTAATAACCAACCGGTCGCACAAAACAAGCCAAATGGAGGCTATGGTAGTAATCAACAATCGACTACGTTTACCGACAATCAACAATCGGGTTATTACATCCCTCAAGGTCAAGGATCTAGCAATTACGTTATGCCAAATCAACCACAGGGACAATATACCCAGTCAACAAGTTTTGTTGGCCAAAACCCTCAATCAACACAGTTCCAGACCGGTACAGGAAATTATGGTGGTTCTCAAGGTTACCTCACCTCAACTGGTCACCATTCAGGCACACCTGGTCCAACTTGTGTGTGCCAAACCTTTACGAAGCCACAACATAATATGCGCAATGATGTTCCGTCTCAAAGAAATGAGAACAAAACTGAAAAGCCTGAAGAGAATGAATAAAGCTCTAGTATGATATAGTATTTAATAATAAATATATTGTTGTCAGTGTGTCAATTACGTAATACTGGAAGTTATAGATATCGCTAAGAGTTTACCATGTGTTTAGTTAGATACCTGCTTATTTACCAAAAGATTTTTTAAAACACAAATGAGTTCTTAGTTCGATATATAGGGCGGGCCACGAATTAGTTAACATTTGAAAATATCGTATAAAAAAAATTATAAAATTATTTATTGACAAGAAAGTTAATTAGTTGGAATTTATTTTTTAAATATTACGCCGACATCTCTTCGCTGATTGTTTCTTTTAGTTGTCGTAGTGTATTTAGTTCATTAATGTAGACACGATTCTTCAAATAACCCATAAAAAGAAGTCTGCTGGGAATCTGGACTTCAGGGTGGCCAAGGAATGTCGCATCGTATGGAAATCAGTTTTTCCGGAAACTTGTCTTTGACCACCGGCAGGGAATCATTGGATGTGTGACAAGTGGCTCCATCTTGTTGAAACTATGTGCATCGGTCCCAAGAACTCTCGTAACATATTTGCACGGGATGTTAGACTCAAATGTTAACGAATTCTTGGTCACCCTATATTTCAAACACTAACAAACTCTATACTCGTTTTCCTTCATTATTACTTAGAAAAACGATTGTGATTGTCAAGTCAAAACAGTAACTCTTAATTATATGTAAAAAGAGGTCTTTCTTTACAATTTTACGTCAAATCATTTCATTTATTACCCTTTCATTTATCATTTCAAATTATTGGCACCTCTTCACACAGATTATAATGTAACGTAGATCAGAACTGCACTCGTAATGATTGTAGCATGTAACTTATTATACAATGTACAAATTATTTTACCCATGTATGTTTTGTAATATTTTAAATTATCAATAAAAGAAATCATTTATTTCAACTTTGAATTTGCGTTTAAATGTAACATCAAACATGAAAACTAAGAGATAATATTTTCTAATTCTCATTTTGCGTTTGTCGTAAGCTTTGGAGTTTACAATACATGAAAAAGTAATTCTTATAAGATTTTAGTGCATCTTAAGATGTTATCTTCATGCTTATCCACATTTTCATTTATGATATCATGTGATTGAGATTTTTACAAAAGTGCATATTTCTTGTAACACAAAGCTGACTATGAGAGTAAATTAATTTATTTTTGTGTCTCGTACTTTTATTATAACAATTTAAATTGGATGTGTTTGTTTAAATAAACACATACACGTATACAAACTGCACTCAGTATTTTAAATATTACAAGTGCACTCTCTGTTCCCTCACTCTCACAACCCGATGGAACGGTTATCCGACATGACCGAGAGGAGATTAGGCGCAAGACAAACACTTTACGTACTCTCTGAGGCACGGGAGTGAAGATTCCAATTTCCAAATGCCAGGCTGTTATTAACTATTTTTGCAACCAGAACCTCAACAATATCTTTTGATCTCGACTCGGATTTGACTTGAATTAAAACTGAGATTTTTTAATAGGCAGTCGTATACACTAACCGCTAAACCAACGAGGTAGTTAGGCACTATTAAATAAATCGATATGTAGTACAATTTTCATAACACCCAATGCTCAAATATTTGAAACAAAAGCAAAATTCAAATTAAAAAAAACTCACGACGGTAAAACTGTACTTGAAAAAAAGGATCAAATAATTTCAAAAACCTCGACTTACAGAAGTTATGTAACAAGAGATGATAAAAGTATAAAAAAATGCCTGTCAGAAGTTTTATGGCAATGAACAGTAAGCGACCGAATATCGGGCTCTAACGATTTAGTGCTTTACCACGACAATGCGCCCGCGCACCCAGAACTCAAAACAAGGAACTTCCAGGATACCACTTCGATTAAAGTCCTGACAGGCTGATCTGGATTGTAAATTCTGAATTCCTGTTATTCTCTTAAATAAAAAAATCTACTGCAATTGATCCAGTTCTCGTCACTATAGACCATAGAAGTAGTGTCTACACTGGCCTGCAAAAAGTTCTTTGAAAACTAGTTCAAACGCACGCAGAGGCTGGTGAAGAGTACTTTGAGAAGATTTAATAACAATATTTTGTCCGTGAAGTTATCCATATCAAAGTTTCTGTGTGTTCTTTATTCATACCGTGGATGTCGTAAGAGATGAGTAAAGAAAACTACGTAGTACAACAGCAGTAAAGAGAAGGAAACCTGGAAACTAATCCTATACTCACCCATTTGGCCAGCGTCATATAATGGGCAATACCTCCTTGCTAAAGAGAGGCCTATATCCAGCAGTGAACTATTTAAGGTTGTTTATGTGATGATGAGAGGTTATCCAAAACTATCTGAGTGTCCCGGAGTTTTTTTTTTATACCACGACGGTGGCAAACAAGCATACGGCCCGCCTGATGGTAAGCGGTTACCGCAGCCCATGGACGCCTGCGACACCAGGGGCATCACGTGCGCGTTGCCGACCCTTTAAAAACGGGAGTTCATTCCAGAACGGGATTGTTCGCGAGAGAAAATTTCTCTGAAACCGCACTGTGCGCGACCATTTAGGTTCCAATGTATGTGGATGAGCTCCCTGACGAGTGTGACGGATTAAGAATACATAGTGTTACTACTCCTATTCATCCCGTGGGTGTTGTAAAAGGCGACTAAGGGAAGCACAGACAACATCATTACAAAGAGAAGGAAAACTTGGAACAAACTATTCCAACCCGTCTGGCCAACGTGATATAGTAGGCCTAAACCTCCTTGCTAAGAAGAGGCCTATGTCCAGCAGTAGATTGTAAAAGGCTGCTGATGATCTGAGTGTCTCACGTACATACAGGATAAGTTTATGTTCAGCAGTGGAGTATTAAAAACTGTTGATGATAGATAACATGTATATTACAGATAAATAAAACCCCGACACAAAAGAAATGATCATCTATACAATTATTCTCAAAGGTAGGCAACAAACCTATGACCATTGACTATTTATTACCCATGTTATTGGAATTTGCTGGCTAACACATGGCTTCAACAAGATAGAGCTGCTTGTCGCACACCTAATAAGTCCCTGCCGGTGG
Organism: Hypercompe scribonia; assembly: GCA_949316085.1. NCBI lineage: Eukaryota > Metazoa > Arthropoda > Insecta > Lepidoptera > Erebidae > Hypercompe > Hypercompe scribonia. The sequence goes on along the minus strand of OX438976.1, from coordinate 1,857,409 downwards.
TCAAAGACATTTTTTCGGAAAAACTGATTTCTAGACGAGGCGACATTCCATGGCTAAGAACAACAAGATATTAATCTATTAGTTGGAATTTCTGTGCTCTAAAGAGTTCAAAGTTTCTGTTTGTTACCTTTACGATCAACAATTGTTTTAACTACCTTGTTATATTAATCGTTTATAAAGAACAAGAGAGAGGAACTAAAGACTAAATATAAATCACTCCTCTGGCTTCTGAGAAGGAACAGCAAACTCTCAACAGACAACAAACTACTGATTTATAAGGCCATATTGAAACCAGTTTGGATGTACGGCATACAACTATGGGGTAGCGCGAGCTCTACCAATATTCAGATCCTGCAAAGAATGGAAAATACATATATAACATACAATACATACATACTACGCTCCATATGCAATGCCCCATGGTTTATGACTAATCCTGAAGTCCACCACTATTCAAACATGAATACAGTCCACGAAGAAGTCCTGAATATCAGCCGGACATATCAAGAGAGGCTGGAGAGCCACCCTAATACCTTGGCTACAGCTCTGCTAACCCGCACTTAACAAAAACGCCTTAAAAGAAAAGATATCCTACCATTCTAGGATAAAATAAAGTATGAAAGTTAAGAGTAGTGTTCTCAATGGAGACCACACTCTACAAGCCAAACCGCAAAACCCATCTGCTTATAGCCTGGCTGATCAAAAAAAAAAATATTAATCGTGGCTACAAATAATTATAAAATTAATTCGTTACCTGCGGTATGTCAGCGGCTCTTGATTATGCGACTGTAGTAGCAATTTTTTAAAGACAAATTGTGGTACGGGGCATCATCTGGTCGTTTTTCTACGTCATTTATCATTAATATGTATTGATTGTGGACTATAATAGGCTGTTAATAATGATAATATATGTATTAACTGTATTTAGAAGTATATAAGTTTGTTTACCAGCTAATTGAACCATACTGTCGTGAATGAGATGTCTGAAGCTGTTCTTATTATTTCTGAATCGAGTTGAGACTCAACGTTTCATCTCAAACGGTAAGTAAATCAAACTCAAAATAGACAAAGTATGAATACAATATCGATACGAGTATTTTTTGTTATTTTTTTTGACAACGCCTACATTAAGAGTATATCTTATGTTGTGTTATTCCCGAGGGACTTTACAAACATTAATGAAGACTTAAGAAACACTCAGAGTTTGAACAACGGTTTGTGGATCACACAGAGTGTTGTCTCGTGTTTGATTTGAACCCACAACACAGCCCAGTAGAGAGCGGCTCGACGACCGTTTAAACCACTATGATATCCATGCAGTCTGACCCCAAACCAGAGTAATGCGATATATAGAGTGGGCCAAGAATTCGTTAACATTTGAATCTAACATCCCGCTCAAATATGTTACGGGAGTTCTTGAGACCCATGTTACTGGAATTTGCTGGTTACAATCGTAACACATCAACAAGATGGAGCCACTTGTCGCACATCCAATGAGTCCCTGCCGGTGGTCAGAGATATTGCCGAAAAGCTGATTTTGAGACGAGGTGACATTTTGTGGCCACCCAGAAGTCCAGATCTGTCACCACCAGGCTTCTTTTTATGGGATTATTTGAAGAATCGTGTCTACATCAATAAACCAAATACACTACGTCAACTCAAAGAAATAATCAGCAAAAAGATATCGGCGATCTCGTGGTCTCTTTGCCGACGAGTATTTGAAAATTTTGATGTTCGTTTAGAAGAGTGCACACCGTCGAAACGGTGGTCATTTAAACGATGTAATTTTTAAAAAATAAATTTATAAATAAAAAATTTTTATAATACATCGAATGGTTTTTTATATGACTTTTTCAAATGTTAACTAATTTGTGGCCACCCTGTAGTTTGTATTAAGCTACAGTGGACCCCCGGTAATTCGACAAACGATTTGCAGGGCAGTGTCGAACTATCGAATTTGTCGGATTATAAAGTACTGCCTAAGTCCCCCTATAGACCGGATTTTTTTACCAAAGAGCACCTTGTAATCCGACAAATTACAGACAAATGATAAAGTTCTATATGTTGTCTTCTGGGCTTGTGACGAAATTACTAGGTATGTATACGTAATGCATAATGAATAAACGCTAAGCTGCACCGCTGTCACACGTAGTCAAATTCAAACTAAGCAATCGGAATTGAAACAATACCTACGCGACGACCACAAGTTGTAACCTGTTCAATCATGCACGATCTATATTAGCGAAAATTGTTTGATTGATGTCGGATTACGGGGGGGTCCGGATGAGCCAAGGGCCGGATTACAGAGGGTCCACTGTATTTGAACTAAAAGATATAATGTGTTGTCAGATAATATCAAGAATACGTATGTTTAAAACAGACCTCTTTTGCAAAACGTGGAAGGAACTCATGGCTACGTTTGATTTTCTGTACAAAGAAAAAAACACAAAATCAGATTGTATTGTTTTGATGTCTAATTTGTTGAAGTACACCTGACCATTAATTGGCCTGACTGGTGCAGCACTTAGTGATCCTAACTGCCAAGTCGAGGACGTGCGTTTGATTCAAAACCGACAAAACTGTTTTCTTTTTTTTCTTTAAAAAGAAAAAGAATACAATTCTTATCTACACTTCCCTATCTATCTCTATGGGTGATATGTTTCTTTTCATGCTTATTTTAATATCGACATTTCACTTTTGACATACCTACTCCTAATTTTCCCTATTTTATTTCTCAATTTCCGGTTGACCGTAATAAAGTTTTCTCATTATGTAAGTGGGCATTCTTAGTTGATTAAAAATTGAGTGATAATACGTCTTGTACTTCTTCTTTGTGTGTAACAGTGTGATTGATACTCATGGTTATCAAATTTACTATATAAGTATATACATATATATTGTGTCTATAAATGCAAATATTTGAAAAGTAACATGATATTTTGGGTTTTTACTCTCGAAATAGGAATAATTATGAAAACTATTTTGAAAACTACAATAAATTTTAGTCAGTCTAAATCTGTTCATCTAACAAAGAGTATAGTAAATCCAGACTCGAAGACAAATTAAACAAATATCGTAAGCCTAAAAAGATCTGTAAAATCACAACAACAAAGCTTATTCGACCGCAAATCTTTATATTGTAACCCTATTTCCTAACGATCTAACAAAGACCTACCACACCCCTCTGAATCCACACAAAAGATGAATAAAAAGGGGCTCCAGGCGAGCGTAGAGGGGTCAAAACATTTTGGCATTGTATTTAGGTCTGAGACTTGCGCGCGCCGCGTTATATAATCGTTACGTAAGGACGGTACGGGGTTGCAGGGGTTGCTAGGCGGACGAGGGGTGAGAAAAGCGAGGTGCGGGGAGCACACAGGGCGAAGGCGACGACAATCGATTCCCGTCCGCAGTCCGGCTCGGCGTTCGAACATGGCAGACAAGACAAAAGTTGCAGAACAATATTACGCTCCACCTCCAGATCTAGGAAAATGGGAGTCATTGAGGATTTTCCTGTGGAACTCCGAGACCGGACAATTCCTTGGCCGCACGGGATCGAGTTGGGGTAAGTGTTTTTTTTTTCTATGATTGACTCTACGCATAACACCTTTGCCATTTTTGGAGGGAAAAATCAATTAATTATCTATGACATTGCTTAGTTTAAAAATAGCTAATTATCTAGAGAAAACTTACTATTGACGTCGTCGACCATCAGTCGTATAAATTTATACTCGATTTATAAATTGAAACGTTAAAGTAACACAAAGAAATATAAAGAAAATATGTGTTAAATTAATTTAGCAAAAGGATTTTCTCTATTTATTAAAAAAAATAATTTCCACACGATTTTTTTTTTCATTACCAGGCACTTACAGTTAATTAAGATTATTTAAACATACACATATCGTATTAAAATAAAAGTGAATTACTGTGAATTTTTCCCTTTTCCTTATTTTATTTTTAATATATTATTTTTTACTACAACAACGATTGGTTCTTTTCTTTGATGTTACGTAAGTCATTGACCACATTATGTATACTGATCACTAAACTTTGTGGAAGTATTTGTAATAATGTTTAATTTTAATGAACTCTCTTATCTGTACAAGGCACGATAAAATAACTTATATTTTTATAAAAAAATACATTTGCTAAATTTATATCGTTTTGTTTTCGCGCCATGACAGAGGCGCGCGCCGATAATGATGCGCGCGCAACGTCCTTGCTACGATCGATCCAAGGACGAAAGAAAATTGAGGGAAATATCCGACCTTTCAAGCAGAATACGAATTTCAAATAAATTAAATATGGAATCTTATCTTCAATCACATTTAATTACAAAAAAAAATTAAAAAAGTATTGTCTTTGGTTTACGTTTTAATTGACATTTATTTTTTGTGCCACCACTTCCATTGTCGAAACCACCAGTCACACCACCAGCTAAATCAGACAGTTTTTCTAATAGTCGAATAGTGTAGTTGAGAAGCATATGACCCAGTTACGTATTGACAAAAATGGCAGCCTACGGATTATTACGCTAGTCCACCATAGCTTGCTGCCTTCTCCATGAAATAATATTAACTTAAGACTTCTCCTAAACTGTGGTAAGCAGACAGCTGATGAACACACTTTTATATTTTTAAATACACTCTAATTATGGATAAATTACACCCAGACACAGAACGCATGACACGCTCGTTGGCCAAGTTGGCTAAGTCGGGACTCGTGGATTCGATGTCCACGTGCGATAAATGAATCTAATCTAATCGTTTTAGGGTTATCACACAAAAATATAAGTGTGATGGAGAAAAAAGAAGAAGAGTGTGAATGGTAAAAATGTGGACTCTCAAATAAACGCTTACGTTTGAGTCTTTGTACAGTTGTTACAAAAGAAAGGTATAGTTTTATGAGAAGATGCCAAAGATATATCCGGATTTGTCCGGATATATTAAGAATTCAATACTTTAGGGTCGTAAGGATAATCTACAGACTAATTTAAATATACAAATTTTGATTTTCTAACATGTAATACTTAGTAAAAGAGCGCTGATATCAAAGATATTATTCTTCTTAATCTATAATCAACCATAATTTCTTTATTTGATGATCTTCTTTGATTGATGGTGATAGGAGTTACAAATATCCTTTTTTGTGGTACAGACAGCAAACGATGAGCAGAAGAACCAGATGATGGAAAAGGATTACCATCGCTCATGAACTTACATCTACTTTTTTTAAGCAAGTGACAGACTAATCTACAATCCCTTGTCTCGGAGAGCTCGTTAAGACATTGGTTCCTATTGTCATGAACATCTATTGCAATCGTTATTGGATGTGCTCTGTGTCCTTAAATATACTGACTATTAGTTTGATCTACGAATTAAGTTCCCGCTAAACGTTGTGGAGGTCTGATGCCAGTCACTCTTTTAAAAACTAATATTTAGGTAAATTAATTTGCCGTCTTTGTCCGTGTGGTGACGGATTAAGAATACTTAGTGTTACCACCCCTATTCATCCCGTGAGTGTCGTAAAAGGTGACTAAGGCAACAAAGTGTGCAAGACAACATCATTACAAAGAGAAGGAAAACTTGAAACAAACCCTATTCCAACCCTGGCCAGCGTGGTAGAGTAGGCCAAAACCTCCTTGCTAAAAAGAGGACTATGTTCAGCAGTGGACTGTAAAAGGCTGTTGATGATGATGAATTTACCTCGTTGGTCTACCGACTGGCGTGTGCGACTAACGACCAAGAGGTCTCGTGTTCAATTACTGAGTTGGGCCAGAGAAGTTTTGTTGAGTTGTTTGATTAGAGAAATGCTTAGTAAAGTAATCCAGAGTTTAGAAGTTGAACAAGTAGCCGACTTCAAATAATCTTGAAAGTAATAAAGACTAAGAAGAAGAATGCTTATACAATAAGTAGATATGTCATTTACGTAAGTAATATACTCATATAGTGCTGGTAATTAAATGATTCGTCGTTCTATAAATGTTTTTTATTGTGGTTTTGTGCTCTATGAAGTATCAACAAATCATATTTGTAACGTTATTTTCCGCATATTAATTCCAATAAATTTTTATATTACAAAACATACAAATGACATGTTGTTTTTAATGCATTATCAAACACCGATTGTTTGTTATCGTATGTGTTGCGAGTAAAATAAACTCACCTCATGATTTCTGATAAATTTTAAATGTAAATATTTATAAATTATATGACATACACTATTATTGTTGTTAATTTAATAATGTAATATTATTATTTTCTCTAAAATCTTACCAGATGCTGCAAGCACTTGGTAAGAGAGCCGAGAATTAGATAGTATCTTATCCGGAATTACCGGATAGTTTCCGGACATTCGTTTTAAACGTACTATGCTACTCGTGACACATGTTTTTTTTACTTATATGTTCAGAAAACCAAATCGTGCCAAATCCAAATTCCTTTTGCGTAAACAACAGAACACTTCCATTAGCGAGTCGTGCTGGTCCTGCAGTTTCTGGCAGCCCGCCAGAACATGTTGTTAACACCAGTAATAAGTTAATTGACTGTCAAGCCAAAGCTTCTTTACTATATGACAAGATGGTGATGTACCACCGAGAATGAAAATAAGGGAAAAACTACGAAATTGCAATTTGTGACGTCATACTTTGCTAGTGTCAGAATATTGACAGTTAATGTTTAATTGACATTTAAATTAAAAGCTTTCGATGTTCAGAAAAAAATTGACAATTTTCTTATAAAGATCTTGGCGAGGTCAAGTGAGAAACACGCACCGAGGGTTCTCTATACATTTGTTCGTTTCTTAGTACACACAGACATAGTTTCTTTATCTCTCAAAATATTGTCTCGAAAATTTTTCCCTTTTTTTACTATCACACCAAAAATTAGGGCCTCCAAATCAAATCTACCCTTTAAGCCCTCAGAATCACTGGAAGAGAAGGTTTGAACTCCAATAACCTCACTTATCTGACGAAAAAACAACGAAATAATTACTTAGTACCGGTTTTCTATGAACCCCACGTATCATTCCACTCGAGCTGGCTCACCTGTGCCATGGTAACATTATCTAACAGCATTCTATCTTCATACAAACGGTCAGAAAGCGTCATACCAGTCAGTCCGTCAGTCATACCCACACGCCACGAGTTCGGTACACACTCGGTACACATTTAGCGCGAAATAAGCACAAATACTTAGTATGGCAAAGACCAATTTTAGTCTATATTGTGGTGTTTCTTATTGCTCGAATAGTTCAATAACTAAACTAATTCTGCAAATAAGCATTTTTAAATTATCGGGGTATAATATTACATTAAGTTTAAAAATGAAACTTTTCGTACTTCTCAGTCGAGCCGCAAAGATACTTTAATGTCGAAAAGGTGTTAATTGTTTGTAAATCTAATAATAAAAAACACTATATTTATTTATATTGAACACTTATTATTTTAATCACACCGAATTTCCATTTCCTCAATATAAACATAAAAGTAGAAAAAACTCAAGTAGTAGGTAGACAAAATTTAAATACTGTAGGTGGCCAGCCCTATCGTGTGTTAACCTACCGCGCGGCTGTAGGTGATTATTCCGAAAACACGAGTCACAATATCGCCCATTGATGCAAGGGTGACAGTTATCGTGGTAACTGTGTAAGCCTTACACTGTCACGATGACTGTCATGCCTTTTACGTCCCCAAGCGGGGTGTGAAAAAGCATCTCACAAGGCCGCCATAGTGTGGGTCATTATACTGCATTGTCTGCATTTGCAATGAGTATGATGACCACAACTCTTGGATTCTATTCATGCTTTCCATCAGGCAGAGTAGAGTCACTTTGGCAGGTTCTTAATATAGAAAAAAAAATACTGTAAAGATAATATTACCGAGTCCATACCAAAACACAATATATAATCTTCTATGATAACAAGATCAAAAAAACTACAAACAGTAATTAATAACTACTTAATCTATCAATTTGACTACTAAAATCCATTGCGCTAAAGGTCGAAAGGTAAGATATCTCTGCGCATGTACAATGACCGTTCTATTTAGATATTGCGCTGTGAGTACTAAATATTGACAGCAATGCACTCCGTTGCGTTCGATATTGATGAGCTGTTCACTGGAAACTCGTTACCTGTATTGATCGGTGGTAAGGTGTAGACGGTATGAGTTCTTTATTTAAGGGGTTAGGGGTACTCAGAGGCCTGAAAAAATGATGATTTTCAATAATTTTTTTTTTGTAGTTAATTACTTTATTTGACAAAAATAAAAACATAACTTTATTAGAACACGTTTCGATTTGACTTCACGAAAATTTCAAAAAAAAAAAATAATAATTCAAAAAGTTATCGCTGTTTTTGTAGAGCCCGTTCCTCCCGAAATCCTTTGCGGTGATCATCATAAGTCCTTGGAGATTCATCAAAAATCAATCGGACAAGAAAAATTAGTTTTATTAATAGATAATCTTGTGCCTGAACGAAGCTTTTTTTTTTTTCGAAATTAACAAAATGGCGGCCTCAGGAATTTTTTTTCAAATTTTCGAGAAAAAAACCGACAGTTTCTTGTTAAAAAGAAATCGAAATTTTTGAAAAAAAAAAAATTCTTCGTTCAGGCACGAGTTTTTAATGTTTTTTAAAAGTACAATAAATTTTATTGAAATCTACCGAGCAGTTTTTAAGTTACAGTGATCACCAGTTCAGAAAACATAGTTTTGAGAAAAACGCATTTAAAGTTTTGCCATGGATTTATGTCGAATTATAAGAATTATTTAATAACTTACACTGAGTCATCTATTCCTGGATGATGATGATGATGATTTATATATATATATATATAATTATACATACATTAAAATGGGGAGATATTCATGACAATGAAACCCGAAAGGTCGGTTGCTTGCAGCTGTTTCTAGCTGCCTGCTCTCGAATGCCAAGTAGCACCCGAAAGGTCATTGTTAAATAACTCGAAAAGAATTTTTCGGATTCACTTCAAATTTTCACACAATATTTTAAAAATATTATACTTTAAGAAAATGCAAAAAAAAATAAATCGATTTTTTGAAAATTCTGACTACCCCTAACCCCTTAAGGATTATTTCTACCAAACGTTTCGCATTGTTAAACGATATTAAATCGTGTTCAGAGTGTTTAAAGTCTATATTACCAAGTACCATCATGTTACATAGGTCGTAACCGAACTTGAAAGTAACTTGAAAATTATGCTTTATCGTCATTCGATAAAAGTAATTTTGGCTTGAGGAAAAAGTAGTTTGAGAGTCACTACTGTTGCCTGCCTCCTTCCATAACTGTGAGTGAAGGGGGTTGAGTTTCCTGTAACTTCACTCATTTGATAAAAGTCACAAAACAATTATGCCTAACATTGGTTTACCGTAAGTCTCGCCCACAATAAAAATAAAACTAAAATGTATACTAAGGTAAGCAGACTGCAGATAAACACTTAAAATTGTTAAATAAATACATGGTCAACAGTCTTAATAGTCCACTGCTGGACATACGCCTCTACGTAGCAAGAAGGAAAATAAAAAATATGTACGTTGATAAATTACACCCAGAAACAGAACGAATCATGTTCAAAACTGAATTATATTAGTTCTTTTTGGAAACCGAACCACTTTAGCAACAATCCTGTTTATATCTTGAGATTATTAGACTCGAGGGCCGTAACAATTATCTTCTCTTCGCTAAGCCGCAGTTACACATTGGTTATTGAAGGAATTCGCATGAGAACGCAAATTCTAGCAAGTTATTGCGACGCTAACGGAATAAAGACATGGCAATAAGCAACTGTCTCAAGGTATCTGGGTTAGATGGACTGATAGATATTTTTTTTTCCTTTAAAAGACAACGCCCGCATTAGGAATAAATCCTATGTCGCGGGGGATTTTACAAACATACGAGGGGGCGTTTTTAAGTTCGCGGAATGGAGGGTATTGAGTAATAATAAAAACACAAAATTATTTTTCTTTTTCTATATATTCCCCTGCAACACGAATACATTTTTCAGATCTTTCAATTAGTTTTTTCATTCCCTCGTAAAAAAAAGTTTTATCTTTGTCTGAAAAATACGCCGAAACCGCCTCCTTAACCTCCTCATCAGTTGAAAATTTCTTACCACGTAATTCTTTTTTCATTTTTCGAAATAATCACTCGGAGCCAAATCTGGACTGTAGGGTGGGTGATTCAAAATATCGAAGCCCACCTTATGCAGGGCAGCCAGTGCGACTCGGCTCTTGTGAACGGGAGCATTGTCATGCAATAGCAGGACACCTTTCGTTAATTTTCCCCGTCTTTTTTCTTTGATGGCTTCTTTTAACTGTTCTAAGATTGAAGCGTAGTATTCCCCCGTTATAGAAATGCCTTTATCTTTATAATCTATCAATAATATTCCTTCTGAGTCCCAAAAAATCGTTGCCATGAGTTTCCCAGCCGACTGTGAAACCTTAAATTTCTTGGGTGGTGCTGTGCCCTTTTTGTGCCACTGCATGGAGTCTTGTTTGGACTCGGGTTCATAATGATGAACCCAAGTTTCATCCCCAGTAACAATTTGATTCAATACGCCATCCTTGTTTTCATTGCAGAGGTCCAAAAACGCACGTGAACATTCCACGCGCTGTTGTTTTTGCAATGGCGTGAGCATTCTCGGCACCCACCGTGCGCTAACCTTAGTCATGCCAAGATGATCGTGTAAAATTTTAAAAATTGTTGTATCCGATACTCCAACCATTTCTGCGAGTTGTTTCTTTTTTAGTCGAGCATCTTCCAATACAATTTTTTCTACTTTTGCAATAACTTCTAGCGTAGTCACCTCAACGGAGCGCCCCGGCCTCGGGTCGTCTTCAAGTGATTCCCTGCCTTGTTTAAATAAACTATGCCACTTGTAGACCATTGTTTTTCCTGGGCAAGAATCCCCGTGAACCGATGACATCTCATTGAGTATGGTTTGAACAGACTTTCCTTGCTTAGTAAGGAACTTTATCATCGCACGGAATTCAATTTTATCCATTTTTTTCACTTCGTTCCCGATTAAAATACTTGGTCAACGATAGTTTAATAACTAATGATCCAATCACAACAAATTTTACTATGCAGACTAATTATGAGTCACTGAATACGGTAGGCATCAAAAGAGCGCGTTTACCCGCCTTTTTCACTGTCATTCCGCGAACTTAAAAACTTACCCTCGTACAAGAAACGGACATAAAGAACACCCAGACTCAGCACAACAATTTCTAGATCTCACAAAGTGTTGTCCCATGTGGGATTTGAACCCACAACACTCAGCGAAGTGGAGAGCAGTATGGCGACTTTTTTTTTTTTTTTTTTTTTTTTGTTTCTTTAACCTTTGGAAACCCCCTCGGGCCGTCACCCCACCGGGGTTTACGGCGGGGTGGTGTGTCGGAATCGGACCGACTAAAACCACACGGTGTGCCACTCTGCGCCTGAGATAGGAGAGATCCGGGAACCGCTGCTATTACGATATCCAGATCCCTCCTAGCGCCTGCCCGCTAATGCGGGCACCATCTATGGGTGAATTCTCTATTTTAGGCGACGTACGGCACACGCGGACGTCGCCTCCTCGCGGCTGGCCATTGTAGCGGATGGAGGGGAAAACCCGTCCCGTCCACCCGCGGCCACACTCAAGGCGGCATGAGGCGCTGGTATGCGCGCCTCCGCCGCCCGGCTCGCCGGCGGCGAATTGGGTCCGAGTGGATATCGTCCTCCCGAGCCTTCTCCGCCGCCTCCTTCCGCGAAATTACGTCTTCGCAGAAGGTTGCGACCGCGGTAAAACAACTGTCGCTACCGGCCATGGAGCGTATGACGGCCGGTAGCGAGAGATCTCCTCCAATAACTGCAGTGAGGACCCCACGCTGCGCCGCCCAGGCGGAACAAGCCGCCAGCGTGTGCTGAGCCGAGTCCTCACTGCAGTCGCAGTGGTGACAGGAGGGACTCAATTCCCTCCTGGCGACCGAGTGCAGATACTTCCCGAAGCAACCGTGCCCGGAAAGGACCTGCGTCAGTCGGAAGGAAAGGGTCCCGTGCTGCCGCCCTGCCCACTCGGCTATGACCGGCTGGAGAGCTTCCACGGCGGCAAAGCCAGCACGTGGAGCCCCCAGCCGGGACGACCAACGAGCCATCGTGGCTCGACGAGCGGCCTCTCGCCACTCGCGTATCTCTTCGGGCGGGGGCCGTATGCCGCTGCCCGCCCGGAAGTCAGCCGTCCGCCGATAAACTTCGGCGAGCACTTCCGCCTCCAAATCCCACGGGGGAGTTCCGGCCAAGGCGCACGCCGCCTCTGTCGATACGGTGCGGTAACCGCGTATGGCTCTAACCGCCAATATCCTCTGAGGGCGCCAGAGGCGAGCCCTATTCTGGGCGGTCAGAGCCGCCGCCCACACCGGTGCACCATACAGCGCCATTGACCGGACAACCCCCGTGTATAGCCGTCTCGTCACCACGCTAGCTCCACCCAGATTGGGCAAAAGTCGCCCAAGGGCAGAAGCAGCGCCGACCAGCTTTGGAGAAAGCTGTCGGAAGTGCTCGTCGAAGAGCCACCTGCCGTCGAGGATCAGGCCCAGATACTTCATCTGGGCCTGAACCGGTACGAGGACCGAATTAACCACGATGGAGGCGCCGGAGGGTGGACCACGACGGGGCCCATGGAACAAAAGGGCCTCCGTCTTGTCCAGGGCCACCCGCAAACCCAGCGCCTCAATTCGCCCGACCATCAGAGAGACACCCGTGGTGGCCAGGCGCGCCGCCTCTTGAAAGTTTGCTCCCCGGGCCGTGACCAATGTGTCATCTGCGTAACAAATTACGCCCAGCCCGGGGGGAAGACGACCTCGAAGGGCCCAGTCGTATCCCATGTTCCACAGGAGTGGTCCGAGGACAGACCCCTGTGGAACACCGCACGACATGAGCCGCCGCCTCAGAACACCGTCTCGGTCCTCGTACATGACGGTACGCTCCTCAAGATAGTCTGCCACAAGCCGCCTCAGGTACTCTGGCACCCCGTGGTAGTGGAGGGCTTCCCTGATGCAGCTAAATGGCAGACTATTAAATGCGTTGGCGATGTCTAACGACACCGCCAACAGCACACCGCCACAGCTCACCGCCTCTTCGGTAACGGCCCTCAGGCGCAGCACAGCATCGACCGTCGAACGCCCCGCCCGAAAACCAAATTGGGCGTCCGACAGATCGGGGCCCACCTCGCAGAGGTGCCGGACGATGCGGGCAGAGAGTATCCTCTCAAACAGTTTACCCGCCTCGCCCAGCAACACGATGGGCCTATAGGCCGCTACCGATTCGGCTGGCCGTCCCGGCTTCCTCAATAGGACCAGCTTCCCGCTTTTCCAGCACTCAGGAAAGCGTCCGGATGCCAAGCTAGTGTCCAGGACCTCCCTGAGGCGGTCCGACATGTGTTCGAGGGCTCGGGCTAGCACTCGGGCAGGTATCCCGTCCGGCCCGGGGGCGGTGTTCTTAGAGCGGATCCGTAGAACAACCGCCTCTACCTCCGATTCCCTGACGGGCGGAACATTGTCTTCGTTCACCCCGTCGTCTTCGACCATGAAGGCCATCGACGGGGGCGTGTGCTCCGCCCGTTGCGGGAAAAGGCCCTCGACCACTTCCCGCAGGAAGCTGGGCTGGAGTGTCTCTGTAAGGGGGGGGCCCGACGTGCGGAGCTTTTGTCGCGCCGCACGATAGGGGCGACCCCAGGGGTCACGAGCGAGACCCTCCAGCATTTCCTTTCTCTTAATTTCTTTGGCGCGGCTGATGGCCAGCTTCAGAGTTTGCCGCGCCTCTCGGTACTCCTCATGAAGCTGGTCCTCCCCGCCTTCTTCGCGGTGTCGCCGCCGACTACGGGTGTAGGACCTCCGGGCACGAGTACAGGCCGCACGGAGGTCCGCCAACTCCTGGGACCACCAGTAAACCTCCTTCCGTGGAGGCCGGCAACCTCGGATGCGGGGCATGGCCGCATCACAGATTTGTGTAATCGCTTCGCAGAAGCGACCAGCCCCCATGTCGACCTCCTCGGTCGGGGCCTGCGGAGACAGCCAAGAGTGAATAATGGCCGCCTCCTCTAGTAGGTCCCTATCTAATTTGGCTACAGCCCACCGCGGAAAGCGAGAAGAACGCCGCGCTGCGTGACCCCTACTGGCGTCCTGGGACCGGGAGAGCTCAAATCGGATATAGAGATGGTCCGAGAGCGTCTCAACCTCTTCCAGGACACGCCAGTTCCTTACTCGTGCGGCGAGGGCAGGGGTAGCGAACGAAAGGTCCACTATCGACCCTCCCTGCTGTCGCACGCACGTGTTGGTGGAGCCCCTGTTTAGTAAACAGAGGCCCACCGAGGCCGCCCACTCCTCTACGGCCTCGCCCCTAGCGTCCGTCCTGGGGGAACCCCACGCAATGGACTTTGCGTTGAAGTCCCCCAGCACTAAGACGTGCCCAGACGTTAGACGCCGCATCGAGGTTTCCAAGTTGTTAAGGAAAACCTCGAAGTCGTTCAAACTCCGGTTGGGGGAGAAGTATACACCATATACAGTGATCCCCCCCAATCGGCAGCAACATATCCAGTGCCCTTGTCTCTTAGCGACAAGGGCGGGGAATGAGCCGCCGTGGAGCCGACGACTGCCACGGAACCGTCCCGGTCACCCAACCAGTTTGGACGGAGAGGAACGTAATAAGGCTCCGCGGCTACGGCAACACCGATCGACCACTGTGCCATGGTTTGCAGGAAGAGGTCCTGCGCCGCAGCACAGTGGTTCAGGTTCGTCTGGACTAGGAGGCTGGAGACTTGGGCCATTACTCGACCGTCTCTACAGCCTCCTCCATGGGCGACGATGTCGACGTGCGAACGGCATCGGAGGCAGCCTGGGTCGACTGGCTAGCCCCCAACGCTTGCCGAGAATCACGGGGAGGTTTGCAGCCCCCCTGCCCAATCTGATGATTGGCGGGCTTGTTACCCGCCGCACAAACCGGACAGTGAGGGGCGGCAGAGCACTCTGCCGCCTTGTGCCCCGGTCGACCGCAGCGGAAGCATAGTCCGCTGCAGTCAAAACAACTCACGCACTTGGCGCGTGTGTGTCCCGATGCCAGACATTTGTAACATCTCATCGGTCTCGCCACCAGGACCGTGATCCTAGCGCTAACGAGACCGATCAGTAGTCTGCCGGCGTCGCCCAAAATTTTAGCCGACGACACGGGACAGCTGACCCACACTGCGCCAAGCCCTCCCGAACCGGGGCGGATGGTGCCGACCCTGATATTGTCCACGCTGCAACCCGTCCTCTCTCCAACTGCAGCGCGGACATCTTCGGCTGTCACGGAATCGTCCAGGCCCGAGATACGCAGTTCAGCGCACTTAGTAGGCCTGGCGATCTTTACACCATCCGTGTCTGCGAAAATTCCCCGCAGCTTCTCGGCGAAAGTGTCCGCCGTCTTTGCGCCTTCAGCCCCGGGAAACTCCAGAACTCGAGCTCCCGTCTGGGCAAGGCGCAACCTGACCCCTACCGTCCCGAAATCCTTGGCGAGACTAGCCCGGGCCTTTTTAAATACGGCTGCATAGGACAACCCGCCATCAGCCGTCGCCGGTGATATGGTGACAACTGCGGCCGCAGTTTTTGGGGGCTGCAGTTTCCGTGGCTTTTTGGCAGTGACGATTGCCACCGGCGGCGACTGCGGGGTAGAAGCTGCTCTTTGTGCAGCCTTTTTATCCCGCTTTCGGGACTTCTTTGGCCCTCCGACTACCTGCCAACTATCATTGGAGGGAGTAGACGTGGAGGGTACAGGTGTTGAGTCAGGTGTAGGAGTGGGGAGCGGGGTCAATTTTGCTCCAGCCTTTACTGCCGCTTTTGATTTTGCCCTTGTTGTACCTGCTTTAGTTGCTGCCTTGGCTACCTGTTGTACCTTCGGAGCAACCGGAGTAGAAGACACCGACACAGCTGCCGCATATGATATGCGACCACCTGTGACGGACATCGGAGTCGACGCTAATGTGGCCTTTCGCTTATCGGCAGCGAGCGGCGGCCGAACAATGGGGTCTGGAGGCAATCTCGCCTCCAGGCTCGCGAGACGCCCGTCCAGTATATGCCCCACTGCGTCAAGAATTTGGCGCAAGTGGGCATCATGGACGTCACCAGAACCGGGAGTGGGAGCAGGCTGCCTTAGAGCCGGGCCCTGTTTAGTAGGCCTTTCCGTCTGCGCCCGAAACTGGGCGAACTGGGTGCTCAGTTCAGCCACCTGCCCCGTCAGGCGTTCATTAGCAGCCTCCAGGCGAGCTACGTTCCCAATGAGGGTTTCGACGACACCGGCAATAGCGGAGGAGGAATCCTTAAGAGCCCTTACAAAGGAACTCTTAAGATTCCTGGATTTGGTGGCCACTTTTTGAATTATAGCCACCCCCACATTTGCTCTCTCCTGCAACGCCACCGGTGTATTGGAGACGGAACCCCCCTCCACCGGTTCTCGGATCTTCTGCAGGAGATCCACAATCTCCTCCTCCGCTGTGCTTTCGCCTTCCGCTCTGACCCTTCTATAGGCTTCTGCCTTCGAAAACACAGAGCCTGATGGGATCGAGATCGGCGTGCGTGATCGCCCTCTTCGACTGCTACCCATTATTGGAGGCAGCATCTCCTGGGACGTATCGCTTTCGTCATCTCTGGAGCGCCCGCGTTTCCTGCTTTCGCAGAACTCCATCGCTGACGACTCCAGTACGTCCATAGTCGTACTGGAGTTACCTCCGTCCGTCGGATTAGCCGATCTGGAACGTAATCGTTCCGATTTTCTTGGGCTCCCAGCAGCCAGAAAGACTTCTGGGAGCCTCTCCGAGATAGGTGTCCCGACCAATACGTTCTCTTCATTGGAAGAGATGTCGTCCGTCCTTAAATTTTTCTGCTTTCGCTTACTGCTTCCGCTTTCCTTTTTCTCCTTCTTTCTATCCTTGTTTTCTTTATTTTGTATTAGTTTATTGTTTTCCATATTTAATCCCACGCGTGGGGGAGAATTAATGGTCGACCCGGGCAGATATCCTCCAGTACCCGGGCAAGCGTAAATTTATTCCCAACCGAGGGGTCCGCAGGTGCCCCGGCTGGGAGTGCGCTTACGACTGAACTACCCATCAGCCATGCATCCCCTGGTCACGCACCAGAACACGGGATTCAGGGTAATTTTTTATAGAGGTTTTCTTCCTCGCAGTCCAGGCGGTTAAGCCAAGACCTTCGCCCCCGAGTAGAGCCGTGAGACGTAACTACGTCACTCATCTCGAGATTACGATATGACGACGGTGGCAGGAAGATTAAATCTCCCAATGCCTACTTGGCGGCAGTGTTAGTGTACGCCAAGTCCGTTCTCCTTTCTCCACCACTAATAGTGGAGAAACTCCGACCCGTGAATGGGTCCCACCTTCGTGATTTTTAACGAGGTTTTTCTCCTCATTGCTCCGAAGAGCGAAGAGCCAACAGAGGAATCGACAAACATGCCCGCTCTGTTGGAATGGCCGAAGAAAATGGCCTCCTCTTCGTGCTAGAATATTAGCCGTTGGTGGTGATAAACATCACCATCGCCAACGTTACCAGGGTGCACCACGTGGAGGTTTTCTAGCCCAACACCCCGAGCGGTATGGCGACTGCCTTAACCACTAGGCCAAATGTAGATCGACGACGAGACTAGATGTTCATCCATTTTTGTTACAATTTTTATTTAACCTGCAGTGTATCACGTAACTATATTTGTTCAGGTGGAATCCTGCAACTCAAGTTTGAAGCAGATATCTTCTATTTGTGTGTTGATGGATTAAGAATACATAGTGTTACCACCCCTATTCATCCCGTGGGTGTCGTAAGAGGCGACTAAGGGAGTAAATTATGCAGACTTCAGCACTGTGAAGAGAAGGAAAATTTGATATAAACCCTATACCAACCTGTCTGACTAGCGTGATATAATAGGCTAAAACCTACTTTCTAAGGAGTGACCTATGTCCAGCAGTGGACTATGAAAGGCTGGTGAGGATGATGATTTTCAATTGAAATCAAAATGGCACAATCCCATCAAATTTGGGCTCGTTTGATTTCTTGACGAGTACTTTAGTCCTAAATGGTAACCAGGGTTTAAACGACGTAACTCATCGAGTTTAGGCTTTTTTGTCTTAATCAGTATTTCAGTTCTATAAAAGAGAATATAATATTTAGGTAAAGTAAGTTAAAGTTATATGATGATGATAATGAAGTTAAAGTTATCAATGAATGTGTAGTGTTCATGTGGCAACACTGTTTTTGATGGCGCCACTTTTTAAACACAGAGTTGGGTATACAAAAATGTTAAGTGGGCTCACTGATTAACAAAAGTATAATTCAAGCTCTTGGAGACAAATACTGTGAATATTGGTATCACCTGAACAGTAAATTCGTATTAAGAATATTCTGTGTTTAATTTGACCATTCAAGTGGTAGATGCATCAGATAAAAATATATTGTGGAGGAACACAAACATTGTAACTCGAAAAAAGTTTATTTTATACTTATCAGCGCGTTCCATTTTTTTTTACCTTTATTTTATTGTCATTACAAAGGGTAATGCGCAAATATGTCACCTAAAGGCGAATAATAACCGTCGCCCAAACACAATGCGTTTCAAACCGTCGATTCCACTTGCAAAATAAACAACTGAAAACTGATGAACAAGGCCTCATTCAACTTTTTCTATTTTGAAGTTCTAGGTTTTCAGAACTGAAAACTTTTTTTCATTATTTGAAACTTTTCATACTGACCCGCATCTGTGTATTGTCATTGGAGTCGGCTTCCACTTGGATCAGTCTACGTGAAAAAAATCAATTTTAGAACTCAAAATTTAAAATTGCAATCTAAACTAAACTTCTAAGAAAGAGGATTAAATTGTGTTTACATACATATACTTTAGAAATCCGTAATTTATATTAGTTTATTTATTCTAGAGAGTTTACCATTCTATTGGTTCAATATGAAACTTAAAGTAAAAATACCTTGGCCTCCTAGAGATGTAACGTAACGAAATCGGCGCATTCAGGTCGAAAATACTTCTTTAAAGATTAAAAATAAATACCTTATTAAACCAAAAGACTTATACTCATTTTGATATACTTTAAAAGCAGAATAAAATACAAATCCAATTAGTATCTGTATTTTTAAAGACACAATTTTACGTAAACTTGGCCAATAGCCAGTTGTGATAAGATCGCTGCTCTAAACGTATATTCGATCTTAACAAGAATTGGAAATTACTCAAATTTGCTCTAGTGTAGGATGTTTTAAATGCGGTCACTGTTTGGCCAGCAATTTGCTAGGAAACACCGATTGTCATCACTTGTGGTTAATTATCGGGACGATGCCATCCGCCACATGCTACGTATACACCTATATGTACGTGTAAGTCTTAATGCCTATGTTTGTAGGTCGATTTAGTTGCATGCGCGCGATGCCATAATTATATGTAATGTCTTGTTGATTAGTTAGCTGAAATTTCAGTAATAAAAGAACAATATTTCCTAATTGTATTCATATTTGACATTCTGGAGTTCCTGTCAGAGTCTATCAGTTCCGTCCAATTGCTTTATTGCTGAATTTAATATTGTATCATTTTTAACCCACAATCATTGGTAAATTTCAATCGTAAGTAAGTAACTGGGCAAATATATGCATTTACCAAATTTAGCAAACATAGAATTTTTAGTTAATTCCGAGCAGTTCCATGTAGCCATTTCTGTATCACAATTTTTCAGTTACATTCAGAAGTAAAAATATTGATTGGCAATTTTAAGGATGTCACTAAAAAGTGTTTATGGATATAGTAGACAAATTAAAAGTTTTTGGATTTAAAGTAAGTCGTTGTTCTAGCAGTTAGCGTATGGCACTGGTGATCAATAGGCTCGATTCCCGGGTCGGGCCAGAAAAGTGTTATTGAGTTATTCTGATTACAGAAATGTTTAATAACATTCCAGAGTTCAGAAGTTGGGATTATAACTCCCGTGCTTCGGAGAGCATGTAAAGATGTCGATTCTGCGCCTGATCTCTCCCTAATCATGGCGGATAGCCGTCTCATCTAGTTATGAGAGTGAGGAAACAGAAAGTACAGCTGTGCTTGCGCACATCCTTGTACATTCGTGCATAGTATCTCTTGCTTATTTGACTGATCTTCGTTAAGACTGACCGCCATGGCTAAAACGGCTAGGAGTACATCATCTTCATTAGAAAGCTCTAGTTCTTTTTACCAACCATCATTAACTCACATAAAAAACACGAATTCACTGTCAGACATCAATTATTGACTCTAGAGTCAATATTAACTACTCCGACGTGTAAAGATATCTGTCAAAGAATTTCTTACAGAAATAAATATCATTTATAACTAAACGACAATCGTAGGCCCATTGATGCAGGGGTGACAGTTATCGTGGTAACTGTGTAAGCCTGAGGATGACTGTCACGCCTTTTATATCTCCAAGCGGGATGTGAAAAAGCATCTAACAAGGCCGCCATAGTGTGGGTCACCTATACATACTGCATTGTCTGCATTTGCAATGAGTATGGTGACCACAACTCTTGGATTCTAATCATGTTTTCCATCAGGCAGAGTAGGGTCACTTTGGCAGGCTTTTAATATACAGACTGACTGGTGAGATACCTTCAATATTTGAGGACGTGATAGTATGCGAACATATATCATGAAATAAAATAACATAAAAACGAAATATTAAATAACTTCTTAGTAAACTTCGTACACAGTACACCGAGAGCCTAGTATTTAACTGCGGAATACTTGGACACCGCACGGTTTTTAGAGGCATTTCGATAAAAAATAAGCAACTATTTTTTTATATCAAGTTAACGAGAATCGAGTACCGAGTACTCTCCATAAGTATTGAAAGTATCTCACCAGTCACAGTGTATAGAAAAAAAAACGTAAATATAATCTAACCTCTCTCATTCTGATGTCCACAGCTAAAATTCTGTTGTTCTACTTGATCTTCTATGCGATCCTCGTGGGCTTCTTCGCTGCTATGTTGGCGATCTTCTATCAAACTTTGGACTCGAAGATGCCAAAATGGCAGCTGGAGGGTTCATTGATCGGCAATAATCCAGGTAAGGACAGACCTTTTTCTCTTTTCTGATTCTTTTAAAGGTATCTCTAGAAACATTTATTCTAAATTTTTTTTTCATTCAGGACTCGGCTTCAGGCCTATGCCAGATTCTGCCAACGTGGAGAGTACCCTGATCTACTACAGAGCGAATGACAAAGGATCTGTGCTTAAGTGGGCTAAGATCATTGACGAGTTCCTTGAGCGTAAGTTTAATTCCTCAGAACAGCGCAGAGCAGACCAAGAACAACTGACCCCTTTTAGTTTATGAAATGTTGGAGATTTGGAGTTGAGTTTCTAGTACAAACGTACTTCCACTTCTAATACATGATCACCATTCGTAATCGGAAATTAATATTTGCTTTGCATTACATTCTACTTTTTATTCTAATGCTTGATGTCATGTTTATAGCCAATTAATATATTTTTGACTCTTTGTAAAATGACATCTTAATTTATACTGAGTTCTATCCTTAATTTTTTAAATTCTCTCACTCTTCTGTTTGGAAATTCTAATTAGTAAAGTTCTAGTGAAATTAGGAAATAAATTCTCTGAATATTAGCCACAGTTCATTCATTCGTATGTCGGTCTGTTATAGACTTTTCCTTGGTCAACAAATTAATCTGAACAGCAATTGACAGAAATTACACGGAAATAAACTACCATATATTTACAACTTTCAGTATAATGTCACTTACGACTCCATTCTCTTAACTTCTTTGTGTTTTTTATTCTAACAAATATCTTATATTCAAGAATACCGCAAGAAGGGAAGTGGCAGTGGAGAGGCAACTGGCGCTGAAAACCGAGTGGCCTGCTCTCCCACCAGTGGAGCAACCGGCGAGAAGCAAGTCTGTGATGTACCAGTTGATGATTTCTACCCCTGCACTTCTGCTAAACAGTATAACTATGAGGAAGCCGGGCCGTGTGTCTTCTTGAAACTGAATAAGGTAGGAATTGTAATACGCAATTACTCCGCTTACAGAAATTGCCTTATGAGAAAAATTATTTAAATTAATTTAAAAATAATAATTTACTTAGTTTAAAATTTAAGACCGACTCAAAATTCCATCCTTTCTTTTTATTCAAAATTAGAACAGGATCGACGATCTTCCAACAGCTGAACATGATTTCTTAAATTTCAGCTAACAACACTACAACTGCTGTTTTCATTGGGGTTGTCTTTTATGAAAAAAAAGTATAAATAAGCATTATTATACTTCCCAAAAAATAAGTAAATAACTTGTTTTAAATATCAATAATCCTAGTGCTAATTCTATTGAGCCATATTAATTAATATATAAGTACTAAATTTTTCGTTTAAATTGCAATTTTCAGATCTTCAACTGGGTACCACAGCCGTACAACAATACCGAGGAACTGCCTTCCAACATGCCAGATGATCTCAAACAGCACATCAAGACAGTCGTAAGCTCATATACTTTACATTTAAACCCAAATACTCAGGAAATTTTGCCGAGCCGTTTTCGAAACAAAGTTGAAATCGACTTTTAAGTCTACTACGATACGACTGAATTTTGATTTTTTACGTGAAGCGACTGTCACTAGAACTGTACAACCCAAGCACTAACCGACATAGAAGTTCCGTAGAAGAGCTGTTGTTGGACTCAACTATTCGTAACGATTGCCAAAGATGCTCGAATGGCAATCGGGACTAACGTGCCAAGAAAATATATCTCAATAATGTGTGTCAGCAACATTATTTTGTGTTTTTTTTAGATTATTTTTCATACATATCATAGAGTAAGGTCCAACATTTATATTCTATTTTTAAATTCAAAAAACGAATAGTTTTTAACCTGATTCATCGTCAAATATGGCATTCAAAAACGAATGTTCCTAACCATTTATAGGCTTTGATTGTCCGCTAGACATAGTCTGGACTCTGGACTTTGACACATATAATGAAGTGCGTGTTTCAAAGACATGACTAGGTGGTGTGTTAATTTTTGATAGTTATTACATGCTTACGTTAATTTTAGTTTTATTTATTTAGTTAAGTAATATTTTTGATTGAACTAATAGTTTCTCGGTAAGTTGACCTCTAGTGAATACTAAAAAATTTTCAAAAGTGCGTTAACTACATGAGTTCTTTAATCATCTTCTGCTGGATACTGTTTCTTCTTAGAAAGGAGGTTTCAGTTGGTAGAGGTTTGTTTAAAGTTTTCCTTCACTTTGCTAGTACTCTTGTCCAGCGTAATTTGCTCCCTTAGTCACCTCTTACGTGTCTTGCGACTCGGGATGAATTCAAGTGGTGACGCTCCGTTTGCTGCATCCGACACCACATGGATAAGTCCTTAAATGTAACTTCAATATTCGAAGTCTTGAAGACCCGAGATGTTTTCTAATTTATAAATTATCCAATAATTTGACTTACAGCCATGACTGAGATGTATACAATTGAGTCCAATTACATGTTGACTATATAGTCGCTGAGGATTAATTATTTTATAATTTTGTGAGTTTTTTTGGCATTACAAGTTTTTTTTCTCTTTTCAGTCTGGCAAACCTGAAGCGAACACAGTATGGGTGTCTTGCGAGGGAGAAAACCCAGCGGACGTAGAGAACATCGGGGCAGTACAGTACATACCCCGGCGGGGCTTCCCCGCCTACTACTACCCTTTCAATAACAAGGAGGGATACCTCAGCCCTCTTGTGGCTGTGTACTTCGAAAAACCTAGGAGTAAGTATGCAATTTTGTTTTAGTTAAACGGATGTATACATGTCTACAATGGTATCTGTTTTGATCTACTAACTGAAGAAGGGAATGGTAATAATTCGTCCCTCCTCATCCAAATATCTTTCATCCCACTAACTCTGGCAAAATATTAACACACTTAAACTTTTCATTGTGTTAGTAAGTTAATCACATCTTTGTGATTCTTATTGATGCTGATATCTTTTGTTAAGAACAATGTATTCTTCTGGATACTGCTGGATATCAGCCTCTCTTTAGCAAGAACATTTTAGTGCAGACTCGAGCTAAAGGTAATCGATGCATTACGTCACGCATAAACGTGGCCATTAGGTGAGACGTTATCATATGACAAACGGCACAGTATGTGGCGTCACAAAATAGGGGATCTTCGAATCTTAATAAACATTAAGTTTGTATGAAGTAACTTATGAACCAATTCAGAGATGCCACACAACACTACAATACATCTAACAGTCATGTTGAATCAGGGCATCGAGTATTCTACCAGAATTTATAAACAAAAACGATTGCAAAATCTCTACTCACATACCAATCTTTGTTAATCACACATACATACCATTTTTTTTAATTTTGCTAACGACACAAATGTTTATAGTTGTGCTTTTTAACACTACCCCGAAAAGTTATACATATTTGCAAGAGATAATCAATAATCCTAACAAAATGGTTACTTTGCAGCGGGTGTCCTCATTAACATCGAGTGCAAGGCGTGGGCGAAGAACATCCAATACGACCGCTACGAGCGGCGCGGCTCGGTCCACTTCGAGCTGATGGTAGACCATTATTAAACATCCTCGCACGTGCACGCCGCCAATTGGCCGCCATCCACCGCCAATTGGTCCCAAGGTCACCAACTGATCGCCTGAAGATCTCAAGGTCGTCATAAACCCCCAATTGGCCGCCAAGATTATCAACTTACTGCCAAACGATTGTTAGTTGATCATTAGTCATGCTAATTGGTGGTGCCCGGTCAAAATCTGTAATGTTAGTTGTTTTAAGTGTTTTAAAGTGAAGGTCATGGTTACCAGTTAGTCGCCAAGGTCGCCAATTGTTCACCAGTGAAGGGGCAAGGTCATCGTCAGGCCGGCTGCCAGCGCCGTTAGCAATAGCCACATAGTCGGCAATTAATTTATATTCGTTTTAGAATAAGCCAAAGGGCGCCATTAGTTTTATCCCTTGTTTGTCACGCTTCAACTAAGGTTAATGGAAATTTAAAAATTATTGAATATTTATTAATAATTATGTAAAGTTTTCTGGACGAAGAGTCAATAAACACGCAATAGTTGGTTCCAATAGGTTTTTTAATTGTGTTTTATTTATTTGAACCTAACTCCTCATCTCCGTTCAAAAGCAATGCAGAATGTAAAAATATTACTAGTCCTACAAATTCTGGTAGGGGTATTCAAAGGCTGACCACCTTCTCTTATGACTCTTGAGTAAAAGGAGCCCAAGCGTGGCAATAATTAAGTTCTATCAAATGATCCTCCTGTTGGATTGTCCCCTAATTCCATAAAAAGACACGTAAACACATACAGCAATCATTAACATTTGCCAGAACTGTAAAACTTCCTTGGTTGTTTTAAAAGACTAATACTAATATTTTCAATGGGCTGTAGGTGAGAACAGAGGTACTTTTTCGTACCTCTAGTATAACAGTCGAGATTACTACTAGTACTACTACATCAACAGGCCCGTCAAGTAAAATTGGTCAACCATTTACTTACAGCTGCTACCGAACTACTGCGATTGAATAGAAATAGCCGTATTTTTTTATTATTGCTTACATCGTTGGGCTTACATAGCAAGCAATGCAAGCTGCAATGGCAAAACTGCAGTAAACCATTAAATATTTCATACCTCCTGAGTAATGTATTGAAATGGTGCAATTACATCAACTTTTCTAAACGTGCTAGATTAACTACCAGGAATATATATGTTCTTTTTTTTTTTTCTGAGCCTTTTCCTAACTTTATTTGACAAATAGAGTTGAGGTCAGCTTTAAATCTTTTACGCTACGAGGGAACTTTATTTTTATACGTGAAGCTATTGCCTTCGTTCCACCACAACCTAAATATTAGGGAATATCGAAGTTCACCAGTGACTTACAGACAATGAGTGTTGTCGCTCTTTTTTGGACTCTAACTACCTATGTTTGCATAGCAACCAGAACCGATGCCTTAACGTACTCTACAAGACACGGAGGGGTCGCAACATGTTAACAATGATCACCACTCATAGACTCATCTAGCTACGACTGCTTAACTTTGTAGTGTGTTAACCTACACGTTTAGGAAGACACTTCATTATTCCTATTTTTACCATAAATCGATTATTGTTTTGACAATTTTTTTAATACCTATTACCAAAAAAAAGAAAGTAGACCATTGAATATGCTTTTACTCGCCAAGGATTGCATCTTGAACAAAGCATTAAGCTTGCCATTTAATGTGACAATATTGTGAGCCTTTTTATTACACTGCTGAAAGAGGTAAATTCCAAAATTTTGTTTTTCAAAAACATTCATAGAGTCAAAGTGATTGCTAATCGTGCATTGCGATTTGAAAAAGTCTCACACCGAGTAACGTACATATGTACGTATAACATCCCAACATCAACCGGAAGATTCTAACTTTGTCTGGAAGGAATCTAACATCAGACCCTCAAAAGTATACTCAACAGTACTGCAAAGAACGGATAAACTTGAAACAAACCCTTTACTAACCCATCTGGTAAATGTAGTATAGAAGGCTATTTACCATAGGCTGCGGTAGCCGCTTACCATCAGGCGGGCCGTATGCTTGTTTGCCACCGTCGTGGTATAAAAAAAAAAAAAAAAGAAGGCCAAAACCTCCTTTCTAAGAAGAGTCTATGTGCAGCTGTCGACTACCAAATGTTGTTGACAATAATAGTGGATACATTCTTTCCTATTTAATTAGTGGTTCCTAATTAAGGCTAAACTTAAATTAACATGATTTACATATTACACACAGACCAGAATAGCTGCCTAATTACCTCATTATCACGTGGAGTGATGACAGTAGAGTGTCGTATACCACTTCTCAAGGGATTCTATTATTGGACATTTTGTGTCACTCCAGCTCATCAACGATCTATCGATACATTCCAATGATTATTTTAAAGCTGATAATTTTATTTTTAAAGTGTCTTGACGGGGTGCTCGTTGAGTTTTGTCTGACTCGCACGTAGGCGGCCCTGAAGGTGTACTTATACACCGTGGTCACTTTTGCTCTGTATTGGAGTGACAGAGAGTGTCAGAGTGCAGAGCAGGGAGGCACTGTTTTCCTTGCTCAGTCGAATTGAAAAAACAAATGTTCACTCGAATTCATAAGGAAAGTACTAATCACAGCTGCCCCTACATCTCAATTTTGCGGTCGACACCATAAGAAGAAGAAGGTAAAAAAACAAATACCAATGACGTTTGATAAATGTCCGTCCGGAGCGAAAAACTGCCATTGTAGCTCGAGAATTTCATCACTTAATTATGGATGTGGCCGGACTTAGCGAAACACATCTTCCCTATAAAGGAGAACTGGTAGAACACTATGTTGGGTCCATTTTCTTTTGGAAAGGACTCGCTATCAGAACCACGAAGGTCACATATAGGTTTTGCTGTCAAGAATAATCTTGCTAAACAATTCCAGGAGTACCCTGTACACATCTCCGAACGCTTTACACCGTACATAGAACATGATAACTTCCTTAATGTCATCGAGGTCTATGCCCCAACGTTAGATAAGCCTGATGAGATTAACGACCAGTTTTATGAAGAACTAACTCGGTGTGTGAAACGTATTCATCTGATTGAACGGATTCTGCGCTCGGGCGACTTTAATGTCAGAGTAAGACAAAATTACGAAGCCTGGCCCAAAGTTTTGGGTAGACACAGTATTGATAATATAAATAACAACGGACAACTGTTGCTTAACCTCTGCGCACAATTAGAACTTAGAATCACGAACACTGTGTTCAGATTAGCTGCCAAATATAAGATAACGTGGATGCACCCTAGATCTAGGCACTGGCACCTTAACGACTACGTTATCGTACGTCAAAAAGACCTTTCTGAAGTCCAGATTACCCGTGTCATGCGTGGTGCTCACTGCTGGACTGATCACCGGCTTGTTGTCTCGAAACTACGTATTCGAATTCGACGTCCATTTAGACGTGAAAGATCAAAACAGAAGCATTTGAAAGTTGTATTATTAACATAACCCTTACGGGGCAGTCAATTGAGAGAGTGAATGAGGTCCGTAACTTTGGCCTGCTCTTTGATTGTAATTTGAGGTTCGAAACTTTTTTTTATAAGTTGCGCATTTTGGACAGGATACGATCATTTCTCTCTGAGAGCTTGCGAATACGATTGGTTGAGTCGTTAGTCTTATCAAAATTGAATTTCGGGGATACGGTGTACGGGCCGCGCCTCCTAGTCCAAACGGATCAGCTAATTCAGAGGAACCAAAGTGCTTGCACTCGTTTTTGCATCAAGATACCTCGATACCTAGATTGCACGTTACACCATTCCTAAACAATTATTTCATCCTAAAATGAAGTCTAGGTGTAAGCTCGATTTAGAAACACTTATGTTTGGCAGTGTAAAATACCGTGACCAAATTACTTGTTTCAGAAATTAGAATGGATGTCCAAGAAACGAGATTGTACGAGTACTATTAGACAGTGCTCGCAGCAACTCTTTATATTGCCTCATAAAACAGCCACTTTGAAAGGTAGTTTCCGCTATGCAGCTTCGAAGATATGGAACAATTTGCGAAAAATCTCATGCGACAACAATTTCGTTGCTGTGGACACATGTACAGAATGTCGGAGAAACGGATGGCAAAGTGCATCTTTTTCTCGAAACTCGAGGAGGGTAAGCGGAAGCATGGTGGACAACTCCTTAGATATAAACATTTTTGTAAGCGCCACATGAAGATATGCAAACATTGAGCCTTTAGAATAAGAGCGAACGGTTGCTCAGCGATCGGAATGGGGGGTTTTTTTGAGGACTAGAGTCGAGAACTTTGAGGACAATCGCTGCTCTGGATGCTCGACACGATGACCTAAAAGCTCGCATGGTGCTGTCTCTTACAATTAGGTACTGCAACGGTGTGTTCATCTGCCTGCCTTGTGCACGAACATTTCCCAATAAGATCGATTATACTAGCCATACAGAAGCACATTAACGATAATTTGAACTGGATTGAAGACATTGGCGTGGCCGAAATCGGTCGAGGATGTTATGATTATTAAAATTGGTAATTGTCTGAATTGTGGTTTTTTTTCTGTCCTTTAAGCTTACAACACTAACAAATCCAGCTAACGTGATGACCAAACGATTTGCCACGCACATATCGCACTCCAAACCCGACAGTTTGATCCGCAGTCCAAACATCTGCGGACGCAGTCCAGGTGCGCCGGTCTAAACTTTATGTGTAAAGGGCATTATTATTGACTACGCACACAGTTAGAAATGTCAACCATGTACGCCGCACCGAGTGTAAAGAGTATTGTGGTTTTTTTAATGATAAAAGGGACCAATCAATGGATGAGTCTCCGCGTAAATGGCTACCAACGCCCATGAACTACTCAAGAAACACAATTGCATTAATATTTACAACCAAGGAAACTTGAACCTAGTAACCTCACTCGATGAAAATTCAATGAAAAAGTAGCGAAACCCTGGTCTTTTGTGAGGGTGTTGTATCAGTTCAGACGAAACAGCCCATTTGTGGTATAACAACATTATTTTCTTCTTCTAGTTTCTGTGATACGATACTAATATTGAGATCTTACATAATTCATGAAAACTTCCCGAACTACGGTTACTAACCTGTGACGTCACTGGCACTAGGGAAGTAAAAGCCAGACGTAGTATATATCTCGTACTAAACAAAGATGGTAAGTAGGTCGCTAATAGGGTTGTCACCTCTTTTTAAAAAAGTATTTGAAAACATTTCTTAATTAAAAAAAATATCGAGAAATACAGTACAAAAATATTTATTTATTTTTTATTTATTTCTCTTTATTGTATACATAATAGAAACAAAAGATGAAACCTGTTACAAAATATATAGATGTAAAAATCGACGATTGTTTTTCTATATTTTCTATATTGAAAACCTGGCAAAGTGTCTCTACTCTGCCTGATGGAGAGCATGAATAGAATCCAAGTGTTGTGGTGTTGTGGCAACTGCAGACAATGCAGTATGGTGACCCACACTATGGTGGCCTTGCGAGATGCTCTTTCACACCCCGCTTGGGAACGTAAAAGGCATGACAGTCATCGTGACAGTGTAGGGCTTATACAGTTACCACGATAACTGTCACCCCTGCATCAATGGGCCTCCGGTCTCACACTCGCCAACAAAACACGACAACACGGATGCTGGCGCTTTAGGTTGGTCTTCTGTGGGGTGGTAGTAGTAGATGTTTGAATATTTTAGGGTAGTTTACACTCAAGGAACACATTGTAACGGGAATATTTAAATACCAAAAGAGACTCATATACACACACAATAGTACCTAAACATTTCATATAATGGGCATATGTCATTTTCGTTTTCATCCTTACCTTACATTCTATCATTACGTTAAGAGTTAGAAAAGCAATGCCTGTTCTAATAAAGAATAATGAATAGTACACATACAATCACTGCTCCATAATGAAATTACAAGAGCTGTGGATATGTTCTATACAGAGTAATATAACATTAAAATTACGATAAAACTGTAGCATGTTTCATACCAAAATAATGGACTAGGTATACTAATATAAATCACAGTACGGGTGGCAACCCTAGCTGTGTCGGGGCGAGGGTAAGCGCCGACTGCTCGGCGCCATCACCGCGAAATATCGAACTTTGTAGTCTGAGAAATTCGCACATCGAGTTTTGTAATTTTGATGGATATTTCACATATTTAGGGTAAAAGATCAAATTGCGTGGACTTTTATAAAAATCTGTTAAAGTAAATAGAGTTTTAAAGGTATTAGACATAGTCTGTAGAAAGAAATTATGACATAGAGAACAGAGGTTGTTTATACGGATTTGTCGCCAAAAATACTCATAAATTATGCACACCATGGTAAAGATATAAGAGAGTATAATGTTTATACGACAAATGTAGGGCAAAATAGCGAATTATGATTTTGAAACTATAATCATTTGCAATAGGCATGATGCCGGATTTTGACGAGTTGGCCAATAATACTCCTAAGTGTATAGTATTTCCAAAAAATATATTATTTCGACAGAGAGTAAAGGAATTTTTGAAAAAAATGCAGTTTTAATCAAATGTTCAAATTCTAGCGCCAAAACGACAGTGGGTGTCATGGCCGCTGCTTATAACGTCACGCTTATACAAACTAACTGTAAACATTGAAGTGCATTATAGACATAGCAACAAATATTTTATTTAAATATGAATTCTAAAGTATATAAATCATGTGCGGTCCCTCAGTGCTTTAATACATCCATAAAGACCCCTAACAAATTGTTTGTTCATGTTCAGAACAATAAAAGAGGGAGATATAAGTGGCTTTCTCTTGCACGGCGAGATTTTATCTTGGTATTCCTAAAGACTGCTATTATTTAATAGATTTAATTGAAAAAAACATAAATATACCTGCAGTCTATGTACTTATGCGTTTAAAAAAAATTAGAATAAATAACTCTTTTGCAGAACTTGCTGATGATTTTTCTATGACTCCAAGTTATGCAAGTAAGATATTTTTAAGAAATGTCCCTTTGTTGGCCAGTGTGTTTTGTCCTTTTTTAGTAAAATTAGATAAATATAATATAAAAAAATATTTACCTATGGCTTTTAGACATAAATATTACAATGTAAGTTGCATCATAGACTGTTTAGAGATACAGATACAAAAGCCTTCAAAACCTTAAATCAATCCTTCTCTTGGTCAGAGTATAAAAAAGCCAATACGATAAAATATCTTTTGTCATGTACACCAAATGGTCTTGTGAATTATGTGTCTCCTGGGTTTGGAGGAAGAATCACAGATACATGTTTGCTAAAAAAATGTGATTTTGTTAAATGTTTGCAACCCGGCATGTGTGTAATGGCCGATAGAGGGTTCAAACATATAGAATCTTATTTACTTAAACATGGAATAAAATTAGTGCGATCCCCAAGTGTTGCAACAGGGACTAAACTGTCAAAGATTGAAGCAAGAGAAACCAAACAAATTGCTAGCTTAAGGATACACATAGAAAGCATCATTCGTCGTTTGAGAGAGTTCTATATGCTTAAGCCACATGCATGTGTAAACCACAATCTGGTCAAAATACTTGACGACATTATTACTATTGCCTGTGGTTTAATAAACCTACAGGATTCTTTGATTAAATATACATATGATAAATCGCTAAGAAAAGTTTTTTGTTTGATTTTGACTCTTTTCTGTTCGATCTAGTCTCTCTAATTCAATTACTAATAATTCTAATTTTCATACATGATAAATAAATAGTTCTTTAACTTATGAATATATTTTGTTTATATTTACCCTATATATTCTTTGTATACCTTCATCACATAAAGCATGCAATAACATGATTTAGTTGGAGAAAATAAAAGTGAAAATAAATAAATACCACTAAAATTGTAATTAAAACAGTTTAGAAGCGCATATACAATCGAAATTCGTATGAGATCTAAGTAGCAGCTACAGTGAGTTTATAAGTGTGACGTAACGCAATCTGATTGGTGTTTAACCTATCATGGCGGATTCCTGTATTTCGTAGTTTTATTTTATAGAATAAATTAATAATCTCGTGTTATAAAAGAGAAGTACGTCATTTTTATGCATCTATATATTATATTCTAGTAGTTAAATACATTATTTTAATAGTTCTTGCTGACTGTCATCATGCCTATTGTGTAAGTGAAGAAACGAGTTGCTTGCAATGCACACACATACAAAAGTATATAATATATTTATTGGATAGAGTATGTCGTTAACCGTGTGTAACTTTAACGTAAAAACGTTCTTAGATATTTTCTATATACTTACATAAGTATAAATCTCATCAAACAAAAGCCTTAACAAAACAATAGACTGTATTTAATACCTACATACATACTGGCCTATTAAGCCACCCCCCGCTGTAATCCCCTGGTCGCTATACCTACTGTCATGTCATCAACCCCTTTGTCTATTTACATATAATTAGGTATAGATAATATTGTTTCTTCATTCATCTGTTCATTTCACCTGTTCCTAATTAGCCACGACTTTGTCCCTTTTTGTCAGTGTGGAAATCCCCCTGTATAGCGTCTGCTGGTGTCGCTATGCCGGACTCAAACTAATCAAAAACCACACACCGTCTTCGTTACTACTACCCAGGGAACCAGGTGTACCTAAGAGGGGTGTACCTTACTTCCTGCGTGGGTACCCCGATGTTTTCTTTCTGCTCCCAAGTGCGCGCAGTCGCTACTCCAGTCTGACATGACTTTGCTCTTACGCTATCCACCATCCTATATTCACTCTATAGGTTCGCTGGATAAAATTCAGGTTTGGGTTAAGTTCGTCTTGTCACTTAATTATTTCATATGTGTAATAAATAGATTTAAAAAAGGTTATCTTCTTTCTACCCCTCCGGGAAAACAGACATGATTTTATGTATGTATGAATTTTTTTGTAATTAGTGAGCTTGACGAATTAGACGCGGCTTCTGGTTCTTACAGAGGCAAACGAGTACTCAAGGCTGGCTATCAGGTGTTAGTGACTACCACACCACGTGGACACTTGCGTAGTCACGAGACACGAGTATGTTGCCGACCTTGAAGTTCCTCCACCCAGAATCAAGGAAAAGAAGTTCGGGCTTCGGGAATCCTCATTTTGATACATCAACTAGTAGTAGGTTAAAATTGTTACCCAAAAATTGTTTGCTAAAGTATGCAATGCGGGTTAAGAAGGTCAATTCTTTTTAAAGAGAGACCAATGTCCAGCGGTGGACTGTTAAAGGCTGTTGATGATGATGATGAACAAAGAAACAGTTTGAAGAGAGTCAAAGCTTATTTCAAGTGTTTTTTCTGTTTACAGTGAGGTTATCCTGAATATTTTGTTCAACCATGGAAAGAATACATAGGAGACCGGAGGCCTATTGATGCAGGGGTGACAGCGTGACAACTGTGTGAGCCTTACACAGCCACGATGACTGTCATGCCTTTTACGTCCTAAAGCGTGGCGAGAAAAAGCATCTCACTAGGCCGCTATAGTGTGGGTCACCACACTACATTGTCTGAGTACGAGCATGGTGACCACAACTCTTGGATTCTATTCATGCTTTCTATCAGGCAGAGTAGAGTCACTTTGGCAGGCTCTTCAAATAAGAAAAAAAGCATAAGGGTAGTGAAACTGTATTCTTAATCCGTCACCACACGGAGACACGGAGTTTCTTTGTTCACAGAAGCTAATTTCTAGAGTTACGAGTCGGAGTCGAATTTACTTTCTTGTTTTTTCATTAGATTGTGCGTTAGTCGAAGACCGTTGCAAGCTCTTCAACAACACGACACTAGCCTAACAGTAAAGTGATCATAAACAATACCAAAACAGAGGAGGTTGACTAGTATTTTCTAAAAAGGCCTGATAATGTTAAATTTGAAAACATTCTTTACTTTTCGTTTATCGCTACGTGGATGCAGACTTGAGTCTATGCATATTTTTTTTAAAACTTAATTATTTAAACGGAACTGAATACGTAACTAAATAACTAAATATACTAGCAGTCCACACAAATGTCATCGAACCCTTGTCCTATATATCTAGGGTGTAACGCTACCTACGTATAGAATATAGTTATGAGGATTTATATTGTGTTTACGGTGTCTCACTGCCCTATCTCCGTAGGGGGATTGGAGACTGTTCGAGATTTCGCAGTGTAAACATACAAATTATTATTTTTAATTAATAATTTAATTGTCGTTACATAGTTATATGTAAATATTGAACATAATTTTTAACAACTGTTTTAGTTGTTCACGATTTTACTCATAGTTTTGTTGTACTGCGAGACTTTTTAGCGAGTTCCACGAACGGTGTAACGTTCAAAACGTCGGGAAATAGAAGGTGTCGTAACCTTTTTTGAACAATTTAGTCGCACGTAAGTCTCACTGTACAAAAAAGCTATAAATCTTAATTTTTCGTGCTTATTTACTTAAGCACATGCTATATTTTAAACAACAGATACTTATATCAAATGAATTATGATTTTATTTAATCAAATTGGACTTATCAGAGACATCAAAGTATTATTAATGCAAATTTAATTTAGCAAGAAACCTGATAGCCTTCCTTAACTTTAAATATGATTTTATTGTTATATGTAACCTGAATGTCACATACATTTAGGTTACATATAACAATGTTGACACATTTTTTTAAGAGCCTATCCAAGTGGCCCTACTCTACCCGATAAAAATCATGAATAGAATCCAAGAGCGGTGGTCACCATACTCATTTCGAATGCAGACAATGCAGAATGGTAACCCGCCCTATGGCGGCCTAGTAAGATTGTTTTTGACGCCTCGCTTGGAGACGTAAAAGGCATGACAGCCATCATGGTATTGCATTACACATACTTACACGACAACTGTCACCCCTGCATCAATGGGCCTCCGGTCTCGTACTCACCAAAGAAACACGACGCTGTCGCTTTAGGTAGATCTTCTGTGGGAGGGTAGAACTGCCCTGATTGAGTCGGCCCGTACGTGCTGAAATCAGCGTGGTTCTACTACTATATCATTTCAAAATCGGTTCTTAAATGACGTAGTTCTGTATAGCCCACCTGAAACCAATCTGTTTTTTTTTAAGTCTAATAAAAATGAGATCTCTTTCATCTCACGGTGTCCTACCGAGTGAATAATAAGGTATATTCATTGAGCTTGCCATTTCCCTTCGCTTTTCCAATCAATGTTGTTCCTGCAACATTACTATGGAGGTTGTAGATCGTAAAGAGTGGCGCCGGAGCGGCGGGCGGCGGCGGCGCTCCGTCGCCGGGACAGGGTGACTGCCCGCATTGTAAACTGTACATTGCTGGCTTAAAATAATATATTTTTCTAAGAATTAAAGTGTAAAACACCTATCTTACACGATTTCTACGCCATTCTAAATTTACCCGAATGAAACGGTTCTGGGCAAGCGTTAGCGTTTTAGATTCAGGCATGTGGCTGCGAGATCCCCGCTCTCCAGTCGTTCCCTAGCCATGCAGGTGCTAGTTGTCTTCGTTCTTCAAGGTATTTTTCTAGGCCGCCGTATTGTGGGTATACTGAATTATCTGCATTCGCAATGAGTATGGTGACCACCACTCTTAGATTCTATTCAGGCTTTCCATCAGACAGAGTAAGCACTTGAGTAGGCCAAGAATAAAAAAAAAGGCAAAAAATCACCACGAGAATTTCTATATCACGATTAAGGATTAGTAGATGCTCCGTAGTTCGATGTGTCTTCAGTAGATGGCGCTGTAGCATGTCTTTTTGTTTGTACTGTATGTGGAAGTCGCCACACTCTGCACCTAATTACTTACTAGGCCGCGTAATTGGAATACATAACACGTGAAACCATATAATTTCATCCAGTTTCGATAATTTAGTATTTAGTATAATTGTGTATGTATTTTCTGGGTGTATTCATAACCAGTATATAGCGGTGAACCGACTTTAATTCAAATTACACGTATGTTAAAGATAGACTCATAAACTAAGATTCTGTGTTAAATTAATTAGAGTGGCTATTCATATATGCCTATACAACTCCCACACCAATAATATCAGAACTTGGGATACATATAGAACAGTTCGACCAAAATAACTTCTCAGAATATCGATAATAAGCAATTATTTTCTTTCTTTTCATCCAATGAGGTTACCGATACCTAAAACTTCTACTGTAAATGGTTGGCAGATGACTCATAGAACGACAACACACTTACGAGTCTAAGTCTAAAGGTTTCCATGAGAAATGACTTTACAGATAGTAGAACCACGCTGGTAGAGGTAGCGGGCCGGCTCGACCGGGGCAGTACTACCCTCCCACAGAAGATCAACCTAAAGCGACAGCATCCGTGTTGCCGTATTTCGTTGGTAAGTGTGAGATTGGAGGCCCATTGATGCAGGGGTAACAGTTATCGTGGTAACTGTGTAAGCTTTACATTGTCACGATGACTATCATGCCTTTTACTTCCCCAAGCGGAGTGTGAAAAAGCATCTCATAAGGTCGCCATAGTGTGGGTTACCATACTGCAATGTCTGCATTTGCAAGGAGTATGGTGACATCAACTCTTGGATACTATTTATGCTTTCCATCAGGCAGAGTACACACCATAGACTTCTTAAACTTAAAATATAATTTTATTGTTATATGTAACCTAATGTATGTGCCCTGAGTTGACACATTTCTTTAAGAGGCTGCCATAGTGGCTCTACTCTGACAGAATCCAAGAGTTGTGGTCACCAAATTCATTGCGAATGTAGACAATGCAGTATGGTAACCCGCCCTATGGTGGTCTAGTAAGATGCTTTTTGACGCCTCGCTTGGGGACGTAAAAAGCATGATAGTCACCGTGGCATTGTATTACACACACTTACCACGACAACTGTCACCCCTGCATCAATGGGCCTCCGGTCTCGTACTCACCAAAGAAACACGACAACGCGGATGTTGTCGCTTTAGGTAGATCTTCTGTGGGAGGGTAGAACTGCCCTGATTGAGTCGGCCCGTACGTGCTGAAATCAGCGTGGTTCTACTACTATATCATTTCAAAATCGGTTCTTAAATGACGTAGTTCTGTATAACCGACCTGAAAATAATCACAGAGTAGAATCACTTTGGTAGGCCTTTACATAAAAAAAAAAACTATTTGTCTGTACTTATTTGTCACAGTGATTCGTCTTTTCACACATTCGGCGTTGGTTTGGGCTCCAGTGACCTGACAGAGGTGAAAACTACCATAACATTGCTTCTATTTTGTTTGTTTGGTTGAACGCGCCAATCTCAGAAACTATTGGTACGATTTAAAAATTATTTCAATGTTTGATA
The DNA here is from genome assembly GCA_949316085.1 of Hypercompe scribonia. Taxonomy (NCBI): domain Eukaryota; kingdom Metazoa; phylum Arthropoda; class Insecta; order Lepidoptera; family Erebidae; genus Hypercompe; species Hypercompe scribonia. Next base: position 1,819,476 of record OX438976.1, on the reverse strand, counting down.
GCCCAGTTATTTAGGAAGCCCCGTTAGAGGCTATATACCATCACGCAACGGTCAAAAGGAGCGAAGTATAAATAAAAAAAATGCAAAACGGGGACAAATTATTTCTTTTGAAAGCATTCATCGCGTGCGCTGCGTAAACAGTTTGAGTTTCTCAAAAATAATGTATAAAAGCATTGTTTTCCTTCAAAAGTTCTAAAAAAATACCGAGACAGCATGTCTATCTGTTAAATTTGACTCAATACAACCTTTTTTTATGTAAAACAAATTTGTTCCCGCTATTTAACATCACTGTACGGGTCATAGGAGATGAAGACGAGATTTCGCGGGTCAGTTAGTGTTTATATTCATTGGGTTACAAGTTAGCTACATACATAAATAGTAAATTAGCACAATTATGTCCGTGTGGCGAGGGATTAAGAATACATAGTGTTACCACCCCTATTCATCCCGTGGGTGTCGTAAGGGAAGAAACTATTCAGGAAAATATCATTACAAAGAGAAGGAAAACTTAAAACAAACCCTTTTTTTTTTTTTTTTTTTTTTTTATTAACGTGTGGAAACCCCCACGGGCCGTCACCCCACCGGGGTTTACGGCGGGGCGGTGTGTCGGAACCGGACCGACTAAAACCACACGGTGTGCCACTCTGCGCCTGAGAGAGGAAAACGCCCCAGAAACCCCCACTCTGGCAGCTCACAGTCTCGTCGACGGTTCATGAAGCCGTCGACGTCTTCTTCTCTCGGGATCGGCCCTTTCCCGATCCCGAATAGGTAACCTAGTATAATTCTATATTTTATAATAGTTAATAGTATATGTATATAGTACATCTACATCAGATGTATCCCCTGAAATGATTCTGGCGGTACCATATTAACTCAATGATCTTTTCCAATTTTTGTTCTGGCACGACGTGATTAACCTAGCCTGCACGGCCAGAGTATTGGTTACCTTAAAGCAGTAATTCGCCTATATATTTATATTATAATTTTGTGTGGTGTCGGATTAAGACTACATAGCGTCACCACCCCAATTCAGTCCATGGGTGTCATAAGAGGCGACTAAGACAGCAAACTACACAGGACAACACAAAGAGAAAGAAAACTTAACACGAACCCATTTTTTTTAACGTGTGGAAACCTTTCGTGCCGTCATCCCACCCGGGTTTGCGGTGGGATAGTGTGTCGGAATCGGACCGACTAAAACCACTCGGTGTGCCACTCTGCGCCTGAGAGAGGAGGGATCCGGGAACAGCTGTTATTACATCCTAATCCCTCCTAGCGCCTGCCCTCTTTCGCGGGCGCCATCTGCGGATAAACTCTCCATTTAGGCGACGTCCGGCACACGCACACGTCACCTCCTCGCGGCTGGCCACTATAGCGGATGAAGGGGAAAACTCAATTCCCTCCTGGCGACCGAATGCAGATACTTCCCGAAGCAACCGTGCCCGGAAAGGACCTGCGTCAGTCGGAAGGAAAGGGTCCCGTGCTGCCGCCCTGCCCACTCGGCGATGACCAGCTGGAGAGCCACCACGGCGGCAAAAGCAGCACGTGGAGCCTCCAGCCGGGACGACCAACGAGCCATTGTGGCTCGACGAGCGGCCTCTCGCCACTCGCGTATCTCTTCGGGCGGGGGCCGTATGCCGCTACGCGCCCGGAAGTCAGCCGTCCGCGGATAAACTTCGGCGAGCGCTTCCGCCTCCAAATCCCACGGGGGAGTTCCGGCCAAGGCGCACGCCGCCTCCGTCGATACGGTGCGGTAACCGCGTATGGCTCTAACCGCCAATATCCTCTGAGGGCGCCAGAGGCGAGCCCTATTCTGGGCGATCAGAGCCGCCGCCCACACCGGTGCACCATACAGCGCCATTGACCGGACAACCCCCGTGTATAGCCGTCTCGTCGCGACGCTAGCTCCACCCAGATTGGGCAAAAGTCGCCCAAGGGCAGAAGCAGCGCCGACCAGCTTTGGAGAAAGCTGTCGGAAGTGCTCGTCGAAGAGCCACCTGCCGTCGAGGATCAAGCCCAGATACTTCATCTGGGCCTGAACCGGTACGAGGACCGAATTGACCACGATGGAGGCGCCGGAGGGTGGACCACGACGGGGCCCATGGAACAAAAGGGCCTCCATCTTGGGCAGGGCCACCCGCAAACCCAGCGCCTCAATTCGCCCGACCACCAGAGAGCCACCCGTGGTGGCCAGGCGCGCCGCCTCTTGAAAGTTCATCCCCCGGGCCGTGATCAATGTGTCATCTGCGTAACAAAGTACGCCCAGCCCGGGGGGAAGACGACCTCGAAGGGCCCAGTCGTATCTCATGTTCCACAGGAGTGGTCCAAGGACAGACCCCTGTGGAACACCGCACGAAATGAGCCGCCGCCTTAGAACACCGTCTCGGTCCTCGTACATGACGGTACGCTCCTCAAGATAGTCTGCCACAAGCCGCCTCACGTACTTTGGCACCCCGTGGTAGTGGAGTGCTTCCCTGATGCAGCTAAATGGCAGACTATTAAATGTGTTGGCGATGTCCAACGACACCGCCAACAGCACGCCGCCACAGCTCACCGCCTCTTCGGTAACGGCCCTCAGGCGCAGCACGGCATCGACTGTCGAACGCCCCGCCCGAAAACCAAATTGGGCGTCCGACAGATCGGGGCCCACCTCGCGGAGGTGCCGGACGATGCGGGCAGAGAGTATCCTCTCAAACAGTTTACCCGCCTCGTCCAGCAACACGATGGGCCTATAGGCCGCTACCGATTCGGCTGGCCGTCCCGGCTTCCTCAATAGGACCAGCTTCCCGCTTTTCCAGCACTCAGGGAAGCGTCCGGACGCCAAGCTACCGTCCAGGACCTTCCTGAGGCGGTCCGACATGTGCTCAAGGGCTCGGGCCAGCACTCGGGCAGGTATCCCGTCTGGCCCGGGGGCGGTGTTCTTAGAGCGGATCCGTAGAACAACCGCCCCTACCTCCGATTCCCTGACGGGCGGAATATCGTCCTCGTTCCCCCCGTCATCTCCGACCATGAAGGCCATCGACGGGGGTGTGTGTTCCACCTGCCGCGGGAAAAGGCCCTCGACCACTTCCCGCATGAAGCTGGGCTGGAGTGTCTCTGTAAGGGGGGGGCCCGACGTGCGGAGCTTTTGTCGCGCCACACGATAAGGGCGGCCCCAGGGGTCACGATCGAGACCCTTCAGCATCTCCTTTCTCTTAATTTCTTTGGCGCGGCTTATGGCCAGCTTCAGTGTTTTCCGCGCCTCTCGGTACTCCTCATGAAGCTGGTCCTCCTCGCCTTCTTCGCGGTGTCGCCGCCGACTACGGGTGTAGGACCTCCGGGCACGAGTACAGGCCGTACGGAGGTCCGACAACTCCTGGGACCACCAGTAAACCTCCTTCCGTGGAGGCCGGCAACCTCGGATGCGGGGCATGGCCGCATCACAAATTTGCGCAATCGCTTCGCAGAAGCGACCAGCCCCCATGTCGACCTCCTCGGTCGGGGCCTGCTGAGACAGCCAAGAGTGAATAATGGCCGCCTCCTCTAGTAAGTCCCTATTTAATTTGGCTACAGCCCACCGCGGAAAACGAGAAGAACGCCGCGCCGCGTGACCCCTACTGGCGTCCTGGGATCGGGAGAGCTCAAATCGGATATAGAGATGGTCCGAGAGCGTCTCAACCTCTTCCAGGACACACCAGTTCCTTACTCGTGCGGCGAGGGCAGGGGTAGCGAACGAAAGGTCCACTATCGACCCTCCCTGCTGTCGCACGCACGTGTTGGTGGAGCCCCTGTTTAGTAAACAGAGGCCCACCGAGGCCGCCCACTCCTCTACGGCCTCGCCCCTAGCGTCTGTCCTGGGGGAGCCCCACGCAATGGACTTTGCGTTGAAGTCCCGCAGCACTAAGACGTGCCCAGACGTTAGACGCCGCATCGAGGTTTCCAAGTTGTTAAGGAAAACCTCGAAGTCGTTCAAACTCCGGTTGGGGGAGAAGTATACACCATATACAGTGATCTCCTCCCACTCGGCAGCAACATATCCAGTGCCCTTGTCTCTTAGCGACAAGGGCGGGGAATGAGCCGCCGTGGAGCCAACGACTGCCACGGAACCGTCCCGGTCACCCAACCAGTTTGGACGGGGAGGAACATAATAGGGTTCCGCGGCTACGGCAACACCGATCGACCACTGTGTCATGGTTTGCAGGAAAAGGTCCTGCGCCGCGGCACAGTGGTTCAGGTTCGTCTGGACTAGGAGGTTGGAGACTTGGGCCATTACTCGACCGTCTCTACAACCTCCTCCATGGGCGACGATATCGACGCACAAACGACGTCAGAAGCAGCCTGGGCCGACTGGCTAGCCTCTGACGCCTGCCGAGAATTGCGGGAAGGTTTACAGCCTCCCTGCCCAATCTGGTGATTGGCAGACTTGTTGTCCGCCGCACACACCGGGCAGTGAGGGGCGGCAGAGCACTCTGCCGCCTTGTGCCCCGGTCGACCGCAGCGGAAACATAACCCGCTGCAGTCGAAACAACTGACGCACTTGGCGCGTGTATGCCCCGATGCTAGGCATTTGTAACACCTCATCGGTCTCGCCGCTAGGACTGTGATCCTAGCGCCCACGAAACCGATGAGCAGCCTGCCGGCGTCACCTAACATTTTGGCCGACGCTACGGGACAGCTGACCCACACTGCGCCAAGCCCTCCTGGACCGGGGCGGATGGTGCCGACCCTAATGTTGTCCGCGTTGCAACCCGTCTTCTCTCTTACTGCAACGCGGACATCCTCGGTCGTTATGGAGTCGCCCAGGCCCGAAATGCGCAACTCTGCACACTTAGTAAACCTGGCGATCTTAACACCATCCGTGACCGCAAACATGCCCCGCAATTTCTCGGCAAACGTGTCTGCTGTCTTGGCACCTTCGGCTCCAGGGAACTCGAGAACTCGAGCTCCCGTCTGAGCTAGGCGCAGCCTGACACCTACCGTCCCGATGTCATTGGCGAGACCTGCCCGGGCCCTCTGAAAAATGGCAGCGTAGGACAGTCCGTCTTTAGCCGCCTCCGGTGAAACGGTGACCACCACCGCCGCAGTTTTGGGTACTTGAAGCTTGCGCGGCTTCTTCGTGGCGGTGACTACCACCGATGGCGACTGCGGGGCAGAGGCTGCCTTTTGAGCAGCCTATTTACCCCGCTTTCGGGACTTCTTTGTCCCCCCGACTACCTGCCAACCATCCGTAGAAGGGGCAGATATGGAGGGAGCAGACGTGGAGGTGCCAGGTACAGCGGCTGGAGTGGGGAGCGGAGAAAATTCCGCTCTAGACTTGGCCGCCGTTTTGGGCCCTGACCTCTGTGCACCCGTCTTAGCTACTACTTTAGCCGCCTGTAGTGTCCTCGGCGCGGCCGCAGGAACAGCAGATACTGACGCCGCAGGAACAGCAGACACCGACGCCGTCGCCGCATAGGACACACGACCGCCTACAACGGGAAGCGCCAATGTGGCCTTTGGTCTATGTGCCGAGAGCGGCGGTCGGACGACAGGGGCTGGAGGTAGTCTCGCCTCCAAGCCAGCGAGACGTCCGTCCATCATGCGCCACACTGCGTCTGTGATTTGGCGCAGGTGGGCATCAGCGATGGTACCGGGATTGACAAGGGCAAGCGACTGAGACGGGCTTTCTCGCTCAGGGCGATCCGCCCGAAATTGGGCAAACTGCGCGCTCAGCTCAGCCACCTCCCGTGTGAGATGGTCGTTGGCCGCTTGGAGACGAGCCACATCCCCAATAAGGGTCTCAACGACCCCCACAACTGCAGAAGAGGAGTCCTTAAGGGCCTTTACAAAAGCACCCTTAAGGTTACTCGACTTGGTGGCTACCTTGTGGATAATAGCCACCGCTGCTTTCGCTCTCTCTTGCATGGACGATGGCGTTTGGGGAACAGAATCCCCTGCCATCGGCTCCCTTATCTTAAGCAAGAGATCTGCGATCTCCTCCTCTGCAAGTGCTTCGCCGCCCGCCCTAACCCGCCTATAGGCTTCCGCCTTACAGAAGACGGAGCCTGACGGGATCGAGACCGAAGTTCGCGACCTTCCCCTACGGCTGCTGGCGACTTTAGGAGGCAACATCTCCTGGGACGTGTCGCTCTCCTCGTCCCTGGAGCGCCCGCGTTTTCGGGAGTCGCACAGCTCCGCTTCCATCGGGTTACCTTCCGTGCCATCCGACGAACATGTCGATCTGGAACGCAATCGTTCCGATGTTCTGCGGCTCCCAGCAGTCATAATGACTTCTGGGAGCCTCATCGACATAGGCGTCCCAACCGATGCGTCCTTCAAATTGGACGAGAAGTCGTCCAATCTTACGCTTTTTTCCTTCTTCTCCTTTTTCTCCTTCTCTCCTTCTATATTTATTTTTATGTTTTTACTTTGAGATTCCATGTTAGACCCACGAGTGGGGGAGAACTACAAGTCGACCCGGGCAGAGATCCCCCAATACCCGGGCAAGCGTACATTTATGCCCAACCGAGGGGTCCGCAGGTGCCCCGGCTGGGGGTGCGCTTACGACTGAACAACCCATCAGCCATGCATCCCCTGGTCACGCACCAGAACACGGGATTCGGGGTAATTTTTTTATAGAGGTTTTCTTCCTCGTAGTCCGGGCGGCTAAGCCAAGACCCTCGCCCCCGCTTGGAGTCGCAAGACTCCAGCTCGGGACTACGATATGTCGACTACGTCTCCTGATGCCTACTCGGTGGCAGTGTGAGTGCACACCGAGCCCGTCCTACCTTTCCACCGCTGAGCGGAGGAACTCCGACCCTAGCAAGGGTCCCACCATCGTGATTTTTTACCGAGGTTTTCCTCCTCAATGCTCCGAAGAGCGAAGAACCAACAGAGGATCCGACAGACACGCCCGCTCTGTTGGACCATCTCTCGGCCGAATTGCCGAAGAAAATGGCTTCCTCTTCGTGCTAGAATATTAGCCGCTGGCAGTGATGAACAACACCATCGCCAACGTTTCCAGGGTGCACCACGTGGAGGTTTTCTAGCCCAGCACCCCACTTAAAACAAACCCTATTCCAACCCGTCTGGGCAGCGTGATATTTTAGGACAAAACCTCCTTGCTAAGGAGAGGCCCATGGCCAGCAGTGGACTGTAAAAGGCTGTTGTTGATGATGATGATGATGATGATGATGGTAAAGATAGAATCAGATGGTCATGAATGAGATGTGTGAAGTTATTTTTCTTTTTAAATATACAAATACCTAAGAAAAGAGTACACACCATTAATGAATGTTTACAAGTAATACATAGATAAAAGATGGATCATACTTAGTTTTTACACATCAATTATAACTAATTAATTTACATATCGTATATTTAAAATAATAATTACGGTTTAATTGCGTCCTATGTTAAAGAGACGGTACTGATCTCAAGATAACCTCTTTGTGTTTTTCTGTGAAAAAGTCTGCCACTTGGGTGGTCTAACATGTTGGTTTACTTTGATATTGTAGTGTAGTGTACACCAAAACGTCCATGAAGATAGTTAAAACGTGTCTCGTTCGCTGAACGAACCTCAATTTTCGAAGCAGCAATGTACATCGCTCAGTTTCATCTTCACCGATCCTGAGCTCAACGGCCACTATTCGCAGTCGACATTTCATCGCGTTGGGACGTCACTCTACTTACGACTAGGGAAGAAGACCATAGAAGAACATCATGGGACTCGACAAACGGACCATCAAGATCATTGCGATTGTTGCCGTAGTCGTTCTTGTCATTGGTGAGTGATTATTCAAATTTTATTCGAATTTCAAAAATTTAAAAATAGTGATGGAATAATTTAATTAAAAAAGAAAAATAACTTTTCTTAGTCGATTTGGTTCTTTTTTTTTAAGAATTCACATTTAAATTTCAGAAGTGTTTTGTCTAATATCTATACTCTTTGTACTTTTTTAAAAATGTTTTTATCAAATTATAATGAGATATAAGTCGTCACTTTTCTCTGAGTGAGTAATTCTATGGGGAGATGAACTAAAAATACTGCATTACTCTTGTGACTATAAAGTTGTAGGTGTCCACAGACAGTGAGAGGCGCTAATCATCAGTTCACCGCCATATGCCATAAAAAAATAAACTTGATGCTTTGATAAAACTCCTGTTTTTGGATGTTTGCACCAAAATAGGTTATTTGACAAGAAAAAGTTTAAAAAACTATAACCCGAGTACATAAAAAATTTATATAGTCTGTCACCCAGACCATTATTACGAATCTATTGACATTATTAAAATCGGTTCGGTAGTTTAGACGCTACGGTGAAAATACAAACGTACATACAAAGACTGCGAAAACTTTTCGATTTCGCCGTAATCGTGTAAAAAACTCGTTATAGCTAATATCTTCATGACCTTCATAGAATTTTAGAAATCATAGGCGTATGTACTAGGCGTTTCCCTCAGTTAAATCTGCCTTTGTGCTCATAATTCGACTAGGGAGAGTACTGTGGTAATGTTACATATCACATATTTTGATCTATTTAACGAAAAATACTCTATACAATAGAAAAAGAATTACTCAAATCTGACTGACAGGTCTTTTAAAAATAGACGAATTGTAGCCGCTAAGTATGTGATTAAATTTTTTTGTCTATTGCTTTTATTTCGTCTTTTCTTTCGTGAACAATGTTGGGGAGGACCCTTACGTCACGAACCAAGTCTTTATTTTTAAATACTGCTACCATTGCTATTGATGATCTTAAATACATATCATCACAATTATTATCAACTAAACCAAATATAAGCTTAAAAATTAATTGTCCTTTCAACGTGATAATCATAAGAACTCATAGATGTCGCCAAAATTATTTACCAGTAGGTGCATCTACATACTAGGGGACATTACCTATGAAATCGACTCTTTTGTTTATGATAATTTGATAAATTAAATCTATGCGTTTTTCTATATACTTTCTCTTCTGTCAGGGGGGTCCGAGTGCACCCCTTTGTACCCTCCTCCAGGCGGCCATGCAAGAACCGTTAATTAAATTTCAACGAATTCTTTTTTTTAATAAATATTTTTTTTATTTGGAACTAATAACAAAAGTTACAGTTTTATCTGTGCTTGATAATGACTGCATTAGTGAAACACTGTAGCGCAGTCACTAACCTACTTTAAATGAGGCGTACACGTTCCATTTCTCCCATATATTATTAAACTTTATGTATTTAATAGAGGACTTATTACAAAATAATAAAACTATTAAACACCACGCTGCGAAACTCAGGAGTAGATTAGAGGAGAACCATCAGACCTTAGAATAATCGTATATTAGTGTGCAGTAAAACTTTGAAACTCGAGGAGAGTGCAACCTGCCACTCCTACGGTTTCCTTGAAAGGTTTTAAGCTTATACTCCACAGCTAAGCGATTCAGCTCGTATAGCAAACAGACAGTACGATATATGCAAAAATAAAAATCATTTTGGACTGGAGTGGACTTATTACTTGTCGGATATGGACAAGTAATAAGTCCACTCGTATGATTACTTAATTATTGAGCTTTTTATTAAAATGCAAACGATTGTTTTTTTTAGGGTATCTTCCATAATAGTAATGAATTCACGTGTCACGAGGGACTTTAAACATACATGAAATGAACACAAAGAACACACAGACCTACAACTATTTGTGGATGGGACACAAAGTGTTATCCCAAGTGGGAATCGGACCCACAACTCGTTGATTCAGTAGGAAGCGGCGAGGCGACCGCTTAAATACGCTAAACGTGCAGTCATTGATCTTTTGCATAGCTTTGTACACTGTGTCCTGTGTTCGTAGAGGGGATAAATACCTACATATATTTTGCCGACATTTAGTCTCAATTACAAAATAGGGCACCAGGTATCTTAGATTTCGGATTGAAAAATGGAAAATAACAATATTTACGTGGAATTTGAATGTTTCTGAACGAGTAAGATATGTGTAAAGAGATATCGGTTTATTATAGTAAAGCCACACTGATTTCAGCATGAACGGGCCGGCTCGGCCGGGGCAGTACTACCCTCCCACAGAAGACCAACCTAAAGCGACAGCACCCATGCTGTTATGTTTCATTAGTGAGTGCGAGACAGGAGGCCTATTGATGCAGGGATGACAGTTGTCGCGGTAAATGTGTGCAATACAATGCTACGATAACTGTCATGTCTTTTACGTCCCCAAGTGAGGCGTAAAAAATCGTAATAGGCCGCCATAGCGTGGGTCACCATACTGCATTGTCAGCATTCGCAATGAGTATGGTGACTACAATTTTTGGATTCCATTCATGCTTTCCATCAAGCAGAGTAGACTCAATGAGTGGCGGTGGTTGCTTACCATGATGGAAAACACATGCTAGTTTACTTTCTTATACCATAAAATAAATAGTATCCAAACTTGAGCAGCCTTAATCGTACCACCAGACATCTTGGCGTCTTGATATTTATTGACGTGTGTCGTTTGCAGAATGTGATGCATATAATTTGATGCCAAGTTCTTTATACAGGATTGTTGGACTTTCATGGATAAAAATAACCGAGTTATAAAAAAAATCTTTATTTTTTTTAGTTAAGCTATAGAAAAAAAAAGTTATTTTGTTGTTTATTTATTAATTACCGTGATAGTATCTAGCCTGACTTAGTTATTTATTTATTTATTTATTTAATATACTTTCTGCAAATAAAGTACATTGCATAAGGCGGACTTAATGCCGTAGGCATTTTCTTCCAGTCGACCTTTGGGTGATGCAGAGATGCGTGTAGCAGGTGTAACAATAGATTTAATAGTGTTGATTTTTAATTTCCGTATAAAACTTTATGTAATACATAATGATATAAATACATATATACATACATATACATATATAAAAGGGAACACATACCTATATATATATATATATACACACACAAATACATACATATTCATACAATGATGAATAGGCAAGTAATCATTCTGATGACTCCGTCAACAAGTCTCCGTAAAGTTTGCGTACTCTAACCTTAAAGGTTAGCGGGTTAGCAGACCTTCTTATATCTAGGGGGAGAGCGTTCCAGAGGTTTACAGCTTGGACAGTAAAGGACGAATGGACAATACGGGAATTATGTGATGGACAGAGAAGGAGGAGATTATCGGAGGAACGAAGATTTCTGTCATGGTTAGAGCAAAGATATTGTATGTGAGTTGTTAGGTAAGCGGGTGGGTTAGAAGAGTGGATAAGAGAGTGTAACATAATCAACGCCCGCAAGCTCCGGCGCTGTCTAATAGGTAACCATGACAGTTGCCTCCGATAAGCGGATACATGATCATACTTACGTAAGTTGAATATGAACCGAATGCAATTGTTGAAAAGACGGTCTAATTTGTTGAGCAGATCTGCATTCAGGTCGAGGTAACACACATCACCATAGTCGATGATTGGCAAAAGTTATCACGATACAGTTATCGTATATATTATATATTATAGTATGGCTCACCACACTGCATTCTCTGCATTTGCAATGAGTATGGTGACCTCAACTCTTTGGATTCTATTCATGCTTTCCATCGGGCAGAGTAGAGTCACTTTGGCAGGCTCTTCATATAAAAAATAAAATAAAAAATTAAACTCTATACAGTTACATACATCAGCCATTCTCTTCCAATCAACCTTTAGTTGGTTTAGAAATATTGCGAGATATATTTGTGTAAGATTACGTAATGTAATTAATGTAAAGTTACACAATTCACTACATACACAACCTTATATACATACTTAAGCATACATAAGTCACACCTATTTGCCAGAGAGGTAGGTAGTGACAATTGATCCACAATTGCTACCGTCCTGACACTCCTTTTTTACTTCGACAACATTAATCAATTGTTACCTGCGTGCTTGTCGGTTCCTGGTAATTCTCGACGACCTCTTCTGATACTTCCACATATATTCGCCCAATAAATTCTTTTTGTGAGTCTTCATAATCCATCCTTTCTACGCGGCAAAATAATCGAAGCATGCGCTTTTCAATCTTTATCGTACTCTTATTACTACATTTCTAACTCTGTCGCTAACATTCACATCACACATTTTTGGGAGTTACTATGTTTGTGTACTCCACAATATATTTTTATTTGATGCATCTACCACTTGAATGGTCAAATTAAACACGGTATATATTCAATATGGGTTTACTGTTCAGATGGTACCAATATTCATAGTCTTTGTCTCCAAGAGCTTGAATTACATTTTTGTTAATCAGAGTCCACTTAACATGTTTGTGTACCCAACTCCGTGTATAAAAAGTGGCGTCGTCAAAAACAGTGTTGTCACATGAACGCTATACATTCTACTTAGGGACCTCAATCTTATGTACACATATACACATATTTTTGTTATTTTTTTAACACCTAAACTATGAATAAATTACATACACACATGATACGTAAGAATACTTAATTTCAGAACAACAATATTTTTTTTATGAATGTGGTATTGAACACAAAGTGAGATCAAACCCACAACTTCAGCGCTGTAGGAAAGCGATACACCCTCATCACTTAATCTACTAATATAGACATATATCTACTAGTATTGTATAATATATTATTAATATTATTTGAACTTTGAATACTCGTTTGAAATTAAACGAAAGAGCTTTTGCTGGGTGAATTGGCGACCTCTTAGTGACTTACCTGGCATTTACAATTTATTGTGGAGGTATGTAAGCATGGATATGTATTCTATTGTTTACATGGCTTTTTATATCACACAAATGTATACATGTGTGCTTCTGTGTGTGGACCTCGCGACAAGCAGGGTGTCCATATTCCAGGAGACCATAAAGTCTAATGGTTTCTGACATCGTTAAGTTTATTATAATTAATCAATTAGAAAGTGATACTGTAAGACTTCTTGGTACAACTGGATGGCATGGTCTAATACTAATTTATTGTTATAGTACGTGGTAAGGGTTGGTCACGCATAACTACGTATATTTGCTTATTTATGGTTCTGAATCTTCTGTCAATTTTTACTTATCCTTAAGTCCATCTAACTCATCGTTTCTCTGCAACTTCCAATCGGTTGACTGGCAGAAAATGCCTTAGGCATTAAGTCGACCGATGCATGTATTTGTGCGTAAAGTTGTAAGTAAATATACAAAACTTTTTTATCGCTATTTTAGGTGGAGCGCGTGTCTTACAGCGTACGGTACAATTACTTAGCGTTCAATGGACTTTAAAGCTATTACTCACAGTAAGGGAGGGGTACTGTAATAGCATTATTTAGTAGTAAAAACACCATTTACTCGGGTTATATAGATATTTAGAAAGGAGAGATATTAAATTGAATATTTTTTATCTTCATTGGTTTACCTTCGCTATCGTCGCTTTGGCAGTGTCCTAGTATATCTTGAGCCTCAAATTCCAGCTATTTACTAAACAGCTTCATTATCTCTATTTTCATCAAGAGATGACTAAAACTCGTAGGTGCTAAATCATGGTATTTTCATCCCAAGTGCACATATTATAAAGTTTAATTTCGATATGTCAATTACAAAATTATATATTTTAAACTAGTAAAAAGCTGGTAATATAAATCATCAACAGCCTCTCATAGTCCACTTACAAACATAGACCTCTCTTTCAAAAGGAGGTCTTGGCCTACTATACCGGGTTGATATAGTGGGCAGGCACTAGGAGGAATCCGTATTTCGTACAGAGTGGCACATCGTGTGGTTTTTGTCGGTCCGATTCCGACAGACCACCCCACCGCAAACCCCAGTGGGATGACGGCACGAGGGGTTTCCGCACGTTAAAAAAAAATGGGTCCGTATTAAGGTTTCCTTCTCTTAGTAGTGATGTTGTCCTGTGTAGTTTGCTGTCTTAGTCGTCTCTTACGACACTCATAGAATGAATTGGGGGGGTGACGCTATGTATTCTTAATCCGTGAAATATTTTGTACTCTTGTTACAGGAGGTATCATAGGACTTCTGATTGGTCTTCTATTGCCTCAACGCTATGTTGGTAAGTTACAGTTGATAACAAAATGCTTCCACCCGCGAGGGCCTCGAATACTGAGCAGCAGACGCTAGATGACTGGTTATCTAAATCAATACTGTTCCTAGATCCCTCTTATATTAGGCACATCATGTGGTTTTAGTCGATTCAATTTCGACTCACCGTCCATCCGAGAATCCCAGTGGATTGCGATCCGAAACTGGGTTTTGCGTGCATTAGGCAAATTTTTACCAGAGCTGTATATAGTATAAACAACTTAACTTAACTTAACTGTATTTATACAATGACAGTTCCAAGTATACTGGTCAATAAAACTGAAATTTGACCGTCAGGTGATCTCTAGTTAATAATAATATGTATGACGTCACAGAACTGGAGGTATGGCCTCGGTCTGAGGAGTATCCTAACTGGAATCAACCTCTCATCCACATACGCTCCAACGATCCAGGCAGCTGGCTCCACTGGTACAGGCGGCTAAATGACTTCCTTAAAGGTAATATAAATATAACATCAATAATCTAATCTTACTACTAATATGTATTGTACAGGGACGGGTGTCATGGTCCAACGGTTGATGTTAGGATGTTGTATATCTGTTAATCGACGTAAGAATTTCTATATCGCGATACAGGATTAGTAATCACTCTACTGTTCGATGTATCTTCGATAGATGGCGTTGTAGTATAGCTCTATTTGCATTGTATGTGGAAGTCGCCACAGCGTAAATAATACCACAATAACACAGTCTAATCCGAACTCTTTACCAACAGAATATGAGACCACTGTCCCCGAAGACCCACCCCGCGCTCCTTGCTCCATCTACAACCGTCTTGATCAGCACGCCCGTTCAGATCCTTGTGATATAGCCATGAGAATATGGGGGCCGTGCTCTGCTGACAATTTCTATGGCTACGTAGAGGGAAAGCCTTGCGTGTTTCTTCGGCTGGCTTATGTAAGTACAAATAGTAGCGCCCCTTTTAATGTTTCTTTGTAAGAGTTGTAATACTAGATTGATGCAGGCGTGACAGTTATCGTGGTAACTGTGAAAGTCTTACACTGTCACGATGACTGTCATGCCTGTTACGTCCCCAAGCGGGGTGTGAAAAAGCATCTCACAAGGCCGCCATAGTGTGGGTCACCATACTGCATTGTCTGCATTTGCAATGAGTATGGTGACGACAACTCTTGGATTCTATTCATGCTTTCCATCAGGCAGATTAGAGTCACTTTGGCAGGCTCTTAATATAGAAAAAAAAAGTTAAAAATACAGTAACCCCTCTGTAACAGGGTAGATTTCTTTAACAATATAGCGTTGTAGTGTTCTCGTATAATGCGTTTGTACAACCCTGTAAGCATACAAATGATTCACCTTTAACTTTTCTCCTTAAAGGGGACTTAAATGGAATACATTAATAGATACAATACATACAATACATACAATAATAGATACAATAATAGACACAATACATTAAAAAAATAGATATTAGAGTAAAACAACCGCATATCTACGACTGAGTTACATTACATGTTAGACGTTGTGTTATTGTGTATTGCGATATTCTTATTGACTGGCGCTTTAGTTTATATATTATCAAATTCATTTGACCTTCAAGTTGGGAAAATTTTAAAGCAACTCTACAGTATACTGTAGAGTTGCTTTAAAATTTCTTACTCTCCTAGGTAAAGGTACCTTTTTATAATGACGTCAAATTGAATAAAAGTTGAGTACAAGACAGTGATTAATAGTTCAAAAACCGAACAATGCGCTAGTATAGAAAAAAGTTTTGACGTATATTTTGATAATTGTTTACTATTAAAAATACATATATGAATTAAATATGTATATAAAAGTATTTAAAAAATAGTTTTCTGTATATGTAACTTCGTGTGTTTGTAAATAAGTAATGAATGTCTTTATTCCGTTGTACAGCTCCATTACTGGGTGCCTCACCCTTACAACATGAGTACATCGTTGCCTATACCTGCAGATATGCCTAATCACATTAAACAAGCAATGGTAAGTTAATTACACACATTATATGTACATACACTCACAACTCAATCTGTGGTGTACAGAAGTCCAACACAAACATTTTGTGAACAAGAAATTTGGTTCTACTTACGTTATTGGGACATGCTTTATCTCTTTGTATTAAAGGTGGGATTGAAAGTATATTGAAAAAGAAAAGTACTTACGAAGAAGTACGAGGATACCACTTTTACAGATAGATATAAAGGTGTAAGTAAAGTTCTAGTAAGCCATAGATGTATTTTGTGAGTCAACATTTTGATATCTATCTCCTTTTGTTAACGATATTTAGGTTTAAAGTACGATGATGTATAGATGTCGCCTAGACGCACACATAAACAATTAATAATATTGTACAAACATATATAACGAAGTCTATGCTAATTCATCCTAAGGATTTCATGAATATAAATCACTAGCTGACCCGGCAAACGTTGTTTTGCCATTTTTACTAAAATGGCTATTAAAAAATAAGGGTTGATCGTAGAAGGGTGAAAATTGAGGATTATATGTATTTTTGTATGTTGTATCATAAAAAAACAGAAATTAAAAATTTGGTCTAAAAATTAAAAAAAAAATTTAGGGTGTACTACCCCTAACATTTAGGGGGATGAAAAATAGATGTTGGCCGATTCTCATAAATACCGGATAAGCACAAAAAATTTCATCAAAATCGGTCAAGCCGTTTCGGAGGAGTATGGCAACGAAAACTGTGACACGAGAATTTTATATATTAGATTAGATAAACGCCACTTACTATGTTACTAAATACAACCTTAATTCTTTTGAATAAGGTGGCATTTTACTTGTATTTTATATCCGCAGAAAATATAATTTAATGCGTGCTCTCGTCGTGATAATGTAGTTAGTACTCTAATACGTGTGAATGATTAGTTTTATATATTTCAAAGTTCAATTACGATCGATTTCAAAGATTAGAAAAATACCGGAATTTTAAGCGCACGACACTCCTACTTTGTATTTACACTCAATTCTCTGTTCTGTAATCGGAGTATTGTATCATACTTTTTTCTGTTAATAAAAAAGAAACAAAAAGTCAAACATTTTTAATTGCCTCATAAATATAAAATATACAAGAATGGAGGCCCTAGACTAGAATTCCCTGTGTTGTGGGGTTTAGACTCTTTCGTAGGTTACTTTTATTGACAAAAATAAAGTTGTGAATTCTGGTGTGGTGTGTTTTTATGTGAAGTCATGAGGTTAGATGTGATGATGTGATATGTTTGTATTGATGTGATGTGATGTAGTGTGGTGTGTTTGATGTGACGTTATGAAGTGAGACGAATACTAACTCTAAAATTTTGCTTACTCTTAAAGGCTTCTTCTCAGTCAGTTATTCGTTGCAATCATCAATAGAAGCTTAAAAATGGCGAATCAAAAAGTCTGAAGATTTTAATAATTATTTCATTACGTATACATTTTTTAAATAACATGTCCTTTACCAGCGTTTCTACGACACTCGTCAATACGGCGACTACATATGGGTGTCCTGTGAGGGAGAGTTTGCAGCAGACAAGGAGAACATAGGTCCTATTCAATACATCCCAGCAGATCTACCACCTGGATTCAAAACCTCTCGTCTTCACACCGCGGACCATATACCTTATGCCACTAGAAATCTACCTGACAATGTACCTGGGCCCCTGATGGCTGTGTATTTTGAGAATCCACGACGTAAGTATATGCATACATGTTATCATATTAGCTGAACCGTACAACTTTGTATGCCTCTCGAATTTTTGAAGGGGAAAAGTTATGTTTCACGTTTTTACGTTAGTTTTGCGAAATTTTAAACGTTTAAGATGCATACGCATGAAAGCTCTCAAAAGGAATAATTTTTCTTCGTTTTTGCATTATTTTTCATTGATACTTCGCTCCTGTTGGGCAAGGCTTGTTGATGGCTGTGACCTTCCTCGATAGATAGGCTTTCTAACTCTGAAATAATTTTTGAAATCGGAAAAGTAGTACCTGAGATTAGCACGGTCAACTAAACCAGCGCTTTAGCTGTCTAATATTGGTATAGATATATTTACGACTATATATCCGAAGCGGAAGACAGAAGCGAATTAAAAGCTCATGTTTTTGAAACTACAATTTCAGTTCTTTTAATGTAACAGGAGGTTGTCATTGCTGTCAACCAAGTACTTTATTGATAAGGGTATATTGAAGTGAAAAATAGATAAGTACAGAAGGTAGCGCTAGAAAAGGTTGTCATTGATGCTGATGGATGGCTAATGTAAACAATAACTCAACAGAATCATATACTTGTATAACAGTCTTTAATAGTTCACTACTGAAAATAGACCTCTCCTTCGAAACAAAATTTTAGTCGACTATGCCTAAACAGACGGGTTCGTATAGGGTTTGTGTCAAGTTTTTCTTTTCTTTGTAGTGCTGTGCTTTCTAAGTCGTCTCTTATGACACACAGGAGGTCACGGATTTGCTTACTAGGGGCAACTGGTTCCCCGGCTACTGGTATCCGAGACGTCGCTTGGTTTTTGGTCTGTTCGAGTCCGACATAACCACCCGCCGGTGATATCCGAGGGATTGCCGCAAAGTAAAATAAAAGAGAAGAATAGAAATGGTTGCACATTGTTTTCTTAATCCGGGAGCACACGGACTAATTGTCGAATTAGGTATTGCTTTTAAATCCCAATCTTCTATTTAAACCTATAGTAAATTCTTTGTGACATTTTTTTTTGTTGATAATTTAATAATAACAGTAATTATAGTTTTGCTTTTCTTTTCCAGGTGGTCTTGTAATCAATGTAGAATGCCGTATCTGGACTCGGGATATTTACTACGATCGCAACAGCAACGTAGGTCGAGCTCGTTTTGAATTGTACATCGACTAAATCAACAGCATTCCTTTTATGTTTTTCAGTCTCAGAAACAAATGTGTTTTGATGATATTTAAAAGATCAGATACTTAATAAAAATTCAGATAATCTCCAAAATAAGTTGCGATATGTTGTCTTAAAATTGAAATAGCAAAATTAGTTGACAATTTTGTCGATGGGTGGTTATGATACATTTAATTAATTGTTCAAATAACTAAACGAAAAAAAAACATTTAAAAAGCTATGAATATGTTCTTTGAGGTTTTTCTTTCAAACAAACAACAGCATTAGTCCATAAGTGAAGTATTTAAGCAGCGACACAAGTGTGCCAATCAATCGCATTAAACCGAACGTTCACATGAAAGGTTGATTTTATGAAAAAACGGATTCCCGATTTTTATAAAACTTTTTTATTCGAAAGCCTTCTCTTTTGACTATAAAATAATCTCCTAATTATAATATTAAGGATTAGGTTATTTTATTTATCTTCATTTATTGAAAAATTCAAACAAAACAGTATTATCAAAATTAGAAAAACCGTTTCTAAAAAAAACCTCTTTTGTGCTAGTGTACGCTTTAAGTCGATTTAACCAAACGCCAGTGTTTACATTACATGAATATTGATCTCAATAGAAAATACCTTTAGGTAGTTTTTTATTTTTTTCTACCATTTCTATTTTGTAAATGTAGGTACGTCAAGCAATAAATTTAATGTACCGAGTGAGTTATTGTTCTACATATTAGTATGAATGGACGTGTGTATAATACTATAAATCATATTTTGAGCTTAGGTTACAAGTAGATATATTAATAATCATGATCATTATCATCTTAGCCGAAAGACAAGGTGCCTCAACGACCTGTTGAAATTTGCGGGTAGACGTTGGATGGGGTAGCACAGGATCGGCTGTTGTCTAACCATGGTGTCTTTCGGTTGAGATTATATTAACAATAGGAAGGGTGAATTTGTGTCCCGTGCCCTACGCCATTGCAACATTTTTAATTTAAGTAGTCGATGAAGAACTGTTATTGGAATTACATTAATTTGAAATACATTTTTTTATTGAACATTCTTTAGTTTAAGCTTACTTTGCTTATTAATTTATCACTTATTTATAAAGAAAATAACTCGCTATTTTTAGGCTGAACAAATGCACCGACTATAACTAGTCTGCTAATACCGACTAATTAATGTTAAAATATTTGTATTTATAAAAGATCAATTATTAATTATAAATATAATAATTTTAATGTGTTTATGTTTAAGGACTCGTGTAATGTTTGTGGTTGTTGTGTCTAAATGTTATTTATATATTAAGTCTACTAAATGTTGATGTCTGTCTTTATTACCCACCTAAATATGTTCATAGAAAGAAATATTATAAAAAGTGTTGCTCGTTGTAAAATTTAAAGAAAGTGTTAACAGATTATGTAAGTATGAACTTACACAATTATTGAGTCATTATATCATATTTGATATGTCTAGATAAAGTGCGTGACAGCTACATTATAAAAACACTAAATGTCACCTCACGTATACAGCGAAAGCAGACAAGAATTTAGTGGGTAACTATTGAACACTATTTTTGTCAATGCTTTCACATCATCAGCAGTTTATCTAGATGTATTTTTTATCTAAAATAATGCGTTGTCTTTATTAAATCTTTAAATCTCTGCCGTACAAGTACAAAATGGACTGTTACCGTTATAAGAACTGTAAATAAACACATAAACCTTAATATATAATATTCAGTGCTATGTCTATTAATTGTTTAGTTAAGAGTTGACTTTTGAACTTGATGCACTTCTTTCTATGTGATGTATAAAGTATTATGTGAATAAAAATGTTCCAACGTGTAGCATATCTTATTTTTCAAGTGTAACATTTTCCTTTTGACTTTCCCACGATCTGTGAAAATAGACGGGATTGTATAACAAGGAGATAAACTAGACCGTAGAGCTCTGTCTGCTGCTTTTTGCATCCAATAGTCACCTGTTCTCTTACGTAATTCGTCACGCCATCTGTTCAGAATTTTAGTACAAAGTTCTTTTACGAGGATCTTAACACTACTTAAATATGAGCCGAAATTATTCTCAAGGAGAAGTAAAATTGGTAGCAAAGGAGTTCAAGTGTTCTTTTATCTGTGTTTTGATGTTTTTGATGTAAGATATTGACGTTATTTTGGATAAATAAGACAAAATTTATCTTCAGTAGATATATTTATTATATCCTGAAAATAATCTGGCAGTCGCGTATAAATATTACCTCAAGATGGCGTGCTTTTCGCTTTCAGATTCTCTGCCTGGTTTGACAATATATTTTTAAATAATTATTATAAATTAATATCACACCATACGTTTCACTACTAACAATAAAAGACAAGTAGTTTATATTTTGAGGAATAACTCATCATATTTTACGATAAGTACCTACATTTCATCATGGATTATAAATATAAATATCAAGTCAAAGTCAAAGTCAAGTCAAATCAAATATCAACAAATATGTATCACATTTTTTGTTTGTTGACGAGGTGAAAAATTCTCATAGATATCTTTCACCCTTTGAACGAAGGAGTTTGCGACGCCTGCCGAGTGTCTCTTTGCTTGCCAATAGCCAGGGAATGAGAAACGTAATAATGCACTACGCCCGTGCCATACAAAATAATAATAGCTTTATTGTACACCAGGTAATTACAAAAGGTACTTAAAACTAGATATGTGAGTACAAGATGTGGTATCGTTTGTAGGCAAGTTCTTACTGGCAACCATGGAATGTGGAGAAAACATGATTGAGAGAAAGTGTAGGGTAGTTGTCTGGTGTATTAGTAGTATAAAGTAGATAAGAATGGTAAATCAAAGGAGTACAATGTAGTAGTGATAGTAGTACATAGTGTGGATTATCAAATAAATATAAACAAAGCATAAGTATATAAGTAGTAACTACATACAATAAAATAATGTGACCTAATTTACTAAATAAAGGGAAAAGCTGTCTAAGGGATATTGATGTCTCCCAGATAATGCTCCTTAGCCAGTTTCTTGAATGTAGTTAGTGTTAGTGCATAAAATGATTGTGATGAAATATTTACTTGTATTCAACATTGCTGAATAGTAATTATTTTTGTCTCATTAAAGTTACAAATTATTATCACATACTTAGTTAACATGACTGAAGCGTTGTTTATTTTATGACACGTTCTTCTGCATAAGAACTGAACCTTGGCAACCTGATTAATATTACATTTAGGCCTTTTAAACGCTATGTCGGTGAGTTAAGAACGCAAGAATATACCGTCGGCATCATTAGGACGTCAGCACATGCTGCTAGAAGCCACTGAGCTAATTTGAGTAGCCGTGTTAAACACTAGGTTAGGCTCCATATGTAACCTACCGATATGCCGGTGGGTAGTTTGCGGGGCGAGGCCGTCGGTACAATATCCCGATGGCCTGGCCTGGCCGGCTATGCCACCGGCACGGTATATAGGCCACCCATAAGATCTGCAATTGAATCCATTTATAGGCAACATTAATAGACAAAGGTGATCGAAAATTTTTAATTTTCATCCTAACCAAGAACTAGTACACGAAAACCAATTTCAAGAAATTCTAAGTCACAAATGAAAACCTAAATATAGTAAATTATTTTGTAATTGTACTGGCAACCCACCACAGCTGTCTGTAGTTTGACGTACAGCCAGTAGATAACTATTCGTGAACGTTTCTCTCAACCGGGTTATCGTCGTATCATTTATTTTCACCACATTTGTAATTTGTGGCACAGTTTGTGTATCCTTATCTATAGTTCAGCGTCGTAATTCACTAAAAATGTCTCGTCTTAGGTTTTGTTTGTTGTTAGCAGTGATATGCAGTTGTTCTCAACTCGGTAAGTAGTACTTCATAAAATTATTTATGTTGCAATGCGTTCTTTGTTGCTTTTTATCGTTACCTATGTCGCGACGAGTGCACCGTTGGAATGCTTTGTTGTCGTGATTGGACGTTATTTGCGCAATTGGAGACAAAAAAGACTCAGATTTTACATTGTCGTAGTTCTATGCGATTCTAGAAAAATGTACCCGCTTTTGATGGCTACGCAATTATCGGCTTCTGCTAGTTAACTAGATAGCTACTTTCGTGTGATTGATTTAACAACAGTTTTTAGTCAAGTGGCTCTATAGTGCTGGCTCTTAAGCCTATGCACAGTTTCAAATTGGAAAAAAAAGTTATGGGCTGTTTTTTTTTTTCTAATTAGAAAATAATACCTGCATTGACAAAGCAAGTATATATAACCTGTTTGAGAGTCTAACATAGATTATCGTGTAGTAATCTTATGCTGTCATATCTTGTTTTTACTCAGTATAGATTAGTAATTATCTAACAAACACAAATGTACAAGTTTTCGTTTATTTAATATTCTACTTCTAAACACTTAATAAAATTGTTATAATTGTCTTTTGACATTAGCATGACAAAGTTATTTTAAGTAAAAAGTACTGTACTTAACCTTAAAATGACACAATTATCAACATTCATCATTTTAATGATTGGAAACTGTAAGTGCTCTTCAAGGTCAGTCATAATAACATTGGTAATGCAATTCAAGGAAAATCCTTATTTTATACAATACAAACATAGAAAATTTTGTCTGACAGATCTCACATAAATAAAAAAAACTTTACAGAAAATGCAACCTAATACTATAGACAAATATTAATTTAATTAAAAACAATTGTATTAAAAGGCCAAGTTCTTTGCCACTAAAAAAAATTGTGGCAAGTTCAACCATGTTGAAATATTATTGAGAGAATATTTTTTTTTTTTATATAGGTATATAGCTTTTTTTATACAGTTATTGTTGAAACATATAAAAAAAGTACAAGTGTGACTATGCAATTTTTTTTTCTGTGTTCTCAATTTAAATTTCACACAATCCACTAGTTTGTAAGCCAGAAAATATCTTCAAGTTTTATATTGACATAAACAATTAGGTATTAGAGGCTAATATTGTTAGTAGTAATGGAGTGTTGCTTTGTTATTTATCAAGTCAGCTGCTATAAAGGCACTGAGGTCAACTTTTTATAACATTCAATAACTAAACTGAAATAATATTATGTAACAAGAGGAAAATATAAAGAAACAGTTTCTTTCTTAAGAAACTTGCTTATTTTCACCTTAATGTTATTACAAAACTACATTTCTAAGTAAATATATAATTGTCTTGTGGGAATTAACACACTGACAGTCACATACGTATAAAGTATGAAGTTTTAAATTTCACTGTCTGTGGTCACAGATTGACGGTCAGTAGTGTAAAATGCAATCGTAAATTTTGGACTGCGATAGTTTTAAAATAAACATTTTGGTATGTCTTACCTTTTTTTTTATCTTTTCTTTTGTATCTTGGGTTGCAAGTGTCTGTGGGTGACAGTGGTCTCTTACCAACAGGTGATCTGTCTTTATACCGTAAAAATAAATCTTATAAGCCATAACTGATTCTAGAACACCTACCATCTATAGATATTCAAAATCTCAAGATTTAAACTGTTGTTATTCTTCATCATTGACAGCTTTCAATACATCATTGCAGGACGTAGGCCTCTCGTTAGAAAGAAGGTTTTGGCCTACTGTACCACGCTAGCCAAACAGGTTGGTATAGGATTTGTTTCAAGTTTGGCTTCTCTTTGCAGTGATGTTGTCTTGCATAATTTATTCCCATGATCACCTCTTACGAAACCCACAGTATGAATACAGATGGTGACACACTGTCTTTTTAATACTTCCCCAAGTTATAATTAAACAAATGATTTTTTTTGTCAACAGGTCAAACTTCTGACGAGACGATCATAATACCAGCAGACAGAATTACAAAAACTCCAGTGCCTGATACCACTACTGAAAGCGTCGTCACTCCTAGCCCCACCACGACTAGCAGCACCACCCCCAGTACCACATCTACCACATCTAGTCCTACCACTATGAGTACAACCCCTCCTATAACTACTCCGGCACCTACAACAACTCCAGCTCCCCCTACAACAACTCCAGCTCCTATAACAACACCAGCGCCCACACCAGCACCCACGCCAGCTCCTACACCAGCACCCACACCAGCACCCACACCAGCTCCAGGGCCTATTCCACCTCCGAAGCAAGGCACATGGAACTACACCGATGGCAACTTGACTTGTATTGTTACACAGTTTGCTGCTCAACTCAACGTGACATACACCAAAGTTGTGGATAGCGGTAAGTTAATGATTTTTTTATTTGCCGTAGAAATTAAAAAATTGACAGGTTTGATGAACTTGCCATACTGAAAAAGCATGTGTGAAAAAAAATTTCTTGGCAAATCCTTTTTTTTTTTAGGTATGTGATGGTAATATCCTTGCGTTATGTATCGTATTTTTATAGGAAATACTAGAAAACCAATTATTTCATATAGAGTAAATCTTGAATAATTTACATTGATCAAATATTTGAACAATCTGCAAATATTTGATTCGGAGTTTTGGTGTTTTCTATGTATAAAATGTATGTACAAAAAATAAGGATTCTATCAGTCAATTTAGCTTTTGTAGTACAAGTTCTGCTTAGTTTGAACCCAGATGGCGTTGTCTGATGTATGAAGTGTTTATTTATTCATTGATGAATTTACATACAAATGCTTACAGCTGTTAAATAAATACATATAAATTATAAATTTCCTCAAATTATTCTAATCTATACTAATATTATAAAATGGAAGAGTTGTTTGTTTGTTTGGTTGAAGCGCGAATCTTGGAAAGCGCTAAACCGATTTGAAAAATATTTTAGTATTTGATAAACAAATTTGTTCACGTAGAGATGCACAGGTCTGCTTATTACTAGATGCCTAGCCTTGCCTTGCTTGCGTAAGAGACCTAAAAATAGAGAAAATAGAATAAAGCTTTTTTTTTTTAAATATTTCGAACATTTGATATACAACATCATCTAGTTTCAAACTAATCTAGAGCTTGTGCTATGATAACTAGACTGACTGATAGATTACTTATATTTTTTTTGTAAATACATACATATTATGCGTAGAAAACACCCAAACTTCGAAACAAATATTTGTAGATCATACAAACATTTGGTCCGACCCGGGAATCGAACCGGAGACCTCAAGCACAGCAGCCGCATTCACTACCACTGCACCACCGAGGCAGTTGAATTAGCTAAGTGTATGCCTGTACTGAACCTTAGTCCCTTTCGGTAAAAATTATCAAAAGGTTATTATTGTTATGGCCGATGGCGCAATAAAGTTATGAAATGGAAAACGCAGCGTTGGTAGACCCCCCTACAAGGTGGTCCGACAACCTGGTGAAGATCGCGGGAAGCCTTTGTATGCAAGCGGCATGGGACCGCCTGTTGTGGAGAACCTTGGAGGAGGCTTATGTCCAGCAGTGGACGTCATTTGACTGAGATGATGATGATGATGTAGGCTATCAAAAATCGTGACTAATAATAAAATGATTATTTACGTAATTTGCTTATAAGTGATGTGATTATTTATCGATAACATCGTGATACTATCAAAACCTAGTAAATTAGTTCAGCTATCGATAGTAATCCGTTCAAAATGGATTAGTTTACTAATATGGTATAAACGACAATGGCAGACACGTATTGATATTTTTTACCACCTTGCATATCTCATGGTAGGGATTGTTTTTGTAATTATTCGGCTGGTAATACCATCGACAACATTTGAAATTCTGAGATATGTAGAACTTTGTGTTAAAAAGTTATTACGGTTTATGGTTTACGATGTAATACATAGACTACTAATTTCGAAAGCCAGCTGGCTATACAAATGAGTTGTCACTGTGTCGACAAAATGGCGTAGTACCATATTTTTTACATCAAAATCATTCGTTTAAGATTTTCTTGATTTGTCCATAAAATGTTATTCTAGTGCTAAATATAATACACTAGTAAGCTCATTCATAAATGTCGACATTTTCGTTTTCACGTAATGTATATTTTATAGTAATATGCAAATGTTGACAGCGGCGCCATTTTGTTTTCAAACTAAGCTGATTTGAAATATGACATCTTGAGAAAACGTAGAAATTGCGTTTAGTTATTGCAGTTGTAACAACTCTATGAGAAGAAATACAATTATTTAGAGATGTTCTGAAAATATGATAATTACATGACAATAGGATGATTCAAATTATAAATGGTATAAATTTTATAACCGTCCATTACGTATTGCAAGTGGAACAGGATCTGTCATTCTCCTTTCATTACTAACAGTAACGACTTCACGGATGGCTCAATAGTATAAGTGGTAATCTCACCGTTTCCTACTACACTAAGTGTTGTGGGTTCGTATCCCATATTGCTTTGTCTGCTTCTTGAATAATTGAAACTCCCCGCAACACAAGAATTACTTTCTTACTAAAACTCGTTACTAATTATAATTAGTAATCTACGGTTATGCTCCATCAATAGTACACGCAGCAAAATAACCCTAACGTACGTAAATCCATGAAAAACATAGTCTTAAAAGCATTAGGAAGATAGATACGCATATAGTAATAATATGTAATACACACCTATGTATTTGAATACACATTGCTGATATACCTACTTGGTTTAGTCGTGAAATATTTGTAGAAATTCAGGGAAAGTCTCAGGAAATAAGAAAGAGAGAGAAAATGCGAGGACAAAAAATTATTTTGAGAGAGACGAAATTGCGAGTGTCAGCCGTTTGGTTTCCATAGCACAGGCTCTACTTTATTTGAAATTAGACTGTCGTGCGTAATATGTTTGAAGTAATTTATTTATTAAAATAGGAAGGACTAAGTCCATGTCCAAAGTAATGCAAATGATTTAAAGAGTATAAAACCCTTTGCGGACAAGCCCTGAAAAGCATACAACTAAATCAATGGTGCATGGAAGAAAGACTGGTTAAAGCACCTTTGAGTGTGTATGAAAGGTCTGAGGAATGTGGAAGGGTCACAAGCTATATTTTTGTATAATTTTATTATTTTTGTTTTAAAAGACAACACCCGCATTAACAATATACCCCGTGTCGCGGGGGACTTTACAAACATACAAGAAACGTAAACAAAGAACACTCAGACTCAGAAAAACAATGTCTGAATCACACAAAGTGTTGTCTCATGTGGGGTTTGAACCCACAATACACAGCGCAGGAGAAGCGGCGTGGCGACCGCTTACCCCACTACGCCATGCAGTCATTCCTTTGGTGTTCCTGTAACCTCACACAGCTGAATTCAAAGAAAGAATTGCATTGCAATTTCCATGAGATCGTGGTATTCAGTACTTTGGTCCAGCCTTCTCATTTCTGCTAAAGCATGACTATCCATAATGCCTGTATGTTAGGAGCGTGGTTGATGGCGTTCTATAGTCTCTGCCTACCCCAGGAATGAGGCGTGAATGTATGTTTATAGGTATAAATGTAGTAATTTATTTTTATAAATTGATAAGAACATTCAGTAATTTATATAATCTCATTAACAGTTAGTTAATCAGCAGTTTTGACCTCGGTTTGATTTTTATATTATAGCTGTTCAGTTACAATTTATTTAATTGACTCTTTAACCGATTTCTTAAAAAAAGAGGTTCTCAATTCAATTGTATGTTTTAAACATTATTTTCCCTAAAACGCCAAAATAAATGAACCGATTTGATTTTTTTTACGGATATATTTCCTGGGACGTATGAACGATATGGACCTAAATTTTATTTTTTTGCACTGAAATAATACATCCCCTAGGGATGAAAACTTAAAGGTATTTTATTATTACGATTAATTATATAATATATAATTCTACCACATTCACACAACGTCAACTAGTCCCAAACTAAGCAGAGCTTTGTTATATTGTGACAAATACATATATACTATTTTCTTTGTAAATACATACATATTATATACATAGAAAACACCCAAACTTTGAAACAAATATTTGTAGATCATATAAACATTTGATCCGACCCAGGGATCGAACCCGAGACCTTAAGTTCAGCAGTTGAATACGCTACCGCTGCGCCACCGAGGTAGTTAAAAATTGTGATGAACGCGTATTGAAGATTGTTATTTTTTTTTAAATTAGTTATAATTATTCCTCGTTATTTAATGTTCTATGTCTAAGGAATAATTATAATTTTAGATAGTTTGGCGGTTTTGAATGCGTTAGGTACCATAACTTCGAACCAATCAGTATAACTTTAACTGTCAACAAGTTTATTAAAAAAAAATATTGACCAAAGACGCATCTATTTGACAGTTCTTTTCCCTCCCTAATTCAAGCACGTTCTATTTTTAAACTTCGATAGCTCCAAGAAGGTTCACATGATAACTTGTATATTTTTTTACTCTTATGGTAGGCACTAGCTTGACTGGCAAGAGGCCAGCCTTATGACAAATAGTACCAACATCACAAACTACAAGGACAGTTATCGAATCCTATATCACATAGAGAAAATAATTTACAGAATGTTAAAGCTGCTCGATGAAGAATACCACAGATAAAGGAAATGTATATTAACACATAGTTTTAATATACATTAATTTACAGTAATAATAGACAAACCCGCAACTCGCAAACTTCCTTCTTATTAGAATTAAAAATTTATGGGTTGCAAAGACAACAAGGTTTCATCACATCAACAGCTTTTATAGTCACACTGCTGGACATAAGCTTCTTCGTGAGGAGATTTTGGCCTACTATACCACGCTGGCCAGACGGGTTGATATTGTTCAATTTCTCTTTCTTTTTGCATTAATGTTGTCTTGTTTTTTGCACATTGACAAACATAATTACACATTTTTTATTAACTATCAGTTTTATTAATCGACTTCCTTCCGTATTATACTGAGAAAAAAGTTTCAGAATGTTATCAATAACTTTATGGTACAGTGTAGACAAAATGGTTATTTTTAATAGGTTTATAATAGATAACATTGACGTAGTAATACGCCCCTCTGAACACGCGTTGTTATCACTCAACGAACCATTGTTCGCTCATGTAGGTGCAGCTATGTATCACAATAGTGCATGTAACTGTTTGACGAGTTGTCTAGCGAGTGGAACTACACTCAAGTGTAACGATACGGGTCAGTTTGTGAATGAGTTAGAGTGGATGGCACGTCGTACAGCTGCCAACTGATGAAACATGCTTGAAAACTTGGTCTAACGGCCTAATAACTGCAGGAGCTGTGAAGAGTTCAATACTCACAGTTCCTCTAACGGATAATAAGAACGAAGATAACCGACAGAACAAGTAGCCGATGGTGCCGAAAGGTTTTCTAGGCCGCGATTGTGTGGGTTGCCATACTGCATTGGCTGAACTCAGAATGAGTGGTGACCACCACTCTTGACTTCTAAGTTTCAAAGGCTGAGTGGTAATTTTTTTATAAGCGCCAGTCCAAGTGACTGAAAAGGCTTTTTGTCTTTGGCAGGTTCTAAAAAAAACCGATTCTGGGGTAGAGATACGTAACAAGTTATTGAGATGCTTATGTATTAAACATATAAACACATACGCTCATAAACTTTCCGTTTTTATAATATTAATAAGAACTGTGATACGACCAAAAATTTAATTTCTCTTACGAACTTGTGCTTTATGGTCTTTCCTCCAAAAGTTAGGGGATTCCGTCACCCACGGACACTTGCAACTCAAGAGTCACAAGTGATTTGCCGCCCTTTAATGGTCCTAGGTTATCAGGGACAGGGGCACGACCTCCGGTAACCGTAATCATTCTGATGTATGTCTGATGTATGAGTATGACTGCTTTCCACATACATACTCATTAAATGAGTTGTGGTCAAAGGGGCGTACTTCTAGTTACTTTAATTTTGCTAGTATCAAAATGTCCTAGGTAGTTGAGCCACGCTGATTTCAGCACGAGCGGGCCGGCTCGACCGGGGCAGTACTGCCCTCCCACAGAAGCGCCCTAAAGCGCTAGCATTCGTGTTGTCGTGTTTCGTTGGTGAGTGTAAGACCGGAGGCTCATTGATGCAGGGGTGACAGTTATCGTGATAACTATGTAAGCCTTACACTGTCACGGTGACTGTCATGCCTTTTACGTCCCCAAGCGGAGTGTAAACAAGCATCTCACAAGGCCGCCATAGTGTGGGTCACCATACTGCATTGTCTGCATTTGTTATGAGTATGGTGACCACAACTCTTGGATTCTATTCATGCTTTCCATCAGGCAGAGTAGTCATTTTGGCAAGCTCTTAATATAGAAAAAAAATGTGGTATGTTTGTACATTGCCTTGAATAAAAAGCCTTACTAAAGGATAGAGATAGTTCAGAGTAAACATTCGACTTGTTTATTGTTACGACCTTGAAAGACATTGATATTACGTGGAAATTGATAAAGTTATTCCGTTTTACCATTTATAGTTAAAAACATTGAGCGAAATAAGCAAATTATATAATGTTATTTAAAGTGCGTTTGTCCAAAATCATAAATCTCGTACAATTATTTACTAATCTTTTCATTCGTCTCCCAATCTTCAGGGTTTGGAAGATTACAAGGGAATATAATTTATCCATTGTTATCGTCACGAAACTTTGTAAAGCTTTGGAAAAATATTACTGCCGTAAACGCAAACATATATTTACATCCTACTTTATACATAGCCAGCTTTACGATGAGCTATATTTTATAAACAAAACCTGCCGGGTGATCTCCACTTTTGAACTGATAACTTCTTATGGCGGGTAAACAGCTTTGTTACGTAACGCGTTACCGCGCCAGTCCGTCTGGTTTCCCTTTCTCTCAGACATACGGCAGCAGCAGACAGACTCTTCCTCTCTTCTCTCACTCTAACCTACAGCTCTAGCCGTAGTTCAGACAGACGCTTCTCGCTCTAAATAGCCTTTCCTGTTATCATGTTAACTAACGTACATAATATCTAAGTTTTTCTCAGGTTAAATAATTTTAATATTAAATAATTCAACTTAGATTAGTTCCAGTTTGAAAAAATTCTTCTTTGAAAGCGCATATTATTGGCTTTAACATTATCATTTTATTTTGCTTTGTAACGTGAAACATGACGATCATCCCAGATTGGGATGGTCAGAAGATGTGCACCTCTTTTCACGTCCCAACTTGGGCCGCTCAGCTGCTTAAGGCGCATATTGTTGTAAGGCGAATTATAAATGACAAATCTATGAGAGTAGTCCATCAAAACATGTACTGATCAAGTTGAAGAAATGCCAGCTGGAAAGTTATTGGTTATTGGGTATATTGACGAATTTGTATACAAATAGTTAAATGACCAATAACGGGCTGTTTTCTTTACCTATCTCAAAGTAATATATAAGAAAAAATAATAAAAGTAAATAGCTTTTTTTAATAGTTAGCTTGTACTATAGTCCGTGTGGTGACGGATTAAGAATATATAGTGTTATTACCCCTATTCATCCCGTGGGTGTCGTAAAAGGCGACTAAGTGAACCAAATATGCAAGACAACATCATTACAAAGAGAAGGAAAACTTTAAACAAACCCTATTTCAACCCGTCTGGCCAGCGTGGTATAGTAGACCAAAACCTCCTTGCTAAGGAGAGGCCTATGTCCAGCAGTGGACTGTAAAAGGCTGTTGATGGTTGAACTATAGATACAATATAGTTACTGGTGTACGTATGGAAGTTGTAACTGTGATAAATGATAGGTCCTACAGTAGGTCCCTATTGTTAAGGCTTCAATTCGGCAAGGTCCAAAAGTAAAACGGCATTAATTTAGACTTGTTTGTTATTTAATGAGATTGCGCTCTGATATAAATTTTTAGTTGTAATAGCTATTAATTAACAGTGTTATTTAGTAAAAATGTTTGTTTGCATCATAAAAATTAGAAAGTGTGTCTAATTGAGTCACATGTCACAAGAATTTAGACTCGTTTGACTACAATTTTATCAGGAACGATCTTTGCTAGTGACGAGCGGAGAACATGTAAAAATTGAGACTGTGTGGCTTCGTGCCTTGCCACCATACGTACAGTCAACGGTTTACTATGACGCTTCTTGCGGTTAATTTCAGTTCAGTCACCTTACAATGTTTATATAGGTATTGAACTGAACGTATATCGATTGAAAAATAACGATGATATTGAATGACAAGCAAATCGATTGAGTCAATGAATGAAATTTAATATTTTACCACATGTTCAATTTATTTCATATTTATATGCAATATCTGGACATATTTTGCAACTTCCACGACTCATTTTGGTTCTAATTACGAAGAAAGAGGCAAGCTTAGATATTTTAGATGGGAAAATTGGAAATATATAAAAATTAAAGGTAATTTAGAGATGGAGGCCTGTAAGAAAAAAGAGAATGTTAACAAATTGATCGAGAGTATATTGAAGTTATTCCGTTGAACGTCATAACTTCAATGTACTTTATGATTTAATTTTGATTCTGTGAAAGTATATGTACTGAAAAGACATTACACAATGGAATGGAGAACAAAAATTACGCAAGTGACCATGAGCAAACCGACTTAAGAAGCCCAAGGTCAAGTTTATTTTTCAAATTGAATAGGTCTTATCTATGTGGTGACGGATTTAGACTACGGAGTATCACCGCCCCTGTTCATCCCATGAGTGTCGTAAGAGGCGACGGATGCAATAAGGATGCAAACTTGAAACATATCCTATACCAATACGTCTGGCCAGCGTGCTAACCAAAACCTCCTTGCTAAGTAGAGGCTTATGTCCAGCAGTGGACTGTTAAACGCTGTTGATGAGGCCTCATTAAAGTACTCTTCTAAACGTTACCCTAACTAAAAGTTCATCTAGATATTTATTTATTTACACTTTAGGCACTTTGTAAATCGGCGGACTTAATGCCCAAGGCATTCTCTTCCAGTCAACCTTAGGGTGGTTTAGAAATATTGTAAGGGAGGTGCACAGAGGTTATATTGACAATTAAAATAGTGAGTGCGTATACATACATGAACACATACAATACATACGTCATAAACACACATATAATTATACACATATATACATAAATATACACATACATTCAAATTATATTCGTACACTATGACAACTTGACTGTAAGCTGAGCCAACTAACGATGAGACGATTCTTCAATCTCGTTAAGAAAGAAGGAGACTATGTATATTCTTTTTGAATGTAAAACGGTTTGTGATAGATATTATTACACTCGTGGTGTAAACAAAATACGTCGAAAAAGGTGTGTTGTTTATAACTCCGACCGCTCATAGTAGGAAAATCCTTTCGTAACTTGAAATACCGTGCGACATTTTTGAATGGTAAGTAATTTAGCGGAATCTGATTTCTCGACAACTCGATTCTTTGAAAAACATATGTAAATACATCACTGAATAAGTTATGATTCAGATGGATGAGTCATCGACAGTAGAACGAAACTCGGTTACACAAACAAAACTTTACACACACACCTCATGTAGCACATACGCAATGTATTATATAGCGTGTATTTTTTGTTATATAATTCGGGGAAACATAGAATGTGAATGTATATAAGGAAAGATTTTTTTATACACAATTGTCAGATCTGAGAATCGATTCGATTATTTTGTAACATCCTTTTATATCTTGCCATTTTGAAGCTTGTGGGCGGTGACGAGACGTTATCTGCCACATTTTCTCTATAAATAACTTTGTTATGATACTACACTAGCTGAGCTCTCGCTGTGATACCCGCGGTTAATCAACTCTCTGCTCGTCCCATGGGAATACTACAATTTCTTCTATATAAAAAGTAGTTAATGTTCATCCGGGGCGTCCGCTACACATCCGACTACAATTTTATCGAAATTGGTCCAACCGTTTGAACGTAAAGTAACGAAAATACAAGCACACATACTCTCAAACTTGAAAATGTTAGCGTGATATTATCCTTATTTCTCTTTGCTATCGGTTTTGGTTTGAAAATGAAGAAGATTATTCTAATTTATTCCTTAAGTGTTGAAAATAGCACACTGTTATTGCACCACCTATACAGGTATTTATATACTTCATTACTGTGCAGACATTTTGAACCAAACAATATGAATGTCATGATGCTTAGTAATATAAAATTATTGAAAATATCGACTGAAAGGTGCACGTTACATACATTTTTAACAGTCAGTCAGTCACTTGTAACAGTCCACTAATAGAGGGGGGTTTTGGCCTAATATACAATGCCAGACGGGTTGGGTTAAGATTTGTTCAAGTTCTGGATGTCGTAATAACAGCTGTTCCCGGATCCCTCCTATGTCAGGCGCAGAGTGGCACACCTTGTGGTTTTAGTCGGTCCGATTCCGACACACCACCCCGCCGTAAACCCCGGTGGGGTGACGGCCCGAGGGGGTTTCCACACGTTAAAAAAAGAAAAAGAAAAGGATTCGTTCAAGTTTTTCTTCTTTTTGCAATGGTGTTGTCCTGTTATTCCTTTGGTCACTTCTTACGACACATGTGATAAATAAGGGTATTGACACAATTCTTAATCGGAAGGTGACGGATTAATAAAAAAATTACAGGAAATAAACCAGTTACTTTTCACCAACAGTAGCATAACTTATGAGTGACCCCATTAATCTGAGTATTTTTGAAATTATGCATTATTTAACGGATCCTCGTCAAGTTCTAAAAATAAAATTAGAGAGATCAATCAGATTGAGTGTGTGTGATTGTATGTTTCTTACTTCTACACGTTGAAACGGCTGCAGGACTAATTCTGATATAATTTGGTATAGAGGTGACCGACAACACTTGGGTTTCTTAATTCTCGGCAATTTAAGTGTTCTGGTGAGATGAGTTCAAATCTCAACGGAGACCAATCAACTGCGCAGGGGATGTTATAGTCCACAAGTATGTGCGTAAACACAGGTACACTTTCTGTTCCCTCACCCTCACAATCCGATGGGACGACTATCCGATACGACCGATGAGAGGTCGAGCGCAGGTTCCACGGCTTTACATGCTGTCTGAGGCACGGAGCTTAAGTCCTCAACTTCCAAGCTCCATCTATCATTAAGTATTTCTGTTATCAAAAAATCTCAATAACACTTGACCCGACCCGGGAATCGAACCCGAGACCTCTTGATCGGCAAAAGTCAATGTATGTTTATATCTCTATAAAGCTCGAGAGTGTACTGTATTCGGTCAATGTCCGACATACTTACTTATTTGAACAGTACTGATGGAAGATAAAAAGTGGCCATGTTTACAGTGTAATATACTTTATTGTACATCAACATTAGTATAAGGAAGGTATCAGATAAAAAATTGGTCTCCAGTAACTTCGATGAAAAGCAAAGATTTGATGCAGGGGTGACAGTTATCGTGTTGTTTGAGCCTTACACTATCACGATGACTGTCATGTCTTTTGCGTCTTCAAACGAGGCGCGAAAAAGCATTTAATCAGGCCGCCATAGAGTGTCACCGTACTGCATTCACAATGAGTATGGTGACCACAACTCTTGGATTCTATTCATACTTTTCACCAGGCAGAGTAGTCACTTTGGCAGGCTGTTAAAAAAAATAACTGATCCAGCCTTTCAGTTTGAATGAGTGTTAAAAGTTAAAATCATTATAAAATATGTTTCAAAAATAATAAATAAATAAATAATTGCAACAATCCACAATTGACGGTATCATCGGTGATCATACATATAAATAACACACAGTGTAACACAAAACTTCCTCCTTTTTGAATTCCCTTAACAATTGCCAAACAAATCCTGTGTTGAACTGTCATAACAAGGAAAACTATGCTACACGGCAGTTCAAGTTATGCCGTCCAACTGAATAAACCAAAAAAAATGCAACTCTGATCAAAATGTAATCACCGGACGATTACCAGTCATTATTAAACGACATTGATGTCATGGTAGACAGACCTCTGTTCTAACGGTGTTATGCGTGGTGGATAGGCCCTGTTATCCACTGCTATACTTGCGTTCGGTTCCGTTAAACGTGCGCTATTTGCTAGAACCACTCACATGAACTAAACATAGCGTACCATAAATTGGTGTAAAATTTTTAATCGTTGCCTTAGAAAAGTGGTTTTTACTGCGTAAAATCCGATTCCTTGAAAATCGGGGATGAAAGTAGCCTATATGATGCCCAATAACCTCCTATATCTCCAAGTAAAAGTCCCACTAAAATCGGTTTGGCGGTTTCAGAGATTAACCAGGAAAAGCAAAAAGACAGACAAAAATTTTAAAAAGTAGTTTGTTTTAGTGTCGTGCAAAGAGCTACATTCAGTTGAGATAACATAGTTTTTTGTTAAATCACAGACAGATTTCAATTTTATTTATATGTGGATCAACTATGTATTAATACATTCATATATTTTTCATAAATAAGCATATCTCTACTTATATCTCAAGATTTGGCTATATGAATAGCATTCTACTTAAAGAGAGAGACCTATACCTTTTTTATATATTTTCTTTTTTTTTTGATGTGTAAATGACGTTCTTGCAAGTGATGTGATAGTTGAAGCACATTTCGCTTTCTTTGAATGGTTTTTAAAGCAATAAACGACGTAGTTTGTGTGAGAGCTCATATGAAGATATAGTGTTATTAAAAAATTCCAGCAATCAGTTTCTGAACGTATCGCTCTACCGCTAACGCCCAAAAAGGTTGCATAATATGCAGTTTATTAATTACCAACACCAAGCAGAATACCTGTTACTCAAACTGTCTATCGTAGTTGTATGTTAATCGTATGCAACTAAATAAATCAAATCAATTTAAAACACGTCATTATGTTGTAAAGGTGTTAAAAAATAACACGTGTACATTATAGACGATTTAAAGCGCGGGAACTCGAAAGAGGCGCGAAAGTTTCTTATTAATTTAATTAAAAAACATTACTGTGACATTGCCATAGTAAAATATTAAAGACTTGTAATGACATTTAATAATTTGTTCCGTTTCCGCCAATATGACTGTCAAGTTACTGGTCGTGTACCGTATCGTAAATTATCAGTATTAACGACGGGACTCCGTGGTTTATCTATAAACTAATATAACTATTTACATACTCGCAGACAGATAGTGAAATACTTCGAAATGATAAGTAAAGTTATGCTAGGGGTCGTCCTCTGGCCGTAACTTGTGAAACAGTAATGGAAAATGCAAGATTTTTTTTTAAGAAACACCATTTTTGCCATATGTATGTAAGTCCGTAGCATTGATAAAATTAAAACTAAAAAATATGTTACCACTATTTTTTGTTGTTTTATTTATTATATATTTAAACTAGCTTTTGCCAGCGGCTTCGCTCGCTTTAAGAAGTATTATAATCAGTCGAAGATCTAAGAAGATTTATACAAACTTTCATCCCCTATTTTATCCCCTTAGGGGTGCAATTTATTAAAATCCTTTCTTAGGGGATGCGTACGCCATAGTACTTTATGCATACAAAGTCTCAGCCCGATCGGTTTAAAATTGACAAAGTTTCATACAAACTTTTATCCCCTGTTTTATACCCGAATTGATCAAAATCCTTTCTTAGCGGATGCCTTCGTCATCGTATTTACCTGCATCCCAAATTTCAGCCCGATCCGTCCAGTGGTTTGGGCTGTGCGTTGATAGATCACTACGTCAGTCAGTCACCTTTGAGTTATATATGTATATTTAGATATGAATTGAATCATATATTCTAATCGCTGATGCATACTCAAAGACAAGATTATTTTTTTTAATCGGAACACAATAACACATTGTAAAGTTTGTTATTAACCTTTTTATTGGGTTATACTAAACGTAATATGATTAAGAATGTATTAAATGTTCTTACTGGCATTTCTTCTATAAAGGCGGGAAAAATGATATACAAATATTTATATACGGGAATTCATCCATTGAAATGAAAAGGCGCAATCACAAGCTCTACCACAACTTCGATAAGCCACTTTACTGACGTCATAACCAACGAAGTCCCTAAGCGTGAAAAAGGTTTACAACATTTCTCTATTGATTTATTATTTTTAAATAAACTCATACCTACAGAAGTCTTTAAACATGCTGGGCATAGTTTTGAAGTTCCTTTTTTAAATAGTTCTTTTGGCGCGTTAGGAAAAAATGAAGAGTAAATTTTTGAAATGCACGCGCACATCGTCTAGAAAAACCGACACCTAAGAAACTCTTAGTTTTTTGTTATGTACAAATAATTATTTTATGATATTTAAATATAACTAGATAATGCGTTACAATGAAACTTAATTTTAAATACCTCTTTTTCTATTATAAGTGTCGTTTTTTCTACGAACAGGATAACGCGAACAATATTTTTTTTTATCATGTTACGACAAACAAGTATAACTTCTTACCTGAATATATAAGCAGACACACATATATTTTTGTTTTATTTTTAATTGCTATAATGGCAATATACGATAATCGGTTAAATTGTTTAAGCGGGAAACTACACGAAACATTTAAACGGACTCACGTCTAATGTCATTTATTTCTTCGACTAAACACGTACAGAGACAATTCTAACCTAGTTTTTTTTTCTTTTGTTTAGCACAATCTGTGCAACCAACCGTTCGTAGTGATATAACACGAAGTCGTTATATTTATTTTTTATTGTTTCTGACTCATGACAGTTTTATTTTCAGGCAGACTGTTTGCTTATCACCTAACGATTTGATATCTGGAGCATGATATTTTTGTTGAATTGAATGAAATTATTGTAAAAGAAAATTATTGAATTAATCATTTTTCGATGTACTCTTTTACTAATTTTTTACTTTAGTAATGTTATGTGTGAAATGGTTATAACATTGTAAAAGAGTTTTGGCGGGTTTCTTTTTAGAACTGGTCACCTGCCTGCTGCTAACCCACCTTGGTAATATTAGGTTCCTGTACAATAGATAAGTCATTCTATTTACTAAAAATAATACGTAGGAAACTTGCCATGATCATTTTAATGTTGCTAGTACAAAAATTAAGTAGGTAAAACTTAATTTCATATAGTTTTGCTAAAGAGCTGTCCTGTTACTTACGAAATTTCACTTTTTAGTTTTTTTTTAGTTATTTTTCTAAAATATTTGTTATATTTTTACGCAATGTATTGTCTATTGAGTATTTAAACAGATGTTTATTTAATATTGTTATATTATTAATACTGTTATTTTTGAAAGAAAATGAAATATTTCAAAAACAATATGATGTCAGCTGTATATTCTTGTACTAAGTTTATTGACATTTTTTTTGGTACATCACGCTACGTTTAATATGGTTGGCAATAGTCGATAATAAATATAACTAAACTACTACAGATATTTGATCGCCGCTCCAAAATCATTTATTTTAAGAGCCTACCAAAGTGACTCTACTCTGGCTGATGGAAAGTACGAATAGAATCCAAAAGTTGTGGTCACCATACTCATTACAAATACAGACAATGCAGTTTGGTGATCCACACTATGGCGGCCTTGTGAGATGCTTTTTCTCACCCCGCTTGGGGACGTAAAAGGCATGACAATCATTGTGACAGTGTAAGGCTTACACAGTTACTACGATAGCTGTCACTCCTGCATCAATAGGCCTCCGGTTTCACACTCACCAACGAAACACGACAACACGGATGCTGGCGCTTTGGGTTGGTCTTCTGTGGGAGGGTAGTAGTGCCCCGGTCGAGCCGGCCCGCTTGTGCTAAAATCAGCGTGGCTCTACTACCTACTAATACCTCACTGGCTAAACGGATTGGTATAGGATTTGTTTCAAATTTTCTTTCTCTTTGTGGTGGTATTGTCCAGCGTCCTTCCTTAGTCGGCTCTAACGATACTCATGCGATGAATAAGGATGCTGAAATTTTATTCTTAATCCGTCACCACATGGATGTTTAGTCGTATTGTGGTGTTTCTGTACCAGGTACCAGGAACTCTTGGTATTTCCGACTTTTACTTTATATAAATACATATGTTTATCAGCAATCTGCTTGACGAGCCTGGTGGTCTAGTGGTAAGTGGCCCTGACTGGACTTTCCATTCGGGAAAAATATTAGTGTGATCAGCACAGTTATTTATTCTATGTCTGGGTGTAATTTATCTATAATATGTATGTACAGTGGACCCTCGGTAATCCGGCCCCTGTCTAATCCGGACCCCCTGTAATCCGACATCAATCAAACAATTTTCGCTAATGTAGATCGTGCATGATTGAACAGGTTACAACTTGTGCTCGACGCGTAGGTATTGTTTCAATTCCCATTGCTTAGTTTGAATTTGACTACGTGTGATAGCGGTGCAGTTTAGCGTTTATTCATTGTGTATTACGTATACGTACCGTAATGTCGTTACAAGCCCAGAAGACAACAACGTATAGAATCTTATCATTTGCCGGATTACAATGTACTCTTTTGTAAAAACATCCGGGCTATAGGGGGTCTTAGGTAGTACTCTATAATCCGATAAATTCGATAGTCTGACACTGCCCTGCAAAACGTTTGTCGAATTACCGGGGGTCCACTGTAATTAGAAATACTGCCGTATGTTTATCAGCTGTCTGGTTACCATAGCGCAGGGTCTGCGTAATTTGGAAACAGACAGCCGTGTGTGAGATGTGTATGGTAATATTTATACCATAGTATAACATACCCTGTGTTATAATCAGACGGCCATGTGTGATATATTAATACTACAGACAGAGGTCAAGTAAAAAATCTTAATGATAATGCAGTATTCCTGGCAACTCAGTTCATTGGCCTCCAACAGGACTTGAACTCACGACCTTCAAGCCACGTTACGAACCTTTAAAAAGCGTTACAACAGAGAATATTATTTCGTAAACTAACATACATTCTAGTATAGATTTATAAAGGCATATACTTTTTTTTTTGACGTTTCTATTGGTTTAGTGAGTCCTTGCGAAGGCTGTGGGTTCGATCCCCACCCAGGACATATAATTATAAATAAATAAATACATATTTCGGACATCTGACACACTATGTCTAGTTTCAAACTAAGCAGAGCTTGTGCTATGATAACTAGACTGATTGATAGATTACTTACATACTTTTTTTTTGTAAATACATACATATTATATATAGAAAACACCCAAACTTCGAAACAAATATTTGCAGTTACAAACATTTGGTCCGACTCGGGAATCGAACCCGAGACCTCAAGCACAGCAGTCGCATTCACTACCGCTGCGCCACCGAGGCAATAATGTGATCACCACAGAGTTTTGTTCCGTGTAGACATATTATAAGTATGTTTATATACGTTCAGACGGCCGTGTGCGAGATGAGTGTAGCCTTTACTGATAAACTTACAAAAATGTACGTCAATAACTTGATTTTATCGTCGTTTATCGCACGTAATTAACGTGAAGGACCTGAAGGGTTACGAATTTCATCGCGTAGTAGGTATTGAATACCTGACTTGACGACCAGGTTATGCTGTGCCATAGACCAAATATTGAAATGCGAACACATGTTTTTTTTTTATTTGGGCAACTAACATGAACATACACCTTAAAAGCCAAGAGACAAACAGACACAAACAAACGTATACAAGCATTAGTGCTTAATTACAGGTTGCATCCGGCCAGCCGCAAGTAGGCAACGTCCGCGTGTGCCGTATGTCGCTTAAATGGAGAGGTTATCCGGAGATGGTGCCTGCGATAGCGGGCAGGCGCTAGGAGGGATCTGGATGTCGTAATAACAGCTGTTCCCAGATCTCTCCCATGTCAGGCGCAGAGTGGCACACCGTGTGGTTTTAGTCGGTCCGATTCCGACACATCGCCTCGCTGTAAACCCCCGTGCGGTGACGGCCCGTGGGGGTTTCCACACGTTAAAGTCTTAATTACAGGTTATTACGGCAAGCAAAGTAATAACAGATGTTGGAAACGTAAGACATCCCCTAACTAAAAAAAAAAAGTTTTACAAGTAGTTTCAGACATATTAGTTCTAAAAAAGTCTGCAGTGAAAAACATTGATTCGTATGTAATAACACATGTTTTTAAACGAAGGTACATTTAAATTTACGAATGTCCTTATCTTTACTGACAAAATTATATTCCATTTGGAGTCTTTTTCAAGGAGATCACAACGTCATCTAGTTCCAAACTAAGCAGAGCTTTGTATTATGAGTACTGGACAACTGATGATACATATATTATACTTTTTATACATAGAAAAATTCTGAAACAAATAT
Source organism: Hypercompe scribonia (assembly GCA_949316085.1). NCBI lineage: Eukaryota > Metazoa > Arthropoda > Insecta > Lepidoptera > Erebidae > Hypercompe > Hypercompe scribonia. The sequence continues at coordinate 1,776,425 of OX438976.1, read as the reverse complement.
ATATATAGATCATAAAAACATTTGGTCCGACCCGGGAATCGAACCCGAGACAGCACAGCAGTCGCATACGCTGCCATTGCGCCACCGAGCGTACAATGGCGATAAATGTCACTAATCACTCATACAGTTTATAAAAAAAATATTTATTTTTTATCTTAAATTGTTATTAGTCTCTACAATAAGAAAGTGCGTAACATTATCTAAGCTTAAAATTAATTATATATATAACGATAAGTATAACATATTGTAAGCGTAAGGTATTCTTGAAGAAATCTTCCATTCGTTGCGGTTTAGTCATGTCTCTTCCAACTGATCCCATCCTCTCCGTTCCTCTACAAGACAACTCGTGCTGGACTTGGAAGTCACCGTTCAGAATAGTAGACCTACGCTCCCGAACTAAACGGTTCGGCTCTTCCTTCCTGTGCAAATCAGTTAAAGCCTGGAATTCATTACCAGCGCACGTGTTTCCCTCCCACTACGATCCTGGGTCCTTTTAGAGGGGCGTGAAAAAGCATCTCACTAGGCAGCCATAGCGTGGGTCGCCATACTGCACTGTCTTCATTCGCAGTGAGAACGGCGACCACCGCTCTTGGATTCTATTCATGCTTTCCATCAGGCAGAGTAGAGTCACTTTGGTAGGTTACTATAAAAATAAAAATGTTTATAGCAAATTGCCTATATTCTCATTAATTCTAATAACTGGTAATAGTTGCAAGACCAGAACAGTAAAGTTTGCTATTCTGTACATCTTCACTTACTTCTATATCTCCTAAGGGGTACAGAGCCGTGGTAAGCCCATAAAAATCAAACTTAAGGCCGTCAACCGGGTATTTCAGCTGACGTGGAATAATTGAGAGTATCTTGGATGAAAACTAGGTAACAAGGAAAGTCGAGGGTTAGTTAATGCAAACAATGGTGATCATTCCATTTTTGTGTCGCTAAACTAAAACTTATATTAGTGAAGTAATTGCTAAAATGTTAATCTTATAGGGATATATTTAGATAACGACAGTTTTAGTATGACATCTAATTTTAGTCAATCTTTGACATTTAGAATGTCGTTTAACAGGAAAAACCTTATTTATTTTGTTTAGTTTTGAACATCGGAACAACATACCTGCTAGAGATGTCACATACCAACATCTCAACCAGACAAGAATCGCACAGATTTAGCACCTGTGTCTGGACAACCAGAACCAGATATCTATTTGTGTCTTTTTGTGTTATGTGTCTATTTCCTGAATGTCAAGTAAAAGTTGCCATTCTATAATTATATTTCTCTTCTTTCCAGCGACAACCCTATGGAGCGTGATTCTCAATGTACCATCCGAAGCTAAGGTGGTAGCTGGTAACTGCACTGGTGACCAGTGGCTGACCATCAGCTGGGCGAGTTCTAACGAATCTATCGCCAATAACATGACTATCGTGTACCACAAGAATGATACCAACAAGAACTACGGAGTCAAGAGTTTCAACATTTCTCTGGCACCTGATAACTTTGTCAATGCATGTAAGTATGATATGCAATTGTATATAGGATGGAGATAAATGTTCTTTGCCATCTCGTCAAAAGTAGTGTAGGACGCTCACAGGTCACTTGGAGTGACGATTTGCGCATGATAGCAGGCAGGACTTGGAGGCGCGAAGGTCAAAATCGATCAGAGTGGCGTGTAATGGGAGAGGCTTATGTCTAACAGTGGACTGCAATAGCCTGATGGTTATGATGGTGTTGAAATATTTTTTTCTTCTATTGTGAAGAAATACAGATGTGAGAGCCAAGATTCAGTGTAAGTGTTGCTTTTTACCGGGTGGTTGAGGTTTTCGATGCCCCCCACCCTCTCGTCTCTAGTCTCTCTCCAAAGGTAGAGAGTAGAGGAAGTCGGCTCTATATTTGTGTCTCTTGCATTGTAGGTGTTCATTGTCGATGATGATCACTTTCTTTGAGGTAACTTGAGGTACTCGATAACCCACCGTTATGAAAAAAATAAGCAAAGTAATTTGTTTTATTTAACCTTAGCCGTTTCTCTATTGCAGCATCAACAGGACCCATTGAACTGTACCACGGTCCGGAATGGGTGACTCCTCTCGCCACTTCCTATCGCTGCAAAGTGCCCACCAAACTGAACATGACTTCGGACGCTACCAGCACAGCTAGCCAGTTGACACTCCTCACTCTGCAGGAGGAGGCCTACCGCACCACTCCTGGCACTGGTTTCAGTGCTGGTAAGTCTTATATTCATAATTCACCTATGGTCTGCGACTGCCTCGATGGCGTAGTGCTAACGAAGGCGGTTGCCGTGCTTGAAGTCTCGGGTTCGATTCCTGGGCCAGACCAAATATTTGTATAATCTGGAAATATTTGTTCCAGAGTTTGGATGTTTTCTATGTATAATATTTATGTATTTACAAAAAAAAGTATATAAGTATTCTATTAGTCAGTCTAGTTATCATAGTACAAGCTTTGCTTGGTGTGAAACTAGATGGCGTTGTGTATTAAATGTTCGAAATATTTATTTATTTATTTTATCTATACCTGTTTATATGGTATATGCGTCTTAATTGTTAGTGATACTGAACGGTAATCGAAGGTCATTCGACAGAGATAATTGTGTGACGAGATCGATTATTTGTTATTACTGGGTTTTTTCATCATCAGCTGTGCATGCATTAGACTAGATTATGGGTGATACATTTTATTCGTATTTGAAAGGGATGTAACCCCTCCAAATATTAATAATTTTCCAGAAACAAGTAACGATAATAATAAGAAATAACGATTTCAAGGATCACAGTGTATTCTAAAAACTTGCCATTTTGGAATCGATTAAAAAGCCGTGAAATGCTACTTTTTTAATGAGACGAAATCTTGTCTATACATGCACATTTTTTTTTTAATATTTGAAAACGTGTCTTTACATACATATGTATACACATGTTTATTTTCTACTTTATCTTAGTAGATAAGCTAAGCTAAGTTTTACATTCAAAAAGAATGTACATAGTCTCCTTCTTAACGAGATTCGTCTTATCGTTAGTTGGCTCAGCTTATAGTCAAGTTGTCATAGTGTACGAAAATAATCTAAATGTATGTGTATATTTATGTATATATGTATATATTTATATGTGTATTTGTGACGTAAGTATTATATGTTTTCATGTATGTGTACGCACTCATGTATTGTATATTTTAATTGTTAATATAACCTCTGTGCACCTTCCTTACAATATTTCTATACCACCCTAAGGTTGACTGGAAGAGAATGCCTTGGGCATTAAGTCCGCCGGTGTACAAAGTGCATAAAGTGTAAATAAATAAATAAGCTTCAATAATAACGACAATTCGCAATATTTGTAACACTGTAGCAACTTGTTCTATGAAAACTCATATTAATGACCAAATCATACTCATTTATCTGCAATCATTGTAATATCAACAATTCACAGTGGACCTATTATCGCATCTGGCGGCGCGTGCGCATGTTTCGAACTAAATTATCGTTTACGTTTGTGACAAAAAAAATGTAACTATAATCTCGCTGTACTATATTTATATGTGAAGAGGATTGTTCGTATATAATTTTATGAAAGTTAATTTTTAATAACAATCATATTAAAATAACATGCCTTAAATAGGTCAACTGTCGTACGGTCGCCTGATCTCAAATTAGACTACACTAAGCTACACAAACATATAAATATGCAATATTGTTACAATACATAAACCCATAAAAATCACAGTTCAAATAAAACTTGATAAAATTTGGATTGAAAAATGTGAGGGTACCGTTGACGACTACCTGATGCAATGATCTGGCACATTCGAATGTCAACTCTATGGTCATAATGGCGTGTTGATGGAAAGTATCGTTCCAACCGACCGCATGAGTTATAGGCGTACCTCTTTGACGTGTATATGACACCGGCGAATCTGAGTGAAGATCTTCCTCCCCCTTTCTGTAGCATTTTCTGCCGACACTGGCTCCCTTTTCTTCTGACACTATCTTGAAAGGGAAAACAAGTTGCGTAGAGAAGAATAAACTCTCAGTATTAAGTGTTAAAAGTTTAATTTCTACTGATAATCAAATTTAAAGCTAAAACAAAGATTTGGTATCTATTTAACATATGTTCAGAAAAATGAGTACTTCTTTCTTTTCACAATACTTCGTTCAGTCACTTTTGGTGTTGCATAAACTAAATAGAGCATCCAAGTCGTTCAAAATACGGTTTATGGACTTGCATATTTCTGCTCTACTTGTCGAACTACTGTTTTAGAGCTGGGACGTCCGTTTACAGTACTGGAAATGACCAGTTTGTTTCATTTTTTTTTGAATTCTTCGTTTGGATTTGACTTGCAATGGTCACGTGGTTTCGATTTTGTACATATACATTCATCGTATTGTGTCGCTTTAGCTTTGGGCTTTTCAGTCACCTTAGTACTACTAGGACTACTGGGACTACTAAAACTGTCACTCTTTATAGGTGGACATATCGTCTCTTCATCAAGTACATTTTTAAAATTATTCACCATTTTAGCACTTTCGCGCTTGATTAGCGCATAGGCTGAACAAGCAGCTAATGATGCTTGGCAAATAGCTTTACCGAAAATGTCTTGCATAGCACACTTGATTATGGCGACTGTATCACAATGAGCTTCTTTAATTGCTTTCAGAGGATCGCTGTCGTCTGTCACTTTACCTTCCAATAACTTTAAATCTTTGGCACTGACATTCGATTCATTATCCATATTCTTGACTGTAGATGAGTTACTGTAATCTATATTATCTTCTTCTTTACAATAATTAATATCTTTTGGGCTGTTTATTTTTTCATTTAACCCGCTAGCTTGTTCATCTGTTAAGTCCAAGTTCGAATTTACTTTAGAGCATATGATGTGACCACTGTCTGGCAATGAAGTCATAATTATACCTTCGGAGAGGTTAGAATCATCAGCGTCGTCGGAATCCACGTCTTGTGGATTAGGATTAATTAAATCTGTAGAACTATCTTTGCGTTTGAGTTTAATAATGTCTGTAGAACTCATTTTCAAGTCTTCGTTGCTTATTGGGAGAAAATTTGACATTTTTGGTTCTGAATCTGAGTCGACATTCATATTGTTTTATTGGTTTTTATTTCTTCCAGTCCAATTGTTCAAACCGTATTTAGTTATGTAGTTTTTTTAGATGCTCAAGTTTATTACCGATTTATAATACAGTTAATTTGTTCTTCCATGATGTTTTTGTATTTCATTTTCGATGGTTCTTTTAATGCCTTTAATGTGTTTTATTTTGTCTTTTTCATTTATGACTTCATTTTGTTCGTTACACGTGACAGTTTATAAGGCTACAATTCATAATGATAGTTTTTTTGGAAAAAATTAATACTATTTTGAAGCAAAAAGTTTGGTATTGAAATTTGACCTTTATTCAGTGATCAAAATTTCAAAGCAGATTTATAAAGATAGTTATGGTTCTTGGTGATCGAGTTTTTGCTATTTACGATAAACATAATTTACACCTAACCATTTTATCGTTGTTTTGTTAGTCACGGTAAAAACTATATCCAGACTAGGGCCTAGTGACGACTTTTGATGCTACGACATACGATACTACTTGATAGTCTTTGATTTAATATACAACAAAATCAGCAAAAAGAACCTTTCAGCGAAATTGATTTTAAAACTTCACGAGATAAGCGACTACCCCACTGACATGTAAAAACAACAATTTTAAGAAAACAGTTTTTATTTCACTGCATAACCGCATACATGATGCCGAATGTACGTCTGGATTTATCGCCTCTGGTCTATGGCTTTTTAACCTTTTAATTTAAGAGTATGACATGATATGTGTGACTACAAAGTACCATGTCTGTCCCATCGTACCTTAAATTTGCAATGCAATTTTTATGTTACTAACCCTTTCAGTAACATTCCTTCATATCAAAAACTACTAAAACAACAAAATTGATTTTAAATTATATGACCATAAATTTATAAATTCTTTGATTCTGGGAGGAAAATTCGAAGTGCGGCAACACTTGATTAAGTAGCAGGTGTGCAATGATGCCGAAAGTTATCATCAGGAGAACTGTATACTCGTTTGCGATGCCTATATCACAAAAATGATACTGTCAAATTGTTGAAAGAAAGTACAGAAATAATGACGGTAGTTTTAAAAAAAAAACGTGTTTTAAAAATGCTTTCATACAAATGTGTAACGTAAATAAAGCAGAGCTTGTAGTATGGCATCTTAAAGGTCTCAATAGAATAATAAACGTTCCATGACACAGTTCTTACAAAGTGTTTTAATATAATGAGACTTACAATTGGGTAGACGAACTGTATCGTAAATAAATACCAATGTCCACTTCATTAAAACTAATATCGCGAAACATCTCGGCAAATACAATTAACATAACTTTTTATTATTATTACGAATTTCCATCAAATATACAGTGAAATATATTGTTCAATTGAGTAGTCTAAAACAGTAACGTCACAATTTTGTATTTAGTACATTTTTCATACAAAATTGTCGTTTTGACAGATGATAAAAAGTAACTAATTTGACTAAGGTGTCATCTAGCCTAATAGGCTTATACTTGCCCGTGTTTTAATCGCTTTCGTGTTTCGTAAGTATATTCAAGTTTAAAGAAATAACATCCATATATTTTATTTAAGTATTATATAATAAAACTTCAACTCTGTCAATCATGTTATCTTTCCTTGGGCGGTTGATTTTCTCGATGTTTATCAATGTATCCGTTGAAATTATCAAGAGCTTTAACACTTTGCGCTTGTATCATTGTAACAGCTGAAGCGGCTGCTTCCGAGGCATGGTCAAACGCTTTGCTAGCATAATCTTTCATCACACATATTGTATTTGCCATCGCTTCGTTTGGATCGCCCACCATAGCTTTGAGCCTAGGATATTTTAGAACGGCCAGCGTCTTTGTTGAATCCCCTTCTTCGAGTGTCTTCTCTGGAAACCAGTAAGTCTTAGCACTGACCTCGCACGAGTTGTCAATTTGAGCCTGAATTTCTTTTATGGGTTCTGTACATAATTTTGGAGTTAAATTATCATACGTTGGAGCGATTTTTGCATCCTTGTTGACTTGTTGCTTCCAATTCCATTTTGGTTGGGATCGTTTCGAAGTATTGGCTTCTTTTATCGTATGCGCTATTGTGTTTATTACAATGGTGTATTCTAAGTTACTCGATTATAGTAACAGATTTTATAAGTTAAGAAAGGCTTCATATTTTCGTTGTTGATTAATAAGACAATAATTAACATATACTCACTTTGACAGATGTTATGTTTCTTTTCTTAGGCAAGTTAGGTTTCAGCCAGTGTTTCTTTTAAGGTTTTTATTACTGACCTAAGAGTTTGACAACAAGGAGTTTGCAAATTGAATTATGTGTTTGTTGTAACCTACATGGTATAAATACTTTATAATATGTCATGTTCAATAGAAAAGTAACAGATCAAAACGTATAAAATTACTCTGTCTATTGAAATTTAATTGATGAGATAATAACATTCCATTGGTTATTAAAATTTGGAGCAGTACATAGGTCTTAGTTTTATTTACAGTTTTTACTGCCAATAAACTTTATATACCGTAAAGTTGTATGTGTCCTCACTTTTAAATATTATGTATAAAGCCTTTGGCAAGAATTATATTAACAGTTTTTTTTTTGTTTCTTGCTTAAAATATCCTTAAATAAATTAAGAAAGCATCGGCCTCCGTCTAAGTTTAGACAAAACTAAGATCATGTTCAATGAACACCTACTACCGGAACCGATGGCGGTATACAGTGCCGTTCTTGGAAGTTGTTGAAAATATGATAGACATAGCAGTTAGGTAGAAGCAGCTTTAAAGACGAGGTGAACAGAACAATTCAGCTGGGTTGGGCAGCATTTGGGAAGCTACGACAGATCTTCAGTGCTTAAAGTCGAAAGTCTTCAATCAGTGCGTCCTACCCGTCATGACACATGGAGTCGAAATGTGGACACTTATGGTACGGCTGATCCACAAGCTCAAAGTCGCTCATCGTGCTATAGAAAGAGCTATACTCGACATTTCTGTAAGGGATGGTATTAGGATATAGGTGATCAGGTAGAGAACCAAGGTAGTCCACAGAATTGAACTCGAGAACCCAAGCGCAGCAGTCGCATGCGCTACCCCTGTGTCACTGAGGCAATTAATAAACATTAACGATGAACAAATGTTAGTTTTGTGTGTTAAAACACCATGTATGTTGCAGCGCGCGAGTGCGGCGGGGGCGACGTGCCGGACGCGGTGCCCATCGCCGTGGGGTGTGCGCTGGGCGGGCTGGTGGTGGTGGTGCTGGTGGCCTACCTCGTGGGCCGCAGGCGCTCCGCCGCGCGCGGCTACCTCTCCATGTAGACTGCAGGTATGGCCCTCACTACAGTTTTACCCCCTTCATTTAAAATATTTTAGCAGTTCGACAGGACATCGACCACTTTTTATGGGCCTGGCCTAGACACGAACAATTTATTGTTGAAATAACAGTATTATTTTCAGTAGCCCATGGTCAGTAGAAAACTTAATTATATCAAGTCAGATATATGATAAAATCAGCCGAAATAAAAAAGCAAACAAAATCACGTCCAAAATCACAAGTGATACAGGTGGGAAACGCTCCTTTCCTACCTGTGTGACCTTTCTAAGCTGGTTTCTCATTATTGTCTTTCTCGTTTCCTTATTAGCCACTTAAACTTGTACAAAAATTAACATATTCAGACAGTAAAAATATACTAAAGAGCTGATTCTTTGTTCTTTTTGTTTCTGGTTTAATAATTTACTGTCATATTTTTTTCTTAACGCGTTTAAAGAAGAGACGACGACAAAGTTACGTGGCTCGCGTAATTTGATACTTTAATTATATTTATAAATGTACTTAACATGCGCCAACGAAAACATCGTTTTTGAACTGTCTCATTGTCATCAACAGCCTCCGTTTCACTGCTGGACATCTCCTCATAACAAGGAGGTCTAAGCCCACTTATACCACACTGGCCGAGAGGGGTTGGTATAGGTTTTGTTTCAAGTTCTCCTTCTCTTTCCAGTGCTGTTGTCCTGCGTAATTTGGTCCCTTGGTCCCCTCATGACACGCATGGGATTAATAGGCGCACATTTCTTAATCCACCACAACACAGAATTAGACTGTCTATTAATTGCTATATGATCTTCATAAAGCTAAAAAAAATATTGTATTCCAGATGACAGCCGCTGCGAGTATCAGCGTACGTAGTCAATATATTTAAAAAAAAACCTTATATAACTATAGAAGACAGTTATACATTGTTTGTGTCGCATACTGCACGTCACCCACGGCTCCACTGTCTCTGCTCTCGTCGTCCAACATCCGACACAATTATATAAAAATATGACAAAATATATTATAATAACTAATAAAAAAAAATTTCTATTTGCATGAAAAACTTCTTGAAGAAAAATGCGAGTTCGTTTTTTAAAATATCAAATGTCTTTTTCTTTTTAATTTGTTTGTTCTATTTTTAAACTTGCCATAAATTGGTGCGTCATTTTTTATTTTCGTAGCGAGCAAATAGTGTATAGTTGCATTTGCTCAAAATTAATGGAGAGATACCTGATTTATTCCACAGTTTATTGATTCGTGTATTATTATGTAGATTGTGACAAATTTAATTTCATCATTTCATTCATTTGTATCGATAGTAAAGTTTATAATTTTTAATTTAATTATTGTCTTCGCGTTTCCAATATATCACTCGAGTCCTTTTCTTTTCGGCCATAATAGAAAAAAATAAAAATTGATTCCATGAATATACTATTAGAAAAGATGTGATTTTAGTCATGTATAACCATAGACTAGGTTGTCTAAAAATTTTAATATTTTTTTTATGTTTCAATTGTGCTTTCTTTTAGTCCAAAGATTAATCATTAGCGTTATTTACAATAATAACGGCTAAATGTATACTGTAACTTATATATTGTGTCAATTCATGTCAGTCCTTGGTAACGGTAAACAGCGCCATCTGGTGGCGCGGTTAGTGTATTAATGCAATCTTTCTTTTTGTTAGTTTAGTATTCAAATTATTTTAAGAGTAATAATTATATAAACTGGACAATATCATTGCTGCATCTCAGATCTGCGACTATCAATATTGCTATATCTAAAAAATACTTATATCACCAAGTACAAGGTTAAACAAGTCCAAACTATACTTGCAACGTTACTGGTTATACGATCGACATCTCATTAATATTTATGTCGCCAGAGTAAAAAAATAAAATTGATTTAAAAGACTGGCAATGTGTTGCCCAGTGCTGTGGCAATGTTACTCGTTTTGAAGTGTATAAAATAATAGAAATAACATTGAGTACATAATATATTTATTATTTTGTATACTGATTACAGTAACTTGTCTAGTGGGAGAACGAAGAAGGTCCATCATAAACTGGTTCTTGCTACACACACCTGACTAGAACAACTTAGTTTCAAGTTATGAAATAAACGTCTAAAACAGTCAGTTGTGTGTAGCAAACTGTAGTTTTCTTACTAAAAAATGATGTGTAAATACTAAACAGGTTTAGTATCGATTTCTCATTTTTCCGTAAGTGTGGTGATGTAGAACTAAAGAAAGTAAATAAATGTTTTTTATTGCCGAAATGGGCTTTTATTTCTTCCTCGGAAAAGCAGTTAAAATAAATATGTACTATATACAGTGATTTATATACACATATCAACTACTGAACACGTTTTTTTAGTAATTAAAGTAAATTGTGACCTCATCGTTCGTAGCTATTAGTTGACTATATTACGTATTTACAAGTATTGTAGGAAAAATTGTTGAAAATCAAATATGGCGACTTTAGAATGTTCTAGTAAGAGTTAAGTACAAAATGATAAAATCTCAACTGAATTTCTATACAAGTAATAATGTCCGAAATGTCATTGAGATAGTGGTTTTAATTTGAACTCTATTACGAACATCAGGAGCTTTCGTTTTCTTTGCTGTGATAAGTTACTTAAGTCAGTGTTGATCCTAGGATTATGTGAATGGAGCGGACACTGTAAGTGACAGGTAAGTAGCGAACTGGACGCCAGAAATCGGTAAACAATTTCTTATTGAAAATATAATTTTTACATAGACGAGACGAGCCGGTAAGACAAGACAGTTGTACAAATATTCGTATATATCGCCCCTAGAAAGCAAGTCTTCTAAACAAAAAATGCATTTTTTACTTATTACTTACGGAATTTACCAAACAGTTTGAGGTCATAGTACAGTAAAATCAACACTCCTAGGTACTTTAAGGGTAAACTTCGGAGCGACTTTTTTAAGTAGGTATTTATTATATTTTAACATAAAATTGAGGTGAAAAGCGTGATTGTTAAAGAAAATTTCGCTCTGTTATTTTGAACCAGAACCGACGCTGATTTAGGCCTTAATTATTTATTGTAATTTATATAATGTATGTGCAACTGAACAACTGGAATTAAACGAATCAGCAAAAGAGGTTTAACAAAAAAAAAAACTAAAGCATATTGCTAAAATCGTAACTTATGGCAACACAACATAAAAAAGTGATTACTTATGACCTCGGGGACTTTTCTTTACTTAATTTACAGGGTTTAAGGCACATTGTACTGATTATACTGATCATTCAGCAGAGTTAATTTGTCCACGAAAATAGGAATTAAATATTTTTATTTTGTTCATCAAATTAAACTATAAAACCATAGCTGACAAAAAAATCTAAGTTTAAGAGAGGCCTGTGGGTGTAACGGATAGAAAATGGACTCATTGTAGCAATAGATTAGCGTAGTGTGAGAAACGTATCAAAAAGTACGCAAGTATTTGCCAAAATTGAGTATCAATAACAAGGGGTTATTTGTTTATATTTATTTCGGAGTTTGGATGTGCTCTATGTTTAAATATGTGTGTATTTACAAAAAAAATAGGTATATATGTATTTAAATCAGTTGTCTAGTACCCATAGTACAAACTCTGCTTAGTTTCGTACAGATGTTCAAAATATTTATTACTATTTTTCATGTTTGTTCCTACAAAAAATTATATCTCCAATATCCGAAATTAGTTAATTTTGAAAATCAATATTCCAATAAACTTAAAAATCTTAAGTGTAAAACCATTGTGTTGCCATAAATTAAAAAAGAAAATAGTACATCCAAATTCAGATGGAGCTTAACATGTATATTATTTGGTGAAACATTATGAAACAGTTGTAAAAAATACGACTAAAATAAAAAGTACTTAGAACTAATAAATTAGAAGGAAGATGTATTATATACAATTTATTATCATAACAATACTGGTGGGTACGTTAAGTACTCTACTCTATTTACATGGAGTATTTGCTGCTGCAGTGATAACTTAAATATTACATAACTATTATATACATAGCCTCTTTAGGACTTTTAGAATGTTCTCGGCACAAATAAAATAGGAAATATTCTTTTTATGTATTACAACTTGAGAGAACAAAATCTTGTATTTTTAATATCGAATCGAAGTATTCAGTTATTTCATTCCCTTTAAAAGCATCTCTGTAAATTGATAAGTATCTCATTCTAATAGCGATACTCAAATACTACTATAAAAGTCGGTGTTGCCAACATTCAATTCTAAAAACAACTATCGAATAGCCACAAGACCTTTTCTTTGTCATGTTCTCTATAGTATTGTATTATATTAAATATAGTAATAATGGCACTTTTCGGTAATTACTTACAAATATAAGGCACATGTTAGACGTAGTTCGTGTTTTGTACTACAATATGTAGGTAAGTAACTTTATACTTTATATTCAGACTTGTAATTGTTATATATTAATGTATATTATGTCCTTGTTAAGCTAAGACTAATATTGAGAAACCTCAACGTGTCGGTGCTCCTAAAAATGTCCATATTTTTTGTCAGCAAACTTTATTTTATAACACTGCAAAATGCGACTTTTATCTACTAGGCATTGCGTCAAATTTGCTTTGTAAAAAATTCTAACGATTCCCAAACATCGTAAGACTTATTTCACACAATATAAGTTCCAACCGCGTTGTTAATTACGTAAAGCGCATTATTGCGGTATAGGACACGAATCTAAGAGCACATTGTGTATCGATTCCATATCAGTCCAGTTCTTCCTCTGACCACCAACGACTACTTCGCGTATACATCCGTTGAAATTTTTGCCGCCATCTGTGGATTCCATTACTCCTTCTGTAATTTAAAAATTAATGTAGTTAGTATGAAATTAGAATCTATGTGTTATATCATACGGTATATCCAGATTAAAAGCAAATTGATTTAATTACAAAAAAGTGTACCTTGCTGGTGTTAGAACTATAAAAATATTTATGAGTGCAAATACTGGGCGAATTAAACTAAGAACAGTATTTATCTACTGTTTGGCAAATTTAAAACAATGCATAAAGGCCCTAAAACACTACCTTGAGGAACTCCAATTGTCTTACCATAAATGTGTACGCGAATGATTTACTTCTTTTATTTTTTTATTTCATGTATTTTCTAGTGACTTTTATATATTATTTTAGTTTTGTATGTAATTTTTTCTAGTAAGTTCTCTAATTTCATGAATAGATTCATGACATCAAATGCTTCAGTCGACGTCTTTGTTAGACATTTACCGAAACAAAGACGGTTCGGTTAATAAAAACGTTAAAAAATAAAATTGCCAATAACATGTTATCGAAAGGGATTTCCCGATTATTTAACGACCCAATCTGTCCGGCTACAGATTAAGAATACAAACTATCATCGTCTCTATTTTGCGAGGGGTGGAGGAGCCCACTACGGGAGCGAAGGAAAACTTGACACAAACTCTATACACGGTATAGTAGGTCAAAACCTCCTTTCCAAGAAGCGAACTCACCGGGTAGGCCGCCGATGTAGAGCGGCGTGGGCGGCGCGGGCGCGTCGGCCGGGTCGTCGAGCAGGCTGGCGGGCGGCTCCCCGCGCGCCGGCTCGCCCGCGTCCAGCTGCAGCACCAGGCCGCGCCGGTGCAGGCGCGCGCGCACGCCGTGCCACGCGCCGTCGCACGCCGCGCCGCCCGCGCCGCGCATCGACACGCGCGAGCCCGAGCTCTGCCGCGACAGCACCACCTGCCCCACGCCGTTTACTTCACACGTTAATACATCTACGTACGAGCACTTTGTAAACACAATACGGTTCCATCTTATAATGATGGCAATAACAGATCTGAAAACTCGATTTGTAGTTATTTCTGGAGCAATTAAAATACATTATTGCAAAGGCCTTCAAATGTTAATTTTATGCATGGTTTCGATGTTGCAACATATGATATTTTTACAATTTCAAATGATAATGCTGTATATAATAATATGAATCTAATCATGTGATACTATATATCTGGTAAATTTATACTAGTCTTATTTATTTACTTCAATAATTGAAAATGCAATGACAACAATTTATCTACACGTATTATAAACGAACATTCCCACGGAGACACTGTAGTCGATGCTGTAATCCGCACAAACACTTCATCGACCATGACAACAAAATTTATTAAAATTTACCTTTGTGATAAACGAAAACATATTTTTTAAATGTAAATATATACTATGCAAATCAGATTTAAAGAAAATAAAAAAAAATCACAAACAATATTGACGAAATTGCACGTAGTAAGCAAGTTTTCGTATAACGTGTTAAATGTCCTTGGTGGTCAAAAGATTAGTCAACAAAAATAGGAGTATTATTAAGAATATCCTCAAGAGTAACAAGAGTTAAAGATCTTACAGCCCCATCCTTGACTTGCAGCAGTAAACCAGCGGCCGCAAGAAGCACACCGTTGGGTTCACTCGTTCTGAACTCCAACTTCAGTTCTGTGGAACTCTCTGAACCGTCCGCCACCATGGACCACGTGCTCGACCATGTTGCGTAAGCGTCGCCTACGAGAAAAAATACCGTTAATATTGACAAAAGAAAAATTTTGATTTCAAGGTTTTTTTAGTCTTTTCACTTTGATTTTTTTGACAGTATTTTATAAAATTACTTTTATTTTTTACTGTGGTATGTGAACTCTGGATTTATCAGACAGATTTGAAAGAAAACGCAAAAGCAATAGTAATTTTATATGATGGGTAAGCTTTGTATATTTAATATGGCACGTACTTATTGGTTAAATAAAAAAAAAAATGACAAATCAATTCTTGAAAAAGTCTTACTCTTAGAATAGAAGTTGTGACAGTAAACGCAGATGAAGTGACTATTATTATAAGATCTGTGGACAATATATGTTTTCTCTCACCGCCAAAGTACGCAGCTTGTTCAACATTAGGAAAGCACTGTCCCACTCCATGATGCGCCTGCGCATCTCGTACTAGATCTTCAGCTCGACCGTTCAAAATTACCCGCCGGATGCAGCCCAAGAATCCGCCCATCCTGATTATCTGAATTTGGGAATTTATATTAATTTTAGGTTTTATGTCAACATATTTAAGTAGTGTAGTTCAATAATCATTCTTTCTCGAGTTTTTATTTTATATCATTCTAACTGACCTAGAATATGGTAAACTTAGGAAGGATAAATTGGTAGGAGATTCAAGGAAGGCGGAGTCTACAGTATACACTGTAGATTCAGTAGCGTTGTAAGTAACATAGAAATATTATATATATATCTGTCAGTTGTGTGAATTTTTGTACGTATAATGTACTTGCATTTCATTTGCGATAAAATCGGTACGCAGAGAATCAAAATATGGGTGATACGGTCGGTGTTCGTAGCCATCCATAGCAGAGATCAAATTATACTTTAAAGACAGCAAGTGAACGAACGAGAATGGTAGGAAAGAAAGTTAAAAATATGTAAGCCTCACACTGTTACGATGACTGTCATGCCTTTTACATTCCCAAGCGGGGTGTGAAAAAGCATCTCACAAGGCCGCCATAGTATGGGTCACCATACTGCATTGTCTGCATTTGCAATGAGTATAGTGACCAAAACTTTTGGATTCTATTCATGCTCTCCATCAGGCAGAATAGAGTCACTTTGGCAGGCTCTTAATATATATATATATAGAAATGACTGTGTTGAGTTGTTTAAGTATTGCGTAGTGAACTCACCGAGTTCGGTAGGTTGTGCAGCGCGTTCTGCGCGGTGGGTGCGGGCGCGCCGCCCACGTAGAGGCGCGGGGCGCGCGCGCCGCCGGCCGCCCGCGCGCGCGCCGCCGCCGCGCCGCTCGACAGCGACACGCGCCCGCGCGACACGCGCACCGACACCTATGCAGTACAAAAACTCAACTTAAGCCTGCTGCACTGTACGATTGACTACCCTAATGCACTACCGATTGCAACCACACATTATAGAGCACGAGTGTGTGTAAGATCAGTTAAGATTTTACTCAAGCCTTTGACCCGTCGGCGTGTGTAAACGCTTAAAGAGTTACAGCTCGGCGTCCTACAAGGTTCTATGCTTGCCCCAACTTATAAACAGAATTAAAAATTAATACTACCCGTAATTTTAAGTGTTAGTAATAGTTTGTAATAAAATATACATATATACAATATGACAACGTGATTAAGTTCGCGATTAACCAACTTTTTCACCGAATCAAATGAATAGTAACTCCCAAAACTCTAATAAATAAATTGGTTCCCTATTTATTATATATATATACTATGTTAAAATAATTATCTACGCAAATACAATGCTTGTATGTCATTCATTTTCGTGTATGTACTATAAAGTTATAGAACGAAGTCCTATTTCTATGTATATACAAAAATTGTAGGTACTTGTAATCTGACATCATATGTAATTAAAATACAAAGTTTGATGACAATTAGGTAATTATTGAAAACTTATACATATTCGCACTAGTTATAGTTTAGTCTACACATGTACACATTGCGTTGCAGTGGGCCCTGATGACTTTTCCGAGAATAGTTTTATTGAATCTACATCAAACACCAGTCTCTCCTCTCACAAAGTTAGTTTTGTGCACTGTATTGTTTATATTTTTAATAACTTTATACAAAAAGTTTATAATGACGGACTTAATGCCAGAAATACTCTTCACAAACCTATCGTCGGGTGGTGTGGATATCCGTGAAAAGGTAGTGCGCTACACTTTCGTTACAGCTTTTCAGTTAGAAGCAATCCAGAAAAAACTAAATATTAAAAAACTATTTTAAAAAAGTAAAACTTTAAGTTAATGTGAAGAGAAATAAAATAAAAAGTAAACTCACAGATCTCCAAATCCCATCGGCGACAAAAGGAGCGAGCGTTACTTCCTTCCGTTTCCGGCCGCGCATCACCAACCGCAGCTTACCATCCTTGATCATCAACGCCATGTAATGCTTGGGCTTTGTTTTCGAACCCTGCCAATTTTATAATAATAGGATAGCTTCGTTTAGTTACATTCCTTTTTGTTATGTCAGTTGTTTATTCGACTCAGTGTGGCCCTCCTACTCATCGAAAAAAAATTAGTTTCATAAAGTTAAAAAGTCTTTAAATATATCCTGTTTAAAACTATGCAAGAGATATCTCAAGGTATTTTTGTTATATTGCCGTCTTAATTAAGTCACCTAATTGGGTAGATGACTGTATCGTAAATAAATACCAATGTCCACTTCATTAAAACTAATATCGCGAAACATCTCGGCAAATACAATTAACATAGCTTTTTATTATTATTAGGAATTTTAATCAAATATTCAGTGAAATATATTGTTCAATTGAGTAGTCTAAAACAGTGACGTCACAATTTGGTATTTAGTACATTTTTCATACAAAATTGTCGTTTTGACAGATGATAAAAAGTAACTAATTTGACTAAGGTGTCATCTAGCCTATTTTAATGTACTGTATTATATGAAATAGCCCGATAGAAAATGATCTTATAAGCCTGGGCGGTGGACATAAGTCCAACAAATGACGTCCTACGTCTGAAGAGATGCTAACGGCAATGACATTAATGAGTTTGAGAATGAGATCCTTAAATAAAGTGTGTATGTTACCGGCGCCAATAGCAGCAGTCCGTCTGTGTCGTAAGTGCGGAACTGCATCGTGAGCTGTAGCTCCTTGTTCCGCTTGGAGTGTCCCAGCTTCAGCGTAGCGTAGCTGTGCGGAGAGTCACCGAACTTCACCGCGCCCCCCTCCACCATATATGACAATGTCTGGATGAAGATTCATAATTCTTTTATAGTCTCTCGGATCACCCCCGCACCAATGATGCGCGGGTGACAGTTATCGTAGTTAGTATGTGAACTTTACACACGAACATTTTCATATCCTTTACATCCCAAAACGGGGCGTGTAAAAGCATCTCACTAGGTCACCATAGTGTAGGTCATCATACTGCAGTATTTACGTTTGCAATGATGTGACCACAACTCAAGGATTCTATTCATGCTTATTATCAGGCAGAGTAGAATCACTTTGGTAGATTCTTGAAAAATTGTTTATTCACCACAGAGTAGCTACCAAAATGTGGTGTACGGTGGTGAATAAATAACAGATTGGAGTTATATTTATTCCAGGTATATATTTGCCTTAGGTATTGGATTCGAAAATAGCGCCCAGAAACATACCAAAAAAACTGTGGTAAGTTCCAAACCTGCAACTAGTTGAACATAAATTTGAACCCTTACCGATTTCCATACATATATGAAATAAATAAATATCTCGGAGATTTGAGATCTTCTTACTGGGCACACAGCAAATAGAAATTTACCAAGAGACTTTCTTTTATGGCGTGTATCTCACATACCTTGGTGCAACCAGCCGCATTGCTAGGCTGTTGCTGCAGGGAATGTGGTTCAGTTCTGGTGTTGCTTACTGGCTCACCGTCTGCCCGGCCGAGTTGAGCTCCCTCCCAGGATACCGCAGTCTCCAAACCGATCAGTCTAGAAAATATAAAATTATGAAACATTACAATGCAAGACGTGCGAATACTGGTTATTTTAGTAATTTTTCTGCTGTTTTTTTGGAGTTGGCTAACCCTAGGTCTTTCTCCTAGATTTGACTGCACGGATGGCGCAGTGGCTTTAGCATCACCGCGCCATCTACTGCGCTGACTACTGTGGGTTCAAACTCCACATGGGACCACACTTTGTGTGATCTACAAGTTGTTGTTCTGAGTCTAAGTTTTCTTTATTTGTTTTATGTATGTTTGTAAAGTTTACCACGTCACAGGATTTGTTCCTAATGCTGAAGTTGTCTTTTTGTTATGAAAGGTTACCTGTACTATGATTACCAGGCTGCTTATAGTAAAACTTAAATACTACCTATCAGATGCATATACAGTGGACTCTCGGTAATCCGGCCCCTGTCTAATCTGGGCCCGCCTGTAATCCGACATCAATCAAACAATTTTCGCTAATGTAGATCGTGCATGATTGAACAGGTTACAACTTATTCTCGAAGCGTAAGTATTGTTTCAATTCTGATTGCTTAGTTTGAATTTGACTACGTGTGATAGCGGTGTACCTTAGCGCGCGTTCATTGTTTGCTGTTTGTTCATTGTGTATTACGTATACGTACCTAGTAATGTCGGCACAAGCCCAGAAGACAACAACATATACAATCTTATCATTTGTCTGTAATTTGTCGGATTACAAGGTAGTGTTTTGTAAAAAAATATGGGCTATAGGGGGTCTTAGGCAGTACTCTATAATTCGACAAATTCGATAGTCCGACACTGCCCTACAAAACGTTTATCGAAATACCGGGGGTTCACTGTATATTAAAACTAATCTGCACCTAGACAGCTCATGATACAAATTTTTGCTTAAGAACAAATTTAAAACCTGTCCTAACTTACTGAGCATCCACGATCACATCAGCAATCGTACCCTTGAAGGGTTTCAGGGGTATCTTCTCGTAATATTGATCCCTTACCCCCCCAATAAAGAGTCCGTCTAGTCTGGCGGGGAACGCGTTACCAGTCAACGTGCCTGATGCTAAGCGTTCTTCGTCCGCCCATAGTTCTAGCTGGAACAAAGAAATATATCTTAGAGGGTGGACGAGGATCAGATGAATTTGATCCACTGTTGGACATCAGCCTCTCAGACAGGAGATGTAGGTCTCTAATACCGTGGATTGATACAAGGTTTATGTCCAAATTTTCTTCTCTTTGTAGTGTCTTTGTCCCGTGAAATTCACTACCTAGTGGGCTCCTACGAAACTTAGCAGACGATAACTACCTCAGGGACATCTTATTACACCGTAGAGTATAAAATGCTTACTTGTTTATGCATCCTGATGACTCTTACAGTGTGAAGTCTGCCATCATCGAACCTAGTTCCGTTGGTGCGTATGCGCATATCGCCTTTACTTGCTCCTGCTGCTACCACCAGTTCTCCTGCAAAATGTCATTAAGCACTTCTAATTTTGTATTGGTTTAAATTATCAATACATTTATATATTTAATACTTTACGTTTTTAAAATTAATTTCTTGATAAAATAATAATTAATTCATAATAGATATATATAAGTAGATTAATACATACTACCAAAATTATTATGCAGTATGTACATACATTTTAAATAAGCGATCCTATACATAATACTTGCCGACTTACCGGACCGGAAAGGCAACGCCACCCATAGTATTGGTGATACGAGTGCAGTAAATGACATACTTTTTTTATTTTTTTTTTATTTAGGAGCCTGCCAAAATGACTCCACCCTGCTTGATGGAAAGCAAGAGTTGTGGTCACCATACTCATTGAGATTGCAAACAATGCAGTATGGCGACCTACACTATGGTGGCCTAGTGAGATGTTTTTCCACGCCACGCTCTGGGACGTAAAAGGCATGACAGTCATCGTGACAGTGTAAGGCTTACACACTTACCACGATAACTGTCACCCCTGCATCCATGGGCCTCTGGTCATGCACATACTAACGAAACACGACAGCCTAGATGCTGTCGGTTTAGGTTGGTCTTCTGTGAGAGAGTAGTACTGCCCGGTTGTGCCGGCCCTTTCGTGCTGAAATCAGCGTGGCTCTACTACTACCTTGTAAATTGATGATTCCAAGTAGACGCCCTAGTCTGACTTCTTGAAACATTCACATGTCTATCCAGAAACATGTGAACACAACTGCACTGAGACTAATGAAACACGAATACCTCCAATCAACGCTAGCGCCAGATAATGCTTGTCATCATCCTCATCAACTTCATTGTCCAAGGTCGACGGCACCCTGTACAGCAGCAGGCCATCAGCTGTCTTCGCTCGGAAGGATAGCCCCAGGGAGGATTTGCGTCGGAATATGGGTGAGGGTAGCTCGATGTAGCCTGTACCTTTTAGGATTGCTGACCGGAGCGTCTGGGAAACGAATGGTCTTGACTAAAATTATACGTATATAATAATTCTATGCTTGATCTTAGATGAATATACATAGATTGCCTAGCGATAACACGCCGGGAAAAAAAATAGTGCCCAACTGTAGGTGACTAAGTCTGTTTAAGCTGACGTTGTGTATCAATTGTACACGTACACGTTCGATTGCCACGCACACCACCGTGATAAAATTGACTAGTTTGTTATTCTGTAATGTAAGTTGCGACGATATCTACATATTTAAATTGTATAAAAAATGTTAAGAACCTAGCAGCTATCAGTTACTACATAACATATTGCCAGTTTAAAAAATCAAACGAATAATAAAGTGGTAACACTGAATCATGCCACCTCATTGTTGATTACTATTTCTACGCTTACAACACTGATTAAACCTCCATCGCTGTTAACATTTTTCTACTGTTGCCGACGTAACTAATATACAATTCAATAAACTACAGGCTTATATAAATTAGAACGAGAAGCTTATTTTTGTCTCTTTCTAGATCCTGTCGAGTTAGTTTTTTTTTTCATATTTTTATATACTCATACCTAATTGTACCAGGGTAATCAAAACCAGTTTTATACATAGCAAATAGCTAAGACAAGATCTAACGAGTTAAAGTATTGTCATATATGAGCATATGTTGCACTTACTCTTTCTCCACAGCGAGGCTCAAGCCCATGCCTTGCGGGCGCTCCCAGCAGGTCATACCCGGCGCGGTCCACGGTAACAGCGCCCACGCAGCCCAGCAGTGGGGGTGGGCCGCTTCTGTCACGGCCCGGCGGCTCGCCCGCTAGCCAGTAGGGCGCGGCGGACAGGTCGGGCAGCGCGGCCGCGGCCTGGATGGGCGGCGTGGGCGAGCCCAACGTCTCTTCGCCGTTCACGCGCAGGCTGCCTGCCCATAGGACCACCTCATTACGCCGTTCGCAGTATATTTTCGTATTACATCGACAAGGATCTTATTTGGCCAAAATATTTTAGTTTTCAATTAATTTAGGTTTCTAAAGGGAAATTCTCGTAATAAAAGTTAGATTTTAATTCAGTGTCCATCTATTCTCGACCTCAAAAGTGTTAAAAGGTGTTTATGTTGTACATCCTATTAGATGATATCGCATAGCAACTGAATGTTGAAAAAGTGAATATCGGTATTTTGCTAGTCTATAAGTGACATTCTAATGTATTGTAATGTGTTTAATTGTATTTTTAATTAACAGAATGCCTTATCATCATAGTTATCAGTAACTTTTAATAGTCTACTGCTGGAAATAAGCCTCTCCTTGGAAAAGAGAATACGCATTTTGAGTTAACTTTGAATTCAGTCTCGACACAACCACATTTCGGTCTGTGATGGCCTTTTGAACATATTCCAAGCTTCTGATTGAGTTGGTACCTTCTGACTACATAAAGTACGTGTCTGCAGTTACTACAAGAGTGGAGCCTAGTCTTCATCATACAGTACCTTTCTCAAGCTTGTTGCTGGCGAAAGCCCTGATGGCCTGCACGTGCGCCGGCTTGCCGTGACAGTGGCGGCCGGCTGCCGTGATCTCCAGCCGTGAACCGCCGTACTCCACCGTAAATACCACCCGACACTCGCGTAACATCACTGTTACAGATCGGTTCTGGGAAAAAAGCTCAAACATTTGACTGAGAACTTATTTGGAGGGTCCACTTGCAGATACCTTCTTATTCTGAGAAGACACAACTTTTGGAACAGAAAATTGATAGTTATCAAGCTTGTCTCCGGAGTTCAGCTTTTATATTTTTAGAAGAAGGGAACATAATATGCGACTCATAAGTTGCAGGTATCCATATGCAGCGGTAGTCACTTCCTATCAAGTGATTCGACTGTGTGTTTACCATAAAAAAATCAGCAAAAAGATACCTTAAGATACCTTCAAGTCTAAATACATTTCATCAAAAAAGAAATATGTGACGGCCTTAAAAGATTTACCTTCGGGAAGTGTAAATATTAAACTTACATTAGCAGTATCGAGTGCCATGAAGAGAAGGGCGTCCTCGTCCCTGGTGCGGAAGGTGAAGGCCACGCTGAATTGCCGGCGGTCGGGAGGACGCGCCCTTGACCTCTTCAGCTCCACGTACCCGTTGCCGTTGAACCACACCATGGAGGGCTCACCTCCACGCCCGGAGTACCATCTAAGAAACATACGTCACGTCAATATTGAGAAACATTGTGAATTAAAACACTTGTGCTATTTCAAGATGTTCACTACACGCCGCGAGGTGAAACCGATCAGGTTTAGTGAACTAAACCTGATCGGTTTCACCTCGCGTCGTTTTCAAAAGGTATCATGATGTCTAGTTCATACTCGTATTTAATTAAACGGTTTTGCAAGATCCACTAATTCTTCTTCTTCTTCTTCTCAGCCAAAAGACGCCCACTACTGGACATGGGCCTTTGTTTTGTTAACGTGTGAAAACCCCCTCGGGCCGTCACCCCACCGGGGTTTACGGCGGGGAGGTGTGTCGGAATCAAACCGACTAAAACCACACGGTGTGCCACTCTGTGTCTGACACAGGAGGGATCCGGGAACAGCTACTATTACGACATCCAGCCGGACATAGGCCTCCCGCAAGGTTCTCCATAACAGCCGGTCTCGTGCCGCCCGCATCTAGCAGCTACCCGCGATCTTCGCCAGATCGTCCAACCACCTTGTGGGGGGCCTATCAACGCTGCGTTTCCCAGTACGTGATCACCACTCCAGAACTTTAAGACCCCATCGGCCATCGTTTCTGCGTGTAATGTGCCCCGCCCACTGCCACTTAAGTTTAGCAATTTTAATGGCAATATCGGTGACCTTGGTTCGTCTGCGGATCTCCTCATTCCTGATTCGATCGCGCAAAGAAACTCCGAGCATTGCCCTCTCCATTGCTCTTTGAGTGGCTTTGAGCCTTCTTATCAAGCCTATTGTGAGTGGCCACGTCTCTGTGCCGTAAGTCATCACTGGCAAAGCACACTGGTCAAAGGTCCTCTAATTACCAACAATTAATAGTTCAATAGTGGTACTGAAGTCATCAACAGCTTATAATAGTCCAATTTTGGACATAAACCTCTTCTTTGAAAGGAGGTTTTGATCTATTATCTGGCAGCTGGCCAGACGGGATGGTATAGAGTTTCAGGTTTTCTTTCTTTTTGCAGTGATGTTTTCCTGCGTAGTTCCCTTAGGCGCCTCTTACAACTCCCATTGAATGAATAGGAATGGTGGCAGTGATAGTGATGGTGGTGATCAGACATTATCATTGTCATCAGTAGTATTAATATCGAAGAAAAATGAGATTAAGGAACATATGTCTATGAGCAAGTACGTATGTACGTAATTTTTGTTTAGTCAAGACGTATTGGAAACTTTACCTATTAATAGGCTGATTTGTCATCTTATCAAATCTCATCCTTAGTCAAATTAGTTACTTTTTATCATCGGTCATAACGACAATTTTGTATGAAAAATGTACTAAATACAAAATTGTGACATCCCTGTTTTAGACTACTCAATTGAACAATATATTTCGCTGTATATTTGATTGAAATTCGTAATAATAATAAAAAACTATGTTAATTGTATTTTCCGAGATGTTTCGCGATATTAGTTTTAATAAAGTGGACATTGGTATTTATTTACGATACGGTCATATACCTAATTGTGGCACATTTTTCCAGACTAAGTTTCTGTTTACATCAGTTTAATAACTGTAAAAAGGTTAGAAGACCAAATAATTTTGTTTACCTTTGAGTGCAGCCAGTGCAGTGCGCGTCGCTTGGCTGATGCGCGAAGTTCCACAGCCCAACTGTGGTATCGTCTGAATGCAGCGCGTGGACACAGGCAGGGAGGCCGGCGCTGGCGAGAGCACTGGGAGTGGTGGCAGTGGAAGGGGGGAATGGCGCGCCCAACCACAGGCGCGAGGCTCGCAGCAGTACGGCGTGTGGCGCGCTGCTGTTCGTGGCCAACGAGCTGGTGGTGCTGCCGGCGCGCTCTACGCGTAAGTGTACTACGTTCCATATTCTGATAACAAATAATTGTAGTGTTATTCATTAAAAAGGCAACTGCCGCACTAGGAACACATCGGGGTCTTTGCAAACATATGTACAATAGATTTGTATGGTTGCAAATAGACTTGCAACCGCATATTTGTTGCAATACGCATATATAGGTAAAGTTATACGAAGTGCATAGGATTCCCACCAAGAATTTAGAGCTCCAAATCAACCTTATCCGCAAGTGGTGGAACCGCTGATCGACCGACGAGGCTTTGGCAAATATAACTCCTCGATTAGCGGCTCGATTTACGTGGGACCAAAACACCGCCGTAAAGTGGGTGTTTCCCACTCCCCTCCAGGGGAACAGACCTGATCTTACGTATGTATGTAAGTTATACATTTTTGATCCAACGAACCCAAAAAAGCGATCACGTTTCTATTAAGCGTATCTTAATATTTTATCTATCTATCTTTTAGTAACAAAAATAGTGAAACGAAGTAAATAAATAAAAAAATAAGTCAATCGCAACATACTTTTGAATTACTGAAAATCTTTAACCACAACAATGTACATCATCATTCAACCTATTGCCGTCTACTGCTGAACGAAGGTGTTCCCCAAGGAACGCCAACCATCCCGATCTTGGGCAATTCGCATCCATCTGCTGCCAGCCACCTTTTTTAAGTCGTCGGTCCATCGCGCCGCAGGGCGTCCACTATGTTTGCCCAATCGTGAAATCCACTCTAGTACACCTCGGTTTCAGCGACCATCGGTTCGTCTGGAGACATGGCCGGCCCACTTCCTCTTCAGCATACTGATTCTCCGTGCGATATCAGGGATTCTCCATCGCACGCTGAGTTACTTTAAACTTATGGACCAGTCCAATGGTGAGTGTCCACGTCTCGGCTCCGTATGCCATTACAGGTAGAACGCACTGGTAGCGTACCAACAACGTACATTTCAATGTAAATCATTTGTCAACACAGAGTTATCACGTCACAAAAAACAAATTTATTCAAAGTCCAACAAAACGTATAATTTTGACGCTTGGTAAAGGTCCACTAATTTGACTGCAGTCAACACCCTACTACTTTAAAACGATCGTAAAACTTACCTTTCGATTTCAATCTTATAAGAAGTATGGTCGGCATCGTCGTGTGTTGGCTGTAGCACTTCGGGGTGGTGTACGACCGCCTCCCCTCCACCCAGATCCCATACAATGTGGAGTTTGCTGTTCAATACTGTCAACTTCATATAAGCTTCGGTCTCCTGTTATAAAGTGAGCGTAATCATTTGAATTAGAAGATTTTTACAATCAAGTTTTTACTAGGGGTTCCGTTTGTGTTAATATTGATCTGTCAGTCTATTTTTTTGAAATGAGAGGTAGATTATGCTTCTATAAGCATAAACAAATTTTTAGTCCCAAAAACTCATGTGTTACTTTTACATTAGCGCATGTTGTGACACCTTAAAATGTTGCATATTTAAGCTTTAAAATTTTTACTGTTTCCTATATACATAAGATTTAATAACAATAATACCATCTTGGATATCTGACACACAACGCTATCTAGTCTTAAACCTAGCAGAGCTTGTACTAAATATATAAATACATATATATTTTTTTTGTAAATACATCGAAAACACTCAAACGCCAAAACAAATACGTATGGTCCGATCCGGCAATCGAACCCGAGACCTCAAGCACAACATTTGCACACGCTATTACTGCGCCACCGAGGCAGTCAGTCTTAGTGTAATATAACAGCAACTGGCTATCCAAATATATACATATAGTCATGCCACCCCTTAATCCTTACAACTTAACAATCCCAAGTGGCGTGCTTGAGGTGAGTAGTAACGTATTCAATACATGATATAATTAGTACCATCATTGATTAGTTTGTTGGCTGCTACACCAAAAGTCATAGGTTCGGTTCCTACCCAGGACACATGATTGTGTGATGAGTATGATCATTTGCTGTCTCTGGGTGTAAGTTATCTATGATATGTATGTATTTAGAAATATATAAATATGTTTATCAGCTGTTTGGTTACCATAGAATACAGGGTCTGCCTAGTTTGGAACCAGTCGGCCGTGTGTGAGTTATGTGAGATTATTGTTATTCTATTTTATTAAAACTGCCTCGATGGCGCTGCGGTAGTGAATGCGACTGCTGTGCTTAAGGTCTCGGGTTCGATTCCTGGGTCAGACCAAACGTTTGTATGACCTGCAAATATTTGTTTCGAAGTTTGGGTGTTTTCTATGTATAATATGTATGTATTTATAAAAAAAAGTATATAAGTATTCTATCAGTCAGTCTAGTTATCATAGCACAAGCTCTGCTTAGTTTGAAATTAGGTGACGTTGTGTGTCAAATGTACGAAACATTTATATTTATTTATTTTAACTTTAATTTTGCTAGAGCATTGTAAAAGAAATTTTACAAAATTTAAATTAGAAAACGCTTATGATACTTCATTATTAACATATTTATATGACCAGATAATTATGGAGTAATGTAAGTACCTGCGAATCGTCCAGTAAGTAGAGCAGAGGCCCATCTCTGACGACATTGTCGAAGGACAATGCCAAAGCGAGTCTGGTGACGGAAGGCGAGGCCGTGGTCACTGAATATGCGCGCACGCATCCACCTTTCGCGCCTGGCACCGATGTCAACGATACGGATATCTGTAGAAAATATTTAATTAGCAACCTCACAATGAAAACTCCAAAAATTTTGAACGTTTGTTCTATAGTATAAGTAGAAAACAACTTGTGCGCATCTGAAATCCAAGAGTCATAAGCTTATCGTTCTTGGAGTCCATCTGGATTCAGTTTAGGTTCTGGTTTAGATCCAGCTCGAAGGATCAAAATGTTACCTTAGCTAATATTAAACTACTAAATAGACCGGAGGCCCATTGATGCAGGGGTGACAGTTATCCTGGCAACTGTATGAGCCTTCCCCCCGTGGAGTGTGAAAAAGCATCTCACTAGTCCGCCATATTGTGAGTCACCATACTGCGTTGTCTGCATTTGCAATAAGTATGGTGACCACAACTCTTGGATTCTATTCGTGCTTTCCATCAGGCAGAGCAGAGTCACTTTGGCAGGCTTTTAATACAGAAAAAAAGTTAAATAATTAAATAGTTAATACTAAATCTCATTAGAGCAGACCCTAATGACGTTTAGTAGAGAACTTGTTAGATAATAAAAACACCATCTGTAATCTGATCTGCCATTGGTTTATTGCTCTCATATTTCACAAATTATTCACTTAAATCCTACGGTGTTGAACGAAACTATATCGCGATGTAGATCGACGTGCACGCCATCTATCGAGTACTTAGTAAGGTTCCACATAAATTTATGAACTAATTGAGCACAATTATATGTTACTCGTAAACACTTCCTCGTTTAGCAACAAAGATACTTGAGATTTGTAACGCTCATAGACGAACTTTTTTGGAAATCCATGGCAGAGCTAAAAATCGGTGGTGGCAAAAGGGAATAGTGTGGTTTGGCCGTGTTGGCGTGAGAGCTATGGTGTAGGGAGCGGTGTCTGTGTACTGACGGAGTGTGCGGCGTGGCGGGCGCGCTGCAGCTTGTGGCGGAGCGCGGCGAGCGCGGGGCCGAGCGTGCGCGCGGCGGCGTCGTGCTGCTCGGCGCGAGCGGCCGCCGCGGCCGCCAGCGCGGCAGCCGTCTCCACGCCGCGGACTGTGTTGCCGCGGATTTGGGATACTGTCGACAACAAATTTTAACAATGTTCTTAGTTTAAAAGTAACTTTTTAATCATTGAATTATTTATTTAAGAGCTGGAAAAATATTAGCTTTTATATTTACTATTTCATATTTAACGATATTGAATTGTATTGAATTTATAGATATTGAAACGTTAGAACTAAGTTATTAACTACGGTGTTTTTTAATTCTAAATAATATTTAACATAAAACTGTAAATCTTTTCATTAAACGATAACACACAACAATCACAACGATAGACGCGGTACGATTTTTGTATGAAATATCATGACGTACCATGATATCATTTTGTGGGGCGTGAAGAAGCATCTCGTTAGGCCGCCATACTGCATTCTCTTCATTCGCAAACAGTATGGCGGTCACTACTCTTGAGTTCTATTTATGCTTTCCATCAGGCATAGTAAAATCACTTTGTTAGGCTTTCATAAAAAAAAAGTGACGCCATACCTTACCGCCATACATAATGTTGATTTTAAAATGTAAAACTTAGAAACGAAGAGTAATAGGGTATTTGAGAAATTTTCATAAACTACTCCAAAATGTTCTAAGTCACTAAAAGAAACGCTTGACGACTGTTTTTCTTAAATTTTAAGCCATTTTAATAACCAAAAGGCAGTTTTAACAAATAAATTTCGTATTTCCCGCTAAAACGCTAAGTCACGTGATAAGTCAGAGGTGTGACGTCACGATACAAAAACAAACAAAACATTACGATAGTCAGATAGGCGTGACGCGTAGATAGGTATTGGTTAATTGGTTATAAATATTTATATTATTTATTTTATTATTTCGTTACGTTCTTTGTTCAAGATTTATGTAAAAATGAATTCAAAGTCTTATAGAATATGTGCCGTTCCTTTGTGTCGAAACACAAGTATTAAAACTCCTAAATTGTTTATCCACGTGCCGCAATCACAAAATCTTCGTGCAAAGTGGCGACGTGATCCGACCAGTGTAGCACCCAAATCTTACATTCATTTTTGCGAGGATTATTTTGATGTGAGTATTATTACTTTAAAATATCTGTAAATATTGAGTTCTGTCAAGAGCATACCAAGCTTGACACTTTGGACTGGCCGTGTATTATATGGCGCGCAGTACAAATCTGAGCTCAGCTGACTCTGGTTCTTGACTGTACACTAGTAATAGCACTATTTAAGTTGGTGTTTATGTTTTAAAAGCACTCATTGCCTATTTAACGCTGACTTGTTTTTTATTAGAGCGGCCCAAGGACATGGAAAACTACATGGAATACAATATTATGGGTTCTGTCTCGAACATATGAATGAAACCCTCCTATTTACCTTCTAGATTTGAATGTCAACCTGATCGTTTAAAGAGGACGGCCCAAAGTATGCCTCGGTCAGTGGCAGTAAAAAGACAGTGTGCATCATTAATTAATGAAATACTTGCACAGACAGAAACTGTACATACACCATCCACTAGCAACATAGTATTACAACATAGTAACATAGAAACTGGAGGTAAATCAATACTATATCTGTCTTATTATAACCCCTCGCAACAAGTCAAAATAAAATTTTCTTAGGAAATATAAGTAGCATGTGGTTTGCTAAGTTAATAGTTTATGTTTGTATAACTTTATCAACTTCTTGTCGTCGTATAATTGTCTGAATGACAATACATTTTGTTTATTAGATCGTGACGTCACGGGCTCTGATTGGTCGTTGAGACGTTTCGTTTCAATGATGTACAGATTAAAAAAATCTTATTTTTATTTAGGAAAATAAAATATTAAATAATTTTTATTCGTAATTTAAGCGAAATATTCTTAATTAGGACCTTTAATTCTATAATATTCAATAGAAAACTTATTTATTTGATAACTACGTTAAATACCCTATTCTAACTGTTCTTTAGAATGATTTAATGATCCAGGCAATTTAATTTACGTTAAGTCTAGACATCTAGTAGGTAACTGCTAACGGCAAACAGATTGATTACACCATTAACTGTGTTGTTGAACGAAGTAACAGCCGTCAACATTTTTTTTTTACTTTTATAAAATGAATTCAATCAATGTACATGCCAATGTTTTATCAAATGCCAAAAAAATTATTAATATTTACAATGAACCCTTAATTCGTTATAAAACTGATGTTTGTATATCTTACCATGTTCTTGAACAGCTCCAAGCGCGGTGTCTCCATGCCTCTGCAGCTCAGTCAATTGTCTTCTCAAGTGGTACCGGACTCGCCTCCTCAGTTCACTTGCCTCGTCATACAACACTCTGGTGTTGGCGAACACCCTGTCAGCTTGTTCATTAGCTGCTGTAAGGGTTTCCTGGATGTTGGCCTTAGGCCGTCCACTTAACTCTCTCTCTTGCCATCCCAAACCTCGGAGTACTACGCTGACTAGATCAGCTCCACGACGCAGATGTTCTAATTGATTCCGTAAGTCTGTATAGAAGAAAGAAAGTTAGTATACATATGTACTAGTATGTTTGCGGATAGGATAGCTTTAATACCTTATTTTATTCGTTACTAATTGCGGTTATTCATCATCATCATCAGCCGGAAGACGTCCACTGTTGAACATAGGCCTCCCCCCTAGAACGCTACGCCGTACGGCTGGACGCCAACTGCATCCATCGGCTCCCCGCGACTCGGACTATGTCGTCGGTCAATCTAGTGGGGGGCCTACGTACGCTTCGTCTTCCAGTACGTGGTCGCCACTTGAGAACCTTTCTTCCCTAACGGTTGTCAGTTCTACGAGCGATGTGGCCTGCCCATTGCCACTTCAACTTGCTTATTCGAACATTTGCAGTTATTAATATAAGAGAAAATTTTACTTGCTTTGATGCTTACGAATTTTCATCGTCGTACACAAATAAATTTGAGTAAAATATTAGTTAAGAAAGTGACTGATTAAAAATGTAGGTCAAAGTATAAAATACTTGTATTTCATTCCAAGGATCAAATTGCTACTGACAAAAGTCAGTAGCAATTTGATAGCAGTTTTAATATTTACGACAGTTATAAATGAACTGTTGCCTGACGTGGCATTCGTCTTACTGTCTATTTTGGATTCACGGTGAAAAAAATATTTTGGTGATCGATTTATTAGTTGCGGAACAAAACAAATAAACACTTATAAGGGCAGGAGAAAAACTAAAAAATAAATAGGGGATGATTTTTAAGGTAAAAATAAAGGTTATAAAGTGAACGACTGACCGTCAGCCTTCGCTAAAACTTCGGCACCCCGTCTTCTCAGCTCGTCGGAGGTATTGCGTCCCCTGGCGGCCGCGTCGGCCACGGGCACGGCGCCGCGCACCAGCGCGCTGGCGGCCGCGGCAGCGCGGGCCGCCGCCGCCGCGCGCTCGGCCGCCGCGCCCACGTGGGCCGTCACCTGCGCCCACGCCTGAGCCGCCGACACACCCAGCGCAGCCGCCGCGCGCGTTCCCGCGAATAACCTGGACGGTTACATATAGTTATATACTACAACCATTCTTACCGCTTCAATGTCCACACCTAGCTGTCTTCCAAAACAGGGCAGATAAACGAACAGACACTGAAATAAAACCTTTCAGATCGGAATAACAAATATTTACATATAATAATATTATTGTAACTAGTGCAATAAATCGAAATCAAAGCTTGATAATATGCAACTCACACCGTTATCCACAGTTTACAAAACGTAAAACAAAATAAAAACTCAAAACAAGAAACTCAAAGTCAAAAATCAAACTATTATACTGCTACCGTTAATATAATAAAGAAATACTTTAACGAAGAAACTAAATTACTAATTATAATAATTATAAAAAACAATGTTCTTACTGCTTATACTCCTTCGCTTTGACTTCCAGCTCTTTAACGTGTTTCTCAACAGCTTCCAGATACTTCTGCTTGTAAATAGGCGTCAAGTTATACAAGATACCTTCTTTCTCCTCCGCGGCCTGGGTCAGGGTTGCCAACTCAGAAGCGAGAAACGGGAATTTGATGGCAAATGTTTGGGACTGCAATAGCAGAGATCGTATCTCGTCTGTGATATTGGTGGACGAGAGAGTGGATATGTCCTACAAAAGATAATAAGTATTGTAAATATATAAACATATATATCTATAAGTCCGTGTGGTGACGGATTAAGAATACATAGTGTTACCACCCCTACTCATCCCGTGCAACGTACAAGACAACATCATTGCAAAGAGAAGGAAAACTTGAAACAAACCCTATTCTAACCCGTCTGGCCAGTGAGGTATAGTAGGCCAAAACCTCCTTGCTAAGGAGAGGCCTATGTCCAGCAGTGGATTGTAAAAGACTGTTTGATGATGATTGATAATGTATATAAGACTCCATTAAAGTAATAAAGATGAAGTCTGACAGAATAAAAGGAAATTTAATCGACTGGTATTACAACATAAGGGCAACATAACGTAAACCAAAAAATAAAGCATCAGGTTGAGATGTTCGCGTAATATATAAAGTATAGTTAATTATAGAGTTGTGACAGTCAGTTCTCTGATGTATGTGATTACAGCAACAACTAAAAAAATGATAAGAATGGGCCAAAATTGTTCACAGCCATCAGATGCCCAGAAAATGTTGCTTTTTAGCACTCCTCTGCAAATAATTTTCATTTATTCTACAGAAGCCATAAAGCGTCAGCGTTGATGGACGTAATACAGTAAGCCATATAGTATTTCCCCTACCTCTAAAATCAGTCGACACCTTAAACCAATATCTCTGACAGCTGCTAACTTTGGTTTTACCACCTCCTTCAACGCCGTCACCGTATCATCAGCCTTCCAAACAATTCCAGCCAAATTTTCCAAGTCAGCACTTTTCTGTTCCCAGGTGTTAAGTCTCGAGCGTAGGTTATCCAGACGCCTGGTCAAGTCAGAGAGGCGGTAGTTATATTCCTGAATGGCTGTGGATTGTACATGTGCCTGTAAAAATTTAAAAGTAACAGGAAATTATGATCTTTAAGACCGAAATGGTTTAGAAGTAGTTACTTTGACTAAAAATGGATCACATGCTCGCAATAACGGCGTGTCTGGGATCGTATACTTCTAATAATATGTTTGCAAACTTTCAAGATGATCAGGTGTGTTCAAGTGTAATGACGTAAAAAATAAAGAAATAAAATCATCAAAAATGGTACATACCGAATCAAATACGTCATTAGCCCCAGTTACATAGTCACCAAGTTTCGTTTCTTTGATTTGTCGAAGCAAATGCCTTGCTTCTTTCAAAGCCCTGTGAGCACTCAAATGCTTCTCTCCTTGCGCAAACTCATCCAGCTCTTCTACCTGTTCACTTAATTTCCTTCTAGCTTTGTATACCTCTTCTAGAGCACTCATGCTTTCTAAACTTAGATATTCAGCTTCTTTTTCTCTTCTAGAAGCTTCTGTTTTCAAACTGTTTGCTTCTGTAAATATTTTATGTTCACTACTTTCTAAGTCATTGAGTATATTTTCTAAATTTTTGGTGTCTACTATGTCACTTTTAAATTGTTTCAATTTTTTTCTGAGTATAGTGGCATTTTGGTAAAATTCGCGAACGGCTGTGAAAGGTTTCGGTATTCTTCGTAATTCTGCAGGGTCGGCTTGGGTGCGTAGACTTGTGGTCAGTTGTTCTACAGAATCCAGAAGCGTTTGTGTGCAGTTGTCGCAGGCTGAATAATAAATAATGTCAAGAATGATAAATTATACGTAAAGACAAATTGTTGTTTCATAAGTTGTACATGTACTCACTTGCACAGCCATCACTGTCCATGAAAGTGCGTCGAGCAACGCACTGGTCACATCTCGGGCCGGTCGCAAATGGCCGACATCGACAGCGGCCGAATGCGTCGCAGTGCGGGGTCAGCGCACCCCACGCGTGGCACGCGCAAGTTACGCACGCACCATGTGCGTCTCTCCGCCAGCCCGCCGCGCATGCAGAGCATTCGAGGCCCGCGTATCCTAGAGAACATCTATTATTGATTATGCGAATTAACAATAAAAAATACAAAAGATAAATCCATGATGCTGCGAAGTTCGATACCGCCTGGTACTTGGGTTGTGGAGGACTGGTTGTTGTTCGTTCCACGTAAAAAAAGTGAAATTCAGCTACGGTTGAACTTCTGCCAGTCTACTATGATACGTTATAGTAAACTTAAAGCCCGAAAAGCGGCTCGAAGAAAGAAAGAAGAAAGAAGAAATTGATGTGGGACTTGTGATTGGTGAAGCCACTAGGATCGTCAAACAAGTTTACCTGGTTTACAAAGACACTGGAGCTGCCCATCATTGATAGTACAAGCAGAGGCAAAGTTTCTGGTTCTTGAGGGACAAGGACATGCCTGACAACCGCCCGGGGAATCCGGGGTCCCGTAGTATCCCGGTGCACAAACCGCACAACGGGAACCTCCAGTACCGTCTGTGCAGTTCTGAAAATAAAGAACTTGGTAAGAAATAACCGCTGTGAAGGATTTCTTTCTTCTGTACATAAGGCTTCCTATTAGTTCGAGGCAATTCATATGCTGGTGAAGAAGGTAGGTTTAGTAAAAAATTTAAATGAAAAATAAGTATATTTGTTACGATGTTACGCCTAAACTACTCAACCGATCTGGATTAAACCGTATACTAACGTTGTAAGAATATTTAAGATGATTCAAAGTTCAAAGCAAGAATGTAACAACAGTTTAGTTTCACTTATAAGTACAGATAGAAATCTTGAAAGTTAATCTCTACTAATGTTGCTTCTAACTATAATCGAACTGATGGTAATACCATAATTTTGCATCTAAGATCCGGACCTTCCGTGGTGTCTAATTAGGGAGGCTTTAGTCACTAAAGCTATTATTACACTAAAGTTTGGTGTATCACCAGTTGCCATTCTACTTCTCTCTCGGTCGGTCTTAGAGCTCTTTCTGTGGAAGCTTGCGTATAAGGGGCGTCTTGAGAATTAGTCTTCCTCCTGAAGTAAGTGTCTGAGACAAGAATTTCGTTGCATTCGCGGTGCAGTGACTGTCTATGGCCCTCTACAGAACTTCGAAAAAAGTCAAACGCTTATCGGCCCCATCGCTCTTCTCTTGAGCTAAATTGAACTAAGCGCAGCCGGTAGCGACTATTCGGATCACACGAGGATGCCGCACAACAGTTTTCCGCCTTTTAATATCCTGGTGGACATGGACGCATGGTGTATGACCGGACCCGCGTCCTCCACTCGGGTGAGAGCGAGTAAGATCAGGACAAGCTCAAAATACGACGCAACGATCACCGACAGGCACTGGCACAGAGGTGCACGCGTCTGGAATAGTCACTGAATACGCGTCAACGCGCTGTCGATACCGTTCTGTCTATCCTCAAAGCTTCGGTAGGTTAGGAGAGGTTGTGCTACGTACCGTCTGTCGAAGAAACTCACCGGGCATGGATGCTTCTGTAAGTATCTGAATCAGATCGGACGTGAGGAGAGGGCACAATGCCATCACTACGCGGCCGACCCTGAATCCACCCAGCATACGCTGGAGGACTGCCCCGTGTCTGAATGCGAAATCCTGATCGACTAAATCGGACGAGACATATCCTCGCCATCATTGCTGCCATGCTAGCGAGTGAGGAGGACTGTGAAAAGCTATTATTATCTAGAAGGAGACTGCTGAACAGCATCGGGAGAGGGCCGTTCCCAAGCGAAGGAATCTGCGGCGTCGGTCATGTACCGCCGACAAGATCGCAGACCGTCAGAAAATGGAGACCTTTAGTGGCACATTAATTGCTGCTGTAGGGAATAGCTTGACGGCCTGATTGTATAAAG
Organism: Hypercompe scribonia; assembly: GCA_949316085.1. NCBI lineage: Eukaryota > Metazoa > Arthropoda > Insecta > Lepidoptera > Erebidae > Hypercompe > Hypercompe scribonia. Next base: position 1,739,534 of record OX438976.1, on the reverse strand, counting down.
ACACTGTTGGAACACCACACCTGAATTGAGAAGAGCAAGTATTTTCATCTGGGATAGGACTTGATAAGGCATTGCGTCGATTCGTGGAGGACCTGATGGCTTATCAGGTCGCAGTAGTTTTTAGTGGACACACCATATACTCCTGATTCCTGTATTCCAAAGAGCAGGAGATCCGAAAGGATTTTATACCCCATCAGCAAAAATGAGTGGGTCTGATGAAAAACTAGAATAAATTCTACAACGGTAGTTTAAAACGCCTGCCTACCCTGGAAATTAAGGAGGGAAGTTGATGTAATACCCGTCTGTGCATGTGTGTGGTCATTCCTAAAACACTCATTTATTAAATTTATCTTTTTATTCACATATTGTTTTGTTGTTGATACGAGTATATTAACATATTAATGATTATGTAAATAAGGAAACATATCACAATAATTTAATGCAATTAGTGCTTCCGTATAAAATAAAATATTATAAATATATATTATTCCAAATGAGTTGTTAAATAATGCGTGAACTTGGCAATGAATGCACTTCTGTTTATTTATTTAATTCAGCATATTCATTGTATATAAGTAAGATTTTATTAATCGCAATGTATTTTCAATGGTTTAAGAATTATTATTGACGGGCCCGGTGGTCTAATGGTTAGTGATCTGGGTGTAATTTATCTCTAATATATATGTATTTAGAAATATTGTCGTATGATTATCAGCACTCTGGTTACCATAGTAGAGGCTCTGACTAATTTAAATCAGACAGCCGCGTGCGAGATGTGTTAGGTTGTGTGACTTTAAGGTGCATGTTGATGTGGTTAGTGACCTTGACCGGTAAATCAGAGGTTATGGGTTCAATCCCACACGGGACAATTTAGAAATATAGAAGTATGTTATCAGCAGTCTCGTTACCATAGTAGGCTTTGCCTAGTTTGGGTTCAAATGTCCGTATGCGAGATATACGAGGATTTATTTATAATTGAATTATCAAGTAGTATTAAAACGGTAAAGACTCATCAAGAATTACTTGGAAAGATAACTGTACCGTGAAATCCCCAAACAATATAAAGAGTTTTACTTAGAAATGTATATTTTATCATTAGAAAATAACATTAATTATTAAAAAAATTTAGCTGCGTGGTTTGCTATTCTTGACTATAATCGTTAAGTCTCGACCAACACAAAATAAACATAAAACCAAGCAGTTCCGCTAGCAAACTTTGCATCGTGGCTAAAATATTTAGTCACACGGACTTACGTAGAACATTACTAGCTATACGAGGAAAATGATTAAGAAACTATCACGATACTCATCACTGGGAATTCTAAACGCACTGAATACCACGCCACAAAGCGTAATATCGAATATATTACTCTACAAAAGTAACGTTTATTTTGCATTCATCAAACAGCCGCCGCGATGTACAAATGTGTTTTAATTTTTATATTTTTTTCTTACGTCAGTGGAAGTTCTTTGACAGTGGTTACGAGTGTAGGGAGTATAGTGGGGCAAAGAGAAGATGGATATGACACTTATTTCGGCGTGCCATACGCGAAAGTTGACGAAAATAATCCATTTGGGGTACGTATAGTCAAAAAAAAAATTTTTTACTAGTCATTTTATATAATACGGGCAAATAGAATAGGTTTTGTGGTGTGGCAGGCAGTGATCCGAGAGAGCGTCGTAAGATTGATTCCTACACGTGATAAACGGATTGGTTCCACGTCTGGTATAATGGGATCAGACCCCGAGTTACTTATAAAAAAAACACAGTATCTGATATTAATATTAGTGGTACTCGTATATTATCAACATAAATATTTTAATTTAATTTCCGAATAACGTTTTAGACGTCCCAGGTATACAGTAACTAGTACGAAATATTAAAATTTCAAGTGCAACTCGCGCGCTGAAAATATGTTACTCATTTGTAAAATAAAATAAATTGGCAGAATATAAGGTGTAATACGCCTCTATCTATCCTGAAATCATCAAACTTTAACAGTCCACTGCTGGACATGGATTTCCCCTTAGAAAGGAGGTTTTTAATATACCACGGTGGTGAGACGGGTTGGTATAGAGTTTGTTTTAAATTTTCCTTCTCTTTGCCGTGATGCCTCACACGATACCAACGGAAAGAACAGAGGTGGTAACACTTCATATTTTTAAGGCCTCCCCACACGGATGACTATGACGATATATGTATGTGTCTAAATATACAGCTTGCATCGTGACTAATACATGTTTAGTAACGATCGGTTAGTTCCTCCATACCTACATAAAATAGGACCTTCTGATAAAAAGGTTATTAAAACGTACTTAAACAGTTTATTGCCAATAAATAAAACGATGCCGATAGGTTAGTTAACTATTAAATCAAATGGTTTCTATTTACTTTTCAAGAAACGGTACTGTCCAGAAATCATTAAAATAATTACAAAAAATAATCTCACAAAAAGTGCACAAAGCCATCTGATTCTAAAACAGGCAGTCTGTACTCTGGTAAATAGATAAGTTAATTATTATATCGCAATACATTATCCCAAATGGGAAATTAACCCACAATCACTGGCTTCACAGTCACTAATAAATAAATTAATAATCTCAAAATATTGTTCCTTTTTAGAATACCCTAGCGTACCCTAACTTCGAAACACCTTTCATCGCCAACGATTCCTCGATATTATGCCCACAAGTACTCTTCAAAGTCAGTGATACATTACAATGTCTCCGCCTCAACATCTACGTGCCCCAAACAGCCACACCATCCAAGAAAGTACCAATATTGGTCTGGTTCCACGGAGGAGGTTTCGCTTTCGGCAGCGGTGGTGAATATGGTTCTAAACATCTTGTCAAAAGAGACATTATAGTCATCACCGTGAACTACAGACTGGGACCATACGGGTTCCTCTGTCTAGATGATCCTACCGTGCCAGGTAACCAAGGCATGAAAGATCAGATTGAAGCTTTGAGGTGGATCAAGAAATATATTGGAGCTTTCAATGGAGATTCAAATAAAGTGACTATTGCTGGTGAAAGTTACGGCGGTGGAGCTGTTGATTTACACTTGTATTCCGAATACGAGACGCTATTCGATAAGGCTATAGTACAAAGTGGATCAATATTTGATGAAGGATTTTACGTAAAACCCGATAAGAAGGCAGCGATAAAGATAGCGAAGCATTTAGGACATAGAGTCACTAAAACAAAGGAGGCTTTAGAAAAACTCGCCAATGTAAACCCTCGTTCGGTAATGTCTGCAGCAATGAACTTGAGTTTACCCATGTGTGTTTGCAAAGAAAAACGTTTTCCAGGTGTCAACAATTTTGTAGCATCCGATCCGTTCCATTTAGAAAAACCAGAGAGAATAAGAAATACTAAAATTATGATCGGATATACTAGCATGGAACTGTTGTTTGCCTACGCCAATCAAACTAAAGATTTCTGGGACAAATTAGGGAATGTATTCGTTGATGGATTAAAGAGAAACTTTAAAATGTCACCAAATGAATATACAGCTCTTGGTGATATAATAAAGAAATTTTATTTAGGTGCTAAAGAAATCGGTCCTGATTCTGTAATTGAGTTGAGCGAGTCTGCATCTGATTTCGTTGTCAATCATGCTGAGGAACGGTCGATTGATAAGTACATGCAAGCATTCACACAAACCGACAATGCTAAGGGAAAAGTTTACAAGTATATGTTCTCATATATAGGAGGCAGTCCATACAAAGATATACCCGGATCTGGAGCTTCTCACACTGAAGAGTTGAAATATTTATTTGATTGGGTAACTCCGATTTCAGGTGCTGAGCAAACACTGATAAGATCTAGAATGACAGCGCTTTGGGCTAATTTTGTTAAATACGGGTAAGTTTTATCATGTTTTAAAAAAGTTTTTATATCTTGGTAATATTATATCTTAGAATAACATCTATTTTGATTTCTTGAAAAATATTTGATTTCTTTTTTTCCACACTTTAAAAACAACTACGTTCATGATTCATATAAGTTTCAATAGAATTATTTTATCAGTTTAATCAAGAAAAAAATATGGTGCACGTAAGCACACTATATTTGTAAAAAAATCAAGGTAAAAAATACATAAAATCAAACGTATAACGACGATCTGGTGAGGAAGCTGTTGGATGCGGGTGGCATGGGAGTGGCTGTTGTAGAGAATCTTGGGGGAGGTCTATGTCTAACAGTGGACGTCTTTTGGCTGAGATAATGATGATGAAACACATAACATTATCGTGATATCGATTGTTTTGTACTGTGTTACAAAACTCTATGTTACAAAAGATGAAGTAATATTGGTAAATGAAGTTGGTGTCAAAGAATGTTCAATAACCAATCAAGTAATTATTATTAATGGGCATGAAAGTGGTCAAATCATATCTTTTGCATACTTTTAATACGGCCTGACAATAGGCTACCGTATTCTATTAAGAACTGTTTAGATGAGGCTGATTAAAAACTGGTCTGCCCAAAAATATCAGGCCCTCCCTTACATTTCTAGATGCTAAAGAAGTAAATATCTTTTTTTCAGAAATCCAACTCCTTCAAAGACACAAGAACTGCCAGTATTGTGGACACCAGTTATTGGAAAATCTAGACCTTATTTGAACATTGACGTGGAAATGTCAATTAAGGATCAGGCTTACCACCGACGCATGGCATTTTGGGACCTAATGTGGAAGACATATGAAAGAAAATCGATTATATATAATCCTTGAATTAAGCATCCATACATTGAAATGGACTCTGTGTAGGTCCTTTATTCTTCAGTTAACTATTCCTATTGGCCATTTAGTTCATTATAATGTCCAAGAACAAAAGATGGTTTGCCAGATTTTTTTTGCGATGTTTGTATTTCAGTGTTATAGTCATTCAAATGTACACTTAATTAAATTATATTCAGTTTCAAACCAATCTATTTTTAAGCGTTTTACTAAGAAAAACATTGTCAGCAGTAAACCCAGCTTGAGTCAACTGGGAAATACCTTTAGTACATACTTAAGGCCTACCATAGTAGTGACTTTTTATTATCTACTATGTACTGAAGTGACACAAAAAAAAACAAACTCATGGCTTCTCGTATGAAACACCAATGAGTTTACTAGGTAGTAGAGCCACGCTGATTTCAGCACGAGCGAGCCGGCTCGACCGGGGCATTACTACCCTCCCACTGAAGACCAACCTAAAGCGCCAGCATCCGTGTTGTCGTGTTTCGTTGGTGAGTGTGAGACCGGAGGCCCATTGATGCAGGGGTGACAGTTATCGTGGTAACTGTGTAAGCCTTACACTGTCATAATGACTGTCATGCCTTTTACGTCCCCAAGCGCGGTATGAAAAGGCGTCTTATGGGGCCGCTATGGTATGGGTCACCATACTGTATGGTGACCACAACTCTTGGATTCTATTCATGCTTTCTATCAGGCAGAGTAGAGTCACTTTGGCAGGCTCTTAATACAGAAAAAAAAGGCAGTTATAACAAAATTGAATAAATATGTATGCAACATAATAAGTTAGAAGTGAGCGTATTTTAACATATGAACCATTAATAAACAAGTCTTAGAAACCACAAGTGAGAACGGTTTTTATACAATAACACACAAGTATTCCTAAAATTATTGAATTACCTCCGACAAATAAATATTTTACGAACGAATAATCGTATTAACGAGGGTAGTATTGTTTAACCGTTGCCGACCGAAAAACCAATGAGTGCGTTGCCTTTTGTTTTAGTTTTGATCTATAGTTGTTGGCCTCAGATGACCTCTACAACCTTACCCGGACTTTTCAGTGAGCGCTGAGGGTTCTCAACCGGTCATTTATTAAGTAACATCGCCCAAGGGCACCCCCTACGGGGTACGGACCTCGGCTTGGGGCGTTACTGTTAAGTTGGGGCGACCTAGACCCATGTTTGTACGGTTAGGGTGCGTTGCCAAACGTGTGCCGTGTTTTAAAGCGCACCACTTGGTCCACATTTTGGAGAGTGGGATTTCGTTAATACACGCGTATAAAGAGTGAATTCAATAAAATTTTGCCGTTTGGTGTGAGTTGCGTTATTAAGATTAAAAATAAATAGCCAATAATATAAATAAATGGCTCGTACAAAGTGTTTTTTCGCATATTGCAGTTTGTTTCGCCCTAAAGTTTCCTCCTTAGTGGTGTAATAAGGAATAATAATAAATACACTTACCAAACAATCACCAGTATCTGGATCGCATTGCGTTGCTCTTCCATTACAAATGCAGGGCTGGGCATCTCCTTCTAAGTTGATGACTATAGTCCCCAAAACCGTCGTCATATGGACTTTGGGGGGCGGCATCCAAAACCCAACAGCCGGTTCTTGGCAGGAACTAGCGGTATATCCTCGTGGACAATCACAAAGTTCTACTCCTAGAGCTGGTTCAGACCTACTGAGGCCGGGGATTGCTGTGTCCAGGGAAACATTGAGAACCCTGAAGGAGAAACCAGAATATTAATTGTCAAGCAGCACGGCAAGTTTAATGGTTAGGGGGTTACCTCGCCGTTTCTTACTGCGCTGAATGGGACTACAATTTCTGTGATCAAATGTTGATCTGGGTCTGGTGTTGTTCCGCTACACAAGACATTCGTTAATTGTGTTTTTTCAAAATGAAATAACAGTATATTTTTAATAAGTCTAGTTTGCCATATGTGTGGCAAGGAATAAGTGAGACACGAGTTGTTGTTTTAGTCTGTCTATTTGTAGTTGTGCTAATGCTTATATACTAATATGGTGCGTGATAATGTGAAAGGATGCAGCTTCCTTAATACATGGGTTTATGTGCGCTGTTGTACATTTTTCTTTGTGTTTTAATGTAGAAGCTGCTACATCTAGCTTATAGTAATTATAGTCGACTGCCTCGATGGCGTAGCGGTAACGAAAGCGGCTGCTGTACTTGAGGTTTCGGGTTCGATTCCCGGGTAGGACCAAATGATCTGCAAATATTTGTTTCGGAGTTTGGGTGTTTTCTATGTATAATATGTATGTATTTACAAAAAAAAGTACGTAAGTATTCTATCAGTCAGTCTAGTTATCATAGTACAAGCTCTGCTTAGTGTGAAACTATAAATAAATATTTCGGACATTTGATACACAACGTCATCTAGTTTCAAACTAAGCAGAGCTTGTGCTATGATAACTAGACTGATTGATAGAATACTTGTATACTTTTTTTTTGTAAATACATACATATTATACATAGGAAACACCCAAACTTCGAAACAAATATTTGTAGATCATACAAACATTTGGTCCGACCCGGGAATCGAACCCGAGACCGCAAGTACAGCAGTCGCATTCACTACCGCTGCGCCACCGAGGCAGTTGAACTAGATCGTGTTGTGTGTTAAATGTTCAGAATATTTACTTATTTATAGTGTTACAGTATGTGTTGACGTGCTTTTGGTTTGATCGTTGCCGAGATCTCACATTGCTGAGAATACAGCAATAAGCATAAAATGCTTTTCGTCAAAAAAAAAATGTTTGTATTGCGTTACGTTATGTTACGTTACGTATGAAATAAGAAGTAATCTCACTTTTAAAAACTATTATTATAAAAAAGTGTTACAAAATGTATGACAATATGTCATCTATTATGCCATTCTTAAGACCTAGTGTGAGTTTACATCAACTCGACTGTTACAGTTCGGTGTTGCAATTGGGTAGATGACTGTATCGTAAATAAATACCAATGTCCACTTCATTAAAACTAATATCGCGAAACATCTCGGCAAATACAATTAACATAGCTTTTTATTATTATTACGAATTTCAATCAAATATACAGTGAAATATATTGTTCAATTGAGTAGTCTAAAACAGTGACGTCTCAATTTGGTATTTAGTACATTTTTCGTACAAAATTGTCGTTTTGACAGATGATAAAAAGTAACTAATTTGACTAAGGTGTCATCTAGCCTATTGACGCGTACGGTCACTGTGACACCTCGAGGGTATGCATATGAGATAAACTCACACTGTACCCCCTATAGTCATTAGATATCTTCAACTTACAAGGCATGCACATGCTCCTGATGTGTGGGAGCTTTTGTTGTCACCCTGATGAGGATCTTGTCCAGCCGCCGCAACGCCAACATAAGCGCTGACCGGGAAGCGACCCCACGACCCCGAACCATCCACAGTGACTCATGGAAACGGACGCTGTGGGTACCGTTGATGATCGGAATACGCTGCACAAAAATACTTTATTCAAAAACTGTTTTTTTTTGTGATAAAGGGACAAATCAATAGACGGTTCAACTGATAGTAAATAACCACCACCACCTGCAACTTAAAGAGTCACAACTGTAGTACGTGCACTGACAGAGGTCTATGTCCAGCAGTGGTCTGCAATAGACTGATGATAATGATGTTCATATATTATTTGAGACACATAAAACAATGGTGGTTTCTAATAAGTTAATATGGTTAAATAATATTATATCGAAATGGCACCTTACCTCAAAAAATTCCAACACAATGCTTTTGGTGTAAAGCCTCACTAAAGGAAATTTTGCCAACACTTCTCTGCTGAGCTCCACACCACCTTCTTCTTCTACTCTAAACCTTAACGACCCTCCGTATGACGTCACACGGTCGCCTACGAACCGCTTGTCTAACTCCACGTAGACGGGAACTGGCGGCCATGGTAAGGAAATCGTGGCGTCTGAAGAGTGAGTATGAATAGCCAGGAGGGAGTCTTGGTCCATCTGAAATTTTATATAGTAATTAGAGACAAACTGGCAACCTAACGGCATTAATTAATAATTTATTGATCAAGTTCGAAAGATCAAACTGACTTATGGATAACGCAAATTGGTCTTACGAGCTTGACATTTCCATGACAAATAGAATACCTGCAAAGAAAGTAAGAAAAGATAGCAGGTTTATCACATGAGTCTGCTGTAAAAATTAACATTCAAGGCAAGAGAGACTATTGACTCCGAAAACAAAGCATATGTTAGTGTAATCTATCTATATCTATTTCTTTTTCTTTTTCTTTTTTTTTTAAGCAAGGATTACGCCCACATTAGGAATAAATCCTGGGTCGCGGGGGACTTTACAAACATACAAGAAACGGACACAAACAACACCCAAAGAAGACAAAGTGTTGTCCCATGTGGGATTTGAACCCACAACACACATGAAAGTGGAGAGCGACGTAACGACTGCTTAAGCCACTAGGCCAATCGTGCAGTCTGCTGTATGTTCTTAGCAAGACTCCAGAAACCGATATTTTTTTTTAAATCGGGTATTTTCTCCTAAGTCTATTAAATGCCGACAATAATAGATTTAGTATCATATTAGACAGTAACTTACAGTTGTAATAACATGGTGATTCGCCCTCTGTAGAGTGATGTGTAAAGGCGCAGCGGCGTGAACTGCTGCTCTAGCGAGGGTTGCCTGCGAACACTTCGATACTCGACCGAAGCAGAAACATGCGGTACACCCGGAGGGATTGTCAGCTGACAGGCCAAAGGTACCTTCTAGACATGCATCACATTGTGCGCCTATCACATTGTCCTGAAATAAAAGTATAGGGTTTATAACTAAATAATAATTGCAAAGATCTTGTCTCTACTCCGGTTATTTTTTATTCTTTTGTTGTTAAATTTTGTCTATGATAACAACCTCTTTAGTTTAGGTGTTCACATTAGTTGATTGGGTTAGAAGTAAGCTTACTGAATAACGAGGATACGATGATATATGGTAAAGAAGACTGATAAAGAGCAGTTGATAGGAAGTTGACGGAAAGAAATGGGAAAAAAGTTTCTAATGCAACAGAAATTGCTTATCCAGCGCTAAAGAGGATTATAAGACCAAGATAAATCAAACTGTCAATTATGTATTTGATTTCCTTCTTATAGCAGTCAAGTAATCGTCATTCACCTTGCAAGGACACCGTCCCCAGTGGTCACATTCACACACGCCGTCTTCGCATCCTTTGGTTCCTGGAACGTGGCACTGACAGCGGAGACACTTTGGCCCGTAATATCCACGGGAGCATTGATTGCAAGTGGCTCCTTCCCAACCAGCTTTACACTTACACTGGCCGGTGTGGACGTCGCAAGTGTCTGCAAAATAAGAAATAAAGATGCTTCAGAACACATACGAATCTCAGAAAATTGGTGTTAAATAATTCTTTCTTTGCTTTTAATTGAATAAGCAAGATAAGAAGAGTTCAAACTTCTCCCTAACCCTGACTCTTGGCTTAAAGAGTGAAAGCGCACTTGAAAGATTATCTGAACCTAAAACAATGCAGTAATTTCTGACTTGGTATCCTCCTTTCTTCTCGTGGATAATCCAGTTAGGTAAGGCCGAATTTATCTTCTCAAAAAGCATATCCAAGGGTTCTGGTAACCTAATGGTAAAATAAATGACTTCATGTCATTGAGTGTGAGTTTATTTACAGGCCACACATGTAGCCACTTACCATCAGGAGACTCGTCTCCTTGTTTGCATCTTTTATGCCAGTTAATATCTCTCTTCAATTGCTTTGCCAGGTATACGTGGACAGAACTACTACTGTAAGCTAAATACGAAAACAGATATTGATTATACTTCAGTGATACTCACTAGAGACAGCACCAGGTCCGCAACTACAGGGTCGGCAGGTGTTACCCATTGCCCAGTAGCCTTTAGCGCACTGCCGACAGTGTGCACCCATAGAACCTGCTGGACAGACGCAGCGCCCGCTGTGTGGGGAGCATACTTTCCCGTCTGTGCACACCGGACAAGCTGAAAAGTAAAAAAAAACTTGAGACTCTCCTTGAAATGTAATGGTGCCATGTAGTCAGTCAATTGAATTTAGATTACGACCAAGTTGGGTCTAAACAAAAATCATTTTAAAATACGCTATAAAAATACATTACTAATAAGGCTCATCATTAGAGCAGTTGACGGAATGAAAGGCGAAATAAACTTTCTTGAATTCTAGTTAAGAACACACTTCATCGAGTATATAAAAATAAAGTTAAATTGGTCCACCCATTTAGAAGATATACTGACAGAGACAGATTTAAATAGGTACATACTTTAAATGCAACGCTTCTATAATATAAAATATAGACTTACGCAAGCATCCAGCAGGTCCAAAGCCATAATAGCCTGGAAGGCACATGTCACATTGCGCACCCCCGACCCCCTCTGCGCAGGCGCAAGCGCCCGATACTGGGTCGCAGGCCGACGCTCCTGAGCCGCATGCGCAGCGCCGGCAACCGCCGAGTTGAAGACCCCAATAGCCCTCCTATAAATATGACACGATTAATCACTTAACCATACCAAGGACCAAGGTGGACCAAGCATACGGAAAGACACCACCACTATTCATCCAGTGGGTATGGTTAGAACCGCCTAACGGATCAAATTAGGCAGAAAAATCGAATAGAGAAAGAAAACTCGAAAAAAAAAAGGTTGACCAGCATTGTATATTAGGTCAAAACTATGTTTTACTAGGATGATGATGATGATGATGATGGTAATGATGATGGTGATGATGATGATGATGATGATGAGGAACTTAAAACTTATAACTTTATTTAACTTATGCGTTCCACTGATCGTAAAACTATGGACGGATGAAAACTTAAGAGTTATTTTAACACTGCATTCCTTACGCGTGCTGAATAGCTATTTGTAGAAGCGATGGAGGTGATAAATATTTTTATTGCGATATATAAGGCTTTTATTACTGGCACAGTCAGTCTATATTGCTAGATATACATGCAATTTCCTAAAACGAGTTTTGAGCCCATAATTGACCTGTTTCGTGATGTATTTATTGTAACATGGGTTTTATTGTACTATTCATTTTGTAGAACCATTTCATTTCTTTCGCATGCAAATGCTTTCTAGGTTTTTATCAACAGCCTTTTACAATCCACTGCTGGACATAGGCCTCTTAGCAAGGAGGTTTTGGCTACTATACCACGCTGGCCAGACGGGTTAAAATAGGGTTTGTTTCAAGTTTTCCTTCTCTTTGTAATGATGTTGTCTTGTGTACTTTGTTCCCTTAGTTGCCTTTTACGACACCCATGGGATGATTAGGGGTGGTAACACTATGTATTCTTAATCCGTCACGATACGTACATTATGTTAAACTATACAATATTAAATAATAACATTGATAATTTGAGTAAAATATCACGTTGTAGGTTATGGGGACTAAGCCAGTAGACCCGTACATTCGTGCCGTATCCTCGCTGTGCCACAGGTGCAACCGTGTACGGCGCAGTACGCTTCCATTAGACAGGCAGTTAGACTGCTCAATACTCCAATTATTCAATATCCGGATATAGACATATTCTACACCAAATTCAGTACTTTTTTGCTATTTGTGTACTTTTCCTAAGTGGAAGGTTTTAATATACCTATATGTTACATTAGGTAGTAGAGCCAGGCTGATTGCAGCACGAGCGGGCCGGCTCGACTGTGGCAGTACTACCCTCCCACAGAAGACCAATCTAAAACGCTAGCATCCGTGATGTCATGTTCCGTTGGTGAGTGCGAGACCGGCGGCCCACTGATGCAGGGGTGACAGTTATCGTGGTAACTGTGTGAGTCTTACACTGCCACGACGACTGTCATGCCTTTTACGTCCGTGGCGTGAAAAAGCATCTCACTAGGCCGCTATAGTGTGGGTCACCACACTGTATTGTCTGTATTTATCATGAGTATAGTGACCACAACTCTCGGATTCTATTCATGCTTTCCATCAGGCAGAGTAGAGTCACTTTGGCAGGTTCTTCATATAAAAAAAGTACATAAGTGTTTTACTATTTACAACACTTTATAACATTACATGGTTTGCTGTATGTATTGGGTAAACTGTAAGTGCACAAGTAGTTGATTAGATAAATAAATAAATCTCTTTTAAATTTAAATTAAACTTTATTTCACGAACGCCACTAGGCTTCATTCATAATGTTTGAGCCGAATTATTCTAATATTCAATTACAATTTTTACCGGAACTAAATGTTCTTTACATTTGCATTACATTGTTCTACGAGTACATTGTGCTTGGTTCAGTTTAAGACCTTTGCCAGCAATGTATAGCATTATGCGCAAATATATCGCATGTCCAAATGACATTTAATTCAAACAGCAAAGTTCCATTTCAATGCGCTGACACCAATTATTGATGTTATGGGACCAGAGCCGCACTTTACTCGAAATATTACTGAATATTTTTTTTATTTAAAGCGACCCCAGTTCAAAATATTGTGCGTATTTTTAATCAGTCTTATTATATAAACTTAAAACCACACCATGGCAATCTATTTGACTCTTAAACAAGTGAAAATCATGTAGAACCTTTTCAGCCTTAATCTAATCAGTCATCACATCTAGTAGAACGGATGACTTATCCATTCTCATGATCAAAAAACTCAACCTTGAATGACCTGTACAGTAAAAATTTTAGTACACTTGCTAAAATACATTTTATAAAATTATCAATATCCTCATCAACAGCCTTTAATAGTCCACTGCTGGACATAGGCCTCTCCTTAGAGAGGAGGTTTTGGTGTACTATAACACGCTGACCATTTTAACATGTTGGTATAGGATTTTTTTTAAGTTTTTCTTTCTATAAAATACAACAGCATAACGATGCTAAAAAGCGTAATTGCCTATTCTTATGATTTTAATGGAAAGCCTACGAGCAATTCAGTCAAGAGACTCCAAGGCCTATTAATAACTTCAAATACCGCCCTGCTGTATCCACAAACCGTAAACAAATAAACCAGAATGGTACGTCACACTGCCGCAGTCGTTTACGATTTTATTGCTTGGAAATATCACCAAGACATTTGTATATTTATGATATAATATTTGTGGTCTTTGTGCACCCTGAAAATTGAGGTTACTTGGGCTGTTAAGTTCTAAAGACCGTTACATGTTTCATAATTCTGGATACTACACAGCGGGAACTTGAGTTTTTCTGTTTATCAGTAAAGCTTATTGGATACAAAATTGCAAATAATAAAACCACTGTTCTGAGTAGTAGAATACTTAGTCATAAAAATAATTATGAGAGGTCATCTGGTGCCCAAGTTTAAGTTATTTATATGTACATCAAGTTATTTAGTACACAGTTTATATTGAACTTGTGTAACCTATTTTTTCTCTTTGAAGGGCCAGCCATAGTGACTCTACTCTGCCTGATTTAAAGCATGAATAAATTCCAAGAGTTATGGTCACCATACTCATTGCAAATGCAGACAATGCAGTATGGTGACCCACACTATGGCGGCCTTGTTAGATGCTTTTTCACGCCACGTTTGGGGACGTAAAAGGCATGACAGTCATCGTGGCAGTGTAAGACTCACACAGTAGCCACGATAATTGTCACCCCTGCATCAGTGGACCGCCGGTCTCGCACTCACCAACGAAACGTGACATTGCAGATGCTGGCGCTTTAGGTTGGTCTTCTGTGAGAGGGTAGTACTGCCCCGATCGAGCAGGCCCGTTGTGCTGAAATCAGCATGGCTCTACTACCTAGCAAAGCGTTAACGAATCTAACGATATCTTTTGAACCAAAATTTTTCAAACAGTATAGAGTGCAGAGCGTACTAAAGAAATAAACATACATGCATAAACTTGGGAAGTATATAACCTTTTCTTTTGACGCAGATGGATTAAGAAGGATGTTACCTCACAAGTGTCGCACGCTCTTCCAGATACATGTTGTTTACATCTACACTGGCCGGTTCGAATGTCACATACGTTACTCTCCGCTCCGATTGACGAACAGTTACATCCTGAAACAAACATAAATATGTATATATATATACATTACATGTGTAAACAAACACTAAACATCAATTGTCAGTAAGTAATCGCTTCAGACACGTGTATTTCCAGTTTAACAAGAAACAAAACCCGTCTAGATAATAATAATATTCTCACACATCTCATACACGGCCGTCTAATCCTAAACAAGGCAAAGTCTGTACTATGGCCACTCGACTGCTGATAAACACACTTATATATTTCTAAATACATACATATTGTAGATAAATCACTTAGTGAAAAACAATGACAAACTGCTCTTCTAACCTCGTTGACATTCTACAAACGTGAACGTTGTTAGAAAATTAATAAACGTGTGAATGACATCTCTTAACATCTCTCGGTTAAACTGACATCTCTCGGTTAAAACAAAATGTCAGCTAATAATACAAGAGAATACGACGATTGTAGAAAGAAATTCGAAAAATTTGCATCTTGGCCAAGGAGGTTGATTAGAACTTTATTTTCCCGCGAAATCGTGACATTACTGTGGTCGAGATGATCTCATTTGTATCGAAGCAAGTCACATTCATATCATTTAATAAACTGATTTCTTAGTAAATTGCTATTTAATATTTATTCAAATAATATAGTAATTCATTGAATGCAGAAATTAAACAATAGCCTATTATATTATTAACAATAGAATCTACGTTAACAAAATACATACGCACATTCAGCAACTAATATGAAAGTTCAATTTCGAACCTTCAAATGAGGTTTCAAGATTGAAAATGTCTTGAAATGTAATTGAGAGGTTCCCACGGTATGAAGTGCTTGCTCCAAATATGTTTCGCTGTTTGGATTATCACGATCGTGAGCTATAATATAATTTATACAAACCACATAATTGAACCGCAAAAAAAAATAAACAGGAATGATTACAAAAAGTTTTTTTATAAGCATATTTGAATGGATTACTTATTGATGATTCGCATTCTTTCAAAGATGGAATAATATATTTAGTCTATAAAATCATAGCGTCACAAAACTTTTACCAAAGAAAGAAAACCCCAGAATTTACTTGAAATTATTTGAACTACAAATTACCGCCCTTGAATACTGAACCGCCCTCGTATTCAAGTTCTTTATATATCACTCTCCGTGTAGTGATGGATTAAGAATACACTGTTACTACCCCCATTTTTGCCGTGGGTATTGTAAGAAATGATTAAGGAAACAAAATATGCAAGACAACATCCCTGCAAAGAGAAGAAAACTTGAAACAAACACTTTTTTTTTTTTTAACGTGTGGAAACCCCCTCGAGCCGTCACCCCACCGGGGTTTACAGCGGAGTGGTGTGTCGGAATCGGACCGACTAAAACCACACGGTGTGCCACTCTGCGCCTGAGATAGGAGGGATCCAGAAACAGCTGTTATTACGACATCCAGATACTTGAGACAAATCCTATACCAACCCTTCAGATCAGCGTGGTAGGTCAAATCCTCCTTTCTAAGTTGAGGCTTATGTTCTGCTGTGGACTGTTAAAGGCTGTTGATGATGATGATGATGATGATGATGATGATGATGATGACGATAGATTATTTGATTTGATAACTTCAAGTTGATATATCTTCACCTGGGGTGGCTGTATGATAATGAAGTTATGAGTAAAATTATCATCAGCAGTAACATTTAAGCTAAAAACAAGTATTTTGTTGTAAAACTTTATAAATCAGCCAACGGGTATAATTAAAAGGAAATATTAATAAATTATAGCGAATAAAAAAATCGATTAGTCGTATGCCAATATTGCTATTGATGGAGATCGTAAAGTTGCGACAAGCTGCGCCCGCGCAGGAAATGTAATTTAGATGTAGAATGTAATTATTTGCGTTGATTAAGATATCGAATGGTTGTTATTTACAAGAATCGAATCATCGCAGTTATCAATTTTTATACATAGAGCATACTCATTGCTATTGAAGAATGATTTTTTTCCCATATACTATATTAATAACAATTTGAGTGATTTAAGAACAATGTCATATTTTCAGTTCTCTTTTTTCGGTGTAAGAGTAACCGTGCAGACGTGTCAATTAACGGCAGGTAGCCTTGACAGCCTGTGGTCTCCCGTAACACGCACAACATAACATTCGAGTTAGTCTCAAACGCATAAGTGTCAGTCTCAAATGCATAAGTGTCAGTCTCAAACGTATGTACATGTTGCCAGTTTTCGATACGCTCCCTATATTCGTGTTCGTGTCCGGGTTCGTGGGGTTTTTAATCGCCTATAAAAATAATTTAATATATATGTCTCAAATTACAAAACAAAAGGCAGATGGAACGTATACAACAAATAATATGACGCCGAATAGGGACATGTGCATCTGTGTGCATGTAATGATACCAGAAACACAAAAAACTCAGCCTTCAAGCCAATCAACAACCTTTACAGTCCACTGCTGGACATAGGCCTCTCCTTAGCAAGGAGGTTTTAGCCTACTATACCACGCTGGCCAGACGGGTTGGAATAGGGTTTGTTTCAAGTTTTCCTTCTCTTTGTAATGATGTTGTCTAGCATACTTTGCTAGCAACTAGCTAGCAACACTACGTCGGGCCCCCCTCTTACAGAGACACTCCAGCCCAGCTTCCTGCGGGAAGTGGTCGAGGGTCTTTTCCCGCAGCGGGCGGAGCACACACCCCCGTCGATGGCCTTCATGGTCGAAGACGACGGGGGACGGAACGAGGATAATGTTCCGCCCGTCAGGGAATCGGAGATAGGGGCGGTCGTTCTACGGATTCGCTCTAAGAACACCGCCCCTGGGCCAGATGGGATACCTGCCCGAGTGTTGGCGCGAACCCTCGACCACATGTCGGATCGCCTCGGGGAAGTCCTAAACGCCACCTTGGCGTCCGGGCGCTTTCCTGAGGGCTGGAAGAGCGGGAAGCTGGTCCTACTGCGGAAGCCGGGACGGCCGGCCGATTCGGTCGCGGCTTATAGGCCCATCGTATTGCTGGACGAGGTGGGTAAATTGTTTGAGAGGATACTCTCTGCCCGCATCGTCCGGCACCTCTGCGAGGTGGGCCCCGATCTGTCGGACGCCCAATACGGGTTTCGAGCCGGGCGTTCGACAGTCGATGCTGTGTTGCGCCTGAGGGCCGTGACCGAAGAGGCGGTGAGCTGTGGTGGCGTGCTGCTGGCGGTGTCGTTGGACATCGCCAACGCATTTAATAGTCTGCCATTTAGCTGCATCAGGGAAGCACTCCACTACCACGGGGTGCCAAAGTACCTGAGGCGGCTTGTGGCAGACTATCTGCAGGAGCGTACCGTCATGTACGAGGACCGAGATGGTATTCTGAGGCGGCGGCCCATGTCGTGCGGTGTTCCACAGGGGTCTGTCCTCGGACCACTCCTGTGGAATATGGGATACGACTGGGCCCTTCGAGGTCGTCTTCCCCCCGGGCTGGGCGTAATTTGTTACGCCGATGACACATTGGTCACGGCCCGGGGGGCGAACTTTCAAGAGGCGGCGCGCCTGGCCACCGTGGGAGTCTCTTTGGTAGTCGGGCGCATTGAGGCGCTAGGTTTACGGGTGGCCCTAGATAAGACGGAGGCCCTTTTGTTTCATGGGCCCCGTCGTGGTCCACCCCCCGGCGCCTCTATCGTTGTCAATTCGGTCCTCGTACCGATTAAGGCCCAGATGAAGTATCTGGGCCTGATCCTAGACGGCAGGTGGCTCTTCGACGAGCACTTCCGACAGCTTACCCTAAAGCTGGTCGGCGCTGCTTCTGCCCTTGGGCGACTTTTGCCCAATTTGGGTGGAGCCAGCGTCGCGACGAGACGGCTATACACGGGGGTTGTCCGGTCAATGGCACTGTATGGTGCACCGGTGTGGGCGGCGGCTCTGACCGCCCAGAATAGGGCTCGCCTCTGGCGCCCTCAGAGGATATTGGCGGTTAGAGCCATACGTGGTTACCGCACCGTATCGACGGAGGCGGCGTGTGCCTTGGCCGGTACTCCCCCGTGGGATTTGGAGGCGGAAGTGCTCGCCGAAGTTTACCGGCGAACGGCTGACTTCCGGGCGGGTAGCGGCATACGGCCCCCGCCGGAAGAGATACGCGAGTGGCGAGAGGCCGCTCGTCGAGCCACGATGGCTCGTTGGTCGTCCCGGCTGGAGGCTCCACGTGCTGGCTTTGCCGCCGTGGAGGCTCTCCAGCCGGTCATCGCCGAGTGGGCAGGGCGGCAGCACGGGACCCTTTCCTTCCGACTGACGCAGGTTCTTTCCGGGCACGGTTGCTTCGGGAAGTATCTGCACTCGGTCGCCAGGAGGGAATTGAGTCCCGCCTGTCACCACTGCGACTGTAGTGAGGACTCGGCTCAGCACACGCTAGCGGTTTGTTCCGCTTGGGCGGCGCAGCGTGGGGTCCTCACTGCAGTCATTGGAGGTGATCTCTCGCTACCGGCCGTCATACGCTCCATGGCCGGTAGCGACAGTTGTTTTACCGCGGTCGCAACCTTCTGCGAAGACGTAATTTCGCGGAAGGAGGCGGCGGAGAAGGCCCGGGAGGACAATATCCACTCGCACCCAATTCGCCGCCGGCGAGCCGGGCGGCGGAGGCGCGCATACCAGCGCCTCATGCTGCCTTGAGTGTGGCCGCGGGTGGACGGGACGGGTTTTCCCCTCCATCCGCTATAGTGGCCAGCCGCGAGGAGGTGATGTGCGCGTGTGCCGTACGTCGCCTAAATAGAGAGTTTATCCGCAGATGGTGCCCGCTTTAGCGGGCAGGCGCTGGGAGGGATTTGGATGTCGTAACAGCAGCGGTTCCCGGATCCTTCCTATCTCAGGCGCAGAGTGGCACACCGTGTGGTTTTAGTCGGTCCGATTCCGACACACCACCCCGCCGTAAACCCCGGTGGGGTGACGGCCCGAGGGGGTTTCCACACGATAAAAAAAAAAAAAAAAGGGTTTGTTTCAAGTTTTCCTTCTCTTTGTAATGATGTTGTCTAGCATACTTTGTTCCTTTAGTCGCCTTTTACCTTACCCACGGGATGAATAGGGGTGGTAACACTATGTATTCTTAATCCGTCACCACACGGGTAATAATGGTTGGAAAGAAATATTGTTTTAACAATTTTTATCAGTACATTTTTTATAACATGTAACTGTCTACCTACCATGTATGTTAATTGGAGGTGTTCCTATCACCCGCACAAACATAGTCAACACTGTACAAAAGCATTTTAAAAATATGTTGACTTAAACAATATGATATTCCTAAACGCATATTTGTAATGTGATTGCTAAGACGTTTCTTGTGATACCAAACACGTGATGACTATGTCAGTTTTTTTTTTGAGGTTATAATCTGACTGAGGTTTAATTTTCGTTATATAAAATTGCTATGCTCCCCAGGCTATTATCACGAATCTATTGACAACTCATTCATTTCAATAGTTTCAGTAGTGTAGGCGTGACGGTGGAATATACATACATACCTACATTGACTGCCACGATTACCCTTACTTTTGGCTTCGCCGTAGTCGGGTAAAAAATTGTTATAGCTGTCAACAAATTAATGACTCTTTCGTCAAGAAATAAAAAAAAATTAAATCATTTAAATCCAAAGAGTCTGATTTAATTTTATTATTGATTTTAAACTCCATTAAGGTATGCTAAATTTCTATTTTCTAAATGAGTGGTATTAAAACTACTCGAAGAAAATAATCGCCCAGTTTCCCGCCAACTAGTTCTACAATAACTATTAAAAGCAAATTATTATAGCACACGTTTGACACTAATCGTGTTGTTTAGACTCGAAACGCTATTAGCTATCTTTTATGAAGGTTTTATATCAATCGGTTAAGCCTTTCCAAGACAAATAAGTGATAAATAAACTGCTTTCTCTGTTGGGTAAGCAGACAGCGCCAACGGTAGGCTGGACTGAGATTAGCGGCATTAAATAATATGAGATTTCTAAACCCAAGATATTTGCGTCGTTATTATCTTAGGCTAATTTATACATAAAACTACCTTCGTAAATGAATATAGGTAGGATGTTTTATTAAAGCTCTAAGGTATTTTCGCCCACTTTTTCATTATTTAGATATAAATATATAGATTAAAAACTAGCTGCCCTGTACAACTTATTTAGCGTTTCTCCAAAACCAATAATGTTCTCCGTTTTTGCGTCATTCGTTAGTGTCAGTCAGTGAGTGGCATCTAGTATACCACCACATACAGAATTCATATAACTATATAGCCATAGCCTTCCGTGGCACCCAACAATAATCATAATCATCATCATCAACGGACATATTGTCCAATGCTGGACATAGGCCTCTTCTTCGAAAGGAGTTTTTACTTAAGAACATTTGTATACATGTGTTCTTCAAAAAATGTTTATTGTAATGAATGGTAGCAACTTCATACGTATTGTTAATATTTCTTTACAAATAATGTTAAATGAACGTGTTCTGTTTTTAATGGCCATCTGCGGTAGGTGTATTGTTACTGTTGACCTGATTAAATGAGGAACTGGTAATTAAAGAGTATGTTAGCGCCTTTAAAAATAAGCTCACTCATGCGCACTACGCGAGGTAGTGTTGCAATAAAGCTGTTGTTGTACTGTACAAGACCACACGACTTGGCTAACTGTAGCTACGTATATCTTATTTATATTATAAATGCTAAAGTTTGACTAGACATTTGCTAGTCAATTACACCAGAATGGCTGAATAGTATACGTTGATAGATACCCTTCAATAAACATTATATCTTTACGCTTTACGCCACCGCTCTTGGATTCTGTTCATGCTTTCCATCAAGGAGAAAAGAGTCACTTTGGTAGGTTTCTTGTTTAAAAAAAGGATTTTACATCGCCACATATGGCCAGTTCAACTGACAATAGGTTATGTAAATCGTATATCTCCGAGTGAGTGAGAAGACAGAACCCCCCTCTTTTAAAGACAACTTTTGCACCAGAAATATATCCTAAAATGAGCACAAAGAACACCCTGGTTCAGAGCAACAATTTGTGAATCACAAAAAGTGTTATTCCATGCAGGTGTAGAGCCCACGATACTCCACGCAGTATGAAGTGGTGAGGTGTGCGTTAATACCACGCCTTCTGTGCAGTTAATCATTTGAGTTTGGTTTATTTACTGTAAGTTATAGAGCTCCTTATGTCTTACTACCAAAGGAACTAATCAAGCAACAATGGCCATTACACAATGTATATTTAACAGATCTAATTGCCTGCACAATCGTAGTTACGCCATTAATATAATTGGTGGTAAGTGGCGATGGTATGCAATCAGCGCTTTATTGAACTCGATGCGGTAACTAGAGCCTGCACGAAATACGGTAGCGTCTCGTGACGTAGTATTTTGAGTTATAAAACAACTATGATAGATAGCCAAAGGGCTGGGTTTCATACTTGTTTACATCTGCTTCAAATGGGTCGTTGGGTGATCGTTTAAATGGTAGAAATAAAATAAGAAACGCCACGATTTGTGTAGCCTAACACCCACATATCTTTTCGGACTGAATATAATGAAGTAGAGTGCAAGCATGTGGTGGTACACAGAGCGACGCCACTGCTGTTTATCCCACGAGTGTCGTAAGTGGTGACTTAGGAACCAAACTATACAGAACAACATCACAGCAAAGAGACGGAAAACTTGAAACAAATTGTATGTCAAACCGTCTATCCAGCGTGGTATAGCAGGTCCAAGCCTCCTTTCTAAGCAAAAATAAACATAGGATATAAGATAGACGAGCAGAGGAATCACCTGTTAGTCACTGATTACTTCTACTGCTAAACACCAGGCTCGAGCCTTCGGTTACCTCACACACTGATCGGTAAGCCATAAAAATATTTCATAACAACAATTTCTGTAATGGAACCGGCATATATGTGCCGAAACATATCTCCCAAGTTGATTTTAAGAAAATATTCCAATGGCCAACACGTACGTAAACAAATGAGGTTTATTACCCATAGATAAATACCCTGGTAGTTGTAAAATTCAACACAAATTGGGAGCACGGCTGTGATCTACATTCAAAGATTTATAATTAACATTAACCGTAATTGTTCCAGACATTAACACAACGTCCATTATCGCCAAAGTTGGTTTGGTAATTTATTTTCTTAACGTTTCTTGTTTTATATATAAGGGCATGCTGAAATAATAGTACGCAATGGTCTTAGAATTGTAGAAACAAGACACGGAAGTCGTAATTATGATAGCTGGCGTATTAGTCTTGTGATTAAAGATCCTGATTGAGTGGAAATCAGAAGTTTGATTCTGGGTCAGGATATGTCTTGGAGTAATTTATCTCTACTAAATGTTTGTACATTACACGCAGAAACGATGGTCGATGGAGCTGTAACGTAACGTTGCTAGACCCCCCACAACGTGGTCCGATGACCAAGTGAAGGTCGCAGGAAACCTTTGAATGCGGGCGGCGTGGGACCGGCAGTTGTGGAGAACCGTGGAGGAGGCCTATGTCTAGCAGTGAATGTCTGTTGGCTGAGATGATGATAATGATGATAATATGTTTGTATATGTGTTTCTTTAATCTTCAAACAAACAGACGATCTCCTAATAGTGAGTAAGTATCACCGGGTTCACTCACTGACAGAAAAATAACTACGAGTAAGAGATCATTTAGCACCGGTTTCCTTTATTTGTGCGCTTAAAAATACCCAATACCTATAGGTATGTTTATCAGCAGCCTGCTTGCCACACCCTCTACCTAGTTTGGGATTAGACGGCAGTGTGTGAGATATGTCAAGTTAACTTTTGACTAGTCTGTTGGTTTCGTGGTTGTCCTGTCGTCATGTTCAAATAATTGTGAGCACAATAGTTTTTGGGAGTTACTATGTTTGTGTACTCCACAATATATTTTTATCTGGTGCGTCTACCACTTGAATGGTTAAATTAAATACAGTATAAACTTAATAGGAATTTACTGTTCAGGTGGTACCAATATTCACAGTATTTGTCTCCAAGAGCTTGAGTTACACGCTTGTAGTCGCTTTGTTAATCAGAGTCCACTTGACATTCTTTTGTGTGTCCAACTCTGTGTAAAAAAGTGGCGTCGTCCAAAAACAGTGTTGCCACATGAACGCTACAAGTTTACATGTGTCTGGGCGTAATTTTTCTACACGATGAAGATTATATATGTAGATATTGTTTTTAAAAGTATATTAGTATGTTCAAAAGCAGACTGGTTACCATAATATAGACTCGCCTAACATAAGTTCTTACGACTGTGTGTGAGATATGTCAACTTGCCATTACTTTCATAATAAAAAAAAACTATCACATCAATTAACTTCAAACAGATGTAAAAACATTATCGTATCGATTCAAAAGCAATATAGAGCGAAATGATAATCTCGTAAATTTTTAAAAATATTGAAAGCACTTAAGCTTTTACAAGTTATAAAATAACCGTAAAATAGTTTAACCGATTCCAATAACTGTAACAGTGATTGTGTCTAACACTATTCCGGAACTTTCCGATGCGGAAGTGAGACGAACCTATACAAAAATACCCTTGTCTCTTTCTAACGTAGTCTAATAATGTATAAAATGATAGTGAGGTCATCAATATTTTATACTTTTAACATATTTTATGAGTTTTGATATTTTCTTTTATGGGTGATTCGGTTTTCTATTTCTTATCGATTGAGAGTCGATTTTATGTGTTAAAGCTGTCAGATGGAGGCCCTTTGATTAGCATATTATTAGTATTTATTTTACACTACACCTTTGGTTTTTTTTAAAGAATATCATCAGATCAACAGCCTTTCGTAGTCCACAGCTGGACATAGGCCACTCCTTAGAAAAGAGGTAATAATTGAATAGGAATACCCACCTCATTTACAAGAGTTGGAGTCACATTGTACGACTCTATGTTTCTTCGGTTTTCTTTTTAGTTATAGACAAGTTATTTGGTGCCTATACGTTTTCACATATAATAATAATATAAGAAATTTTTCGGACATTTAACACACAACGCCATCTAGTTTCAAACTAAGCAGAGCTTGTACTATGATAACTAGATTGACTGATAGAATACTTATATACCTTTTTTTTTCTAAATACATACATATTATACATAGAAAACACCCAAACTCCAAAACAAATATTTATAGATCATACAAACATTTAGTCCGATTCGGGAATCGAACGTGAGACCGCACACCGCAGTCGCTTTCGCTACCGTTACGCCATCGAGGCAGTCGTTGTACAATTATCAAAAGTGTTTTTAGGGTTTGCAGTATACTATAGAGATTTACATATGTAATTTCATAAAGTATTTGGCAACGATTACGGCCTGTCAGGTGAGCTGTGTGCACATAGAACAGAGAATTGTTTTGAAAATAATGACAAAGTACTTGAAGCCGATTTTGACCACGGCGACACGTCTCAATGGGGTTCACACATACACAAAAGATATTGCGTTGTACAAATGTACGTGTAAACACAAGTGCACTGTCTGTTCCCTCTCTAACACAACCAGTGGGACGGTTGCCGACACGACTGAGAGATCAGGCGCAGTACCGGCGGTTTTATGCGCTCTTCGAGACACGTGGGTTAAGACTTATCAAAATTTGTGCTGTTTTTAAGTATTTCTATAACCATAAAAACTCAATAACACTTTTTAAGACAACCCGAAAATCGAACCCGGATCGGCAGTCTTATATTCGAATCGCTAGACCAACGAGGCAGTTAGTTTTTCAAACAAGGAGTCTCCAAAATATTTCAGATAGGCATCTAAGACACTTAGTATGCGTCTTATATTTTATTAAAACAAGGTATCAAGTAGACCTGACTCCATAGCAAAGCAGTTCCTTTCAAATTTACAACAACATACCAAAATAATTTACGGTTATCGTGCTAAGCCTCGATTGTTAACGAGGGCTACCTGCTCGTATAGCTTGTGGCTTATGACCCTAAGTCCAGGGCACGTAGGGTTATGATGCAGTAGCACTACTTCATGAATATACGTAACTGTAGGTATGAACCAAGAATAAGTCGATAACTAGTGGCGCAGTTCCGATGGTCATTTTAATAAACCAATTTTTGTAACAAAACATTTTCGTTCATATAAAAACAAAAACACAACATAATATATAAGTCTATATCTCTCTCTGAACGTTTAGACAAAGTCATAATAATTTTTAATACACAGATTTTCAAAAATTACTCGAATATTTCCATATTTGTAATATTTCCATTTATATTTTTCTTTTTGTAGTATTTGGTATTTTCGTTATTAATTTGGTAGGTAGTAGAGCCACATTGATTTCAGAACGAACGGGTTGGCTCGATCGGGACAGTACGGGTAGTACCTACCTTACAGAAGTCCTACCTAAAGCGACAGTATCCCTGCTGTTGTGTTTTGTTGGCGATCAAACATAACATCAGCGGCGAGAGTCATCGTGGTAGTGTAAGACACACACTTAACACGTTTTTTACGTACAAACGAGGCGTGAAAAAGCATCTCACGGCCGCTATAGTGAGACAGTAGAGACCGACTGTTATGGAGAACCTTGGGGGAGGCCTATGTCCAGCAGTGGACGTATTTTGTTTGTGTGCCAGATGTCCAAAAAGAAATTATGATTAACTTGCAAAGTGTAATGGTTTAATGTCGCTCTGACTACCCCTTTGCGAGCACAGGCGCGTAATATCAATTCATTTGTACAGTACTGTATTGTATTTGCCTCGACCTGTACGGCCTAATTTGGAATTGTGTGCAATTTCATTATGGATAATTTATGCCGGTTGGAGTTTGTGTAGCTATAGATAAGGAAACGACAATTTCTCTGTTGATTATGACATTGCCAAGAAGGATTTAAGGTGTTTCCTAAAGCCATATAATTTATATATATGTGTGCTGATTTTCAGGATTTCAAATCAAATTTAAATGTTTACAGTGATTGATACGTCAGAAAGTGTAATAAAATGATGATGATGATGAAATAATTCAATTACTAAGTTGTCACAAATAAATATTTTTTATCGTATTTTTAATTGTCAGCATAAGGTCTATTATTAAGATTTTTTTTAAAAATGATCTGTAAAGTTGACCTCAGGGATAGTGGGTTCAATGCCCACTCAAAACAAATAATGTTGTCTATGTGGTGACGGATTAAGAATACATAGTGTTACCACCCCTATTCATCCCGTGGGTGTCGTAAAATGCGACTAAGGGAACAAAGTATGCAAGATAACATCATTACAAAGAGAAGGAAAACTTGAAACAAACCCTATTCCCACCCGTCCGGTCAGCGTGGTATAGTAGGCCAAAATCTCCTTACTAAGGAGAGGCCTATGTACAGCAGTGGACTGTAAAAGGCTATTGATGAACACAATCAATGGACCTGTCATCAGCAATTGTTTACTTGTAATCTGGTACACCACAGTAAACGCTCTGCCTATTTTGAAATTAAACGTTCGTGTGTTTGAGATTCTTAATATTTCTTCTCAACTTCTTTATAAGTATACCAGCGCAAAACTAAGTAGCAAGTATTACTATAAAGAAGAGAACACATAAAATTTAACAAATGTCGGATAACAGCCATTAACCTCCGTCCACGTCGGACAGTGTACACTATCTCTAATCAATTTGCATCCGCAGGTCGTCCGACCGGCTTGCCACTTAGACCTAGCACACGCAATCATTAGTAGGGCTTGTCTAAACACTGGATTACGAGCTCAGATAGATAGCCTTAACCACTGATGTATCTATTGCATCCACAATTAGCATTCACTGCTTCTTATAATACTATTTTTTTTCTATATTAAGAACCTGCCAAAGTGACTCTACTCATGCCTTTTGCGTAACTAAACGATGCGTGAAAAAGCATCTTACAAGGCCGCCATAGTGTGGGTCACCATACTGCATCGTCTGCATTCGCAATGAGTATGGTGACTACAACTCATGGATTCTATTCATGCTTTCCATCAGCCAGAGTAGAACCACTTTGGCAGGCTTTAAAAGAAGATTTGTTATAATATTACCTTTAAATCACAAGAAAGACTACTCCATAGCGGTTTCGAAATCGATATTTTAAATTGTTAAATCGGAACGCACTACATATGAATGTATTGTAACTATCTATGTCGCTTTATTCAATATATATAAAACTCTTTGTATTAGTCTCTGCCCTTTTCTCAATACATGTATCTAGATTATAACCCTTATTAAATAAACCCCCCACTAAAATAATTGCCATCTATATAACGCTAACGAGCTGCAGTATAAGCAGATTCAGAAATTTAAATAGATATAAAAATATTTTAAGGTTATCCTATTCAGATTTTTATCGGCAGTGTACAATTTTGCGTCTGGTATCCCCAAGGGGCGAGCGTAAGCCGTAAATCAATGGAGAGATTTATTCCGTGTTTGCTCTAGAAAATATCCTTCTAAGGAATGTTGTTAACTGAGCTAGATTATGCATGTCGATCATTTTAATATTTGTTTTAAACACAAGCATGTGTGTTGTTTGTATGGGATTCTGAGAAACTGTGCTTCTAAAATGAAACACCAACCTAAACAAGTCAACAAACTTTTGATTTGTAGGTGTTGAAATTTCTTCTAAATTACCAGTTCAAACTACCAGGCCAGTCTACTAAGCCATTCTAGAAGACCAATCTACCAGGTCTGTACACTAAAAAGTGCCGTTAAAAAACTGTCAAAAAGTGGCCGTAAATATTTTAAACCTTTCAAACATCGTAAAGTAATAGAAACATTTTATGTTCCCTATATAAAATCGCCATTTTAACGTTTAGAAACATTAATAATGAATAATAAATATTTCGGACATTTGACAGACAACGTCATCCAGTTTCAAACTAAGCAGAGCTTGTGCTATGATAACTAGACTGACTGATATAATACTTATTTACTTTTTTTGTAAATACATACATATTATTCATAGAAAACACCCAAACTTAGAAACAAATGTTTGCAGAACATACAAATATCTGGACCCGGGCATCGAATCCGAGCCCTCAAGAACAGCAGTCACTTTCACTACCTAGGTTTCTATTGAAACCTTTTTAAATTCTAACAGTTTGGAAACTGAATTACATTTCAAAACTAAATTAAAATTTGAGATTAATAATCAAATTAAGGGTTGTTAAATATTAGTTGATTTTACGGTACGTTAATATCATTCTCGTGTAGGAAATAAAGGTGTGAAATTATCGCACCTGAACATATATAACATATCGCACCAGGAATTATCCAACCCGGGAATCGGACCCAAGACAGTACATCAGTCCCTTTCGCTACCGCTAGTCCATCGCCATGTTTTAGTCGGTTGAGTAACTTAGTGTCTTAACCACGTAGGTAATGTATTTCTTATTCCTAGTTAATGTGTGCTGCAATTTAAACAGCACATAAATCTTAGAAACGGCTTGAACCAGTTTCTCGGCCGAACCTACTAAAATTGTGGGTTACCGAGAAAATTAAGCAATTATCAGCTCGTTTGTAGTACAAAGATTAATCTGGGAGACAAGGTGGCGACTGTTCTGACTTGTTTGAGAGACTCTATATCCAGTAAACTGATGTTATTATCTACATATTAATACGTGAAGCAAAAACTTTGGACCCCTTTATACGAAAATTGCACGGACGGAGGAGTATGAAATTTAGCACACTTATAGTTTATATGTAGGAGAAATGCAGAACGTTAATATTTTTCAATAATAATGCTTATAAAGTACATTAAATCAATAAATAAAACATTACATACACTACCATGTATTTAACACACACAAACAAGTATTTGTTACGCATACATACTCTGTGGTCAAATTGTTAGACCTAGAGTACTGACATAGACATAGATTACTGGTTTACATATTTACCGTGGTATTACTGAATGTCGAACAGAAAAGTATTATTTGCCCCATTTAATATAAAAAGTACCACGTAAAATACCGCTCGCTTATACAAATTTATATAATGTAAGTTGTGTTTTATTATGGTCGAATTTCGACCAGTAGGCGACCACTAGTATTCATAATTAAATAACGCTGTATCGTTGCTGGATTGTGAACTAAGAGCTTTTGAATAAATGGCATTGAATTTAGAATTTATGACGTAGTGTTTTGTCTCAAACAATTAAGCATGAGCGCTATCTAGACCACAGATTAGAGAAATAAGCTTCAGAAGTACCATTAACGGTAAATCCCAAGAGATTCTTCGCCACCTATACGCACACACACGTGATTCACAATATTATGCACACATAACGAAGTCTATGCTGATTCGTCTAAGGGATTTAATGAATGTAAGTCCTAAACATAAGTTACCGTGTTACTAAATATAACTTTATGACTTAAATGAGGTAGCGTTTCACTTGCATATTTGTGTTCTAATATTTCGAAATATGCCCGCAGGAAATACAATTCATTCCGTGTTCTCGTGGTAACAATGTAATTAGTACTCAAATTTAATACGCAATGTATGATTATTTTTATAGATTAGGATTAAGTGATCGCGCTTAAAGTGCGTCGAAAATTCAGGCGCGCCTAACTAGTTAAGATTGATTTTTTTTAGTTTTAAAGCAAATTATTTTATTTTATATTATTTTAGTGATTTAATGTCTGCAACTAATCAGATTTGTGAAGGAACGGCCATTAGGTACATTAAATACAAAGAGAGGCAGAATAAAGACCCTCGGACCATACTTAGCGGATAGCAGCCCAACGATTGATGTTGAGATGTTGTATATATGAAAAAATACTAATGGATGCAAGAACTTTAATTGCGCAATGCAGAACAAGGAATTTCTCCATAGTTTGGTGTGTCTTCGATAGATGGCGCTGCAGTGTGTTTCAGTTTCCCTGTATGTGGAAAACGTCATACATGGTGCAATATTTCTTGGAGAATCCAGTACCCATAGCAAGGAAATTATCACAGTTACGATGCGATATAAAGACATTCTATTACCGCAATATCGCACTAATACCGTAAAATTCACCAGCGGTTGGCACTTAGTAGTGACAGTCCGTTGTAGTTACAGTGACACTAATAGTGTAGTTTCTATAAGGCTGTAATTGTAGCGAGGCGTTAACTGTCGCGAACCTTAACGAGCGATACACAGAGTACAGTAAAGATACATATATAATGCAATATTATTTCACGTTTTGGAGATAGATATCATGCTTAGGATATACAAACAGAGAAGACGCCAGATGGTAAGAAAATACTACCTTCCATGGGCATCTGCAATCAAAAGACACGACTGTATTGTTACCATTGTCTTTCCCTCTTGCATTCATGAAGGAGGTGGAGGCTTGATCTTGCCGGTCAGGTAAAAAACAACAAAGAAATTATTTAACACCGGTTTCCTATTCTTGTTAACCATCCAGTTGTCTCACACACCTATAACACACACATATGTACAAAATACACATAAATTTATGTGTACACAAACAGTCTCACTTACACATACACTCATATACACAAACTTACTGTATTCTCTCAAACACGCATTCGTTAAAACGCTACTGTATGCCTAAGTATATTATTGTATATTGTTACCGAGATTCGCCCAGGAGATGGAAACCTGGTGATCTGTGACACAGGGTTTTCCTACTACAGACACCACTCTCCCGCAAAGGAGTGAGAGTGAGTTAACTTGTATTGTACCTATCCTGTGAATTGTACTTACTTTTGTAAATGAAGTAAACAAATAAACGATCATTATTATTATCAGTTAAGTGCTTGTTAGGTATGGGACCTCTTTAGCCGACAGTTGTCGCTTCTATCATATACTAAATACCCACTGTGTGACGAAGAATACCTTACGAAAATAACACTAAATTTTAAACGCGCTATTACGATTTAACTTTTTGTACAACTCTGGTCCATCCTGAAATCGTTTCTCAAGATTGACTTCGTCATAACGAAATTTCTGCAATACTCTGTCGACTTGTACCGTACTTATATATGATATATAAGGAAGATAATATCATGTCATAACATCCAAAAACTTATGGAAGTCTAAAATTATTTTTAGATACATACCTATATAGCGACATTCACTTGTATAACCCCCATGTTACACCAGTATACGCCACACACATAAACACTTACATTTTGTGATCTAAACACGTAATGACAACCAAGCGAATAGCCATCACAATTCTTCAAGGAAGCGTATCTAATGTTTTTTTCCTTTTTTTTTCTATATTAAGAACCTGCC
This sequence comes from Hypercompe scribonia, assembly GCA_949316085.1. Classification (NCBI taxonomy): domain Eukaryota; kingdom Metazoa; phylum Arthropoda; class Insecta; order Lepidoptera; family Erebidae; genus Hypercompe; species Hypercompe scribonia. The sequence goes on along the minus strand of OX438976.1, from coordinate 1,707,523 downwards.
AAAGTGACTCTACTCTGGCTGATGAAAAGCATGAATAGAATCCAAGAGTTGTGGTCACCATCCTCACTGCAACTGCAGACAATGCAGTATGGTGACCCACATCACGGCGGCCTAGTGAGATGCTTTTTCACACTCCGCTTGGGTACGTAAAAGGCATGACAGTCATCATGACAATGTAAGGCTTACACAGTTACCACGATAACTGTCACCCCTGCATCAATGGGCCTCCGGTCTCACACTTACCAACGAAACACAACAACACGGATGCTGACGCTTTAGGTTGGTGTTCTGTGGGAGGGTAGTACTGCCCCGGTCGAGCCGGCCTACTTGTGCTGAATTCAGCGTGGTTCTACTACCTTTAAATCTGTCAGCTAGATGTCATCTTGTTCCGTTCATGTATTCTACAACACGAATACAAACTTTCACATTTATTATTCTAGTAGCATTTCTTTACTCCTAAAACCATTTCAAATCTGATCTTAATAAACATGTCTTTGTCAAAGGAATTATATTGTAATTTAAACTATAATAGTTTTATCTGGGAATGCGAAGTTGGATCGTGGGATGTGGTGATAGCAACTCACGCGCAACGTGCTGTTTTACGCCCTGTAGCTCTATATCACAGAGGTCAAGCGAGTCAACTGAACCAATGCCTGAATGCTTAGTAGACGTATTAATATGTATCTATGGTTATTAGAACATAGTGAAGACATTGTTAATGTGGTCAATCGATTGCTCTGGTGGTCTAGTGGACAGCGATCCTAAATTCTTGGACAGAAGTTGTTAGTTGGTACGAAACATAGTCGACAAAACATGGCTGTTTAATACATCTTAGTGTACCACTACGAAGATAAAGGCGTGAATGTATGATAAAACCAAATATACTAGTCTGCCTGTAACAGTCTACTAACTTTTACCTGTGGTTTCGAACACTCTAATATCAATTTTGTAAAAAAAAACAACAATAAAAATATCCTAATTCCGAGTATCATCTATCCCTGTGCCAAATTTCATCAACAATCATTTAGCCTTTCAACTTAATTAAGTGATAGGTAGCCATCTTTTTTTTTCGATAATATTAGTACGAAATAACCACATTGAGAATTACTTTTGTAAAATGAAGACAGAACACTGAAAAAGGTATATTGAAACATCTCAACATTAAAGAGTTAAGTCGTGACCGGCTTAGAGCTATTGACGCTGGCCTGCGCCTGCGCAGGCGCCATTGTTTATACAGCATTGACTAAATTAAGACCTAAGTGTTAGTACTTAAATTGAGCACTTCGTATTTTTAGTTGGGTCGACGAACTGATACGTAAACTGAAATACTTTATACACTGCATTAGTGAAAGGTCTACCAGGTCTATCTGGCTATCTATAATTGGGGTCTTCTGATCTTTTTTTCGTGTGGTATCACCCGCGGGTCATCCTCACTGGGACTCATTTGTCAATATCGAATCGCCTATTGCAAGGGCACGGTTAACGGATGTTCCCGAGAATCCCGGCAAACTTTGGCTACATGACCTTGAGTCTTGGACTAATTAGCTTTTTATAAAATACGGCCAAGCATGGCCGTGAAAAAATCATTTTTACTATATTTTGACACACAAACATTTAAACATTTACAAGAGGAAAATTCAAGGGAGTTTATTAATTCTACTTACTGGCAATACCACATCTTCTTGACCAAGTGGAAACCGCCTCCACTAATGGTGAAGGCCAGTATTGACTGTCTAAGGTCTAACTTAAACTGCCTCGGTGGCGCAGTGGTAGTGAATACGACTGCTGTGCTTGAGGTCTCGGGTTCGATTCCCGGGTCGGACCAAACAATTGTATGATTTGCAAATATTTGTTTCAAAGTTTGCGTGTTTCCTATGTATAATATGTGTGTATTTACAAAAAAAAAGTATATAAGTATTCTATCAGTCAGTCTAGTTATCATAGCAAAAGCTCTGCTTAGTTTGAAACTAGATGATGCTGTGTGTCAAATGTCCAAAATATTAAAAAAAAAAATACTTACGCTAGTTTACTTTTATTAACAAATCCAGAAGTCTGGACATGTTACATTTAAGAAAAAAAAATAGTATAGGTATACATACTTTAAGTTACTAAATAATCACTTATTTCTAAAAATATTCTTATAACATCCGGTAATATGGTGATGATCTAAAATACCCAAGAATTACGACTATTGTTAGGCAAAGTAACGGACCCACGACTAGAGAAATTCAGTTTATGATAGAACACTGTCATCTGTTATCCACTTAGAGCCCACTTTGTAAGAATATAACTTGGATCAATATACTATTGTGCTAGGATGAATGCTTCACTTCGACTTATAGGGTTAGCACTTACCGAAATAATCAAAATAAATTTCAAGTTAAACGCTTGTAAATTTTATATGGTGTACTTATATAATACAACTATAGCAATTGGTGGTCTCCTTGCTCACGATTTTATTACCTTTATACCTTGTTATTACCATCAAAAATCATTAATAGTCAACTGCTGGACATCGGTCTCTTCTTAGCATGGAGGTTATTGCCATATATGCTGCACGTTAATTCCGACTGCATCATGCTCGTTCTGCCTTTAGAATAAGTATGGTGACCAACATTCTTGGATTCTACTCATGCTTTCCATCAGGCAGAGTAGAGAGACTTTGGTAAGCTCTATATAAAAAATGGTTTGGTACAAGTCTAGCTAGACGGGTACACTACGATAAAAACTGTTGCTAAGCAATTCTTTCAATGCTTTTTACTCCCTTCTCGCCATAATTCAGGTGAGAGAAAAGAAGAGAGGAGAATGAAGACACTGCCAGGGGTATCTCTAGTAAGAGTAGTAGGAGAGTCGACAAACCAATGTAAGTAACGCTTACAATAAATAATAGCTTGCCATATTCACACAACGCTATCTAGTTACAAACTAAGCAGAACTTGTACAATGAGGTAACAGATACAAACACATACATACTTTTTTATACATACATAGAAAACACCCAAACTCTGAAACAAATATTGGCAGATTACATGAATATCAATTAAGGTAAGCCTACCGAACAAAATGTTTTGCAAGTTTAATAAACAATAAAAAATATTTTATTTTCCAGACAATGACCGACATATAATTATATGTGAACAGATTAACATCTAACGTACAGCCCTAGACTGGTCGACCGGTATAACACAATACGTTCGCTATCGTTCACTCGCGGTCCATTCACTCACAAGAATGCACCGATACGATCGGCGCACGCGCCCCCGTTGCCATGCCAACAGCTTTGTTGATTGTACCATTATTATAAAGGATTAATACTGAGTTATTGTTTTTTTATGAACATGGCGAAGTATTTTTTATTACTTACATATTATTTCTGTTATATATAGATACAGAACTTTTCTAACATTTTGTTTTAAAAAAATCTGTGACCGCTATTAGCGCAATAAAACACTAATAATAAGCCTATTAATAATATAATCACTTAAATATATACTACTAATATAAAACTAAAAAAATTGTTTATTGGATTGAACGCGCTAATCTCACGAACTACTATTGCGAATTAAAAAAATCTTAAGTGTTAGATAGCTTATTTATCCAGGACGATTCTATTACATTACGCTACAGCCATAAGGAGTTAAGCTAGCTAAGAAATGTTGCAAAAAACGGGGATAATTTATTATTTTTGGAAGACGTAGACAAAGTTGTACGGATTAGCTAGTAGTAGTATAAAAAGCAGACATCTCGATTATTCGTGATACAGCATTCTGCATAATGTTCACCACACGCACCATATATAGTCACGCATGTAAAATGTTACCAGCATATAAAAAAAAACGTTAATCCACGTATTATAAGTTGGCCAGTAAAAAGTGTTGCCATAAAAACTAATGCCAATTATAGGCAGATGATGTCAACTTGAGAGTTGGTCAGATTTATTCGGTCATGATGATGTTTGTAATACAAAAAAATGTAGTTGATCCATGTAATGTAACTTTGTCATTTTTTGTACACTACTGTGGTAAAAACAAACATAATGTATGCTTAATTGAGTTATTCATAGTAGTTTAAATAGTTAATAAAACTTGTTTTTATTACCTGCAGCGTCTCACTTTGTATATTTTTCTCTTCAAAATAAAAGTGATGGAAGGTAATCCCTATATCACTAGCTATCCGGCAGTAAAAGTCTAATGGAAAACGATTTATCCATTCCGAAGTTTCAAAGTGATACAAAGGTAACGCGTAAACACACAATGAGCTTATTATAACAATAGAAACAAATACTTTAATGATATTTATTTATAAAGATGCAAGCAATGGCTGACATATGAATCCAGCACAACAGTAGTTTTTGTCTTGATAATAGTTAGCTGCCTACTTAACCTATAGGATCGGTTTTATCAAGCTGGTAATTGAGGTCTTATAACTTCAGAAGTTATTTGTTTGTAACAATAATGCTTCAAAATGGATTGTCACATGGTAAGCGGTTACCATCGTTCCTTAAGCTCAAACAGCCCTACTAGTAAGAAGAAATACAACTTGAGGTTTTCAGAGATATTTCACTTAATAAGACGTGACCAGTCTCATAGGTAAACTGGCTACTGCTGACAGTGCTCATCACACTATATTTGCTTTGGATGGGAATCAAACAAATGACCTCCGGTTTCACAGTCAGGGTCACTAACCACCAGACCGACAGGCCCGTCAATAATAATGTTAATATCAACATTTTTTGTAACGTTTCATTCGCGAAATCGACTTGAAGAACTCATTGATTTATTGACATCCTGGCCACGGAAATACTGGTCTAGTGAGTATGTACCACAAGTCATTGACATTAAAGCACGACCTAAAAACGTTTGATACTATATTACGCGTCATTCTGCCATTATTTGCCTAACCGCATTTCATTTCTTCTTATGAAATCGTATAAGTGCATGGTATGTAAGGAATTTTATAACCTTATCTTAAAGATAAGGTAGGGCAATCTTATTGTCTTATTACGCGCTGAGACGGTGAAAAATTAAAACAATTTTCGGCGTCCAGCATCTCAGACTCTTCATCTAAAAGAGTGCCTTCCAAAGTGTCTCTGCTTTGCCTGGTAGAAGGCGTGAATAGAGTCCAAGAACTTTGGTCACCATACTCATGATTTTGACCCACACGCGCCTGATGATGATAACCCAGTGAGATGCTTTTTCACACCCCGCTTGGGGACGTAAAAGGCTTGATAGTTATCGTGATGGTATAAGGCTCACACTCTTACCATGATAACTGTCACCCCTGCATCAATGGGCTTTCGGCACTCACCAACGTAACACGACAGCACGGATGCTGTCGCTTTAGATTGGTCTTCTGTGTGAGGGTAGTACTTCTCCGGTCGAGCCGGCCGTGAATGTGGCTCTACTACCTTACAAAGTATTCGTAGTTTAGTAATACTCCGTATCTACAACGTGTTTTTTATTTGTTCTGGGTGGAAATCAAATTCACGACCTCGACTTAGCTATTAAGATCACTAATCACTCCAATAGATCCCTCAAAAAAGTAGTAAAATCCAATCATGAATGGCAACATTCACCTAAGTATGGCAAGACCTTTCGTCTTATTAAATAAAGTAAATCAAAATAATGAGTAATAAAGATATCTGGCAAGGATTGATCAGGGCGTATCTCCCACCTGTGGCTGTAACGTTGATGAGCACTGGGCGGGTCAGACACCGCGTAGGTTGTATACGTAGGGTTGCCACCTACGAGTTTCAAGTTAATCATTAGTAAGGTAAGTTGGTAAGGTAGTAAGTAATGTGACGTCAAGTAGAAAATACAATTTCTTTTTTTTTTTTTCTTTTTTTATCGTGTGGAAACCCCCTCGGGCCGTCACCCCACCGGGGTTTACGGCGGGGTGGTGTGTCGGAATCGGACCGACTAAAACCACACGGTGTGCCACTCTGCGCCTGAGAAAATACAATTCCTGCATCAAAGTTTTATTTGCTTATAAGTTATAAAATCATGCTTATTAAATGTTTGTTATTTTCATTAATTGATGTTTAAATATCTACCAATAGACGCGTAAGCCTTGTATTTGGTAATGTTATTTAAGTCAGTTTTATTGTAATACGTGGATATTCATTTCTAAACGATTTTTGTATATTAGTTTAAGCTGATCTGTTTTTCTAGAGTAATTTATTTATATTTTTTGTTTGTTATTCTTGAAACCCTTACTCGTATAAATATCTATAAACTCTTTTTTTTCTAGTATGAAGTACATAAATGGTAACCTTTCTTTCATCATTTCTATTATATAACCTTATTATAAAGAAATTTAGTAGTGAATATACATTTTATTTATAGCTTTTTTTATTTTAAGAGTCTGCCAAAGTGACTCTGCTTGATGGAAAGCATGAATAGAATCTAAAATTTGAGGTCACCATACTCATTGCGAATGCAGACAATGCAATAATGTGATAGTTTAAATAACAATTGATTATGTAACTAACGCGTGAGTGTAAAACAAGAGAAAACAAAAAAATAGTACGACATGCTACTGTTAATTTCTTTTTAAGTGTTGGCGGCAACCCTAGCGTCAGTGCGCCCACGCACTGCCCGGTCTAGGCCAGGCTGCGTCTTAATAAAATAACTATGATTTATGTTGTGTACACTCATTCATGAACGATGCAGCGTTTATCTTATCGCCGTGATAATGACTACAGACCAACAGACCTTAACGGTACCTTCGGCATTAACGGATTTATTAATGACAGTATTAATTAAATCATTGTTAATGTTTGACTTAAATTAGGGTTGTTTTATTAGCTCGGCTTTAGCAGCAACTTATTCATTCTTCAGTAGTGGTTTATAGTACTGATCGTCACGCGCGCAATGAGTCTTCGAATGTTACATCGAAAGTCGCAAGATAACCGCTCGATACAAATATGCGTATGCATGACTGCGTCTATTTGCAGTGGGCTGTGTTTCTTTGTATATACCTTAACCAAAAATAAATAAAAACCTATATGATACTTTCAAATTACACACACTACATAAATTCAACGAGTAAAATCTGGTAAATAAAGAAAACTCTAAAACTCAATAGTTTAAGGCAATAATCTTTTTTTTTCTCAAATGTTTACCAGTTATCACGAACGAAACCCTCAATGAACAAATCAGACTCAATGGATCGTAGCTAAAAAAATCGCTTTCAGGACTGTGGTGAGGAATGAAACACTCGTAAGCGAAGATAACTTTTATAAAAGTAATTGACATTTATAAAATAGTCCGTCGTTTCTCAATATCAAGATTCAGTACACTGATACAACGCCATCTATCGGACTCAAACAAAACTAATATACATTATTTTTATTGAACACTCTTCTCGTACTTTTTTTGTAGGAAACTGAAACCATGCCGAGAAAAGATAATACCTCATGTGTTATGGTGTTAAATAGCCATATTACATCAATCATGGTGTTTGACCATAAAACAAGATAGAGGCACCTGCATAAAACGGCATACTCATTACATCATGAGGTTTATGGTGTATGTGTAAATCACCATCTACCCGACACGCGAAGAGAAATATAAGATGTGATTTAACCTAAGATAACTCATTATTTACGGCTTTGAATATAATAGTACTTATTAACGTAATTTATAAAAAGGCTTTTTATGACATAAGAGGACAAACAAACACTGCCGCTCATGGAAGCCTGAAAGAGTTACAATTGCTGCACTTTGAGTCCTTCCTCACCCGGAATCGGAGGGAGTTCTACGGAATCATCACTCACTTTGTGAGAAACAAACAAATGAAAGATTGCTGCGGACAGCGAATTTCTATAAAGGCATAAAATTACTTTTTTGAGGGGTGTTAATTGGCTTATTTAACGACAGATATAAAAATATTACATTAAATAAACATACTCTATTATATGGGGTGGGCCAAGAATTCGTTAACATTTGAATCTAACATCCTGCGCAAACATGTTACGGGAGTTCTTGGGACCGATGCTACTGGAATTCGATCGACACACAACGTCGAAATAGTGGTCATTAAGACGATGTAATTTTTAAAAAATAAATTTCAATTAATTAGCTTTCTTGTAAATAAACAATTTGTGTAATATCAAATGATTTTTTTTAATGATTTTTTCATATGTTAACTATTTCGTGGCCCACTCTATACTTCGTATTAGGTTTATGAAGGCATCATTTTCCTATAAAGATCTCAATCAATGGCTGACAAAAGAGGGCTTAAACTGTCGAATGATTGACAGCCCTACTGAAAACCCTCTATGCTTACTTCCCACCTCAATGTAAAAAAATATTAATAGTCACATGACACCATGCTTCAGAAACCAAATATGTACATAAATATTAATAAATCAGCAATCCCATCGCAATCCATGGAAAATCGGCGGTGAATGGACCCATTCATAAATATCATTCGTATTTATAGTCGAGACATCTGGCGCAGGAGCATCTCGAGTGGTTCGCTGGACTGGTTTCAATATAACGGTGTTGCTATGCCAAGAAATAATAAATTAGGGCAATTTGAAAAGATTAGACAATAAACCTACGTACAGCAGGCTTACTTTTTGATATTTAATTAAAAAACGACTCTCGCAGCTACGGAATTAAGTGCAAAATAAATTGAACAAGACAGGAGGAACTATTGAAAAGCATTGGTGGGTCATATAACCTATTATGTGCTAAATTTTAGCAATTTTCAGTTCGCAAAACAAAAGAAATAGATGCGCCAAAGGAAAACGGTGTGGCGACGTGAAGGGGGATATAGCTCCCATTCACAAGACAGTGAGATACGAGTATGTGGTGTCGATAGGTGGTCAATTCTTACGGAGTTCCTGAGAATTTGTGCCAAGGTTATAGCCGATTCTTAGGTCATAGATATTTTTAACGGACGAAGTGTGATATTCAGTCCAATGAGTAGAACCGTTTCGCATTAATTCTAAACTTTTCGTTGTATTTTTTTCTGTTTAAACCTTTGAAAAGCACCCGTAACTCAAAAGTCAGACGTGCATACCCGCCTTATGAGTTTAACAATTCACTGCTGGACATAGGCCTCTCCTTAGCAGGGAAGTTTTGACCTACTGTACCATGCCGGTCAGACGGGTTAGAATAGGGTTTGTTCCAAATTCTACGGCGGCTCATTCCCCGCCCTTGTCGCTAAGAGACAAGGGCACTGGATATGTTGCTGCCGAGTGGGGGGGATCACTGTATATGGTGTATACTTCTCCCCCAACCGGAGTTTGAACGACTTCGAGGTTTTCCTTAACAACTTGGAAACCTCGATGCGGCGTCTAACGTCTGGGCACGTCTTATTGCTGGGGGACTTCAACGCAAAGTCCATTGCGTGGGGTTCCCCCAGGACGGACGCCAGGGGCGAGGCCGTAGAGGAGTGGGCGGCCTCGGTGGGCCTCTGTTTACTGAACAGGGGCTCCACCAACACGTGCGTGCGACAGCAGGGAGGGTCGATAGTGGACCTTTCGTTCGCTACCCCTGCCCTCGCCGCACGAGTAAGGAACTGGTGTGTCCTGGAAGAGGTTGAGACGCTCTCGGATCACCTCTACATTCGATTCGAGCTCTCCCGGACCCAGGACCCCAGTAGGGGTCACGCGGCGCGGCGGTCTTCTCGCTTGCCGCGGTGGGCTGTAGCCAAACTGAATAGGGACCTACTAGAGGAGGCAGCCATTATTCACTCTTGGCTGTCTCCGCAGGCTCCGGCCGAGGAGGTCGACATGGGGGCTGGTCGTTTCCGCGATGCGATTACGCAGATCTGTGATGCGGCCATGCCCCGCATCCGAGGTTGTCGGCCTCCACGGAAGGAGGTTTACTGGTGGTCCCAGGAGTTGGCGGACCTCCGCGCGGCCTGTACTCGTGCCCGGAGGTCCTACACCCGTAGTCGGCGGCGACACCGCGAAGAAGGCGAGGAGGACCAGCTTCATGAGGAGTACCGAGAGGCGCGGAAAACTCTGAAGCTGGCCATTAGCCGCGCCAAAGAAGTGAAGAGGAAGGAGATGCTGGAGGGTCTCGATCGTGACCCCTGGGGTCGCCCTTATCGTGCGGTGCGACAAAAGCTCCGCACGTCGGGCCCCCCCCTTACAGAGACACTCCAGCCCAGCTTCCTGCGGGAAGTGGTCGAGGGTCTTTTCCCGCAGCGGGCGGAGCACACACCCCCGTCGATGGCCTTCATGGTCGAAGACGACGGGGGACGGAACGAGGATAATGTTCCGCCCGTCAGGGAATCGGAGATAGGGGCGGTCGTTCTACGGATTCGCTCTAAGAACACCGCCCCTGGGCCAGACGGGATACCTGCCCGTGTGCTGGCCCGTGCCCTCGAACACATGTCGGACCGCCTCAGGGAGATCTTGGACGCTAGCTTGTCGTCCGGACGCTTCCCTGAGTGCTGGAAAAGCGGGAAGCTGGTCCTATTAAGGAAGCCGGGACGGCCTGCCGATTCGGTGGCGGCCTATAGGCCCATTGTGCTGCTGGACGAGGCGGGTAAACTGTTTGAGAGGATACTCTCTGCCCGCATCGTCCGGCACCTCTGCGAGGTGGGCCCCGATCTGTCGGACGCCCAATTTGGTTTTCGGGCGGGGCGTTCGACGGTCGATGCTGTGCTGCGCCTGTGGGCCGTTACCGAAGAGGCAGTGAGCTGTGGCGGCGTGCTGTTGGCGGTGTCGTTGGACATCGCCAACGCATTTAATAGTCTGCCATTTAGTTGCATCAGGGAAGCACTCCACTACCACGGGGTGCCAGAGTACCTGAAGCGACTTGTGGCAGACTATCTTGAGGAGCGTACCGTCGTGTACGAGGACCGAGATGGTATTCTGAGGCGGCGGCCCATGTCGTGCGGTGTTCCACAGGGGTCCGTCCTCGGACCACTCCTGTGGAATATGGGATACGACTGGGCCCTTCGAGGTCGTCTTCCCCCCGGGCTGGGCGTAATTTGTTACGCCGATGACACATTGGTCACGGCCCGGGGGGCGAACTTTCAGGAGGCGGCGCGCCTGGCCACCGTGGGAGTCTCTTTGGTGGTCGGGCGCATTGAGGCGCTGGGTTTACGGGTGGCCCTAGATAAGACGGAAGCCCTTTTGTTTCATGGGCCCCGTCGTGGTCCACCCCCCGGTGCCTCTATCGTAGTCAATTCGGTCCTCGTACCGATTAAGGCCCAGATGAAGTATCTGGGCTTGATCCTCGACGGCAGGTGGCTCTTCGACGAGCACTTCCGACAGCTTACTCCAAAGCTGGTCGGCGCTGCTTCTGCCCTTGGGCGACTTTTGCCCAATTTGGGTGGAGCCAGCGTCGCGACGAGACGGCTATACACGGGGGTTGTTCGGTCAATGGCACTGTATGGTGCACCGGTGTGGGCGGCGGCTCTGACCGCCCAGAATAGGGCTCGCCTCTGGCGCCCTCAGAGGATATTGGCGGTTAGAGCCATACGCGGTTACCGCACCGTATCGACGGAGGCGGCGTGCGCGTTGGGCGGAACTCCCCCGTGGGATTTGGAGGCGGAGGTGCTCGCTGAAGTTTATCGGCGAACGGCAGACTTTCGGGTGGGTAGCGGCATTCGGCCCCCGCCCGAAGAGATACGCGAGTGGCGAGAGGCCGCTCGTCGAGCCACGATGGCTCGTTGGTCGTCCCGGCTGGAGGCTCCACGTGCTGGCTTTGCCGCCGTGGAGGCTCTCCAGCCGGTCATCGCCGAGTGGGCAGGGCGGCAGCACGGGACCCTTTCCTTCCGACTGACGCAGATTCTTTCCGGGCACGGTTGCTTCGGGAAGTATCTGCACTCGGTCGCCAGGAGGGAATTGAGTCCCGCCTGTCACCACTGCGACTGCAGTGAGGACTCGGCTCAGCACACGCTGGCGGTTTGTTCCGCCTGGGCGGCGCAGCGTGGGGTCCTCACTGCAGTTATTGGAGGAGATCTCTCGCTACCGGCCGTAATACGCTCCATGGTCGGTAGCGACAGTTGTTTTACCGCGGTCGCAACCTTCTGCGAAGACGTAATTTCGCGGAAGGAGGCGGCGGAGAAGGCCCGGGAGGACAATATCCACTCGGACCCAATTCGCCGCCGGCGAGCCGGGCGGCGGAGGCGCGCATACCAGCGCCTCATGCCGCCTTGAGTGTGGCCGCGGGTGGACGGGACGGGTTTTCCCCTCCATCCGCTACAATGGCCAGCCGCGAGGAGGCGACGTCCGCGTGTGCCGTACGTCGCCTAAAATAGAGAGTTTACCCATAGATGGTGCCTGCATTAGCGGGCAGGCGCTGGGAGGGATCTGGATGTCGTAATAACAGCTGTTCCCGGTCCCTCCTATGTCAGGCGCAGAGTGGCACACCGTGTGGTTTTAGTCGGTCCGATTCCGACACACCGCCCCGCCGTAAACCCCGGTGGGGTGACGGCCCGAGGGGGTTTCCACACGTTAAAAAAAAAAAAAAAAAAGGGTTTGTTCCAAATTTTGGTCCTCTTTGTAGTGATATTTCCCTGAGTGGTATGTTCCCTTAGTCACCTCTTACGACACCCATGAGATGGATAGGGATAACTACACTACGTATTCCTAATACGTCACCATGCGGGCGCTGCAATAACCTCACAAAAACCATCCAGAAAGAATGACTAGTTTTCTAGTACTAAGAACTGCAGCATTTAACCAGTAAGCAATATATTTCATCAAAACCATGACATTTTCATACCATTGTCGTTACAGATCTATCACGAGTTCCGGTACACGACACTGTTGCGCTCGCGCAGTGAAAGGGTTGTCGCATTCCAATGATTTATGTCCACCTAACAATATTCGAGAAGCTAATGCATAATAACAGTGCTATTGGTGAGATTCAATTCGACTTTCTATAAAATCGTATTCGCTAACAATGTCAATTGTTATGTTAATAAGCGTCTTTATGATAATTGAATATTTATCAATTTAAACTATTTCTAGGTTACTTTAGATTAAGGTAAACAATGGATTTAATGAATTTAATAAATAAACTGGACTGTGAAAGTAGCTCTGGGAGCATTTTGTTTAAACCGGTTTATACATCGGATATAATCGGATATGCTGCATAATTTTGAAGGTAGTACAGCCACACTGATTTCAGCGCGAACGGGCCGACTCGACCGGGGCAGTACTACCCTCTCAAAAGATCAACCTAAAGCGACAGCATTCATGCTATCGTGTTTCGTTGGTAAGTGTGAGACTGGAGGCCCATTGAAGCTGAGCTAACAGGTAAGAGTGTGAGCCTTACACCGCCACGATGACTGTCATGCCTTTTACGTCCCCAAGCGGACTGTGTAGCCACACTGTATTGCCTGCATTCGTAATGAGTATGGTGATCACAACTCTTAAATTCTATTCATGCCTTCCATCTGGCAAAGTAGAGACACTTTGGCAGGCTTTAATATAGAAAAAAAATGCTCTTTCATGGGTCACTAGCTTTAAACACTTATTTTTCTAGTTTTTGGCACGAAATTTTAAAAGAATTTAAAAACTATTCACTTATAATTTATGACCATTTTACTTTCCATATTTTATCGCTCTTATTACTCATAACTTGCATATTTTACATGACACCCTGTAACGAAGTTACACGAAGTTAACACCCTTACACGAAGTTTTTTTTTATTTCACAGGAATTCCTCACAACTAACATTACATTACAAAGAATTCCTCATAGAATTTGCTTCAAAGAAATTAATTCTTTGTAAGGAATGTTGAAATTGGCTATAAATGTCTTAATTTGGAAGTGAAGCTATTAAGACTAACATAAAATCTAGAGATTGCCATTATGGTACATAAAAACCAGAATAGAACTTGTGCTATTGAAATTTTTGTAAAAGTATTGTAATACAAGAATGTTAACAGAACACTAAAAATTTTTTTCAAATGTATAGATAGATATACATATGTATATTGTCACTTGGATTGAATTGATCACTCTATAATTTATGGTCGATATTTTAATTACATACATATGATTAAATCATAAGAAAAATATGATTTTCAGTTCATTTTTTGTCTTTGACTACAGAATATTCAATTTAAACGATTAACTTTTTAAATAAATCAATGATTGATGCATAGACTTGATGAAATGTTAAAAAACTGTATTCTTAATACCTTTATTTTACACTTTTAATTTTAAACTCATTCATATCAAAAAAAAATTCAAATGACTGACGCGTATTAGAAGTAGTAGAGCCACGCTGATTTTGCATGCCTAGAAGTCGAATGTGGTTATTTCATTATCATATTGGAATAACTTCATTTTCGCAAATAAAATTTGATTGATTTCAGTACAAACGGGTCAACTCGACCGCGGTAGTACTACCTAAGTGACAGCATCCATACTGTCGTGCTTTGTTGGTGAGTACGAAACTGGAGGCCCATTGAGCAAGGGTGACAGTTATCTTGGTAAGTGTGTGTGCCTTACACTACCACCATTTACATATTCAAGCGGGGCGTGAAAGAACATTTCACTAGGCTGCCAGAGTGTGGGTCACCATACTGCATTGTCTGTATTTTTCAATGGGTATGGTGACTACAACTCTTGGATTCTATTCATGGTTTCCAATAAGGAGAGTAGAATCACATAGACATAGAGAAATAACCATAATAAAATACAATCGCAGCTCTTTTTAATTCACAATATCAATTCCAAATTAAGAATCGTAACTCAAGTGTCCCAAACTAAGTAAATTCACCATCTTTAAACAACAAACAAATGAATAGAAATACAAAAACACACAAAAATACAGAACAGATGTATTAAGAAGTCCTTTTTAGAAATTAATAAAAAAACTATAAAAATACTAAATTATAATACGCTACTAATAAGTCCGTAAATAACCAATTCACACAAAGATCACAAGCAAATTATCAACCCAATAACTTAACACTTCATTAGCACACGTGGTGGTCCGTTTGACCTCGTGGTACATCACGCCCACTTACATCAGATGGACAGCTGGCCTCAATGTGGATTGTAGACGACGATCCGATTGCCAATGATTGCTTTTGATAGAGATTTCGTGGCAATAATCATTTCAAACGTGATTTAATATCGTGATTTTAAAAGCATGTTCGTAAAGCGATCGCTATTTGAGAGCTTTAAACTAAATAAAAAATACTAAACTCAACTTAAAAATATTGTTTACATAGTTCTGTTATTAAATTCCTGCTAATATTATAAATGCGAATGTAAGTTTGTTTGTTACGGTTTCATGCGAAAACTACTCAACCGATCATCATGAAATTTTGTACACACGTTCTTGGAGATATTAGAAGTAACATAGGATACTTTTATTTAAAATTATACTTTTAACTATGTGAGAGCCGCACTCGTATTTCTGCACAAATGTGCCAGGACGATCAGAGATAGTCACGGCCCAACGAGAAACCGGTGTTTGGCAATTGTTTTATTATTTTTCACCGAATGAGTGAAAAACAGGTCTCCATATGATTACGGATTAAGAATACGTCTGCGGATTAAGAATACGCCCGTTCGACCGCGGTCCGCTAGGCATGATAGACTTAGCATGATCGAAAGATCCTAACTTTCTGTCAGACATAACATCCGTTTCTATACTCGCTTTTACAAGACCTTCATAAAAAAAAACTATCTCATCATAATCTAAATCATCAACATCAACAGAAATAACAATAAATAATACATTAAATTCACGGCTGTTGATTTAAGCTCACTTGATTGATCGCTCTCGTAATACTTGCCATGCGCAAGCGCAGTCATGCGTCGTCAGCACCGATCGTAGTGATTAAACATTAGGCAGAATGATATACTACCTAGATTTGTCTTTATGATTGTAATTCTCGCGTCGGAATAAAAAATATTGGAGTAATTATATAACTGTATGTGTCTACACGTTACTTCGGGACTGTAGAGTTGTGTAAATTGTTGTTGGAGTTGTTGAGAAGACTGTTGATGTTGTTTATTGAAGTCAACGCAACAATAATGTCAATTCAAATCAAATGTGACATTTCTCTGTTTCATAAAGCAAACATTTCCCTATTTACCTATCTTAAACTTATATTTTATAGTAGAAGAGGTGAAATAAGCGGACAGGCTACCTGATGGTAAGTGACTATTACCGACCATAGAGTTAAAGATGGATTTCCCCTTGTAGAGAATTAGGGAGGACGGAGCTGAAGTTCAACTCTTTCTCTTTTTTAAAAAAGACAACGGCCGCATTAGGAATAAATCCTGTGTCGCGAGGGACTTTACAAACACAACAACAATTTGTGGATCACACAAAGTGTTGTCCCATGCAGGATTTGAACCTACATCACTCAGTGAAGAGGAGAGCGGCGTGGCGACCGCTTATACCACTAAGCTAAAAAAAATAACATAGGTCTTTAGACCATAGT
The DNA here is from genome assembly GCA_949316085.1 of Hypercompe scribonia. Classification (NCBI taxonomy): domain Eukaryota; kingdom Metazoa; phylum Arthropoda; class Insecta; order Lepidoptera; family Erebidae; genus Hypercompe; species Hypercompe scribonia. The sequence continues at coordinate 1,691,133 of OX438976.1, read as the reverse complement.
ATTATTACGTAATACAAATTCATTTGCATTTTCAATGAAATAAAGAGACGAATGATAATAAGTCCACACACCTCACACTGCAATATGATCTCAAACTAGACAAACCCTATACTAAGTCGACTGATTACTGATAAGCATCCCTACTAATACTATACATATATGTGAATGTAAGTTTGTTTGTTACGGTTTCACGCGAAAACTACTCGACTGATAATCACGAAATTTTGTACACATGTTCTTGGAGGTATTAGGAGTAATATAGGATACATTTTATTAAAAAAATATATTTATGTAAAATGATCTGTTACGAAACTTAATGTGGCAAACCAAATTCCACGTGAGCGAAGCCGCGGGAAAAAGCTTGTACATCATTTATTTTTAAATATGATGAGTGTGTACTCCTAGCTACCTATAGAAGACAGATAATGTAGTGCACAGGTGTATGCGCAAATACAGGTGCACTCTTTGTTCCCTTACTCTCAAAATCCAATAGGACGGTTGTCTGACTCGACCAGGGATAGCTCAGGTGTAAGACCAACAGTCTTAAGTGCTACTTGTACTTGTACTGGGTGGGAATCGAACCCACGATCTCTGGTGTAGCAGTCAGGGTTACTAGACACTAGACCAACAGACCCGTCATTCCACTCGAATCGGTTCTTTATATGCCAAAGCATCTCTCCCACGATTGACCTCGCCATAAATTAATGTTTTAATGCAACTGTTAATAGACCAACAAGTTGTACAATTCCGTCAGAACCACGAATAAAACCGGTTTTAAACTAACATTCTCACGAAAAAAGCTGTTTAATTTTGACCAATAAAATAATCAATTCGTCACACGACGAACCTACTCCACAGTTTTTTGTTCTGTACCAGTTTTTGTTAAAACAAATCTCCGGGGCCGAGAAACAATCTAAGTCGATTACTTCATTGATGTCCTACTTCGATTGTATCTTATGTTTAATCGATAATCGATTCGGTACGCTCGAATCGAGCTTGCTGGGGGGCTACTCTAATTTTACACCGGAAATTCGGCCAATGATATGCGATTTGTTGTATTCTTATCGGTATCTGTACCGTACCTATTGTCTTTGTCATAATGGTACTTATGCGTTTCATCTTAAAGTCTACAATCAAAAATAATCAAATATTAAATTAGTTTAACTATTCTAGCTTCATCAGCAGACCATTTTTTCAAAGCCTAATTTGTTGGCAAAGTATCAAACAAGTATCAAAGTATCAAACTTGGCGTTTTTACCTGTACACACATATGTATGTATGTGTGTACCGGTGAGTATTCAGGCCTTTTTTAATAAGGAGGTAGCCAGAAGTGTTTTAAACGCCCACATATTGTCAACTACAATCAGACCTAGTCCCGAACACTATAACTTAGCATAACACGAATATAATTTAAGAATTATTGTACTTCTTAACGTTTTCATGGATAGATCTCTTGACAGAAGTGGTATTTATTAATTACAGACTATTTAGAGTCTTCATTCTAGTACAATAAAATTCAAAATGCAACAAAAGTACTGATAATCATGCCTTCTTAGGAATTATTTTTGACAACTAGAAAAGGTTGACGTGTTGTTTGACATTTTTATCCACACTCGTAACTACTGCGTGTTCTGTATAAATTACTTCTAATCTAATTTTTTTTAAATAAATGGTTAAAGACCAAAATTTAAAACAATATTTGTAAAATTGAATTTAAGTGTACATTTTCACGCAACCGGGATTCGTGGTTTTATCTCTTTAACAATCTTTTATCAAAATGTGCTAAAAAAAATATTGCCTTGAAAACTTTTCCATCAACTTATAATGTCATTATACAATTTATTTTGTTTTATTATTTTATTTTTTGTATTTTAAAAGCTTATCGTGAGATTTATCTGTGTAGACAAACAAGTAAAATAAATAATTGGATCTGATTCGTTTTAATTTTGCAAATTAACAAACTAAGTAAACATGCATACATACAATCACGTCTGTTTCCCCAGAGGGGTAGGCGTAACGCGTATTTAACCGAAAGTTTTTTAGAAGTTTTTTTATTTTCAATTTATTTTTTACACTTTAGTGATCACGGGACATGTTTGTCAGTCCCTTCATCATGGAATCGATATTCATAACAAACGCAACGAACTAATTTTCCCAAATGTGTTGAGGTTGTATATGGATATTATCTAGTACTAAACACTCATCAAGACGAATCAAAAAAGTCCAAACACGAGGGAGTTGTGTCGTTTTATTACTGAGATCCTATGACCAGTGGCCAGCTTTATCATCCAGCTCTGTTTACCGTTTAGGACTAATATACTCGTCAATTAGGCGCGCGAAAATTCGATAAGATTCGTCGTTTTAATACGGACTTCATATGGTCACCTTCAGCTCCATTATCAGACCCTACATACCATTTAAAGATAAAGTACACATCAAGACGAAACATATGAGATGAAACTCGACGGGGAAACCCGGTACGAGGACCGAATTGACTACAACGGAGGCGCCGGAGGGTGGACCACGACGGGGCCCATGGAACAATAACTATTACCCCTGTGTCAATGGGTATTTCATTATGGCAATATATTGCTTACACATTTACCACGCAAACTGTCATCTTTGCATCAATGGGCCTCCGATCTCACACTCACCAACGAAACACGACAGCACGGATGCTGTCGCTTAAGGTTGGTTCTGTGGGAGGGTAGTACTGCCCCGGTCGAGCCGGTCTGTTCCTGCTGAAATCAGTGTGGCCCTACTACATCGTGAGTGGGCTAACTGTGTGTTATTTAAGTACTTTCGAAACCCCAAGTTCATATCCAATTCAATGGTTTTTAATTTATTCGTACGATGGTACAATAGTACACAAGGTATGAGTACTATAAAAGTCATTATATATTAATAGTTTGATGTAAATAACTAAATAACTTGTTGTAGAAAGTGATTGATAGAATATAGTTGTGATTTACACATTAAAAATGTAAAAATTTACGCTTATATATCTATTTAACCATTTTAAGTATTTTGGTATGGCACAAATCGGTTTATCGATGATCGATCAATCGATATTTTATCTAATCGATGTAATATACTATCGATATGTTGTGTGACGGGATAATAAACTAAATTCATATTAGACAAGGTTACAGTGACAACATAAGTTTGAACAAAGTCGAGTTAATTCAGTTTTTGGATTAGTAGTTTTTTTTTCAGATTGGCATTATTTAAGTTTTCGGATATCTAATTGAAATAAAATATTTTAATTTTTATCGATAAAATGATTTGCACTATTTTTATTTATTTTTTGTTCGCTCTCAATTGGTTAAAATCTGTATATCAAATTTTAACCAAGGTCATACCAAGTTTATGAGTGAGAAACAACACACAAGCTTTAACTTTTATAGTATTATCTGCGATGTTTGTAATAACATTTTTACAATACATGTATCAAAATGATTTACAAAATTGACCCTAAAAAAACTACTCCCTGGTAAGAAAATTCTGCAATTGTTATATTAATCTGTTTTGCTATTGTTTGGTGGATGGAAAGTGTGAAGTAAGTGGAATTTAAGACCCTGTCACCTCGCAAATTATCATACATTGTTTCATGCAAAAATTTCGCGCATCTCATCTTCGTATCTGCTCCGTGTAAAACACGCCGTATCATCATCATTAACGCTATCACGGTGCTAATAGGGCTAAGCTGTGTTCAGGTCTGTGACAGGACTAGCCGACGCTAAGCCAGCTTATGGGGATCACTGTCGGATTTAATGATGATTACCGACAGCTTGTTAGAAAGTTTACTCTGAAATAAGTTAATTATGTACATATGCTACTTTGAAGATGAAACAGCTTTTTCTTTGAGAACGGAACTTTCGTTTGGTCATATTCTCTTCAAGTCTCTACATGTATTCGTACATTCCTTACCCGAAGTCTCCATCGTCCTCCGACCTACCCGTTAGTTATAGGGTCAGGAGCTATTTAAATGGTCAATATACTTGTATATCTTGAATGATATAAGGGGCAGACGGGTCATTTGTTGGTTAATAGCCTCCTCCACCTTCGGATGTGCGCAATTTAGAGGTTATAAGCGCGTTGTCGACCACTTTGGTGGCAGTACGTTTTTTTCTAGGAAGTTTGGAGATCGTATTTGTCTCAAAATGTTGTATTATTACTATTTTATGTCTAAATATATCTCTTCTTAGTACAGGGTGGGCCACAAATTAGTTAACATTTGAAAAATTGTATAAAAGAACCATTTGATATTTCGACGTTTGTTTCGACGTTTGCACTCTTCAAGGCCAGCACTGAAATTTTCGAATCCTTGTCGGCCAAGACACTGTGAGATCGTCGACATCTTTTCGCTGAATTTCTCTTGTATTTGGCTTAGTGTATTTGGTTTATTGATGAAGACACGATTCTTTAAATTACCCCATAAAAAAGAAATCTACTGGGGATAGATCTGGACTTCTGGATGGCCATGGAATGTCACCTCGTCTGGAAATCAGCTTTTCCGGAAACATATCTTCGACCACCGACAGGGACTCGATGTATGTGTAACAAGTGGCTCCATCTTGTTGAAACCGTGTGTTACGATTGTAGCCAGTAAGTTCCAGTAGCATCGATCCTAAGAACTCCCGTAACATGTTTAAGCGGGATGTTAGATTCAAATATTAACGAATTCTTGGCCCACCCTATATAAACCTCATTTTTTTATGCCTTTTGTTTCTCATCAATTTCATGTGTCACAATATAGCGTGGCATTGTGCCGCTAGTTATATAAACGTTTATGAGACTTGCGTCAGGTTTGGTGTTAAATAAAATTACCTATCAACTTTACAGCTAATTAGTCGTTGATAGTGTCGTAAATTACATATTTATTGAGTTAATATTGACTGTACAGTTAGTACTGGAAAGACTAATAGTCGTATTACATGACTTGACTCTGGATTAGCCGTAATTACAGGTTTCTTGATAACTTTTGTCTATTTACTCTTCTACGGATTTGGACTGCAGATTTGACTGTCTACTTTATTTTGCTCTACTAATGCTGATGGAAGGCATGAGTAGAATCTAAGAGTGGTAGTCACCAACCTCATTGCGAATGCGAGCCAATTGTGAGGTATTTTTTTATCTTAATAGCCTGCCACAGTGACTATACTCTGCTTGACGGAAAGCATGAATAGAATCCAAAAGTTGTAGTCACCATACTCATTGCGAATGCTGACAAGGTTGTGTGGTGTTCCAGACTATGGCGGCTTATTACGATTTTTTATGGGGACGTAAAAGACATGACAGTCATCGTAGCATTGTATTGCACACACTTACTACGATATCTGTCACCCTTGCATCAATGGGCCATCGGTCTCGCACTCACCAACGAAACACGAGACCATGGATGCTGTTGCTTTAGGTTGATCTTCTGAGGGAGGGTAGTACTGCCCCGGACGAACCGGCCCGTTCACACGTATTGCCTAGTGAGATACTTTTTCACACCCTGCTTAACCGGATCGTAGTTGCAGGACAGTATGCTAGGACGAAATTTCAGGTTTTAATTGAATGAAAAAAAATCTCGAACGTAGTTTTTGAAAAAATCTCTCAGATAAAAAATAAAATCAAACCGTTTAGGGCATCAAGATTAAGAATACATCAACTTTACATATCGCGTATAGAGCTATTTTTCATCTGTATTAATTTACAATTATAGGGTAAAAAAATCAAAATGTTAAACGTGTTATAAACCAAGTATTACGAGAATATTATTACATATAATCAGACGCAGGTTTTGCGTTCACAGTCTATATTACAAGCGAAGCGTTTCATTTAGGTAATAATACACCTTTAGACAAAATTGCAATTTCACTTAAAATAAAATAAGTGCTTTTGACCCTAGGGTCAGTGAATTAGTGCTTATTTTAATCCTTAAGCCTATGCTTTAACGAAAACGTCCTTATTAAATTTTTCACGGTCTGAGAATAGTGGTGAGCTTTCTGAATGAATTAAGAAATATCCGAAAATATATCCGTCCTCTAAGAACGGATGATCTGCAGGGTTAGACAGTTTCTGTTCAACTCAAGCCATTTAAGTATAAAAAGCAAAGAAAATACATGAAAAAACATAGAGCAAAGAAAAATTTATGAAAAAACATGTTCTGTTTAAGTATTTTTAGAGTGAAAGGAACTGTGTAACTCCATTGGCATTGGAGATATAGAGAGGGAAAACTTGGAAACATTACAAAAAATATTGGAAGAAATTGCTTTCGAACGCGAATATGATGAAAGTTAAGTAAATATTTTGATCATTTTCCATTGTAAAAGGGTTAATAAGAGAAAAGATGTAAGATAGATTACTTGTGTGCTTAGGGAAGCTCAGTAAAAATCTATAATTCGCTTCATTGCTTAACAAAAGACATCTGGTAGGAATAAAACTTTTACGGTCTAATGAAACCAACATAAAAATTGCATATTTAAAATTTAAGTAATAATAATAATTTTACACATCTCACACACGGCTGTCTGATCCCAAACTACTATATACCAGACTACTAAAAATAATTATATTTTCCTAAATCACCATTATCAAGAGCCTTTAACAGTCTCCTACTGGACATAGGCCTCTCCTCAGCAAGGAACTTTTGGCCTAAAATACCACACAGCCCAGATAGGTTAATATAGAGTTTACTTCAACTTTTTTTCGTTTTGGAGTGATATTGTCTTGTACATTTTGTTCCGATAGTCTTACGACACCCAAGAGTTAGCAAGAATAAGGGCGGTGACACTGTATTATTAACTCGTCACCACACGGAGATATTTCTCAATATATATAAATTATAGATAAATTATAACCAAAATCATAAAGTTATACAACACAATGATCACAATAGACACTTATCCCGGGTTGGAATATAATCTGGATGTTGTAATAGCAGCTGTTCGCCTCCTATGTCAGGTGCAGAGTGGCACACCATGTGGTTTTAGTCGGTCCGATTCCGACACACCACCCCGTCGTAAGCCCCGGTAGGGTAACGGCCCGAGGGGGTTTCCATACGTTAAAAAAAAAGAAAAAAAAAGGTTGGAATAAAATATATGATCTCTAGCTTAACAGTCACCATGCACCGCCATTAAGCCAACAAATCCAACATGCAAAGTTAAAGCAGTGAAACGGTACATTTAAATTTGATGAATGACATCATAGGCTTACGTAATACGTAATCAAAAGTTCTATTGCCTAAACTTTGTTCCAATCTCTTCGCCTACAACATTCGTTAGATGTCCTTCGCTGTCACTTGTGTTTAGGTGCACCAGGTAAACTTTGATGAGATTGCCCAACATATTATGACACATCGGTAGGTATCAAATCGATAACTAACTACTTAACCCCATAAATGTTGATTATCCATACGTTATTTGAACTCATTGTCGCAATATTTATCAAAAATATTAATACAATTATACTTTTGTGGAGTTTTTTTTTGAAATAATAACAAGGGTGTTGCTGTCTTTTGGATCTTATTTATTTATCTTTACGTATCCATTCAAAACAGAACGAAAAGGACAGATGAGTTACAAAATATGTAAATGTAACAATCGGTGATCTTATCGCATACGGTGATATCTGCCAGACAACCTTAACACTGACTCTTCCTTCCAGATTCAGAAGAAGGCATTTGGATTTGGGATATTGGACGGCAATTGGTATGTTGGTAAAAAATATACAAGAATACTATATTCGACAAAATATGGCCATTATTACGCCTCTAACTACCCTTTTGGGATAAAGGCGTAATCGTATATTTGTCGTATTTGTCGTAGAAAATCAAATTATGAAACCTATCGTGTTAAATTTAAAAGAAATATAAAACTAAATTGAAACTTATTTTATTAATTAGTTACCGTGTTAAAATTATCATATAATTATTTCAATTATCATTAAGTCACTCCCAATAAGTCATTCATTCACTTGAAATCAACCTCAATGTGAAAATAAAATCAAATACTTAGACACTTCGACTACGATCATAAAATATATTTATAATTACATCTCACACATCCCTATCCATCCCATCCCAAATGAAATTTATCATTACCGCGTGTTGTTATAGTGCTGGGCGTGATATCCGATTATCCGCGAAGTGATCTATGGTGATTACCGCACGGATTTATTTCATTTAACAACGAGAGATGAGTAATATTCATCTTGTTCTTCTATGTTTATTTTTATTCTTAGTTTTAACTTATTTCGGGAGGGATTTAATAAATGTATAAACAGTTAATTAAGCAGTACATTAGTGGTGTATGTATCTGTATTATATGTTTAGGTATATAATATAATGCTCAGGTAAAGCTTTCAATATATCTAAAAGAAGTATATTCACATATTTAACTTCATATATTTTATTTAATAGTAGTTTGTGTTTGACTTTGTTCGCGGTAAGGAATTCGTCAATAAATTTTCTGTTAAAAATAGCCAATATACTATTCTTGAACATAATTCATCTCTATATAACATCCTAATCTGTCCACCTGTTCTTTTACGTTTGATTAGCAAACAACACTAGCGTCATGAGACCACGATATTCACTTAAGCATATAAAAAGTATAATTAATACATGTTGACGACATAACAACATATTTGCGTACAAGGCTTTATTTAACTAGGGCACATTACGTCCCGTGGGCTGTGTGTGGTCACTTCGCGGAAGCAACGGTCCATCGGTGTACTCCGCGGTCTGGCAGCCAGGTACCAGGCTGGTTTGATCTGATTCAGCATATTATAGCAACTTTTAATACCGGCCCGGCGAGATTTCCTCGAGAGTGATAATGTTAAGTGATAACAGTACGATAACGACTCGAGTTGGTAACGAGTGTTGTTTTAATTAAAATAAATGTTGGATGTTTTTGTGTGAAGTGTTTTGAACTCGTTTTTTTTTTATGTTTTGTAAATTCAAAGTGTGGCTGGTTTTTTGAACCAGTAACATGAACGACTTGTCTCAGTGTGTTTTGTTTCGAATTTTTTTTTAGAAATTATGTAAAAGTGAACATCAGTTTTGTTAACTTGTGGTATTTTTAATTTATGCTATTATCATAATCATTCTTAGACGTAAATATTTATCAAATATATTTATCACTTCATTTTTTGCCAGCAAGGATTTTATTTATTAAACACTGTTTTGTAACTCCTCGTATTCATCAGCGATTATAGCCACTATTCCGCTCGTATAGCTAACGTAAAACAGCCCTAAATTTTTAGATAGTAGAGCCACGCTGATACAGCACGAACGGGCCGGCTCAACCGGGGTAGTACTACACCTCCCACAGAAGACCAACCTAAAGCGCCAGCATCCGTGCTGTCGTGTTTCGTTGATGAGTGCGAGACCGGAGGCCCATTGATGCAGGGGTGACAGTTATTGTGATAACTGTGTGAGCCTTACACTGCCATGATGACTGTCATGAATTTTACATTCCCAAGCGGGGCGTGAAAAAGCATCTCACTAGGCCGCCAGTGTGTGCCACTACACTGCATTGTCTGCATTTATAATGAGTATGGTGACCACAACTCTTGTATTCTATTGCATCATTCATGCTTTCCATCAGGCAGAGTAGAGTCACTTTGGCAGGCACTTAATATAGAATATGTATATAGAAAAGCCCTTATAATCTTTCTTAAGAATTGGGTTTTCAAAATTAATGTTACAAATCCGAACAGCAGTTTAGGGGATTAGCGATCGAAATAAAATATCATCAACATAGTTATTTCAGTAAACATGTGTCAAAAATAAGTGATAATTAAAAAGAGATATGTGTATTATGTTGTATGTGTATGTATGTGTTCACGAATTTTAATAATAAATACAAGAACAAATTGCATGAGTTTAATTAGTTGTAAATCAAGCGATCCACGAGTCCGTTAGATCAATTCGGCCGAGAACCTAAGAGCCGTAACTGTGAAACTTGTATGAAATACCCACCTGTGCTGTGCCGCCTTTTAAAGGCTAGGGTTGTCACTGAATTGTGAGTGAGGTACGGCAGGGAGGACTCTAGAAGCCGCTAATGCGTTCCTAGAGCTCTTCCCGACTGCCGAGGTAGGCCGCCGCGGGGTTTAGTGGGTAGACCGGTTTTCCCATACACGCCCTTCGTCCCTCCGGAGGGTGGGGTGCGAAAAGCATTATCCGCGTTAAAAAAAAAAAAAAAAAAAGACGTTTGTCACTGAAAGTAAAAATTCAATGTGTAAGAACAAATATTTACAGAAATATAACTCAGATTATTTTAGAGAAGCCAAGTCTTTTTTTTCTCAACTGCCTCGGTGGCGCAGCGGTAATGAATGCGACTGCTGTGCTTGAGGTCTCGGGTTTGATTCCTGGGTCGGACCAAATGTTTGTATGATCTGCAAATATTTGTTTCGAAGTTTGGATGTATTCTATGTATAATATGTATGTATTTACAAAAAAACGTGTATAAGTATTCTATCAGTCAGTCTAGTTATCATAGCACAAGTTCTACTTAATTTGAAACTAGACGGCGTTGTGTGTCAAATGTGCGAATTATTTAAATTCTGGGCCTACCAGAGTGATTCAACTCTGCCTGATGAAAAGCATGAATAGAATCCAAGAGTGGTGGTCCCTATACTCATTGCGAATGCAGACAATTTAGCATGACGACCCACACTATGGTGGCCTAGTACTGTGGAATGAAAGTTCGTGCTGAATAAAGAGCAGTGACTTTTACAATATTAATAAGTCTAGTATGAAACCCGCTGAGATAACTCAATTAACTTAATTAGAAGTTTAGTGCTTTACAAATCTAAAGCATATGCCTGAATTCTAATTAAATAGTTATTTTGATGATAAGGACCTTTTTTAGTAACGGAGTTAAAGATTTCCTTGAATGGCCTTCGCCCTTGGTAGTAGCGGCGAGGCCAGATTCATTCTAAAAATAATCTTCTTCTGCTACTTGCATTGGACCCAGCGAGCAAAATTAAAGCAACTTGACTATACACTCATACAACACACTATACACTCATACAACACACTATACACTCATACAACGCACTATACACTCATACAACACACTAAACTTGTATTATACGTATTCTTTTCTCAAAATATGCGTGACTATTTGAATGATACGCGCGCACATAGTCACAAAACACCGACACCGTGAAATTAGCTAGTCAACATTTTTTTATTTAGATCCATATTGTTTGGACAAACATAGACAAGTGCTAATTTTTGGGCAAATAAGTGTAGGTGAATTAAAAATACATATAAGTAAATTATTAAAATGAATAAAATTCCTACATATATTATTACGTAATTCAAATCTTTATATAGCAACCCTAAACTCTCAATAATCGCCATATTTAACATTTCGCGTTTATTACGGCGGTCGATGGGACTGAACGTCCATGTTGCCATCGACAAATTCCCCGCAAATTGACCGTGGCCAAATTAATTGTGGCCAATTTGTTCGCGCCGTTTTCTCTTAATTATATTTGAAATACAGTTAAATGAACTGTAATTGGGATGTATTTAAATATGATTATTGAAATATTTTGCCCAAAAATCGAGGTAATTGAGGGTATTTATTTGAGCGTGCTAGATTAAATCTCCAAACAATTATTTTTAAAAGGAAATCTTGTATGCACATCACATTATAATTCTCATTACATGACATTACATATCATCACGCCCATATCTCCAAAGGAGTGGCCAGATTATGGCACAAGGATAAACCTTTGTGGTTTTGTTTGTCATTGTAATTATTTTTTGTTAATGATAAAAAAAAGAAAAGAAAAGATGTATTGTCAGTATTTACAATGAGTATGGTGACTACAACTTTTGGATTTTATTCATGCTTTCCATCAGGCAGAGTGGAGTCACTTTGGCAGGGCCTAAAAAAATACGTCTGGCACTCGGGGACTGCCGTGGTAAAGCTATTGCATAGCATTTTTTATCAACTTATGCAGTTCTAATATTTCGGACCAGCTCATATCGATCCGTGCGAGCTTCATACAGTCTACACGCATACGTCTAGTCGCACGCACACAAACACCGTGCCGAAGTCTGCCGAACTGAAACGACGTTAGACGATGCACGGCTTTTAACGCCGCACCACTGTGCCGGTCGGAGTGGGGGGTGTTAGGTTTATTTATTTTTGTTACGGCATTTTTTGATTCGATCGCCGCACTCGAAGCCCGCGATAAAAGCTATGCAATAGCTTAAAAAACGTAAGATTACTTATGTAGGAAAGGGATAGCCTATTTCCGTCAATATGCTACTCAACAAGTTACACATATTGAAAGAAAAGGTAGTCAAAAAGGGAAGGGAATGGTATAAAATGGAAGAACATAAGCAATAGCTCCAGTAGGTCAAGTTTGGAAACCTAGAACCGGAATCGACTTTTTTTTTGCCGCCATAGCGCGGGTTGCCATACTGCACTGTCTTCATTCACAGTGAGTACGGCGACCACCGTTCTTGGATTCTATTCATGCTCTCCATCAGGCAGAATAGAGTCACTTTGGTAGGTTACTATAAAAAAAAACCTAGGAAGTCTCACTATTTCGTCCTGCTCTTAATCTCAATTTAGACCAAAGATATCCATGTTTCAAAAAGTACTTTGTGTGTAAAAAAAAGTGCACGTGTACCATATAAACTGTGTCCTACTGACTCAAAACTGTTTATGGAAGATGATTGCGGCCAATAGTCACGCCGATTAGTTTGGGTTCGAAAGAACTGTTACTTTTCGTATTGTGTGAGAATAAATATGTTTTACGGTTAATTAGGCGTATTTAAATGACAGTATCGTTCATATTGTACGGTTGGAATAGTGGTTTAAGCAGCCACCTTGCCACTTCTTATTGCGCTGAGTATTGTGGTCTAATCTCAGCATAGAACACAACTTTGCGTGATCCCGCAAATTGTTCTTATGAGTCTCGGTGTTAGTTGTGCGTGTTTCACGTGAGTTTCGTGTGAGTTTCATGTGAGTTTGTCAAGTCACTCGTGAATTTATAAATAGGATCCTGAAGTAATCTATATATGTACATTTAAAATAATTTGTCTTTAGACTGGTTGACTAATTCGTCAACGTACGAGTAGAACCTAAATTTCTTGGACTACTAAGTTGATATTTTACTGATGCCTAATATAATAATATCTAGGAATTGAACTAGTTCAAATATACCTTACTTTTATTCGAAACATATGAATATATTTACCACTAATCTTCAAAGGAAATTTTCCTACAAAAAGTAATTCTTCGACTACATTAAAAATGTAAAAAAAACTAGTTTTTTAATTAAAGAACTAACAACCGTGAATATTTTATAGCAAAAAGGTTTATACATAGGATAGTCAATTCACGATCGAGTCGTGGCAAAAATTCAAAAAAATCCATCGTCATCACAGAGGTCCTCGACCTCAGGCTCGCGTCATGTGCGTCCACACGTCATGCTCATGACCGTCATGACTTTATGACATAGACGCCGAGGTCCTGTCAAAAGGCTCATTTTTTCTCACTTATCTTACGATCAGGATGCTTTGTTGTATAATTATTGGAGAAATTGAACCGCAGTGTAAAAGAAACAGTAGGTCTAATCGTATGCTTACTCGTACATACAGATAAATTGTTAAAGATTATTTTGAATGGAAGCTAAGATTTTGTGGAATGATTAATTATCCTGACATCACGCAATGATAGATGAGTTAATGCACGATTAAATATTCGTTCAGCATGTTTTGTATTCTATGGACTTTTTGTAGATCAGAGGTCGTCTTTGCACGCTATAGTATATTCGCGATTTTTTGTAATTTTACCTAAAGAATTAAAAGAGCATAAAAAAGAGAGCGAGTTTTACAGTAGCCGTATATTATGTGTAACGCCTCAATGCCTAGATGCAAGTGTTTCACGTTGCTTCTCTTTCTACAATCGCTAACGTCTTTTTTCTCTTTTATTATTGGCTAATATTTTGTTTTGACCACATGTGTTAGCACTGAGAAACGTCATTCTGAAACTGCCTCCGTGGTGCAGTGATAGTGAATTCGACTGCTGTGCTTGAGGTCTCGGGTTCGATTCCCGGGTCGGACCAAATGCTTGTATGATCTGCAAATATTTGTTTCGAAGTTTGGGTATTTTCTATGTATAAAAAGTATGTATTTACAAAAAAAATAAGTATTCTATCAGTCAGTCTAGTTAATATAGCACAAGCTCTGTTTAGTTTGAAACTAGATGACGTTATGTCTCAAATGTCCGAAATATTTATTTATAGGTTAGTTTTCTAATAACAGTTATGTTTGTAGAATGTCATCTTGGCTAATCGGTCTGATATCTCAATTACTTAAAAGGCCAACTCTAGCACAGTTATGACTAACTTTTCCTTGACTTCCTACTTTACAGTTATAGCTTTGATTGCAGATTGCAGGAAAGTAAGAGAAAGAGGATTCCAAGAGAGGTCCAAGTTTCGTTTACATAATAAGTTAGCTATAAGGGGAGCGATTATGAAGCGGTAAAATTAACTTAAGTTATTAAATCCTAGGTTACACATCTAAGAATCAGATATTCATTTGAAAATAATAATTTCACACATTTCAAGTGTAGTGTGACTGGAGTAATGATAGCTGGTATAAATTCCATTTCTGGATGTAAAAAAATGGAATTATAGGTATGAAAACTATCATACAAAGTTACACAAATTAATTCATAAAAAATCTACGTTACTACGCTACATTTTCTAATATACGTAACTGTATATTATACAGGTTGGATCAACAACTGTGATAGATGATATCAATCAATCGAAGTCGTTAGAAAACAATTATCGTCAAACACAATACTGTTACACATGCATTCGTATGCTGTGATCCGAGACGGACCTGTCGAAACATACACCAAATAAAACAATTATTTATATTCTCCAATATGTGGGTGACAAGCGTAACGGAACGTAATCACTGATGCGCTTAAATGTAAGGCCCAGTCATTCATATCACTTAAGCACTCATGTATGTAATTGGTAAATCACGTTATGTGAAACTCTTTCAATTGTACCGAGGGAAGGGCTTGCGTGGTGTGATCTGCTTACATATAAAAGGCAGGGTATAAGGAAATCAGTTTTGAAAGCCAGAGCGATGAAGCGAGAAAAGCTAGAGTACCTACTCTTTAGACAGTAATGCAAAAAAATGGCATACGTCACGCAGTCTTTCAAGTAGACACTTTTGTCTGTTAATTATATGTCAAAAATTCTCCGGTTATGGTCCTCATGCGAATATAACATAAATAAGCTTTTTCTACTTCATAAATTAAATATCTGTAACATATATACATATATGTTACAGATATTTAATTTATGAAGTACTAAAGAGTACTAAAGTACTCGTCGATGCTTAAAGGAAATTCTAAGCGGAAAAATTAGTACAATGAGCTTCGCTAAATCCTAGTGGTTAACGGTTTTGACTGCTAAACGAGGTTAGGTTGTAAATTCATGCCCACCTAAGATAAATAATTGTGCGATGAGCATAATTATTTGTTTAGTGTATGAGTGTAATTTATACTGAATATTTATATATTTAGAAATTTACAAGCAGGTATGTTATACAGTTATTACGATGAAGGCTCTACTTAGTTTGGAATCAGAATGCTGAATTTCTGATATGTAGAGTTATTATTAGGTATAATATTATTTATAGAGTAAAATATATCGGTAACTGTTTAATGCATTCACCTTTAATTTTAAAATTTCATATGGCATCGATACGAAAAAGTTTAAATCAACCCGAAAGCGTGTAAAAGTCAGGTTATTATACCGCAAACAATTTATACTGTGGCGTGATTTCTTTGCCGACCTTAAGGTCACGGTTCAGTGAGCGCGCTGAATGGCGGTCCTATCCTGTATCCGATAGTGTACGCCCTATAGTGGTACAATATGTTCACCATCGCGGCGCGATTGAGCCCTCATGAAACAAGCCTTGTTTGTTATTGCTGTAGTTTGTTTCCGTCGGCGCGGCGAGCGATTACTGCTTCGTAAGGAAAAATGGAACCAATGTAGTTATAAATATTGATGATAACGCAATACTGTAAAATAAAAAGTATGTTAGCGTGGATGGGTTAATTAGAATAGTCTAA
Source organism: Hypercompe scribonia (assembly GCA_949316085.1). NCBI lineage: Eukaryota > Metazoa > Arthropoda > Insecta > Lepidoptera > Erebidae > Hypercompe > Hypercompe scribonia. The sequence continues at coordinate 1,675,015 of OX438976.1, read as the reverse complement.
GAAAGTGAGAGGCTGTAGTTTGTGACGTACACGAATTGGTAGCCAGATAAGCTGTGAGCGGAAAGAGGATACATGATCATATTTACGGAGGTTATGAAAAATCGAATGCAGTTATTAAGAAGACGGTCAATTTATCGAGAAGATCTGCATTCGGGTCATAACCACACTTCACCGTAGTCGATTACGGGCAAGGTAAGGGTTTGCACAAGCATAGTCTTGGTAGGAAGTTTTTGGAGCTATAAGGTGTCCGAAAAGTACTAGTAACCCTCTGGCACTGATTTGTGACTAACTCACATCAATTTAGTGTGCAATCAAGGTTGAAGGCGAGATCATTCACAGATTGACAAAAATATGGGCGCCCCGTTAAAAATTATAGGCGGAAGAATTTCAGTGTCTATTTTGCTTATCAATCAGTGGGTTCCAACTATAATGGCTTTGGGAATCCATAGCGACTTCTCTTTCGTCCCACACAAATTTGAAGTAAAATTACCAACTGTAATGGTAAAAATTAAGGAATTATGTAGACTGGTGTGGTGATGGATTAAGAGCACTGGGTAGTGTCCTAAATATTTTCAGTGTCGCAATATAACACAAGTCAATCAAAACGATGGCCAAATTCAACGAATTAGGCTTCCAACTGCTTCCTCATTCTCCGTACTCACCGGATCTGGCTACCGACGAGCGACTACTGGCTCTTTGCGGATCTCAAAAAGATGCTCTAGGGAAAAAGGTTTGGCTCAAATGAGGAGGTAATCGCTGCTACTGAGGCTCATTTTAAGTCAAAAGACAAATCATTCTACAAACATGGCTTTGAAAAGTTAGAGTGGCGTTTGAATGATTGTATTATGCTTGAGGAAATTTACCGATAAAATGTTGTTTTCAGAGTTAGTCCTGGGACTTATTGAACGGTGTATTAGAGAAAAAATTGACACAAACCAATCCGTCTGGCTAGCGTGGTATAAAGGCAGGCTAAAACCTTCGTAAGGTGACGCATATGTCCAGCAGTGTACTACCAAAGACTCTTGATTATTTTGTAGATAAAATTAAAATAAAATTATAAAATTTACCACTTTAACTTTTCTATATATAAATCAATCAATCAACCTTTCGCCGTCCACTGCTCGAAGGTCTTCTTTTTTTTTTTTGGGCAATTCGCATCCATCCGCTGCCAGCCACCTGCTTCAAGTCGTCAGTCCATCGCGCCGCGCCCTACACTACGTTTACCCAATCGTGGTATCTACTCCAGTACACTTCGGCTCCAGCGACCATCGGTTCCTCTGGAGGCATGACTTTTCTATAGTTTATCGCAAATCTTCTTAAAGCATTTCCACAGCTTTCAACAGTTAATCTCTATAACGGCAAACTTTTAAATGAATATCATTCATATTAATAGCTAAGTTTACGATCTAAGATATCGTTTGAAATCGCGTGTTTCCCTCTCACAAAAATAATTCCAAACCACTATTAAATTAAAACTAGACAATGATTTAAACTAAGTTATGACATTGGGCGCCATGATGGATGCCAGTGTTGGGATATTATTGGCCAGAGAGGCCGATGTGACAGCTCCGATGCATCATAGATGAAATGATTTATCGATATCGATAATAGTGAGTTATAGTATTGTTACTAAGAATATGTGTATTTTATACGTAACTTAAGAAGAATAATTTAGCATTAATTAATTCTTCTTCTCAGCCAAAAGACGTCCACTGCCGGACATGGGTCTTCCCCAAGGTTCTCCACACGACGCCCGCATCCAGCAGTTTCCCGCGACCTTTATCAGGTCGTTGGACCACTTTGTGGGAGGCCTACCAATGCTGCGTTTTGCGTCATCGGTGATCGTTTCTGCGGGTAATGTGCCTCGCCTACTGCCACTTAAGTTTAGCAATTTTACTGGCAATATCGTTGACCTTGGTTCGTCTGCGGATCTCCTCATTCTTGATTCGATCACGTAAAGTAACTCCGAGTATTGAATTGCTCTTTGGGTGACTTACATTAATAATAATAATTTGAGACAACACCATGTCTGAACCTAAATATCCAGGGAGCCATTTTTTGTATATTATTTTTATCTTTAATACGTATGTATGTATCGTGGTATCATTAACACTGGGATCAATTGACGGAAATGTCCTAGTTTCGTAACGCAGCCTAATTCTATATCAATGTAATTTAGTTGAAGAGGTTAACTGTGTCATCGTTTAACTGTACAACTAACACTGTAATAGAATTTAAAAATGTTTTCGATACAGTATTCGTTTAATTTATTTTGTATCCCTATAATGTTATGTTTCTTACTTTAAGTAGCGGGACAGTGACTGTAAACACAAATAGACACGTATATACTGCGCAAATGTGATATTTTTAACACAACAACAAAAAACACAGTAAAAAATCAAAACAAGAATTCGTCTTATTATATCGATAAATGTGAATTTCTTATATTATATAAGACAGGTAACAAGCAGCGACGCTACCCGTCAAGATAACTAACAATGATGATTTATCGATAACGATCTACAACACTATTTTTAATGGCCTTATTCGACTATAACTTTTAATCCAATGCTGATATAGATCACTTGACGTAAATAGAAGCGCTATCTTGAGGTCTGAATTAGAGTTGGATTAAAAACATCTGTCGATAGATTTAATTGAACATATGTATTTGAGGTTGTTAGAGGTTTATCAAGTATTTATTTATGTACTGCTGTAGCAGGTTACATGATGGTAAGTGTCTACCACTTACATAGACATCTGTAGCTCAAGAATCATAAGTATGTTACTGCCCCTTAAGTCCGTCCCTACAGTCAGGGTAGGTATAGGTTTCGGTAACCTCAGTTATTCATAAAATAACAGTGAAAATATTACTCAATGATTCTGTAAAGACCGGAGGCCCATTGATGCAGGGGTGACAGTTGTCGTGATAACTGTGTGAGCGGTGGGACCAAGTGGGGCGTGAAAAAGCATCTCACTAGGCCGCCATAGTGTGGGTCACCATACTGCGTTATCTGCATTTACAATGAGTATGGTGACCACAACTCTTGGATTCTATTCATACTTTCCATCAGGCAGAGTAGGGTCACTTTGACACACTCCTTTTTACAAAAAAAAAAAGATTTGTCGAATAGTTAAGTTGATCAAATAAATAAATAAAGAAAAACATAGCTCGTTGTGTATGTATATAGTATCAGTATCTTATATTATTTTCCATTATTTTCTACGAGTCTGGTAGTCTCGTTAGTGAATATTCTCATCCAGAACAAGAATTTTGTAATGTGCACATTATTGGTTCTGTTTGAGTGTCAGTTATCTATCAGATATACATATGTCTCCGTGTGGTGACGGAATAAGAACACAGAGTATCATCATCTCTGGTCATCCCGTGGGTGTTGTAAGAGGTTACTAAGGGAACAAATATGCAAGACGATATCAATGTACAGAGAAGGAAAATTTAAAACAAACTCTATATCAAGCCGTCTGGCCAACGTGGCATAGTAGGCCAAAACCTTCTTGCTAAGGACAGGCCGATGTCGAACAATGGCCTGTTTAGAATTGTCTGTGGTTGGCTGTTTGATTGAATTTTTATAGTTACAGAAATACTTAATTAGAACCTGGAGTCTAGAAGTTGAGGTTTTAACCCATTGCTTCGGAAAGCATGTAGGTCGTGTCGGATAACCGTCTCATAAGATATTGAGAGTAAGGGAACAGAGAGTGCACCTACGTTAGCGCGTACATTTGTGTGATATAATATCTCCTGCGTATTTGGCTTTTCTCCTTTGAGACTGGCTGCCGTGATCAGTTAGAAGTACACACACATGTAAGTGTTAAATTCGTGAAGATTCATCAATTTCATCTTCTTGTCTTTTTAAATTGTATTCGTATGTTAGTTCGAAGTAAAATAGTACGGTCTATAATAAGTTACTGTGTCTAAGAAAGCAATAAAACCGAATGCTTGTACTACAAAAGTTCCGTCCAAACACAAATAAACCACTTGTATTCAATTTTTATATTCAATAAGCAACACTTAAGCGGGCGTGGGTCGATTCGACCCAGAACAAACTATTCGATAATCGTATTGAGACAATAGTGATGGGATGTCGATAATTCAGTACCGTTGAGTGATTCGGCTTGTCGTCGTACCGGTTCGGAGCGCCCTCATTCCGAGTGCGGTGACCAAATTTGGTGGGATCTCGGGAATTCGTCGTGTCAAAGAATGCAAAAAAAAAACAAATTGGTTACTTCCAATTTTAAGTATCAACAGGCCAAACGATCATGATGATTGCGTAAGGATAAACTTTTTTTTTTGTTTAAAGCGCAATCATGGATTCCAGTGCCATCTTGAGAGCGGAATTTGTATACAATGCCAGTTTATGACGTCATAAAGCGGTGTTGAAATTGCCAGATAAAAAAATAAGTACAATCTTATATTAAGAAGGCTGCGTAGAAAAACATGGACATTTGCAACACAAGAATTATAAGTATGAAGACGTTTTTTGAGTTCCTTTCCTTCCAGAACAGGAAGACGGGGAGTTTGCACTCCAGTAATGTCACTCGTTCTGTGAAAAGGAACAAGACAATTGATTTACGGTTTTCTGTGAGGCAAATCTGATCTATAGGTGCTGCAACATGGATAGGGGTCAGGTCCAGGTCTCAGGCACGGCGTTGATCCTAGAGAGGACCTGAAATAATATGGCCCGGTTCCTCTTCAGAGTAGGACGCCTGAGACCGGCCGTTGGGTTGGGTGGTGGTGGAGTTTTAGTGAAAACACCACATACTCCTGGCTCTTGCGTCTCTGAGAAGCCGGAGATACGAAGGGATTTTCCACCCCGTTAACAAAAGAAAACAGTACCTAAACATGACTCTCACGGAGAGCCAATACTTTTAAAAAGAAACCATTTGTGTATTTTGCTGAGAACAACAGCATATTTTTAATCAAAACATCATTTAATTCCAAGTCCTATCTTAATACTTTAGGTTGGTTTACGGAACCCCCCCCCAACCTGCTTCTGCTAGGGTGACAGATGGCCTCATCTGTCACCCCCAGGCCTGCAATGGGGGGATATCCGAGCACTACGGACTGCGCGCACCCTTTCGGGGCGAAGGAGAGTAGTAAAGAAACCATGAGGTTTCCACACAGGAGGGGGCCACTGCAGTTGTAGTTGGTCCGAGGTACGTTGGAGTTCCAGAAATTTCCTTCCTAGGGTGCACCTGGTCCCCTAGCTATTGGTACCTGAGACGGCATGCGGTTTTTGGTCGGTTCGAGTCCGACATAACCACCCTTCGGTGGTATCCGTGGGGATTGCCACACAGTACAAAAACAAAAAAAAGGTTGGTTTACAGAAGTGCAAATATTATACATCGTTTTAAATTACATAATGCAATACTGTCAATATCCCATCAAACCTTGGAAAGATTGCTCAAATGAATACAAATTTATAACCTAAACCTATGTTTGCAAATTGAAACCTACAAGAGATCACAGACTGACTGTAATGGATTATTTCCATCAAACCACTTGCATCGTATTGGATCGGAACGGATGTTACAACATTTAAAGGACATTAAATCGTATAAACAGTGTTTTAAGTCTATTATCGTGCACGCTGTGATTCCAATCGAAGCGACTTACACCCAAAGCATGACTCTCCCGGTGTTTCTAACTCTTGTCTCGTTTTTCAACCTATCACAAATCTACATCGCACAGAAGCTTATAGCAGTATTTTTTTTCTGTAAGTACAGCAAAATCCTTCTTCAATCTTTAAGGACTTAATTTCTATTGCTATAATTAGTTAAGGTGTTCATTTATTTAAGATTCATAATCATCATCATCATCAACAGCCTTTAACAGTCTACTGCTGGACATAGGCCTCTCCTTAGTAAGGAGGTTTTGGTCTACTATACCTCGCTGGCCAGACGGGTTGGTATAAAGTTTACATTAAGTTTTCGGATGTCGTAATTACAGCTGTTCCCGGATCTCTCCTACCCTACTTAGTCTTATTTTTAGTTGGTCCGATTCTGACACACTACCCCGCCGCAAATCATGGTGGTTTCAATTAAATAAACAATATATAAAAAAAATGTTTAAATTTTCCTTCTCCTTGCAATATTTGCCCGCGTATTTTGCTTTCTTAGTCGCCTCTTACGACACCCATGGAATGAATAGGGGTGATAACACTTTGTATGCTTAGTCCGTCATCACACAGAAGATTCATTAGCATTATATCGTTATCAAATTATGATGTAATGATGACAATATCATGTAAGAATCCGCCAGAGATTATAACACGACTCTAGTTGGCTATGATTTATGTTACGAGATGGTGATCAATATGTGGTATAATTTTGATGTCATAAGCGAAATAGAAGAATTAAAGAAAATAGGTTTAGGTACGTAGCAGTGGCAAGCCTATCGTGGTCTAGACGATGATTTAAGAATGAGCTGTAAGGATTCGTTATTAGAAATACAATACCAAAAAACTAGAAAAAAAAAACTAAAAACTATACAAAGAGAAGGAAAACTTGAAACAAGCCCTATTCCAACTCATCTGGCCAGCATGGTATAGTATGCCAAAACCGCCTTACTAAGGAGAGGCCTATGTCCAGCAGTGGACTGTAAAAGGTTGTTGATGACCAAAAACCTGACAGATTTTTTTTCCAGAATCACTAACGTAAAAGAGAACAAGCCCATTCTTGTTGTTTTTTTCTTTTTTTAAGTCTTTCAGTAGACAGGAATTATAAATATATATAAATAAATTCTCAGACTGAGAATTTTTTTTTATGTTGTCATATGTGAGAATCGGACCCTCGATACTTAGTGTAGTGAGAAGCGGCGAGGTAACCGCTTAACCACTATGCCCTCCATGCCGTCTAATAGTTAAAAACTAAGTTATTAACCTTCCTTATTATGACAACAGAACCCTAAAAATTGAGAAGAAATCTTGTGACATCAAACATCAACGGAACCCTCTCCGTTGAGCCATCAATGACTGCTCCATAAGCATGTGGACATCCAACTTCATTGTTCGTGTATATTTGCGTGTTCAGGCCAGAGATTGATTGTCTTATTTCAATGATTGATGGTCCACGTAGGCAATGGACCTGTACAATCTCTACAGATAGGGTGATTGTACCGGTTATTAGGCAGTGTTTGAATATAGATTTAAACTAGTTAAGAATTTTAGCTTGTGTAAAATATGTAATGCTTAATCGAGCGAAATTAATATACAGTGTTATTAGTATCGCCCTATCTTTAGTCGACAGATACTATGAAACATACATATTAGATATTTGTGTTTATGGTATAGAGGATTAATAAGCAGACACGTCACATGATGACAATTGATTACACCGTGAACCTATACCTACAATCCAATAGATACAAATGTGTTAATGCTCCTTAATAACTTGCCCCCCTCCAAAATTGACCAAGAGGGAGGATGAGCGTTAGATTTTGGTAATCACACAAATTTGGTAAAAAGTGACGAAAAAATTTCATAACACGGGTTTGCCGTATGACTGTAGTACCAATTTCGTTTCCTACGAAAAACCACCACGCCTAAGGGTTAAAAATTAAGAAATCAAATAAAAGTTGATTAAAATGTACCACAATTACAACGTTTACAATACCAATAGTGAGTGGTTTGTTTTTTTAAACAATTATTGAATTTTCGTAGCCATGTGGTTCCTTACAATCATTATTGAACCTATCGCATGTTGTTAACGGCCAAGTTAAAGAGTGTTTTTACTACTCAATAATTATCTAACGGAAGCTAGCGTTAGTAAAACACATTCAGTTAATAAGAAAATTGCAGTAGGTACAGCCTTTAAATAGAATTATTTTAATTGGAAAACAGGACGTAGTTACATGCCTTTTTATATAGTTACTTAATTATACTGTTTCAGGTCTAGAGAAGTGTAAGCTGTTAATTAAAATACTTCATTAAAAACTTATTTTTGTATTTTATAGACAAGGTTTTATAAGTTCGTCTGTGTGTTACATTTGACTTCAATTAGGGTTGCCAGGTTCAATTAGGTAGATGACAAGGAAATTACCGAATGTCCCAGTATTTTCTTGTCCAGTTTATTAGTTACATTTTGTTTCATAACTATTTGAAACTGATTAAGTTGAGTGAGATGGCGATGAAGAGATGGACAGTATCATATTTAATCTGGCAACTTTAACTGTCTCTTTTTTTTAACCTGTGGGAACCCTCACGGGTCGTACCCATGGTGTGTCGGAATTGTCGATCACCTAAAACCACACGGTGTGTCACTCTGCGCCTAAAACGGGAGAGATCCGGGTACCACCCGCTCTAACGCTCTAACACCATCTAAGGCTCTAACGCTCTAACTCTGTACTAACTCGTACAGTCGTAAAGCAAATGTTAAACAAGAACTAAGATTTTGAACTAGACGTTCTTATTGATGTCTAACGTCTCTACTTCGAGAAAGTTCTATAAAACACTAATTTTTGAATACTAGTACTTATTGTGTCAATAATGACTTTTGTTACAACTCTACTATGGCAAATAGCTGTCAGACAGCGTTGCGTCAATTTGCTTCGAGGGTTAAGTTAAGTAAAGTTATCATAAAAGCTATTTTAAAGTGAAATATTAAACATTCAACGTCAAATGTAACGTGACTATATTATATGACTCAATGACTAAGTATGAGTGTAAAAAGAAGGTGACTCATTGGCTATGTGACTTGGACTATGATAGCACTGAAAATATAATCTGCACAATGAATGGACCATAAGTATGTACTTATTACTTATGTCCATTTTGCACTATAATTCCCACACAAATACATGGAGCAAATAATTCTCTCGCACTACACTTACACACCAATACAACACAATCATACATACAAATACACACACTCACATACATACACCACTAAAGTTTGCAAAAATTGTCTCTCTTATTAGTTCTTGTGACACTGTTTTGTCAGTTGCAGCCACTAAGGTAACTTTTATAGTGTTTAAAAACGAGGACTGGAGATCTGTCACACAGGTTTCGAACCTAGCTGAGACTCTGGCTCTCAACAAGGTTCTGTTTGTGCTGTATCTTTATTTTAAGAATATCTTTGTTACTTTTGAGAGAAATAAATTATATTTATTATTATTATTTATTATTAATATATCGTATTCTGATCGAAAATTAAATCGATAATCGCCTAGTTCTAGTAAAAATTTCATGTCGAAATTAAACGAACTTTTATTGAGAAAATTTGTCCTCTAGTTTGCTGTGAAATAACTACACGTAGGACTAGAAACATGGTGATAATATTCTTCAAGCGTTTTATATTAAATAGTTTAATTACTGACTAGATAAGGTTTATTAATAGCGTGATTAAAAGAGCTGTAACTTTAATAGGATATTTTGTCGTAGATATATTACATAATCTTATGTATTAAGGTAATAAGTGGGTAGTCGTGAGAAATAATTAACAAATAAGTCCATGCAAGTCACGGGATTTCTAAAAGATGAATAAATGGCAAGTTTCGTTTGGAAACTGTCCGTGAAATGGATTAAAAGTAAATGTGCAAATATGAATGTGTGTAACATTTTAAGGTTTTTATTTGCTAAGAAGGGGGTAGGTAGACCCCCCACTAGATGGACCGACGACATAGTCCGAGTCGCGGAGAACCGATGGATGCAGTTGGCGTCCAGTCGTACGGCGTGGCGTTCAAGGGAGGAGGCCTATGTTCAGCAGTGGACGTCTGCCGGCTGATGATGATAATGATGATTTGTTAAGAACAAGACTAGGAATGTTTACATGCAATGCTTTTATATTCAAGAAATCTGTATGCTTGACTCTTTCTCTACTCACTATCAGCGCACGTGTTTCCCTCCCACTATGATACCTGGTCCTTTAAGCGGGGTGTGAAAAAGCATATCACTAAGCCGCCATAGTGTGGGTCACCATTGCCTACATTGACTGCGTAAGTAATCAACACAGCTTTATGTGCATCTTGAAAGATGAGGGTAAGAGGGTAAAAAATACTCTTCGACTTATTCTCATACCTAACAAATATCCTTAAAAAAAACATTAAAATCGGTAGCACCGTTTCGAAGAAATGTGACCATAAACACCGTGACACGAGATATTTATGTATTAAATCAAATAGTAGGTACATCAATTGGTGTTTTCACCCTATTCTCGAAGTATCGCCATAACGGGCTGTTATTATTCAATTGTTGTACAAAGTATGCCTCTCGAATTATAGACAACGTATACAAAAGAGGAGAGTGTATCATATCTGTAATGATGGATCAGATTCAATTATCTATATTTATCATATAGGTAACGGTACTGATGATAGAAAATTTTAAGCTAGGGTAGTAAACAAGCAGATAAGTCACCTGATGGTAAGTGACTACTGAAGTCATGGATACCTCCACCTCAAGAGACACTCTTCAGGAGGTAGGTGTGATAAGGTTTTGATTGTACGCTTGTTTTGAATAAATCGCTGCCCAATAATTCTCAAAAGAAAAAGAAAACTACATCAGAAAGGTTATTTACTATCTTAGAGGAAAAGGCAAATATTTATATATATAAAAATGAATGTTGTCTGTCTGTCTGTATGTGTTTTATAGAAACGTAAACTATGCATCTGATCGAGTCATCTTTAGCAAAGTTGTTGTTCATGAGCCCAATAAGGTTTCTGGGTAGGTATGAATATTTTTTTTCATGTCTTTCCTTCAAATTTATTTAAGTTGATGACGTAGCAATACAGCTAGTTTAATACAAAAATAAAATTTATTTTCCCAAAATATTTTTGTATTTTTGCTCCACAATAGTAGACACAAACAATATTTACATTACATTTCAATTAAAAAGTCGATACACCCAGCGTGGTCCATAATTCAATCACAGCATCAGTTTATCTCATTCCGTGGCCCCAATAAATGCGGAGTAATACTTTAAGTGTTATCAGTCCATGAATGGGTTTAGCAACGGTACCGCAGGGTCAATGACATCGAGCGATAACCTGCCCTGAGCTCATGAATGGAACTTCCTTAGATTGTGGCTTCAGAGCACTTTGTTTACGAGATTTAACAAAATAATTGTTGAAGATAAGCAACAGGCATTCTCTAGGTAGTAAAGCCACGCTGATTTCAGCACGAGCGGGCCGGCTCGACCGGGGTAGTACTACCCTTCCACAGAAGACCAACCTAAAGCGCCAGCATCCGTGTTGTCGTGTTTCGTTGGTGAGTGTAAGACCGGAGGCCCATTGATGCAGGGGTGACAGTTATCGTGGTAACTGTGTAAGCCTTACACTGTCACAATGACTGTCATGCCCTTTACGTCCCCAAGCGGGGTGTGAAAAAGCATCTCACAAGGCCGCCATAGTGTGGGTCACCATACTGCAGTTTTTCTTCTCTCTGTAATGATGTTGTCTTGCATATTTCGTTCCCTTAGCCGCCTTTTACGACACCCACAGGATGAATAGGGGTGGTTACACTATGTATTCTTAATCCGTCACTACACGGAAACCAATATGCCAGCATAGTTTTATAGTTCATCACGTTGCGGATGCGTTAGAGTTGATGACTCTTTAAAAATATTTGGTACATTTCGTAATAATGTTACATCGTTATCCTTTATTAAGAGAGTTGAATGATCAGTGTTCACAGATACACGAGCCATTTTAAGCGAATAATTATTTCTATCATAACCTTAGATCGACCAAACCTATTAAAAGATAAACGCATGGGGTCAATGAAAGACAAACTTGTTTTAGGAGCAAAAAAAATCACTATTGAGGTAGCGAATAAGCATATACTCCGGGGGAAATTTTAAGCTTAAAAATAACTCGTTAGCTATTTTGATAGCTAGTTCTAGAACGTGGATGTTTTGTTTAACACAATGTATTTGCATTCAACAGGAATCGAACCGCGTATAAACACTTTTACAGTAGTAGTAGGGAGTACTTATTTTCCAGATTCATTTCGCATTAGCTGTGTCCGTGACATCGTTCACGTAGCATCCCGAATTCGAGGGAAAACCAGGATCAAAGTATGTTACCAAATAACTTCCTGTATATCCTAATGAAAGTCCCACAAAAATTATTTCAGTGGTTCCTGAAATTAACCCGGACAAACAAACAGACATATATTTTTTTAATAAAGGCAGTTTATGCTTTGCATCGTGTTAACAACTAGAAGTACTTGAGAGAACAGTTTTTTTTTATGACAATCAGACACTTCCTTTTTATTTGTATGTATGATGTATGATTAGAGTTATATACTTAACAATATCGTCATGTTTAAACATACAAATTCATCTCCTGTTATTATTATGGAGGGTGTCCAAAGTTGAATTAATTAATATATCAAAACATGAAGACGCATTCCCGTAAGACAAGTCGAAGCTATCATATTAATTGCGTTAAATAAAGATATTTTGAACGGAAGTAGTGACCCGGTTGGTAAAGGTCGTACTAAACCGGTTCGGGTCCATAATGTGCAATTTGCATAAAATTGGCTCCAACAAAATATAGCTGTCAGGAGGCGGAGAAACTCAAAGTGAAGGGTTCATGGAAAACGAGGTTGGAATCTGCTCCATATAATTACAACGGGGTTTTGGTAGGCATCAGCGAAAGAAAGGTATTGTACGATATTTTGATTGGTCATAATCGAAAACAGTATCGATTGTTAAAATCGATTTTAGTGTTGGTAGGTATTAATAAACCGTAAATCATCCGTGGTGAGGAATAGCGCAGTTTGGCAACACCGACGAAATAAATAGGTTTCGTAATTTATGACAATTAAAGCTAAGATGTAGAAATATATATGTTATCAATTGCCTCGGTGGCGCAGCGGTAGTGAATACAACTGCTGTGCTTGAGGTCTCAGATTCGATTCCTGGGTCGGACCAAATGTTTGTATGATCTGAAAATATTTGTTTCGAAGTTTTACTGTCTTCTATGTATAATATGTATATATTTACAAAAAAAGTGTATAAGTATTCTATCAGTCAGTCTAGTTATCATAGCACAAGCTCTGCTTAGTTTGAAACTATTATACGTGACGCTGTGTGTCAAGTGTTCAAAATATTAATTTATTAATTCATAATTTTCATTATCATCATCAACCTATCGCAGCCCACTGTTGGACATACGCCTCTCCAATCCCACAATCGAGGATTGAGCCAAGTGTACAATTTTTTAAAATTAAGTTTATTCCGAGACCGTTCAATTGTTTTATGTTATCGATTAGTTTATTGATTGATATAATTGTTATTCTAAGGTGTTCATTGTGTTCGTTTTGTATGTTTCTGAAGTACGGGAGTTGTATTAAAAAAGAGAAAAGAAATAAAATCAAAATGTTTTTTTTCTTTTTTTTTTTATTAAAAGACAACGCCCGCATTAGGAATAAATCCTGTGTCCCGGGGACTTTACAAACATACAAGAAACGGACACAAAGAACACCCAGACTCAGAACAGCAATTTGTGGATCACACAAGGTGTTGTCCCATGTAGGATTTGAACTCACAACACAGCGAAGCGGAGAGCGGCGTGGCGACCGCTTAAACCACTAGGCCAATTAAGGCCAAAAATTATGATTAGACTCCGAGTTTTTACCCGGAAGTTTTATGAAGAATGTGAGTTGCAGGCGTCCGGTAACAGTTTTTTAGACAATTAGACATGCGAACCCTTCCCAGCGTTTCCTAATACAAACGTCGGCATGTTTTCTTGTAAAGTCAATGATAATAATGCATTCGAATCAGTCCTAATACCAAAAAAAGGTTTTATTGAAAGAAGAATCACATAGTACACAAGCAGGATATTTTTACGAAAAACTTCAGAGCGTCGTTTCACAATAATTTCCATAGAGCTCTCTGTTGTAACACATTGAACGAACAACGGTGCCATTCAATAATAAGTAACAATATTATCAGTAACCCACAGCATTATATTAACGAGATAAAATGGGTTGTGTAAAAAAATTCTTTTTAATTTCCGCTGTGAAATAGGTTATCAAGGCATCAGGTCAAAACAGACAAGTATGTCTTCATTAACAACAAATATCTTAATATTAATGATACCTTTTACTACGATATACAAAAAGAAACATAATGAATTTTACGTCTCTGTCCACCCTTTCAGCGATATTATAAAGTGTTAATTAGTGATAGCGGATTGAATACATTTTTTTTCTATTTTAATAGCATGCCAAAGTGACTCTGCTCTGCCTGATTGAAAGCATGAATAGAATCCAAGAGTTGTGGTCACCATACTCATTACAAATGCAGACAATGCAGTATGGTGACCCACACTATGGCGGCCTTGTAAGATGCTTTTTCACACCCCGCTTGGGGACGTAAAAGACATGGTAGTCATCGTGACAGTGTAAGGCTTACACAGCTACCATGATAACTGTCACCCCTGCATCAATGGGCCTCCGGTCTCACACTCACCAACGAAACACGACGACACAGATGCTGGCGCTTTAGGTTAGTCTTCTGTGGGAGGGTAGTATTGTCCCGGTCGAGCCGGCCCGCTCGTGCTGAAATCAGCGTGGCTCTACTACCTAGTAATACTAATACTTGTTTATGTTGCAATAAGGGTCGATTGACTAGAATACTACCCCCACTCCACGAAACACTATGATTAATATTAAAGAAATAGACTTCTATGCTATTATTATACGCATTTCTTATTCGTAATACATATATTTTGGTGTGTAACTTTTTTCAGATTTTCCTGTTCAATGGGAGTGAAGGCAACGGAAGTGTGTTGCAGGAAGCCGAGAGTTGTTCAATTGACGGTAATAATAATAATTATTATTATCATTTTTATACCACATTTGTAGCATACATTACATTTAGAGAATAAACGTATTATCTTTTCTTATAATATTATGGCAGACTAGTGGCTTTTTTTTAACGCGTGGAAACCCCCTCGAGCCCTCACTTCACTGAGGTTTACGGCAGACTAGTGTGTCGGAATCAGACCGACTAAAACCACACGGTGTGCCACTCTGCGCCTGACATAGGAGGGATCCGGGAACCGCAGCTATTATGACATCCAGAGGAAGACTAGTGCCTAAGCTAAGCTCGAGCTTGTCTTTCAGGACACCAGGTCTCCCCTCCTGAGTATATTTACATTTAATTTTACACAAAGGGCACTGTGAAATTCAATGATCACTATCATAATAAATGTTTCAGACATTTAACACATAACGCCATCTAGTTTCAAACTAAGCAGAGCTTGTGCTGTGACAACTAGACTGACAGATAGAATAGTTATATACCTTTTTTTTGTAAATACATACATATATAGAAAACACCTAAACTTCGAAACAAATATTTGCAGATCAGACAAATGTCTGGTCCGACCCGGGAATCGCACCCGAGACCTCAAGCACAGCAGTCGCATTCACTACCCCTGTGCCATCGAGGCAGTTGCAGTATTGTCTTTAAATTGTAAAATCGAGAAGTTCAACGAACAAACTTGTTGAATTATAGATAAAAAGCACGACAAGAAGTTCTAAGAAACTATAAAAGCTTACGTTTCTCTTAATTAATTTTTCATAAGTCCGACACAAGTTGTTTTATTGCGTGTATTGGCTGATAGATGTATTGTCATTTTAACACTTGTCACTTTCCAATTTTGTTTTAGAACTTCATCAACAGACTTTCATAGTCATCTACGCTGATGAAGCACTGGATAGACCTCTTCTTAGAAAGGCTTTAGTTGGTAATACCACGCTGAACAGACGGATTGACATACGGTGGGCCACAAATTAGTTAACATTTGAAAAAATCGTATTAAAAAAAACCATTTGATATATTATAAAAATTGTATATTTACAAAAAAGTAATTAGTTGTTATTGATTTTTTAATAATTGCATTGTCTAAATGACCACCGTTTCGACGTTTGCACTCTTCTAAGCGAGCACCGAAATTTTCGAACACTCGTCAGCAAAGAGACCGCGAGATCGCCGACATCTCTTCGCTGATTTTTTCTTTTAGTTGACGTTGTCTATTTGGTTTAATGATGTGGGCACGATTCTTTAAAGAATCTCTTAAAAAGAAATCTGCTAGAGATAGACCTGTACTTCTGGGTGGCCATGGGATGTCGCCTCGTCAGGAAATCAACTTCTCCGGAAGCATGTCTTTGACCACTTCTTTGGATGTGGCCAGCAAATTCCAGTAGCATCCGGTCTCAAGAATAGACCTGCACTTCTGGGTGGCCATGGAATATCGTCTCGTCTGGAAATCAACTTCTCCGGAAACATGTCTTTGACTACTTCTTTGGATGTGGCCACCAAATTCCAGTAGCATCCGGTCCCAAGAACTCCCGTAAAATGTGCGCGGCATGTTAGATTCAAATGTTAACGAAATTTGGCCCACCCTGTATAAGAGATGTATTATGTTTTCCTTCTCTTTGTAGTGTAGTTGCCTCTTAGTCAGCTCTTACGACACCCAGGGGATAAATAGGGGTGGTGAAACTATGTATCCTTAATCCGTCATCACACAAGAGAACTTGTTGTGACGAAAACTATTTCCTAGGAAGTCTATCACTTCATTAAATACTATTTTTACTATTTTAATTACTATTATTTAATACCATAAACAATTCTGTATACATATAATGATTATTGGTCTTAGAATATTTAGTATATTATGAGGTTTCTGTCCGTGTAGTGTCGGATTAAGAATACTTAGTGTTACCACCCGTATTCATCTTGTGGGTGTTGTAAAAGGCGACTAAGGGACCAAGGATACAAGATAACATCATTACAAAGAGAAGGAAAACTTAAAACAAACCCTATTCCAACCCGTCTGGCCAGCGTGGTATAGTAGGCCAAAACCTCCTTGCTAAAGAGAGGCCTATGTGTAGCAGTGGACTGTAAAAGGCTGTTGATGATGAGGTATATATTGCCCTAGAGCTCAATACGCTCGTGTTGGTTTGAATCCAACGAGTTTGAGGTTAACGATTACTGTTTAAATGAAAAACTAGTAGTATTGGGTACTCAGAGGTTTCCCTATATCATCAACTGTCATTTCGTAAAATGTAGCGTCAGATTGCAAAACAGTTTTAGTTGGTTTCAATTCGACAGTCATCCGTGTAAGCAAATGTGTTTGAAAATGTGATCTTTATCAAAGGAAAAAGTAAGAAAGTAAACTAGGTAGGGAGGCAAAATGTAGGGTAAGGGACAGAGAAAGTCTCATATGGGAAACGGGACTGAGGTTGCATCGTTGCAAGTCACCAAGTCGTACTTCAACCGCAATCCATTGATTTTATGTTATGCAAACAATGAGTTTGTAGTATGTACACAAACTTATATTTACTTTTCAGTAGGAAATTCCACGTACTTAGGCATGTTAAATCAAGAACGAAGATATGTAGAAACACGTATGTGTCCATATAAATTTTGGTATGTCATGATATTTTGTGTGAATGGAGATTTTTCGTATACCCAAAGGCCCGATAAGTTGGCTGTTCTACCTAGTCTTGCCATAAATATTGTAATAAAGAAAAAAGAAAATTGTTAACTGCAAATAACATTTATTACTTTTACAGTGTGTCAGTTTAATACATAAATATAAAACAATTAAAAATATAAAAAGCTTATTCGAAGTGGTCTCCATTGGCTGCAATACAGTCCTTTAAACGATGAGGCCAGTTATCAATAGAAGCACGCACTCTTTCCATGGGAAAATTCTTCACTGCCAATCGTATAGATTGTTTTAGGGACTCCAAATTATCATGGCGTTTAGAGCAAGCTGTACTCTCTAAAACTGACCACAAATCATAATCCAGCGGATTAAGATCGGGACTAGACGACGGCCAGTCTTCAGCTCTGATGAAGTCCGAAACGTTCGATTCCAACCAAGACTGCGTGGACCGAGCTTTATGACCCGGCGCCGAGTCTTGCTGGAAGGACCATACTTGGTTATTGAACATGGTGATGTTAAGGGGCTTAACTACCTTCTCAAGAATGGTATCTTGATACACTTGTGCCGATGTTTTGATACCTTTTTCACAAAAATATGGCTCAGTCACTCCTTCATAGCTAACACCCCACCAAACCATCACTGAAGTCGGATAATGTCCACGTTGCACTCTGTCGACTAATTGGGAAGCTTCCTTAGAGCTTTGAGCATAAATACGGTCATTTTGTTTGTTAAAATGTTGCTCAATTGTAAAAATTTTCTCATCCGTAAACAAAATTTTTCTGTGACCTCCCTTTGCGTACCGCTTCAGTAGTTGTTTCGATTTTACCACCCTATTCTTCTTTAAATTATCAGTTAAGAAATGGCCAGTGCGTCTCTTATAGGCTGCAAGTCCTAAGTCATCTTTTAAAATACGCGACATGGTTCTAGGTGCTATCTTCATTTCCCGAGATAAAATCTTTTGCTTTCGGACAGGATTTCTTCGAATTCTTTCCCTTACTGCTTTGACCACCTTTTTCGTACGAACACTACGTGGACGGCCAGATCTTTTTCTGTCACAAACAGAGGAGGTCTCATTGTACCTATTAATAGCCCGGTACACAAACATTTTACTAATACCAAGTGTATGGAGAGTTTTAAAAATTGCATTTGGCTCCATACCTACTTTGTGTAATGCTATCACAGCGATTCGGTTCTCTTTATCACCCCACACCATTTTAATATCGCAAAATATTTTACAATGTATTGGCGCCAAAATGAGAAAACACAATGAACAATCGTATAAAAATGACAGATTCGAAATTCAAATGTAATATTTTTTTATAATTAAGTGTAACAGTATTTATGGCCAGACTAAGTATATTACCTTTTTATTTGAAAAATTGAAAAGCTGTAAGTACACAAAAACGTACACCGTAAAACCGAACATAAATATAAGTCCTTAATGACGGTATTACTGTAACATAATATATTATTATGTTGCTAGTGTTGCCGTTTCCGTCATAGGCCGATGTCACATTTCGGTAGGCTTAATATATTTTCTGACATCCTCACCCGCCGTTTAATGTTGCTATTGGCTTATACGTAATCAGAATGAATAGCTAACTCTCTATTAAGTTCGAGGTCTTGGACTTTCAAAGACTTCAGTTCGAGTTGCAGATACACGACCCTGATATGAAGGAGATGTTTATTCTCCACCCACAATTACTACTTCTAGACTCAATAAATTTAATATGCGAAAGTCGATGGTTAACGCGCATTTAGGGAATAGACGTCAACTACGATGTATTCTGTTTTGAACTGGATCTAATGTTTTCTCAACTCATCTGACGATCAAACCCTTACTACTTAAATGCATACCGTATTTTAATCCAAGCCACGTTTTATGAAAGGGTTGATAACGTCTCGTAGTTGCCACCGGCCTGGGTCGCCGGTACGGGGTCCCACATGGCACGGAACAGCAGAGATGGAAGTATCTCTTATCCCGAATCTTTTCAGCAGCTTTTAGCCGTTCCCGGGCAAGTCTTCCGGCACAACGCCGCGGGCCGGTAGCCGCGGAAGCCGCACCCACAACGGCTATAGCCGTCAGTAGAAACCAGTAATGCATGATAACGATATCATCTATCACCCATGATCGCGGTTTTGGTGTACAATTTTCTCATCACTCTGTACTAATTTCTTATCACTACACACTTATTTGTCTATCACTGTAATCCTCAATGAATTTATTAAGAAAATTCTAACGTATTTTTATCCACTAGAAAACACTATTTAACAGCACTTTACGATTTCATTCATGTCAAGTTATTTAAATAAACAATCGTATAGCATATGTCGCGAACAGTGAATGAACGTAGTCGCGTGTTATTGTTCGAAGCCAACACGATAACACGCCAGCACGACAAGCACGCGAAGACAGCACGTGCGTGCACGCCGGCTAAGACGCCGCGACTGTCAGCCTCCGAGTTCACTGAGCTGTTCCGTAGGACTACGCATCATGCTATCCTGGGCAGCTAAGATTGCGCTGTCGGATGATGTGATCTAGGCATCAGTAGTGTTGATGGTACAGCGATGACATCATTTATTTTAAGAAGTTTTTGAATTCTAAATTCAAATAAATTATTATTTTATTGATTGTGGAAGTAAATGTAAATTAAATAATTCTTATACAGTCTCTTATAACACTGGGGACCAGTTTCACATTACATTATTTAACATATAAAAATTGCCGATAAATTGCCGGACATCTGACATATAAGCCTCTATACAAGACTTTGAAACCGAAATTTGTAGTTATCTTACAGATAGTTGACATTAATCTGTCGTGAACTTTATTAGCAGGTGATAAAAGAGGTCCTAAAAGTCCTTTTCCTATGGGAAGGGAAGTAGACTCGAGCTTATTCCGTTCATCTCGTAAACAGGAAGGGCTTTGGCAATCATACAACACTGTAAGACATTAAGGTGTTTCACATCTACACGCAATAAGTTTGGGTTCATTTATTTTTATCACGAAATGAATTTGCTTGCTTTGGAGTTATTTTATCGCAGCGGTTGCCGTTTAATTTATATTATTGCTGCGAATGAAACGAATTTTCTCATATGCGACCTCATTTGTACTTATTGCTTATAAAAATTTCAAAGTGTACTCGAACAGGTATAAAAAGTGGCTGATGCAAAAAGTTTTTATTCAAATACGCAATTTCTTAGAAACGAAGAGTTGTTGGAATAATAAATGAAACAAGAGCTTAATAAGATTGATTCATAGTCGGCCTGTACAATACTGTTAGCAATGACTTGCTAACCTACATAGGTATATTTGGTTAATCGTAAGCAAAAAATTGTTCATTTTCGCTGTTATTTCTATGGCTAAATAAGTCTGTTTAATTGACATGTATTAAACTTGAAATAATATCTATGTGTTTCTCTACTTGAAGCAAATAAACAAATTATTATTATTTTTATCTAGTTATAGCTTATTTTTTATTTTATCGAAAAACAAGCAATTGGTTTCGGTTGTGAGTTTTTACGTTTATTTTTCATTTAGAAGATACTTTTTCGTTTGGTTTCATTATATATAGAAAACAATTCGTTTGGTATCAATCTAAGCAGAGATTGTACTATGACAGCTAAATTGACTGATACATGTTTCCTTTTTTTGTAAACACTTACATATTATACATAAAAAACTTTTAAACTCCGAAAAAAATATTTACAGATCATACAAACATTTAATCTGACCCGGGAATCGAACTAGAGACTTCGAGAATAAATTAATGAACGTAACTTATTATATATTGATAACTATTTAAATATATTATATTTTGAATATTATTTACTTTGGCAAGCTCTAAAATAAAAAAATTAAACCAATCTTTATCTACGTTCTAAACTCTTTCGCAGACCGGACGTGACGGTAGGCGTCATCTTATCACCGCCAGCTGCGGCACGCGAGTCCACTAATTAGGCCGCGTCCAGATCTAGATATTGCCGCGCTGATAACTGGTGATAAACCGCGCGGGTGGTCGCTCTCCGTACAGCATCCATCACGGTGATAGGAGTGCTGACGTGGTATCTTTTGGAACATGGTTCAATCGGAGCTTAGAACGAACGATAGTAGATATTATGTCGACTGTTAGATACAATTCGACCTTAACGCGAGATCCAATTATCAGTAATCGTGTACGAGTGTTAGTGCAGAAAATATGTTTATTTAAAATTAAATTATAACGGGTTTACGACATTCAATATATTTTGAAATTTTCTTTTGAAAGGCCCCGTGTTATCGATACTAAAATCTAATGTTTTAATCAATTTTTCACGTTTCTACAATATCCAATGTGATTTTATATCGTCTTATAGCATTCCTCGTTAAATGACTGACCACATTTAAATATTTTTTAAATTCAAACCAGTAATTTCGGAGATTAGCACGTTTAACCAAACAAAACTTTTCGGTTTTATCATATTCGTTTTGATATATTATGTAAATACACAAAACGTAGACCACTGTTACAATTCCAGAGAACCGTGAGAATTTTAGAGAAGAAAAATTTGAATTCACATTTTGCTTCTCTGAAATTTCGTCTCGGGTCTCGGGTTCGATTCTCGGGTCGGATCAAGTGTTTGTATGATCTACAAATATTCGCGTCGAAATTGGGTGTCTTCTATGCATAATATGTGGGTATTGACATTATATATATATACTCGCATATCTATATATTTGTACTCTATCAGTCAGTCTAGTTATTATAGTACAAGCTCTGCTTAGTTTAAAACTAGATGGCGTTGTGTGTCAAATGTCCGAAATATTTATTTATTTAATTACCAAAAAAGGTATATTTAACAAAGCTTCTGAGATTGTGTTTTCAAATGCCGGGTTTTAAGTTGTAGACCTCATAGTTCAAGTTAATTTGAATTAAAAAAGGCCCTGTAATACAACAATGGACCTTGAGACAAATTAAGTGTACCTTACATTAATTATACGTAGGTATTTAGGAACACAAAAAGTCTTTTAAAATGTGTCCTTGTATGCGCAGTGCGGAACGGCTAACGGATGCTTCGTGGAATGAATGAATACTTGCTAGATAGCCTAGTACAGTATAAATATATGAATGTAGGCTCACCCTTCTCTTCAAGATCATTAGAATATTGTGCACGATAGATTTTTATTTACTTGGCTCACCAACAATTGTATACACTGTTTCGTGGTTAAAAGACATTTTGCAAGAGTATGAAATGCCATGTTACGATTACTTATATTGATTGATTTGACGCAGGGGTGACAGTTATCGTGGTAACTGTGTGAGCCTTACACTGTCACGATGACTGTCATGCCTTTTACGTCCCCAAGCGGGGCGTGAAAAAGCATTTTACTAGGCCACCATACTGCATTGTCTGCAGTTGTAATGAGTATGGTGACTACAACTTTTGGATTCTATTCTTGCTTTCCATCACGCAGAGTAGAGTCACTTTGGCAGGTTCTTAACATAGAAAAAAAAGCACCACGTGCACTATAAATAAAAAATGGTGAATGCTTATGCGAAAAATACAATACGTTTTGGCGAAAACAGATAAGAAGCAAATAAAGTATTTTTTTATTTAATATTTAGTATGGTGTTGCGGAATTTGGTGAGCGAGTCAGTGTGTACATCGACCAGGGAGCTGCAACCATTAAACAGCTTGCAAAGTCTTGGAATGGTGTGTTTACACCGACGACACTTCTGGTGGATGCAGGAGTATGATATTAAAACAAGGATATCTAGTTAGAGAGTTAGTTTATTTTGTTTAAAAGTTGTGGACAATCTTCCTTTTTGTCTCAGAAGCTTGTATAAGACTACCATATTTTTTTTGATACAGCGCCAGGAGATTCGTTTCCAATCATTTGTGATATGGCCAAATAACTGAGTTTCAGTGTGCAAAATTAAAAAAAAATAGTATTTTTGGACGAAACATCTTCAACTTGCTTAGTTGCCACAAATATTTTTATTTCCGTTCCTAATTGATGTAGAAGCACTTTGATATTAGTAGAGATCATGTGAAAGTTGAAACATAACCGTACAGTATATCTTGAACTCTCAATGTTAGATGTTTTTGTACCACAGCAGGTCAAAATGCAAACTATAATATACTCGAGACTCGAGTCATACTATCACATATATGAGGTCGAGAAGAGACATTGCAGATATCTCTTACATATTAAGAATAACAGCTATAGTAGACATTCTAGAGTTTTTAAGAAATATGCAACTCTTTCACGTCCCTCAATGTTTTACCAATTATGAACAGAATTCCTTTAAATCGCGAGCAAGTATGCCTAGGTGTATATTTGAGTATAGCGGCTATGATGCGGCCGTGAACGTACAACTTTAGTTTTTACGGAATGTCACTACCCCTATTTATTACGTGGGTGTCGTAAGAGGCGACTAAGGAAACAAACTTTGCAGGGTAACATCACCGCAAAGAGAAGATAAACTTGAAACAACCCCATACCCACTCGTCTAGTCAGCGTGGTAGAAAGGCATGTTCAGCAGCGGATTGTAAAAGGCTGTTGATGATGATGATGAAGCATCAGACTAGCGGGACACAAAATAAACAATGACCTCTTTTCTTAAATTTATATTTTGATTTGTTTCTTATATTTTTATTTCATTTTTTGTTTTGTTTTTATTTATTTTTAATGTAATATATGTTTCAAGTGTCATAGCAAAGTACATACCTATACTTGAGTACTTATATTATGAAACGTGCTTTAAACTACTCAAAATTAATAATTATTAACATGTATTGAACTGAACGTGGGGATCTATAATTAGCTTATTGAGGCAATACTCTAATGTAAAGCTGGCAGTCCATCAAGTTATAAATAAATAAATACATGGGAGCCCTTATTACAACCAAAAGATCTTCCTACAAAGGCGCCCAGCGTTATCTGTATGTTACAAATCTAAAATTGCACTTAATCTGTTGATTTAATATCACGCTACGACTCTTACAAGTAGAAACGTAAAACAAACAGTAACCTATCACGATCGTGCTAAACGGCCCAGTAACAAGTGGAACACGGACTGTGTTTGCATACAGACCATAATTATGCATGGAATAGTTTTTACAGATAGCTAGTACTTACATTTTTTTTATAAAGGCATTGCAAGTAATAAATGCTGTGTCGCGAGGACCTTACATGCAAGATTTTTTTTTATATTAAACCTACCAAAGTGACTCTATTCTGCCTGATGGAAAGCATGAATAGAATCTAGGAGCAGTGGTCGTCATACTCACTGTGAATGCCGACAGTGCAATATGGCGACCCACGCTATGGCGGCCTAATGAGATGCTTTGTAGTGGGAGGGAAACACGTGCGCCATTAATATATTTCAGGCTTTAACCGTTCTGCACAGGAAGGAAGAGCCGAACCGTTTAGTTCGGGAGCGTATGTTTACCATTCTGAAACGGTGACTTCCAAGGCCAGCAAGAGTTGTCCTATAGAGGAACGGAGAGGATGGGATCAGTTGGAAGAGCTCATCAGAACACTCTCCATGATAAAGACGATAGAGGACTGCCATAGAGGCGACATCTCTTCGCAACTGCAGAGACACAGAGAACACAAAGAACACCCAGTGTTCTCCCATGTGGGGATCGAACCCACAGCAGTAGAGAGCGGCGAGGCGACAGCTTACACCGCTAGGCCAACCGTGCAGGCGTAACTGTGTAGTAATAATATTGAAATATACCTATTAAACAATAAAACTGACAAGCCCGTTGATTAGTTAACGGACAGAGTAAAACTTTTTATATCATAGTATAACAAACTTTCAAACTTAACAGAACTTCTACTATGAAAGCTAGGTTGACTGACAGAACATTTACAAAATTTGTTTTTGTAAATATGTATGTAGGTAGGTGGTAGAGTCACGCTGATTTCAGCACAAGCGGGCCGGCTCGACCGAGGCAGTACTACCCTCCCACAGAAGACCAACCTAAAGCGCCAGCATCCGTGTTGCCGTGTTTCGTTGGTGAGTGCGAGACCGGAGGCCCATTGATGCAGGGGTGACAGTTATCGTGGTAACTGTGTAAACCTTACACTGTCACGATTACTGTCCTGCCTTTTACGTCCCCAAGCAGGGTGTGAAAAAGCATCTCACTAGGCCGCCATAGTGTTGGTCACCATAATGCATTGTCTCCATTTGCAATAAGTATGGTGACCTCTTGGATTCTATTCATGCTTTCCCTCAGGCAGAGTAGAGTCACTTTGGCAGGCTATTAATTTAAAAAATAATAAGTATGTATTATCTAACTCCAAAACAAATATTTGCATATAATACAAACAATTGATCCGAATAGGGAATCCAAACCGTTAGCGCTGAATAACAGACGCGAACGCTGCCATTGCGCCACCGAGGCAATAAGCATACAAGCATTCTTAATCTTTCATAGATAATTTATAATGTAATTCATACTATTTATAACTTTATGTTTTAACTAGCTGCACCCGCGACTTCGTCCGCGTGGTTTTTTTTATAATTCTAAAATGTCCAAATGTAAGTAGCCCAAGTTTTTCCTGTAACATCAGTTATCTGTCAGTGAAAGTCCCGTCGAAATCGGTCCAGCCGTTCCAGAGATTAGCCGGCACAGACAGACAGACAAAAATTGTAAAAATGTTATTTTGGTGTATGTATAGATAAGTAGCCTTTGTAGATGCCTGTTCTTGGCTTATAACTTTCCCAAGTGAGCACCGATGTCTAAATCCGTGCATCCCTGAATTAAACACACCAAATTTTAATTTTTAATGTTTATAAATTACATAAGAGAACCAAACTCCTGTGGAATATAATTCATATGCACTTCAAACACACCTCTCCTTTGATGACGCGTATTATAAACACTCTCGACCAAGCTGTTTAAATTGCCCAACTTATGTTGTAAGTGCAGCATATTTTATCAGGTACGTTTCCCATACGTTGAACTCTCTGTAAACAATTCTAAAAGATTCAGGCCATCTTGGACATACTTTTTAACTTTAATCTCTTGGCACACAGACTTTCTTGGTATTTATATTTATACTAGCTTCCGCCCGCGACTTCGTCCGCGTGGAATAGTTACTTTGGGCTGACGCTTACTTTAACCCACGACTTCGTTTATATAGGTGAGTAAGGGAACAATTCTGTCATACATGATTTATGCGAAACTGTAACCGTTTACGCAGCGCAAACAGCGGAAGCTCTCATTAGGAACAAAATCTCCCGATTTTATAATATTCTTCATTGGTGCTCCGTTCCTATTGATATTAGCGTGATGATATATAGCCTATAGCCTTCCTCGATAAATAGGCTATCCAATACAAAAAAAAAATTTCAAAACCGACCCGTAGTTTCTGAGATTAGCGCGTTCAAACAAACAAACAAACAAACTCTTCAGCTTTATAATATTAGTATAGATTACTATGTTAGATGCGAGAAAGCAATCTATGTTTAATATCTCTCATTTGTTTTTGGTACCCTATTTTGCTTTATAATAACAATTTAAACGAGTTTTTAGTATCTAATATATGGACAGGTATCTTATCCCTATAACAGGATGGTAAGATTGTTATATCAGGATAGGTGATCATGGTGGCCGACCGCGGTCCAAGGGTTAGTATTGGAAAGATATTTATGTTAATGTGCGTAAGAACTTTTCATATCGAGATACAGGATTGACAGTTACTACGTAGTTCAGTCTGTATTCCGAGAGATGGCGCTGCAGTGTGTTTTTTTTCATTGTACGTGTCTCTTGATAAAACACAGTCACTTATATTTCATAGATAAATAAACATTCAAAGAAATGTACTAAATAATTTGTCAAGAAAAAATACAATAAGTGATCGCAGACTGCCATCTCTTACAGACAACAACAGTCTTAACAGTCTTAGTGCAATCAGGGTAGAATCAAAGATCTATTTGCTACCAAAAATAATGACTGTAAACTAAATCCCTTTTGCCGTTACATTAGTCATACAGTCGGACACACACAAAGTCTCGCAGCTATGCAGCCGCCGTCACCCTGTCTGTTGGGTCGACCGCCTGCGCAATTAATAGCCGCACTCGTCTTATTGTCTGTGGAAGTGAAAATGCGTAGCTGGGCCGATTGTGATGTCATGATATTCAAATATATCTATCGCAGCTGGCTACTGGAAGCAGGTTCTCTATTCAAAATATACACATATGTATTTAGTTTAATATTTTTAGTGTGCAACATATCTTGTATCTATTGCATGCAATGTGTTACATGAAAAGGACGGAAGTGTATAACAGGAAGCCGGGGAAACGTGTATTACTTGATTTGACCAATAAACCAATGAGGTCTAATGGTAGATGAGATGTCAGGTGTAACACAACATAACATGGGACTACTGTAATACAAGAGTCGATCGTATTTTATTGATTGGTGAGTAATATTTAAGAATATTGAAAGAATGGACTAATTTTTATACCGATTTAATAAAGTTAAATGGTTCTAGACAAGTATAAAAGGCTACGATAGCGATTTTCTAACGAATTATTTTATATATGGCAACACTTTTTATGTTTTAACATTATTATTTATTTTTCACATTTTTTAATTCTTAAGAAGGTTTTGTCCTGCTATACCACGCTGGCCTGGGTTGCTATAGTTTTCCTTCTCTTTCAGTGATGTCTTGCATTCGCCTCTTACAACACCCATGAGAAGGGTAGTGGTGGTGAAAATCTGTATTCTTAATTCGTCACCACACGGCAACATTGTACAGTGGCGGGCATGATTTAATTCACAGATATTTTTCCCAGGCCCTTTTTTGTTTTTTAACGTGTGGAAACCCCCTCAGGCCGTCACCCCACCGGGTTTTACGGCGAGGTGGTGTGTCGGAATCGGACTGACTAAAACCACACGATGTGCCACTCTGTGTCTGATATAGGAGGGATCCGGGAACAGCTGTTATTACGACATCCAAATCCCTCCTAGCGCCTGCCGGCTCCCGCAGGCACCGTCTGCGGATAAACTCTCTATTTTTTCCCAGTTTACCTTAAGGTGGTGCAGAAATGTGTAACTCAGTACACTAGTGATCAACGATCAATAAAAGAAAAAGAAAAGAATTGAGAATTTGATAAAAGACGATGAATCAAATATACGTAAATATAACATAAATCATATTTATTTCTTGCATCAAGAAAGCCTCTTTTTCTAAGAAAATCTTATACTACTAAAATGCAATGAAAAAGTATGTGAGAATGGATGTATGAATGTTTTTTACTCTTCCAAGTAAAAACTACTGAACGAATTTAGACGAAACTTTACATTAATTAGAATAACACAGGCTACATTTACCGCGACAATCAACATACACGCGAGCGGAACTGCGGGCAAAAGTTTGTAGCGTTCATGTGGCAACACTGTTTTTGACGACGCCACTTTTTGCACACAGAGCTGGGTACACAAAAAAATGTTAAGTGAACTCTAATTAACAAAATTGTAATTCAAGCTCTTGGAGACAAATACTGTGAATATTGGTACCACCTGAACAGTATATCCATATTGAATATATACTGTGTCTAATTTGACCATTCAAGTGGTAGATGCATCAGATAAAAATATATTGTGGAGTAACACAAACATAGTAACTCCCAAAAGTTAGTCACATCTGAGCGAATTATATTCGTTTTCTAGTAACAATAGTTTCTTTTTAGTTTGAATCTACACACGTAATACAAAATATAAAATAGTACATGAGTTAAATGTATTCACGCTACGTCTGGTATGCGATGGCAGGACAGACAGAGTGACGTTACGTACAGTTCCTTTGCTCTATAAATATCCACCATACAAACATTCATACATGTATATAAGATACAAACTATCTTAAGTATGATAGTTAAGGCACCGTAAGCGTAAGGCTACCTACTTATTTCTAACCGAAGCGTTCAAATTTGCTGAAGAGGTCAAAAAAATATTTTCTTATACGCAGATTGCTCGTATAAATATCATTTTGACTGCACAGTTGGCCTAGTGGTTTAAGCGGTCGCCACGCCGCTCTCTACTGAGCTAAGTATTGAGGGTTCAAATTCTACAAAGGACAACACTTTGTGTGATTCACAAATTGTTTTTCTGAGTCTGGGTGTTCTTTGTGTCCGTTTCTTGTATGTTTGTAAAAATCCCCCGCGACACAGGATTTATTCTTAGTGTGGGCGTTGTTTTTTAAATAATAAATAAATAAAAATAAATTAAATACGTTTTTGTCAAACTTTTTCTTGATATAAGTAAGCCTATGTGCGATGGCTATCATTAAGTTTATTCTCGTACTGATGATAATGCCCTTTCAGTAGATTTCGGTCACAAGGGGGGAGGTTCAACGGAGACCAGTGAACTACGCGTGCGATTACAGTGCACATGTATTGCAACATAGGTGCACTCTTTGTTCCTTTACTATTACAATCCAATGGGATGGTTTCCGACACGACCGAAAAAAGATGAGGCTCTTTCCGACCTTTGCATACTCTCCGAGATATGGGGGTTAAGACTCCAACCTTCAAACTACTTCTGAAATCAGAAATATAAAAAAAAAATTTTTGACCCATACCGGGCCTTGAACCCGAGACGTCTGAATCGACAGTCGCATACGCTAACCGCTAGACCAACTAGTGATAAGTTAGAAATAAACATACTTATGACTCTCAACTGCTTTGAATCCGTTGGCGACATCACTTATCATTCGATAACCCGCGTTGCCCATATGCCATAAAAAGAAGAAAAATACCAACAGGAGATGAATAAAACTCACAATGAACAATATACCATAGACAATGTTGTGAGTACGCAGGATTCATGCGCGCGCGCAGATAAGGTTACATGCGCGCTCTCAATCAGAACCATTGTACGCCGTGATAAGGTACAACTAATGGTTTTCATTAGAAGTTAAGCTTTATCGTTTACTCGGAGTAGTTATATTAACGATGCTAGTCTTTCTATATATACCCATTTTAATTTGAATACGCTTTGATACTTACATATGTACTACAAAAACAAAAAGTATCAACATTACTAAACTCTAAGTAAATCTGCAGACTACATACTAACGATAGCTTGGCGGCCGAATTTCAATCGTTTATGTCTTGTTTTCTTTCAATTGATCAGTATTTTAGTTAGTTTTGTGTCATCATAGATCAAATATATAAATAAATTATGCAGTGTCATTTTTAACTGCAAAACAAATATTGTTTTACAATTTTAGCTTTAAAACAAAATTCAAACGTATTAAACTTCCATATTTAAAGAGATAAATACATTAACATATGTACTACGACCAATTTATATGGAGGGGCAATAATTACTCCATATGTTTCACTGTAAACGGGCAACATCGCCATTCAATTAATTCTCATTGTTAAAAAGGTCCAAAAGGTATTGTTTATGTTACTATAGTACGTTTGGTGACGAGTCTATGTGGTGATGGATTAACAATACGAAATGTCACCACTCTTATTCATCCCGTGGTTTTCGAAAACTTGTCTTGCCAGCGCGCTATGGTAGGCCAAAACCTCATTGCTAAGAAGCCTATGACCAGAAGTGGACTATTTATAGCTTATGGCTATTTATGGCTTTGAATGTGATGAGAAAACAGTTCTTAAACAAATACATATAATTAAGTCCAAACAGCGATTTAAACGCAACCGCTATCGATGTGGTAGCCAAATGCTTTAGTCTCATAGAGCTCATAAACAAGTCAAACTAGGTGTCTTTATGTGGTCCTGGGTCCACCACAAGTACAGTTTCGAGTTTTCTAATCACAAGAGTTCAGAAGCGATCAATGGAGGTTCTTACATTCAATATTAAATGGACGTCGTTTACTTTGCACTGACTTGCACTTGCGGTTGGCGCTCATAGAATGATTTAAGGAGACAAGATAATATGCAAGAACTTTCTTTTATCTTTCTTTTTTTCTTTAAAAAGACAACGCCCGCACTACGAATAAATCCTGTGTCGCGGAGGTCTTTACAAACATACAAGAAACGAACACAAAGAACACCCAGACTCAGAATAACAATTTGTGGATGTGTTGTCCCACAACACTCAGCGCAGTAGAGAGTGGTGTGGCGACTGCTTAAACTACTAGGCCATTCGTTCAGTCACAAGTCAATCTATGGATCTATGGAGGTCTCTACATTTAGTTTATGGGCGTCGTTTACGTAGCACTGACTTGAACTTCCGCTTGGTACTATTATAGAACAATTTGAGCAAGATAAAATTCAATAACTGTGCAACCTCATTAAAATGTCAGCCATTTCTAAATGAGGGCGTTAATTCCAGTAAACATAATTATATATTGCGTGATGGCTTAAAAGTTAATATATTACTTACTGTGCTTAACCCATAACCTAAATTTGAACCGTCAGTGTGGTGACGGATTAAGAATACATAGTGTTACCACCCCTATTCATCACGTGGGTGTCGTAAAAGGCGACGAAGGGAACAAGTATACAAGACAACATCATTACAAAGAGAAGGAAAACTTGAAACAAACCGTATTCCAACCCGTCTGGCCAGCGTGGTATAGTTGGCCAAAACCTCCTTGCTAAGGAGAGGCTTATGTCCAGCTGTGGACTGTAAAGGCTGTTGATAACAAAACTATGAAGTACATTACTGCAAGGAAAAGAAAACTAGAAACAAACTATAGAGTTTGTTTATACCAATCCAATCCGTCTGGCCCGTTTAGTATACAAGCTTAAAACCTTATTTCTAAGAGGAAATCCTTATGTTAGATCCTTAGGTATCTTATGTCCACCAGTGGACTAGTTAAGGCTACGAATAAAGATGGCGAATTAAAATTTTACAACCTCAATTTTCTTATTGAGATTTTGTAACAAAGTTCTCCATATTGTTATTTTTTTTTTTCATATTAAGAGCCTGCCAAAGTGACTCTACTCTGCCTGATGGAAAGCATGAATAGGATCCAAGAGTTGTGGTCACCGTACTCATTGTAAATGCAGACAATTCAGTATGGTGACCCACACTATGGCGGCCTTGTGAGATGCTTTTTCTCACCCCGCTTGGGGACGTAAAAGGCATGACAGTCATAGTGACAGTGTAAGGTTTACACAGTTACCACGATAACCGTCACCCCTGCATCAATGGACCTCCGGTCTCACACTCACCAACGAAACACGACAGCACGGATGCTGTCGCTTTAGGTTGGTGTTCTGTGGGAGGGTAGTACTGCCTCGGTCGAGCCGGCCCGCTCTGAAATCAGCGTGGCTCTACTACCTAAAAAAAAGTTCTATACATACCCAATCATAACTGTAGTAAGATTATCCTTTGAATGTCCCTTTGAAATTCCATAAACTCGTACATACTCGAGAGCAAAACACTAGACTCAATAATTCCGTTCAATCAAAACATACCACCGCTTCACTTAGCATGTCGTCATACATTACACACTATTTTATGTACATTGACGTTATATAATGTATACAAAGTAAAAGACTGGAGGAAAAGCTTCGATGTATGCGCGGTAATCAGTAAATAGCTTGAGGAGGTGGTGTCGACGCGGTAGGTCTTGAATATGGTACTCAAACTTTTTCGGCATTTTGTTTTTATTTTGAGAGTTTTTTTTATGGTTGTTGCAACTTGGTTGTCACAGGGGGTGCGAGGTAGCAGAAAAAAAAACACAAAAAACATAAATTCTTAACTTATTTCATAAAAAAAACGATTTTGTAAGTAAGGTAAGTACCTAGTATAATTTTATATTTTATATTGTAGATGTAGATGCACCCCCTTGAAAATAATTCTGGCGACAGCACATGGATAAATTGTTTCTGATGCTAATACAGACTTGGTCGCCTTTAAGGAAGTGAATAAATAATTGCTTAAAAATATTATATGCTGTGTTTTGAATAATATAGTAAACAATGATGGAGAAGAAAAAACCCTTTTAATGACTGCATCGTCGATTAAATTGTCTCAACAACTAGAGTTAACATTTTCACTCGTGAAAAGATAACCGAAAATTTTAACTTATTCTACTGTAACTGTTCAACTAGGTATGTGTTGCGACTGTTGGAAATCACTGTTCTTAGGGCACGTACGGAGCTGTTTTCAAATTGCGCAAAATTGCAGTGTGCGAGCGTGTACAAGTTTAGGTATACAGTGTGTATCTAGCCTTAGGTAACGGTGTAAATGCGTGGCGTGCTTTCCGCTGTGCGCTGTGTAAACATTCTTCGCTTCGTGCTTTGATAAAGTTCATTGTTCATTAGAAAGTGCGGATTTTTACGCTCTCATATCGTTGTATTACAAGTTTTGTTTGTGTCATTCATAAAGTATTCTACATAGAGTATTTGAATTCAGTTTGCATAATTAACGGAAGGAAACTGCTGAAAAGTAGTTTTACATAAAATATACACGTAGAACCTTCTGAACAGGAGCAAGCTTAGTATAATATAGTGCCTAAACTGCCTCAGTGACGCAACGGTAGTGAATGAAACTGCTGTTTTTGAGGTTTCGAGGTCGATCCCGGGTCGTACCACATGTTTATGTGATCTGCAAAAATTTGTTTCGAAGTTTGGGTGTTTTCTATGTATAATATGTATGTATTTATAAAAAAAAAGTACATAAGTATTCTATCAGTCAGTCTAGTTATCATAGCACAAGCTCTGTTTAGTTTGAAACTAGATGACATTGTGTGTCAAATGTCCGGAATATTTATCATATATTTATCATAGATGTACCAACTGTCTTACTGTACAAGGCGCATACCTTGTTTTTCAAGAGTCTGCCAAAATAACTCTACTCTGCCTGATGGAAAGCATGAATAGAATCTAAGAGTTTTGGTCACAATACTCATTATGAGTAGAGACAAGACCTAATGAGATGTTTTTTTACGCTCTGCTTTGAGACGCAAAAGGCATGACAGACTTACCACGATAACTGTCATTCCTCCATCAATGGGCCTCCGGTCTCGCACTCACTAACGAAACACGACAGCACAGATACTATTTCTGAAATCAGCGTAGCTCTACTTTTCAACATATGGACAATACTTAGTGAGGATACCACGAAGCATCACATTAAGAGGAGGCTGTGAATGTAAGATACGGTGTAATGTTTTCTATCTCATTCTCTCGAGGACATAACTTATGTGTTTGTTTCTTTCTAGTGACGTATTTTTCATTTATCAAGTTTCAAAACAATAACTATGTAATATGACTGTAATACATAATCGTCATATGTGTACATATGTATATACATAGCAAGTTATTAGGAGAAACGAAATGAAGACGTAATTACTTTTTTAATAAAATAATCGCCTTTTAAAGCCTTTTCTTTGTATATTTTACTCCTAAATGTGTTTATTGCTTGTCAATTTTTGTTGTTAAATGTCACAAGTCAAACACACATTTGTCAGGTTTTGTAACAAAAAACAAATATTTGAAGATAAAACAAGATCACATTCAATTTCGACTTAGTTATCACACAATGGAATCGAATATTGTGTCACATTCACACAAGCTCATTTAGTCTCAAACTAAGCAGAGCTTTTTATTTTGTAAATACACAGAATACACCCAAGTTCCGAAAAAAAATGTGTGCAGGTCATACAAACATTTGGTTTGACTCGAGAAACGACCCCGAGATCTTGGGCACAGCAGTCGATTACGCTCTCATTACGTCACAGAGGCAGTTACAAATTTTTAATGACCCTCCAACACTTAAAGGTAAAGTACATATTAACAATAATATGTAATTATTTACAATTAAAAGGATAGTCAGCTGTGTTATTAAAACAAATACATTTCAATATATGAATTAGGTTTGACATAAGGTCAGTGGTTGTAAAAGTTAAAAAAAAACTCAAAAAAGGATGAAAAGGGCACTCAATTACTTATTTTGTTAATATACGAGACTAGTCAATTAAATACCAACATAAAAAAAAACATTTTAATGAGTTTCGACCCTAGGGCTGTTAATTAGAGGGCGTGGGCCGTGCCCTGCCACATATATCACGGGTGAGTTATTTTGTAATTAAACCAACCGGTTTTACAGCTGAGATGTCCGGATAAATTATCTTGTAATCCATTTGATGATAAAATATTAAAAATAATCAATTTTGTGTATTATAAAGTCGTAATTTTTCATCTATTTTTTAAAAAAATAAAAAAAGTATTTAACCTAGAATTTAGTTCAATAGAATCAGTAGAAAAATAAACTAACGCCATCTATGAGCATACTGTTGTATTAAAAGACTTACCTAAACAGCCAGTGGTGTTGATCCCGTAATGTTCCTCGAGGCACGTGTCGCAAGATGGCGGTGCTGCGCCAGGTGCGCATGCGCACTCGCCCGTAACCGGGTCACACGTATCATTGACAGCCGCTGTACCGCACCGACATGAGGGACACCCAGCTGACAAACCTAATGAAACAGGATTATTGTTAATCGACTTCTAAAAGTGGTTTTTAATTTAACTGACGATTTTTTGTGTGTATTTTAAGATATTGTCTGTTTGGATTACGTAGTCACCAACCCTATTTATAGGTATCGTAAAAGCCGATTAAGGGGATAAACTATTGAGGAAGAATAGACAAAGAGAAGGAAAACCTGAAACAAACCCTATATCAAACCGTCTGGCCAGCGTGATATAGTTTGCCAAAACCTTGCTAAGGAGAGGCCTATGTCCAGCAGTGGACTGTTAAAGGTTGCTGATGACGATGATGATGATGTTAAGATAATTGGTCATTTGTTACACATTTTCAGTCTTGTGTTAATAATATCTGTGGGAATTAAGATTTTTTCTTTTTATACAAAAGACTTATTCTACTTCTAAGACTGTAAAATGAAGGGTTGAGAAATACCATTTCTCAGATCTTGGGTGCAGTGTAGTTGATGAGATTATTCTAAAATTATACTTTACTGCGTCTCTTAAAAGAAATAAATTTTCCCCGTTTTCGTATCTCTTTTCGTTGATGCCCGGCTTCCATTGACCGTAGCGTGGTGTTATATAGGTTTTCTCGATAAATAGGTTATCCAACACTAAATTATTTTTTCAATTCGAACCAGTATTCCAGTTCAAAGAAACAAATTAAAGCATTATAATATTAATTTAAATTTACAGGCAAGTTTCGCGCCTATCGCCCGCGGACCCCTGGGACTAACGTCAAATATCGTGGAAAATAAACGGACGAGTGGATACGTACCGCCGTGGCCGACGTCACAAGAGTCGCAGGCGCGCCCGGCCCAGCCGGGGCGGCAGGCGCACTGGCCCGAGCGCGCGTCGCACGCGCCCGACAGCGCGCCCGCGCCGCACGCGCAACTCGAGCACGAACCGCCCGCGCCCCCACCCGCGCGCCAGTAGCCCTCCTTTACGCAAACGTTCCAAATTATTTATTTATTATTCAATGAAGTTCTATTTCATTTTTGTCTAAAAAACGGACTACTCTACCTCATAGAAACTAAGAATAGAAGGCAAGAATGGTGGTCACCATATTAGAACATTTGACACACAACGTCATCTAGTCTCAAACTAAGCAGAGCTTGTGCTATGATAACTAGACTGACTGATACAATACTTATATACTTTTTTTTTGTAAATACATACATATTATACATAGAAGACACCCAAACTTCATTGTAAATGCAGACATTACAGTATGGTGACCCACACTATAGCGAAAAAAAAAACAGTAGCAGTCGTGGGACTGCCGATAGAAGTGAAAACGGAACTATTAAGTTGAGAGTAATTAAAACTATATGCAAAAATTATATGAAATTTTTTATGTTTCATATATAGCTATATATAATATATAATATCATATATAACATATAATAATAAATTTCATATATAATATATAATATCCTATTCTCCATAGCTATAGATATACTATTATCATTAGCATGTCGGTGACGCGAACCGAGGATTTTACCCTCTACCAAAACGCTCAACGCGCCTAAAGAAGTTTTCACTTCAAAAATGGGATAGTCTTGTAATGTACTCGTAATTTGAATACATCAAACTAAAACACGTTATTTGTGGCTGACGATAACTTTAATTTCTTCTTTCTGTGTTTCTTCTGAAAAAGATTTTCCGTTAACTACTGTTGCTTTAACTTTTATTATCTTTTCATCTACGGGATAATTTTTAAATACCATTCAACTTTATTTAGAACGTTTATTAATGTCTATCCTATCTTATATGTTCAAAACTTCGAAAAAATAATTATCAACTAATCTAGTTGCCGCAATAGATGCTTGAATACGAAATTTGCATTTTTGCAATTGGTATTAGTTACATACCTTGCAGAGATCACAGCGCGCGCCCTCAGTGTGCGGTGGACACGTGAGGCACAGCCCCGTGGTGGGGTGGCACGGCGAGCCGCCGCACGCGCACGCCTGGCACGAGCTGCCCGGCACGGTGGGCGAGCCCCAGTACCCGAAATCACAGCTAGCGGGGACCGACCAACGGATTTTTAAGGTTGTAGATACAGGTCTTAAAGAAAAATGTTATAAATATTTCTTCAACCACAAAGAGATCCTCCCTTGAAGAAAAAATAATCAGTGTTAGAAGAAATATCTGGCCAGGCCATCGTAGTGATAATGACTGGCCGCTCGCAGCCCTACGATTGATGTTGGAAAGTTATGCATGTACTTATCGCCGTGAGAATTTCTATATCGCGATATAAGATTAGTTCTCCGTAGTTCGGTGTGTCTTCGGTAGATGACGCTGTATTGTAGGATGAAGTCACATACATTCCTTAAAAAATATATAATAAATAAAAATATGATTCTGCACTGCACTGCACAATCTCATTTCTCCAATTTTACTTTTCAGTGTCAAAAAGGGAACATCTACCGAAAAAAATAACGAACCAAACACATGTCAGTGCAGTGGATGTCTTTTTGCTGAGATAATAATGATGAGGATTTATATGCTATTTGTTGGACTGGACATTTATTAGATAACAATATTTCACAGGTTATGACCTAATTCAGTACTCGAACTTTGAATACGAGCACCAGTTTAAAATCCATTCAGTCCATGCATAGTTTGCCTGTAAGAAATTGCTCCAAGCGATAAGCCTACGCTTTGCACTCTATATTTGTTGTAATTTTATTACTTCATATATATCAGATAACATTTTATATGTACACCAATAAGGCGTTCTAGTTTTATAGTGGATATGCCTCTTATTTTGACCTTTGTTAGTTTGTCATTTGATGTTGTTCCTCATCAACAGCCTTCACTACTACTGGACGTAGGCCTCTCCTTAGCAAGGAGGGTTTGTCCTACTTATACTACGCTGGCCAGACGGGTTGGTATAGGGTTTGTTTCAAGTCGCAGAGTGGCACACCGTGTGGTTTTAGTCGGACCGATTCCGACACACCACCCCGCCGTAAACCCCGGTGGGGTGTCGGCCCGAGGGGGTTCCCACAGGTTAAAAAAAAAGGGTTTGTTTCAAGTTTACCTTTTTTTTGCAGTGATGTTATCCTGTGTAGTTTGATCCTTTGGTCCAACGACACCCATGACAAGAGTACACACCCTTAATCCGTCACATAATTTTAAATCAATTTTAGTTCTCCAAACTTAAGAGACAGATGTATAACACATGCGGAGTTTATTCCACCTTTTTTTCTTCCCAACTATAACTATTGGAATTGGCGATTGATTCGACCTCTTTTACGATATTATATTTATGTAAAACAATGACATCATTAGATACCCTAAAAATTAAGCAAACCATATAAAGTAATCACTCACTTCTCGCAATGGTCGCCGGTATACCCATCAGGACACTGCGTGCATACGTACTCGTCTCCTTCAGCGCTGGCTAAGGCACAGTTCGGACTGAAATTGTTGCCCGCTTCGTACAGAGGACACGCGCAAGGCTTGCAGGCTCCCTGGAACAAGATGTAACATAATTATCAATCGGTTAATTACATAATATATAGATACTGCTAAACAAATGGTTAATTACACGAATTTATTGCTTGCCACTCCCTAACTCGAGCATAGCCATTGAATAACAAAGAATTGAAATGAAAATCTTGGTAGTTCAGGTTATTATGCTAGTTAATTAGGTAGGAGAGCCACACTGATTTCAGCACAAGCGGGCCGGCCCAACCGGGGCAGTACTACCCTCCAGCAGAAGACCAACCTAAAGCGCCAGCATCCGTGTTGTCGTGTTTCGTTGGTGAGTGTGAGACCGGAGGCCCATTGATGCAGGGGTGACAGTTATCGTGGTAACTGTGTAAGCCTTACACTGTCACAATGACTGTCATGCCTCTTACGTCCACAAGCTGGGAGTGTGAAAAAGCATCTCACTAGGCTGCCATAGTGTGGGTCACCATACTGCGTTGTCTGTATTTGCAATGAGTATGATGACCACAACTCTTGGATTCTATTCATGCTTTCCATCAGGCAGAGTAGAGTCACTTTGGCAGGCTAATAATATAGAAAAATCAAAAATGGTAAAACACACAGGTGATTAATTACTTGATAAGTGTAAGCTATTTCGAGCACTGGAAACTCGTAACATTAACAAAATATCTGAAAATATATTTGCTTTTCATTTTACATCGTTGTTGACAAATTTTATAGTATGTAAATATCACACAGTTTGGTTCATACTAGACTGAAATATGTGAGTCGCCATACTGAATTGTCTGCATCCGCAATAAGTATGGCGACCACCAGTCTTGGATTCTATTCCTGATTTCCATCAAGTAGGATAGAATCACTTTGGTAGGGCCAGAATAAAAAAAATAATACAGTGAGGAGGCTGCTGCGAATTGGTTGCCAGGTCTTCATAAAAAGGAGCTATGGCGCCGGATACGAAATAGACGTTTTGATTTAATAACAAACAACATTCTCAACTGTTTTTAATAATTCACTGTTGGATTTAGACCTCATCTTAGAAAGGAGGTTTGGGCCTAATATGTCACGCAGTCTTTTCCTTCTTTTCTACCTTTTATTTTTTTAAAAGACACCATTTGCCTTATAAATATATCCTGTATGTCGGGGGGTTTACGAACGTACAAGAAACGCACGCAAGGAGCACCCAGACTCAGAACAATAAATTGTGGATCACATAAAGTGTTGTCCCACGTGGGGTTTGAACCCGTGGTAAAGCTTAAATCACTAAGCAATTCACCCTTTGCAGTGTTGTAGTAATGTATAGTTTGCTGTTTTAGTCGGATTTTACGAAACTAAGGGATGGGTCAGGGTGGTGTGTATTCCTAATGCGTGTCATCACTAGGACGTTTATACATACATATAATCACATTACCTGAACTGGGTTGCCGTAGTGTCCCGGAAGACAACGCTCGCAGTGTGGGCCTGTAGTGTTGTGCTGGCAAGGACCGCACGGTCCGTCCACTGTGAATAGAAGTGATGTTTTAAAAAGGATTATGAGAGTTAAATGAAGTTGGAATATCGTGATTATTGCCTTCCACAAATAGTTTTTGACTGTTCGATGAAGAAAGAGATAAGATCAGTAGTGTATAAGCATTCAAATAGGTTAGCCCTAATTCATTTGTTCGAATAAAACTTCATGCAAATAATGCCTTGGGCATTCTCTGACAGTCAATTTTATGACGATGCAGAAAAAATGTAGTAGGTGTAAAGATATAACGAACTGAAGAGAGACGAACAAGAGAGGTTTGCAAAAAAATGTTGATTTTTTTTGTTTTTTTTTTTGGCAACCTACCGAAGTGACTCTATTCTGCCTGATGAAAAGCATGAATAGAATCCAAGAGCGGTAGTCGCCGTACTCACTGCGAAATGAAGACAGTGTAGTATGTATTTCCACGCCCCGCTTAAAGGACCCGGGATCGTAGTGGGAGGAAAATACGTGCGCTGGTAGTGAATTCCAGGCTTTAACTGATTTGCACAGGAAGGAAGAGCCGAACCGTTTAATTCGGGAGCGTATGTCTACTATTCTGAAACGGTGACTTTCAAGGCCAGCACGAGTTGTTCTGTAGAGGACTAATAGTCCTGTCGGTTTAGCAGCAAGATTTTGTGTTCCAAAATTATTAAAGATGTTTCACATAAATCGCCGGAAATTTATTACCTTATACGCATTATTCAAAGTATTTTAAAAAATAAAAACACAAAAATCAACAAGTGTAAGTTTTTCGTGGCAATTTGTACAGTACAAAAGCTGCACTAACCAATATCGCAGCGCGCGTGTCCGTTGCAGGCGCACGGCGCGCA
Organism: Hypercompe scribonia; assembly: GCA_949316085.1. NCBI lineage: Eukaryota > Metazoa > Arthropoda > Insecta > Lepidoptera > Erebidae > Hypercompe > Hypercompe scribonia. Next base: position 1,633,393 of record OX438976.1, on the reverse strand, counting down.
CTCGACGCGGGCGCGGCGCGCGCGCACGTGCGTCCAGGCGCAGCGCGAGCAGTGCGCGCCCGTGTAGCCGCGCGGGCACGCGCAGCGCTCGCCCGCCGGCGCCGCGGGACCGTGCACCCACGCGCCCTCCAACCGCACCTGTGCCACACGCCTTCTCTGTTAACTTTGCTTCTCTCATAACATACACATTATCTACAGCTGGACTAACGACTAGACTGCGCTTAGAACCCGCAGACGGTGCGCGCGATAGCGAACAGGCGCTAGGAGGGATCTGGATGTCGAAATAACAGCTGTTTCCGGATCCCTCCTATCTCAGGTGCAGAGTGACACACCGTGTGGTTTTAGTCGGTCCGATTCCGACAAACCACCACGCCGTAAACCCCAGTGGGGTGACGGTCCGAGGGGGATTCCACAAATTAAAAAAAAACCTGTGTAACATATCGTCAGACCCAACCTAGACTCAAAAACTACATATAAAAATTACGAATAAGTTTGACAAGTCGATTCAACTTGGTTCATTGGTTCATGCTCAGTTAAACTGATTTATAGTATCTGTCTGTCAAATCAACAACCAGCCATGTCCTTAAACATAGTAAAAATCCCGCTAATAATGACTTCAGCATCATCGTCGGCGTGTACTAGTCCACAGCTGGACGTAGACCTCTCCCTACCAAAAAAGTTTCTGTCTGCCACTTCTGACTACGACGGCCAGACGCCTTGGTATTTGATTCAAGTTTTTCTTGCATGCAAGTCAAGTTCTCAAGTCTCAAGTCTTGCGTTCAAGTCTTGCATGCTTACTTAGTAACCTATGACATCCACAGGATAAACAATGATGATGGCACTCTGTATTGTTAATCTTGACATATTAAATATATGTTTAAAAATTCAGCATATTCGGTTGACGATAGTACAAGTGCTATTAAATTCAGCTGCAAGATTTGAACGGAACAAACATAACAAGTTAGATAAAAGATTGTATAATTGATTGTGAGAAGCGTAATTGTAAATTACGAGCCATAAACTACTACAAACAACGTGGGTTCGATATCCGCTTAGAATACATATTTGTAGACATGTTGCGCTACACGATTTATTTAGTTTAATTATTATATCTTTAAATATACATATATATACACGTATATATTGGGACGAAGTTCCTTACGGCAGGTTTGGAGAGGATAGGGGTTTTGCTGCGCGACCGAACTGAAGAAAATGTGATAGTAAAACCGTAAGAAAAATCCGTGGAAAAAGCGCGTGGAATAAAACCGTTAAATGAGACGTGCGCAGGCGCGACAGTCGCATACACAAGCGAGTAGTGTATAATATCTTTCTCTTTCTCCCTCTTTCTTTTCGTTCTCTCATCCCTTCTCTTTCTATAACCACTGCACCCCGCCAATGCATAGTATATACTCATGAATTCATGGACAAGCACGTGGCGAATACTCACATTATAGATACATTTTTATTCCATAATCTCAAGTATTCTCAAGAAATAATACGAACATCTTTCTATTTCTAAACGAAAAACGAAACAATTTCAAAACGCTAAGTTTGACATTTACGAAAGCGCGTCATGTGTGCTACGTTTCATACTATCTATCACGCACTTAACATTCGTACTATTTCTACCTCTTTCTAACACATGACAATCTACATTAGACAAAACAGTAACATGTAAATTGATTTCAAAAGTCTCATATTTCTAGATCTGGAACGTGATCTCTTAAATGTGAATTCCGTCTATTTCTATCTAATTTTATGTTGTCAAACAAAAACAAAGAGACATATTTTGTTATTTTAGTTGAAATTTGAATTACGATGTTTTTTTATTTTAAGTAATTTATTATTTTATTTCCTAAAATAATTAATTTCCTAAATACTTTCTTGTACTTAAATAAAAACTAATCAGCAAAATTTAAGAGAAAAATCAAGAAAACCTACATAAAATTGAGTACGATTTTTTTTGCAAATTGTGTCGATTCTACATTATCCGAAGGAACTTCGTTTCTACCTGGTGTCCCACGACACCATTTTACACAAAACATGTATTGATTGCATTTTATTTATTTATTACCCACTAGCTCGATAAACACGACATCGACGGAATTTATATACTTCACTATTTCAATCGGATGTTCTTCACTACTTCATTGGTTTTAATTTGTTTGTTCGTGTGATTCTATATTTTTCCTAGTAAAATTAATCTAAATTACACCTTATAATATAAGGTATCTACCAGTGGAAGTACCGGCAAAATCCGTCCAGGCGTTTTAGAGATTTGCTGGATAAGACAGACAGACAGATATAAAAATTATAAATTTATTTTTTTATGTAAGTACTTTCATATGTATTTCGTAAAAAGTTTTGATTTGACATTACAAACAGATATTTTATTTTTGTTTTATTATATGTATAGTTCTACAAATCCGACATAACGTGGGTCGCCATACTGCACTGTCTTCATTCGCAGTGAGCACGGCGACCACCGCTCTTGGATTCTATTCATGCTTTCTATCAGGCAGAATAGAGTCATTTTGGTAGATGGCTATAATAAAAAAAAAACAAATACAAATCCACATGGGCGGTGAGAGGGGAGCGCTGGGGGGGTGCTCTTGCATCCCCTATCAGAAAAGAAAATACATAAAATAAATGTTTATATATTTTTATACTCGACTACAATGGCGAGTGCGTATCGTTACCTGACAGGCAGTACAAAATGCTTTTTAAAAAATCGTTGTCTCTTGTCCACCTGATTTCTTCAAGGAAGGTATCAATAAACTGTGTTGGCAAAGGTGCATAAATTGTAGGATGAGTGATAACTTTAATTAATAGATTGAAAAAAGTTGAGAGGTGTCAAGGGACACCCGGATGGGACGAAGTTCCTTTCAATTACTTAGTGAAGGAATTGTACAGGATTCATTATTGTTATTATTTTCTATTATATTAATATTTATTATGTACAAAAAACCTGTAAAAACTCAACAAAATAAAAATAATCATCAACCAAAGTATAGTATCCAAACCAAACCAAAATAATCATAAACCAAATAGAAAGACGAAACGAAAATAATTGGCTTGCTTTCTATGAGAGAGAGAGAGAGAGGGGGAGGGGGAGGGGGGAGAGAGAGAGAGAGAGAGAGAGAAAGAGAGAGAGAGAGAGGGGGAGGGGGAGGGGGGGAGAGCGAGAGAGAGAGAGAGAGAGAGAGAGAGAGAGAGAGAGAGAGAGAGAGAAACATGCGCACGCCGCACGGCTTACTACACTATAGCATAAAGTGTCCTTACAACTTTTCGTCTGAATTTTTTCCATCTTGCGTCCTTCACAAAGTGCGATAAAGAACTTCGTTTCAAAACAAAAATATCTTATTTCGTATAACCTCATTTTTATAGGAAAAAATCTAGTATGATTCTATATTTTTTTCTGTATTAAGAAAATGCCAAAATGACTCCACTCTGCCTGATAGAAAACATGAATAGAATCCAAGAGTCGTGGTCACCATACTCATTGCAAATGAAGACAAAGCAGTATGGTGACACTACGTCGGCCTAGTGAGATGCTTTTTCACGCCCCGCTTGGGACGTAAAAGGTATGACAGTCATCGTGGCAGTGTAAGGACTCGCACAGTTACAACGATAACTATCACCCCTGCACCAATGGGCCTTCAGTCTCACACTCACCAACGAAACACGACAGTACGGATGCTGTCGCTTTAGGTTAGTCTTCTGTGGGAGGATAATACTGTCCCAGTCGAGCCAGCCCGTTTGTGCTGAAATCAGCGTGGCTCTACTACCCAGTGATTATAGATCAGATGAGATGAGATTAGATGCAACCTTACAAGATGGTAAGTAATTCTGGTGGCGCCCATGCTTACCCGTGTTCTAGTGCTTAGTTTGAGTATTGATGACACTGTTTGACATTATATTTTTATCGACGTGGTGAGAACCTTTCCGTGCTCTGGTAATCAGTATATTATTTCACGTCAAAGCAATCAAAAGCGTATGGACTTCCTTATTTCAAAAAAAACTATAAAAAGACTGCTAAGGTGATACTGTCTTAGTGTACGCGTCTGCTGTACTAAGGTCTCTGGTTTCCCCTTTCGGACCAAAAGTCTGTATAATCTGCAAATATTTTTAAACATTTTCCATTTTCCATTCAAGTTTTCAAAGTACAAGCTTTGTTTAGTTTGAAACTAGATGGCGTTGTGTGACCGATGACCGAAATCTTAAATATAGTATTAATTACAGAACATGAAGCATACCTCATCTTGATCAAAATGATAATGAGCCTTCAACATGATTGCCTTCACATCTCTGAGTACATCCATCAGCTGTATCCTACTGGCCAGCTCCGATTCTTCTGCCAAGACGAACCAGCTGCCTTCCACCAACGGCACTGAAATCTGTAGCTGTCCAGGAGTCTCATGGCTGGTGTTTGAGTAGGCGAGTTTTGTACCATCTGTAGAGAAGAGAATGTTAATATTAGGCAGATAGATAATACTTTATTTGTACATCTGAGTGTTAAACGTACACTGCAATTTAATGTACAAATTAGAGATACCACGAATATTCGTCTACGATTCGGTATTCAGCTATTCGGTCATGTTTTTTCATTATTTGGTTAACGAACTGCTGACGTGGCAAACGTTGTTTTGCCATATAATTCTACTGTAGTAAATATTTATGTGTCCGTGTGGTGACGGATCAAGAATACATAGTGTTATTACCCCTATTCATCCTGTGGGTGTCGTAAAAGGCTACTAAGGGAACAAAGTTTACAAGACAACATCATTTCAAAGAGAAGGAAAACTTGAAACAAACCCTATTCCAACCCGTCTGGCCAGCGTGGTATAGTAGGCCAAAACCTTGCTAAGGAGAGGCTTATATCCAGCAGAAGACTTTCAAAGGCCTTTGATGATGATGATGAAATATTTTTGTGAAAAAGGTGAATGAAAGTAAAAATATTTTTCCCCCACAGATATCTACATACATGAAATCCACTTTTGGATGAATGGATTTGAAACATGAGAAAAAGCTGTCTCCCACCTTCTCTCAAAAGAGCGATAGTCTATCTAAGCCAAGGTGTTCATAGAAATTGTCTCATACTCACCACTTCCGATAAGTATAACGTCAGGTCCGTAAGTAGGATTACCGCCTGTATCCCCTCTCACGATGCCCCAGTACACCGACGCTTGGACTTCGCCCCCATACGCTGACAGCTGTTCTCCGGTGAATGAATTCGATATCCAGTAGAAATACTCCCATCCTTCTACCTAGAACACATGGCAGACGTTGAATCACATACAATTTGTGTACAATTATTTTGGTCATAGTCATTTCAAGAAGAATTTCTGATACATAAATGTATTTTAACGCCATCTAATGAAAACGAAGTGAACTACAGAGTAACTATTAATTTTGTAACGCACTTGCGCTATAGTCAAGCCTATTAAGAAATATAGACCAGTTTTTTTTTTAATTTAAGAGCCTGCCAAAGTGACTCTGCTCTGCCTTATGGAAAGTATGAATAGAATCCAAGAGTTATGGTCACCATACTCATTGCAAATGCAGACAACGCAATATGGCGTATGTACCCTAGTAAAATGCTTCTTCACGCCCAGCTTGGGGACGTAAAAAGCATACCAGTCATTGTGGTGCCGTAATGCTCACACATTTACTATGACAACTATCACCCCTGTATCAATAGGCCTCCGGTCTCGCACTCACCGACGAAACACGACAGCACGGATGCTGTCGCTTTAGTTTGATCTTCTATGGGGGTGTAGTACTGCCCCAGTCGAGCCGGCCTGTTCGGGCAGCGTGGCTCTACTACCCATAGCATGGTTCTACTACATTTTTAAGAGAGTTCAGTCAACTAGATCAACAGTTGAGTGCTTAGCTTCATTTACCTCGTAACTGATAACAAAAGGTTGTCCTTGCTCATCGACAGAGGGCTCCAAGGTCTCATTGGCTTGAGAGTCGGTGATGAGCCAAGATTCTCCTAACGGCAATATTATCTAAAAAAAAGAGAAATTATGAACATTATACGTGGTGGATTATGTATAGGGAGTATCATCATCCCTATTCAACGTAAGTGTTGCAAAAGCCGAGTAAGGGACCAAGCTACTTAAGAAACCAGTAACCAAGGAGAAAGTAAACTTGAAACCAACCTTGATAACGTTTGGCCAGTGTAGTATAGTCGACTACAACTTGCTTCTTAAGAGAGACCTACGTCCAGTGGAATTTGAAATGTGGTTGATGAAAATGATGCGCAAACAGACATGCTTATAACCTTTATTTTAAATTAAAACAAAAACACATACATCTCTCGGCTGATCCTGTTCATCAACAGTGGCTAGGGTGCAAGAATCAGTGATGTGAGAGCAGTAGCAAGGTCTGCAGCCAGCAGGTAGATCTTGACTCAGGCCGTAGTGTCCAGGGGCGCATGTGTCACAGCGTTCGCCCACAACGTTTGACTGGAATAGCCGTAATTAATACAAATCATTTAGCGTACAGTAACTCCACATTTGCTGAAAGAATTACTTGACAAAGGTTTCGAAGAAGCTATGGTTTATAATTGGGTAGATGACTGTATCGTAAATAAATAGCAATGTCCACTTCATTAAAACTAATATCGCGAAACATCTCGGAAAATACAATTAACACAGCTTTTTATTATTATTACGAGTTTCAATCAAATATACAGTGAAATATATTGTTCAAATTAGCATGTGGCAATTTCCACATTACAGCACAATGAAAAATTTACAACGGCGCCATCTAGCGAAGATACATCGAATTACGAAGTATGAACATAAACATATGAATGTAATGAATTACAATCCTGTATCGCGATATAGAGATTCGCGTTGCAATTGACATATATACAACGTCCCAACACCAACCGTTGGGCCGTGGCCCGCCAGGCATGATCACGTCGCCTGGTCGGAGAATCCTCCTTTTGTGTCGGAGGGATATGACACATGTCCTTCCACAAGTAGTCTAAAACAGTGACGTCACAATTTGGTATTTAGTACATTTTTCATGCAAAATTGTCGTTTTGACTGATGATAAAAGTAACTAATTTGACTAAGGTGTCATCTAGCCTATTGCATGACGAAGAATAACTCTTTCAGTGTGAAGGTTTAAACGTTACCTATTAAGTACATTTAAATCTGTTGAAGAATTTATACGTTATGGTAACATTAAGGCATATACGTGTACGTAGTAGAGCCATGCTTCAAAACAAAATGCGATTTGATTTGATAAGTGAGTGACGTTCCTGAAATAATATGGTCCGGGTCCCCTTCAGAGAAGGACGCCTGAGACCGGCCGCCGGGTTGGTTTTTAGTGGAAACTCCACATACTCCTGGCTCCTGCGTCCCCGAGAAGCCGGAGATCCGAAGGGATTTGTCCCAGAGACAAAAAAAAAAGTGAGGGACGTCAGAGTGCTCTACAGTAATTTTTTGAGCAGATTTCCAGAACTAAGAATCAAGGAATTTAATTTTTTAATAAAACAGATATTATGTTGTGTGATATGATATGTATGATATGTGAAAGGTTTATTGCATTTTTAGATTATATAAATGACAAGTTTGTTTGGGATTAATGCTGCGTACTGTCGCATAAACGTTTGTTGTGTTTAAAAATTTTTTTATTTTTTTATATATTATATGTTTTTTTTTCATACACGGAAGTCGAACTGTGATATATGATACATACTTAGGTTTCCAATATTAGTTAATATTAAGTATCATTCCGGTAGTTTTCAATGTTTCCACGGCCAACACAAATGTCCTGCAGGCGACAGTGTTACGTTTCGGGACGTTATTCTTGACTAAGATTGGTTATATGACACGATGGCGTGGGCTCGTATGCTATCTGTACGGACAGACCGACTCAAAACTATGGTCCTTGCCCAGACTTTATACTGTACCCGCTTAGTTTTTATTACATTTACATTTACAACTGCCTCGATGACGCAGTGGCAGTGAATGCGACTGCTGAGCCTGAGGTCTCGGGTTCGATTCCCGAGCGGACCTAAGGTTTGTGTGATCTGCAAATATTTGTCTCGAAGTTTGGGTGTTTTTTATGTATAATATGTATGTACTTACAAAAAAAAAGGTATGTAAGTATTCTATCAGTCAGTCTAGTTATCATAGCACAAGTTCTTAGTTTGAAACTAGATGACGTTGTGTGTCATATGTACGAAAAAAAAATTTAATCAATGTTCAAGGACTTAAGAAAAAGGACACACCTCTGTGTGTTGTTTTGACATTTCTTTCCAGAGTCTTAGGAAATGCCAACGCCTTTTAGCTGTAAATTCCGACGTGCAAAAATTTCTGCAAATATTTACTTGCAGAAATAGATATCAGTTATCAGTTATCGGAGTCCATTCCCGGTATCAGGGGAAGCCTTTAGAGGCGGCAATGCATTTGCAAGTCTTTAGTTACATATCGATGCCTTAAGCACTGGTAGTAACTTAGTATTAGTTGAACTACCTGATTTTTTGTCCTCCAACACCATTGCTCAAATCATTACCTTTACAGCTATGTAATAAGAGCTATTCTTGAATAAAGGAAACCGTAATTAAGTCCTAACAAAAGGCAAGATGCAAAATTATTTATCTTGTAGACTTAACCACTTAGTATTAACATCCATACCAGGCTATAGTTCTAAACAATATTTTATTCTTATTTAGTGACATTTTTTGTCTTATTTAAAAACAAAGATCTCTAAACCAAAGTCTAAATGTCCACAGCTTTGCCTAAAGTACTGCTCACCTTACATTCACAAACTTCATTGCAGACCTTGCTAGGGTCTACAATTCCCTTTGGATCACACTTGCAAGTGGGAGGGGTGACGATTTGACAGTTTGGATACATGGCGTCAGGATCCTCGCAGACGTCACACAAATGTCCAGTAAAACCAGGGAAACAGGTGCATATTGTCTGGTGGTACTTTTTGTTCCATACGCAAGATCCTGGAAATTCATAAAAATGGTTCTTAAGTGATAATGATACTGATGATGATGGGGTACTCCTAGCCGATTTCGGCCAACGAGACCAGCTAACTCCGCAGAAGATATTATAGTGCATAACTTGTGTAACTAGTGATACTTTGATTAGATCTAGACTACTCTGTGTTAGTCATGTTCATCAATTATCAACAGCCTTTTACAATCCACTGCTGGACATAAGCCTCTCCTTAGCAAGAAGGTTTTGGCCTACTATACCATGCTGGCCAGACGGGTTGGAATAGGGTTTGTTTCAAGTTTTCCTCTTTGTAATGATGTTGTCTTGTATACTTTGTTCCCTTAGTCGCCTTTTACGACACCCACGGGATGAATAGCGGTGGTAACACTATGTATCCTTAATCCGTCACCACACGGATAATAATCTTAGTATCATATTATTATTATTTACTGATTGCTTCGATAGTCCAGTGGTTAGCGTACGTGGCTGCTGATTAAGAAGTCTCGGCTTCGATTTACGGGTTGGGTGAAAAAATGGTATTGAGTTTTTCTGATTACAGATTCTTAATAACAGCACGAAGCTTGGCAATTGGGGTCTTAACTCCTATGCGTCGGAGAGCAGATAAAACCGTCGGTCTTGTGCCTGATCTCTACTCTGTCGTATCGGATAACCGTCCCATCGGATTGTAAACGTGAGGGAACAGAAAGTGCACTTGTGTTTGCGCATACACTTGCGTACTATTGTGGTCTCCGTTGACACAGGCTGCCGTTCCCAAATTAGGCTAGTTGTACATCATCATGATTTATTATGTTATTCAGAGATGTTAAATTATTTATAGAACAAATGTAGATCACCTACCATCAGAGCCTTGAGGATCGCAGTCACAGGGTAGACAGGGTCCGTCAGGGAGGCTGTTGTAATATCCAAATAAACATTTGTCACATAGAGGACCAGCTCGGTTTTCCTGTAAAACGAAGAAACATAGAATATGTTATTGAAAAAAACTTTTTTTGTTACCATGCAAATGAGTAAATTGGCCATCCGGTCAATGTTCCTACCGCTGACCGTTATAAAAAAGACATAACCTGCATTTGAAATACATCCTGTGTCGCAGAGCACTTTCAAAACATACAAGAAACGGACACAAGAAACTTCTCGAATCAGAACAAAAATTTGTAGATCAAACAGTGTTGTCTCATGTGGTGTTTGAACCCACAACACTCAGCGCAGCAGAGAGTAACATGGCGACCGTTTAAACCACAACGCCATGTGTGCAGTTAAGTCACTAAGGCGTGGACGCCCTTTGAGAGATTTGGAATGAGGGAGGGAGGTTTGGCCCTCCGGTAACCAAACTCATTCGTCGAATAACAATGAAAAAATAGCTTAAACGTGTCTATTGAATGGTAAAATGTTGTGAATGGGACATCCAGTTTGTTAACATTCTTTTCTGGCAACATCTCTCCTCAGTTCGTTCGTTCTTCGGTAAGTTTAAAAGTAGTTTTTAACATAGGTAGATTAACACATCAACTTCATTATAAGTGTTAGAAATAAGGTTGCTTGTTTTGTATTTCTAACATTACAGAATCGAACTAACAGTCGTTTATTTCTTATTGAAGTTGTTCCATTAGAAGTGAACTTTCTAAAATTACTTTGCTTACAGCATAAAATGCTTCAAGTGTCAAACATTCAACTTTGTATTGCCAGTGTTTTAGTCTACGCATTGATAAATCGGTCAGGAGAAGTTATTAATGAATAAATAGGTAAGTATTTCCTTTTTTTTTATAGTGGATCTACCAAAATGATTCTATTCTGCCTGATGGAAAACATGAACAGAATCCAAGAGCGGTGCTCGCCATACTCACCGCGAATGACGACAGTGCAATATGGCGACCCACGCTATGGCGGCCTAATGAGATGCTTTATCTATCTCTTGATCACCATCATCATCATCAACAGCAACCTTTTACAGTCCACTGCTAGACATAGACCTCTCCTTAGCAAGGAGGTTTGGCCTACTACACGCTGGCCAGACGTATTCGAATAGTGTTTGTTTCAAGTTTCCTTCTCTTTCTAATGATGTTGTCTTACTTGATGTGTGTATTTTGTTTCCTTAGTCATCTTTTACGACACCCACGGGATGAATAGGGGTGGTAACATTATGTATTCTTAACCCGCCCACACGGAAAATGATACGATAATGAAAATGATATCTATTGATACTAACTATTGAACAAATGATTATAATCATTCATTTAAAAGTAAAAGCAATAATGTCTAACCGTGCAGTTAACACAGAGTATAGTCCCTGTGTCATCGTAGGAGCAAGCACCCCGATCTCCGCATTCGCAATCGGGCCGGGCGTCCGCCGCGCATTCTTGGTGCGGCGCCCACGGCGCGCCCGAGCAGCAGCGGTGGCAGTGAGACCCGCACGTGCCGTGGACACATGAACACTTTGCGCCCTGCAAAAAATGATAAGGTGGAAAATTACAACAAATTATAAATTACTTTCAATTAAGAACCCAAAACAAAACTATATATATTTTAAAAAATAGTTCAAATAATAATAATTTGACACATCTCGCATATGGCCGTCTGATCTCAAAATAGACAGTCTGTATTATGGTAACCTGATTGTCGATAAACTTAAAAAATAATTATGCTGTTTTTAAACAAATAAACTAAAGTTACCTTAGCAGTCAGTCACTAAACTGCCATAGTGTGGGTCACCATACTACATTGTCTGCATTCGCAATGAGTATGGTAACCACCACTATTGGATTCTACTCATGCTTACCATCAGGTAGGGTAGTCACTTTGGTAGGCCCCGAAGAAAAAAAAACCACTCACTTTTTCAGGAAAATAGAACAATCATAAAAGGAAATAGACTCTCTAGTAAAATACTGATACCAGTTTTTTTTTTTCCTTTTTTTTTTTAACGCGGGGAATGCTTTTCGCACCATACCCTCCTTTGATATCTGGACACCATACTTCGATGGTGACGATGAATTTACAATAACTTGCCAATTTGTGTCAAATGTCTCAACTTTAACCACTTTTAATGTAAATTATTTGACTAGCGTTTTATTTGACACACTACCGAAAGTTATGAATAAAAAACAAATAACCATTAATTTAAAAGGTCGAAAAATGTATATTGGCCATATCTGGTAAGTTTGTCCATTTTGTCTCCTTTCCAAAGATTGTTTTTAAAGCTAATAATTATGTACTGCTCATATGTTTCATTTACTATTGGAAATCATTAACCTTTAAACTTCTCATTGTTTTTTTATTTTTAATGTTTTCAAAGCTCTCTTTCTCTGTATTCTCAGTTCTATTCTTAGTGATGTAAGCTAAGAACAGTCGTTCAATCATCATCAACAACCTTCACAGTCCACTCCGGACATAGGCTTCTTCTTCCTTAGAATGAAGACTGGCTTACTATACCACGCTGGCCAAATTTCTTTCAAGTTCTGTTTTTATTTGCAGTGATGTTGTCTTGTATTGTTTATTCCCTTAGTCGGCTCTTACGAAGCCCACAGAAATAATAAGGGTGGAGACAATCTGCATTCTTAATCCGTCGCCACCCGAGCCAAAAAACAAGTTCCATTTTTGATCTCAAAATCTTCAATTCCTTTGATCTTTTATTTGCCGCACAAAAAGTAACTCTATTTTAACACTCAAAACCCTCATTGAAGGCTATGAGGTTTAAATATGGATTACCCATAGATTTGAAATCTTAACTTTACCCTCAAAACACTCATACATCGGAAAGTTGTAGTTGGGACTTAGAAAATTTATCGTTCAGAAAAAAAAATGTTTTTTCTAATAATTTGAATTTTTTTAAACTAATTGAAAAAACTTTAAAATTTACCAAAATGCTGTTTTTGAGTAAAAAATGTCAAAAGAGAAAAAATAAAAATTTTTAATTTTTTGAACTATCCGATTTGGTATGGAATACTCCTCTACATAAAAGGACTGGGGGTTAATTTAATGGGAGGTTACATCATATGAGGTTTTTGAGGTTCAAAGCCGTATAGGATAATTATTATATAGTTTGAGGTTTTTGAGGGTCAAATGTTGATTCTACAGTTCTGATTTTACCCTCAAAGTTGTAAAACTATGACTGAGACTACTTTCTATGTTAAATCCAATCTAAAAAAAATCAAGCTGACCCTCGAAAACCTCATTGAAGATTTTGAGGGTAAAATATGAATTTACTTTTTGACTCGGGCAGTCGCTAAATGCCGCTTTGAAATTAGTTGAATAGAAAGGCAGTTAGGTGGGAACTTAAAACTAAATTAATCACAAAGAGCTCTATTTGTAGAAATAGCTGTATCATTTTTATTTGATAACTTATATTATTAATTAAGCGACTTTGTCACAAATTTACTACAATTCCAAATGATCTATATATTATTAATTTTACACCTCGTTCATTGTTAGTTTGTTAAGAATTAAGACACGATAATTCTTAAAACTTATTTCCCAAACCTTACCTGTGCATCCACATCACACTTTTCCGCATGTCCATGACAAAGGCATCTGGCCGCAAGCGTAAGAGCGCGAACCGTGTAATACTGCTGCCGAGGGGCAGCGGGGTGAGGAGCACGGAACGAGATGCGCACGCGCCGAGCCGACACGCCCTCACCTATGCCTACGTGCATCTGAAATTGGTACAAAAAGTAGCTATTCACTATATGTATAATCTATTTTTTTGCACATAGACGGCCTGTTGGTCTAATCGTTAGTGACCCTGACTGATAAGCCGAAGGTCGGGAGTTCGATAACCACAAAAGGACAAATGGTTGTGTAATGAGAACAATCAGCACGATTGAGTAATTTTGCGTGCCCGGTTGACGGTAATAGATAACCCCTTAGGCAACAGTTAAGGAGGCAACCTTAATGTATGTGAGACCAAAATATCACCAGGCCAGTGTTTATCACACCCTGGGTGGAAACCGAGCACAGGATCTGTGGCTTAGCAGTCAGGATCTTTAACCACTAGACCAACGGCTCCATATCTTACCTCATCTCAAAAATGTTTAACACACTAATTTTTTTTTTCTGAAGTGCAAGTGGGGGCAGACAGCAGGCTCATAATCACTTAACGTCAAAAAGCAATCTAAATGATAAAGGAATGTGTAATTTATTTTACTATGAGTCATTTCAAAAGTACTGATATTCATATCGTGAGATATTATCATCCTTCGTGACTAACGTTTTACATAATATATACGTATACTCTGTAAGTACATATCTTTATACCCAGGACATTCACGATTCTATAAAACTGTTTTTTTTAATAATCGCCCAGAATCGCAAGTTAGTGGAAGGGTTGGGCTTAGATAACTACGGATTTCTGGGAGGTCGTAAATTCGGTCGAACCAGGCTCAAATGTGGCGAAGCCTGGCTTTCTCACAATGCTTTCATAATGGTAATCATTTTAAAAGATGGTAAAATTATAACTGATTGGGCATTGAAAAGTAAGGTATGGATTCCACAAATATAAAGTTCGATGCGCCTAAAACGTAAAACTTGTTAAGTTGTGGAATTCTGATTACAAAATTTCATAAAAAAAGATTACTTCTCCATTTTCCAGTGGCCTTGGACTAACAAATTGTGTAGAACATGTAGGCTTATCAGCTCTGTTCGTCCTTTTTGCTGCTCTGGCCTTGCGTCTTCTCCTCTCAGGTCTCAAGTCCCAGAGCTTCCGGCAGTGGTCCCTGTCACCAAATGCTCTAATCATTCGCCAGTCTTCACCAATCTCTGACGCCGAGACTTCTAACGACCACGCCAGAGGACGAGGGGATGGACCGGATTTGATGATCACGTGGAGTAGTTCCATTTTCTGTAAAATGAAAAAGGAATTGTTTCAAATAAAGGAAAATTGAACTCAAATTCAGATTACGTAAAGTTGAAAATTCAACTTAAGTGGGTAATAGCTTTGATAAAATAAATCGTTCAGGTGAGTTTTTAAGACTAGAAGCTCAATCCTTCATAAATTTGAATCCTAGCAACATAGAAAAAACGCTATGAAATGATTTGAATCGAAAGTTACGTTTACACTAATCTTATCATACTCCCTAAAGCCTTGACATTTATTCTATCTATGTGGGAAATAGCCGGCTGTTAGCTTTACTGACTCATCATCAAGTGAGGGTCTGGGCAATGGTTTAGTATGAAGCTCTAGCATGTTTCTAGGACGCGTATGTCTTGATGCAGAACATCATTTTCGCAAAATGTCATTCAAGTCATTTTTTTCTCAAGAGTGTCATCATACAAACACTGTAAAATCGGTAAAGTAATTTACTTAAGGTAACACATATAAATATATATATATATATTTATTTAAAATACTGTAAGCTTAAGAAGCTTAGATGGTGACGTCTTCAGAAGCGATATATGATCAATAATAGATTTAGAAGTATCATATTGGTATATTGTATAAACACTTCTCAATACTATAGTTATTATATCGAATTAATCTTATTATTTGTGACAATGTTATCACCGATTCGTTTCAGACATAATGCTATGATAAGATTAAATTATGACATCGTTTGAAAGTGACTCACTCTATACGTCAAAACCATCCAATGTTTTAAATTGAAGATTGTCAATCCACTGTAATTTGACTACATTTTCTTTTAAAAAGACAACGACCGCACTAGAAATAAATCTTGTGTCGCGGAGGACTTTACAAGCATACAACGAACGTACAGAAAGAACATCCAGACTCAGAACAACTATTTATGGATCACACAAAGTGTTGTCCCCTGTGGGGTTTGAACCCACAATACTTAGCACAGTAGAGAGCGGTGTGGCGACCACCTAAACCACTAGGCCAACTGTGCAATCAAACATTAAGATAAAATTATATTTTCTATTGCTTAATCTTCTAAATTTGAAAAGAAAACCATGTCGGCAGTACACCATTATCATTTTACTTTTTTCTGAAAATTATTTGGGCTCGACCCAATTAATTTTCTTCTCCTATCATTTGGCAATGTACTGCTTACTCTTACGGAGCAAATTTTACTTCGTTGTTACTCCTTTTCTAATCATATTCTCTTTCACGAAATCATCGATCTCATCTTTGGCCATTCGTTCTTATCCGTTCTTGTCCCATCATACAGTCATTCTTATCCTAAGTCCATTCCAGAATAACCTGTTGCTTCTCAACTTTTCATACACTGATGCTACTGTCAGGTTACTTCTAATGTAGTAACTCCTCACTTGTCCATCCTAGTCACACCACAAATTTATCTTAACATTTGAATGTCAGCTTCGGGTCAGGTTTGAGGCTGGACATTTAGGAAGGATACTTCCGAAATAAAAACAGAATTTATAAGTTAAGGCTTGTAGAGATAAAAATAGTCATGATGGTTCTTTGGATCTCCCTCCCAGAATTAGGGAGGTTACATTACCGCGCTGTGGTCACCTTCATCATTGTGTCCTCTGAGCTGTGCCCCTTTTGTGATACAACGAGATTACTTTATTGTATCATAACATTGTTTGTTATTTTGTTTTTGGTTTGTTTTTAGTTTGTGTGGTTATGAAAGTCTTTTTTTACATTGTTTCTTTTTATAAAATACATTTTACTACATAACATTAAGACGCTGGAAATTCTTTTGTCTTTTTCATTTAATTAAGATTTTTAAGTAAATAAATAACAGTCCCAGTGACTGGCCACACGAAATAACCGAAGTGCCTATTCTCACAACTTAAACAAGTTTTAGAGTGAATAAACAAACAACTTCTTTTACACTCCTTATTAACACTCGTGACTTTTGAATTAACTAAAATAGAAAAGTCTATTAACACTAATGAAATTGAAAACTCATGCCATAGAATAGAGTGGGAAAGAATTAGACGTAAGTGTCGTAGTTTAAAAAATTATAACCGGGTAGCTGGTGGTTTCAATGTGCCTTCATCACAATGAGTTGTAATAAGACGTGTTCTTCATTCGTTAATTTTTCCCTTGGGCATGAATTTTTTTATTCAATAATATTACATTAAGCAAGGAGCATGATTTTTGGTGTCCGTCTTAATCCGTCACCGTGTGGTGGCAGATTAAGAATACATAGTGTTACCACCCCTGTTCATCCGGTGGGTGTCGTAAAAGGCGACTAAGGGACCAAGTATACAAGACAACATCATTACAAAGTGAAGGAAAGCTTGAAACAAACCCAACCCGTCTGACCAGCGTGGTAGGTCAAAACCTCCTGGCTAAGAAGAGGCCTATGTCCAGCAGTGGACTGTAAACAATGAAACATTTCCAATTCTTTACATGAGTCACTCGCCACGCAAAGGTAATGTCGCAAAAATATGTCGGCGAGATCAAACAGTGGCGGCGCGCCGCGTCAATCCAGCGAATAACCCGCATTATATTATTATTACTATCACATTAATCATTTGTCTACTTTAAGTACTTACAGTACTCAAGAGCGTAATTCGAGAATGTCCGATTAGGTTTGGGATTTTAAAGTTTTACTTTCATTAATTAAAAATATGTATCCATAGTTAGGCAGTCCGACAGTTCGTCAACTTATTACAACGGACAACGCTATGCTATGGAAAAGCAAATTAAACGAGTTGGATATAAATACTGGCAGATGGACACAGATTTGTCAGTTATCGATTACCATCACCCAATTTCCACAAATATCAAACTATATAACATCAAAAACGCAGACTGCGGTATCACTTATCTGGCAAGAAGTTTGAATAGTCGTAGTTTCTGCCCGAAGAGGGAGACGACGCTCCTGAACTTTCGACTACAGTGAAATTGGAGGACTTGATGGTATCGCTTATCGACTCTATCGGAGTTGGACAAGAGCGTGTAAGGCTATAATTTCTTTGATATTAAATAAAAGGCAATAATATTTATCACAATTCAGGCACCTTGAAGTGATACTCATTTTATTGCCCACTTTAAATGTTTGTTGTTGTAGTAACAATTGTTTTACCAAAGACTCAAGATTGACAACAAAACAAAGTATTATACTATGTTCGATTGGAAAGTTCCTTATCGCTATGTTGATATGTACACGCTAAATCCTAAAAATAACATACCAATCGGACTCTCTTTCGGTTTTTCCCTGTGGAAGGTTTAAGTGTGTAAATCAATAATTTTGTTTCACGGAATTCACTTCTTTATTCTCAAAGTAATAGAAAGAGTCCGAATATTCGTACGCATTTAGCCTACTGTAATCTTGGGTAGTTTTACTTCCGTCATCATCGTCTTCATCATCTTTAACAGTCTACTAGCAGATATAGGCTTCTAATTAGCAAAGAGGTAGCTAAGTAAGCTTCACTTGCGTATTAGGCCGCAAACTTTTTGCCGTCAAACACATTTCTTTTTTCAGTTTGCACCCGACGTACAGCTTAGCAGCCAGGATTACTAGCCACTGCAATCAACCCAATTCTCTTAACTTGCAATGTGTTTAGTTACTAATTAATTACGTAATACAGAACTAAACATCGTCCTTCACTTCTAACTTTAAATGTCATTATTTCCATCTTTTTAAAAAAACGAAACAGATTTCTAAACTTGGGAAAAGCCAGACAAGCTCTGAGATAACTCCATAACTATTTTACAATAAAAACACAACAAAACAGCTCTATTACACAAGCCCATACCATTATTACAACGGACAACAGCAAGGAAACGCAGTTATCCTCAATGATTCTCAAGAACTACGAGCGTACCACCAATATTCCCATCAGAAAAAAACGCTGACCACTTACGGTGCTCATTAGTGGCGCCTTACAAGGTTGCGCATGCGCACTACCGCTAGTTAGTTACGACTGGTTACGTCACTACCCAATTAACAAGATCCTTCTCTAATTAGCTCTGATGGTCCAGGCGCGTATAATAAATCCTCATTTTGTAAGTTAAATGAGGATAGGAATGATGCCTTGTATGGTGTTAATAGTAAGATTTCTAAAGAAGTCGAAGATATAAGACTTCTTTATCTATCTACCCGCGGGCCGTTAGTAGGTAGAGATAGAGGGAAAATGCAAACGCGATTGTGCCGTACATATTTTAGTTGATTTTTGTAGAGGAGTTTTATGCTTTCCCTTTTTTCCTGTGTGCAAATCCTCATGGATACCACCGGTACGTGGTTATGTCGAACGCGAACCGACCAAAAACTGCACGCCGTCTCGGGTACCAATAACCGGGGAGCCAGGTGCACCCTAATTAAAACTTCCCCCTGGATATTGCCTGGATAGGACGGCTTCGATTCAAAGAGGATTCATTGGAGTCTTACCGACGCTTCAAGCCTCTTCAAAATTCCTATATTCGGCCTCATGTTTATTCGTGTCATTTTTAATAAAAAGGTTTTTATGTATAAATAAAAAATGTGTTAGTAACTTTCATATCTTATTTTAAATAATATTAATATTAAATAAAAACATATGTGAGGCAACTTCTTTGTATGCAAAACATACAAAAAAGTAATCCAGTTTATACTTTGACCTCTCTTGACACGAGTGTTGTACAAAGACAGTTCAAATTATACTGGTCATTAGTTTTAGTTTATTTATAAAAAGAAAAAAATCAAAACAATAATATTTAAATCCTATTTAATCTAATAATAATTTAGTTGACTGCACGGTTGGCCTAGTGGTTTAAGCGGTCGCCACGCCGCTCTTTACTGCGTCGAACGTTGTGTGTTTAAACCCCACATGGGACAACACTTTGTGTGATCCATAAATTGTTCTTCTGAGTCTGGGTGTTCTTTGTATCCGTTTCTTGTGCATTTGTAAACGCCTCGCGAGACAGAAAAAGCGCGCGCAATGTCTTTAAAAAAACTACTAATTCTTCGTATTTTCTTCCTTTCAAAATGGTCTAATTTTGAGCACCAGGTGTTTTCTTAATAAAATATTATTCATGTAATTTTGTGGTAGATCTTAGTCCTTAAAATATAACTTGGTCTTTGTGACAGATGGCTACGAAAGCGATGAAGTGACTTTGAACAAACGATTTCATTTTATACAACCTATATTTTCATTATTTACGGCCCAATTCTATCACAAATGAAGTGCAATACATTATAATTAATATGACGATTCATGCGTAAAATGTATCTCGTGAGCTTTTCTTTTTTTCTATCTTTAGAGCCTGCCAAAGTGACTCTACTCTGCCTGATGGAAAGCATGAGTTGTGGTCATCATACACATTGCAAATGCTGACAACGCAGTATGGTGACCCATACTATGGTGGCCTTGTGAGATGCTTTTTCACACCACGCTTGGGTACGTAACAGGCATGAAAGTCACTGTGAGTGTAAAACTTACACAGTTACCACGATAACTGTCACCCCTGCATCAATGGGCAAGTTGTTAAGTTGGTAAGTTTTAAAATGACACTATTGACAATAATATAAAGTGACAGCATCCATGCTGACGTGTTTTGTTGGTGAGTGCGAGACCGGAGGCCCGTTAATGCAGGGGTCACGTGACAGCCATCGTGGTAACCGTGTGAGCCTTACACTGCCACAAAGACTGTCGTGCCTTTCACTAAGCCGACATAGTGTGGATCACCATACTACCTTGTCTCTATTTCTAATGAGTATAGTGACCACAACTCTGGGATTCTATTTATGCTTTCAATCAGGCAGAGTAGGGTCACTGTGGCAGGCTCTTAATACAGAAAAAAAAACATAGAACTGTCACAGAGATCAAGGTATATTTAAAAGGCTATCACTTCATTGCCAGTTCTATCTGGTTCATTCTTATCTACACGTACGTACATCCGCTACTTGATAAACAACAGATATATACTTCTTTAGATAATTGTGAAAATGCTTTGTCTTTAATGAACATTGTGGACATATCGCCATCAGACTAAGTAAATATGCACAACGAAATTGTTCAAATTTGGGTCGTGCACGCGCTGTTAAGTAAAAAATCACAAGTTGTACCGTCATACTGTGAACAAATAATGTCTTTATGTGATTTTCATAGTAGTATATATTTAAAGTACTAAATAAAAATTGTATAACTGACATCAATACGCCCACATCGTGTTAAATAAACTACAATTTTCATTCCATAACTTTGATTATCAGAGGTGAATTTTGTCTGCTTTTAGCTTTAACCAGAGATAAAAATAAACTACACCTACTTAAAAAAAATCTTCCAAATTAGTGTATAATTTATAGCCTTTTGAGGTAACAAAAAACTATAAAAAAACAATATAGGACCTCTTCCTTTTTTTAACTTCAGTAAGAATTACCGTCTTTCGTTAATATCTATTGTTTTTTTTCTATTTTAAGAGCTTGCCAAAGTGACTTAACTCTGCCCAATTGAAGTTATGAATAGAATCCAAGAGTTGTGGTCACCATACTCATTGCGAATGTAGTCAATACAGAATGGTAACGCACACTATGGCGGCGGTGAGATGCTTTTTCACACCCCGCTTGGGGACATAAAAGGCATGACAGTCAGCGTGGTGGTGTAAGGCTCACACTCTTACGGCGGTCAAGAATACTCATAAATTTTACTAAATAAGATTTAAAATCATGACACTTTGATATAAAACAAAGGTTAGTACAATATTGAAAACTCATTATTTGCTTAAAGAGAGAATTTTAAGGTATCTTATCAGACAAATTTACATACCTACAGACAATTAAGTCTTTCTTTCTTAAAATGGTAGACAGAGGTGTATTAAACATTGACATTGTACCCACTCAAATTTTAATTTTACTCAGGTAAACCTATATATTCCTACATACATATATGTATATTATAGACAAATCACACTCAAACACTGCCCAAATTATAAAATTTTTAGGGAAACGTATTGCGTTCACAAGAGGACTGGTTAGTTGTAAGGGAAACTTTCAGACTCAGTAAGAAAAATAATTGTTAAAATATAAGAAACTACATACACATACATACATTCACGTCTTTATTCCCAAAAGGGGAGGGATAACTGTATTAAACACTAACGCTTTGTCAATTTGTACAATTTTGATCCGATTTACATAATGTAGACACTTTTAAAGTTAGGTATGGTTGTTAAGTAGATCCGGATGTCGTAATAACAGCTGTTACCGGATCAGTCCTTTTTCAGGCGTAGAGTGGCACACCGTGTGGTTTTAATCGGTCCGATACCGACACACCAACCCGTCGTAAACCCTGGTGGGATGACAGCCCGAGGGGTTTCCACAGTTTAAAAAAAGGGTAGTCAAGTAATAAAGAGATATTGTGTGTACGAATGGATTGAGTATAAACAAAAGCTCGTGCATGTGATTCGAAAGAAAAGTCCGGGCATTTTAACTCTCACCGAAGGACAGATCCTGAGGTTAAGAAGTTACCACAATTCATCATTCAAATATGTAGAATCATCTCTACAAGAGATCTTATCATGCATACTGACAGGAAATATCTAAATCTATGCAACACTGTTTTTGCTCATTAAATATACATATATGTATAGATGTATATACCTCTAACGTATGATTTACGACAAGTGTTTTCCAGAATTAATTCCAGTTTTAATGTTTTCCAGACAGTTTAATGAGCCCGATAAATTAAGAGATACAATTTCAACTGATAAGAAATAAAAGATAAAATTATAGTTATACTAAATAGATACGTTATCAGGCACAGGCTTGTGTGATCGACCTCCTTGCGGAACACTACCACTTCCATTACAAGTATTATATAGTGATTAGTTTGGTTCGGTGATGTTCCTGGCTTATGGTATCACAGAACAGACTTATATGTACAGTGGAAGAGGTATGCGTTATCACAGGAATCACACACAGGCTTACAAAAAATACACTGTTACACAGTTTTTTCGTTGACTTTTTGAATGAGGTTACCGGAGTCCCAACTTCTCTTTCTTCGGATGCTGGAGAAGGACTCAAAGGGCGGTAATGAGAAGCTGATGATAGCATTTGCATCGTTTGGCTCCTTAACTTCGTTGCGCCTGTCTCGTTGGCATATGATATGCGGTTGCCGATCAAGAGCCCTCGGGTTGGTTTGCCGGTAATAAGCGGTATTGGTTACGCCTGGTTATCTTAGGACTCACATTTTTGGCCAACAATTCATAAAAAAAGTTTGACACTGTGTACAAAGAAACTTTAAAAATTATGCTTTTAATAAAATGTTTTTGCCTATTTGATTTTTTTTATATTGAAACAGGTAACTTATTCTGGTTGACTCCTACTGCTGCTAATTAAAAATATCTAATTTTACTATACGTATGATACTTAAAAGATATGTATGATTAATTTATCAAAGGATTAGAATCGCAATTTGGCTATTTAATAATATGGTGCGCACTATTGTTTGCCCATTATACGGTATGAAGTCAAGGCTTCAACAGCAGTAAGTATCGTAATCTCTGGAATAGAAACTCCAACGGCACACCTATCTTGTTATATGAACAAATAAAAAAATAAACTTAAAAACGGTAACAATATTATCCTATAAAATATCTGTACACCTGCTTGCGATACGCTATCGTAATAGATAAAAATTCGACAACCAGTCGGTAGTGTAATGTCAGAGGGACAACACATATAGACACAAAAATGGATAACCAAGACAGTCTCCAAGCTGTGAAAGTGGAAGTTCCCGGTAGACACGACCGAGTTGTGGATCCTAATAAGCCGAGAACGAAAAAAAAAGTTACTAACCCAAGAGGTAGTGAATTTGTGTACGTGAATAATGCTTATGTTGGCAGTATGAGCAGTGTGAACGAGGTTCGAACACAGGCGCCGCCTACCAGGTTTGTATTTCAGTTTTTTTGAAGTATTTTCTATTGTATAGAGTAAACTGCACAGGGCAACATCACTGTGGGGAGAGACAAAGCTTAAAACAAACTATATCAACCCGTACGGCCAGCGTGGTATAGTAGGCCAAAACCTCCTTACTAAGGAGAGGTCTATGTTGGTCTATGTCCAACAGTAGACTGTTAAACTTATCTCCAACTTAATTGCTTAGATATTGCGCCTTAACTAACCATCTAAAACCATAGATAATTTTTTTTGACATGACTTTCAAAAGAGATTTTTATATCACTTGTATTTTTTTATATTTGTTACCTCAACATTTCTTATATAAATGTTTATAAATCTGATTTAGCATAATTTCTTTTATATTTGGGAGGGTGTGTTTGCAATTTCATCTTAATTATATTTAAATAGAAATAGATTGAAGAATACAGCTTATTTTGATTCCTCACGGTTGGTCCAAGTCGGGTTTTTTGTTTTAGTTACCTATTTGAATGAAAATGGTGTTTATCAATTAAAAGATAAGATAATTACGTATATTAATAACAACCTTATATGGTATAATCTAAAAATATATGTTTCTTATGTATTTATGGTGACGGATAGAGCTTTTTTAAATGTTATCCGCGCTCCGAACAAAGATTTCTCTTAATTGTATAATTCAACAGATTTAAATCTATTTTTCTGTGTATTCAGAAAGCAGTTTATTAATAAACTATTATTTAAAATGCCAAAATTGTTTTTAAAATAAATATATTTCATATTTGTCACAGTAATTGTAGCTAATGTCATAAAAGGAAAAGATTTTTGTGATTTCAAAGAAATTTTTCCTTAAAGATTGTATAATGTTACGTAATATTACACTACCTACCCTTAGGCGTGGCCTTCAATTAGATAAATCAACACAATATAGACCAAATTTTATACTTCATCCAATTACGTTACCGCCTTAATTTGGTTACGAAGAAACATACTACAAGATATTTTGAAGACTGATAATTAATTGATAAATTCTATCATCCACTTTTGGATATCTGCATCTCTTTTTTTATGGCAACCTAGAGACTCTATTTTGGCTGATGGAAAGCATAGAATCTAAGAGCGGTGGTCGCCGTGCTTACTGCGAATGAAGACAGTGCAGTATGGCGACCCACGCTATGGTGGCTTAGTCAAATACTGTGCCTTAGAATGGAGGTTTAGGGCAACAGGTTGATAGTGTTTGCGTCAAGTTTTTCTTCTTATTTATAGCGCTGTTCATGTGTCTGTCTTGCATAGTTCGCTCACTTAGTCGATTCTTATAACACCTATGGAATGTAATACTATACCAAAAAAGGCCATTAATAATCGTGAGTGTATTTATTTATTATTTATTTAAGATACTCAAGCAATATAAAAAGTAACATAACAAAATATTAAGTATAGATAGTGAAATTATTAAAGTACTTTTTATTGGTGAATTAATCACTAATGTACGTTGAGGTTTCCTCATCAGATCTTCGTATAAACTGTTGGACTCAAATGAACGGGTTAGATTCAATTTCAAGGATAACTCCTTACCCACCTCCTGGCTCTATCATTAAACAAGCTAGTAGACGACATACTATTGTCGTTCAAATCAAATATAAAGTACAGTTGGCCTAGTGGTTCAAGCGGTCGCCACACCAATTTCTACTGCGCTCTGAAAATTCTTAGTGTGATACGCGAATGGTTGTCCTGAGTTTGGGTATCCTTTGTATCCGTGTCATGTATGACTGTAAAGTCCTTCATGACACAGGATATATTTTTAATGCGGCAGTTAATAAAGAAAAAAAGAAAAAGCCTTGGGAGAGGCGTACTTTGGCACCATGATCTCTCAGAAAATCGTGTTTTAGTAATTCTTCCGTTGCGTTTGACCAAGTGACTGACGTCATAAAACATATAAACAATATTTAATTGATATATATAACGTAACTAGTCACAAATAAAGATATAAATGAATTTTTTTTTATTTATATCATTATGAATCATTAATGATGATAAACTCTAGATACACGATCTCATAAACAGCTGTTTAATTCTAAATGAGGTGTGCTGTGTTTGATAAGCAGACTGTTAGTAAACATACTTACACATGTATGTATTTCTTAACATATAATATTGATAAATCACACCCAGACATAAAACTATTGATCGAAAAACGCCCTGCGGTTTAACAGTCAGAATCACTACAGATATTAATAGGAGAGTCGTATTATACACTTATATTTTGCTAGTAAATATCGCATTTACTTTGATCAACTGGTCTTGCTTTTTTTGGTCTATGTAATGACGAATTAAAAATACAAAGAGCCAAACCCCTTATGCAAGTCGTGGTTGACGCAAGAGGCGATTACGGGAGTAAACTGCGTAAGACAATGTCACTGTAACGAGAAGAAAAACTTTACTCAAACACTTTTTTTTTCTTTTTTTTTAACGTGTGGTAACCCCCTCGGACCGTCACCTGGGTTTACGGCGGGGTGGTGTGTCGGCATCGCACCGACTAAAACCACACGGTGTGCCACTCTGCGCCTGACATAGGAGCACTGTGCCAAACCGTCTAGACAGCGTGGTGTAGTAAGCCAAACGTGGTATAGTAGGTCAAAAGCTCCATGCTAAGGAAAGACCTATGTCCAATAGTGGATTATTAAAAGATGTAATGAGACAATGTGTGTGAGGGTTTGGTCCCAAGCACGTAGGAAAGTTTATTGTCATTAACTGAACTCTCAAAGAATAAGAAATTGAAAGGAAATTATAGGTAAAAAGAGAAAACAATAGAAAGAAAGTGATACTATATTACTCGAACAGTCCAGGATCTTGTAAGTGATACTGACTTCTTGCCCAGAAAGAACAGCATCGTTCACTGCATGATCTGCAATTTCTTTTTCTTCTACTCGATCATGCTATATAACGCTCTTCTTTTCTGTTGCCCACAACTAGATCATCCGAGACTAAGGATCGAGGTTCCAAATGTGTTATTATATAACTTTCTGCCATCACGCCCAGATGCTTCTACTCCGTAAGTGACTTTTTCTTCCAAATGAGTGGCTTATACGCTATGCTTTAACGCTTCAGCCGTGGGAAAGTCATGCTTCGCGGCAAATGGGCTGGCTAGACCGGAGTGGTACCATAGTCTCACATAAAATCTATGTGAGAGTGGTTTGGCACTACGTTCGATCTGAATCCGGAAAAATACCGACCAGAGGAGTCGTAGAACTATTTCGGCAGTTTTCTTCATTCCATTTCTCTCCAAAATCCGTAAATTTCAAGTCTGGAGAAGATTTTTGATGAACCGAAGTGGCCATACCTGCTACTATTTGTATAAAGACATTTAGAATTCTTAACTTCTGTGTCGCTCGTATCATAGCATGTACATATTCAATGTATAATGCATGTATAATAGCATTGTTTCTATCACTCTCACTCCCATCATACAACTAAAGCCTCTCCTTTTGGGTCTATTATCACACACTGACTAGGCGGGTTCGTTTAGAGCTTTCTTAAACTCTCCTTCTATTTCCAGTGTTGGTCTCCATTCTTACGACATATACAGGGTGAAAGGGGTTTTAATACTATGTAAAGCCTATTTGAAAAAATAAATTATAGTTTTATCTAGTTAGCAACAAAGCAAGTTTGGTAATTTTTACGTAGAGTCAAATTAAATTCGCCGCACGTACGCCATCCATCAGTGATGCTGATAACACAGTTATCCATCAGATAACACCATTTTCAGAACATGTATCAAACTGAAATATTGTACAATATTATATTCGTATTTAAAATTAATGGATAGAAAAATATACATTTCGAAAGACAATGCTCAACAATCAAGCCTTCTCCGTACAAGCTGCACCCTTCTAGACTGAATTGTCAGAAACCATTATAGAAGTACTGTCATTTACTGTTCTTCAGAAACCCCTGAGGGATTATCAATTATCTCGGAAGTTATTATTCGGCAAATCTTCTGTAAATCAACATTCAATTTTATAGAAAACTTGACTTATAAACTGAAATAAAATTACCAATTACCACCCCTATTCGTCCCATGAGTGTCGTAAAAGATAGCTTAGGGAGCAAAATACACGACAATCATTCCAAAGAGAACGGTAAACTTGAGATCGGAGGCCCATTGATGCAGGGGTGACAGTTATCGTGATAATTATGTGAGACTTACACTGCCACGATGACTGTCATGCCTTTTACGTCCCCAAGCGTGGCGTGAAAAAGCATCTCACTAGGCCGCCATAGTATGGGTCACCACACTGCATTGTCTGCATTTGCAAATGCGTATAGTGACCACAACTCTGGATTCTATTCATGCTGTCCATCAGGCAGAGTAGAGTCACTTTGGCAGGCTTTTCATATAGGAAAAAAAAACCCTATACCAATCCGTCTGGCCTACGTGGTATAGTAAACCAAAACCTTCTTTCTCAGGAGACGCCTATGTTCAGTAGTGGATTGTTACAAACTGTTGATGACCCTCTGACTATTTGGCAGTCACATTAAAATATGGGTTGATCAGATCAATGAGTAATCACCGTTTACTAGTAGTAAAAACACCTAAACTAACGATTAGTTTAAGATATGATCTATGATTAGTCATCATATCGTAAAATATAATCTATGGTAAGAGGAATTGATATCGTTTTGTAATATTTTACTTAAATGTGAGTAATATTGTGTAAATAAAAGAAATTACAGTTACGACAACTTAAGAGAGTGTTGTACAAGTTATATGTCTATTTACAATTTTTATTAAACTCTTTATTATATAAAGACACACTGAAAAGACAGAAGCATATTTTAAAGTCCAAATTTTGTCGAGTTTTTAGTACCAAATATGTAATTTCTAGAAACTGTGTTAGTCGTTTGATGGGTTTAAGCTCTTGTCTACTCGTTGACGGGTTTTTTTCAGTTTTAATACTTTCAGTTTTTATGTATATGTATTGACGCATTTCACTTCCAACTAAATTGTATATCATACGATAAAGGAAAACGCAAAGTTATTAATCTTAGTTTAAGCCGAGATTAAAGTAATTTATCAGACTTGATTGAAACAACTAAATGAACAGTATTCTTATTGGTTGATTTACATTTAATCCACGCTTTTTAGGGTGCCGTAATAGTATAAAACTTTATAATTACACTTTGTCCGTCTTTCGGTCCGTCGGTCAGTCCTCCATTTGATTTATAAACTGCACGACCGCCACTTCACTCTCTACTACGCTAAGTGTTGTAGGTTCAACCTCACATGGGACAACACTTGTGTGATCCACAAATTGTTGTTCTGAGTCTGGGTGTTCTTTGTGACCCTTTCATATATACCTGTAAAGTACTCCTTGACACAAGATTTATGCCGAGCGCGGGTGTCGTCTTGAAAAAAAAGACAAAATAATAAAAATGTTAGTACTGAAAACTGTAACTTTGCGTGGTTTCATGAAGGTTTCCTTCTAATTGATTCAGTCACAGCGGTCAGTTTCAACGGAGACCAGTCAATTACGTAGGAGATTATAGAGCAAAAGTGTTTGCTAACATAGGTGCACTCTCTGTTCCCTAACCTTCACAATCTACTGGGCAGTGTATTAGACCCAGGACCGACGGTGCGAGTATTTACGTGCGTTAAGACGACAATTCCAGATGCCGAGATGTTTTTAACTACTTTTCAATTAATGTATTTTGACCCAGCCCGGCAACCGAGCCCGAGATCTTGGCACGGCGCATACGCTAACAGTTAAATCAACGTGGCAGTTTTATATACCTATGTATGTCCTACCATATGTCCTACCCGGGAATCGAACCCGAGACCTCAAGACCGAGAAATTCTAGTTTAGTGAGGGTGTAAATGGAGGAGACAATGACAATATATATTCTATCTAATTACTTTTTTTTATGTCCAAACACTAATAGTATTCCAACATATTAATTCCTATTGATAATATTTGTATATGTATCTGACTGGTCTAAGTGGTGATCACCAGACCAGTCACCTATTGAATTAAGGATACGGAGTGTCAGCAACCCTATTCATCCCAAGAGATGACTGAGGGAGGACTACACAGAGTAACAGCACAGCAAAAGTAAGAAGACTTGAAACGAACCCTGTACCAACTCGTTTGGCCAGCGGGGTATAGTAGGCCAAAGCCTCCTTGCGAGAGAGAGATCTCCTCAGAGAGGACGTTGTGGTCTACTATACCTAAGACCTTCCTAAGGCCTACTATACCTAATAAGGAACCTCCTCTCTATGTCCAGCAGTGGACTGTTAAAGACTTTGATGATCTGTCTGATGATAGTGACTTCCTTGTGTATGATGTTGTTTTCTATAACTGGGGAAGTACATAGCTTTTTAATTTGTTGTTTGTTTTAGATTTTGTGTATTCATTGTTCTTACGACAAAATCTTTGGATAAATAAACATGTCAAAAGCCTTTTGAATTTATTATATTAGTGAGAATGAATACTTATAGGATGTTCCTCCAATAAATTATTTTGATATCACATATTCTTACATATTATTCCAATTTTGATATCACACATTATTCCAATCATTGTATTTATCATTCGAAATGTAAATAGTAGTGATGTGCTGGATGTGCGTATACGTATACGTATATATATACATAAATAAATATCCGCGTATACGTATAGTATACGCAGATATTTATTTATTATATCCGCGTATATGTGTAGTATATGTGTATTAGGCCTATCACGGTTGATAATATAAAATTTACAATAGTAAAACTCAAATTATATTCCATTTACACAATAATTAAAGATAAATACAAAAAACAATTGTTCTATATACTCGTAAATACACCCTAAGTAGTTCATCATATTAGATATCTCTGAATACCTTTTTAAAGTATACCAGACCTACTTGCAATTGATATAAATGTGATGAACGCCTTATGGTTTTAGTTTATTTTCCCGTGCCCTCGGTGAAGTTTCCATCGAATAAAAGAAGTCCACGAATATCTGAGGATCAAAAGATCTGTATCTTTGAATCTGATCTTGAATCTGTATTCATAATATTTTGATGGATCTTAAAAGCTCATTATTGTATGTATATATATATATGTTTTGTTTAAAGTATTGTACGTATGCAAATTATTGATCAATTACGCTTGAATTATACACACAGTTTTGCATCATCCAAAAGTGGACATGTATAAGTATGGCATCAAGTCAGTATTATGCAATGTATTTAAAGAAAATGTACAGTAAACAATTGTTTTTGTTTTTTAAACCTCACACAGTGTACTCTTGAACGTCAACTGTCTTGCAAACAGCAGTCATATAGACAGTAACTCAAAAAAATTAAGGTTCACATTCAGACTTACTCGTATATTCGAATCGATACGGCATTTTTACCGATATGGCACATCACTAATTAATTAACATATGATTATTCAGATCTGACATATCTAATTGTAATTCTATAATGTAGTAATATCTTATCAATCGTAGATTAAATAGTTTAATATCATTTATGTAACGAACCGTTGGTAATATAAATATTATTTGTATTTAATAGTACGTTAGAGATAATTATCTGATTACCGTATTTTCTTGATAATATCTTCGTGAAAGCAATTAAGGGATAAAATTGATTTCAATATAGTAAGCATTTTTCTTTCATATTATTAAAAAGTGGTTTGTACACAGTTATATACTCGTATAACTATCCAAAATCAACTGTTGGGCCGCGGCATGCGAGGCATGATCAGCACGCCTGGTCGGAGGGTCCTCCCTTTGTGTTAAACGGACATGATATTTGTTCTTACGCAGTGATAGAGGAGGGACATTGATTTGTTGTAGTTTTTTTTAAAGATTAAATATTTTCTGAGAGTTCAAAGTCCACTCTAGTTGATGTCCTCCCAATGGTATCTAAGGTTATAGCGGGAATTTATAAGAGTCACTTGAATTGAATTACTATAATTGAATTACTAGTTTTTACCTTCATTGGTAAATTTAAAGATTAAAGATTTGAGAAGTAAAAAGAGGATTTAGTTGGCTACAAGTTTAGATAGTAAAAATGTGCTTAAAATATTATATTTTTGGTAAAATACAACAAACACACGTCATTGCGGAATATAAGTACTTGATAACAATTGATATGATACACGATGGATGGCTTATCACCAGCTATTACCCTGATGTTACACATTCTGTGCACTGATGGACTCATTTCGCCCACTTTAAGACAATAGACAGGGGAATGCCCATAACGGAGTACAATTCTACGCGGTCATCCTGCAAAAACCGTTAATATCAGTGTTGCCAACTTGAAAAATTAATTAGGAATAAGATGCGTATATTGTGAAACAAAAGCATAAATAAAAATTTTACCACTTCGATAAGACTCGACTATGTGATTATTTAACGATTTACAATCGAATCGATTTTACAATAAAATCGATTTTACAATCGAATGTTTGACATGCATGTAAATTGGCAGTAAATAGTTATAGCAAGGTGTTAATAGATATAAATAGGCAATTTCATTTGTATTTTTTTGTTGGTTACGACTGCGTTCTGAATATACTCGTATTCTGTGTCGCGAGGGACTTTACAAATATACAAGAAACAAACACAGCTTCCCCAGACTCAGAACCACAATTTGTGGATCACACAAAGCGTTATCGAATACATAGTAGCACGAGTTTATTTTCCATCACCAACAACTATGATAGTAAGTCATTTTAAATTTAGCAAAACACCGATCGGTATCTTATCGCTATATATCGATAATTTGTGTTTTGCTATTGATATGACGTAAGAGCTATAACGACACTATACGAATCAGCAATGGTTAAAGTTTTATTATCATTTTTATTAAGACAAACAAATGACTGATTTGATTTCTTTTTTTTTTAAAAAGCCAACGCCCGCACTAGGAATAAATCCTGTATCGCAGGGGACTTTACAAACATACAAGAACCGAAGATAAGGAACGCCCAGACTCAGAACAACAATTTGTGGATCACACAAAGTGTTGTCCCATGTGGGGTTTGAAATTACAACACTTAGCAAAGTAGAGAGCGGCGTGGCGACCGCTTAAACTACTAACCGTGCAGTCAATTTTTGGAGATTTTTGGTCACAACACGATATAATCACATTAAATTCAGCGCTGGGTGTTTTTACTACTTTATCTGATATTTGTGTTAAAGAGTAAATCTGCTTTGAATTTCGTACTCTGTTTCCTAATTTCTTCTTAACAACCAGTAATTGTTTTATTTATGAAAGTTTTCTTTTACAGTGTAGTACGTGAACAGTACTGGGCTTGTTCAAAATGGCCGCACGCACAAAAAATCTTAGCTGTGGCTGTTGGACTTCTTGTTGGAGCCGTGATTGGCCTCGCTGTAACTCTAGTTATCAATGCAATAAGCCCTGACGCTAATATATCAAACTTCTTCGACACCTCAGCACCTGATTAAACGAAGACTTTGGTTTTTTTTGGGAATGGGTATTGTTCTAATATTTAAGGTGATAGACTTTTATTAGTCTATAAATTGTATTATTGTGTGACTGTGGCACAAATGTCTCTCTCTGTGTGTATGTGTGCGTGTGTGTGTGTGTGTGTGTGTGTGTGTGTGTGTGTGTGTGTGTGTGTGTGTGTGTGTGTGTGTGTGTGTTTTTATATACGTGTGTGAGGGTGCACATTGCATTTTACACTGATAAGAGTATGTGATAAATACTGCGGCTGTGTTTTTGATGCAAGTGTACTTCTATCAGCCTTTAGGTGTGACGATAAGAGGTATTCCATGCTTTTTTTGCAGAAAAGTTTGAGAATTTTACCTCGTTTGTATTAATCATTAAGTTTTTATAAAGATATGTGTGTGTACACTGTGATCATGACATGTAAAAAATTCCTATTGACAAGTGAATAACAGATGTTACATACATACATATTAAGAACCTGCCAAAGTGACTCTACTCTGCCTGATGGAAAGCATGAATAGAATCCAAGAGTTGTGGTCACCATACCCATTGCAAATGCAGACAATGCAGTATGGTGACCCACACTATGGCGACCTAGTGAGACGCTTTTTCACACCCCGCTTGGGGACGTAAAAGGCATGACAGTCATCGTGACAGTGTTAGGCTTACACAGTTACCACGATAACTGTCACCCCTGCATCAATCTGTCTAATTCATGTGAAGTGAATTAAAGAAGTTGTATCTTGTAAATATGGTGAATAATGTAAATAATTAATAATGATAATATAAAATAATATATACATATAACTTAAATTTATATTGCATTTATTACAAAGTAAAAAGCTATAATATAATTAACTTAGTGTATAAGTATAAGCTAAGAGTATGTAAGATAAAATCGATTATAAAAGTCAAGTGTAAACTAAATACTTTTTATGCAATAAACACTGTCATAATTATTAGTACCATGTAATTTTGTGCCAGATATAAATATCAATAGACGCGGATATCCGAGTTTACAAGAACTTGAATAGATCTTCTACATTGTCAAATTTAAGAAATATTTAGTTATATTTTTGTAAAATTATGGAAAATTCCCCTGGGAACTACAATATGGGGCTCTTCAAGAAGGGGGTAAATAGGTTTTTGAAGGGTCGGCAACGCGCACGTGATGCCCCTGGTGCCGCAGGCGTCCATAGGCTGCGGTAACAACTTACCATCAGGCGGGCCGTATGCTTGTTTGCCACTGTCGTGGTATAAAAAAATAACTACTGTATTCGTAGATGTCAGATTTATATCCGAATACGCATTCATATCCGCAGATTTAGGTGCGCAATGAACCGGCACATCACTCGTATTACGCTATATTGTTATAATCCTAAAAGAAAAACAGATAAAAAAAGATTTAAAATAGTTTAATTTGTATAATTAAATAAATTATTTTACAAGTCTATAATACTTGTGTTTTAATTTGTTCACAACTGTAATGACATAGGCTTCCTTAGACATGTGGTTCTTGGCTACTGTACCACGCTGGCCAGACTCGTTGGTACAAGGTTTGTGGCGGCGGAGAAGGCCCGGGAGGACGACTTCCACTCGGACCCAATTCGCCGCCGGGAACCGGGTGGTGGAGGTGCGCCACACCAGCGCCTCAGCACCTCACGCCGCCTTGAGCGTGGCCGCGCGTGGACGTTCTCCTCCATCCGCTACAGTAGCCAACCGCGAGGAAGCGACGTCCGCGTGTGCCGTACGTCGCCTAAATGGAGAGTTTATCCGGAGATGGATCTGGATGGAATCTGGATGTCGTGATAACAGCTGCTCCTGAATCCCTCCTATGTAAACCCCGGTGGGGTTACGGCCCGTGGGAGCTTCAACATTTAAAAAAAAAAGGGGTTTGTGCTAATTTTTTACTCTCTTTGCAGTGTAGTCCTGCTTAATTTGCCTCCTTAATCAGCTCTTACGACACTCATAGGACGTATAGGGACGTCAACACTTCGTATTCTTCACTTCCTACATCCTATACTTACTACTATTTATATAGACAGATTGGTGGAAACTCCGTGTGGTGATGGATTAAGAATATATAGTGTTACCACACCTATTCATCCCGTGGGTTTCGTAAAAGGCGACTAAGGGAACAAAGTATGCAAGACAACATCATTACAAAGAGAAGGAAAACTTGAAACAAACCCCATTCCAACACGTCTGGCCAGCGTGATATAGTAGGCCAAAACCTTATCTATATATAGAGGCTTATCTCCAGCTGTGGACTGTAAAAGGTTGTTTTCATATTGGGCAGTATAACCAAGGAGAGTACTGCTAGTAAGTCTCAGTCATCAGTAGGTATGTAGTGATTATCATAATCAGTTATTGATAGAATTTTAGAGGTTTGACCTTTCAATAGTTATCATAACCGTAAGTGCTTTTCACATCAATGAAAGTTCATTTTAATAGCGTGTTTTGAATTCAAAATAGACACTTAATCAGAGAATTAATTTAACTATTTAGACACCAATCGACTGTCTTAATTAATAGTTCGATCGTTAGTTACCGAATAACATTTTTTTTAATAATCTCCGAGTGGTGACGGATTAAGGATACAGTGTTCCACCACCCCTACTGTTCCCATGGACGTTGTAAGAAGCGATTAAGGAAACAAAATTTGCAAGTCAATATCACTGCAGAGAGAGAAAAAACTTGAAACAACCCTATAATAATCCGTCTGGTCAGCGTGGTATAGTAGGCCAAAGCTTGTGTTCAGTGTGTGTGTACTGCTGTACTGCTAAAAGCTGCTGATGATGATGGATAACGATGAAATATAATAATAATTTCGCTGTCTGATCACAAACTAGTCAAAGCATGTACTATGGTAACCACACTGCTGACAATCATCATACATATACAGTGGACCCTCGGTAATCCGGCTCCTGTCTATCCGGACCCCCCTGTAATCCGACATCAGTCAAGCAATGTCTGCAAATATAGATCGTGCATGATTGAACAGGTTACAACTTATGCTCGACGCGTAGGTATTGTTTCAATGCCGATTACTTAGTTTGAATTTGATTACGTGTGATAGCGGTGCAGCTCAGCGTTTATTCATTGTGCATTACGTATACTTATCTAGTAATGTCGTCACAAGCAAAGAAGACAACATATAGAATTTTATCATTTGTCTGTAATTTGTCGGATTACAAGGTAGTACTCTTTTGTAAAAAAATGCGGGCTATAGGGGGTCTTAGGCAGTACTCTATAATCCGACAAATTCGATAGTCCGACACTGACCTGCAAAACGTTTGTCGAATTACCGGGGGTCCACTGTATATATATGTCTTACCTCCTGAAACAGAACTAATTAGTATCATTACACAATTATTTGTCCTGGTAAGGAATCGTACCAACAATATGTTTAAGAAGTCAGGACCCTTAACTACTACACCAAACACCGCATCGTAAGTGTCTAGGTGCTGAATATTTCTCCAGAATATTCGACAGACTTCATGACTCTATTTATCTCTGGTTTATCATCTTTTTAAAGAATCTACAATTTTGACGTGTGTGTTTATCTTAAGCATTTATTTCGGCTATACATATGTGACGAGTATTTACTTATTCAAGTATTTCATGAAAGAAAATTTTCAATTATAAGTATTTTATTTTAATTTTGAACCTCATACCGATAAAGTCCTACTGCAAAATGAAGTGGTTCAATAACTTTAAGACCGTCTACAATCTCTGACAGAAATCCGGAATTAGAGAAAATAAAACCACACGATATGCCACTGTGCGCACGAAACAGGAGGGATCTGAATGCCCGAATCCTTCACTGTGCTAAGTTGTGACCTCTCTGCAATTGCAGTGGTGACTGCACGAACGCGTTGTAGTTAAGCAGTAGCTTTGTCGTTTTCTGCTGTGCTGAGTGTTGTTGATTTAAACTCCGAATGGCACAATAAATTGTGTGAACCACAAACAGTTGTTCTGAGTCTGGATGTTCTTCCTGCCCGTTTCAAGTATATTTGTAAAGTTCCCCGCGACAATGTAACATCCCCAGTGCAGGAATTGTCTTTAAAAATAGAACCCTCCTAGCAATCGAGTGCAGGCACCTTCCGAAGTAAACTACTCCCTAAACAATAATTTGTTTCATTTAGCGTGTGTATGTATCTTACATTTTATTGATGACGAAGTCGTTTTTCAAAATCATCTTTTGGACCCTAAGTAAACCGGGTCTCTGAACACATTAAATATATTTTGAATATCAAAGTACCTAAGTCTGTCCGTGTGGTGATGGATTAAGAATACATAGTGTTACCACCCCTATTCATCCCATGGGTGTCGTAAAAGGCGACTAAGGAAATAAATATTTAGGAAAATATCACTACAAAGAGAAGGAAAACTTGAAACAAACCCTATTTCAACCCGTCTGGCCAGCGTGTTATAATAGGTCAAAACCTCCTTGCTGAGGAGAGCCCTATGTCCGGTAGTAGACTGTAAAACGCTGTTGACAAGTTGAGACCTCCCATGAAGACATCATGTCATCAAAGTCCTGGCAAATTATTGTTTTTAAACTTTCTCTACTTGTAAACGGAGGTCTATTGATGAAGGGGTGACAGTTATCGTGGTAAGTCTGTGAGTCTTGCACTACCACGATGATTGTCATGCTTTTTACGTCCTCAAGTGGAGATAGAAAAAAGCCGCCATAGTGTGGGTCTCCATTTAACATTGTCTGCCTTCGCAATGAATACAGAGACTCTTGGATTCTATTCATGCTTTCCATCAGGCAGGGTAGTTATTTTGACAGGCTCTTAAAAATAAAAAGTGAAAGGTTTAAACTGTGAATTAAACACCATGAAATAATAATTCAGTTGCGATAACTTTATTTATCTTATTAAATGTAATCATTGACTCAGATCTATTGTATTTGTACCTACATAACATGAAACTATGTAGGCTGCTTTTATCGAGGTAAAGTGGGCAAACGAGTGGATCTGATGGTGACTAACTAGCCCCGTCTATATCGTACTGTAACTGGTATAGGTGATATTCAATGTTTTTGTGCAGACAGACACGCAGCAGATTGACCTAACATGATAACCTACATCTATGTATTTACAAGATAAAACACATACTCAGACTGAAACGTATTCAAAACAGCAGACAAGATACGGACACAAAGAACACCCAGATTCAGAACAACAATTTGTGGATCACACAAAGTGAGGTTTGAACCCACAACACTCAGCGCAGTCGAGAGCGGCGTGGCGATCGCTTAAACCACTTTTTTTTTTAACGTGTGGAAACCCCCTCGGGCCGTCACCCCACCGGGGTTTACGGCGGGGTGGTGTGTCGGAATCGGACCGACTAAAACCACACGGTGTGCCACTCTGCGCCTGAGATAGGAAGGATCCGGGAACCGCTGCTATTACGACATCCAGATCCCTCCTAGCGGCTGCCCGCTACCTCGGGCACCATCTGCGGATAAACTCTCTATTTTAGGCGACGTACGGCACACGCGGACGTCGCCTCCTCGCGGCTGGACATTGTAGCGGATGGAGGGGAAAACCCGTCCCGTCCACCCGCGGCCACACTCAAGGCGGCATGAGGCGCTGGTATGCGCGCCTTCGCCGCCCGGCTCGCCGGCGGCGAATTGGGTCCGATTGGATATCGTCCTTCCGGGCCTTCTCCGCCGCCTCCTTCCGCGAAATTACGTCTTCGCAGAAGGTTGCGACCGCGGTAAAACAACTGTCGCTACCGGCCATGGAGCGTATGACGGCCGGTAGCGAGAGATCTCCTCCAATAACTACAGTAAGGACCCCACGCTGCGCCGCCCAGGCGGAACAAACCGCTAGCGTGTGCTGAGCTGAGTCCTCACTGCAGTCGCAGTGGTGACAGGCGGGACTCAATTCCCTCCTGGCGACCGAGTGCAGATACT
The DNA here is from genome assembly GCA_949316085.1 of Hypercompe scribonia. NCBI lineage: Eukaryota > Metazoa > Arthropoda > Insecta > Lepidoptera > Erebidae > Hypercompe > Hypercompe scribonia. Next base: position 1,594,283 of record OX438976.1, on the reverse strand, counting down.
TCCCGAAGCAACCGTGCCCGGAAAGGACCTGCGTCAGTCGGAAGGAAAGGGCCCCGTGCTGCCGCCCTGCCCACTCGGTGATGACCGGCTGGAGAGCCTCCACGAGGGCAAAGCCAGCACGAGGAGTCTCCAACCGGAACGACCAACGATCCATCGTGGCTCGACGAGCAGCCTCACGCCACTCGCGTATCTCTTCGGGCGGGGGCCGTATGCCGCTATCCGCCCGGAAGTCAGCCGTCCGCCGATAAACTTCGGCGAGCACTTCCGTCTCCAGATCTCACGGCGGAGTTCCGGCCAAGGCGCACGCCGCCTCTCCGTCGATACGGTGCGATAACCGCGTATGGCTCTAACCGCCAATATCCTCTGAGGGCGCCAGAGGCGAGCCCTATTCTGGGCGGTCAGAGCCGCCGCCCACACCGGTGCACCATACAGCGCCATTGACCGGACAACCCCCGTGTATAGCCGTCTCGTCGCGACGCTGGCTCCACCCAAATTCGGCAAGTCAAAGTCGCCCGAGGGCAGAGGCAGCGCCGACCAGCTTAGGAGAAAGCTGTCGGAAGTGCTCGTCGAAGAGCCACCTCCCGTCAAGGATCAGGCCCAGGTACTTCATCTGGGCCTGAACCGGCACGAGGACCGAATTGACTACGATAGAGGCGCCGGGTGGTGGACCACGACGGGGCCCATGAAACAAAAGGGCCTCCGTCTTATCTAGGGCCACCCGTAAACCCAGCGCCTCAATACGCCCGACCACCAAAGAGACTCCCGTGGTGGCCAGGCGCGCCGCCTCTTGAAAGTTCACTCCCCGGGCTGTGACCAATGTGTCATCTGCGTAACAAATTACGCCCAGCCCGGGGGGAAGACGACCTCGAAGGGCCCAGTCGTATCCCATGTTCCACAGGAGCGGTCCGAGGACAGACCCCTGTGGAACACCGCACGACATGGGCCGCCGCCTCAGAATACCATCTCGGTCCTCGTACATGACGGTACGCTCCTCAAGATAGTCTGCCACAAGCCGCCTCAGGTACTCTGGCACCCCGTGGTAGTGGAGTGCTTCCCTGATGCAGCTAAATGGCAGACTATTAAATGCATTGGCGATGTCTAACGACACCGCCAACAGCACGCCGCCACAGCTCACCGCCTCTTCGGTAACGGCCCTCAGGCGCAGCACGGCATCGACCGTCGAACGCCCCGCCCGAAAACCAAATTGGGCGTCCGACAGATCGGGGCCCACCTCGCAGAGGTGCCGGACGATGTGGGCAGAGAGTATCCTCTCAAACAGTTTATCGCTTAAACCACTAGACCAACCGTGTAGTCAAACAGTTTTCTGTGAGGCTGTGGTTTAGTCAGGCATGTGTACCGTCCGTATGGTGACAGATTAAGAATACGTAGTGTCACCACTCCTGTTCATCCCGTGGATGTTGTAAGAGCCGGTCAAGGAAACAAGTTATTCAAGGAAATATGACATTACAAAGAGAAGGAAAACTTGAAACAAACCCTATTCCAACACGTCTGGCCAGCGTGGTATAGTAGGCCAAAATCTCCTTGCTAAGGAGAGGCCTATGTCCAGCAGTGGACTGTAATAGGCTGTTCATGATGATGTATCGAAATATGGCTTCTCAATCGACATCATGCTGTAATAAACTGTTTTCGTCATTCCTTAATGTCCTAACCATAGGAGTGGTATTAATATTGTTAATTTGAATGGACCAAACAGAAATAACTTGCTAAGTCCTGGAGTTCTGAGATGTCAATCACAAAGGGAGATCTGGTTCGATAACTATAGATCTCTTAACATATGTTTAAATGTTAAAATTACACGCACATCCCTAAAGGAGTAGACAAAGCTCTCAAATAGCAGACTACACACCCTTGAGCATCGTCGTCGAGATGCCAGCTTATCGGTTCTTTATAGGATACTCGTTGTTGAGTCCTCGAAGGTTCTTTTCGAAGTGATTGAGCCATCTACATTCCTTTATCGGACTACTAGGCGCAGGCAAAAGTTTCATCCACACGTTGTTGACATACCCAAAAGTCGAACTAAACGGTTTGACAGCTCGTTTTTCGTGATTTGGAACGACCTGCCTGGGTCTGTTTTTCCTGATACGTTGAACTCTGGAGCCTTTAAGAGTAGAGTGAACAGGTTTCTTTTGGATGGGCGTGTACCACCTTCGTCTTCATCTACACTTTCCATCAGGTGAGATGGAAGACAAACGCCTATTCCATTATAACTATAAAAAAAGGTATATTAACAATAATTTCAGTTCCACTTAGTTTACGTAAATAAAGGCTAACTTGTCGCAAAATTGCGATAAATGTCCAAGTGTAAATAATAAACCATACCCACACACAGAACAAATAGTCACACTTATTATGCAAAATTTATTACGGGTAAAAATCGAACCTGAAATCTCTGACTTAGAAGTCCGGATCGCTAGCCACTGGACCAATAGGTCTGTCAGGTGTTAATCTAATATATAAAATTCTCGTGTCACAGTTTTCGTTGCCATACTCCTCCGAAACGGCTTGACCGATTTTGATGAAATTTTTTGTGCTTATCCGGTATCTATGAGAATCGGCCAACATCTATTTTTCATCCCCCTAAATGTTAGGGGTAGTACAACCCTAAATTTTCTTTTTTATTTTTTTGACAAAATTTTTAATTTCTATTTCTTTATGATACAACATACAAAAATACATACAATCCTCAATTTTCACCCTTCTACGATCAACCCTTATTTTTTAATAGCCATTTTAGTAAAAATGACAAAACAACGTTTGCCGGGTCAGCTAGTAATAAATAAACATTTTGGACGTTTGACACTCAATGTCATCCAGTTTCCAACTAAGCAGAGCTTGTGCTATGTTAACTAGACTGACTGATAGAATACCTACGTACTTTTTTCTGTAAATACCTACATAGAAAACACCCAAACTTCGAAACAAATATTTGCAGATCATACAAACATTTGGTCCGACCTGTAAATCAAACCCGAGACCTCAAGCACAGCAGTTGCATTCACTACCGCTGTGCCACCGAGGCAAAAAGGCACTATATTATACTAAGCTTGCTTCTATTTCGAAGGTTCTACGTGTATATTTTATGTAAAACTACTTTTCAGCAGTTTCCTTCCGTTAATTATGCAAATTGAATTCAAATACTCTATGTAGAATACTTTATGAATGACACAAAAAAAAACTTGTACTACAACGACATGAGAGCGTAAAACTCCGCACTTTCTAATACACAATGAACTTTATCAAAGCACGAAGCGAAGGATGTTTACACAGCGCACAGCGGAAAGCACGCCACGCATTTACACCGTTACCTAAGGCTAGATGCAATATAGAATCGAACCCGAGACCTCAAGCACAGCAGTCGCATTGACTACCGCTGCGCCATCTAGGCAGTTAATTTAAAAATAAATAGATAATTTCTGATAGAAATGGGATTTTCCATTTTATTCATGTTTACAGCTTAACTAAGAAGAGGTATTTATTCTGTGAGTCGTCAACTGTCCCAGATATGTGATAAAGCTATCAATCACTTTTATTTCTTTATCAGTCACCGAGCGGCCTTCGTCATGTTTTCTTTTAAAATCTATTTTAATCCATTTCACGGCATGTGATATTTAAAGAAGTTTATCGAAGTTAGTTTTAAACGAAACGGGTGGTTGTAAGCACAGGTATATATTAGATTTACGATATGTGTAATATATATAATATCTATTTAAGTTTATGAAATCTTTATTTTCATAAGAACAATTTGATGCAGGGATGACAGTTATCGTAGTAAATGGGTGTCACAATGACTGTCATGCCTTATACATGCGGGGAGTGAAAAAGAATCTTATTGGGCTGCCATAGTGTGAGTCGCTGTGGCGACTTCCACATACAAACAAAAACAAAAATATACAACAGCACCATCTAGCGCAGATACATCGAACTATGAAGTATAATAATGAACTACGAAGCAACGCATAATCCTGTGTCGCGAAATAGAAATTCGCGTGGCAATTAGCATATTTACAATATCCCAACATCAACCGTTGGGCCGTGGTCCGCTAGGCATGATCACCTCGCCTAATCCGAGGATCCTCCCTTTGTGTCGGAGGGAAATGACACCCGTTCCCTAAATAGTCACCATACTGCATTGTCTGCTTTTGCAATTAGTATGACCACAACTCTTGGATTCTATTCACGCTTTCGATCAGACAGGGTATAGACACTTTGGTGGGTTTACAGAAAGAAGTTAGAAAATTACAGTTCACTTCTAAGAGATACAATTTTAATATGTATATCGCTTAGAGTAATCTTGTGACGAAGCATGCATTTACTAAATAAAAACTAATGCTATATACAACATAAAAAGGTGAATTTCTAAATTATAAACAACAGAACACACGTAAGATGTTATACTCCTTTACGTATCGTATGTACGCAAGTACAAAATTATACTTCTTTGACGTAAGATGAAGCGGGGTGTGAAAAAGCATCTCACAAGGCCGCCATAGTGTTGGTCACCATACTGCATTGTCTCCATTTGCAATAAGTACGGTGACCACTCTTGGATTCTATTCATGCTTTCCATCGGGCAGAGCAGAGTCACTTTGGTAGGCTATTAATATATAAAAAACAAAAGAAAAGATGATAAAAATCCTTTTTAAATATTTATCCTTTGCGTTATCTTATGTCTGTAGAGAAAACGACACAAATAATCGAAAAACAGCTATTTAATACATTGAAAGAAAGAAAAATAAAAATTATTTAACTAGATAATGATCTAGTTAAATAAATTTTATTTAAATATCACAAAATAATTATATTTGTACATAATAAAAAACTAAAATATTGACTAGTTAATTTCATAGTGTTGGTTTTTAATGACAGTGCGCGCGCGCATCGTAAAAATTTACTCTCATCATTTTTCCTAATACGCCAAAGGAAGAGCTAACAGAAATTGTTGGTATTGTACTGGTATTTGTTGATCTATTATCTATTAGACTACTTAGTTAGTTCTTAGTTAGATAAGTTGATATATTATAGTCTACATAAGAGACGATTTGAACGATTTGTCGTGACTCTGGCCGAGATTTGTTGAAGGAGTCATCAGAATAATTATTTGTGAACTGTACGAGTGTGTACGTATGTATGTTTTTTATTTATACATTTTAACATAGTACGAAAAATATTTACACTTAAATTAAACGGTCCTTCTCACTTGGTCCAGTGATATCTGCTACACACATATCTGGATCACCCAAACTGCATAACTCATAGGCTAATATCTACCTATATTCTAAAAAACTATATTCGGCAATCTTTGATTTTCCTTTTTTTAATTCGATTATTTAAATATTGTTAGTATCAACCGAGATCTGAGGCAGCAAAGAATTTGCAACCTCTACTTTTCAAGTCGTTTAACATACATTTCTGCAAATTCTTAGTCATTATCCAACTAGTAATGCAAACCAATTATCTTGTCGAATGTTCGCTTCAACACTTTCAACGAATGAATCGAATGCAAATTTTCATTCTCTGATACGGTCGCGACGGGACCCTTCATTTGAATAAACACATCTGGTTATACTACCAATCAAATGAAGGAAACTGTGAACTAGACGGTAGATAAACAATATTTGTTTTAGACTAAACTTATATCTATCTATCTTGGGTGTCGTAAAAGGCGACTAAGGGACCAAGTGTACAAGACAACAAGAAAACTTGAATCAAACCCTTTTTTTTTTTAACGTGTGGAAACCCCCTCGGGCCGTCACCCCACCGGGGTTTACGGCGGGGTGGTGTGTCGGAATCGGACCGACTAAAACCACACGGTGTGCCACTCTGCGCCTGAGATAGGAGGGATCCGGGAACCGCAGATCCCTCCTAGCGCCTGCCCGAAACTGCGGGCACCATTTATGGGTAAACTCTCTATTTTAGGCGACGTACGGCACACGCGGACGTCGCTTCCTCGCGGCTGGTCATTATAGCGGATGGAGGGGAAAGCCCGTCCCGTCCACCCGCGGCCACACTCAAGGCGGCATGAGGCGCTGGTACGCGCGCCTCCGCCGCCCGGTTCGCCGGCGGCGAATTGGGTCCGAGTGGATATCGTCCTCCCGGGCCTTCTCCGCCGCCTCCTTCCGCAAAATTACGTCTTCGCAGAAGGTTGCGACCGCGGTAAAACAACTGTCGCTACCGGCCATGGAGCGTATGACGGCCGGTAGCGAGAGATCTCCTCCAATAACTGCAGTGAGGTCCCCACGCTGCGCCGCCCAGGCGGAACAAACCGCTAGCGTGTGCTGAGCCGAGTCCTCACTGCAGTGTTGAATCAAACCCTATTCCAACCCGTCTGGCCAGCGTGGTATAATAAATACAATAGTACGCCAAAACTTCCTTGCTAAGGAGAGGCCTATGTCCGGCAGTGGACTGTAAAAGGCTGTTGATAATTGATTGATTGATTGATATATCTATCAAGTAGGTATAGATTTTCATTTATATCTGACCCCAGAATCCTATGATTTCTTTCGAGTTTTAAAGGTACACAAATTTTAATTTAATGATAATAGCGGAACCGACATTATATAAACTAAATTATACTATTATTTTTAGACAATAAAATAAACTCTGTTTCTTCCACATTCGCCGTCCAATCTCCAAGACGTTTTGTGTTCCTACACAATCACATTGCAGGCGCTTGAGATCATTGGAAAATCTGAAGTTGAAAATGGTCAGAAACCACACAACTTAGTGACAAGTCGTTTTCAATGCGAGGAGTTAGACTATGGAATAACCTACCTGAGGCAATTAAACAAGTTAAATCTCTGTAAAACTTCAAAAAACAAGACAAAAATTACTACTTCAGACTTTAAAGTCAGCTAAGAGGAAATTGATAGTTAGTGATATATGGTGCATCATGGGTTATTAGCGACATAGAACACGTTTAACCTCGGTCCTACGCCTGACTATGTCGTATAACCGTCCAATAGGATTATGAGAGTAAGGGAACCAAGAGTGCACCTGTGTTAGCGCACTCACTTGTGCATTAGGTACATATATTTCCTGCGCAATTTACTAGTCTTCGTTGAAAATGGCCCTGTGGCTAGGTGTACGTTGTCATTATTAGTGGCATGTGCGCATTCTGTATTTATTTATTTATTTATTTATTTATTTATTTATTTATTTATTAAAGTTAGGAAAACCAACAGCTACAAAAAACCAATGGGCAGTTTTATACACAACATCAAGCCAATTATAGGTTTTCACGAGTAGTGACATTACAAGTTAATAGAGGTTCTGGAACACTAAATGACACAAAACTACAATCACATTAGTGCGACAATGAATGAAGAGAAACAAAAATAATAAACAAAAGCAAAAACAAAAAAAAGAACTACCTACCCGATGAAAAAAAGATACAATTCATCAATCTCCTGACAGTGCCGCCATTCACTGTATATGGATCGAATAGCAACTCCCTGCATAACTCGTTAAAGGATTTACTCGCTCGTAACACAAACGAATTCGATCTGTAATTCGCACGCGCCACTGGTACAAAGATAGGTGGATTAAACCTGAAACTTCTTACAGGAACGCTAAACTTGAGCATGTGTAGGAGGTCAGGGCAGTCCACCTCATTAGACAAGATTTTGGAGAAAAATGTGCAATCCGCAAGACGACGGCGATAACTTAAGGGCTGAATATGAAATCGTTTACAAAGATCAAAGTACCTTTCAGAGTTATATGGTATGTGAAATCGGAAGCACAGAAACTTAATGAAACGCCTCTGGACGCCCTCAATCCGGTCCATGTACTTGCCGTATTGCGGATTCCATATCTGACATGCGTACTCAAGGTGACTCCTAACATATGTACAGTATAGTATTTTCAACGTTTTTGCTTTTTTGAAGCACCCTGAGACCCTCATCACAAAGCCAAGTGCCTTGGATGCTTTCGAGACAATTCTATCAATGTGATTATCAAAGAGAAGCTTTGAGTCGTGATAAATTCCCAAATCGCGAATGACATCACATTTTCGCAAAACTTGTCCCGATAGGTTGTAGGAAGAAGGAACAACATCACGCTTTCTAGTGTACGTCACTACTGAACATTTGAGTGGATTAAGGTCTAACTTGTTGATTTTACAGTAATCACTCAAACGTGATAGATCCTTTTGCAGAGAAATCACATCTGGGGTAGACCTAATAGACGAAAAGATTTTCATGTCGTCAGCGAAACAAAGCAGACTCGAGGTATGAAAGCAAGAATCGATGTCGTTTATATATATAATAAAAAGAAGCGGACCGATCAGGGAGCCCTGCGGGACGCCACTGGGCACTTGAATCCAACTAGAAATGTAGCTGCTCACCACTACTGCTTGAGATCTATTTTCAAGGTAAGAGCAGAACCATCGAAATAGATCCCCTCTAATTCCAATATTAAGAAGCTTCATTTTAAGCCTAAAGTGGTCGATACGGTCAAATGCTTTGCTGTAGTCAGTATAAACAACATCGACCTGTGCCCCCCGATCCATTTCGCTTGTTAAATAATCATTAAGAACAGCTAAATTAGTTACAGTAGACCTGCCTTTGAGAAAACCATGCTGCGTGTGACTAAATGAGTTCTGTAGTGCTGCATACACCTGATCATACACTATCCGTTCAAACACCTTAGCTATGATGCACAATTTGGATATAGGCCTGTAATTTACCACTTCAGTTTTAGAGCCTTTCTTGTGGATAGGTGTTATAAAGGCTGATTTCCAGATTGGCGGAACAGTAAATGAAGACAGTGACTTCTTGAATAACAAAGAGATCGGTAAAGCTAAAGTCTCGGCACATTTTACTAGAAACTGGGGTGTCAAGTGATCAGGTCCAGCTGATTTGGTCGTATCCAATCTAAGCAACAAGCCGTGCACTCTTTCAACGCTAATGTCGATACTGCTGATATCTGCTAGAGTAAGCGGCTGACAAATTTCCGGTTCACAAGATTGTGACTCATGGCTGGGCTCCGCAAAACTCGAGTAAAAGTACGTTGAAAAACCTTCACAGATGTCCGCGGGAGTAGATAAACTAACGTTCTCGTGATTGAGACAACTGGGAATCGCGCTTGATCTATATCTATGCTTCACAAAACTCCAGAACTGTTTAGGATTAAACTCGATAGCTGCTTCGGTGGTAGCTAAGTATGAGTCATAGCACTTAGATTCAAGTCTTTTACATTTATTTCGCAATAACTTAAATGTTTGTAAGTCAGAAATTCTGTTATATAATTTATATTTACGGTGATACTTACTCTTTTGTTTAATTAATAATTTAAGAAACGACGAGTACCAAATCGGATAGACACTCGGTACTACCTTCTTAGTGGGAATATATTTAATTTGTAAGTCGGTTATAGTAGCGTAGAAATAAGTAACTGCGTCTGTGATTGATTTATTACCGATTGCACTAATCCAATCGATAGTGGACAATTCACTGTTGATAGCAGTGAAGTCCCCTTTATTAAAGATAAAACGCGTATACGGCGCCGGATCTAGGCAAGACAAATTGGCGAAACTAGCTACCACAATGAGAGCCGGGTGGTAGTTGTCGATTGGAACTAATGGAGAACTACATTCATTCACAATTAAAATGTTATTGCTCAATACCAGGTCAAGCAGCTTATTGCAACAATTAAATACACCGTTAAATTGCTTAAGATTCAGAACCCTTAATTCATCTGTCAACAGGTAGTCGTCACTATCTATCACATCACACATCGCCCGGAGTATAATGTACGTTATCATTAATCCGCTGCCACGATATAGTACTCATATTAAAATCTCCTATAATTATAAAATTTTCTGACGAGTTATTCAAAACCGTGCTATTTAGATTTTGAAAAAAGTTAGTTAATTGCATGGAGAAAGAGGCGCCACGATTTTGTTTACACATATATAACACACAAATATTTAGTTTAAAAGTATCTCTAGAATCACGTTTACGCAGATTTAAAGTCAACCATAAGTCTTCCGCCGCGGAATGAAAAAATGGCTGTGGGGTAGCTGATAATTGTTTACGAACGGCAATCAAGACGCCTCCCCCACGACTCTGGCCGGTAAACTCATAATCACGGTCACGGCGCCATACAATATATTGGTCACTAAATAGTTCTGAGTTCGAAATACTATCCGTTAACCAAGTTTCACACAGTAAAATTAAGTCGTATGAGTTAAGACACAGTTCACGATAGAAATCCAACGTTTTAGTACGGAGTCCGCGCACATTCTGGTAGTAAATGTTAAGTACAGTATCAGCCATCAATTTTGTATGTAAAAGCAGCAGCTATATCAGCATAATATAGATACAGTAAATAATACAGCTCAATTAGATTCAAAGTACACAACTCGATGTCAAAATAACTGCGGTTACAAATAATAAAATTGTCGGGCGGTAAGCGACAGGTAAGTGAGGGAGAGTGAAAGCGAACAACAAGCACAGACCCAAGTAGGGGAGCGAGCAAGATAACCAAATAGTGACATAGGCAATCGCAGTAACGAGCTATTAGAGAATCAGGGGCGAGCAATCTTTTATATTGAATTAAATAGCAACAATGTACAGGAGTTAACATAATTACGAAGTTAAAGAGAACAAACCTAAGAATAATTATAATAACGGGTATCAGCACTGAGTATTGAATTTTCATGTGTAAACATTTGATTATACAAATTTGTTTAAATCAGTCTCTTTTGTAATAATAAATACACGCGAGCCGTCCTCTTTGCGCATATGAATCTTGCCGTACTTGACCCACACATATCGAAAATCTTTCTGTTTGGCCAATAATCTAGTCCTGTTCAATAGCTGCTTGGATTCAGAGGTCAGGTGGTCATTAACGAAGACACGATGCTGGGGTCCCTCGTAGCCTAGATCCTGTGTTGAGAGATTTTTTAAGGATCGGGCTGCCGCAATGAAATCCTCCTTGACATACCTGTTCAGGAAACTTACGATGATTGATTTTTCCTTTGAGTTGACCAGAGGTATTCTATTAATGTAGTTTATTTGAGTTTTATGAAATGTAAAGTTCACTTTTTGACTTATTTTTTCAATGATATCAAATAGATTTTCACCAGTCTTAAGTGGAATGCCCTTGATTTCGACATTGTTCAATCTTGACCGCTGATCAGCCACCGTTAGGTCGTGTTTCATTTCAGTAACTTCCTTGTGCAATGACTCCACTTTATCCTTAAGATGTTCCAAGCTAGTGACTTTGGAGTCTAAGTCAGATATTTTTACAGTAAAGTCATCCGTCATTTTACCAATGAACTCACAGCTTAATTTAAGCTCCTTGAGCTCATCCTTAAGAGAGCGGATGTCTTCAATTAGTGTAGGCAGGCCTCCCAGTTGATACTTGATTTCACGAATTTCACTCAGGACTGCCTGGAGTGAAGCTGATTCCGGTACTGGTGAAGGAGAAGGACATGATTTTCGGCATGTGGGACATTTCCACGCAGCCCTCCTGTCAATTCCCAGTTTCCGCTATCCAGTCTCCGAGATGCTCGCACAACCAAAGTCGAGGTGTTTTCCACAGGAGCCACATTGTACTCCGTCGTTAAAATTTTCGTTACACTTGTCACACCTCATTGTCAGCAACCAAAGATTTGCAACCACTGCCGCACAGATAAACGTAGTTGTGTCGTCCCAACGAGTGCTCGCGAGTGACTGTTATATTATGCATAAATTGATTGCACTGATGTTGTAGTGGTAACAACAGTCGCCATGCCATATCCTACTACGCTGAGAGTTGTGGGTTCAAATCCTACATAGGACATCACTTTGTGTTGATCCGCAAATTGTTGTTCTGAGTCTGGATATTCTTTGCGTTTGTTTTATGTTTGTCAAGATGCCCAGCGACACAGTATCTATCATTAATGCGGGAGTTGTCTTTTAAAATGTTCATATAAATTTGCGTATGTTTTCTAATATGATAAAAATACACCATAGATTAACTAAAATCAGATTTGACAATATCTGTACTAAGTTTGTCTTGAAGAGAGCCGTGAGCGCTAAGACCGTCTATTGAAACGCCATGTTCATCTAAGTCCTTACAATTTTATAGCGTAGCGATGCACAGAAGGTGTATAAATAAATAAAATAAAAATGTGCGGACAAATGTATACAACAAATGTTTTTTACGCCATACCAAATCCTATAAAGAACGAATCTAACAACACCCAAATACTCCGGCTCGGCCACTAATGGAGAATCACAGCAAAGCGCGTTGATTAAAGCGCAAACTATTTCAAGACCTAATCCAATCACAGTAAATATAACTACTGTTTAAACAATGAGGATGTGACACAGGTCACATACGGAGCGAGTCTGCAATAGCACCAACTAACATACTTCTGAATGTCCCACGAAGGAGATAGAGTGTAGTAAATTAAGAACAAAAAATATATATATTTGTGTTGAAGAGCAATGGCACCGCCTTTAAATTGTTTTAAGTTCATTTTTAATTAGACTTTCTTTCACATAACCTCATTTAAAACAATCTTAATAGCCTGTCAAACAAGAAACAGGTATTCATTAGCGTCAATTTGCGCATGCGCAAAGAGAAGATCTGACAAAAATGGCTGTCGAATTTGGCGCGTTTTTAATCACTTACACGTGTGGGTTCATGTAAATTAATTGTGATAACTTTAGTCTTTAAATGATCATTTAGTTTTGAATACCCCTCATTAATTACGAAATCGTTGATGCCTGATAGTGGGACTGGAGAGAAAGGATATCACGAACTTTTTTTGAACAATTTACTTTCTCTAAAAGACTTTTGAAATAATGTCTCTTTTGACATAAAAATCATTTTTTTATTTTTTTAATCGAAAAGGCAGGCACAGATTTTGCGGATTTGGTTTTTTGACGTTTACATGTGCATACGTACTAACATTATACAACTGAAGGGTTTGTTTGTTTGTTTGAACACGCTAATCGCACTAACAACGCAAATTGAAAAAAATATCTAAGTGTTATATTATAACCTATATATTAATGATAGCTATGGGTTAACACGCTACGACATATAATTGTAGAGAATCAACGTAAAATGTTTTTTCTTTTTGATTGACGCAGACGAACTTTCACGGGACAGTTTGTGATAAGATCAGGCTGTCTTAGTGGCTTCTGGAAATATATGTAGCAATAACAGCCTTTTCGAGATCAATCTCATTCTTTTCTCCCATCCAAGGCTTAAATTTATCAGTTCCTTTATCTATTCTACCTTGTTCCGTATAAAAACGGTTGTAAAAGAGTGTTTTCAACACAAAACTAGGCCGCCATAGCGTGGGTCGCCATACTGCACTGTCTTCATTCACAGTGAATACGGCGACCACTGCTCTTGGATTCTATTCATGCTTTCCATCAGGCAGAATAGTCACTTTGGTAGGTAGGTAATATTACTTATTACACTGTTTTTACACGTGAAAATTGTTTAACAAACAGAAGAGTAAAAACTATATATCTCTGCAAATGAGTGCTGTACCATTGAATTTAATACTTTAATAATAAACGCTAAAAACTATCATTTACAACTCTTCATCCATTACTGTTTCGTGTGGTGATGGATTAAGGATACAGAGTGTCATCACCGCTATACTTCCTAGGGTCATAAGAGGCGACTAAGGCAACAAACTATTCAGGAAAATATCGTTGCAAAGAGAAGGAAAACTTGAAACCCTATACCAAACTGTCTGGCCAGCGTGGAATAGTAGGCCAAAACCTCCTTTGAATTGAAAGGAGTATATCCAGCAGTGGACTGTTAAGCTGTTGATGATGATGATCCATTACTGTACACTTCAGACATCAAAAATTATAACTTTCCAAAATATAGATACACACAGGTGGTAGAACCACGCTAATTTCAGCACGAACGGTTCGGCTCGACCGGGGCAGTATTACCCTACCATAGAAGACCAACCTAAAGCGCCAGCATCCGTGCTGTCGTGTTTCGTTGGTGAGTGCGAGACCGGAGGCCTATTGATGCAGGGGTGACTGTTATCGTGGTAACTGTGTGAGCCTTACACTGCCACGATGACTGTCGTGCCTTTTACGTCCTCAAGCGGGGCGTGAAAAAACATCTCCCTAGACCGCCATAGTGTGGGTCACCATACTGCATTGTCTGCATTTGCAATAAGTATGGTGACCACAAATCTTGGATTCTATTCATGCTTTCCATCAGGCAGAGTAGAGTTAATTTGGTAAAAAACACACAATGCTTCACTACGATATGACAATTAAAAGTAGATTAAAAGGAATTTCCAAGATTAACAACTTAAAGATACCATAAACATGTTTTATTTACTTTTTAAAAAACAAAACCAAGCGTGTACCACGTCCATGCGCACGCGCACACTCACCAAATGATTTACCGGGCACCCCACTGCTCCATCACATCTACCGGCCACGTTCCACCACCAGGTAGATACAAATCTCTACTATTATAAGCGATTTGCGTCTTTTGTTCGCTTAACCACCGGCGCTATTGTGTACAGACGAGAAATAGCTGTAGAAATATGGTGGATACGCCTGGAGGTGCTTTTAGAAAATACTTTTTTAATAAATCTATTTGTTTTATAATCTGTATCATACATAAACATGCAAAAAAAACTGTATCAAGTACAATTTCATGTACATTTATTTGTTGTATTTTTTAATTAAGTGATTGATATTCCTGCACTCTCGTTTACTTACACACACACACACGCACAAACTCTAATATACATACGCACACTCACACGCATACACACACACTAATGATTGTAATGTTCAAGTTAATGCTTAATTTTAAATTTTCTCCTTCTCTAACATGTTTATCGCTGTCTAAAATGTTAACTTACTTGTAAACTAAGTAGTGTGGGGACCTGGTGACCTGTAATACAGGTATTTTATACCTATGACAGGCACCAGTCTCTCACAAAATGTGATTTCTGAATCAACTGTAATATTATAGTAAGGACCATTTTTGTGAAGAGAAAATAAACTATTATTATTATTAATGTGTATGCTGAACGCCAGTAAAATCAATGTGTTAAATAAAGTACAATTTAAGACGCAATAAGGGGAATTCGTTACTCTTTATATCTTCTAAATTTCACTTCTTCTGGAGTCCCTTCTCAGATGATTTTTTCACAAGGCTTTTGAAGAAAAGTATACGAATATTGAATCACCAGTTGTGTGTCTATGACTTTACTTTTATGATCGAATGTTTAATCGTAAACACCTAAACTAAATGTCTAAATTAATAACATAATATTTTATTACACATTATCGTGATATACACAATCTAACTTAAGGAGATAGGCATGTGGCATTCGTTAGTGTGTACCTTGTGGAAGAATTACAAGAGTACGATGCGGCAAAAGCAAACCATATAACGCGCGACATCAAACTATACAACGTTGCCGATCTAGGTCGCTGACTTTCCTGGCATGTCCATACTATGACATTTTCCAGTGTATCCTCACAACACAATGTATGTGGGTAATTTATTACGAGCTGCGTATCAAGACCAACAAGTTATCGGGACGGTAAGTGGTTGAACAGTTTTTATAATCTCCCTGGACCATTTGTGTCACGCTGGGCAAGGATAACTTATCTAAATTAATTTTTTTGAACAATGAATTACTTTGAACAGACATTTCCCAACACAATTCTTTGAACATGACATTTTATTGTCATATATGTAGTAACTAATTTTGAATCTGTTTACAAGCGAAGAGAATTCAATAATTAGGTAAGCGATTTCAAAATGGAGGAGCTTCTCTTGCTAAGGAATTTTGTATTCATGAGATCTCTTCTCCATTTGTGGGTTTGTTAAATTAATTTCAAATCAACCGAATGCATGATGAAGTTAAATTGGTGGAATCCAAATCTTTTTCATTTAAAGCAAAAAACATTTGTAAGGGTGATAGATGATTACATGATGATCACGTCACATCAACAGCTTTCAATAGCCCAATGCTGGACATTGGCCTCTCCTTCGAAAGGCAATTTTGAAAGGTTTATTTCAAGTTTTCCTTCTTATTGCAGTGATGTCGTGTGTGGGATGTAACTTTAACATCCGAAATATCACGCAAAAGTTGGGCTGTCACGATTCTCTCTCTATTTTTCTACTATGAGGAATGATGCTTAAGCACATTTAAGCCAGGATCGCCAGAGTGACGTCATGGCCGCACATAAAACCAGTGTTAAGCATTCTTTAAGTAATTTTCATCGAGTGTAGTTACGCCTATTCCCTATAAAGCTGTAGCGAGGAACATAAAGAGTGAATCAGGAGAATAATCTGCTCGTACGCTCCCTCCGCTCGTATCATTGAATATATCTAATATGTATGGCCAAGAATTCGTTAACATTTGAATCTTACATCCCGCACAAAGATGTTACGGAAGTTCTTGGCACCGATGCTACTGGAATTTGCTGGCTACTATCGTAACACATGTTTTCAACAAGATGGAGCTACTTGTCACACATCCAATGAGTCCTTGCCGGTGGTCAACGACAGTTTTCGGAAAACCTGATTTCCAAACGAAGCGACATTCCATGGCCACCCAGAAGTCCAGATCTATCCCCAGCCGACTTCATTTTATAGGGTTATTTGAAGAATCGTGTCTACATCAATAAACGAAATACAGTACGTCAACTAATAGAAAAAATCAGCGAAGAGTTGTCGGCGATCTCGCGGTCTCTTTGCCAACGATTCGAAAATTTCGGTGCTCGCTTAGAAGAGTGCAAACGTCGAAACGGTGGCCATTTAGCGATACATTTTTTTTTAAAAAAATGCCAATTTACTAACTTTCTTGTAAACAAGCAATTTTACAAGAAAGTTTTTACCATACGATTGTTTCAAATGTTAACTAATTCGTGGCCCTCTCAATATCTGCAGCTAGATTTGTCGACCAATATATACGCCTTCACCTTAACATTGTCGTGTATATAGATAAAGACTATTTACTACTTAGAAAACTAATATCTAATCTGGAATTACGTACTTTGAACGCAGATACATAACTTTAAATATTACATTTAAGCAAATTTTGTATACGATGTGGAGCTGTTCGATGAAGGAAACGCTAGGTTTCTGTGCTAGATTTGCTTTAAGAAACATATAAACTATTACATAGATTGAAATATATATAAATATTATGAATTAAGAGTTGGAGGAAGGGGTATGAGCAATTTCTTTTTTGCAATCCTCTATTAGTTAATTTTTAATCTATTTAAAGTATTTTTTGAACAATCGCCAGAATAACAAAGAAAATACATTTAGAAAGGTAATTTCGGCCAACTATATCTTTCACTATGGATGCAAATTGCCCAAGACCGGGATGGTTGGCATTCCTTGGGTTAGAGCTTCGTTTAGCAGTAGACGGTGATAAGTTAAATAGATATCACGGTTGAGCTGGATACGAGAAGTCCAAAATCGATCACAGTGGTGTGTAATGGGAGAGGTCAATCTACACTAGTGGACTGCAATATGCTGTTACTGATGATAATGATATCACGTTTACCAGGCGAGTTGGTACAGGATTTTTGGCAAGTTGTCGTTCCTTGTAGTGTTATTGTCCAGTTAGTTTGTTCCCTTAGTGGGCTTTTACGACATCCACCGGATGGTCACGGTTGGTAAAGTTACTACACACCATCTTCACTGAGAGCCCTGGTAAGTTGATGACCTTTGGGAATTTATAAGCACCAGAAAAAAAAAGAATTATGGTTAGTTTTATGATGCCAAGGCGACAAATAAGCTTTTAATAGCCCACTGGCTGGACATAGGCGACTCTTAGAAAGTAAATTTTGGTCTACTATATCACCCTGACCAGACAGGTTGGTATACGATTTATATCAAGGTTTCCTTCTCTTTGTCCACTGTCTTTGTTGTCCTGTTGGCAATTACGACAATTCCGTTATAAATAGGGGTAGTGATACTTCGTTTTCTGAATCCTTCACCACAAACCAACTTCACTGTGACCACGAGAGAGCAGTTGACCTATGGGAACTTATAAACACCGAAAAAAAAGAATATTTATGGTCAGTTTTAAGATTTTTTGATAACCTTTGGACCTGAAATTTATAGGTGAACATGTAAATTCATTTTTCTTGATAATGTTGAAAGTATAGGGAAATTCTCTAGTACATGAAGATAAGATAAGATTGGTGATGTTGGTGTCCGTTTGATAGCATATCTGTTTACGGGTACACAAATGTTATTGAAACTAATAGTAATATTTAAATAATTTAGATATCTTTTGTTTTTTAATAAAAGACGTAATCTAAAGCATAAATATGTCAATTTTTATTTCTTTTTTTTTATAGAAATCATGTTACCTGACTCTTTGTATTTAACTACCAAAATGCACTGAATCTATGGGTTCGATTCAAACCGGAGGTCGGGCCAAAAGGGTTGCTAGACTTTTTTTACAAGAAATTCTTAATAACAGCCCAGAGTATGGAAATCTGGCGATGTTTCACTCCCGTGCCTCGGAGAGCATGCTTAACCGTCGGTCCCGGTTGTCATAAACATCTATGGCAATCGTTATTGGGAATTCAGTACAGTGAACCCTCGGTAATCCGGCCCCTGACTAATTCGGACACCCCTGTAATCCGACATCAATCAAACAATTTTCGCTAATGTAGATCGTGCATGATTGAACAGGTTACAAATTGTGCTCGACGCGTAGGTATTATTTCAATTCCCATTGCTTAGTTTGAATTTGACTACGTGTGATAGCGGTGCAGCTCAGCGTTTATTCCTTGTGTATTACGTATACATACCTAGTAATGTCGTCACAAGCCCAGAAGATAACATATAGAATTTTACTATTTGTCTGTAATTTGTCGGAGTACTCTTTTGTAAAAAAATCCGTGCTATAGGAGGTCTGAGGCAGTACTCTATAATCCGACAAATTCGATAGTCCGACACTGCCCTGCAAAACGTTTGTCGAATTACCGGGGTCCACTGTATATGTTTCACCAGTTCAGTTCGATCTTAGGGTTGTGGAGGTCCGATGACAGCAGATTCGTGAAAGACCAGACAGTCAGGTAATACTGGCTGAACTAATAGCCGACCCCAAACAATCTCGAGAATAATAAAGATTAAGAAGATGATACATGTTAGAAATCAATTATATGTAGACAGAACTAATGAACGAGCTAATCACACAATATAATGTACTGGGTGGCAAGTGAACAAAAAATATCACATAATTAATTTTCTATTTAACAATGGTGACCTTGGCGGCGGCACATTCGGTTTTAACTCTCAGAATTCGACTCCTGATAAATTAAAAAAAAAGACAATTTAATCTATGTAAAATGTTCTGTTTTTTGTAGTAATTTACCAAAGTGACTCTACTCTGCTGATGGAAAGCATGAACAGAATCCAAGAGCGGCGGTCGCCGCACCCACCGCGAATGAAGACAGTGCAGTATGGCGACCCACGCTATGGCGGCCTAGTGAGGTGCTTTTTTACGCCCCACTTAAAGGACTCGGGATCGTAGTGGGTGGGAAACACGTGCGCTGGTAACGAGTTTCAGACTTTAACTGATTTGCACAGGAAGGAAGAGCCGAACCGTTTAGTTCGGGAGCATATGTTTTTACTATTATACCTCTTGATTCTATATAATCGCGGTCACCAGTGCTTCATTAAAAACTATGGCTGCGGTTCAAAGTGTGCTCACAGCACTTACGACATTTAAACTGCTAACGTGTGGTCCGATTTAGTGAGCGCGCCAACGTCTGTTAGCAGTACTAATAATTCGGACTACTTGTGAGTGTGCTTACGAATTCAAAAAGTTGAATATAACCTAACAGAGCATTTTTTGACATGTATGGAGTATGTGGTGTAGCCAATGAAGATGGTAAAATGCCTGAATTTTAAGCATTTTCCGCAATCATAGATTCAAATAAATGGCGCAAAATAACGTCAATGCTCACGATGCTAACGATCCGACCCGTCAGTACTGTAAGCACTAGGTAGTGACGTCACATGTGACGTCATAGCATCCACAACGCTAACGGTGAGCGTGAAAAGCACGAATCGGACCGCACGTTGGTACGTTCTGAGCGCTGTGAGCGTGATTCGGACCACAGCCTATAAGAGAGCCTTATGTTTAACTAGTTTGAGTCAGCCATTTTAATGACATTAGTGACGTTTTTGACAACTCCAACTTTAATGTATCTTTATGCCTTTTTTCAGGTCAGATAAGCTTTTCTGACACGATATCTAATACTTATATATCTAATATTTTCATAGAACAATTGTTATTCTTAAAAATAATACAACTATCCCTATACTCTCCTGTATCATGGGCACCCTACCGGCGCAGACGCATTGCAATTTATCGGCCACTAACAGATAACCGTTGAATGAGGAGCGTGCGCTTTTGTGCCCCTTATCGACCACTAATAGCGCACCGAGATAACATTATTGATGATCTGTATGCTGTGATGATCTCGGAGCCATTAAGATCCGTAACGATTAATGTTGAGGGGCTATTTGAAAAGAGTAAATTAAAGTTAGTAGCTTTTGAGGTAAAGTTTTTTTTTTAATGGTAAGGGTGAATGAGTACACGAGGCAATGGTAAGTGGTTATCACCGCCCATGAACTCGTATCACATCATCACTTCAACAGCCTTTGATAGTCCACTACTGGACGTCAGCCTCTATTTAGAGAGGAGGTTTTGGGCTACTATACCACGCTGGCCAGACTGGTTGGTACAGGTCTTTGCGGTGATGTTTTTCTGCATAGTTCCCTTACTCGCCTCTTACGACACCTACAGAATGAATAAGGGTCGTGACACTGTATACTTAATCCATTTTCCTAGCGATAACTATAAAGTAGTGTAACTCAAAAGTTACAATAGAACGATAGCACCCTTTGAGCCTTCACCATCACAGAAAAATATGAATTTATATTGTAAAGATAATATAAAGTTGATAAAATATAAGTGTACACTATTTCATCGGTGATATGTATTTTATAAAAGCTATTGTGTGTATCTAATTGATAAACCATCTTATGACGTCATCAATAATATGACAAGATAACAACAGCATGTTATTTTGGAAATAATCTATCACAAATATTGTCTTCAATATAAGTTTAATAATTTAAAAGTTTGTTAACAGAGACATCTAGCGGAGAGTAGCGACACTAAAAATATGTTTTACTTTTAAACGCTGCTTCTTCTAAGAACCTGTCACTTCTGAGATCGCAAAAATTCATTCAATGAGACTGGCAGCAACAATCTCCATGTTTACAAAACAAACAATTGCTCAAGCCTCGGTGTGCGTAGGCGAGTCTACGCATGCGTCTCTCCTACAGGCGTGCCTTAAAGCAGGTACAAGTACGACCAGTACGAGTGTACGTATAAATATACTGCGTTGTACAGTAGGTAGTAAGCCACGCTGATTTCAACATAAACGGCTCAACCGCGGCAGTACTATCCTCCCACAGAAGACCAACCTAAAGCGACAGCATACGTATTGTCGTTGTTGCGTACAATGTGCCTCACCCACTGCCACATAAGTTTAGCAATTTTACGGGTAATATCAGCGACTTTGATTTGTCTGCGGCTCTCCTCATTTCTGATTTGATCACGCAAAGAAACTTCGAACATTGCCCTCTCCATGACTTCGAATATAGTATATCCCATTTAGTGAATGGTGCAAGGGTGACAGTTATCTCATGACTGTTATGTCTTTTACGTCCCCAAGTGAGACGTAAAAAGCATCGTAATACGCCGCCATAGTGTGGGTCATCATACTGCATTGTCAGCATTCGCAATGAGTATGGTGACTACAACTTTTGGATTCTATTCATGCTTTCCATCAAGCAGAGTAGAGTCACTTTGGCAGGCTATTAAAATAAAAAAAAGTAGAGTAAATCTATTTCTTTTGACAGGCACAAGCTGAGTTGTGTAGGTTTGTTAGTAAATATGAGTCATGGGAAGTATTGTCGCTATGTAAATGAATGCGTACGAGATCATATTGCGGATGTTATATTTTAAGAAGCCTATACGAAATGTTACAAATAGGCTCGGTTGTATCTCGTGGTTTGGACAATCAACCATAAATGAAGTATATCTTTAATATTTGAAGGAAAATTAAAGATTGTTAACATTGAAATGTTATTTCGAAACCGATAAATTCATGATATTAAAGATGGTCTATCCTAACCAATTTTTACGTAATCAAAATCAGTGTGATTATGTGATTTTTCAAAAGTATTTTCACATCTGCGTCCGTGTGGTGAAGGTTTAAGAATACATAGTGTTACCACCCCTATTCATTCCGTGGGTGTCGTAAAAGGCGACTAAGGGAACAAAGTATGCAAGACAACATCGTTACAAAGAGAAGGAAAACTTGGAACAAACCCTTTTCCCACCCGTCTGGCCAGCGTGGTATAGTAGGCCAAAACCTCCTTGCTAAGGAGAGGCCCACGTCCAGCAATGGACTGTAAAGGCTGTTGATGATTTTTTTATCCTACCATAGACTAGTAGGCGAGATACAAAGAAATGTATACAAAACTATATATTTCTGTATAAACTTGCGTTTTACTTAAAAATAAATCAATTAGGCTTTATTTATATATATATATATAAAGTTTTAAAAAGGTTAAATTCTCGCATCATTCTGCGTAACTTAGTTGCCATAGAGGTTAAAAATGCACGGCATGGTTAAAAATTGTTAAGTTAATTAAGTTCATACGCTACAAAAGATCATTTATTTGTTAAAATATGCCTACACAG
Source organism: Hypercompe scribonia (assembly GCA_949316085.1). Lineage (NCBI taxonomy): Eukaryota > Metazoa > Arthropoda > Insecta > Lepidoptera > Erebidae > Hypercompe > Hypercompe scribonia. Next base: position 1,571,506 of record OX438976.1, on the reverse strand, counting down.
AGTATGTAAGATGTTAAAATAAATAGTAGAATAATCATGTTTTGCCTTTTCGCCATACAAATTACATATTCACTCAATGAAATGATTTAATCATAGTCTCTGTTTTCGGCTTTCGCTATTTTTACACATACACAGTTTTGTTATACGAGACTTATTGGCAACAAAATTATTTAAACAAATTACGATACCCTCTATTTCCCGACGTTTCGAACGAGTTACACCGCCCACGGTCGCGGGTGGCGTGAGCCTAGCGACGCATTCGTGAAGCGTAAGGTGCGACTACCTGCACTGGGTCGCGTTGGTTATTTGTACTGTCAACTACTGTACAATTTACCCGTTCGGAACGTCGGGAAATAGAAAGTATTGCAACCTTTATAAATAATCGTTATAGTCTCTACTTACAGTCTTTCACTCAGTCATTTTTTTTAATGCCATAATTAGGACTTTCTCTAATAATAGATGCTTTATTTCATTGGTATATTTGTGGTTCAATATTTAACAAAAGAGAGCAAAGAAAATTTAATAGAACATTTAAAACTACTTACATCAGGTAGTGTGGCTTGAAGTTCCACATGTTGGAAATCTCCAGTTGCCAGCGTAGGGCTTTGCCACCAGGTACTGGAATCTCCGTCTACCGCATGCGTTGCTGGATGTCTCCGTGAAGATGATCCGTCCAGACCTTCGCAGACACCGCAAACTATGCCGCGTCTGTTGAAACAAGCGTGTATGTATGAAATAAATATATACAATTATACCAAGTTTTCTCTATATTTATAATATCCTGTTGCACTTCAACAGCATTTGGTTGTCCACTGTTGAACATAGGTTCCTCTTTAGAAGGGAGGTTTTGCCTATTCTATCCAACCGCGCTGGGCAGATGGGTTTGTATAGTGTTTCGAGTTTCCTTTCTCTTTGAAGTGCTCTTCTCCTGTGTATTTTGGTCCCTTAGTTGCCTCTTACGCCAATTAAATAAATAGACGTGGACTACGTATTACTAATAAAAAAGACAAAGCCCGCATTAGGAATAAATCGCGGGGGACTTTACAAATATACAAGAAACGGACAAAGAATACCCAGACTCAGAACAACAATTTGTAGATTACACAAATTGTTGTCCCATGTGAGATTTGAACCCACGACACTCAGCGAAGTGGAGAGCGGCGTGGCGGCCGCTTAAACCATTAGGCCAATCGTGCAGTCAAATTAACGGGATCAGTAATACTGTACTGTAAATGGCTATTAACTAATACAAACTAATCCCAGAAATCGTCAACACGAAGGTTCTTAAACACTTACTTCCCAGGCGTGTCTCTGCAATATTCTTCAGCGCCTGCATCTCCGCAGCTGGCGTTTGCCCCTATCACAGAGAAGGGAGCTACATCGAGTGGCGCGGGTAACAAGCCACTTGCTCCAGAGGACACTATAGCTTCACCCACATTTGTACTTGAGAGGCGATCTAATAACGCTCGACCTGAAAATAATAAAATAAACGTATTCTTGAGTGCAAGGAAAGAGGTTATCTTCGTCAATTTACTGCACGGATAGCAGCCAAGCGATCTGTGATACCATAAACTGTAAAATAGAAACTAGTGTTTGAGAGACTCCTTCCCAGCCAGGAATATATCCTGAGTCACGAGAAACTTTACAAATGGAAACAAAGAACATACTGATTTAGAGTAACAATGTGTTCATCACAAAACGAGTTGTCCTACATGAAGATTGAATCCATAACATGAACAGTAGAAATGAGTGACGAGATTGCGTCAACAACTACGTCATTCGTTCAGTTACATTCGTGTGAACTTATTCTAGAATACCATGCGACGGGACAGCCAATCTTAACGCAGACCAGACTTGGAACACTTAGAACTTATCTAAAGGGAATGCAATAATTTCTTCCTTATGTAGCTCTGAGAGCATTCGCGAACATTAAAATGATGCTTCCATAGCGTTTATCGCTCTCCGAGTACTATTGGCGACGAATATAACATCCAAAAACAGTTAAAGTTCTAAGCAGATATGATGTTATTAACGCCATCTATCGAACGCTTTATTAACATTCCTGAATCACACATGTGATGTTACATATTTTATTATACTAGTATTTTAGTAGTTATTTGTTTCCTTAATACTAAATTGAACCGAATCGATATCTGGAGTATTTCTGTTTTTAAACGCAGAAAAAAACGAAAGGGAATATTTTCATATGTAAGTGAATGAAAATGTGCGTATTACATAATTTTCAACTTATTGTGGATGTCACTGAACTCCTAAAAGATTAGACCAATTTTGATGAAATTTGTTTTTTATATATTTTAATGGCTACCTAGATAGTTGAAATTTCTGAACAGATTAATTGGATCCTGAGAGTGGCAGTTATTTATCTTATTTTTAGTGTTATACTGTGAAGTTTAATATTTTCAAAATTAGTTATAGCAACGACACATCTGTGTGGTCCCTGCATTTAAATTTCTCTCCAATACAAGAACGCTGTGTTTCCTTGATATCTTAAATGAAGCACCCACTTCCCTCAATAAAACACAGATAGCCCCAAATGGTCAATCAGATAAACGATCGTGAGAAATGCAGCACGATTGTACACTGTTATGCTCAATTGGACGTGAATTGTGCGCCTGCGCACAAGGCGGTCATTACTGCTCGTCAATCTCACGGCTAGCAGGTGTCAATTAAACAGACCACCTGGATGCTTGGTTTTTTGGAGGTGTTTTGTCACCGGGATGGATAAACTTACAGAGATATGTTAGCTACAGTATTAAAAGGATTAGTTGTGGAAATAATATTTTTTTCGACTGCCTCAATGGCGTAGCGGTAGTGAAAGCTACTGCTGTGTTTAACGTCTCGGGTTCGATTCTCGGGTCGGACCAAATGTTTGTATGATCTGCAAATATTTATTTCGGAGTTTAGGTGTTTTCTATGTAAAATATGTAAGTATTTACAAAAAAAAAGTATATAAATATTCTATCAGTCAGTTTAGTTATCATAGTACAAGCTCTGCGGAGTTTGATACTAGATGGCGTTGTGTGTTAAATGTTCAAAAGATATTTATTTAGTTCTAGTTTACTTCTGAATACTCTTATGTTAATTGCATTCATGTTTAATGTTTATTTCGTTTCTTAATTTAGGTAGTAAGTGATTCTTTTTTAAATTATTCAAAGTTGACACAATGGGCAAACGTAAAAAGTAGTAGGCATATTTATTTAAAAGATTTCCTTTAGGCAAACGAATGACCAGATTTTTTTGAAGGTGAAGTTTAATATTTTTATAATTAGTTATAGCAACGTCGACGACCACATCTGTGTGGTCCCTGCATTTAAATTTCTCTCCAATACACGAACGCTGTGTTTCCTTGATATCTTAAAAGTCTTGATGGACCAAAATAGTTGCTAAAATGTAGACAGTAAACACGCCTCTGTCTTTTTTTTCAAATAAATACACACACATATACGTTGTCTATGTATGTGTGTATTTAAACATAAAAATAAAAGTCATTTAAGCACTTTTCTCGACAATATAAATATCCAGACACATCTCACACCCAGTCGTCTGATTCCAAACTAGACAGAGCCTGTACCTTACTGCTCAGAATGCTGATAAAATTTTTTTTGTTTATTTTAAGAGCCTGCCAAAGTGACTCTACTCTGCCCGATGGCAAGCATGAATAGAATCCAAGAGCTGTGGTCATCACACTCATTGCGAATGTAAACAATGCACTAGGTAGCCCACACTATGGCGGTCCAGTGAGATGCCCTTTCACATACTTATCACATCAGACTATCATTGTCCGTGTGGTGACGGATTAAGAATACATAGTGTTACCGCCCCTATTTATCCCGTGGGTGTCGTAAAAGGCAACTAAGGGACCAAGTATATAAGACAACATCATTACAAAGAGAAGGAAAACTTGACTTCAAAACCAGCGTGGTATAGTAGGCCAAAACCTCCTTGCTAAGGAGAGGCCTATGTCCTGCAGTGGACTGTAAAAGGCTGTTGAAGAAGACTATCATTTGTCGTGGGTGGAAATCTAACCTTCGACTTGTGACTTAGCAGTCAGGGTCGCTGACCACTAGACCAACAAACCCGTCAATTGTCTCGTCCCGTATTTAAATGAACTCAATAAATCTTTCCCTGTCAAACTTTGATTAACAATCAATGAGCTTTCGTCTTCCCAATAATTGTTTATTGACGTGAAGGCCTTTCTGATTAGAGTTGAAGCAATTACTAACATAAATCTAAGTATGTTTACAATTCAATTGATTGTCAGTTTTTGAGAACCATGATTGGTTGATTGATATTATTAAAGCATAATTCTCAAAGGTCACTTATTGCATTTTAAGTAATAATTCTTAATAGAAACATGATGGTTAAATGGATTTCTTTGATATTATTTTTTTATTGTATTAGTTGTGTTTTTTTTTTATTTATGTCCTACCAAAGTGACTCTATTCCGCCTGATGGAAAGCATGAATAGAATCCAAGAGCGGTGGTCGCCATACTCATTGCGAATGACGACAGTGTAATATGGCGACCCACGCTATGGCGGCCTAATGAGATGTTGTATTGTATGTGTATATTTAATTTTGCATTTTTAGTTTCTTTTTCTTTTTTTATCGTTCATTGAGTTGTATTGATTGGGTAGTATTGGTATATATGTTATAAATTTAGCTTTTTTTAAATACTTGTACTGTGTTTTATGTAGTATTGGTTGTGTTATATTGTGTATGTAGTGTAAAATTAGTTCAACGCTATTGTATTGGATGTAATCTATAATGATAGTGTATAGTATAATAATATTAAATAAATAACGTTATTCAGGGTGTTGTGTGAATAATTGTGATGAGTAATTGTGAATTTAGAACACACAATTATATCACGTGTGATGACGGATTAAGAATGTGAAGTGTCACCAACCCTATTCATCCTATGGTTGTCGTAAGAGCCGACTAAGACAGCGAACTGCACACGACAACAGCATGTATAAGGCAAACTTGACACAAACTCTATACCAACCCGTCTGGCTAGCATGATATAGTTGTCCAAAATCTCCTTTCGAAGAAGAGGACTATTTCCAACAGGAGACTATTAAAGACTGTTGATATTGGTGCAGATATTTACTCTTCTCTGCCAACTTTTTTTTTCTATATTAAGAGCCTGCCAAAGTGACTACTCTGCCTAATGGAAAGCATGAATAGAAACCAAGAGTCGTGGTCTCCATACTCATTGCAAATGCAGACAATACAGTATGGTGACCCAGTATGATGCTTTTTCACACCCCGCTTGGGGACGTAAAAGGCATGACAGTCATCGTGACAATGTGAGGCTTATACAGTTACCACGATAATTGTCACCCGTGAATCAATGGGCCTCCGGTCTTACACTTAACAACGAAACACGAAAATACGGATGCTGGCGCTTTAAGTTGTTTTTCTGTGGGAGGGTAGTACTGCCCCGGTCGAACCGGCCCGCTTGTGTTGAAATCAGCGTGGCTCTACTACCTAGCAAAACTACTTGGTTAATGACTTAAGAACATTTACTATATCCGAATCTACTTAAGGTCGTAACTGATCAGAAGCACCTAACACCAGAGTAGTACCATCTCGCCGTTCGCAATTAGTAATCTATATATAGAGTACCACGTCAGAAGCTCCTCGTCAGCAGATTGATCAGGCAATGACCATCTGTTGCCTGCACCCGCTATTTCTTCCCACCCATCTGTTCTGCTTAACTCAAACTTAAAGTAATCTCGAGATTTACACAAACTCCCTAGTTCAGCTATTTCTCGGGATTCTAAAGATAACAGGAAACAGATGCCGGTGTATTGCATAAGCAGTTAGAGCACCTCGAACTTGAATGTCCCATCCGGTTTGTAATGGCCGCAACAAAATAAGGTGTTAACCATCGTATTTGTATTGAGACTGTGAGAATGTTACCATGAAATATACCATGACGTATTATTTTTTTTCTATATTAGGAGCCTGCCAAAGTGACTCTACTCTGCCTGATGGAAAGCATGAATAGAATCCAAGAGTTGTAGTCACCATACTCATTGCAAATACTGGCAACGCAGTATGGTGACCCATACTATGGCGGACTAGTGAGATGCTTTTTCGCTCCCCGCTTGGAAACAAAAGATGTGTGTAATACCAGTTGCCTGTTTAATAGTGATACCTATGAGATCTAAAACATCAAACTCATTACGGACTTAGTATAAAACACTTCTATCGATACATACTTCATGTCACTATACAAGTATATACTTCCGCCATAACGTACGCAGTCCCCAACGTAAACACCACATTCTTAGCCACTTCTAAACTTAAAATATCATGGTTGTTTACATGGTGAGTGTTCCTGTCATGATCTTGTATCCTGGAAAGCACTTCTAAATTCTTGTTTATATTGTAGTTTGTGGTGACGAGTGAAATAGCCCTGGGCCGAGTGCACTACCCTGCGGTACTCCAAACTTTGCAAGTTGAAGTGTTTTCATTAACGCTATACTTTTTATAAGCTAAATAAGTTTCTTAGTTTTAAAGCATGCCTTTTAAAGTTCGTATTATCGAGGTTTAAGATACTATGTTAGATTTCGTCCGTGTTGTGCTTGAGTGAAATTGGTTTTTTGTCAACTTATAATTGATATCTCTGTTTATAATGGTACTTTTATTGAAGATAAATTTCTATATTAAAAGCCTGCCAAAGTGACTCTACCCTGCCTGATGGAAATTATGAATATAATCTAAAAGTTGTGGTCACCATACTCATTGCAAATGCAGACAATGTAGTATGGTGACCCACACTATGGCGGCCTTGTGAGATGCTTTTTCACACCCCGCTTGGGGACGTAAAAGGCATGACAGTCATCGTGGTAGTGTACATCGCATCAACTGTCACCCCTGCATCAATGGGGATCAATCATCTTCAACTTTCTTTTTTATTATTAATGTTTGTTGCTCAGTAGTCTGCCATTTGACTGCCTCGGCGGCGCAGCGGTAACAAATGCGACTGCTGTCCTTGAGGTCTCGGGTTCGATTCCCGGGTTAGGCTAAATATTTGTTTGATCTGCAAATATTTGTTTCGAAGTTAGGTGTTTTCTATGTATAATATGTATGTATTTACAAATAAAAAAGTATTTATATACTTAGCATCCTCTCAGTCAGTCTAGTTATCATAGTATAAACTCTATTTAGTTTGAAACTAGATGGCGTTGTGTGTCAAATGTTCAAAATGTTTATTTATTTATTTAAAAACCGATTTGGGTCCTAGTAAAGAAGATCCCTAATGCTGAAAACACAATTTATTGGAATTGAATTTTGAAAGGACAACGCCCGCACTAGGAATATATCCTGTGTCGCGGGGGACTCTACAAACATAAGAAACGGACACAAAGAACACTCAGACAGTGTTGTCAGGCAGACAGACAGACTCATCAGAGAAAATGTTGTCCCATGTGGGGTTTGAACCCACGACACTCACCGGAGTAGAGTGCGGCGTGGCGCAAACTATTAGGTGCAGTCTTTGTAGATGGCGATACTATTTTTAAAGTTACTTATAGGGGTTACCAACAATAAATTAAGTATGTGCAAAATGATTCTATTTACGCATGAAGGTTTTATGACTATTCCACAAATATTAACAACAGTCGTCAAGTATAATGCGAAACCAAACACTCGGCCCCCCATAAAAACCTCTTCAAAAGGCTTCCCGGGGTCAAAAGCCTTCGTAAATAAGTTTCGCATGACAGCGGTCGTGTTGCGGTTTGGTTTGAACTTGGGACCACACACAGCACATAGAGACCACTTACGAGTATAGTGTCTATTTTGAACTATGTAGGTATGCGAGTACCCTTTTATTATTTATTTATTTTTTTTCTGTGAGTTCTTTATTTTTATGAATATAACAAAATAATAAGGTTCCCATTAAAAACTTAGGGCCCCGAGTCAACCTCACCTGTAAGTGGTACACCTGCTGACCTACTGACGAAGCTCTGTCAAACAAAACGTCCCGATTATTGGCAATAGACTCACCACCTATTATGTGGGTCCAAAACACTGGCGAAAAGTGAGCGGTTCTGCCTACCCTTCCAGGGAACGAGGCGTGATTTTATGTATGCATGTGTAAAATAACCGCTTTAACTAACCGGTGTGGTTACTGGAGCTTCAAAAGACGTGCAAAACACCAGTGACTTTTGGGGTGTCCATGAACCATCAAGTGGTTCGTCTACTACATTGCATCATATATCATAAAATAAAGCAGTAGTGAGTTTGGTGGGTTAGAGCCTACTAGCTCTGATCGCTTTTTTTTTTTTTTTTTTTAACGTGTGGAAACCCCCTCGGGCCGTCACCCCACCGGGGTTTACGGCGGGGTGGTGTGTCGGAATCGGACCGACTAAAACCACACGGTGTGCCACTCTGCGCCTGAGATAGGAGGGATCCGGGAACCGCTGCTATTACGACATCCAGATCCCTCCCAGCGCCTGCCCGCTAATGCGGGCACCATCTATGGGTAAACTCTCTATTTTAGGCGACGTACGGCACACGCGGACGTCGCCTCCTCGCGGCTGGCCATTGTAGCGGATGGAGGGGAAAACCCGTCCCGTCCACCCGCGGCCACACTCAAGGCGGCATGAAGCGCTGGTATGCGCGCCTCCGCCGCCCGGCTCGCCGGCGGCGAATTGGGTCCGAGTGGATATCGTCCTCCCGGGCCTTCTCCGCCGCCTCCTTCCGCGAAATTACGTCTTCGCAGAAGGTTGCGACCGCGGTAAAACAACTGTCGCTACCGACCATGGAGCGTATTACGACGGCCGGTAGCGAGAGATCTCCTCCAATAACTGCAGTGAGGACCCCACGCTGCGCCGCCCAGGCGGAACAAACCGCCAGCGTGTGCTGAGCCGAGTCCTCACTGCAGTCCCAGTGGTGACAGGCGGGACTCAATTCCTTCCTGGCGACCGAGTGCAGATACTTCCCGAAGCAACCGTGCCCGGAAAGAATCTGCGTCAGTCGGAAGGAAAGGGTCCCGTGCTGCCGCCCTGCCCACTCGGCGATGACCGGCTGGAGAGCCTCCACGGCGGCAAAGCCAGCACGTGGAGCCTCCAGCCGGGACGACCAACGAGCCATCGTGGCTCGACGAGCGGCCTCTCGCCACTCGCGTATCTCTTCGGGCGGGGGCCGAATGCCGCTACCCACCCGAAAGTCTGCCGTTCGCCGAAAAACTTCAGCGAGCACTTCCGCCTCCAAATCCCACGGGGGAGTTCCGGCTAACGCACACGCCGCCTCCGTCGATACGGTGCGGTAACCGCGTATGGCTCTAACCGCCAATATCCTCTGAGGGCGCCAGAGGCGAGCCCTATTCTGGGCGGTCAGAGCCGCCGCCCACACCGGTGCACCATACAGTGCCATTGACCGAACAACCCCCGTGTATAGCCGTCTCGTCGCGACGCTGGCTCCACCCACATTGGGCAAAAGTCGCCCAAGAGCAGAAGCAGCGCCGACCAGCTTTGGAGTAAGCTGTCGGAAGTGCTCGTCGAAGAGCCACCTGCCGTCGAGGATCAGGCCCAGATACTTCATCTGGGCCTTAATCGGTACGAGGACCGAATTGACTACGATAGAGGCACCGGGGGGTGGACCACGACGGGGCCCATGAAACAAAAGGGCTTCCGTCTTATCTAGGGCCACCCGTAAACCCAGCGCCTCAATGCGCCCGACTACCAAAGAGACTCCCACGGTGGCCAGGCGCGCCGCCTCTTGAAAGTTGGCCCCCCGGGCCGTGACCAATGTGTCATCGGCGTAACAAATTACGCCCAGCCCGGGGGGAAGACGACCTCGAAGGGCCCAGTCGTATCCCATATTCCACAGGAGTGGTCCGAGGACGGACCCCTGTGGAACACCGCACGACATGGACCGCCGCCTCAGATCAGTATCCCGTCCGGCCCGGGGGCGGTGTTCTTAGAGCGGATCCGTAGAACAACCGCCCCTACCTCCGATTCCCTGACGGGCGGAACATTGCCCTCGTTCTCCCCGTCGTCTCCGACCATTAAGGCCATCGACAGGGGTGTATGCTCCACCCGCTGCGGGAAAAGGCCCTCGACCACTTCCCGCAGGAAGCTGGGCTGGAGGGTCTCTGTAAGGGGGGGGCCCGACGTGCGGAGCTTTTGTCGCGCCGCACGATAAGGGCGACCCCAGGGGTCACGATCGAGACCCTCCAGCATTTCCTTTCTCTTAATTTCTTTGGCGCGGCTGATGGCCAGCTTTAGAGTTTTCCGCGCCTCTCGGTACTCCTCATGAAGCTGGTCCCCCCCGCCTTCTTCGCGGTGTCGCCGCCGACTACGGGTGTAGGACCTCCGGGCACGAGTACAGGCCGCACGGAGGTCCGCCAACTCTTGGGACCACCAGTAAACCTCCTTCCGTGGAGGCCGGCAACCTCGGATGCGGGGCATGGCCGCATCACATATCTGCGCAATGGCATCGCAGAAGCGACCAGCCCCCATGTCGACCTCCTCGGTCGGGGCTTGCGGAGACAGCCAAGAGTGAACGATGGCTGCCTCCTCCAGTAGGTCCCTATTTAATTTGGCTAAAGCCCACCGCGGAAAGCGAGAAGAACGCCGCGCCACGTGACCCCTACTGGGGTCCTGGGTCCGGGAGAGCTCAAATCGGATGTAGAGGTGATCCGAGAGCGTCTCAACCTCTTCCAGGACGCGCCAGTTCCTTACTCGTGCGGCGAGGGCAGGGGTAGCGAACGAAAGGTCCACTATCGACCCTCCCTGCTGTCGCACGCACGTGTTGGTGGAGCCCCTGTTTAGTAAACAGAGGCCCACCGAGGCCGCCCACTCCTCTACGGCCTCGCCCCTAGCGTCCGTCCTGGAGGAACCCCACGCAATGGATTTTGCGTTGAAGTCCCCCAGCACTAAGACGTGCCCAGACGTTAGACGCCGCATCGAGGTTTCCAAGTTGTTAAGGAAAACCTCGAAGTCGCTCAAACTCCGGTTGGGGGAGAAGTAAACACCATATACGGTGATCCCCACCCACTCGGCAGCAACATATCCAGTACCCTTGTCCCTTAGCGACAAGGGCGGGGAATGAGCCGCCGTGGAGCCGACGACTGCCACGGAACCGTCCCGGTCACCCAACCAGTTTGGACGGGGAGGAACGTAATAGGGTTCCGCGGCTACGGCAACACCGATCGACCACTGTGCCATGGTTTGCAGGAAAAGGTCCTGCGCCGCAGCACAGTGGTTCAGGTTCGTCTGGACTAGGAGGTTGGAGACTTGGGCCATTACTCGACCGTCTCTACAACCTCCTCCATGGGCGACGATGTCGAAGCAGAAACGACGTCAGAGGCAGCCTGGGTCGACTGGCTAGCCGCCGACGCTTGCCGAGAATTACGGGCAGGCTTGCAGCCTCCCTGCCCAATCAGGTGATTGGCGGGCTTGTTACCCGCCGCACACGCCGGGCAGTGAGGGGCGGCAGAGCACTCTGCCGCCTTGTGCCCCGGTCGACCGCAGCGGAAACATAACCCGCTGCAGTCGAAACAACTGACGCACTTGGCGCGTGTGTGCCCCGATGCTAGGCATTTGTAACACCTCATCGGTCTCGCCGCCAGGACTGTGACCCTAGCGCTCACGAAACCGATGAGCAGCCTGCCGGCGTTGCCTAACATTTTGGCCGACGCTACGGGACAGCTGACCCACACTGCGCCAAGCCCTCCTGGACCGGGGCGGATGGTGCCGACCCTAATGTTGTCCGCGTTGCAACCCGTCTTCTCTCTTACTGCAACGCGGACATCCTCGGTCGTTATGGAGTCGTCCAGGCCCGAAATGCGCAACTCTGCGCACTTAGTAGGCCTGGCGATCTTAACACCATCCGTGACTGCAAACATGCCCCGCAATTTCTCGGCAAACGTGTCTGCTGTCTTGGCACCTTCGGCTCCAGGGAACTCGAGAACTCGAGCTCCCGTCTGAGCTAGGCGCAACCTGACACCTACCGTCCCGATTTCATTGGCGAGACCAGCCCGGGCCCTCTGAAAAATGGCAGCGTAAGACAGTCCGCCTTTAGCCGCCTCCGGTGAAACGGTGACCACCACCGCCGCAGTTTTGGGTACTTGAAGCTTGCGCGGCTTCTTCGTGGCGGTGACTACCACTGATGGCGACTGCGGGGCAGAGGCTGCCTTTTGAGCAGCCTTTTTACCCCGCTTTCGGGACTTCTTTGTGCCCCCGACTACCTGCCAACCATCCGTGGAAGGGGCAGATATGGAGGGAGCAGACGTGGAGGTGCCAGGTACAGCGGCTGGAGTGGGGAGCGGAGGAAATTCCGCTCTAGACTTGGCCGCCGTTTTGGGCCCTGACCTCTGTGCACCCGTCTTAGCTACTACTTTAGCCGCCTGTAGTGTCCTCGGCGCGGCCGCAGAAACAGCAGATACCGACGCCGCAGGAACAGCAGACACCGACACCGCAGGAACAGCAGACACCGACGCCGTCGCCGCATAGGACACACGACCGCCTACAACGGGAAGCGCCGATGTGGCCTTTGGTCTATGTGCCGCGAGCGGCGGTCGGACGACAGGGGCTGGAGGTAGTCTCGCCTCCAAACCAGCGAGACGTCCGTCCATCATGCGCCACACTGCGTCTGTGATTTGGCGCAGGTGGGCATCAGCGATGGTACCGGGATTGACAAGGTCAAGCGACTGAGACGGGCTTTCTCGCTCAGGGCGATCCGCCCGAAATTGGGCAAACTGCGCGCTCAGCTCAGCCACCTCCCGTGTGAGATGGTCGTTGGCCGCTTGGAGACGAGCCACGTCCCCAATAAGGGTCTCAACGACCCCCGCAACTGCAGAAGAGGAGTCCTTAAGGTCCTTTACAAAAGCACCCTTAAGGTTACTCGACTTGGTGGCTACCTTGTGGATGATAGCCACCGCTGCTTTCGCTCTCTCTTGCATGGACGATGGCGTTTGGGGAACAATCCCCTGCCATCGGCTCCTTGATCTTAAGCAAGAAATCTGCGATCTCCTCCTCTGCAAGTGCTTCGCCGTCCGCCCTAACCCGCCTATAGGCTTCCGCCTTACAGAAGACGGAGCCTGACGGGATCGAGACCGAAGTTCGCGACCTTCCTCTACGGCTGCTGGCGACTTTAGGAGGCAACATCTCCTGGGACGTGTCGCTCTCCTCGTCCCTGGAGCGCCCGCGTTTTCGGGAGTTGCACAGCTCCGTTTCCATCGGTTTACCTCCCGTGCCATCCGACGAACATGTCGATCTGGAACGCAATCGTTCCGATGTTCTGCGGCTCCCAGCAGTCATAATGACTTCTGGGAGCCTCATCGACATAGGCGTCCCAACCGATGCGTCCTTTAAATTGGACGAGAAGTCGTCCAATCTTACGCTTTTTTCCTTCTTCGCCTTTTTCTCCTTCTCTCCTTCTATATTTATTTTTACGTTTTTAGTTTGAGATTCCATGTTAGACCCACGAGTGGGGGAGAACTACAGGTCGACCCGGGCAGAGATCCCCCAATACCCGGGCAAGCGTACATTTATGCCCAACCGAGGGGTCCGCAGATGCCCCGGCTGGGGGTGCGCTTACGACTGAACAACCCATCAGCCATGCATCCCCTGGTCACGCACCAGAACACGGGATTCGGGGTAATTTTTTATAGAGGTTTTCTTCCTCGCAGTCCGGGCGGCTAAGCCAAGACCCTCGCCCCCGCTTGGAGTCGCAAGACTCCAACTCGGGACTACGATATGTCGACGGCGGCAGGGAGACTACGTCTCCTGATGCCTACTCGGTGGCAGTGTGAGTGCACACCGAGCCCGTCCTACCTTTTCCACCGCAGAGCGGAGGAACTCCGACCCTAGCAAGGGTCCCACCAACACTAGCTCTGATCGCTGAGGCAACCTTATCCGCCTCAATCAAATACCATGGGTTGAATACCGGTGTGTACACCAAGATAAATAGTTGAGCATATACGAGTATGTACACGAGTACGAGTGTATACGAGTTTGTACGTAATAATATGGAGTGGATTATACTTACGATAAAGTTTCCTACGATTCAGATTCAACATAATTTAATGTGTGATGTGATTTGAGTTCACACGGCATGGTAACGGTCCATTATGTTATTAACTGAACACTCTCCGACGTGCGACGTTCTCATATGTAATGGGCGATTCCATGTAAACTCGTAAATGTCTGTCCTGACCATTTTTTTTCAAAAATAACACACTAAACTAAATTAAAATAAGTCACAATTAAAGAAAAACAACACAATTTATTAGCCCAATTGTATTAATGGCAATAATAATTAGGTATATTTTACTAGACGTTCTCAAACCTCCAAAAAAACAGTCCCCTGAGCTGTCCCATTTCCAAAAACTGGGCTTTAAAGTAACATTTGAGATAAATAAAAGATACTACGAAATGTTGACAATTAACATCTTAAAATAGAATAAATAAATCATGGTTTAATCATAAAATAAAACTTCGCCACATATATTTTTGATTTTATTAATGTATGTGAATGTTGTCCTGAGGTTTTACAATCAGTCCCCTGCCGAAATTTTTAAACTACAATAAAAGTTAATGCATTTCGTTATAGACAATGTTTTGCGTGAAAAGGAACGTAACCAGTGTAAAGTTAACTTCAGTGTCGCGAACGGCGGTCACGCGCATTTTGTTTAGTGTCAGTGCATCTTTGATAGTGCGATCTCGCGTCTGGGCCGCTACGAAATACAGTCCTCTGCTAAGTAATTTAATTACTGCTAATTCAATGAATTACAAATGTATTATAATATACCACTTAAAAGATGTGTGTACAAACACAACAATAAACAATTATGACAATGAATATGAATAATGTTGTTGTTATCCTGTGATTAACCTAAAATACACAGTCCCCTGCCAACAGTCCTCTGGCCGAAAATACGGCAGGGGACTGTAGCAAATGTCAGGGGACTGTGCTTATTAGACATTGATCATACATTTAAGATATTTTTTAAATTCATATACCTTATTGAGCGTAATAATTTGTTGCAAGATTGAATACTTGTATTTTAAAATGCCTCCCAAAAAGAAAAACTCACCAGAGAGGAATTGTTACTAAAAAAAAGAGTAGCAGAGCGATTACGATATGAACGCAAAAAAATGATTCTCAAAAGAGGGAAGAAATGAAAGAAAAGGAGAGATTAAAATACCAGAAAAAGAAAAAAAAGGGTTGAGAAAACTTGTGAAGGATATGACTCCACGTGAACACAGAGCTGCTCAAAAGAAGTGGAAAGAACCCTGCGCTGTTTATCGGCACAAACGTAAGCGACTTAACAGTATTACTAATACGTATATACGTGAAAACACTCCTTTATCAGATAATGGTCACGATATTGCTCGCTCTGGACATCTTACTCTAGTTCCAGCACCGTATTCTCCAGATCCAAGCCCGGCTTCACCCAGTGTTAGGGCACAACGAAGAAGAAGACAAGCTAAAAAACAAAGGGAAAAACATAACAAAGAAAGAAACGATAAGATAGCAAATCTACAAAAAAAGGTTGAGAAGTATAAAAAAGATTAGCGAGACTTGAACTTAAGTACAAAATCGAAGATACACCGAACACAAAAATGCAGAAAATGTTACGTAAGCCTGATAGTAGACAAGAGGTGGTCAAGAAAGCATTATTTGGTGATCTTCTAAATAAACAGCTGAAAGAGAATTATTCGAAGTTAAAACGAATATTTAATAAAGTCGTGTCAGGTGGTCTTGTCCAAAAATATAGGCATTGGATACCTAAAAATAGCGCTGCTATTTATAGAGACGTCAAACAATCCAGATTCGATGGCTTAGCGGTGCCTAACATACGACGGATGAGAATATCTGATAGTGTTATGCAAGCTGTTCAGATCTTTTTTGAAGACGATAGCAATAGCCGTATGGGAGCTGGGACAAAGGAATTTATTACCCGAAAAGGTGTAAAAAAGCAAAAAAGATATCTGATTGATACTATTATCAACTTGTACAAAAAAATTCTGGCTGAAAACCGTACGAGTAAACTGTGTTATCAAACATTCTGTAAATTGCGTCCGTTCTGGGTAGTCAAACCAAATGCGCAATGTCGGGATACGTGCTTGTGTATTATACACAGTAATGTTGACCTGAAACTGCAAGCTTTATATGAAGCAAAAATACTACCTTACAACAATTACCAGAAGTTACTCGAAGACTTGTGTTGCGATCGATACAGCGTAGACTGCTTATCGAGAAATTGTCTGAATTGCACTAATACAAATCCTGCATATAAAGAGTTTTATGACAGTAAAGTATTGAAATATAAAAAGTGGGTTACTGAGAGGCAAGAGATCGAAGATTTAAAAACCAAAAAGAAGCGGACAGTGACGAAGTACTTTAAAGAAACGTTTGAAATTCATCCTCGTCAACTTATAACACAGTTACAAGAAGACTTAGTACAATTTGTGGCCCATCAAAGAAACATCGTTCAGCAGTACAATGCCATGACTGATTTGAAGCAAAATCTACAAGACGAAGACGTCTTAATTCACGTTAATTTTAGCGAGAATTATGACACAAAATATGCAGATGAAATTCAGGCGATTCATTTCGGTGGATCTCGAGCTCAGCTGAGTTTACATACTGTGGTAGTATACCTGAAGAATTCAATTCGTTGTTATTGCACAGTCTCCGAAAATTTAGCTCATTCACCAGGTGCCATTTGGGCACATCTGCAACCAATTTTCAAAACTCTTTCAAATTGCATCAAACGCGAACATTTCTTAAGTGATGGCCCTGTAACGCAATATCGTAATAAAACTATGTTTTTTATTATGGCGTCTAAACTGTCTGATGCAATTTCTGGTGTAGAACAATTTACGTGGAACTACACGGAGAGTGGACATGGGAAAGGTGCACCTGACGGCGTCGGGGCAACATGTAAAAGAACTGCAGATTTTGTTGTCAACTCCGGGGTTGATGTCAATGATATCGAAAGTTTTGTACAGGCTGTAGAAGAAAGTTGCCCCAGCATTACATGCATCACAATTGATAGCGAAGACATCCGGTTAATGATCGATAAAATTGACAAGGAAGCGTCGAAACAAAAAAGCTTCAAAGGCACCTTGAATGTCCATCAAGTCGCAGGTGTTTTTGACAGCTTCATCCTTGATATACCCTCTAAATGTTAAACTCTGACAATGAAAAGTCTCAGCTGCTTTTGCAACAACGGTTCTTGTGAACACTTCAAGATAGGTAACATCAACTTTGACCTAGAACCTAGATGGACTGTTAAAGATGTATTTACAGAGTCTGAATCGGAAAGCGAATTTAATGCTGCTGAACCGATACCAAACATCCCACGCACCAACCATACACCAACTGAAACGTTAGAAGACGAAAAAGCTGGAACCAGTGGCAGTAGGAAACGAACTTATAATATTGGAGACTATATTCTAGTGAGATTTTCAGCTAAAAACTTGGTATATCGATATGCCGCTGTAATTAATGACATTGATGAAGAAGAAGGTGATTTGAGGGTTACTTTTTTAAAGGTATGTGACCACAAAGAACAAGCCTTTAAAATTGATGATAACGACATCTCAGACGTAACCTTTGAACAGATTATTCAAAAGTTAGAGAATCCTGATTTGATTCTTAAAGGAAAGAGAATATTTTATAAATTCTCGCCTCAAGTAGACGTTTTTGAGAGATAGTTTTGTTGTTTTTTATCAGGTTCTTTTTCCTTTTTAAAAAAATTATCTAGCTGTGATTATCCGTGCCTTATTATTTGATTAAGAATGTAGCCATAACTTTTGTGTCCTCTGACCTCTAAGTATTAATCTGTATAGTTTAATTAGAGTTGAAAGTGTTCAAAGCATAATCAATAAGTCAATTATTATTAAGTTTATGTTAAAAAAAGACTCCTATAAAGAAAGATTCCTATTTTTGATCTCAAGTTATTTGATCTCAAGTAAAGTACAAATTAAAATAAGAATTATTTTTTGTTAAGAAATAGTCTTGGTTTAAGTTTTTAAGTGGAAGAATATTTTTGTTTGAGAGCTTTTATTTTGATTAAAATATTATGGTAATGTTGATGTCCGAAGATGGCATAAATAATAAATGTTTATTATGCATTGAGTGTAATTTTATTCAATATAACACAGTCCTCTGTTACATTTGACAGTCCCGTGCCACGTTAAAAACAGTCCTCTGTCACACCCGTCAGTCCCCTGGCACGATTTTTTATAAAATGGCTAATATCTTGAAAAGTAATCATTTTTTAAATGGGCACTCTTATGTTTCAGATAGAATAGTAACTTTGCCAACATTTAATAAGATTACATACTAAAATGTACTTAAAAATATGCTTGGACAGCTTTGTATGGACCGTAATCGAGTTTACATGGATTCGCCCTAATAAAGTATGTGATGCCAAACTACAAGTGCAAGCTGCACTACGAGACAAACATATTTATATATTTCTAAATATTATAAAATAGATCACTACGTTCTGATCACACAAACATTTTACTTGGCGGGCAATAAAACACACGATCTCTAGTTGAACAGTGAAGCTCAGCGACCACTAGACCAACATGTAATAAACGGTTCGGCTCTTCCTTCCTGTGCAAATCGGTTAAAGCCTGAAATTCATTACCAGCGCACGAGTTTCCCTCCCACTACGATCCTGGGTCCTTTAAGCGGGGCGTGAAAAAACATCTCACTAGGCCGCCATAGCGTGGGTCGCCATACTGCACTGTCTTCATTCGCAGTGAGTACGGCGACCACCGCTCTTGGATTCTATTCATGCTTTCCATCAGGCAGAATAGAGTTACTTTGGTAGGTATCTCATTTTAAAAAAAACTGTAACTTAGTAAGTTTTGCTATAAGACCTCCAAACTTTAGTTTGGCACTTATCGTTGATACTATTTGTCACTTTGATATTCACCCTTTATAATCTCAGTGAATCTACAAGCAAGTATTTAATGTATAATGAGCACACGTGGGTAGCAGTAAACAGTAAGAAAAGCAGATAAAATTCAATACCCAACAATATATTCTTGAAAAAGACATGTAAAAAACCAATCCAGCGTTAATGTAAACACATTGAGAGTCGATGGACAAGATAACGAACAGGTTCGGTGTGGTCCTAATGAGGTCCTCGTGCCCTTCCGACTTGTACAAGCTGTTATTAGCAGAACCTGTGTTTACGATACTTCTTCTGGGTATCATTTACATTAGAATATAGCCTTGTGGACTATACTTGAGTCTGGAAGATACGATATTTGATAGGTAAATGTGTGTTGTTAGAACGTCCGGCTGATAGCGAGTGATTTGTAGGAAAGAGATCGACAAGAAATAGTTAGTGTAGAAAATAAATCTTTCAAAGTGATGTATTTGAATTAGGTGTTTTAATCAAATACCATCGACTACACGGTTGGCCTAGTGGTTTAATCGGTCACCACGCCGTTCTCTATTGCGCTGAGTGTTGTGGGTTCAAATCCCACATGGGACAACACTTTGTGTGATCCATAAATTGTTGTTCTGAGTCTGAGTGTTCTTTGTGTCCGTTTCTTGTATGTCTCCCGCGACGATGACGACGATTTATTCCTAGAGCGGGCGTTGTTCTTTTTTTTTAAAAAGAAAAAACCATGTACACATAACTTTGTATATTGTCTGTATTTCTTGTCTCTGTTTTGTGTGAACGCAATCGTTGGTTTTTAATTACTTTTAACTTTTTATTGAAACTTTGTTTACGTTAACTTTAAAGCAAATTGGAAGTACGATTATCTTTGTACTATTATCACGATATTTTACAAACTTTTCTGTGGTATTAAGACAGTTATGGCGTGGCTTTGCTATTTAATGGAGGAAGAAATTAATTTACAGACACTGCGTTACAAGGCTAGCTTTTAATCACACAGTTGGCTTAGTGTTTTAAACGGTCGCCACGGCGCTCTCTACTACACTGAGTGTTGTGGGTTCAAATCTCACGCTGGACAACACTTTTTGTGATCCACATATTGTAGTTCTGAGTCTGGATGCTCTTTGTGTCCGTTTCTTGTATGTATGTAAAGTCCTTCGCGACACAGAATATATTATATGGTATTTTTAAACCAAGTTGCGCGTATCTAGGAACTGAGTAAGAAACTCTACTAATTTGATTGGTTGTGCAGACAAACGCGTTTATTCAAATGAAGTGTGCTATCGAGACTGTATCAGTGACTGAGAATTTGCATTCGATTCATTCGTTCAAAGCGTTGAAACAAACACTAGACAGACTAATTGGTATTGCGAGTAGGTTTGCTATAAGTTTAAACTTTGTAGGACGGGTTCATAAAATGCGAATATTTAATCAGTTCCGTAGTTATATAAAGTAACAGATTGTATAAGATTTAATTAACGAAAACACGACTAACATAACGGTATATTGATGAAAATATACAATAAATTGACTTCACGTATGACGTAGAAGGTCGAGTGTTGTGGGTTCGAATTCCGCATGGGACAACATTTTGAGTGATCCACAAAAAGGTAATTCTATTACTAGGTGTTCTTTATGTTCGTTTTATATATGTTTGTAAAGGACACGACACATGATATATACCTAGTACAGGTGTAAAAAACAATCAATAAATGATCGTGTAGCTAGTTCGGTTGAAAGTAACAATCTCACGAATTATCTACATATCGAATTGAAGTATTCCTTCAGTGTTGCAGAGTCCACTTATAGAAAAAGCTAGCTTATATTTACACTACGACCATAGGAACCGAATATCAATTTAAATAATGTTGCAAAAACTAGGAAACATTTGTAGCGTTTGAGAGATGCAGACCTACACAACATACTTAGCACCTATCGCAAACGCGTCAAATCTTGTGAACATAATTATATATTACGGAACGCAATAGTTTTAAAGTTAACTTGTATTATAAAGTAGTGTGGAATGCCCTTTGGGCAGATGGTTCGACGACTTACGAAAGAGGGCTGGCTACGACAAGATACAAAAAGCTGCAGACCGGGTCTCCGCTGTGTGCCTTGGGAGAGAGTCCAGCAATGGGCTGCAACGTGCTAATCATGATTATGATATATAGATAAATCTATTAAGAAAAGTAACCGTAAGCTAAGAAATTTCTTACCAACACCAAGTTTAAGGAAATATCCTGCAATGTTCTACTTTTTGGTGACCCTTTCAACGAGTGTGGAGGAGATATGCGCCCGCGCACCAGACTTCACGCGTCGTGACGTTTCATGTAGACGTTTTGTATTAAGTTACAGCAGTTTATTTTATTGCAAGTCTTGAATTATAGTACAACTTTGTTCAAGTTGTTTTACGAATGACTCTCAACTCTTTATGTAAAACAAAATTCGCTATCATCTTCTGGAAATGAATAATAGCAAGCAAGAATTTATTCTTGAATATAATTTTTATGCTAAAAAAATATTTTCCGAATGAAGATTACAGTTTTCAGCTAAGCAGCTGCGGTTTAAGATCAATTAACGATTAAGATTCTATAAGAACTTGTGGTTTTCGAAGCTCGTTTTCTTTTTGAAAAAGATTTTATGGAAACGTACACCTATAACTCAAAAATGGTAAACAAAGCTGCACTGCATTGCATCATCATCATCAGCAGCCCTTAATAGTCCACTGCTGGACTTGGGCCTCTCCTTAGAAAGGAGGTTTTGGCCTACTAGACCACGCTGGCCAGGCGGGTTGGTACAGGGTTTGTATCAAGTTTTCCTTCTATTTGCAATGATGTTGTCCTGCATGTTTTGCTCTTTTAGTTGCTTCTTACAACACCCGCGACATCAATGATGGTGACACTCAGTATTCATAATTCATCACCACCCGGAAAATCGCATGCGTTGCAATGCATTGCAATATAATATGCATGCAATGTCGGTTGCACAAATTAAGAACAAAAGTAAGGTGAAAACTAGATAAAATAATACTTGTAGCTGTGTCATACCGCATCAATATTCGAGTTCAATTGATGCAGAAATTTTTGAATATATAAAACGTATACAAACTTAACATTTTTACCTATACATTAGATAAAGAAACTAGATTTTAACGAAGACATTCTTGAGCTACCCAGGACTTGTTAACACTTAGTGCGAGTCTGGGTTTTTCCTCGAATTTACGGTTATAGAGTTTCTTGTTTACTTTACAAACGAGACAGCTAGGAACTTCTGTTTCTAACTTACACTGATTAACATTGATAAGGATGTTTTTACTTTTGATCAACATAACTGTGATGGCAAACGAGTAACCAGCACCCTTACACCTCAACTGGGAGAATACTCGGGTTATTTGACACATTTAAGTCTATTGTTATGGACCCTTTTGTAATTTTTTTTTTTGTTGACGAGGCGGAAAATCCCTTTGGACTCTCCGAAACTCCGACACTCCGAAAACTCCTGACTCCTGCTCCTTGGGGTGCAGGAGTCAGGAGTATGTGATGTTCCCACTAAAAGCCGCCCCGACGGCCGGCCTCTGGCACCCTACTCTGGGGGGGACCCGGACCGTATGATTTTAGGTCCGCCCTCAAATTGACACCATGCCCCGTTAGACCCCACAGTTCTGGCGTGGCGGTCCGAACGTAGTTTTATACCGTTCAGGCCGCCATCTTATCCTCTACCGCAGCAACTATTCTGCCCCCAAAGACCCTCCTCTCAGGTGGTTCGTGGTCTCGTCGATGGTTCATGACGCCGTCGACGTCTTCTTCATAAGTAGACCTTCGCCGCATCGGGTTGGATTATAACTTATGACTTGAATATGACAAATAGTTGTAATTTGTGTAGTTATAACGATGTACTCCTAGTTGATTTAGGTCATGGCGGCTAGTCTCAGCGGAGACCAGCTAACAACGCAGGAGATATTATAGTGCACCAGTGTGTCCGCAAACACAGGTGCACTCTCTGTTCCCTCACTCTCACAATTGGATGGGACGGTTATCCGTCACAACCGGGAAGAAATGAAACCTGTCCAGGGTACAGGGGTTAATACTCCAACTCCCAATCTCTGGATTGTTATTAAGTATTTATGTAAGCATAAAACTCAATAACACTGACCTAATCTGGAGATCGAACCCGATACCTCTTGACCGACAGTCGCATACGTTAACCGCTAGACCAACGAGGCAGTTTTTTTTTCCTATCTTAAGAGCCTGCCAAAGTGACTCTACTCTGCCTGATGGAAAGCATGAATAGAATCCAAGAGCTGTGGTCACCATACTCATTGCGCAACACACTGACAACGCAGTATGGTGACCCGCACTATGGTGGCCTTGTGAGATACTTTTTTACACCCCGCTTGGGGACGTAAAAGGCATGACAGTCATCGTGACAGTGTAAGACTTAGGCAGGGTTCCCATTACGCCGGACCGGCAGATCTGCCGGAAACCGGACACCGGACAGAGTGTTCACATTACATCGGATCCCGGCAGAAATTCAGACAGTCAAGTACTTGAATTTGGACCTGCGCGCACAATGGACGACGAAATTGTTGTGTTGTGGTGGTATCTTAATAGAAGGCAAAATAAAAGAAAACATTGGGTACACCCTATTTTACGGGAAAGATTTTCACTTGGAACATTTGAAACATTAATGGGTGAACTTAGAAGAGATGAATCAAAGTTCTTCAATTATTTTCGAATGACAGCAACCACTTTTGACGATTTACTGGGACGACTTACAATAGACATAAGAGTACGAGATACAAGTTTCAGAGAACGTATTTGTCCAGAACAAAGATTAGCCATATGTTTAAGGTAAGATTATTTTATGCACTAGATTGCGTAATAATAATTTTGACGTAGGTACCTACTTAAGACTGAATGAATGAATGAATGTTTGCTATGTATGTAATGTGTGTGTGGGAGGGTGTATGTATTTGATAATCCTTATGAATTAAAAATGCAAATAACTTATTTAAGTATTTATTTGTACTCAAACTTAAATACCTTCAAAATCTAAGTAATCTGAGTCTTGGGAATGTATGGAATGATTACTAGATGCTGATGGCGAAGCTGGAATCGGATTCGATGTCTGAGATGAAGTTGATGGTATAGATGTTGTTGCCTGTTGATTGACGCTATTATGTGTGTAGTATCCAGAATACTGATCTGGTCCGGTCATCTGATTATATGAATCACACCAATGTCCGTAATTTGGTCTCTCATAATTCCTACTTTTAATTTTTTGCAACATTGTCATGACGCTAGCTTGAAATTCTAAAGTTTCTTCGATAGTTAAAGTGTTCAAGATTGGTATAATGCCTTTGAAGAAAGACAGATGATGGTTTTCCTCTTCTGGGTTTATTCTGGAGTCCAAAAACTTTACCATCCTGTCATTTACCTCTTTATTATCAATTTTTCTTTTATCTTTAATTAAAGGTGAACGAAAATCTGATTCCATGCCGACTTCACTCTCGGTTCTTGCTTTTTTTGAAACTGACTCATGTGGTGGTCGAGGTTCGGAGACTTTTTCAAAAACATTAATTGCTCGTGATATAAATAATTTCGTGTCTTTTTGGCCGAAGATCCAGATTTAGACTCATCTTTTTGTTTCTTTACTGTCTTAAGCCACGAATCTCGTATATTATTCCATTTAGTTGAAACCTGTTTTCCTGAAATCAATAAAAAAATATCATAAAACAATACAATTTGTTTCTTGGTGACGTATAAAGTAATAATGTATTAACAAAAAAATTTTTTTCAGATATTTAGCTTCAGGATGTTCATTCAAAGAAATACATTACTCATACAGAGTAGGCGTTTCGACAATAAGTAAACTAATAAAAGAAATGACCCACATCATTTGGGAAAACCTAAAGACAGATTTCCTTAAGCTGCCTGATACTGAGAGAGAATGGGAGGACATCGCTTCAGGATTCGAAAGAAAAGCCAACTTTCCTCACTGTCTCGGAGCAGTAGATGGCAAACATATCAGAATTTTGAAACCAGCCAAGAGTGGTTCTATGTTCTTTAATTACAAGGAGTATTATTCTTTTGTATTAATGGCAGTTGTCGATTCAGAGTACCGATTTATTTTTATTAGTGTGGGCTCATATAGCAAGGAATGCGATTCTACTATATTAAAGGATAGTACATTTTGGCAAAAGATCAATGATGGTACTTTAAATGTACCAAAGCCTAGACCGCTTCATGAAAACTTGCACGAAGAATTACCGTTTATACTTGTTGGCGATGAAGGCTTTGCTTTAACACCTAATCTCCTACGTCCATATGGAGGTACACATTTGAATACTGATAAAAAGATTTTTAACTATAGACTAAGTCGAGCGTATGATCGAGGTATGTTGAGTGCGCTTTTGGTATTCTGGCAAATAAGTGGCGAATACTCCATCGAGCTATAGATCTGAACGTAGACAAAGCAATTCAAGTAATTAAAGCTTGTACAGTCTTACATAATTTTGTAAGAGAAAAAGATGGTATAAATTTTGAAAGTTACCAAAATATAGAACATAGACAAGAACAAGAAACGACACCCATGAATCGGAATGTGTCGAGTCGAGGTGGCCCTAATGCCAACGCTATACGGACATCATTTACTAATTATTTTGTTTCGGATATTGGTTCTGTTCCGTGGCAGGCAGCAGCTATAAAATAAAATTTATTAATGCATTTATATTTTATCAATAAAACATTAAAAACTCACCGTACTGTTTTCTTTCTTTTTCATCCAGTTCATCGAAGTTTGGTTTCAGTATTAAACATACTTCACGCCATGCTGCTAACTTTAAGTTTTTGTCTTTATAGACATCTTCGGTCTTATCCCACAGAACAGGTCTCTCTTGGACAAGCGTAATTAAAGTTTCTGCTTGAATATCCATGCTAAACGTCTACTTTTACCAGAAAATGCGCGCCGAATGACGTGAGTGGAACACGGGCGGGGCGAGGGGAGCACGAGCGGAGCGAGCGGGGGACAGATACGGGCACAAACTCGTTCACATTACTCCGGGTCCGGTCGTTCTACCGGCAATTCGTGGTGACAAAACGCTCGGTAAAAATGCCGGGCTCGGCAAAAATGCCGGACCCGGGATAATGTGAATAGCTTCATATAAATTGTACAGCCACTAGCCCTTCCGGCAGATTTACCGGCGCGGCAGATCTGCCGTTCCGGCATAGTGGGAACCCTGTCTTACGCAGTTACTACGATAACTGTCACCCCCGCATCAATGGGCCTCCGGTCTCACACTCACCAACGAAACACGACAACACGACGTTGGTCTTCTGTGGGAGGGTAGTACTGCCCCGGTCGAGTCGGCCCGCTCGTGCTGAAATCAGCGTGGCTCTACTACCTAGAGATGTTATATGTAGTACATATTATTTGTAATGAAAGATATAAGTATGTTTTTCAGCAGTCTGGTCATCATAGCAAAGGCTTTGTCTAGTTTGGTAGCAAACAGGTGTGCGTGAAATATGGTAAGTTATTATTACCATAATAAAATCATGTTTCTCGTATCCTTTGTCATATACTTGTTACAGATTCAAACCCGTGCGGCTCCCTAAACAGTAATAAATTATTTAAAACAATTTTACGACCATACGTGCGTATAAATGGTAAACAAAAGTATAAACAATTTAAAATAAATCTGTTCGACAAGAGGCAGGTTCTTAAGAAGGCTGTTGTATGCGAGCGCGTGCGCAAGCGCCGACCGTGTGAACTCGGAAAACCTTTTTATATGTAGATCCATCATTTATCACAAACTCATATGTAAGTTTCCTTGTTTGTGAGATATGGCAGTGCTAGTGTATATCTTTGCCTTATTGCATCCCATACTGCATCAAAAAAGGCGTATTATAAAATGAAACTAATTCATAGCACAAACGCGCTCAAATACACACACACAGAAAGTATGCATAAAACTCGAACGTATTATATTGTTAATATTAAATATACACTTATTTCCCATAGACAAATCTAAATGCAGCATTTAGATTTATAATGTATGCAATAAATTTTTTTTTCGTGCATTTAAAATACAACTTCTAGGTATTGCAGTTGAATGTACTATCTACGCGACGCATAAGTCGTCATAAAAACGGTTGTTAAAAAACGATTCATGACTGCAATTGGCTTCGCTATCATTATATAAATAAGGCAAGGTTACAACAGCATCACCGCCTTTCAAATCACACACACACACACATCTTAAAAAAGTCATAATCTTCCCGTTACAAACATGTCTATGCTCTACAAGGCGAGTTATTCTCCAAAAAGGAGTTGCATCAGTAAAAAACCTTCGCTGCCGTGGGAGCGCGATGTCCTCGGTCCTCTGAGGTCCATTAGACTCATTAGACCTCACCAAATATGGCCAAACGTCGCGTTTTTGTGGAGACTATCCAGACAGACGATCCAGGCACACGATGTTAGAACGGTAAGATAGAAATGGTTGTTGTCAATCTCGGTTGGCGTCAGTTTTGGTGGATTGATTTTAAAAAGATGATTCTTGAATGGCGCGTATATTTTGGGATGGTACACCTCAATTCTTCTAATTAATAGATTAGTTTCTATTATTTTTTACCTGAAACAATAGAAGAAGAAAAGCTAGAGAAAAGTATGTTGAGATGTGTCAAATTAAAGCCAAATTACTGAGGAAAGTTAACTTTACTTTTGACCATGGTACGACTTTTTAGGACAGGAGGAAAGCAGAAATGTGAATGAAATAACACGAGGGTTTTTGTGGCACGATATTTTGCTTGTGTATATTTATGCTGGTTTAATGGTTAGCGGTAGTCTTCCTATCGAGGGAGTGGGGTTCAATGCCCGTGTTGGGTCAAGAAGTGTTATTGAATTTTTCTGATTTTAGAAATGGTTACAAAAACCTGAAGTTTGAAAGTTGGAGTCTTAACCCCGTGCTTCGGAGAGCACGTAAAGCCGTCGGTTCTGATCTGATCTCTTCATCAGGGAGCATGTAAAGCCATCGGGTGCGAGAGTGAGGGAACAGAGAGTGCACCTCTCTCTACTCACACACTTGTACACTATCATATCTCCTGTGAAGTTGGTTGACTATCTGCCGTGGCCGACACGGCTAAGAATACATCATATGTAGCTTTATCCATCCGTAATCTATTTATCCACCCACAGGTTGCCTGTAAGAGATTGGTTTTAGCAACAAGGCACCCTGTTCTAAATTTATGTTTCCTGTCGTCCGTGTGGTGACGCTAGTCCGTGTTGTGACGGATTAAGAATACATAGTGTTACCACCCCTATTCATCCCGTGGGTGTCGTAAAAGGCGACTAAAGGACCAAGTATACAAGACAAAATCATTACAAAGAGAAGGAAAACTTGAAACAAACCCTATTCCAACCCGTCTGGCCAGCGTGGTATAGTAGGCCAAAATCTCCTTACCAAGGAGAAGCCTATGTCCAGCAGTGGACTATAAAAGGCTGTTGATGTTGATGATGATGATTTCCTATTATATTTGATATACAATGAAAGCATATTCTATCCATCCACATACAACATTAGTTTCGATTCTCGCATAAAAGACTTAACTTAGGACTGTACGCTTAACAAGCCTAAAAAGGCAAGCCTGAGTCTGACTCATCTCATTACTGACTAAACAAAACAGTGAATCAGCCCAGATAATTGGCATTGAATACTTGAACAACTTAAAGATCGCGACACAGCGTAACAAGTGGGCTTCGTAAGGATGGAGACCCATTGAATCATTTATGTGACCTCATGCCTTATTATTTCACGAAAACAATACCAATTTAACAGTCTAAGACTGTTAATGTTTAACATATAAAAATACTAAGTTCTGCCGCTTCTGCCTTTAAAAATATACAAAAACTATTTCTATGATAAAATATATGTTTTTATCTAACGTAAGGAACTAAATAGTTCGCACATTTATCATGAAGTAGACTCGAGTTCTTAACAAAAAGTCGCGTGCTCCCAGTGCGTGTCCGACATTACCTGCGCGTACGCATTGTAGATCGCCGCGGGCGCCGGCGCCGGCGGTTGTGACGAGGGTGAGAACGGACAAAGGGATGTACTATTACTGTATGTAGTTTTTTTATAGAGCTTTCTAGAAGATCGAGGTCTGATTCGTCATGTGACTCATGTGGTTACAAGTCAAGAGACTTGTGTAACTTATCGCCTTTGACGTAAAGAATGTCAATTAAATTTGGGATTTGGGCGAAATTCGTGTCTTTGATTGTTATGTTTTTTAAGTTATGCTGCTGACGTGGTGTGGTAGTAATTCAGGACTGTTAGCCAAATGGGTCAATTTTGAAGTTGGCAATTTTATAGGGATCATTCAATTGACTCTGGTTATCGGTCCTGACTGCTAAACTACAGATCGTGGGATCAATAGTTACCTAGGATAAATAATTCCGTGAGGAGTACGATAATCGACTATAGTTTTTTTTTAAACTTTTATCAATGTATCTTGTGTCGTGGGATACTTCACTAATAAACATGAATGAAATAGACACAAAGAACACCCAGACTCAGAACAACAATTGTTTTTTCATTTGAGATTTGAACACGACAATACTAGTAGAGAGCAGCGCAGTAGAGAGTGCCGTGGCGACCGTTTGAACTACTACCCCATCCGTGCAGTCAAAAAATACATAAGCGTACATATTGACTTGTCATTTAAAAAATAAAGTAGCAGTAATAAACCTCGTCCCTCACTTCCGTTTCTTACGTTCCTGTCACAACCGAAATCTTCGGTCAACAAATAATTTGCTCCTTCTATGCCCCCCTCACACCTCCAACTTCATCAACTCTTCTTACTATGTGCAGTCAATTCTGCTCTGGAATGCGCTCCCTGTCTAAATCAGGATGTCTACAAACCACCTTACTTTCCAATTGAAAGTTCGTGAACTTCTTCGGAATGAGTTGGCAGAACAGTTACAACCCTAGTACCAGACCGTGTATCATACAATATTGTATGCTCATATGTATTGTGCATGTAGTATTTATTTATTTATTATTAACATATTATTATAATGTAATACTTATGTATTTTTATTTAGTAGTAAGTTCATGTATATCATTTATATTTAAAGCATACTTAGAGGCTCCGTAACTTTGCTCCTATCGCATCTTGTTTCTGCATCACCGGAAGGTCGACTGAGAATGCCACATGGCATTAGTTCCACCTTTGTACAGCAAGTGCAATAATTTTAACTAAATAAATAAATAATAATGAGTATTGATAAGAATTTCGAGTAGGTTGACACTCCGATGCTTACACTATACTCGAAACTTGTGGTATAAACATAAGTGGTATTTTGCAAGCACCTACATGTATGTTTTTGGCCTTAAAGACGAGAAACCTGACGTTAAACGAATTTGCTCATGGAACCCGCAACTTGAGTTTAAGATTCAGAGGGAGAGTCATCAATCACCTCAATCACTCAGCAACATACTGATATTTCAACAAGTTTCGCTTAAACATGAAGAAATTTGTTAATGATTCGCTGCCGTATCGTTCTCGAAGAATTAAGCAGCAGCAACATAAATTATCATTGACAATAACGCGGTCTACCTTCTCGTAAAAGATTCTCCAGAAACCATTCACAAGGGCTACCCGCTGATTTCAGCTATAAAGTTTCTTAAAGGATACTTCATTAACTGTTTACGAGCCCGGATTCTTTGTACCGAGCGGTGCCGTGACAAATGCTCTTAAACGCATCTTTAATGTTGAATTCTGTGGTATTTTAAGAGCCTCGGTAAATGTGTAAGATATAGTCGGATATCAAGAAGAAACATAAAGAATTTTAATTATGATATAGTAGCGTACGTAAATTTTTTTTGAAAAATGTTTATATTGCCTAAAAGCCTACTTTTTAAGGCTCGAGAGCTAAAAAAAACCGGGTCACGCTCTTAGGCGTCTGAGTGTTTGTTAAGATTGTTCAATACTTACGTCTGACTTTTGAATTTGTAAAGAAATGCAATAACAAACTTACGTACAGTCACGGTGTAAATTGTAGACGTTCAATTATGTATTAAGGGGCAAGTCAATTGCCCGTCAATTAGTTACATACCTAGTCTTGCCATAAATATTGTAATAAAGAAAAAAGAAAATTGTTAACTGCAAATAACATTTATTACTTTTACAGTGTGTCAGTTTAATACATAAATATAAAACAATTAAAAATATAAAAAGCTTATTCGAAGTGGTCTCCATTGGCTGCAATACAGTCCTTTAAACGATGAGGCCAGTTATCAATAGAAGCACGCACTCTTTCCATGGGAAAATTCTTCACTGCCAATCGTATAGATTGTTTTAGGGACTCCAAATTATCATGGCGTTTAGAGCAAGCTGTACTCTCTAAAACTGACCACAAATCATAATCCAGCGGATTAAGATCGGGACTAGACGACGGCCAGTCTTCAGCTCTGATGAAGTCCGAAACGTTCGATTCCAACCAAGACTGCGTGGACCGAGCTTTATGACCCGGCGCCGAGTCTTGCTGGAAGGACCATACTTGGTTATTGAACATGGTGATGTTAAGGGGCTTAACTACCTTCTCAAGAATGGTATCTTGATACACTTGTGCCGATGTTTTGATACCTTTTTCACAAAAATATGGCTCAGTCACTCCTTCATAGCTAACACCCCACCAAACCATCACTGAAGTCGGATAATGTCCACGTTGCACTCTGTCGACTAATTGGGAAGCTTCCTTAGAGCTTTGAGCATAAATACGGTCATTTTGTTTGTTAAAATGTTGCTCAATTGTAAAAATTTTCTCATCCGTAAACAAAATTTTTCTGTGACCTCCCTTTGCGTACCGCTTCAGTAGTTGTTTCGATTTTACCACCCTATTCTTCTTTAAATTATCAGTTAAGAAATGGCCAGTGCGTCTCTTATAGGCTGCAAGTCCTAAGTCATCTTTTAAAATACGCGACATGGTTCTAGGTGCTATCTTCATTTCCCGAGATAAAATCTTTTGCTTTCGGACAGGATTTCTTCGAATTCTTTCCCTTACTGCTTTGACCACCTTTTTCGTACGAACACTACGTGGACGGCCAGATCTTTTTCTGTCACAAACAGAGGAGGTCTCATTGTACCTATTAATAGCCCGGTACACAAACATTTTACTAATACCAAGTGTATGGAGAGTTTTAAAAATTGCATTTGGCTCCATACCTACTTTGTGTAATGCTATCACAGCGATTCGGTTCTCTTTATCACCCCACACCATTTTAATATCGCAAAATATTTTACAATGTATTGGCGCCAAAATGAGAAAACACAATGAACAATCGTATAAAAATGACAGATTCGAAATTCAAATGTAATATTTTTTTATAATTAAGTGTAACAGTATTTATGGCCAGACTAAGTATATTTCTAAATGCACAAATGTTGATAGATTACACCCAAACATAGAACAAATGATTGTGCTTATCAAACAACGTGTGTCCTACCAGAGAGTCGAATCTCCAACCTCTAATCACTACGCGGACAGGTTCTTAAAAACTTATTTGTAAGTTATTAACACTTGTGTTTATAAATAAAAAGAAACGAGATAAGACACGATACAGATCGGCGTTTCTCATTCTCACACGTCGATACAACTTAATACATACATTAACGGAATATTTGAGTTATGTTATGTGTGTGCATCATAAAACTTAATCATATTTTTATCGCCAACTAAGATGTGTTTATGTATTTTATGGTGGTTTTATGGGGTATGAATACAGATGACAGTTATATTATTTTCATAATGGGATTATTGATTATACGAGAGCCGTGTTTGAGACCGACAAATATGAACTACGGAATTTTACAGTCGGCATGTTTTTTAACCAACTTAAAATAGGGTTCCTAATTTTTTTTCATTGTGTCTGCTTTGTCTGAAATTTACACCGCTTAGTGTGAAAATTAAGGAACAATGTCTTTTTTTTATTTGAAGAACCTGCCAAAGTGACTCTAGTCTGCCTGATGGAAAGCATGAATGGAATCCAAAGAGTTGTGGTCACCACGCTCATTGTAAATACAGACAATGCAGTGTGGTGACCCATACTGGCGGCCTAGTGAGATGCTTTTTCACGCCATACTTTGAGACGTAAAAGGCATGACAATCATCACAACTGTCACTTCTGCATCAATGGGCTTTCGGTCTCGCACTCACCAATAAAACACGACGACTGTCGCTTTAGATTGGTCTTCTGTGGGAGGGTAGTACTGTCCCGGTCGAGCCGGCCCGTTCGTGCTGAAATCAGCGTGGCTCTACTACCTTAAAAACTGCAACTTACTTAAACTTACTACAACTCACCACGATAGAGTAAGTCGGTAATATTTTTATCACTATCAGCCAACTAATGCCTCTCCAGCTTATGTTCAGCAGTGGACTAGGTTATAAAAGAGGTTTTTGTCTACTATACCAAGCTGGCCTGAAAGGTTCGTATAGGGGCCAAATCCACCTCGTCGCAAACTCCGGTGAAGTGACGGCCCGAGGCCCACACGTAAAAAAAAATAGTTTGTATCAAGTTTTCCTTTTCTTTGCAGTGATGTTGTACTGTGTAGTTTGCTGCCTTAGTCGCCAACGACACCCAAAGGATGAATAGGGGTGGGGACACTATATATTCTTAATCCGTCACCAACACTAGTATTTTTTTTTACTCTCAAAGAAAGCTAAATAAACGAGTTAGAACCTTTTTACAGAAATCAGTTAAAGAAATAAACAATATGTGTTCTTTGTTACTTTTAGATTTAAAAAAATGCTTATAGGTACTTTGGTAAGTTTGGCGGTTGAGTGATAGCTTCATAAAAATAGCGGGTCAAGTTGTAAGGGCTATAGCCCAAGGTAGATAGTTCCTCAGCTGCGGACAAGACCTAATTAGTAAAAGCTTATGAGTTTTTTACCAGATTTTTGACTTACATTAAGTAATTATCAACATATAATACAAACACAAGTGTCTTTTTTAGTATTGACATTAAAAACCAAACTGTCTGTATTTATAAGATAAAAAATATTTTTGTAAAGGTATTTTAAAGGACTCGTATCGCTTATATTGCCTAAGTACGGCAGTAAGTCCTTACCCACACGTGAGATGCCGTCCCTTGAGACTCTTCTCCCAAAATCAGGGGTAATAGAGAGAAACCTCTGGTAACCTCACGCGGTGGATAGCTACGAAAATTCTGCTTAAGGCAGTCTCGAAGTTAACGAGCGCGGACGACACGGTGATGGAGACTCGCCGTTACTCTCGTGCCGCTGCCTTCGAGTTCAGTTCCATATAAATCTATGCATTGGGACGCGTCGCTGCTAACCGACTGTTTGTGAGCACCGTGGTCTCTGATCGAGTCGCTTTGTCTGTGTTTTCCAGTTAACGAAATTTACCTTGTAAGTTTGAAACTTGTTTACATTGTTAAGAACTGTATGTCAGTGTATATATCGATTATAAATAAACTTTCAGTGTTAGTATTTTCAAGTATTCAAAGCAAAGCTCCATTAAAATTACTAAATTTTAAATTATAAACAGCATTTCATATATAAATAGTTAACAGTATAACTAACTAATACTTTAACATGCGCACGCCCATCTGGGCGGTCTTGTAATCAGCGCCTGGCACTTGAGGTCTCATAAAATTATTTCTCGTGAGAGAAAGCCGTGGATACAATTTTATTGATGGTCGATAACTAAAGCGGGTGTTGGTAGAATGCGTACGTACATTATGGAATTATCCAGCAGATGTTCGTTTGTGATAGGAGGGTGCCGCTAACAGCTTAATTTTTGATGATGAGCTGTAATAAATGATTGCTAACTTCGTTTACGACCTGATGATAAATAACTGCCACTGCCTATGATCACGTCACAAGTCTCTCACTGCCGCTTTGCTCTCAAAAGAAAAAGAAATAATTTCTCATCATCGATTTTCAGTGAGCCCCCTGGATCGTTCTCGTATGTGCGCAAACATGACCCTCCCACGATAAAATATTAAAAAAAAATACACTTACACTTACTTCTAGGAAAAACAAACACTTCGACCAGTAAGAGCCGAGAACCAATAAAAAAGCTTACACAAACCAAAGAGAATTTATTCCTCACGAGAGACCAGATGAAGGTCATATAGTTAACTAGCCAAGATATACAGTTGTTTGATGTGTTTCGTAAAACCTTTCTGGGATGTAACACGTATTTAAATAATTATAAACGTTTATTTCTATTCCAAAAAGGTTCCTTAACATTAAAACTTAAAAAAAGAAAGTGCTTTCTACCTCCTTTGTGGAGTCTCTCACGATGGAGGCCATTCCTTAGAAACCTACCTTCCTTAGAAAAATGAAACCTCCTTCGAAAAGTACAGATACCAGTCTTAGTATTCATACTAGGTGTCAATTCTTTTGTTTTTATAACCATCTTCTAATTGATTGGTCTGATTGATTTGGCTAGGAGGGGTCTGGATGTCGTAATAACAGCTGTGCTTGGATCCATCCTATCGTAGGCGCGGAGAGGACCGTGTGGTTTTAGTCGGTCCGATGCCAACACCAACCCGACGCAAACCCCGGTCAGGTGCCAGCTCGATGGGATTTCCAC
This sequence comes from Hypercompe scribonia, assembly GCA_949316085.1. Taxonomy (NCBI): domain Eukaryota; kingdom Metazoa; phylum Arthropoda; class Insecta; order Lepidoptera; family Erebidae; genus Hypercompe; species Hypercompe scribonia. Next base: position 1,535,973 of record OX438976.1, on the reverse strand, counting down.
ATGTTAAAAAAAGATATTTACGATTAATAGAATTTCATCTTTAATCTTTTGTTCCAGAATCCTCAAATCTTAGAACTGTTTCCAAATCTACTGTCAAAATTACTATTATTCACCTTAAAGATAATGTTACGAGAAGTCGTGAAACCAATCTCAACACAAGCCTTTAGCTTAGTTAGAAGGGATATTAATAAGGGAGAACAATATATTTTGTACTCGTAAGTTATTACCAGAGAAATCTGCAGAGTTAATTTATGCCAACATTTGTCATGTATTTACAATATTATTTACGCACAGAGGTTTTCAAGCGACAAGAAACTTGAAGTATTATTTTCGTTAATGGTTCAACATCATGAGATTTACGGTACTTGTGTAAAATCACGCCTGTGTCCCTGGGTAGGTGGGCAGAGACATATTAAACGCCAAATTTTCGCCAGTGTTTTGATCACACGTATTAAGTGGCAAGCTTATTGATGCTAATTGGGATATTTTGTCTGCCAGAACCTCGTCCGTCGATTAGGCAGTGTAACACTTACTCTTGAGGTTGACTTGGGACCCTAAGTTCTTGGTGGGAACCCCATGCACCTTATACTTGTATTAAGCTGTATATTTAAGACAACTGGTTTAAGCAAGTTTGTGTTTAGCAATATATTACTTGTAGATATGCTTTATTCATCAACGCAAAGCCTCAACCGCTGAGACTACAAACTTAAAATTTTCTAATTTGATGCTTTTCATATTCTATAAGTACCTAGATAAATTTTTTTTGGAAATTGCCCCCTTAGGGGAGTAAAATATGGTATCATTGAAGAACTTTTTAAGATTCCAACTAACGGTTACGATTGCCAAAGCTGTTCGTAAAGCGTCTAGGATCAATGGCTTAACGTGTTCTTAGAGGCATGGATTCTAAACGCCTATATCTCTGATTTCCTGACGAGTTGAACATTATCCTCGTACTGCCTCTTACCAAAAAGGCGATTGTCGGGGATGTATGTATGTTACGTCCGCTGCGGAATAAGAGTGTTTATATGAACAGCCTGCAAAAGTGACTCCACTCTGCCTGATGGAAAGCATGAATAGAATCCAAGAGTTGTGGTCATCATACTCATTGCAAATGCTGACAACGCAGTATGGTGATCCACACTATGGCGGCCTAGTGAGATGCTTTTTCACACCCCGCTTGGGGACGTAAAGGGCATGACAGTCGTCGTGGCAGTGTAAGGCTTTCACAGTTATCACGATAACTGTCACGCCTGCATCAATGGGCCTCCGGTCTCACACTCACCAACAAAACACGACAGCACGAATGTTGGCGCTTTAGGTTGGTCTTCTGTGGGAGGGTAGTACTGCCCCGGTCCAGCCGGCCCGTTTGTGCTGAAATCAGGCTCTACTACCTAATGAGCCCTCGATCACTTCCCACATGAAGCTGGGCTTAAATCTCTGTAAGATTGGGGGAGTGACGTGCAGAGCTCTTGTCGTGCCGCACAATAAGGTCAACCCCACGAGCATCCTCTGTAGAGGTTTAATGATATTATAAGTTATATTTCACATATGCTGCAGATTTTAAATTCAAATTATCACTATTAGCCGTATAAGCGACTTTGTATGTGTATTTAATGTTAACCATTGTATACTTACATAGCCACATATAATGTACATATTTCACCCATAACAATAAGTTCGATTCAGGGTCTGTATAAGGCGGTACACGCACTCGGACCTCTGAGGGCTCATTATTGTCGCCAAACTGGTGCTGATCAATGTGCCGTAATGTGGGGAAGTTAGACACGGTGTGTTTGGTGTAAAGGGGTATTTACATTCGTATCTGTTTGTAATGATTTCAAACAATGTATTGTACAATAATGTCTTAAGAAATAATATGGATAACGTTTTGATACAGCATATACACAGATAATAATATATTAATAGTTTTTTTGTCTCATTAAGAAAGTCTATAAGATAATAATACTTCATCATTAAATATGTATTTTAAAACTGCTTTGTTGGTTAAGCAGTTCACGTATGTGACTGCTAATTAAGAAGTCTCGGGTTCGATTCACGGGTCGGACAGCCCGGATCTTGGAAGTTGGGGTCTTAACCTCCGTGTCTAGGAGAGCTTAGAAAGCCGTCGGTCCTGATCTGTCCTCGGTCCCATCGGATTCTGAGAGTGAAGGTACAGAAAGTGCACCTGTGTTTGCGCACACACTTGTGGACTATAGTACCTCTTGTGTAATTGACTAGTCTCCGTTTAGACATGTCATCGCGATTGAAATCGGCTAGAGTACATAATTTTTAAAGTCTACATACGGTAAACGAAATATCCAGTCAGTTGCATAATTATGTGTGTCATTCCGATAAACATAATTTATATTTATATAATATAATACGTCCATAATTCCATTATTACTGTTTTAAAATCATTCTGTGTTATTACTTAGTTTCAATTTTTCTAGATACGGTGAATTAAAATCACAGACAATTTGCAGTATGTACTGACGAGACATTTCATTTATCGTGTGTACCTCTAAAAATCATAATTTATCGCGCATTAATCTGCCGCAATTCTTAACTTAAAGATTCAAACTTCACATCCACCTAACAACTTCATAACAAAAACTAACAAATAACTTGGCGAGTAGTGTAAACGGGCCCTGCGCTTGCGCAGCGGTGCCAAATATGGCGGCGGTAACGAGCGATCCATACACGGCTACCTGCCGTTGTCGTTTTATACGACGAATCTGGATAGTTTCAATAGAATTTCTTCCTACCCGTTATTGTATAAAAAGTTAGGAATTTGCTTAAAGATAACTGTAACGTATGGTGAAACTACACTGTTTCATCTAGTCTTTGCCTAACGTGCCTTAGTCTTAGCCGTACCTTCCTGATAAGGTTTCATGTAATCTAGAAACAATTCTTAAATGTCAGTTAAAATCGTAGAACAATTGTTTTTTTTTACCCGACTATGGAAGCCAAAGTTAAGGGTAATTACTCGTATTTTGGCAGTCTATGTATATGTATGTATGTTCCATCATTGCGTCTAAATACACTGTTGATATTTGATATATACATATGTATATTAAAAACAACAACTAGGAATAAATTCTGTGTCGCGGGGTACTTTGCAAACATACAAAAAATGGACAAAAGAACACCCAGACTCAGAATAACAATTTATAGATCAGACAAAGTATTGTCCCATGTGAGATTTGAATCCACAACACTCAGCGCAGTAGGCAGCGGTATGGCGACCGCTTAAACCACTAGGCCAACCGTGCAGTCAAATTGAGTAAGTCCAAATATATATTTACTGACTACGTAAAAAGGGGTCTACAAAAATGAAAGAAAATAATTCAAATCAAAATTCAGGAATGCCAAGGTACAAAAATACAAAAATGGTTAATGTAGAGCCGTGGTCGCTACCACTGTATGCATTATGTACATATGCATTTCTGGATTTCTGTTTGAATTATTTTCTATTTTTATTTTTTTAGACTCTTTTTTACGTAGTCGGTTTATGGTTTTTTAAATTTTAGTTTTTTTTTCATAAATATATATATTACGTGTTTGAAAAATAACTGATAAAGATGATCTACCCGTGATAAACTTTTCATAGACCTCTCAATCAGTATATATGTAATCATAAGTTTAGTTAGGATTGTGGAGTTAGACCATATAATTTGTTGTTTTTGTCCATCCCTTGACCAAGTTAAATGCAAAAATAGGTCTTGAAAGTGAAGAAAGAAGAGAAAACAAAACTTGATACTACCTATCATACTCCAAAAAGACTTGAGAAATATAAATGTTCTCGTGATTTTTTAAATCCAAAACTTCGTTTTACTGAACTTTTTTTTTATTCTGGACCTAACAAAATGGAGTCACTTTTCATCAGGCAAAGTAGAGTTACTTTGCCTGATGAAAAGCATGAATAGAATCCAATAGTGTTGGCCATTATACACATTGTCCGTATGGTGACGGATTAAGAATACATAGTGTTACCACCCCTATTCATCCCGTGGGTGTCTTAAAAGGCGACTAAGGGACCAAATATACAAGACAACATCATTACGAAGAGAAGGAAAACTTAAAACAAACCCTATTCCAACCCGTCTGGCCAGCGTGCAACAGTAGGTCAAGACTTGCTAAGGAGACGCCTATGTCCAGCAGTGGACTGTCAAAGGCTGTTGATGATTATACTCATTGTGAACGCAAACAATGCAGTATGGCGACCCACACTATGGCAGCCTAGACCTATATACGTGTTTGAAAAATATCTGTTCAATGTTTCAGAAGATACATTAGATATTTAGAGAAGATAATAATAAAATACTTAATACAGTTACCTCTCCATAAAAAGATACTGAAGTTCAAGCAGACCAAACTTTTTTTAAGTCAGCCTATATTTCCCATAAATTATATTTTACCATAAACTATTCCATAATCAAACCATTAAAAACTACTACACTTTATTGTAAAAGCATTCTCTCCCACGGCCTAAAAAATAAAGGACCTCCTCACATTAAAGGAACGCTTCATAAAGCGCGGTGTTGAGTGACGGCCCTCCCTAATGGATCCCAGGACCATTCATCTCACATAAAACTGAATATTCCATACAAATATATTAATAAACCATTTGTTAATTGAAGTAGGAGTGAGAGTTTTAGGTGCTACGATACGGCTACGACACGATAGTAAGTAGGATAGGGAATGGTTTAAGGAATTTTTGGAGCACTGTGTTTCACTCTTAAATTTAGAAGGTAGTAGAGATACGCTAATTGCAGTACGAACGGGTTGGCTTGACCAGGACAGTTTTACCCTCTCTCAGACGAGGCGACAGCATCCGTGCTGTCGTGTTTCGTTGGTGAGTGTGAGACCGGAGGTCCATTGACACAGGGGTAACAGTTATCGTGGTAAATGTGTCTTAAACTGTCACGATGACTGTCATGACTTTAAAAAATTAGGACGCCATAACGTGTGTCGCTATACTGCAATTTTTGCATCCTCAATGCATATGGCGTCCATCATTCTTGCAAGGTAGAAACACTTTGGCAAATTTATAAAAAAAATGCTTTAAAACCATAACCATTTTACCTCCAAATTAACACCTTACACGTACTGACAAACTGAAAGAAATAACCAAGAATTAATGGAATTCTTTGTACTAATTTATCCTAAACATAGCAGTTTATAATTTTTTCACATTCACTTATTTATATATAATTTACACACATATAGGTGTTTCCATTGTATTTATGAAGATTTATAATATATTAACTACTCAAAGATCGATTAAAAAAACCTGATCATCTGATATTCTGAAGAAAAGAGACCTGAAACTTTGCCTCAAATCATAATCTTAATAGAAAAGGTTATTTTGTTGTATGATTAATTGTACTAGTACTTAGAACATTTGTATTATTTTCAGCTATCAGTTCATTATCTATATCATTATTCTCCATAACCGTTCAACTTTTACAAAGTAATCGTTCTACCGTTTTGGTTATGAGATTATTAAAGTCACAATTTAATTTCACCTTTATTTCTACCTCGTACTAATGTTTATTCTGCATTGAATAAAATTAATACGATAATAGACATATCGTATTAACGTCGTTGGGCTCTATAAATAATCGTGTCGGTGTCGTACAGTATAAACCAGTAGAATATAAGGCGGCGTTGATAACTAAAAGAGAATGTTTTTTATACAAACAAAACACTTATTACTGAGTATAAAATAAGTTATTATGTGGTGATTAAACCCCCAGGTTACGGAACGATGGTATTATTATAATTTGAGGGTCGTGTCGAGAGCCAGTCGTGGGCCCGCAGGGAACGGAGTGAGATGTCGATTCTATCGGAAGACGTACCGCCGGTTCTTTATGAGTATATGTAAAATATTTACGTCCTTATGATATGTGCCGACAGATTGCTGATTACCTTGGTCTCACGGTTAACGCATGCGACTGCCAATCAAGAGGCTTCGAGTTCGATTTAAAAAGTTTTGTTGAATTTTTCTTAAAATACATTCTTAATGACAGCTCGGCGCACGGAAGTGCGCGGTGTTTCACACCCGTGCGCCAGAGAGCACGCTAACCGTCAGTTCCGTTGTCATGAACATCTATGGCAATCGTTATTGGGCAGTCAGTGCCCTCTAATGACAACTAGTTCAACCTGCTAGTCACTCCGTGGAAGAACTGACATTCAGGTAAAACCAGTTGTCATCATCATCAACAGCGTTTTACAGTCCACTGCTGTACATAGAACTTTCCTTAGCAAGGAGGTTTTGGCCTACTATTCCACGCAGGCCAGACGGGTTGGAATAGGGTTTGTTTCAAGTTTCCCTTCTCTTTGTAATGATGTTGTCTTGCATACTTTCCCTTAGTCACCTTTGACGACACCCACGGGATGAATAGGGGTGGTAACACTATGTATTCTTAATACGTCACCACACGGACAAAACCAGTTGTACTAATAACGGACTCCAAATAATATAGATTAGTAAGAAGACTTGTGGATAGGTTACGAAGTGTAATGTACTTTCAAAAATACCTATCAAATGCATACAAAACTTTTGAACTTGATAGGTTAAGGAGAATCATGTTTCGGTACTTAGATGTTAATCAGAGTCTCACGGGAGACTGGTATTAAGCAAGTGCTTTGTTGCTATTCACTGAGAGAGGGAGATAACTTGACGCCTGCCTTACTCTTCAATCTAAGCTCTTCATTAAAAATACTCAATTTTTTTTATTACGTAGTTGGTAAAAGAGCAGATATCACTTGGTCTGCCACTCTAGTGCTCTTCCCCCCTCCGGACCATGGGTAAAGAGGAATTTGGGTTCAAATACACTCGGTGAAAACCAATAAGAGAGTTTTCTGAGACCGATACATCAATCCAGTTCAACTTGAATGACAAAAATGAGAAAACAATTACTACCCACAATCTAGTATCAGATAGGATATTAAATACCATATACTTACTACACTATTACGGTAAATAATGTCCTATGTGTTGACTATGGTGTAAGATATCGACTCCTGCATGTTATCAGACCGCAATCTCGCTGCACCTACAACCTGTTTCATGTTGAAATTTCTCATATCGTCAAATATCATCAGTGTATTATATCTACAAACTTTACATCTCCTGCAAAGTTAGCGCTAAATTAAAATACACGATTTTTTTTTAGTACGGAGTTCCTTATCGCGCGTTGCGAAGCAGGCTAGACGGAAAAAATTCAGACGAAAAGTTGTCACGACACTTTTTGCTATAGTGTAGTAAGCCGTGCGGCGTGCGCATGTTTCTCTGTCTGCCTCTCACTGTCATAGAAAGCAAGCCAATTATTTTAATTATTACGAAAATTGAGCCTAGTGATTAAGTTTATATTACATTATATTTGTTATTAATAAAATAAATATTATTTTATAACTTAAAAGAAATAAAAAACAGTAGCAGTCGTGGGACTGCCGATAGAAGTGAAAACGGAACTATTAAGTTGAGAGTAATTAAAACTATATGCAAAAATTATATGAAATTTTTTATGTTTCATATATATACCTATATATAATATATAATATCATATATAATATATAATAATAATAAATTTCATATATAATATATAATATCATATTCTCCATAGCTATAGATATACTATTATCATTAGCATGTCGGTGACGCGAACCGAGGATTTTACCCTCTACCAAAACACTCAACGCGCCTAAAGAAGTTTTCACTTCAAAAAAAATATTACAATTCCTTCACTAATTAATCGAAAGGAACTTCTTTCCATCCGGGTGTCCCTTGACACCTCTCAACTTTTTTTTGTGCGGAAATTCCCAAGGATACCACCGAAAGGTGGTTGTGTCGGACTCGAACCAACCAAAAGCCGCACGCCGTCTCAGCTACCAGTAGCCGAAGAACCAGGTGCACCCTAAGTTAAAATACACTCGAGAGCAATCAGGTCATATAAAGATAACTGAATCACAGACAATAACTCCTTTAACAAGGCACTACACAGGTGGCAGTGGTTTAAACGGTTACTTCGCGGTTTCCTACTGAATGTTTTGGGTTTTATTTCAACATTGTATCCGTTTCATTTGAGTTTTTAAAAGAAAAGAAAAGATAAAAGTAATTAAGTTTATTATGTTTGTTGTGTGTGACAAGTGTATTCCCATATTCACCTTTTCAAAGTAGTCATAGACTCGTACAATTCGATTCGAATAATTGTTCGCGAGTGTCGGTGGCAAGTCAAAAGTTCCTCGATAATATTATACAAATCTATAACATCTATTGAAATATTTACACCACTTATAACTCAAGAACGGAAGAACAGATTTAGATGAAAATTGGTGGGGAGGTAGCTTAGAAACAGAAGACGGACATAGGATACTTTTTATCCCGTTAGAACGGGTTTAAGTAAAAAAAAATCTGCTTATTGACTATAAGGCGGAACAGAATTTGCGGGGTAAGCTAGTATTATATAAATGTGTTATTCCAAACTTATTCTAGACTTTCATTTACTGTATAACATGGTCGTTATGACATCATCACAGCCCTTCGAAACAGTATCTTTCAGAAAACATCGAACCGTATCGTTTTTATACTGCCCTAAGGCTAAAAAACACATTATCTTCACACACGTTTACAACAACAAACAGACAAATGTCTTCACAATCTAACTATTTCATGTATTTGACGATAGTTTTAATGACATACCCAGATTGGTCCTTTGAATTTGTCGGTCGCGCATCAACGATGCCTCTGTGGCGCTTCTATAAGATTGGGGGTCGTAAATAAACACATTAACTTGGTGAAAAGATGTCTTGTAGCTTTTAGAGAGATTCATCGTTAGAGGAGCACTATAGATGGATCATGTGGAGAGATTTAGTGGGCATGTTTGAGGATGGGGTGGCTATGAATGACTAACGCAATCATGACGGTAGTTGTAAAAAGTAATTTGTAGTTTACATCGAGCTCTGATGAGGGATAGTCTGTCAACAGTGATTTCAAAAGTTCCATGTTAATGTTTTTTTTATTTTGGACTAATTGTGTCCGCGACTTCGTGCGTGTTAGATTTGAATTTTAAATTTTTACCTTAAAGACGTAGTTTCTGCTGCGTAAATTCCTATATGTTGCCAAGTAATCTGCTCTACCTTCTAGTGAAAGTCTCATTAAAATCGGTTTAGCGGTTTCAGAGACTAGTTCGGACAAACAAACAAACAAAAAATAATAAAAAGGTAAATTTTAGTATCGTGTAAAGAGCTAGAGGCACTTCAAAGAACATACTTATTTATTTGCATTGTACTATTGAGATATTGCGTATGCGCAAAACGTCTATGCACTTACCGAATACACGGTATTTAAGCACAGTTTAGATATGTGTTATTCTTGGTGTTCGTTTAACCGTATGGTGACAGATTAAGAATAGAGTTTGTCACCACTCCTGTGTCCCATGGATGTCGTAAGAAGTGACTAAGAGAGCAAACTAGGATAACATCACTGCAAGGAGACGGAAAACTTGAAGCAAATCCTTTTTTTTTTTAACCCCCTCGGGCCGTCACCCGGGGGGTTTCACCGGGGTTTACGGCAGGGTGGTGTGTCGGAATCGGACCGACTAAAACCACACGGTGTGCCACCCTGCGCCTGACATAGGAGGGATCCGGGAACAGCTGTTCCAAGCCGTCTGGCCAGTGTGGTATAGTAGGACAATATTTCCTTGCTAAGGAGAGGTCCATGTCCAGCAGTGGACTATTAAGGGCTGTTGATGATGACATACTGTATGCAAAAGAGGTATCTCAAGACCGTAGTAAGTTTAGATCAATTGTCTCTGCCTACCTCGCTGGGAAATAGACGTGACTTTATGTTGTATTATATTTATTTATTTAAATTTTTATCTGCACAGTTAACCTAGTGGTTTAAGTTATTGCCACACCGCTCTCTACTGCGCTGAATGTTGTGGGTTCAAACCTCATATGGCACTTTGTGTGATCCACAAACTGTTGTTCTGAGTCTGGGTGTTCTTTGTGTCCGTTTCTTGTATGTTTGTAAAGTGACACAGGATTTATGACGCTAGTGCGGATGTTGTCTTTTTTTTAAAAAAAAAGAAAACAAAGGATCTTACGCACATTTGTATGGTTGTTGATGTAAGTTCATGATGATGATGATTCTTCGTGTATTGGATTAAAAATACAGAGTCTCACCACCTCTATTTATTCCCCAAACGCCCTCTCCCTCATTACAGTGACACAAAGAGCTAACAAAAGACAAAAAACATCGTATTTCTGGTAGAAACGTCGGCATAAAATTCCTTTCATAAACGAGTCGGCTTCTCACAAAGTGGACAACACACAAATTAGTAGAAATTCTCCATTTTTGTCATTAAAATGTCTCTCGAGACATTATTGTCCGACCGAATCCTTGTAGTGGATAATGAGGGAAATGTTTTCGTGATGTGGATACGTCAAGGAAGTTTTAACTTTATTACAATGGATTAAGGTACGTTAAATGATGGCACAACTATATATCATAAAATATAAATTGGATGGTAACTATTCAAAATCTTGAAAACTGTCAATACTCCACTAAATGGAAAGGAAATTTTCTAAACCGATTCATAAATGGTTGTATCTTAAAGTCATGAACAAAATAACTATTGTAAGGTAGTATAGCCACGCTAATTTCAGCACGAACGGGCCGGCTCGACCGGGGCAGTACCACCCTCCCACAGAAGAGCAACCTAAAGCGCCAGCGTCTGTGTTGTCATGTTTCGTTGGTGAGTGCGAGACTGGAGACCCATTGATGCAGGGGTGACAGTTATCGTGGTAACTGTGTAAACCTTACACTGTCACGATGACTGTCATGCCTTTTACGTCCCCAAGCGGGGTGGGAAAAAGTATCTCACAAGGCCGCCATAGTGTGAGTCACCATACTGCATTGTCTGCATTTGTAATGAGTATGGTGACTAGAACTCTTGGATTCTATTCATGCTCTGCATCAGGCAGAATAAAAAATAGACCAGAAATGAATACTTCTTTTTTACGCCGGTTAAATGTTTAACTTTTATTTCATGTAACGGTTGCTATGGCAAGAAACACGTCGAAATATCGCATCAGGCTAATAAATACTTGACGTGGATTTCTAGGGTTGTCGCTATGTTGTGTGTGTTGGCCTCTATTGCTTTATGTCCATTTGTTGAAATATACACATAGTTTTGATGCACAGCGGGACTTATTTACGATATAATTATTTAAAAATGATATCTTCTATTTCCCAATGTTTCGAACCGGTTACACCGCTCATGCTCACGGGTATGACACATGGAGACGCGCAAAGCGTGACTACCCTCACTTGGTCGCGTTTACTGTTTGTTCTGTAGCAATTCCACATTATAGCACAAAATATATAACAGCGCCATCTAGCGAAGATACATTGAACTACGTATTATGATGAACTACTAAGCAACTACTAATCCTGTACCGCGAAATAAAGATTCGCGTGGCAATTAGCATGTAACGTCAACCGTTGGGCCGTGGCCCACCGAAATGATCACCTCGCCTGTTCGGGGGATCCTCCCTTTGTGTCGGAGGGACATGATACCCGTTCCCTCCACAGTACTGTTGGTACTTCTACACAACACACTTAATTTCTGCACATTTTGTTTGTGTCGATATCCGCCGTTGTAAATATTGTTAATGCGAATAATCTCGTTGCACAACAAAACTGTGTGTATGTGTAAAAATCTCGCAAATCTATAAACAGTCGTGGAAGTATATTTTATGACTATTTACTATTCGTAGTGACTATTTAATGTATTGAAGAAGATAAAAAATATTTATGATATTTTTGGTCATACCGTGTGGTGTCGGATTCAGAATACGAAGTGCCACCAATCCTACTTATTTCATGGGTGTCGTAAGAGGTGATTAATAGAGCGGACAACATCACTGTAAAGAGAAGGAAAAGTTAAACAAACCCCATATCGACCTGTCTTACCAGCGTGGTCTTGTAAGTCAGAAACTCCTTGCTAAGGAGAGGCCTACGTCCAGGAGTGGACTTTTGGTTTGTTAATAAGTTTTTACCTTCTCTATTGCGAGTCCATTTTATTACAGACATTGTTTTTTTTTTTTACTAACATTAATAAATGTCATCCATAGCAATGATTACGACAACTGAATGCAATGATTTATTTAAAAGTTTAAATGATGATTTAGCATTTTAATTAGTACCCAAATCACACGGATTTTGTAATTTATTGAATTGCTTTTTGGTAGTGTCGTACAGTTAGAAGCAGATAAGGTGTGGTCTCGGCGTACTAAAGTGAGGCAATTAGTTAATTTTAATTTTAGTAATTTTCATACTGACTGTAGAACGGTACTCAAAAGCTAGCTTAGCTCTATATAGGTTTTTAGAGTATCCTTCTTAGAGTTTACGCAAATTACTCGCAATAGAACCATTTGAGACGCAACATGTGATGTGCTGTGACAATCCTTTATTTTACACACAACAAACCAGAGTAATCTGTCTATTGTCTGTTGAACATCATTTGAAACTATCCTTTAGTTATCTTTAACACGCGGGTACACTTATTAAAAACAAATCTAATTTGAGAGATAAAATACTTCATCGCAAGAGTATTCCCCAAACAGACGCGGTAGGGAATGGGATGGCGACCTGATCGGCATAAACTTACTCTCGGGTCGCCACGACAGAATTGTGGGAGCAGTGCGTTTCTCTTGAGATAGGGTTTAATGGGGTATGGTATCGATTTGAGGACGACCTGAAATCATATGGAGCAGAAGAACCAAAGGGATATTCCGCCCCGACATCAAAAAAAATGGTACCAAACAGAAGAAACGTTTAAAATAGGTAATAACGATGATGAAACGATAATAAGTTATCGCATGTAAGTACCTCAAGCGCACACCATACGTTAAGACGTCAAACAAAACACTGTGAAAAGTCATAATAATGTGTCGTGTCTAGTGTTTCTCGTATCAACCGTCTAGTGAAGTCATAACAAAGTTGTATCGCACTACAAGCTATAATGGCCATTCTAACTTTCTAAGATATACTTGCGTACTATATAGGACAGAATAACTTAGTTTCCTAGAAAACTAGTATTGCTTTTTTACATTGGTTATCGTGGTAAATAGTATATACTGATATACAAGCTGTATTACTGTAGTTTCATCTAAATACGTACGATGTGAAAGAAAGACAAACATACAAACAAACACACTTGTGCATTTATATTATATAAAGTGCCTGCCAAAGTGACTCTACTCTGCCTGATGGAAAGCATGAATAGAATCCAAGAGTTGTCATCACCATACTCATTACAAATGCAGACTATCCTGTATGGTGACCCACACTATGGTGGCCTTGTGAGATGCTTTTTCACACCCCGCTTGGGGACGTAAAAGGCATGACAGTCATCGTGACAGTGTAAGGCTCACACAGTCACCCCTGCATCAATGGGCCTCCGGTCTCACACTCACCAACGAAACACGATAGCACGGATGCTGGCGCTTTAGGTTGGTCTTCTGTGGGAGGGTAGTACTGCCCCGGTCGAGCCGGAGCACTCGTGCTGAAATCAGCTTGGCTCTACTACCTAGTATTTATAATTTAAGTAAGTATAATTTCACTTTAAATTATGCACTCGAATGTATATCATAAAATGTACGGAAACCTCACCTTAAAGACGTTGGCTACCCATTTATCATTTAAATGACACACGGAACCCCTACGGAGCTGCACATTCATCATGACTGGCTTCTTGGCTTAGTGGTTAGAGATCCTGACTGTTGAGATAGAGGTAGGTAGTAGAGCCACGTTGATTTCAGCACGAACGGGCCGGCTCGACCGGAGCAGTACTACCCTCCCAAAGAAGACCAACCTAAAGCGCCAGCATCCGTGCTGTCGTGTTTCGTTGGTGAGTGAGACCGGAGGCCCATTGATGCAGGGGTGACAGTTATCGTGGTAACTGTGTAAGCGTAACACTGTTACGATGGCTGTCATGCCTTTTACATCCCCAAGTGGGGTGTGAAAAAGCATCTCACAAGGCCCCCATAGTGTGGGTCACCATACTGTATTATGTTTTTTTTCTTATATTAAGAGCCTGCCAAAGTGACCCTACTCTGCCTGATGGAAAGTATGAATAGAATCCAAGAGTTCAAGCCACCATACTCATTGCGAATGCAGACAATGCAGTATGGTGACCTACACTATGGCGGCCTAGTGAGATGCTTTTTCATCCTCGCTTGGGACATAAACACGTGATTCTGGAGAAGAGAGAGATTTTAAGAGTCAGAGTGGGTCACCATACTGTATTGTCTACATTCGCAATGAGTATGGTGACCACAACTTTTGAATTCTATTCATGCTTTCCGTCAGGTAGAGTAGAGTCACTTTGGTAGGCTATTAAAAAAAAAAACTCTTGAGTACCAAGTGTCCATGAGCGGCGGTAGTTTGTCATTTAAAACATGTGTTTGCTAACAAAAATATATTAGTTACACATCAATTTAAAAGCCAGATAGATATTAAATTATATTCCACCCATGATCGAAACCTTCGGACAAAAAGAACATGCTTCTTCTATGCCTCCCTCACACCTCCAACTTTATCAATTCCTCCATCTTTGTGCAGTCAGTTCTTCTGTGGAATGCACTACCCGTCGATATCAGGATGTCCACAAATCGCCACACATTTAAGGTGAAAGTACGTGATCTTCTTCGAGATAATTTGGTAGAATCGTCTTAACGGTAACACCCGAGTGAGTACTTATATAGAATATTGTATTAATTTTATATACATGTATGTTTATGTATTGTGTATGTATTGTTTATATAAAATAATATTTTATTAGTAATGTATGTCAACTTGATTATTTTGCCTTTGCACCTACCGCATCGTGTTTCTACATCACCTGAAGGTTGACTGGGAGAGAATGCCCCATGGCATTAAGTCCGCCTTTGTACAACATGTGCATTAAGTATAAATAAATAAATATTAGATAAAAAGTCAATAAAATATCAGTTTAAATTAGCGAAACTGCATTGAGCGTTCAATTCTGCAGATAAGATACACCATCTTACTAACAACTAATACCTACTATCTATACAGTTCTCGAAAATCCCAAAAACGGCTATCGTACTTAGAAAATGTTTGAAGCAACCCATTTCTCACGATATGCCCAATGTTGGGCAATCTGAAGGAAACGCTTCTTCCCTGTTGTTGAACATCGTATAGCTTATTGCATACCACGTACATAGAGAAGATGGTTCGAGGTACAAGAGGAAGCGAATCGCTGTCCGTTCGGTAACGAATTACGTATACGGAATGTACTCATGTCACCAATTTATTGCTGGACGTAATAGGCCAAAATCTCTTTTTCTGGCCAGATGGGTTTGTACAGAGATTGTGTTAAGTTTTGCTTCTTCTTTGCAGTATTGTTTTACTGCGAAGTTGGCTTTTATGACACCCAAGGGATGGATAAGGGTGGTGACACTCTGTATTCGTAATCTGTGGCCACACCTATTGTGAGACGTGCTTTCTACATCATTGCAAGATTAACTGGCAGTACTACCCTCCCACAGAAAACCAACCTAAAGCGACAGCGTCCGTGCTGTCGTGTTTCGTTGGTGAGTGTGAGACCGGAGGCCCATTGATCACCAGGATCAGAAAAAAGTAGAACATCCAAATATTTTTGACTGATTTGTTTGTCTAGCTAGAACTTAGCGATCTTGGCTTGGCTTGGCTTGGCTTGACACATCTTCAAGAAAACAGGGTAGAATCTAAAAGGTTGGCAGCACTTACGATGTGTGATTTACAGCAGTCCACTCATTAAACTTCTTTGTCATCACCTCCATAAACGTTCAGCCAGTATTTCGCATTTACATCTATACTATCAATTTACTATTTTCAATTTACAGCCACACGTGAGAATAATGATAAACTAGCGTTAATCTGTGCTGGCATGTAAGCCGGAAGACCTTTCTGCTTACAGATTAAACCTTGCTTGGCAGAGAGAATTCTTAAATATGATTGGCCATATTTAGTTCATGTTTCTATGTTAGTGCTGGCTGTTATGCATGAATCACTTTAAGAGTCTAGTTGAAAACAGCGTCAGACTTCGTCTGAAATATGTTGAACTAGGTCATATTTAGTACCTATAACATGTTTCTATGTTAGTGCTGGCTGTTATGCATGAGTCACTTTAGGGTCTAGTTGAAAACAGCGTCAGACTTCGTACGAAATATGCTGCACTAGGCATATTTAGTACCTATAACATGTTTCTATTATAGTGGTGGCTGTTATGCATGAGTCACTTTAGGGACTAGTTGAAAACAGCGTCAGACTTCGTCTGAAATATGTTGAACTAGGTCATATTTAGTACTTATAACATGTTTCTATGTTAGTGCTGGCTGTTATGCATGAGTCACTTTAGGGTCTAGTTGAAAACAGCGTCAGACTTCGTACGAAATATGCTGCACTAGGCATATTTAGTACCTATAACATGTTTCTAGGTTAGTGCTGGTTGTTATGCATGAGTCACTTTAGGGCCTAGTTGAAAATAGCGTCAGACTTCGTCTGAAATATGCTAAACTAGGTCATATTTAGTACCTATGACATGTTTCTATGTTAGTGCTGGCTGTTATGCAAGAGTCACTTTAGGACCTAGTTGAAAACAGCGTCAGACTTCGTCTGAAATATGCTGAACTAGGTCATATTTAGTACCTATAACATGTTTCTATGATAGTGGTGGCTGTTATGCATGAGTCACTTTAGGGCCTAGTTGAAAACAGCGTTAGACTTCGTCTGAAATATGCTGAACTAGGTCATATTTAGTACCTATAACATGTTTCTATGATAGTGGTGGCTGTTATGCATGAGTCACTTTAGGGCCTAGTTGAAAACAGCGTTAGACTTCGTCTGAAATATGCTGAACTAGGTCATATTTAGTACCTATAACATGTTTCTATGATAGTGGTGGCTGTTATGCATGAGTCACTTTAGGGCCTAGTTGAAAACAGCGTTAGACTTCGTCTGAAATATGCTGAACTAGGTCATATTTAGTACCTAAGACATGTTTCTATATTAGTGCTGACTGTTACGCATGAGTCACTTTAGGACCTAGTTGAAAACAGCGTCAGACTTCGTCTGAAATATGCTGAACGAGGTCATATTTTGCCACGTTTTTTATATTAGCTAAGCTCTTCTGTGATGTTGGGTCTTGTCGTGTGTATGTCATAATACATTTCACTTTCTTTCTATAACATTACAGAAATGTGCACTATAAACGTTTTTAATGTCTCAGATCTGTATCTGTATGTATAGATGCATGTATGGAATACAATACAAAAAGTTACAGTAATTCGATACCGTATCTAGCTTGAACACAGTATACTCAATGGCAGTTCAATTAGTATATGGAGACGTAATTGGGGTAGAACCGGTTCCCAGTTCAGTCAACATTCTGATCAAGTCAGTAGTACCCGCATGAAAGGAATCTACGTATAATTTGTGTTTTAAATTTCGTAATGCCGGGGCGTGTATGCGTTCACCTTGAAATGAAATATGAACCTGCGTATAACATACGAGTTTCCGCTTCGATGGGTGATTTATTTCGGTTTGGTAACAGCTGTTCTGTTGTACTCTAAGGCTTTAAGAGCGACTGTGAGTTCGTTTACTCGATATCTTCTTACAATGCTCAATCGTTTGGCAATGAGTGTTTTTGGGTTGACAATAATGACCGCTCATTGCCGTCTGATTTCAAACTAGGCAGCGCCTGTACTATGATAACCAACCTGCTGATAAACATATTTATATATTTCTAAATAGATAATTATTATCATCAATCAACCTATCACCGTCAACTGCTGAACGAAGGTCTCTGCCAAGGAACGCCAACGCCGTTATTTTATTCCATATTAAGCGCCTACAAAGTGACTCTACTCTGCCTGATGGAAAGCATGAATGGAATCCAAGAGTTGTAGTCACCATACTCATTACAAATGCAGACGATGCAGTGTGGTGACACACACTATGGCGGCCTAGTGAGATGCCTTTTCACGCCTCGCTTGGGGACGTAAAAGGCATGACAGTCTCCGGGGCAGTGTAAGGCTCACACAGTTATCACGATAACTGTCACCCCTCAATGGGCCTCCGGTCTCGCACTCACCAACGAAACACGACAGCACGGATGCTGGCATTTTAGGTTGGTCTTCTATAGGAGGGTAATACTACGGCCCATTCGTGCTGAAATCAGCGTGGTTCTACTACCTTATAAATTATGGGCATATTGCACTCAGATACTGAAGAAATGATCACGTTAACGCTCAATTATGTGTCCTAGATAGGAATAGAATCCACAACCTCTCTATTAGCAGCCAAGATCGCTAAGTTCTAGCTAGACAAACAAACTAGTCAAAAACATTTAGATGTTCTTCGTTGTTCTGATCCTGAATGAAAGAAAACACTGAAGATTAAACAAATTTTCCAACATCCTAGTTTTGAAGACGTTATTTGACGCATGAAGTTAGCTCAGACAGGAAATGTTAGTTTGCCCAGTGAGTTATAAGCATACGTATTATAGCGCAGTAAAGCGTGCTTGAACAGTTTTATTTCAGGCGCCGACAGCCCGTCTGTATTGTTTTCTATATATACGGCACATGACTGAATCTGTAAATAGCAACTAAAGGGGACATCTGATTCACTGCAATTATGACTAAGTACCCGTGTTGGCAGTAGTACGACTTTCAGAAGATTTGGAGACGGCACTTCAAAGACTTGCTTTTCATGGCGACAAATGAGAATAGGTCAATCGAATAACTTAGTATTGGTTATGCTTACAGTGTAAGTATGTAGTTGCAGGTTCGAACCCATCCAGTGCGATACGAATCTGATTCTTATTTTTTTGCAAGAGTAGAAACCCCTTCAGGCAATGACTTCAGTTTTTGAATGTGTATATGGATAGAATCTAGGTAGTAGAGCCACGCTGATATCAGCACAAGCGGGCCGGCTCGACCGGGGCAGTACTACCCTCCCACCGAAGAGCAACCTAAAGCGCCAGCATCCGTGTTGTCGTGTTTCGTTAGTGAGTGTGAGACCGGAGACTCATTGATGCAGGGGTGACAGTTATCGTGGTAACTGTGTAAGCCTTACACTGTCACTTTTACGTGCCAAGCGGGGTGTGAAAAAGCATCTCACTAGGCCGCCATGGTGTGGGTCACCATACTGCATTGTCTACATTTGCAATGAGTATGGTGACCACAACTCTTGGATTCTATTCATTAGACAGAGTAGGGTCACTTTGCCAGGCTCTTAATATAGAATCGACCAAGCATTTCATAGCGTGTCAAATCGTGCCTTAGATTGGAGGTCTCCTGGACCTGGTGATATTAAGACCAATGAGTATCAGTGTCTGCTTGTAAAACCACGAGTCAGATTACCTTTACATGAAGAATACTAGTGCCCTTGAATAAAATAATAAAATGCCGGGCGTAGAACACTTTTTTGTCTGTCTGTTCCAATTTAATGTCTCTAGAATATAAAGCATATGTGGAAAAAGAAAAAAGTGGTGATTGAGAGGATAATGCTAGGTTGTTTTTTTATGATATACTAGCTTTTACCTGTGGCACTGCCCGTGTATGTCAGTTATCGTGGTGATTCATGAAACTGATATAAGTTTTTTGTTTGACACCCAAATTTATCACAACATATAACAGAAAATTCATTCAAATCCGTTAGGCCACTGCCGAGATTAGTGCGCACAAACATACAGACAAAATTTCTGTTTCGTAAATAAAGTCCCTCTTTATTAGTTTTTTTAATATATTTAAAGTTTTTGGTCGGTGAAGTCTTGAAATTTTGGTCTTTTGATATTTAAGATGCTATGTAGCCTATAGTTTTAAGAAAAAAATTGCAAAAAAAAAGTCCAACATAAATCAATGTTTACTTATTTACAATAAAAACCAATGCAATACAATTCCAGTATCCGTTTCAAGAAATCAAAATAGTTGATGAATTCACAACATCCTGTAGAACTCACAAACATTCCGTTCTAACGATGACAGCTACCTAGAGCGTTTACAAAACACACATATCTATTTCTATAATATGTCAGTATGTATACATACGAGTACAACTCACTAGTCCCATCCACGCTCTAAATTATGATTTCCACGCAAATTTGCTCAATGAACCGCTAAAAGTAAAGGCGCAGGATAAATACTACTAGACGACGGAGTGAGGGGGGGTCGCGCTACTAATATAGACTGTCTGACACTGCGGAAACGTTACATCTCCATAATAAACCAAACGATTATCAACTTTATTTCCGTGAGAATATAGTCTGTTTTCGAGTGTCGTGATTTGTGTCACATACAGTGTGTTGCCTAAATATAAGACGTGAATCACCGTGAGCGGTCACTTACCCCTGTGTAGTTAGAAAATAAATTTTCTAGATAAAACTGTTTTGTATATAGCAACACTATTGTTTACGTGTCCTATTAGGAAGATTTATCCAAGAGAATTGTTCAGTTGGAGAATTAGAGACCCATTTTATGAACCACGATGAACTGAGTAGTTTTTTTTATGTTATTTTGAAGCACAAGGGTAAGCGTAGGAAATGTGAGTATCAAGTCCATCGTCTCTACCATAAAGTTGAAGAATGTTGTATGTTTCAATTTTGGACTTTTATCGTTCATTGCTGAACGGTTTCCTCCAAGGAGCGCCAACTACTTTGGTTTTGAACACTTCTATTCGCTGTCAACCATTTTTGTTTTAACGTGTGGAACCCCCCTCGGGCCGTTACCCCACCGGGGTTTACGGCGGGGCGGTGTGTCGGAATCGGACCGACTAAAACCACACGGTGTGCCACTCTGCGCCTGACATAGGAGGGATCCAGCAACAGCTGTTATTACGACATCCAGATCCATTTCCAGTGTCATACGACGTCCAACATTATATTCGCCTAACCGCTGTCTTCAAGACGAGCACTGTGTGAATAATATTAATTGTATTTGATAAAGTACTTCTTGAAGTAAGTTAATTACTAACTGATGAAATAATACATAACTTGTGGCTGTTATGTTAAAAAGTTACGACTTACAGTAATTAAAGATTTATTAGACTTATTAATATAACCCAGTAACTAATTTATCTATGTTAACTAACGAGTGTGGCGACCACTACTCTTGGATTCTATTCACGCTTTCCATCAGGCAGAGTAGAGTCACTTTGGTAGGCCCAGCATAAAACAAAAAAAATTCGTACGAGTAGGTTATAAATCAAATATTTTAATTGGTAACACTTTCAATAAATAACAATGGCGCTATTATAAACATAAGACAATAAACGTATACATTACGACATGTGTCAAATGACGTTCATTTGACGTTGTCAAAGTACTGTCATGTGCAAACTGACAGAAGATTCGTGACGAGGCGTATTTATTGCGGCTTATGTCAGCTTATTGATTTGAACGGCCCGCGGTCATATAAAAGTTATTATCCCCTAAAATGTGATAGGTGATTCAGTAAAGCTCTTTATTGAGATTTATTGTTTTATTTTTGCCATATATGCAACACTAAACGTAATCTCTTTAAAGATGGCGGTGCCATGTTAAAAAAGTACTAACTATTTAGCATGTGTTTGTTGATGGAACAGTGGTAGGAACTAGTCATTTTATTAGATCAATATACCCGAAAAGGACACAATATGTTATTTATTTATAAATATTCTGAGTAGATATTATAAAACCAATATTATTGTGATTTTTGACAATAGTGACAGACAAGTTTGTGAACTTCCTAAGGGTTGAAAAGGCTTTTGTTACAATACGAATTTCTTTACGAAAAAGAACATTCTAGAAAACTAAATATACTCACGCTAACAATGTGTTTTATTTTAGGCTTACATGTAGATAGAAACGTGCTTACCTCCTCTGCTCATTAGAAACCAAAACCGGTCTACGTCACTGACTGCACACACAATGCAGTATAAAGTATCATGCACACTTGACCATTCAATGACAGTCCGGTGCTTTTACATGGTGTACGCTCAATTGCCAGTGTCACTCGTTTCATTTGACAGGTTTGATAGCCTCTTGAATTCTCGACTCGTTTTCCTGGTCTTTATCGATTTAAAATCATAATCAAACCGTTATGGCATTTGGCGTTCAACCATTTGACAGGTTCGATTTTTAAATATTTTACCCGCGGATTTAGTTAAGTATTATTATTTTTTTTGCTATAGACGACAAATACAGTCCTGATTACAGTGGTTATATTTAGATTGGATGAAAAATTGTCTCTGCTTTTAAACAAGCAAAAGTATAACTAGGTAGGGTATGTTCTTTTTTGCATTCATTGTTGTGTTTTGTTTATATGAGTTCCAAAGCGTTTTCTTTTGTCAATTTGTTTACCATTGTAGGAATTAGTGTCAAGTTTATTTTAAAATATATTATTCTGAAAAATGTGGTTCCGATTTGTCGTATTTAGAATCCGACAGCGGAAACCGGAATCCGAATGCAGACACATTAATCAACCGCGGAATCCGGTACTCAATGGTAGTAATTAAAGGAACTTTTGCAGTTGGATGCTGAAAATTCGTACAAAAACTCATTACGATTTTTATTTTTGAGGTCTCAAAAAGAAATGGGCCTAATCTGCTACATAAACGTCCTCACTAGGTGTGATATTTGTTTACCCCATAAACAAAGGGAGCTTACACATTACTCTTCAATAAACCGTAACGGCATTTCACACTTGTATTGACAGAATGACTAGGCAAACCCATTGTGGGGTGGGCAGGTACGTCGTTCGGGGAACCGCTTTGTTCTGTTAATAAGGAACACTTAAAATTGGACAGACTTGTTGGAGTTTTGAAAGGAACTGTATTATTTAGAAGATTTGATTTGAACATTGCCAACGTGTTAATTGCAGCGTAGCGTTTCCACGTGGTTCATTTAAGAATACGGCTAGTGAAATCTGGTCTAAACGTCAGGCAATTCACAGACATGGAGTTTTTGGGCACGTGAATTGTTGCAAAAATAATACACATGGATTTATATAAAATTTGAAATATTTAACTATTTAAGTATAAGAAGCTTACAAAGCTAAATCTTTTCAACAATTATTTTAATATTATTTACTGACGCAATACTTAGTAAATAAGTTGCGTCAGTAAATAATAGACTTTAGAGTCTACAGTACTTAATAGTCTATAGAAATTAAATGAAACAAGACATTCAAAACTTACGATATATTCTATATATTTTCTATATTAAGAGCCTGCCAAAGTGACTCTACTCTGCCTGATGAAAAGCATGAATAGAATCCAAGAGTTGTGGTCACCATACTCATTGCAAATACAGAAAATACAGTATGGTGACCCACACTATGGCAACCTTGTGAGATGCTTTTTCACACCTCGCTTAGGGACGTAAAAGGCATGACAGTCATCGTGACAGTGAAGGCTTACACAGTTACCACGATAACTGTCATCCGTGCATCAATGGGCCTCCGGTCTCACACTCACCGACGAAACACGACAACACGGATGCTGGTGCTTTAGGTTGGTCTTCTGTGGGAGGGTACTGCCCCGGCAAGTATTAATGATGATAATCAACGTAGGCCAGCCAAGTACGCAGAAGATATTATAGTGCACACAGTGTGTGCGAACACAGGTACACTCTCTGTTCTTTCACTCTCACAATCCGATGGGACGGTTATCCAACCCGACTAGGAAAACATCAGACGCAGGACTTACGTGCTATATTCTACACTCCGGGCTGTTATTAAGTATTGCTGTAACTAAAGAAACTCTTCTTTTCGACCTGACACGGGAATCGAACCCGAGACCTCTTGATCGATAGTCGCATACGTTAACCTAGACGCCAACGCTAGACTAACTAGCGAGTTAAGTATGAATGTAAACATTATAGCGTTGAACTTAAAATACTCAATTGATGCTAATATTATTAACAATACGTAATTCTAATAAAGCATTGATTCCCGCGAAGCATCACATCAATAAAGTCTGTCAATCACTCAGTACCATTGACTGTGTCACTATCTCCCGGCGCGGGCGTCGCGCCTCGCTATAAATATATGCGCACGCGCCGCTGTCACTGCGCATATGTGAAACTTCACCTATTTATGACAGGATTGCTTATTATAATATTATTAGATTAGATATATTATTTGTGGTTTATAATATTACTTATAGTTGATGCTATGGTTCTCTATGGATATGGTTCCTGGGTAGACTAGTCGCCTAAGACATAAGTACATAGGAGTATTACTAGTTAATCTTAGTATAGATTAACGAACGAACGATATATCAAACGATAATAATGAACCAACGCTTTGTCTCTAAGAAGCGCAAATAGTTTAATCAACTTTCGCGGCATCTCAATATAGACTTGTTCTGCACAAACGTGAACACAATTAGGTGGTTATTAGCTCAATATATTTTTAGGGTTCCGCACCCCGAAAGGAAAAAACGGAATCCTTATAGGATCACTTTTTTGTCCGTCCGTCAGTCTATCAAGACTTTTTCTCAGGAACGCGTGGAGATATCAAGCTAAAATTTATATCAAAGACTCAGGTGTATTGTCCCTTGGAGCTGTGAAAAAAATCAAACTTCTAAGACAACGCAATCAAAAGATATTAATGCCGCAAATCTTCGAAACTCGAATAGCAACAAAATCCTACAGGGCACTGCCCATGAACTCAAAATCTTGAAATTTGGTGCGAAGCAACGTCTTATAGCAGAGATAATGGCAAAATTACGTAACCCCTTTCCTAATGAACGCATAGAGGTATTAAAATGAACTTCATATCAAATACTGAGGTCTATAATACCTTTAAGCTGTAATAAAATCAAATTTCTAGGTCAATGCAATTTGTACGGAACCTTCGGTGCGCGAGGCCGACTCGCATTTCGCTAGTTTTTTTTAAACTTAAAGCGGAACTCAAACATTACTACTCTTTTCTTTTATTTTTTTGGTTTTGACTATATCCATGTATATAATATACAATTATGTGTATTTGTGTGTTTGTGTTATACTTCTATTTAATTCTATTTAACCTTAACTGCCTCGGTGGCGCAGCGATAGTGAATGCGACTGCTGTGCTTGAGGTCTCGGGTTCGATTCGCGGGTCGGACCAAATGTTTGTGTAATCTGCAAGTATTTTTTTCGAAGTTTGAGTGTTTTCTATGAATAATATGTAGTTATTTCCAAAAAAAAATATAAGTATTCTATCAGTCAGTCTAGTGATCATAGTACAAGCTCTGCTTAGTTTGAAAATAGATGACGTTGTGGGTCAGATGTCCGAAATATTAATTTATTTATTTATAATTTAAATTGACAATTTTCTTCAGATTCCCTATATGCAGAGACGTCTACAGAACCGCTCTTTAAAAACTCTAACAATATGAGTTAGTGTTTTCAAAAAGCGGTTTGGTTTGGTTAACCGGCCTCATGTTGAGCAAAAATCTGCTGTCCACTAACTCATCAGATCATCAGATTTTGTAACTAAAAAGCTTATCAAATACGAAATGTCAGGTCAGTTTTATGTTGATGTTGGTGTCATTCGTTATCATTAGCCACAGCAAATGACATTTCATTATCTCAGTGTTCGCACTTGAAACAATATTGCAAACATTGTTACTATTAAACAAGACTGGTTTCACTTAAGACTATGTTCACTAGCCCAACCAAAAGCGCCAGCATCCGTGTTATCGTGTTTTGCTAGTGAGTGTAAGACCGGAAGCCCATTGATGCAGGGGTGACAGTTATCGTGGTAACTGTGTAAGCCTCACACTGTCACAATGACTGTTATGCCTTTTACGTTCCCAAGTGGGGTGTGAAAAAACATCTCACAAGGCCGCCATAGTGTAGGTCACCATACTGCGTTGTCTGCATTTGAAATGAGTATGGTGACCTCAACTCTTGGATTCTATTCATGCTTTCCATCAGGCAGAGTAGAGTCACTTTGGCAGGCTCTTAATATAGAAAAAAAAATGTATCCAGGTTAGTTTAAGGTACTTTATAAGTAGAAGGGACGAGAAAAACCAACGTAATTATGGGTTCTGAAATTAACTATATCCTACTTCTAAGTTACTCCATATGACATGACTTATCCGCCGCAGAAGTCTCATGTAAATCAGTCTCGCTATTTTAATCTTCCGTACATACAGATATATACGTTACGTTTGTTATACTTAATTATTCTGCGGAATTTGGAAATTATCCAGGAAACAGTATGCCGTATATGTTTTTATCCTTTTTAAGACTTTTTTATTTTTCACCATTAATAACAGCTTTTGATAGCCCACTTCTTGACGTAGGCCTCTCCTTAAATAGGATGTTTTGGCCTACTATAGCACACCGACAAGACAGCTTGGTACAGGGTTTGGTTCAAGTTTTCATTCTCTGTGCCGTAGCGGGGTAGTTTCCTCATAGTAAAACCAAAACAAAATATCTTACAACATAAGCTTAAAGATCTTCACACACCTATTATCAGCGAAAGATCGCCTCAGGCTCATAAGCAGGAACCATAGTCTACCAAAAACTCGTTTAGTTACTCCTGATGTCTTATTTAGGGTTCACGAAAGTAGAACGCGTTTTTATGTTACCATTTTTTAAGACCTATGAGATGTCTGCTTTAACGTGGGAGAGACTTCATTATTACCAATATCCTTTAATCCTCCTCCCTAAAGAGGATTGCCAGAGGAGTAGACTGCTGGATTAGGATTCTCTTTAGAAAGGAGGTTTTGGCAAAATATACAAAGTATACCAGGACATAGGAAACCTATTCAAGTTTTCCTTCTCTTTGTAGTGCTGTTGTTCAGCGTCATTTGCTTTCTTAGTCGGTTCTTACGACACCCACGGAACGAATAGGGGTGATAACAACCCACATTCTTAATCCGTCACCACATGTATAGCTCTCGCTCCTAATTCTGTTTGGGATTTGAAAGTGGCAAAGCACTTGTTGGGACATTTGTGAGTTGTAGGTGTTGATACGCAGCTGTAGCTATTTACTATTGCATGATACAGCTATAGTCCTCTTACACCACAAATACGAAGTGTTCTTAATGTGTATTTTTCTATTTTTAATAGCCTGCCAATGTGAATCATTCTACTTGATGGAAAGCAGGAATAGAATCCAAGAGGTCAACATACTCATTGCGAATGTAGACAATACAGTATGGTGACCCACACTGTGGCGGCCTAGTACTTTTTCACACCCCGCTTGGAGACATAAAAGGCTTGTAAGACTCACACTTAGCACGATAACTGTCACTCTGCGTTAATGGATCTCCAGTCTCGCACTCACCAACGAAAGACGACAGCACAGATACTGTCGCTTTAGGTTGGTCTTCTGTGAGAGGATAGTACTGTCCCGGTCGAACCGACCTTTTCGTGCATTATATACACAATATTATTATGATACTTTTATGTGGCAACCCTAAGCTAGTACACGGCAATATCCCGCTGGTACTTGCACTGTATTAATTTCAACCTGTCTGTAACCATTTTTAGCTATTTCCTGAAGTTATCATTAGGTACGTCAAATCTTGTATTAGGTGCTAAGTTGAACAGATTACTGCATATTTATGTGTTGTAGTTAGTGTGCTGTAAGTTAATTAACTCCGATAACCAGAAAATTTATGCCAACATTCTGAAACTATGCTCTGATGTTTGAAAGAGTAAACGAACGTTTACGCGTATAGGCAAGCTTATAAAAAGGGAACAATTATGGACCCCATCGGGCACAGTATTTAGTTATGGTGGTCTGGTTTTGATACAATCTCTAATAGCGTAGCGGTAGCGAAAGCGACTGTTGTGCTTGAGGTCTCGGGTTCGATTCCCGGGCCGGACGCCCGGGATATGCCCGCCCAAATGTTTCTATGATCTGCAAATATTTGTTTCGGAGTTTGGGTGTTTTTTATGTATAATATGTATGTATTTACAAAAAAAAAAGTAAATAAGTATTCTGTCAGTCAGTCTAGTTATCATAGCACATGCTCTGCTTAGTTTGAAACTAGATGGCGTTGTGTGTTAAATGTCCGAAATATTTATTTATTTATTATTTGTTCATCCTACGGGAATCCTACACTTTTTCGGGACTAAAAGTACTTACTGTACATGTCAATCCGGGGTGTCTGGTACCTCCGTACCAAACCATATCAAAATTGGTCCCAGCCACATGGCCGTGAAAAGTAAAACAATTCAAATGAACCTTTTGAATCAAATATAAAATACATACGAGCACAGCGGTCACCACAAATGCAAGTGACTGGAAACTCAAGAGGAAGTCAAGTTTACTCAATTTGTGTCGAAGTTTATTTAGCAGTTATACAGTAAATAAGTTATATTGTATTGTTCTTAGTGTTACGACTCAAAGGACAGGTTGATGGCTGAAAGGCAATTTAAAACACAACTTTAGGAGCCATGTTTGCGAAATTTTTACAACGTGGGGCAGAACTTGGGGCATATCTTTTAATTAGTAGCTGTGTGGTGCTATGCAGAGTATTTATATGAATGTGTACGTATCGATTTTGGAAATTTAAATATTTCTTGTTTTTAGAAACCCCCGCGGGCCGTCACTCATACGGGGTTTGCGGTGGGGTGGTGTGTTGGAATCGGACCGACTAAAACCATACAGTATGCCACTCTGCGCCTGTAATAGGAGGAATCCGTTAAATCTCCATTTATGTGCTGTAAGGTACACGCGGACGTCGTCTACTTGCGGCTGGCGATTGTTGGGAATGGAGGGGACAACCCGTCTCATCCACCAGCGGCCAGACTCAGGGCGGCATGAGGCGCTGGTACGCGCGCTTCTGCCGCCCGGTCGTGGAGCCTCCAGCCGGGCTGACTAACGAGCCATCGTGGCTCGACGAGCGACCTCGCACATTTTTTCAGGCAGGGGCCGTATTCCGCTGCCCGCCCGGAAGCAAGTCATCCGCCAATAAACACGGGAGAGTGCCGGCTAAGGCGCATGCCGCCTCCGTCGATACTTTGTGGTAACCATGTATGGCTCTAACCACCAATATCCTCTGAGGGTGCCAGAGGCGAGCCCTATTCTGGGTGCGCAAAGCCGCCGCCCACACCGGTGCACCATACAGCACCATTGACCGGACAACCCCCCGCGTAAAGCCGTCTTATCACGTCGCTGGCTCAAATTGGCCAAGAGTCGCCCAAGGGTAGAAGCAGCGCCGATCAGCTTTGGGGTAAGCTGTCGGAAGTGCTCATCTGGGCTTAAACCGGTACGAGGACCGAATTGACTACGATAGAGGTGCCGGAGGGTGGACCACGACGGGGCCCATGAAACAAAAGGGCAGCGCCTCAATGCGCGCAACCAACAGAGAGACTCCCGTGGTGGTCAGACGTGCCGCCTCTTGAAAATTCATCCCCCGGCAGCATAAATATTTCTTACTACAACCATTAATAACTAATTATCCTTAATCGAGGCAACCATTATCATAACGGGCAAATGGCTGTCAAATAAAGTCAGTTTAAGAAGACAGTTACGTTAATTGTCATGTGCTACAAAATTTGAATAAAAATATTTAATTTTATATGCCATTTTAAATTTAATTATGACGTTTATTGTATTAACTGTTATATTTATTTTATGCACACATAATATTAATCTCCAGACATATCTTGTACACCATTCTTTACGGTAAAAATGGCTATATAATTTACATAATTATTATTAGAATTTATTAATAAAAACTACGTATGTACACTTTTACGTACTGCCATATGCGTGCATAAATTAAATGCTCAAATAGTCATACTTAACTCAAATAGTAATTAGTTGAACTTGGTTTATGCGTGACTGGAGTCAGGTTCTGTAATACGAACCTAACTTAGCGCACATCGCAGTTCACTGCATCAGCGGCTATTGTCTTGACGCAGTGGCATCAGCGGCCATTGTCTTGATGCAGTTTCATTCAGCGGCCATTGTCTTAATAAAATTATCTGCGTAACTCCATAACTGGCAATAACTAAGAGCCGTGGGAGACCTGTACAGTTGGTACCAATGGCCCAGGCTCGACCGGGGTCGCACTACAACCCCACGGAAAACCGGTTTTACACAATTCTTCCGTTTCTTTTCACCAAACGAAGGTTACCAGAGTGTAACCACCTTCTCCTTTTTTCATGACTTTTATTTTGTTTAGCAGTTTTCGTATGTGACTACTAATCAAGAGGTTTCAATTTCGATTCCTGGGTCGGGTCAAAAGAGTGTTGTCGACTTTTTCTGAGTATAGAAGTGATTTATAACAGGCCGGAGTTTGGAAGTTGGGGTCTCCACTCCCGTGCCCCGGAGTGCACGTGAAGCCCGAAGTTTTGTGCCTAATCTGTGTCCGATCTGTGCTCTTTCATGTCGGATAACCGTTCCACCGGATTGTGAAAGTGAGGGAACAGAGAGTGCACTATAACATTTTTTACGTTGTTGACTGGCAGCCGTGGCTGAAATCGGCTATGAGTACACACATCTAAATAATTTTCATGATGCAGAGAAATGAGTTGGGTGCAGATAGCCAAGGGCGGCAGTAGTTAACATCGGGTCACACGTTTGTTCGTTGGCATGAAAAAACTATTTGAATTACTTAATTACATTAACGGTTATTTTAAAAATACAAAAAGATAAATTGAGTTACATTTTTAAGCAATGTATAAAGCTAAAAATTATGTAAATTTTTATCGCCACGATGAAAATTTTACCGTGTGGAACGATGGCGGAACATTGCCACTGGTGATAGTTCGAACAATTACTAGGATGATATGCTTCCCGGAGTAGGGTGCCCTAAGCCAGCTGTGGGGTGGTTTTTAGACAAATCACCAGTGGGTTTTTGGAAGAGCCTTTGCAAAGTGACTCTACCCCGCCAGATGGAAAGCATTAATATAAGGCCAAGAGTAGTGGCCACCACGCTCTTTGCAAATGCAGACAATGCATAATGATCACCCACACTATGGTAGAATAGTGAGATGCTTCTTCACGCCCCACTTGGGGATATAAAACGCACGACAGTCATCATGGCAACGTAAGGCTCACACACTTACCATGATAACTGTTACCGTAGCATCAATAGGCAGCCTAGTCTGGCTTGTGTATCCTCCAGGAGCATGAGATCTGTAGCTCCTCACCGTCATAAAAAAAGAGGATAATACGCTTCCATATTCCATATCTCTTCATTCTGTAATACCTTTTTTCTTTTAACGTGTGGAAACCCCCTCGGGCCGTCACCCCACAGGGGCTTACGGCGGGGTGGTGTGTCGGAATCGGACCGACTAAAACCACACGGTGTGCCACTCTGCGCCTGAGATAGGAGGGATCCGGGAACCGCTGCTATTACGACATCCAGTCATTCCATAAGACCTATGGTAACCTCCTTACATGTCTAAGATTTAACTTTTATTAATTCTAATATTTTTCTAAACAAACCCCTTAACTTATTGGTTTAGGAGTCGCATACGGTATTATGTTCGTCTTAATTTCATATTTCAACGTATCGCTTGAGTTTTAGCTGTTTGTTGTCAAATTTGTCACGTACTTAAGAACGTGACACCAGTGTTAAGAAAAAAAATGGAAAGAATTATTTTTTTTACCAGTACCATGGTAAAGGAATTTCTGAATGAGTTGAATTCATACTGAAAAGTAGAAAAGACCCAAGTTTTCGAAAAATATATATATAGCTTACTCTTAGTGAAGGTATTTTATCGTACAAATCTCGGTATGATTCCACAGCCTCACAGAAAAGCGGTATTATCGGTACCCGTGAGTCTGCAGATCATGGGCAGTGATGGTCACTTACCATTTGCTTTTTTGCTCGTCTGCTCGTATACCTTTAATTCTGTTTAAACTGTATTCTGACGAGCGTTTCCACTTCACCCTCTTCTTTCCTCTACACGACAAGACGTGCTGGTCTTGGACGCCACCGTTTTAGAGTGGCAGACGTACGCTCTCGAACAAAACGTTTCGACTCTTCCTTCCTATGCCTATCAGTCACAACCTGGAACTTACTACCAGCGCACGTCCCTCCAACTATGATCCCAGGTCTTTAGAAAAACATCTCACTAGGCCGTCATAGTGTGGGTCACCATACTGCAACGTCCACATTCCCAATGAGTATAGTGACCACAACTCTTGGATTCATGCTTTTCATTAAGCATAGTAGAGTCCCTTTGGCAGGCTCTACATTAAAAACAAAGTATTTGTTTTCGAAGTTGTGTAGATAATACAAAATACTTAGGACTACAAAGAAATGCCAGTGGTATTAGAATGTGGTATGTAAACGGGATAGACCTATAAATCCAACTATTTAAGTGGCTTTGTTTAATTAGTGCCCTCCGCCAGGCCCGCTGACATTCCACCGAACGTTTCCAAGAATGGCTCTGTCATTAGATGGATATCTTGCCACGTGGTTATTTCAAACATTACGTTAATTCTATACTACGTAATATTGTGCTTTGTTTACTGCGCTGGCATTAAACATCAATCTTTTTGGCGACAACTGTACTTTTCTGGTTGATCTTATTTCGTTTTCTGTGTCCAGAATTTGTAATATTTTCTAAAGCAATACAAAAGTAGAAAGGCTTTATCACTTAAAGGTTTTTTGGTAGATAAAGCCTTTTGGTATTGAGACTCAGAATAATGTAGGCAGAGTAAAATTAAGAGTTTTTTTTTTCTTGACTAACGAACTAATCTCTTTTAAATCAAAAATATTTTCTGTACCATTCGTTTTAAACTTAAATAGCAATTTTCTTGTTTTATCTGCACCGTTATGAGTCATGTGTTATTTAATAAGCCCTACACACTAGCCGATTAAGTTGACATTTGTAATGTTTACTTCATTTTCTAGTTAACAAGCTTTGAGAAATATGGGCACGTGGGAAATTCCTGCAATAACCGGCGTGCGAGCTCAGGAAGAAAGTACAGTCGGAAGCAAATATATACTATGACTGTGATGCCTTTTACGTCCATAAGTAGGGAGTAAGAAAGCATCTCACTAGGTCGTCATAGTGTGGGTCACGATACTGTATTGTTTGCATTCGCAATGAGCATGGTGACCACAACTCTTGGATTCTATTCATGCTGTCAACGAGAAGAGTAGTCAGTTTGGCAGGCTCTTAAAATAATATACATATTAATTTATATTAATAAAACAAATATCACGAGTTTTTTTTTTATTTTATCGCTAGTTTAAAAGGATTGTTTTAAATTACCAATAGGATTTATTTAGGATATATTGAAGAAGGTTATATACAGGCTTCGTAATATCTACTACCTTTGGTAGAGTGGTACATAAAAGCACGTGAAATAGTAGCTGGTAAACCAATAAGCTAAATATTACTTTATAATTCAGTTATATCAGCAGAAAATTTTCTCGCATTTGATAGACAAACTATAGAGTTAGGCTATTAAACATTCAATTCCCAGTCATAAGAGCGAAGCAATGTCTACAAGAGCATGTGGAATTAGAGGAAAAAACTGGTTGGGGATAATGTGAGAAAGCTAAATATATTAGCATTAGATGGATGTCTTGTGTTGTTGTTGGGTTCAATTACGATCGGGAAAACGTGTAACTGAGAAGATGGTTTAATGGAGTAGGTTTCATTACATTAATGTAAATCATTAACACATTAACAACATTGGTACGATAAAACATTGCAATATAAATACATTTGTCTCCAGTTTCCGCTCAGTACAAACATTTCATTCTGAGTCTGGGTATTTCTATGGATTTTTAATGAAGGCAAACGAACAGATGAATCACCTGATGGTAAGTGATTACCACCGCAGCATATTGTAATACTACTCGTATTTATCCATACATAGCTTAACAAGTTATGGTTAAACGATACCGGGTACGTATTGTTAATAAACAGAAAAACAGTTAACCGTGTGAACAACAATGATACGGCCCATTGACTTCGCTAATGTTGACAATATCTGAACTCGTGAAAGCTCGGCAATTTAAACAGCCCATATTTATGAGCCCGATTGTACTATTTGTTGTAATTACCATTTTGGGTTGGTTGAGTTCCCAGGCTTAGGAGTAAGGGGCTCATAGAATTGAAGTTCTTTTGTAAACGAAATTGTGTAATACGAAGTGTCACCACTTCTATTCAGTCTCTATTTATTCGTAAGAGGTGACTAAAAAGTCAACTGCGTAGAGCTTAAAACGTACCCTTTACCAAACCATCTGGTGGTACCAGCGTCGTAGGTAGGCCAAAACCTCCTTTATAATGAGAGGCCTATGTCCAGCAGTGGACTGTTAAGGTAAAGGTATTGATGACAATAATGGCAGTAAGTAATAGCCCTAAAAAGCCCGACACTATACGGCACTTCGGTATCGCTTGTAGTTGTATAGTACTTGGGTTGTGGAGGTCTGATGGTAGTCGCTCCACACTCCAAAACAGATGGTAGGCACTCCAAAATAGATCATACTGTGTCGACCTGTGTCAGGCTGTTTCTAAACACTTTTTTTGCTTCTGTTGAGGTTTCTAACTGGTAATTGGTTGAGAAGAATTCTTATAAAGAAACTCAGCCAGGCATTTTCTAGGCTATTTATTTTAATTTTGTTGCCAGGAACAAAAGCGATCAAAACGTCAAACAAATAAAAGGCGTTTGATGCCAAATATATACATTTATTTTAAATATAATAACGGGAACTAACTCGATATCAACTAATCCCCATTGTCACAAATATATTGTATTTTTTGTATTTTAAATAAAATTTGTAAAAGGACCCATAGTATTTGTAAATAAAAATCTTGACTGCACGGTTGGCCTAATGGTTTAAGCGGTCGCCACGCCGCTCTCTATTGCGCTGAGTGTTGTGGGTTCAAATCCCACACGGGACAACACTTTGTGTGATCCATAAATTGTTGTTCTGAGTCTGGGTATTCTTTGTGTCCGTTTCTTGTATGTTTGTAAAGTCCCCCGCGACACAGGATTGATTCCTAGTGCGGGAGTTGTCTTTTTAAAAAAAAAAAAGAATAAAAAAAAGAAAAAGAAAAAAAAGAAAAAAAAGAAAAAAAAAAGAAAAAGAATAGACGAAGCAACGGATGTCTAATAGGTATGTAGGCTAGGTACCTATGTATTATTACTAAACTGTGCAGTTAAGTAGTAATTTTGATGTAAAAAATCTAGGTTAAGCTTGATTATTAGATATTATTTGTTATTTGTTCCATTTTCACATTGAATCTACCTCACCCTTTATCATAAAATTTTAAGTGACCACGACTAAGAATTCCGAAAGAAATAAGTAGAAATTTACTAGACCTGTACAAATCTTTGAATTATCGCGTTCCACAATGTATAATTACGTTTACAAGAATTACAATGTTCGCGATAGGTATTAAGTAAGTGTCCCACGTTTCGACCAGGTTTCACTGGCCTTGGTCAGAACCACTGACCACCATAATACCTTTCGTGACTGCGTTGAATCGTAGAAATAATTATACATTCACGAAACCTAGTCATAAGTACCTATGGGCTTTTTCGAAAGTCCAGTCTTACCTGGTTTGTTATGCCGATGCTTCTTCCCCTTCGCAGTGACTGCTGTTAGCAGCAGAACCGCCAAAAGCCAACGCCACCGCATCCTAAACCATCACACAAAAAAACACACAATAGAAAAACGCAATCACACACTTTTTTTACAAAACAAAACACCGTTATTTACAAATCATTATTTACGGAATACGGCACAAAATTCACTATAATTTTTAATTGTCTACGATGTAATTCACTGAAATTAATGAAATTCACTATATTTTATGATAGAACGAAGCACTTTTTAAGTAAAAACTTAATAAGAGATTGTTTACACAACGGATATCAACGAAAAAGTTTACGCACGAAAGTAAAAGCGCGCGAGTAACACAACTCACACACACCACGCAACGCGACTTGTGAACGACTGAATGTGACTGACGGACGAGCGGCGTCGGAAACACTTGGAATATCGAAAACCGGTCGAAGAACTTATGAAAACTTAAACATCTCTGTAAAACACACTTTTCGAGTTGTGACTTTGTTAGAAATCAATATATGAAAATACATTTAGCTAAATAACTTTAATTCTTACACTCATTTCGAGTATTTTCATTCAAAAACTGCGAATTGTTTTAAAACGAGCTTTCAAACTTCAATCAAAGCTTTGTTTACTTGCGTCCGATGTTGTGGTGTAGCGTGTCAAAACTGGTTTTAGTAGTTCTGCTTTTGGACGATAGATGACGCTTTAAAAATAAGCCTTATTTGATTGCAATAAATATAGAATTACAGATAAGTTAATCAGAAAAGGTTCTTAGAGTAAAACACGAAAACATGTTTATTTCAAAAGTATTTATTTATACATTTTATTGATGCATTTTTACATCTTAGATGTTGTAGTGCATATCTGAATATCAGAAAATTATATTATTAGGAAAAATGTTTCACTAATATAAATTTGTTAAAGAGACATCTGTAGAAACTTGTCGTAACGACTACCTCCTACAAGTACTATAAAGTTTCCTCTAGTCACTACTAGATGACGCTTAAAAAACAATCTTCAATTTTATAGATAATAGAGTGTCAGACAATGTCAACATTTGATTTATGATTATAAAATATTTTTTACAAATACAGTTATAACATATAGAGATAACTTATTTGACTAGTATTTAAAAAGAAACCTTGTTGTATAAACATTCATTTACGTACACATCGTTTGTTATTGTATAATTATTGCTAGTTGCCCTTTAACATGTAAATTTTATAAGTGGGTGCGTGTAACATTATAAAAATAACATTTGAAAATTAGACTCAGTTTAGACCTGAATTTCGAAGTTAGTTATTTTATCCATCTTCAAACATACAGAAATTGTTTTTTTAATTGATATTATAACTTACCGCTTTGGAGCAAATTGTCGTTGACTCTAGTCATTCTTAAATTTGACCTGTTGACGTGACAACGTCTTATAATTCGTTGAAACCGGCTGCACGCACCAAAAAACATGACTCATGCGGTGTTACCTCGTTCTGAGGCGTTCCATTTAAGGCTTGAAGTGCAAGCGAAAGCGCGGAACGAGCGACAAAGAGGCACAATCGGCTTCCGCGTTCGGTAGCGTTCGAAATCTGTCTCCTACTTGAGTGAGTACATAATTGTATTTATGCGTACAAATAAATGTAACTTGATCAATTCCATTTACTTCCTTCTCTATATCCACACAAACTACTTATCAAACAAAAAAGCAAAAAAATTAAAATTTTCTTTTCAAAAGTGCAACCATTCCATCAGTACTTTCTTACGACGTTGTCACGTTCAACTATCGTCAGTAAACCGACTTTACAGACAACGGATTTTTTTTATTCTGGCCTCTAATTGTCCAAATGACGTATAATATTATACTTCATCAAAAATATACCTAAATTTTCCTGGGCATTATTGACGATAGAATCTTAGGAATGAAAGAATCTTATGTATATAGATAAGCATGTAATTTGTTCATAATATTTACTAATTCTTAAAAAAAGTGACTAAAAAGGGGGTTACATCTAAATGTCTAATCGATCTTAGAATTTGAACTAATGGAATATTACATTAATTAACTTATTCAGTTTAGTTAGATTCAGGTTCTAACTTAACTTTGTTACTAAACTATATTGGATTATACCAATACTAAGTATCTACGGTGAAATTTAAAAAAAAGTAGATGACTTATTTAAAAATCAACCAATCTTGTAGGTATTTGTGTCCTCTCCATCTTTAAAGAAATCAATCGTTGGATCGGCATACTACTTCCAGCATCAGAAATCCAATATTCTTCCTCTCCACCTCCTGCTGAAGAGCTGACTACTGAACAGGAACCCACATTATTGTATCTATATATAAAAATAAATGTCTGTCTGTATGTCCTTTATAGAATCGTAAACTGTGCATTTGATTATCTTTAGCAAAGTCGTTGTACGTGAACTCACGAAGGTTTCTGGGTTGGTATGTTTTTTTTACGTCTTTTCTTCAAATTTATTTTAGTTGGTGGCGTAGCAACGCGCGCTCGGTACAGCTAGTAGACTATGAAAAAACATAATTTCATAGAAAAATGTCTTCAAATATGTACAAAGGTGTCACCATTCTCGTAATTGAGCTCATATATATGACACTAAGTCGATTCTGTCTTATTGACCGTAAACAGCTAAACGTCACTCTCTTTTGATTTCGAGAATTTTTGTGACTTTTAGTAATATTGATAGAGCAAGAGGGGATACTTTTTTAAAAAAATATATAAATAAAGATTGACGACGATTGATTGACTAACGACTAATGGCTACACTATGTGATCTACAAACTGTTGTTCCGAGTCTGGACGTTCTTCGTGTAACTTTCATGTATGTTTATGAAGTTCCCCATGAGGCAGGATTGTTCTAGTACAGAAGTAGCCATTTAAAAAAAAAAGTTATGGTCGAAACATAATTAGAAGTTTTCAAACAAGGAGAAAGTTCTCGATTTTTTTTTTAAGTTTGTTTACCTCTGTAATCTGTTTTTAAAAAGTGATATGAAAAAAAATACCGTTTATATACAATTAAATGATCAAAATCGAATTCTTACAATTATAACTCGCAATGAATGAGTAAATTCTGTGAACTCAAATTATCTAAGTGGAGAGAGTACTCTAAGAGCTATAACACAGTGACTTAGACACTTACCACCAGGCAACATGTCAAGCAATGTGCCCCTATACATAGTATCTAATTGTTGTTTAAAACATGTAGAAATAAACTACGAAACCCCACACTGCGGTTGCTCAATACTCACTCGATCAGTTTTTTTTTCGAAATTAAAAATGGCAACTTCTAATTCAACTTCGTTACACATTCAAGAAGACATTTCATTATTTAACGACAAAAAAATCTAACACGCGTATTTTTTCAAACCCTTAATTTTTATCCTTTCAATGTGACCCGTCCTTTCGCATCTTGTCGGGCCTGTCCTGATACCTACGTCATGTACCTTTTTAATTTGTAATGAAGGGCCTTTGCTTAAAAGGTTTCCTTATCTAATATTCACACGAGGGATGTTTTGCTTTTATGATGGCAGATTACATGTTGTATTAGCAGAAGTAACATGTTGTATTAAAATAATAAATTGACCGTTCAATAAATATTGCTGTGTTGAAATAACAAATCGGCCGGTCGATATACGACCGTTTTGCTATAAACGGTTGGTTTACAAACATAAAAAATAGATACTTTTCATCATAATCATCAACGTCTTTTATTAGTCCACTGCTGGACATAAGCTGCTTCTTCCAAGAGAGGTTTGGTCCTACTTTACCATGCTGACCAGATGCTCGAGTATCTGGATGTCGTAATAGCAGCGGTTCCCGGATCCCTCCTATTTCTGGCGCAGGGTGGCACACCGTGTAATTTTAGTCGGTAAATTCCGGAGGGGGGACGGCCCGAGGGGGTTTCCATATGTAAAAAAAAAGGTTTGTTTCAAGTTTTCCTTCTTTTTGTAGTGATGTTGTCCTGATAGTTTGTTCCCTTAGTCGCTTTTACGACACCCGTGGGATGAATAGGGGTGGTAACACTCTGTATCCTCAATTCATCATCACACGAATATATATACTTTTAATATTACTAACTATGCCTGCTAAAGCGACCCTACTCTACCTAATGGAAAGCATGAGCAGAAGAATGGGGTCACCATACTTTTTGCTAATGCAGACATTGCGGCATGGGACCCTCACTATGAGGGAAAAGTGAGATGCTTTTCCACATCCCTCTTAAAAGACCCAGTATCACAGTGGGAGGGAAACATATGTGCTGGCTGTATGCTCCAGATTTTGACTGATTATGGTAACTTCTAAGGCTAGCACGAGTTGACAAATAGTGGAAAAGGTTGGACCTGTTTGAAGAGTTCATCAGAACATTTGCCATGATTAAGACGATAAAGGGCTGCCATAGAGGCGACATCTCTTCATAACTGCAGAGGCTCAAGGGATTCGGTGGTTTCGGGACTGTTGACAATGTGGACAGCTCGCTGCTACAACCGATCGAGAGCGTCCAGCAAATACTTTTGCGAGGTCACCTAGCTGATGTTTTCAATGTACTGACACGAGTTGAGATCCCGGTAATATCCATATTCAAGACTAGAAAGCTTACACTGTAGTGACAGTTGAGTGCTCGGAAACGTGGAGTGGGGAAGAAATAGAGACTTTTTGGTGGCGAACTCACAGACTTGTGTTCCCTTGACCCTGTTAAAAATGTGGTTTATCATCAACGTCGGTTAGCCCAAGTTATATTTACATATTAGACAACCTATAACCAAGAATAGGGTGTCCAGAAACCGTCCGTGAACCATGATATCGTCTGCATAGCAAACTATATTGCCAAAGACAAACATATAATTAATATATAGAAGAAATAATGTACGCAACATGACAAAATCCTGAGGCACGTAGCTAAAAATCACGGGCCACTCTGTCGTAGTGTACTCTAAAGCGGCGTTCGTGCAGAAAGACGGCAACTCAGTTGCGAGTTTGGGGGAGAAGTGAACGGTGCCTAAGTATCGAAACAATATGTGGATTACACAAACTGTTATCCCATGTGGGGTTTGAGCCCACAACACTCCGCATAGTGGAAAACGACGTGGCGACCGCTAAGTGGTTTAAGCAGATGGTGTAGTCACCCTCTGTGCAACCAGTTGGTGGTGGTGCATATTATATTCGATCCATGAACGAATCATTCTTCAAAAGAGTTTTAACTCTGGTCGGGCCTATATAGCACGGCCTCACAAAAAATCGACGATAAGCATCTGAGTGAGTGGAACTACAAGAGACTGAAATCTCCGCTTTTCCCCAACAACGCGATTCCACCTCTCCATTTGCAGATGTCCATGGGTGGGTAGCCACTTTTCAACAAGAAATTTGTCTACTCACTTGTCTTACTGAAATATAAAAATAATATAAGACTCGAACCATTCCAAACAACACAGCACCTAGTAGTTCTTTTAAAATGGTTGCTACTGACGCAAAACAACTGTGAGTGAACATGATTGTGATCAGATTTGTGTAGACGAGCCCACGTACTACGACACCAAAGTGATACAAGTAGTAATGCGTAAGACGGAGTCACTCGCTTGAACAAGGGTCAAAGCTCGATTCAATTATCCCACACACTCGTACCATTTCTTTGAATCTTTCAAAGTATGTTATTTTACAGTAGCTAACAGATCAGTTTGTTAATCGTTAGTACACAACTCATTGTTGACAATTTCAGACACTTTTCCCGAATTTATTTGGGATCAGTGCAATGTGTTTTCTTCTTCATTTCCCCTCGATCACTCATCAGATCACTACTTACGTCACATCGACTTGTGAGGCTTTTTATATAAGCGTTCATTTGTATATGCGATACACTATAGCTACAAGTATTTTAAGGCCCCACTCATTTTTTTTTTTTTTCAAAGACAACGCCCGCACTAAGAGTAAATCTTGTGTCACGGGGGACTTTACGAACATACAAGAAACGGACACAAAGGACACCCAGACTCAGAACAACAATTTCTGGATCACACAAAATGTTGTCGATTTAGGATTTTAACCCACAACATTCGGCGCAGTAGAAAGCAGCGTGGGGACCGCTTAAACCACTAGGCCAACTGTGCAGTCACTTGTTCAATTTTGAGTAGATTTTGTTGAAAATATTTGTGATGTGCGTTCAGATCTTAAGGAAAAGGAACCTAAGAGGACATGGGAATAAATAGCAATTTTCAAAACTCATACGAAAAACTTATTTATTTTGATGATTACAATTATTCTCTATAATATCTATAGTCGCTGAAATTACAACCTGTTTACACATGTTTACAAAACCAAGGATGGGAGTGGTGGGTGTCCGAAGAGTTCGAAATGACAACCCAATAACATACGAACAATAAGCCAAAAATGTTTAATGTCATATTGATAAATTTACATTGCGTAACACCGAATAGTGCGCCGGCGTCTCGGGCGGTACTGAAGCGTGCCGCTCGGGACGCGGGCTGCGGGGGCGGGCGGGCCCCCCCCTGCGGGCCCCGGGCCGCTAGACGAACCACTCGTCCTTGTGCGGCGCGGCGCTCAGGCCGCTCGCCGCAGGCGGCCCGCCCGCGCCGCCCCGCACGGGCCCGCAGGGGGCGGCGGGTTTCCCGGCAGCCGCGTCGCGCCCTCGCCGCCCGCGCTCCCGCTGCCACCGCCGCCGTTACTGCTCGCCATCTCTTGCACTGCTGGCGGATACACAACGTTAATACATACGCACATACAGACATAAATATTCTCGAAGGGGTAGGTAGCGGTGTTTCCAAGACTCGTGTTTTGCTTTAGCATTTTTTTTCAGAAAGGGAGTATATTAACTATACGGAAAGATAGATTAGAAAAAAGGCGAAGATGGATTTGGAAAGCAATAGCTCGAGCAAGTCTGAGTGATATAGCAGTGACTCAAATTGACTGTTTTCAGAAATCCCAAACTCTCTTACGTAACTATGGCATGAAACCATTTACTTGACTTTATATTCTAGCGATGCAAGCATACTTACAATGTAAGCGTGTGCGCTGATTGTTGGCACGTTGGCGGCACGCGCAGCAAGCGGCGATGACGGCCGTAATGGCCGCCAACACCGCCCCGCCAGCGCCTATCGCTACCCACGTGCCACTCGCACCGCCACCGCCGCTCTCTGGAATATCAGATCACCAGAATTTCGTCACACCGGTTCATAAATTTCTATACAACCATTTTTATTATTTTAAAGATATTTCAAAATTGTTTATGGATGCAGATGTATATGAACATTATTATTACGTATCCTATGATTAAACTAAGATTTAAATTAGTTGCCATTAAGATTTAAATCACACATTACATTTAGTGTACAATCTATTTACATGACTCCACAAGAATGAAATTGCTGCTTTACTTATGGCAAATATTTTTTCTTAAATGCTTCTTCTATATTTGGATGCATGAGATATCGTAGACATTCTTATAGACTCAAATTTGTAAAACAATCATTAGATCTATGGTCTAACAGGATGTGAATGTTGGCCAGCGAAGAGAAAAGATAAAAGACGAATGTTAAGATAGGTGTATGGTGTGACTAGAATGGTTAAGGTTAGAAATGAATACATTAGAGGAATCCTTAAAGTAGTGTTAGTGGATGAAAAGTTGAGGAGCAACAGGTTATCCTATTAAGGACATGTGCTGTACAGAGG
The DNA here is from genome assembly GCA_949316085.1 of Hypercompe scribonia. Classification (NCBI taxonomy): domain Eukaryota; kingdom Metazoa; phylum Arthropoda; class Insecta; order Lepidoptera; family Erebidae; genus Hypercompe; species Hypercompe scribonia. Next base: position 1,492,726 of record OX438976.1, on the reverse strand, counting down.
TGAGCAAACTGTAGAGAAGATAGTTATATTTAAGGAAGAATAAAAGAAAGACAAGAAAAGATAGATGAACTGTGTAATGGAAGATATGACGTAAATAGTGAACTGATGGATGTTACAGGGGAATGGAAGAAGAAATTAATTGCACCGATACGGGCATAGGGTACGAAATTGATGACTATTAAATTTGTACTGATTATTTGCAAACGGAATTTTGGCTTTTAAAATAAAACGAGACATGACATAAGTTACAAAAACTTTATTAAGAAAAAAAGATAAAAATTAAAAAAATAACAATAAAAAAAATTGGTTTCGGAATAAACGAGTCATTACTAGCAGTTATATTTGCTGCTGCAGACGTATTAGCTGCTACAGTAGTGTCCAGGGCCGCAGTGGTGGTCTATGAAAACACGGCAAAAAGTTTTAGTAATTCTGCACATAATATTTGATTGCATGCAGTTTTAATATGCATAGATTAGGCTGTAGTGAGGCAGTCAAAAGATTGATCGAGGAATAAGCTCACAAAGAATAACGTAGCAATTAAATAAAAAGTTAAGCGTAACTACACAAAAAAACATTCAAGAAATACAAATAAAATGGGACTGTGGAACTTAAAATTTCAGTCATAGTGATTTTTCTGACTGCTGAAATAGACGTTCGATCCCACACTTGGCAAAATCATGTTTCTGTATTTGAACGTGATTGATCTATAAATATATTTACAGTTAGAAATTTACAAGTTATCAACAGTCTGATTTCTAAACAGGTTTTGTCTAGTTTGTGATCAAATGCCCGGTATACGAGTATGTGTGTTATGTTTTTGTCATTTTGAGTAACAGTAGTTTGTTACTCAAGATGTACCCTGCTCGAAAACTGCTACTACAAGAAATAATTATAGTTCAGAAACTTTTTCCCAGCAGTTTCTGTTGAATTTGATTACAACGCAGTAGAGAATCCGTTAAGGACTAACAATTTTTCCATTCCCAAATATTAATTTTTGATTTTCTTTCAAATACGTTACAAAATTAAGTGCTTTCGAAAAGTACCAGTTCTGTACCTTTTTTGTCTTCAGTGGTACAAATTTGCTCGTCTTGATGTGAACGTTTTTAATATTCTTTGCCAGGAAGGAAGAAAAAAAAACAAAAAAGAACTACAAGACAACTATTTCTACGAAAGACTTCTATGTAGATTTACCACGAGAGTACATTGAGAACGTCACTAAGGCGGTCTTGCGGAAACTGGGTATACTAAACAAAGTGAGACAGTTCTTCTTGCCTGAGCATCTGTGTCTTCTTTATAAGGCCTAGGTTCGATCTTGCGTGGAATATTGCTCTCATTTTCGTGATGATAACGCGCAATATTTGCTGGACTCTCTCGATCGTTTGCAGTGGTGAGTCGTCCACATTATCGACAGTCCCAAAGTCGCTGAATTTCTTGAGCCTCAGCAGTTACGAAGAGATATCGCCTTTATGGTAATGCTCTCTTGCCTTTATCATAACGAGTGTTCTGAGGAGCCCTTCCAACTGATCTCACTTTCTCCCTTGTTAGACGTACTTCGTAGACATACGCTCTCGAACTAAACGGTTCAGCTCTTTCTTCCTGTGCAAATCTACATTCGCGATTAGTATGGTGAACAATTCTCTTGAATTTTATTCATACTTTCCATCAGGCATAGTAGAGTCACTTTGTCAGGCCCCGAATAAAAAAGAAAAAAGATTTTTCTGACTCACGTACCTCGAAGTAAAAGCAGTGCTGTATACTCCTACAGTACATTGTAATTATTGTAAATATGAAAAATGATTAAAGCAATCAATAGACGCAGATCCCGAGTTACGGTTCGTTAGTTTTTCTTACAGTCGTAAACTAAGAGTAAGGTCTAAACTAAGATTTAGTTTTTACTTATGTAGAGTTAGAAATATTTATCATCTTAAACAGAATATTTGATATACTAAGCAAGTTACATTTTAAGTCTTAACTTTGTCAATCTCCACAGTAAAAGAACATTGCTCCTATCCTGTATTTGCTCATAGTTTCTCGCATGGATCGCAATATTGATTATTTTGCTTGCTTGACACGATTGAGTAACACAGACATGTATCTTCATTAATTTATCCATTTAAACTTTCACATTGTAATGAGTCCTAACCTGGGCAAAGTACGGCGGTATCTTCATCGGAGCCGTCGGCGCAGTGGTCTACACCGTCGCAGGTGAGGTCTGCGCTCACGCAGAACTCCCGCTGCTTACACCGGAACTCCTTGCACCCATGTTCTGGAACAATAAGAAAATCTAAAATACATTTACAGAATTATTCTTTGCTGTTTTTCTTAATGAATATATTAATTGACATACTTTGGTTGACAGACATACTAATTTTCTATTTTTGAAAATGTAAAATTTTTATTTATGCATCTTTTTAGCTATTCTGTTATCTGTAACAGTAGTCTCGTGAAAAGCGACGGAAATGTGTAACAGGAAGCCAGGAAAGAGCACAGATGCAAAAATTGGTTGTCTGATGGTATGTGAGATGTCAAATGTGACACGCCATAACATGGGAACAGTTTCAGTTTCAATAATATTCGTATTTTCATTATGATAATTTAAGAAAAATTTAACCAGCCAGCATCCTGAGTGTTACGTATTTGTACCATTTTTATCATGTCAGTTCTCTTTCATATTTCTCTTCTACACTTTATTTCCGGCATCAAAACTCAAATTATTTTTAAAAGCTTTTTCGTTTTACGTCATTTATGGAGCATACTAGCCTATGACATGATCTCTTTTCTATAACATCCTCTTTATCCTTATATGTTTTGTTACTTGCTTCAGCAGTTTCATTTGACTTCTATAAGTGTTGATTCTACCTTCGACATTGTAAATATTTATTTACCAACGTCTTGAACTCAATCATATGAAAGTTCTACGTTATACGTTTCACAGAAATCATGTATTTCATTTTGAAAACGTACACCGTTGATTTTCAATACTGTATCGCTCGTAAATCGGCTTCAGAGTTAATTGACCCGAATTTCTGTGGTTGATCGGTACAAGGAAGTGGACATAGGTTGCAAGAAGTTCTACGACATATTGATTTTGTGAAGCACCAAAAAGAACCTTAAGAGTAAACTGAAAACATGCTCTACACATACATAAGTTTTTTTTTTTTCTATTTGTTCAATAAGGCTTTATGTGTAAAAATGGACAATGGTACACTTTAAACGCTTTTAGACCACACATCCTCATCGACGATCTCATTGGTAGGAGATGGAGGAGAGCCAGGTTGATAATCTCTTGCTACCGGCCGACATAAACTCCGATACGCGTCCGGTAGCGGCAGCTATTTTAACGTGGTCACAACCTTCTCTGAAGATATCGTTACGCAGGAGGCAGCGGAGAAGGTCGAGGAAGATGACCTCTACTTGGACTTAATTCGCTCATAAGATGCGCTTGCCAGCGCCTTATGCTGCCCGGAGAATTATCGCGATTGGATGCGACGAGTTTTCCGCTTTATCTGCTATAGTATCAGTTCATGGGGAGGTAATGACTGTGTGTGCCGTACGTCGTCTGAACAAAAAATTCATCTGTAGGTGGTGCCACCTGATGGACAAGCGCTAAAAGAGTCTGGATGTCATAATAACAGCTGTTCCCGGAGAGCTCCTATCTCTCTTAGGAGTAAAGTGGCACATCGTGTGAGTTTCTTGTTGAAGTTAAAAGATCTCATGAGGACCTGCATCGCACAAACCCGCTCATCCAAAACCCATATCGCTGATGACTCACTGAAGTGCACCACTTGCAGGTGAGGTTGACTTGGGGCTCTAAGTTCTTGGTGGGAACTCCATTACTTGGTGGGAACCCCATGCACCGATTAAACTTTAATTTGTTTTTAAAGCAGTATAACTAATCCACGACAAAATCTACCAGCCTTTTGAAAATATATTCTGGAATAAAATAGACAGTATCCAAGTAAAAAATTTCACTATATTTGCCCGTAATGTCATCGAAATCTTTTATTCAGAATACGGAAGGGATAATAAACTTGTTGATCGGGAAATGAAGGGGAAATACGATTTCCTGTCCTTGTGGAATTATTAACAATAGATGGGAAAACTGGAAATTATATCAATGATAATCAAGTACTTATTGTTTTCGTACTGAATACATATTATTGTTATTGATATTTTCAAAGTGTGACGAAGAAAGTAATTATTGAACGAGGACGTTATTTTAAACCATAAACATACAGCGAAGATCGCTGCACGTTTTACCAATAACAACGAAAATAAAATAGATTTAAAGTTTGCAATGAAAACAAACAGTATTTAATCTGATATCGCAAGCTAGTTGTCAAAAAATATCATGGTATAGAAAATAAAACCATTAACCGTTCAAAATATATCGAAATATTTAAAACTCGTCACTTACAATCGGACAATCAAACTGCTGACGCAGTGTTGGCGACAAAATTGGGTATTCATCGTCGGGGAAAAATTCTAACCAAAGACTCGGAACAATGGGGACTGCGTAACGAGCCTCGACCAAATACCTAGCGATACGGTTAATGTTAATCGCTTTGCTACCCACAACCTTTAGTTGTGTCCTTCGAAATTTCTAAAAGTTATAAAATTTCAGTAAAGAAAACAGACTGTAAAGATGTTTATGGAAAAAGCTTTTGATCTACAAAGGCAAATTGTTCCTCCCCAGTACATATACATTGTTCAGGTAGGCCATACGGGTGGTGTTTGCGTTCACCGCGGCATGTATGAAATGCATTGTTTAAAATTTTATTCCGTCGTCTCGGGCGGTGTCGCATCCCGTGTTTTTGTTGCATAATTCAATGGCATGTGAGCGCTTAACATATTGTACTTTGTGAGCAAGCCTGGAGCGTTGAGCGGAATTTTAAAACTGCCAGCACGGGTATTATTTCAAACGCATTGTTACGAAGTTGAAGATGATGTTTAATGAGGAATTTGTGTTGGATCAGTGGAATATGCTGGTACAAAGGAAAAACGTGGAGTGCATTCTTGTATTTTTAGTTAAAATTATGAATAGTTGAGAAATATTAAGCAGAATTTCAGTATTGCTGGATTAAGTAATTTTTTTTAACGGTGCAAATATAAACTAAATTTAAGCGCTATTATTGAAGATAACTGGTATAAAAAAAGTTACTTTATTAAATATAGTAAAACTGTCTCTAGTGACAACAGGATATTACGTAAAAGAAGAGAATCTACATGGTGAAATAACGAGCATACCATACTATGCTCATGTAATATCATCGCAACATTAAACGTTGTAAATACGTTCTTAGACATAATTATTAAATTTTGACCTAGGTCTTTGGGCAATTACACCACGCAGACCGTAAAAACGTAACCCACTATGTGTCAACAAACAAATAAACTTTCTTCAAAATCTCATTATCTCAGTAATTAAATATGAGAAAGCTTCGAGATATCTTGAATCTGTGCAAATGGTAATGTATCTTTGGAAATTTGCAACCGCTCTCCAAGGAGGTGCAAAACTGTCCCGTGGCTAGGTAGTTCTCGAGGGGTCGCTTACGAACTATGTTTTAATGGTTGAAGTTGTGAACACACTTCATTATCGAGAGCTATATGGACCAAGTTGCAGTCGACACATGCACGATAAGTTACCCTGTATCGCACAAACCTTTGATTTGTTTAGGTTTGTTTGAATGAGGTCGTGGGGATAAATTACTACACCAGTTGGTTAATTCAAAAATGAATTGTTAAACTTAATATAATTGAATGTGTTTTTTGATCTTTCGTCCAAAGGTCGTTAGGGATATTATTGATTAGTTTTGCTAGCCTTTACGTCGATTTTGTCGGTAATTTTTTTCAATATAACAAATTATATTTTAGTACCGTACTAAATTTCAGGTAGCCTGAATAAACATCGATCCAATAATAGTGGTAAGATTATTATTAATGGATTATTACCATTTTTATAGTTACATTATCAAATTTTGCATTCACATCCAAAGTTACAGAAACATTAAAAAGATTTTTGCAGATGTAATCAGAAAAAATCTTTCTAAACTATTTATTTATTTTCATCAGCTTCAATTCCAAATTGATGAATAAAATTGAACTTTTTCAATGTTAATATAGATAGGCTTAAATTTATGTTCGAAACATAAAAATGATACGAGGTCTGATCCAGGTCAGATCAGTTTAATGTGGCTGGTTTATTGCTTCGATAACTGCCATTCGATACACACATTGTTTTTAATACCGATAATGGTTGATAACTCAGTTCAGGTTTGTAATATGAATGCATTAGATTCGATGTAGATTTCAACAGTAGATTCATCATTTCCATATGTTAAAGTTTTGAGTTATTTTCTTACTCTTTTCTTTCATTGAGTTTGTTGGACCAATGTAATCAGCGCTATAGTAATGGCATGTTGATCTACTGTTTGAACCAATCCTTGGACTAGTGACATTCATCAATATTAATCTTTTTTTTTATATTAATAGCATGCCAAAGTGACTCTACTCTGCCTGATGGAAAGCATGAATAGAATCCAAGAGTTGTGGTCACCATACTCATTGCAAATGGAGACAATGCAGTATGGTGACTCACACTATGGCGGCCTAATGAGATGCTTTTTCACACCCCGCTTGGTTACGTAAAAGGTATGGCAGTCATCGTGACAGTGTACGGCTTACACAGTTACCACGATAACTGTCACCCCTGCATCAATCTGTTTTAAATATCGCTTTCCATATCATTTAAACGGCTTAAAACATGTTATTCTCTTTTAGAATATAAGGCACATTATTAGATATATATTTTTTAAGGATTTATTGGATTTCAGTTTCATGAAACCGTTCTCTTATAGCATTGTATTCTCTTTTACAGTCGACTGAGCGTCAGATATTTTTATTCAATTCGAAATATCGTGAGAACGAAAATTCGTACAAAGGCAGTTATTTCTTGTCTTTAGAAAGGCCTATGATAAGGTGTTTATTGAGTTGTATGCGAATTGAGAACAAAAAACACTTTCGTTTTGTTATTATTTGGTTTTCATCCCTTTTAAGTCATAGCTATGGTGATCGTTAGGCCTGTGTCCGATAACAAACATAATAGTTCTTAACCTATTTGACTTATTGAGAGATTTTAAAGTAAATTCATCTTTGTCACGCCCACGGACGGAAATTGCCTTATTTTAATGGTATTATAGTACATATTATAATATTGACAAATATAATTTTTACGTTACCAGAGTTTTCTGATATTTGATTTCATCTATTTGACGCAGTTTATTTTACGTACAAAACTTAAAAAAACACAGAAGAAGATAAAAGCAATTTAAAATACATTACATTTTTTTTCATTTAGCAGTGGTTTTGCAATCTCTTAAACTAATTCAATGTCGATAATTCAAAACTCAATAAATGAAATCGTATAAATTATTTATTCAATATCTTTTACAATGTTTAGTTTCATTTACCTCTGATAACTTTTAAACTAATAATATTTGATATGTACATACCGATACATAATATTACAACTTCACAAATTCGCTGTTTCAAGTTAGCTGTATCCATTCGCTACCCTAGAAGTAATGGTTTGACTTATACGACCATGGTTTTAGTACACCATAAAGCCTTAAAATGAACTTCAGAGAAGAAAAACGCTGCATAAACAAGAGCTTTTTACTCGTCTTATTTTATACTCAACAAAATCGGTTACACGCAATAAATCAGCTCTCGAAACTCAACTCTGAGCAAAATATCCATTAAAGTCTATTTTATATCCCCGATTCGTGTTTTCGATCGTGTTCGTCTTCCTTGCCGATCCTGCTAAGGTCTTCACATGTTCTAAATCCTTTGGAGTATGTTTTTCAACTCGGCCAAGTGGAAAATCAAATTGGTGTTATTTTCTCAAAGGTGTAGGCGAAACAAACGTTTCTGCTTCAATAATGTTTTAGACGACTTAATTGCTTCCTTTGTCTCTCGTTTTCATGTGCATACTTAAGCGAAAGAGATGTGTCTTTGGATGTAATTAAATATTGGGAATGTTTTCGTGTCTTTGAAATATTTGAGATGATAATATTGATGTACTTGAAAATTTATCTTTGTTTGCTAATTAAATATCTTATAGATCGCGTTAAATTGTACATGTTAATAAGTCCCTATTTATCTCACTAGCAATTTAAAGAGTACTTATAAAAGTTGATATATTTTTTCGTTAATTGACCCCAATTCCCATTGTTCTTTCAATCTCTCCTTTCAAGGAAGATTGCCAAAGTGGTGGTAGGCCGCTAAAGAAACCAGTCGAAACCTTTGCATTGTCACACATCACGTCGACCTCAAATAAAATTAGGAAAAGGGTGGTAAATTAACAATGATGACATGAATGAATATCCTGTCGTTAAACGAATATATTTTTTAAGAGGTTTCGGTAAAGACTCTGTGTACTTTAAAAGGCTGACTATTTTTAGACCGAAATGGGGAGCAGTCACTTTTTCCGTAAAGCAATGGGTGAACCGTTATTTGTGATGGTCTAGGACGAAAAAATTAAAAACACTTGGAAGCCATTTTAATTATTCGACGTCTTGTTCTGCCTGGACCAGTATGCCTTGCTTACTTGGGTGATTGACCAGAGCTCAAACCCGATTGAGTACCACGTGATCAATCTGCTTATTTCATCTATGCATCATAATTATGTACAAAGGATGCAAAATCAATTACTCAAATAGAAATAACATACAACAATATAAGAAGACGAAGAACATTCTTTATCTCTACAAAGTGAAATAAAAAAAAATCAGTTAGAACCAATAACGAACATCAGAAAGGTTAGTCAATATATCGGACAAACAAACTCACGCGAACTTACTAATACGAATCATTTTTAAAAGCTTTATCGTGACTTTTATAGCCGTTTATTTTAAAAACTCGGGGAAATAAATGAGTAAAACAAACGAGTTGAAAAAGGGGAAACGTGAGCTTGATATTAAACTCGGGGAAGGAATTGAATTGGCTGTTAACGGATGTTGTTACCATCTGATTAGGTCGGATTGTTGGGTGTTAAGTTACTGAGCTATTCAGATAACATTTTTGGACTTTTTCTTTACTTTAAAGCTGACGAATACGATACTGGAGGTTTGTATTTCAGTTATAGAAGAATAGCAGATTCAGTACCGCTAGCAATATGTAATAGATGGTTATGGGATTTATATTGTTTATAAAGTGAAACATTCTATTTTCATGTAATTATCGTAATTTAGAACTTTGCTAAATTAATTCGATTTCTACTTAAAATTTTATTGCAACTGCCATGACAAAACGCATTCCTACATTTTCTAAACTTGCCATCCTTAAAATTTGTTTAATTGAGGACTAGTTGGCGTTGTGTGTTAGTCGTTCAAAAATATTATAATATTATTTTAAAATTTGAATATCAGAAATAACTTACTAGTGTATTTAGCATAGAGCAACATTTTATTGACGGATCAAGAAATTCATAAATCGAATTTCAAAATATGAAACTACGATATGTGGTTCACCACAATGACAACTCATTTGGATGAGCCACGATCATGCTGTCATGTTTAATCGAATTTAGTAGTCTATGTATTACATTGAAAACTATAAACTGAACTAACTTTTTAACATAAAGTGCCAAAATTCAAAAGTAATAATAATAATTACAAAAATAATCCCTACCATGAGATACGCAAGGCGGTACAAAAGTCATATAAATGCCTGCCATTGTCCTTACAAAGTAAATAACTCTTTTACGGTATAGATTTGGAAACAAGTAAACAAATCACTAGATGGAAAGTACTACCAGCATCCATAGATAACTGTGACACAAGTCACATAGACGTTGCTATTCTCAGAAATAAGGGTAATAGAGTTTGGACAATTTACTCTGGTTTTGTACTCTGGTTTGCGTTTTTCACTTGTTGCACTTGGCAAACATTTAGAACCGTGCGAAAGCACAGTGGTGTTAGAGACTGCGACTCTTCTATTCATACTTTTTATAACATATTTTGACACCCATATCTTTAAGTCTTAGGGATTTTAGACATTTGACCGTAATGAAATCTGATAAATTCACAAAGATATAAAATAATTTGATGATTTAGCACACAACGAAATGGAAGAAAATCAATAAAAAAATACCATTGGAATCGTGTCGTAGAAGACAGACCAAAATCTTGTAATAAAGCATCTATAAAAGCGTATAAAAAGGGATGGAATGTGTATACGAACTGTCCTGTCGACTGTTTGTTCGAATAAATAAACATTTGGCGAAATTAAAGAGGGAAACAATCCGAGGGCGTTAGCCGCGTTTGTACAGAATTCTAGCGATTTTCACATTTATTGGAACAAATAAATGGCTGTTGCTTCATTTTCCGCTTAGCACAGTGTAGTGCTGTTATTAGGTATTGTATTTTCTTTATGTTAGGTCGTTTAATGTGTAGTTGGTTTTAGTTAATCTTTGTGATAATTGAACTTGTCTTCGTCGAAGAATATTTCTGTTAATATTAATAATAATTGGACATGGATTGGATATTGTATAAGGGTAATCAAACCGTTAAAAACACATATGTAGTAGAATTTTTAAATACATACACATTATACATGTAGCTGTATGGTAGGAGAGCCACGTTGATTTCAACAAGAACGACTCGTCCAGGGCAGTACGACCATAGAAGACCATCGTAAAGCGATAGCATACATGCAACACCGGTGGCCAATTGATGCAGGGGTGACAGTTATCGTGGTGAGTGTGTGAGCGTTATACAGTCACGATGACTGTCACCCATCTCTTTTACCTGCCCAAGTGGGACGTGAAAAAGCATCTCTCTAGGATGCCTTTATGTGGGTCACCATTTTGTATTATTTTGAGTTTGAGTTATTAGTTTACTTTTTAGTTTGACTTGTGTACACTAGATGACTTTGAAATAAGGGTTGGTGTACTCTTAGCTCCTCTTAGGTCCACTGTCTGTTCCTTTAGTCTAACAATCCGATGGGACGGATATTTCACATGACCAAGGAGGTACCTTGCTTCCAAATACCGGCCTTTTTTAAATTATTACGATGTATGCGGATGTTATTTTACTTCTTCGTGTTTGGGGTACTTCAGCATTGTAAACATGACTTTCATCATCTTTCATTGTGGGATAATTCTAAAGTCAAAAATTCCAATGTTTCGTGAAATGTCTAATGAACCTCTTACCATATGGCGGCAGGTTTCATGATCTGTTAAAAAAGAGCAATCATCCATCCCATCAGACTTGTACTCCTAAATTCTGCAACTGTATGAATGCACCTCTAATATTTCTCATAAAAATATGTCACAAATAAACGCAGTACTCAACGCAATATAAGATTTAACTCGAGAATGATTAGTCTAAATGCTACTAAAGCTAATACGTTCCATCTCACATCTATTTTTATTTCATCTCAATAGCGGAAATATGAACTGCACAAGTAATTAAACAATTTAGAGTATTCTGAGAGGGAACGAGAGGAAATTGAAGTAATTTAGTTGAGTTGTCCGGGCTTAGTTGTGTTGGCCGCCTCCTGTTATGACTGACTCAGTTTCGTGTGACTGATACCACTGTTGAGTCTTCAGTTTCTGTTTTAGTTCACTGAATAATGATGGCTGTTTACACTTGACTTATTTTAAACTAAGCTTTGTTATACCCGTTAAATGAAATAGCATAGTTATTTCTTTTTAAAGCGGCCAAAGCGTTTTGTATTTAATGAAAATCAGAGCAAAATTATTAGAGTTTGGCTAGGCTGTTTTTCTAAGGCGCGGCGTTGTTTCTGATTCTGAAATAATATGGTCCGGGTCCCTTTCAGAGAAGGACGCTTGAGACTCTTCTGACGCTTACTCCTGGCTCTTGCGTCTCCGAGGAGCCGGAGATCCAAAGGAATTTTCCACCCCGACAACAAAGAAAAATAAAAGGCTGTTTTTCTAATGGTTAGTAATTTTATCTACTACGACTATCGTCGTGGCTTTGTATAACATACAGAATAAATATTTACGTAATGAATACGATAATTTATGTACCTGGATGTAATTTATCTATAATGTTTATATATTTAGAAATTAGTATGCTTATTAGGGATCAGACAGCCATATGTAAATTGTGTCTAACATAATTATAGTCGAAGTTACTATCTTATAATTCAATTTAATAACATTCTCTGTGTGAGCCTTACACTGCCACGATGACTGTCATGCCTTTTACGTCCCCAAGCGTGGCGTGAAAAAGCATCTCACTAGGCCGCCATAGTGTGGGTCATTACACTGCATTGTCTGAATTTGCAATAAGTATGGTGACCACAACTGTTTGGATTCTATTCATGTTTTTCACACAGAGTAGTCACTTTGGCAGGCTCTTCATAAAAAAAAACTGAGAGAATATAATTGATATTTACAATCTACTATTTGGCTCAACATTTTTGCATTGTTGTTTGCTAATAGCGTGATTTTATATTTTATTTTAAGCTTGAACTTTATAAAATAAGTTATCGAACACTTTGAATGTTGGTTCATAGGTAATGTTCGTCTTCTGAACTCTCCAACTTTCTGCCGTTCCATTCCTTTTTCCTTCAATATATAGAAATGATAAATAAGATTTACCTCAAGCAGGTGGTCGGCTAATAAAGAGTCCAGCTAAAACCTTCTGTAAAGGGTAATCAAAGGGGCAAGAAGGTGATAATGTATGCGATAAAGATCTTGTGTACATTCAGGTTGTATAGAGATGAGAATTATTACCAACTTGTAGCATTGTTAATATTAGAACAGACTGTACGGCAACCATTCGAACCCATTTACCAAGTTCCAGGAGTTTTTACCCAAATCTACCATGGATTTCAATTCAATTTTCTCAAAGGGCTACTACAAAGAAAACGAAAAAAACAGCGAAGTTCATAAACTCACTGGGGTCCTTGACGGCGGTGATGACGAGCCGAAACCCGTTGGCGTCTGTCCCCCAGTTGTCGGTGACGTACTTGAGCGTCACGAAGTTGCTGCGCGTGAACAGCGCGCCGACCTGCTGCTTGGTGTTGCGGCATGATAGATCAGCCTAGACAAGGACAGAATAAAAGGAACAAGGTTAGAAAGCGATTATCACAATTTTTATGTCAGCATCATCAGCATCAACAGCGTTTTACAGTCCACTGCTGTACATAGAACTTTCCTTAGCAAGGAGGTTTTGGCCTACTATACCACGCTAGCCAGACGGGTTGGAATAGGGTTTGTTCCAAGTTTTCCTTCTCTTTGTAATGATGTTGTCTTGTACACTTTGTTCCCTTAGTCGCCTTTTACGACACCCACGGGATGAATAGGGGTGTTAACACTATGTATTCTTAATCCGTCACCACACGGTTTATTTTTATGTATAAATTTAAAATATTGACTATGAAGTTGTGATTAACAGGAATTAAAGTAAATCAGTTTTGTACTGTATTGTTGTTTTCTTTACTCTTACAATCCGATGGGACGGTTATTCGGCATGACCAGGGAAGTGCCTTGCTTCCAAATGCCGGACTTTTTGAAATTATTACGATGTATTGTATTGTATATATAAATAAAGTAAACCAATTTTCTCGACTTACCATTGAGATCATATAATTCTATATTTATAGAGCCGTCATCCTTTTGAGGTAAAATCGAATGGAAAAGGTATAAAATCTACTTTTTGTAATTTAAAAGCCAAGCGAGTAAATAAGGCACCTAATATAAGTAGTTATCATAACTTGGTACACCTGCAGTTCACAAATCGCAAATGAGTTATCGGCGAAACAGTTAATAAAAATGCAAAACGAGATGTAGTCGTAAATTTAACGCAGTGGCAAATACTGGAAATTCAAATATGATGTAATATGGGGGTTGTTGACTATTTACTGCATATTCTATAATTTAAAATTATTAGAAGAAACAATTAAGAAAATAATTAAGCTGCTAAGAATTAAGCTGTACCCTATAATGAAGCTATTAAGCCGGACATTTTATCGCTTCTGTTGATAATGACGAAGATAACGAATCCACATCCCCTTACCGTTATTATATTAGAGTATCTTCTTATTACTTAATATTGCTGTCATAATTTAACATTAGCTGTTTAACGACAGGGTTTTATTTATAATATGTTTTGGCTCCTACATATTACTATCGATATTTTTGTTGATCGGGAGAATCTATCTTATAATGGACACAATATATGGTTGCAGTGTTACTATTACCGCAACCCCAGCCCCGTTTTTTTATCGTTATTCATCCCTTAATTCACTTCTTTCAGCCGTCTGCGTGCGCATCAGTCGCTCGCACTACGTATCCTTGTCAGCGCCCCTCGCTTTGTGTGGAACAGGACGATCTCCAGGGATCTGCGCATAGAGAGCCTGGATGACTTCGTGAGACGCCTGAGTTCAAACCTATTCGTGCGTGCCGATGGCTCGCAAGCCCGCCACCTGCGCGAGCTCGCGCCTTACCATCGGCGACCGCCGGATAGGCATGGCCTACCGCGAGATCTCGTCTCCGTAGCAATCCCTACCGGACTATCCCCAACGCCCTTACACCCTGCCTGGTGCTGGCTGACGAGCGCTCCGCGGAGTCTCCATCCCCTGGAACTCGACCTCGCTAAGCACAGGAGGGAACACAGAACGAGGCGCAGCTAACATGCTGGTCACAGGGACTGACACCCTGATATACTAACAGGCCCAAGGGCCCAACCAAGTGACCCGCCTGTAGTCGCAGGCGGCGCGGACGACCACTTCGACAGGCCGTAGACCTGGTAAAGTCACCCTGAGACTCCTCCCAAAGGGGTCTACGAGAAGAACCACAAGAGACTTCTTTCATTTTATGGTTTAAAATGGACTTTTTTTTAAATTGTTCACTTTCATTACCATTTTCAAATAAAATTGAAAAAAACCCTGAAAATTGAAGAAACATGATTATTATAAGTTCCAATGAACATTTTTGTCTATATTTTAAGAACATCTCATTAGAAAATTTTCTGAAAAAATTGATCTGTATTTCGAACAGAAGAATTCCAAACAGGTAAAGTTCTGCTTCGGAACCAATAAGGTACTCCTATATAAACTATTATAATGACATCCTTATTCAAATCTAACATAAACAAACAACCAGACAATTCCATTTGTCACTCAAGATGTATTGGTGTGAGTACACACTGGTGAGTGCCAATGTTGCAAATGTGGCTATTGACATATTACAATGTACTGTTGATGTGTGGTCTCTCACAATAGCTAGATTAGACGCTGTGCACTTCTGTGCAGACCTCCTTGAATTGCAATGTGTGATTAGGCTTAAGTATACACTAGTTGCCATGACGGTCTTGGAGAGATGAATTCCTTATTGACTTTGTGAAAAGACAAATATCTGCTACTTTAATTTACTGTCAAAAAATCTTCTTTTGTAACCCATTATTAATATTACTTTGCAATAAGAATGGATATATTTTTCCTGAAGTTGATATCGGGCCAACACATTGAGCAGCTTCAAATGCGGCCTCAAACTAGTTGGGTTACAAGTATGGGTATAATTGTTAATCCTATTTAATTATAAATTAAATGTCTGAAACTTACTGTAGTTAAAAATAGGCCTTTTTTGATATATTCTTGTATGATTGAGTTGATCTGGCTGCTTTAGGAATATAATGACCATAATGATCTGATAAGTGGTGCAATTAGGTTCTACAAGTATAGGTTTAAGTGTATTCGTTTTATGTATTTTCAAAGTAAATAATGTTAGAATTCAAAAAAAATCCTACATTCAAGTAGAATTACGTGTATCGGCAGACTTGATACTGGTGATAGTTTCAAATAAAATAAAATAAAATTTTAAAAAGTATTTCTCTCAAATACTAAAGCTAGTTTACAAAAGCAATAATAATATTTAATCTAATATCTACTCCAATATAAATTATAAAGCTTAAGAAATATTTTCTATTTCAAGCGCTAATATTAGGAACTACTAATCAGATTTGAATAATTGTTTCAATATTAGATAGTCTACTTATCGGAGAAGGCTATAAGCTGTATATTATCATACTGTGGCCCATAATAGCAAAGTATCAATGAAAAATTTTGCAAAACTTAGGGATTTTTTTTTCCTTCTGAAGGATTCTATTGCGTACGGAGGTCAAGTTTCGCAAAAAATAATGTATGAAACAATTATTCTCCCTTAGGTACTAAAAAAAAGGCTGCAACAGCATATGTCATCTATATGTATGTAAGTATTAAAATAAATTACCAAACTTAATATAAGTGTATTTATAGAAATAAGAACCATTCGATTACCTTAATAATATCTTTAAAAAGGTACTCTTTTACCATATTACGTCAAAAAGGGTTTTACCAAAACTAAATCTGTTTTTAAGCTTATATTGGAATCTGATCATAGCCCGAAGCGTGTTCCAATCAAGTAACTTATCCTACAATTTTGCTGCCTATAATACCCGATTCCGTGCCGTTCCCACGATGTTCAATCAAGCCTTACGGAGTAGTCTATATAAATTGGTAACACTTGATCGCTCATGCGCCAGCAATATTTTCTTCATCGAGCCGGGCTTACAGACGATGTCCGGACTATATCGCTGTCATATTTCAGCGAAAACGATAGCGAAGACGTGACGATCCCTGAATTTGAGCCCCTCTTCATACATCACGTCTAGCCGGACACCCCTAGTCCACCCCTTTGCATTTCAAAGAGTGGACTTGCACTTATTCTTATACACAGAGTTTAATAAAGCTCTCGTTGATATTAAAATTCCTTCATAGCTTTAGATTACGGCGGAGAATGAATTAAGAAAGGTTTTGTTATGCAAACTATGCCTCGAACGCCTGTATTAAAGGTTTTGATAGCTATCGTTCGCCTAAAACACGATTTAATTAGTCAGGAAACAAAATCAGTTTCAACACTTGGAAGTTTGCACAAATGAGTTAACGAGTTCTCTTTCTGCAACTGTGAAGTTTGCCGAGTTTTGTGTTTGTTGGCTCTGTCTTGTTAGTTTCACACTTTAGCATTAAAAGGGACTTTTTAGTATTTAACAAAGCCTTCGCAAAATTTGCATATTTATTTACACAAGAACACTTTAGTGCCATATTTTTTTATTTACGTTGTAAGTTTAATGTCTTTCATTAGTTACTATCAAATATAGAGTGGCCGTGATTTTAATATTTGGGAACGGGTTTCTATCTATCGAAATACAGTGATTTTAGCTATTTGTACTACGACATTATGTTGTTATGACTGTACATTTTTTACAAAGAAGTATAGCAGCATATAAATCACAATCATATTTTACTCCAACTTTTAAGTGTATAATAACTAGAAATAAAAGTTATTCAAACTATGGATTCCATTGCCAAATACCAATGCCCGTTTATGAATGTATTTTAAAGCAATAAATAATAGACATCAGACACACAACGCCATCTAGTTTCAAACTAAGCAGAGCTCACATGAGCATGACATGACAGTTCGATCGATTGATAAAATATTAACATATTTTTTTTGTAAATACATACATATTATACGTATACCCTAACTTTAAAACAAATATTTGCAAATCATGTAAACATTTGGTCCGACCCGGGCATCATACCTGAGACCTCTCGGTCGGCAGCCACATACGATAACCGCTAGGCTATTTCAATTCATATTTGTCAGAAACAAAGGGTTTCATAAAAATTTTATTTTATTAGAATTTTATCTCCATTTTAACCTCCATTTCCATAAACTTATAACAAAAACAAACATAATCTTACATAAAGTCATCTGCAGAACGCTATTAAGAAGCTCTGGTTTGCGGACAAAAGCTCGCCAAGACCACTACTTGTGCATAATACAAGTTAAGATTGCACCTACTTGTTATTCACAATTCATGGCCGGCTCTATTTACAAGAGACGCTAACTTTGAAACGTGATGCTACGGAGACTTACGCTGTACGAGCTAAATAAGCTCTAGAAAATATTGCGGTCAGCGGACGCACTACGGCTGTTGAAGACAGTATTGATCTAAGTATACTGCAAACGTTATATTATGAAGCTAAGTTTTTTTTTCTTGGAGTAGGGCAAATGGCACCATTAGTATTATTTAAAACTTGTTTCTGACGTTTGGTTTAGAAAGGAACCTCAGAAAGTTTATCTACACTAATTGAAGTTTGGTCTATGCTTTAATATCCAGTGTGGAGGGTCAAGTGTCATGTCCCTCCGACATAAATCTAGGTTCTACCGACCAGGCGAGGTAATCATGCATGGTGGGCCACGACCCAACGGATGATGTTGGGATGTTGTATATATGCTAATTGCCACGCGAATCTCTATTTCGCGATATAGGATTAGTAGTTGCTTCGTAGTTCATTATTATAATTCGTAGTTCGATGTATCTTCGTTAGATGGCGCTGTTGTATATTTTTTTGTTTATGTTGTATGTGGAAGTCCCCACATCCAGTATGTCCGTTTACTTTTTTTGAGATTATTTTGAAGAATATAAATTAACTAGATTTTTTACAAAAGAGAGTGCTTTGTTACCTGCTTACCAGGTGTGTGGGTTATTCATAACGGAACACAAATAAGTATTGTCGGTTGTAGTCCGACATACCATTTCAGCCTCAATTCTAGTAGAGTGATGCACACTGCTTATCAAACATCATCATCATCATCATCTTATTAAAGACTTTCCTAATGGAATGGAAATAAATTTCTACCATTATCAGTCTTCATTATTCCACTGACTGTAGTACTGCCGTAGGTTTCATGGGCTCTTTAAATATGGAAGAGGTCCAAGACATAACTTTAACCACCCATTAAAAAAAACTGTGTTGAAAGCTCGCCACCGATTACGTATTGATGGATCGCCAGCTTATAACCCGATACTATCAAAGTAATTTATTTCACCAAATCGTTTTATTCTACGTGACCCGGAAAATGAAGTCACTATATATATATATTTCTGAAACTTTTCACGGAAAAACTAGCAAAGTGTTTTAATTCCATGAAAGGTTCGATAAAATGGTGTTAGTTTGTTTCATTTCACACGATTTAGGAATTACTCATGTGATAAAAAGAAAATATGAGTGTTAACGATACGCTTTCACTGAAATGTATACAAAGGAAATCTAGTGTTAAGTATATATATATATATACACTAGCTGACCCGGCAAACGTTGTTTTGCCATTTTTACTAAAATGGCTATTAAAAAATAAGGGTTGATCGTAGAAGGGTGAAAATTGAGGATTGTATGTATTTTTGTATGTTGTATCATAAAAAAAAAGAAATTAAATATTTTGTCTAAAACATAAAAAAAAAATTTAGGGTTGTACTACCCCTAACATTTAGGGGGATGAAAAATAGATGTTGGCCGATTCTCATAGATACCGGATAAGCACAAAAAATTTCATCAAAATCGGTCAAGCCGTTTCGGAGGAGTATGGCAACGAAAACTGTGACACGAGAATTTTATATATTAGATATAAGTATACTTTTAGGTTTCATCCATAAGAACTTTATTAGCCTAGTTGGTGAAGAAACAAACCAGTATTTTGTGACCCTTACAAAAATCTGTCAAACTAAACAAAGCTACTACGTCTTTATCCTTAAAGGAGTAAACAGAGGCGTATCTAAAGGCCACATTTTGTCGAATATAATTACACTTCCATTTATATAATAGGCGGCAATCCCGTATCTTTTCCTTTAAATAAGACAAGCATTGTCGTCAACCATTCACGTATATTTCTAAATAAATTTTCATATCTTATAAACAAAATTCCCACCAGGTAGAGAATAAACGATCATACTAGCCCACGACTTGAAGCGTACCCAATATATACTTTAAGAATAATTCAAAATGTTCTAGAAATGTGTAAAAATTGTCAGTAAAGCATTATTTTAGTTACAAATACACATATATAATAGATATTAAATACTAAACATTAATAAGATATTTTTTAAATTGCAAAAATCAAATGTTGCGAGCTTACATCATTTTACTTAAGGTAGAAAGGATTTGTGTGTCATGTAAATTAAACAGTAAATTGTCGAAAAGCGGTCAGTGTCGTGACTTAATTTCAGCAAGGATCCTGCTTACCACGTCTCATTTGACAAGCCTACCCACATAGTTTGAAAACTATTCCAACCGTGAATGTTGACCATCAGTTCATTAATTATTTGCTAGCTCTGTCGCCGGATAGTTCAGAACTTCGCACAGGTGGTTTCATGGTGTAGTTCCAGCCTTTGTAACGAAACCTCCAAATACTTACTTTGAGGTTAGAAATTCATTCCATTTAAGTTATGTTTTTGTTGTAAATATTTCCGTTAAAAATGGCAGTTAAATTTTTTGGAATGTCAAAGTTTGAACGGTTCAGAATTCGAAATGCGGGTTTGTTCTGTGTTGAAATTTGAAATAGTTCTTTTTTGTTCCGTGACGACAAAATAGAAATGATTCTACGTGTCTTTTCTTTGTGTTTAATTTTTCATTGATTCGTACTTGAAATTTTGCCATTAAAATAAGTCTATTGAATACCACTACAATGCAAATACGTATTCAATACCTTGTTAAAAGTTCAATTTCAATGCAACTGTCAAGGTTTTTGATGTCATGCTACTAAGAATAGCACTTGCCGTTATTCTGGTGGTAAGTTGGAACTGGATAATCCAAGTTGGTAATAACTTTAGCCTTTGTCAAACCACTCTGTGAATATGCTCATATATTTTACATGTGAAAGTTTTGATTCACTTTGCGTCTGAATGCTAAAGTGACTGGATACGGTGTTGCTAAGTTTGCCTTTCGCACCTAAGTTTATTTCAGTGAGCCTCGGTCTGTTTGATTTAATTGCCGCTTATTAAACTTTAGTTACATTTTTAATAATGTATTGTTAGTCTTTGTGACATTCATTCTTCTAAACACCTTCAAGTTCGTTGAAAAGTTATAGCGGAAATGACGTTGACATTAAGAATTTCATATTTCCTCTTTCATGAGATTTTGAATTTTGATTTTGATTTCAAAACTTTCATTCTAATATTTAAAGTAACGTCAAGAATATTTAAAGAATTTCAGGGTTTACTTAAAAGAAAAACCATTGAATGGAAAAACGAACTCCAGATCAAAAAGAGTATAAGAAATTAGACTATCAGATTCAATGAGAGCTTTTGCAACTGATAGTCAGTTTAAAGAAGCTAAGATAGGGCGAAGATGGAACATTAGCCAATATAGCAATGTAGGAATATCACTGAGACTACAGAGTTCAAGCTAAAGGATTAATGTAGACATTTTAAGACACTGAGAGCAACTCCACAGTTCAAATATGCAAAAGCAATACATGTCTAAAAAAACACATCGCTAAGTTGTCGTGTCTGTGTGTATACTATATTAATATTTTTCCTTAAGTTTTTTTTTGTAATTGTGATATCAAAGGCTATAACGGATATAAGGTTAAATGAAGGAGGAAAATTGATGTTATAGAAGAATTACAAAATACGGATTAGGTTAAACAACCAACTAAAATGCGAAGAAAAATATCTTTTTTATGTTTGTAAGAAGTTTTATTTCAATAAACTCCTTTGAATAGATTGTGTATTTAGAGAGTTTTATCCTGTTTATTGATCTTTCTTTCTTTTTTTTTAAAGAAAACGCCCAGAATAAATCCTGTGTCACGGGGGACTTTACAAACATACAAGAAACGGACACAAAGAACATACAGACTCAGAAGAACAATTTATGGATCATACAAAGTGTTGTCCCATGTGAGGTTGGAACCCACAACACTCACCAACTAGACCAACTACGCAGTCAAATTATTAGAACACAGTCAACTGTGGGAAAACACATATGGCGGCATGACTTGATCGAAGTAATATATAACCCCATAGAAAATTGGTGCTAAGCGATTTTTATGTTATTTTTCAACGAAGGTCTAGGTTACCGTAGGCCTAAATTTAATGGAAAAGGAATCAAATAGCGGCAAAGTACTTCTGTCTTTTGAGCTCCAACTTGTCTCAGGGGAGATAATATTCAATTACTATCAGGAATGCCGTCTATTCGTTTGCCCACGATATCAAGAAGAAAGTCGAACAAATTGTTTGTCAAAAGGTAGTTTAATTTACGATTTCCACCATAAAATATTATACTTGAGGAGAATAAACATTTTGGCGAACTTGGACGGGGTACAAAGAGCTGAAACTTACACGCCCTTGTTGAAAGGTAAGTTAGAAACTTAATATAATTTGAATTTTAAATCGGCAAAACTTGCATCGCAATCTGTTCGTTAATTATTTGCGATTTGGCTTTGTTTTTTGCCAAGCTTATGCAAATTTATTCTTTGTTAGAACTTCATTTGTTTTGAGGTTCAGACTAAAGAGATCTTAATCATATTACCCTACTGCATCTTAAAATTATAGGTATATTCATCTCTAGTTTTTTTGGATCTGTTGGCTTAGCGGTTATGCTGACAGTTAAACATGGGTCGTGAATGACATGGCAACTATGGCAAAGGGTAAAAAACACGTTCATTTGTATTGTATTTGGGTGTAATTTATCTGACATATATTATACATGTATTTAAAAATATATAGCACTCTGGTTACCACTATAGAATAGCCGCTGCCTGACACGCGACCAGATTGCCGTGTGTGAGAAGTTTTAAATTTATCATAATGCTGAATGATTGATAAAGCTTATAAGATTAGATTAGATATCGTATGTTGCGGGGGTACTTACAACCATACATAAAACGGGCACGAACAACACCCAGATAGAAATTATTTTATCTCTTAATTTGAACTAGACTGTGAATAATGAAATCTGTTATAAGACAGTTCAAAAAACTTAAATTATGGTTTTGAAACGGAAAATGTGCCGGGAATAAAACCGAGGTGATATGCACGAGTTTCTTTACAAAATGGTGTCCTATTTAATCTCCCTCAGAGGGACACAGCATGAATCTATAATGACCTCCGGGGACTTTGAAATTATATTAATTAGTTTAATCGTGACTTGGGAAGATGTGAGAGATATACCTATAGATGAAACTCATTCCTAAGTTAGAAACTCTGCGATAATTTATGTTTTATGCGCAGTGAGTTTAGATGATGTTCAAAGTATTTAGTATATATTTAGTACATTAATTAAGAAATTAATTTTTTCATTTTGTTTAGTTTTTATTTCTACTTTACACTTTATAAGGTAAGTTTTTGTTCTCTGAAGATGTAACATAGCACTATTTGCTTATAGGCGCTTATTCGAGTTCTCGTTCAACTTCTCATTTACTCTCTTTATCAGAAAAAAAGATGACAAATTACAGATTAGATGAACGGGGATCTAACTCAAGTGATGACCCCGCAATTACCGTAAGTGAACGTGCCAGTTAGACCGACAGTTAATGTCATTATATACAACTATATATTACTATTTCGTGCGATGACGGATTAAGAATACGTAGTAACACCACCTTTATTCATCCCATGGGAGTCGTAAGAGGAGACTAAGGGACTAGCAGGACAACATCACTGCAAAGAGAAGGAAATCTTGGTACAAACTTATACCAACTTGTGTGACCAGCGTGATATATATAGTAGGCCAAAACCTCCTTTTTAAGAAGAAGTCGTGGAGGGACGGGTATCATGTCCCTCCCACATAAAGAGAGGATCCTCCGACCAGGCGAGGTGATCATGCCTGACGGGCCACGGCCCAACGGTTGACGTCGGGATGTTGTATATATATTAATTGCCACGCGAATCCCTGTTTCGCGATACAGGATAGTAGCTGCTTAGTAGTTCATCATACTACGTAGTTCAATGTATCTTCGCTAGATGGCGCTGTTGTTTATTTTTGTTTGTCTTGTAATGTGGAAATCGCCACATCACTCCCTAAGTCTATATCAAGTAGTGGATTATTAGAGGCTGATAATGATACATTACTAATGTAATACGATACTAAGGGCCACTTAAACTTTAATATTGTGCGTTATCATTGTCATTTATCATTGTATATACATATCTCTGAGTGTACAACTAATCTTATAAGCTTCTTAAAGCAAATTAAAAAAGTTACAAGCACATTTATAGGAAATCCAATCCCATACCATAAACCTTCTTCAAAGAATTTTATTACATCTTTAAAAGCGAATAACTAATTTGAAGAGAATCCAAGATGGCAATTATATTCCAATTCAAAACGTATTTGATCCCGTCTCGCTGTCCTATCGCTACCTTCCCGCCCTGTCCCCGTCTCGTGAATGCATCGTCAATTCACTAAAGACGGGTCTATGGTATGCTAATGAGAAATGCTAGACAGTGGGCCTTAGCCGTTGAAAATTCAATTTACTCTTAATCTGGCCTCACTTAACTTAATAGAACCTTCTTTCATAGACAATATTGGAAAGGATAACAATATTTTCTACTTTATTTAAACTTCGAACGACAACGGTGATAATGACAATTAGTTGTTTCAGTTTTTTTTATGAGTTGGTTGAAGCCTCTGGAAAATGCTACATAGATTTAAAAAATCTTAATATATTAATGTTAACATTTAAAAGAACGTTTTTCACTAAAATTACTGAATTAATCTCGAGAAAATTTGTGGTTTTCTTTTTGATGAATTAGAACAAAGATAAAATTTGTTACTTTTTTACTGTTCTTAATTAAGGCTAAAAATCTATTGACAATAAAAGCCCGAATCCTTAGGAAGAAGAGGAATAGTATAATATAGCAATCGTCATCATCTGCTGGTCAGAAACCTCTCCTTAGTAAGGCGCCTTTGTTCCGCTATACCACGCTGACCAAACGGAATATCTTTTCCGAAAAAAAACACTAAAATATCTTTTCCACATACCTTAGGCGGTGCAGTAGCGTGCGCGCCATCATACACATAAAGGTGATCATTGCAGTCCAGCTGTAGTAGGTCGAAGTGCAGCATGAACCGCTGCAGGATGCTGTGTGTCTGGAACGTCACCGTGCAGTCCAGATTGCGTTCGTTACGGGACCATAATACCCCTCCATCAACTTTGCGGTATTGTCGTTGCAGGAAATGATCCTTGCATAAGGAATCCATATAATCTGCGACAAGGAGAGGAGACATTGAGAACATGTAAGACTTTGTTTGAAACATCGGATGAGTGTCGTATCACAAGATTTCTTGCGTTAAGTACAGATCTATGCATCTATTGAAATGATTTGATAATATCTTTTTGTCGTATGAGGAAACGAGAAGACGGTTCATGCGATGGTAAGCTACTATTACCTCCAATGGATATTTGCAACTTGAGAATCACAAATTTGTTACCAGTTTTTTTTTATTTATGAATAATTCCGACGCCAATAGTTATATAGCACCATCTGGCTTTAAACTAAGCAGAGCTTGAATTATGACAGTCAGATTAACTGCATATTATATTCAGTAAACACCCATACATCGAAACAAACATTTGCAGATCATGCAAACATTTGGTCCAATCTGAAAATTGAACGAGACACAGCAGTCGCAGACGCAACCACCACTCCACTAGGACTGTCCGAGAGGAAAGAGGAAGTTTGAGTTCTAGTGATCCACTGACTACGTAAGCAACGAAAGAATTGCTTAACACCGCTTAACTGGAAACTGGTATGATTACGGGCGGTCTATTCTGCCAAAGTGTGACCCTTTGCAAGCTTTAACTGAAATTAGATTTCTTAGAGATTTTAATAGTGATGATGTGCATATACATCTCAGGCATCTAGCATTGCATCTTTATGAATACACACGTCTGGAATTTATCAACCGCAAGAAATAGATCAAGTTTTTATTATCAATTCTTATCAAATAACTTTCTCACGTTAAATCCAATGCAATATGAACTTAATAACTTACAATCTACGGTTTAATATCTATTGGAGATGTTTCTCGATAGCATGGAGATAATAGATAAGAGAATATCTAATACGGTTTAGTTGACTGCCAGTACTCGAAAGATTAGCAAGCGTTAACTTCGACCGTTGGTTGCAAGTCTGTGAGTTTAAACATGTGAGTGTCATAAAATCATATTGTTATAAAATTCGAAGTTTGGGAGAATATTTGTTGGTCAGTATGTGAGAACGACTAAACCGATGTGACGTGGTTATTATAACAGTGAATACATCATGAGCAGCTTTTTATCTTGGTATCTAAAAGCAGATTTTATGAATACAATTCCTAAAGCAACATTATGCTGTTATATGGTAACGTGATAGCGTGCCTGCATGATCTACAAAATGTATTAAAATGAAAAAAGGACAATAGAATTATAAAACTCATTAATAAAGATTTGTTATCGTTGAATTTTATAAGGAATAGTAGTTGTCCAAAGGTAACAAGAACAATTGAACGCGTATTTTTTTTTAAATTGATTAAAATCAAAAGAAAATCGATAAAAGAATCTCTATAGCACATATAAAATCACGCCTGTTTCCCCAGAGGGGAAGGCAGAGGCTTATTAAAGGCCCACTTTTCACCGGTATTTTGGACCTACGTAATAGGTGACGAGACTATTACCGCTAATCAAGATGTTTTGTTTGCCGGAGCCGTGTCTGTCGAACAATACCACCACTTGTATGTGTGGTTGACTTGTGGCCTTGAGTCCTTGATGTAAACTCTATGCATTTCTATAGTCTATCTCTAAATATTTATTTACGTTTACTAATCAGCAAAATGTGTATAATACAACAAATAAAACGCACCAACATCTTTTCATATACAAAACAATCAAACATTACGTCCTCAAACAGTTACAAGTTCCATTGAACCCACACTTAAAATTACAAGAGATTTCTCCTAAACATTTAATTCCTTTTAGACACGAGACCCTTAACACATATCCTTTGTTAATTTCAGGACTACCAAATACTTAATACTGAGTATTTTATTACTCGTATCTAGTTCATCGTCAGCGCCATTGGGTCGGGCCCTCAGCACTCTAGTATCAGCCGTCACTACAGGACTAGAGGTGCCCACGGCTGTTATTGCTAACACTGGTGCTGGAACAGGTTCTCTACAAATAGTTATTAATGTGCATACTGATAGTAGTGGGAATATCGAAGTGGATACTAGTTAAAAAGAAGTGAAAAGTGATTTGTGCGATCAAAAGGAAAGGTGTTATCTTAAAAGAATTTACTGGGATTATGTGACGTAAATGAATTTTATAAATATGTCAAGTCAATATTATATTCTAGTGTTGTAAATTTCGAAATACGAGGAGTCAGAGGTCGTGGTTTGATTCTCGCCTAGGACAAATTATTTTGTGAGGATGACAATCATTTTATGGTGTGTTCAGTGCGTCCAAATTATGAATGTAAGAATGTTTATAAGCAGAATGGTGACAACAGAACTAGATCTCAACCAGATGGTTGTCTGTGAGATATTATATCAAGATTGTCAATTATTCTTAATGCAAATAGAGATGAAATACATAAGAGATATTATTATCTCCAAAGATGAATAGCCGTAAGCCTCGAAATCGAACGATAATCAACATACAATAATGGTTTGGTTGATAAAGACCGCTATGATGAATAAATCTATAATAAGAGATAAAAAGAAACATGAAGAATGGAATAATAACCGAAATTATTTGAATGAGATAAAATAACATGATGTTATTTGTTGGTCAAATTTGCCTTTTAGAGAAAACACAAATTTGCGCCGTATTCAGTATTTTTCTATTACTTCCATAAAATTGCTTATCAGTCAGTAACCGACCCTAACAATCATGAAAAATGATTCAGAACTTAATTAACAATTTTATAAATTTAATTACAAGCGAGTTTCGACAATATTCAGTATTGCCAGCGTAAACAGAATGTGAAGGTGATGTTTTCTGTCATAACTGACGCAGAAAAGAGGTTGGAATATTTTTTTTACCACATTTAGAAAACGTCATCTGGTCCCAAACTAAGCAGAACTTGTACTATGCGTACTAGTCAACGGATATAAATACATGTATACTCTTTTTTTATAAATACTTACATATTATACATAGGAAACACCCAACTCTGAAACGAATATTTGTAAATCAAACAAACATTTGGCCCGACCCAGGAATCGAACCCGAGACTTCAAGAAGAGCAGTCGTATACGTTACTACTGCGCTAACGAGGCAGTTAAAATTACTACTAGATAGAATAATACAGATAGCTATTCATTAGTAATATTTAGGTAAATAAATTCTGACTATCATGACCATTGTTGAAGACATCTGAAAATTCATGTCAGACCTTTTTTTTTTAAAAAAAAAACAAATCCCGCTTTAGGAATATATATAAGAACCGGACACTAAGAACACCCAGACTCAGAACAACAGTTTATGGATCACACAGTGTTAACCCATGTGGGATTTGAACCCATAAAACAACGTAGTAAAGAGCGGCCTGGCGACCGCTTGAACCACTAGGCCAACAGGCCAACAACATTACTAATGTGTTACCGATCGATTTCTTTTAAAAAGGTCTATTACGACACTACAACACTATTTGGAGATCTTCTTAGATAAGCCCACAATGAAGTATAAAGAATTGATATATCGCCTTCGCTACCCGAGCTGATTACTAGCCAGAAATTAAGAATTTTTCAAATTATCTTGTGACTCATTTACTCATATCTAAGTTCTTTTTAAGTTAAACCTAAGTGTTATATAAAAACACTACACCGAACTACGAAATAGCATACAAGAATATCTTGTGTATGAAGCGTAAATAAACCTGTGAGTGTTAGGACATATCAGTCTATTCAAAGATATGGATTTATCAGTGGTTGTTAGATAAAACGGAATACTTCGGGAACTAGACATAAGAGTGCACGGGACAAAATAAGAGTATATTTTTTTATGAATTTGATGTTTTAGATTGACTATGGTAGGCTATGACCACGCGTTATAGGTCGGTCATTTGGAAAGAAGTTTGTGAAATCGACAAAGTAACTTTGATCAAGCGATTTCACTTCACCTATATTTTCATTCTTTACGGCTGTTTCAATTCACACCTAAAATGTATCTCGTAAGTTCTAAAATGACACTAGTGACAATTGTCACAGAAGTCAAGCTTATTTTAAGGAGTATATTGCTTTGATATTCAAGAATTTCTATATTCTTCATCACAAATGGGTTAGCTTGATCGGAATGATAGGGAGGCCTCACAATAAACCAAAGTTACGCAAATATTTCGTTGCTTTTCACTGAATGAATAGCGCTCGTATTAGTGTATCATTATCATTATCAGCCTGTTACAGTCCACTGCTGGACATAGCCGTTTCTCAAAGTACATCACAGAGCCAGTATTAGTGAGGGTTTTTAGTTAAAATTTGTTTGATGTTTCTAATTGTTTAATCACCATTATCGATGGAAACAAAGTTAGAGATTTAAAAACAAATTGAAATAACACATAGGCAATCAAAGTTCGTAAGGTTTTTGGCGAATTCTGTTTTGCGAAGTGGATAGAGAAATATCTTTTTTGAAGTGAAAACTTCTTTAGGCGCGTTGAGCGTTTTGGTAGAGGGTAAAATCCTCGGTTCGCGTCACCGACATGCTTATGATAATAGTATATCTATAGCTATGGAGAATATGATATTATATATTACATATGAAATTTATTATTATTATATATTATATATGATATTATATATTATATATAGCTATATATATGAAACATAAAAAATTTCATATAATTTTTGCATATAGTTTTAATTACTCTCAACTTAATAGTTCCGTTTTCACTTCTATCGGCAGTCCCACGACTGCTACTGTTTTTTTTTTTATTATTAATGGTGAATGTTGATGTTGTTTGAGAGGTTCCTTTAGAATTAAGAAAAAGGTGTAAGAATTTTTATTGTTTGTTTAAGTACTAAGTCTATTTATATATTTTTTTATATTTGTACAATAAAACTGCACTTTAATTGTAAATAGTAATTTTTAAGAATGTTGTAAATATGTAAACTCAAACCAGCCGTAGAAATATGGAGATGATACGAGTATATTAAAAAAATAATTATTTTTTGTTTTATTTTTGGTATTTAAAATGCTTAGGGTTGTCTTTACAACTTACACAACATACTTTTATGTATACCCTGAACACACAATAACATAAAGTATAGAGTGGGCCACGAATTAGTTTAAACATTTAAAAAAAATCTTATAAAAAATCATTTGAAATATTAAAAAAGTTGTTTATTTACAAGAAAGTTAATCAGTTGAAATTTACTTTTTATTAATTACATCGTCTAAATGGCCACCGTTTCGACATTTGCATTCTTCTAAGTGTGCACCAAAATTTTCGAATACTCGTCGACAAAGAGACCGCAAGTTCGTGAACTGTTAAACAATTCTTGGCTCATCCTACATAAATAATTTAGGAAACTCATATATTATAGCTTGAATGACAAATTTTGATTAAAAACACTATAAAATTCATATTTCTATAACACTATAGTTTTTACATCAAACTATTTTTTTTAAATTGGCATATGATCTCATAATATGTTGCTATAGCAGATGCACACATTTAAAAAGAATTTTCTGAAGAAAAAAAGGATTAAAATTTAATCTAAATCAATATCTATCTTTCTATAACATTCTGTACAGACAAGATTAGATACACTATCTAAGATCAAACTGTGATCGGAAACCTCGATACGCGAGTAAGACTGTCATTTAACCAGTTTCGTAAATGCACAATAACCACACCCTATCTACCAAAGAACACGATAGATCCTATTCCAAACACGAAAAAGGTGTCCTCACTCAATAATGTCAGCAATTTAGCAAGAATTTGTCAGCATCAGCCGACGTCCCGACGCTACCCGGAGCGGTCACGTAATTCTCGGTAAATTGGAAGGCTTGATGAGTAACAACTCCTGACCGACCTCACCGTTACTGCAAGTCAATCAGCAGTAATAGTAGTGCACAGGGGAAATACACAAAAATTACAAGCTATTGGACGGGTCAAAAGTTGACAGAGATTTTTTTTAATAATATTTTTTTTTCTTTATCATTTTGGTTAACAATATTCCTCTTAATCTAAGTACATTTATTTCTTATAAAGTATTGTAAATTAAATGAAGGAATACGTTGATGACTGTACTAGTGTAAGCTGTGCTACTGTCGCCAGCGCCCTCCACCCCAACATTGTTTGTAGTTTCACTTTTTTGTTCTTGTACTGTTTTTTTTATTATTTTTAATTATTTAATCACACTTTCTGTGTCTGTGTGGTGATGGATTAAGAATACATAGTGTTACCACCCCTATTCATTCCGTGGATGTCGTAAAAGGCGACTAAGGAACCTGTATACTTGGTCCCTTAGTCGCCTTTTCATTTCAGACAATAATCATTACAAAGAGAAGGAAAACTTGAAACAAACCCTACTCCAACCCGTCTGGCCAGCGTGGAATAGTAGGCCAAAACCTCCTTGCTAAGGAGAGGCCTATGTCCAGCAGTGGTCTGTAAAAGGCTGTCGATGGAATTACACTTTTGCTGTCTATGACATTTACATATTTCATAAGCAGAAATAATTTCAATATGAATTAGTGTACAGTATGAATGTATGTATGGTTGATGTGTGTATGTATGATGTGTGTGTATATGTAAGTATATACGGATTGCACGGATGGTGCAGCGGTTAAGCGTGTATTTCTGTAAGGTCCACCGTGACACTGGTTTTGTATCTTGTTTTTTAGCCTTTCCGTTAGTGTGGTTGTTATTTGCAATATTAATTGGCTAATTTGATCTTAAACCCGTGTATGCTTACATAACAAAATCACAATAATTTAAACAAAAGGAAAAAAGAATATTTAACACAGAAGTCGTCTTTCTCTTCCTTGCTGAGCTATATTGCTGGACCCGACAAGGTTTATAACTGTCACCACTGTGTTAAAAGCTATACAAAAGTTGAGAATTAAAAGCATATGCTTCTATACCAGCGGTTCTCAATCTTTTTTGGTGACAGAACCCTTTTGGAAAGCGAAATACTTGACGGAACCAATAAAACAATAGTTTTTAAAAGTGTATTCTTTATTAATAAGCATAATAAAAGTACAATGTAACAGTTAGTTATTACTTACTTACATAACAAGTATAATAATAGAAGTTATTAAAAAAGAAAAAAAATCTAATGGGAGGTATGAAACTGTTTTTTATTTTTCATCAATTGGTTGATATCAGGTTTGATAGAGGACAGTTGAAGTCTCATATCAGGTTCGGCGTCCAGTCTATTGCGGTATTTTGTTTTCGTAGCTGCATAGGTTGAGAATCCTGTTTCGCACAAATATGTTGTTGGGAACGGGAGAAGAATATTCAGAGCCATTTTGGCAAGCATTGGAGATTCATCACGAATTCTGCACCAAAAATCGTTGAGAGGCGTCGTTTTGAACAGTACCTCCATACTTGTGTCTGATGACATATCTAAAAGAGATTCATATATCTCGTTTGACATACTTTCGGGCTTTTGTAAGTTGGGTAAAAAAGGATTATGAATCCATGAATTCAGTTTCATTTTTGTATTTTGTTCTTCGGGAAAATACTTCTCAAAAGATGCGCGCATCGAAGTGAGATATTTGACCAATTCCTCAAATACATCATCTTGAAACATTTCTGAATCGTTATCGCTAACAAACTCATTGAGTGAGGTAAAGCTTTCTATTTCTCTCTTTCCAACGCAAATAATCCAAAAATCTAATTTTCTTTTGAAGGCAGTTATTTTATCACAGGCCTGGAACACTGTTGTCTGTTTACCTTGCAATGATACATTTAATTCGTTCAGTTTTTGAAAGATATCCGCCATAAAAGACAGTCGGAACAACCAAGTTTTATCATACAAACGGTCTTTCAAATTAAAAGCAGTATCTGAAAGAAACATTTGTAACTCGGCTCTAAGTTCCAATAGCCTTGTTAAAGTTTTACCCCTAGACAGCCATCGCACTTCTGTATGGAGCAGCAGTGTTTTATGTTTGCTGCCATAATCTTCACACAATAATGAGAACAATCGGGATTGTAGTGGTCGTGTTTTGATAAAATTAATTATTTTTACCGCTTCTTCCATAACTAATTTTAGATTTGACGGCATTTGCTTCATCGCAAGTGCTTGTCTATGCAGGATACAATGGCTGGAACTACAATTAGGCGCTTTATTTTTTATTCGTGACACTAGTCCTGCTGTAATACCCGTCATCGCCTTGGCCCCATCTGTACAAATGTCAATGCAATTGTTCCAACTGAGATTATTTTCCCCAAAAAATATATTTATTTTATTAAAAATTTCTTCTCCGGTAGTTTTTGTGGGCAGCGGTGAACACATAAGCATATCTTCTTCCAAAGAACTTTCATATGGATATCTCACGATAACCAGCAAGATAGCCAGACCAGCGACATCAGTAGACTCATCTATTTGCAAGACGAATCGTGTTTCTTGTAGACGTGTAACTAATTCTTGTTTGACGTAGCTTGCCAGATCATGAATTCGCCGTGAAACAGTATCGTTTGATAGCGGCACAGTAGAAACATGCTTTGCAGATTTTTCATCGAGCATACATTTTGTTATGTCTAACACACATGGTTTTATTAAATTCTCAGCGATAGTGTGCGCTTCACCTGCTTGTGCAATGCGATAGCTAACTAAATATGATGCCTCTGTGGCCTTTTCATTGATAGTTTGGGTTACATGCATCATAGTTTTTTGACTTTCCAATAACTGTTCTTTTTTACGTACAAAAAATTCTTTATTTTTGTCTTTAGACTCGGGGTGTACAGTTTCTAAATGCCGGCGCAACTTGGCAGGTGCCATGGAACTATTAGGAAGCAGTTTACTACATAACATGCAGAGAGGTGAGCCGTTGGAATCAACAAATCCGAAATTGATATATGATTCATCATACTTCCTTTTTTTCGCCTTTGAAACCGTGGAACTTGACGTCGTTGCATAATCGTCTGGATCGGTAATTGCTGTATACTCCGCGCGATCTGATTTTGAACATTCGGCTTCGTTAGAAGATGTTGTTGCAACACGTTTAACGCCTGTAAGCCAACGTTCCATTCTTCTTTATTAATAATGTTACATGTCAGGATGGTGGGGTCAAAATAACGCACGATCGTTACTGCGTAAAAGAGTTTAGTCCAAAGAAGAAATGTACAATCAGAATACAGCAGTAGAACACTAAACACTTTGTTTCTAGCAAGTAGGTACTAATCACTCCGAACACTAATCGTCGACTAACTAAGCGTCGAGGCGCGATCGCCGCTTTTATAGTCCTAGCCAGATCTCGAACATTCTCAAAAATACTCGAGTCGGCGCCTTTGATAAATAACAAGCCGAAATAAAAATAGAAATACAAAAAATGCTGTGTAAACAATTTCGACTTTACGTTTTAAAATTAGAGCCGAAAGTAGCTTGTTTACAATTATTGTTAATCTCAGGGGCGGCTTTTATCAAAGGGACTCGCGCGCTTTTATCAAAGGGACTCGCGCTCACAAGTAGATATCCGCGGTGGCGGCATAGTAAAATTGTACGAGGTGACTAAGGTCGGCTGCGCCTCGTGAATCGTGATACGCCGCGTCAGAACGGTCGACCAGAGAGAGGTGTTTGGAATTTTTTCTAAATTCTTGCGGAACCCCTACAGGGATGTCGCGGAACCCTAGGGTTCCGCGGAACACACTTAGAGAATGGCGGTTCTATACAAATCATGCGTGTTCATGTTAAAGTGACACTGTGTTACATAATAGAACAAATAATTTAAAATTACGCCTGTTTCCCCGGAGGGGTAAGCACAGGCGTACTAAGCGATCACTTTACATCAATGTTTTGGTTCCACGTAATAGGAGATGAGCCTGTTCCCGCTGATCTGGATATCTTATTAGCCAAAGCCTCGTCCGTCGATCCGTAGGTGAACCACTTGCAGATGCGGTTGACTTGTAGCCCTAAGTTCTTGATGAGAACCCTATGTATGATCATCAAAATTCAAAACTACTCAACCCATGGTATCAGAAGGTGCGCGAGTTGTGCCAAAGTAAAATCGTTATAGCTGAAGACAACCTCGTGTCGTATGTGTACAATGCTAGTGGTAGTAAATACTTCGTGTTGTAGTTATTAGTACTTCAGATGGCGGTAACGAGCCACTTGATGAGCCGAGTGGAAATATTCACGAGGGAAGGGGAAGCGTTCGTGTAATATAATGTTTCAGTGTGCCATATCTCTCTGTTTCGTGAAAGGATTATGCGCACACATTTTCTTAAGAGCAAAGTTTTTTTTTGAGAAGACAGTTATTATGTCAGATATACAGACTGACTGGTGAGATACCTTCAATATTTGAGGACGTGATAGTATGCGAACATATAACATGAAATAAAATAACATAAAAACGAAATATTAAATAACTTCTTAGTAAACTTCGTACACAGTACACCGAGAGCCCAGTATTTAACTGTGGAATACCTGGACACCGCGCGGACTTATTTTTTAGAGACATGTTGATAAAAAAATAAGCACCTATTTTTTTTATATCAAGTTAACGAGAATCGAGTACCGAGTACTCTCCATAAGTATTGAAGGTATCTCACCAGTCACAGTGTATATGTATGTATTTGTTTGTTTTTATGTATACTAGTTATATTCTAATGTGTATTTTATAAATTTTGCGTTTCATTTTTATAGAATTATAATTTTACATTTTTTTTAACTTTTACTGTCGGTAATGCTAATTGTGAAAGAAGTTTCATTAGACTAAAGTTAACTTAAAATTATCTCATATATTTATGGACATATCCATGCAAACAAATTTAACTATTTTGGCAATTAAACAAGGTATATTTGGTAAACCATCTTCAAGTGTACTTTGGACCCCACAGTGTTATTTTTTAATTTTTTTAATATTCTGGGTCTACACCAAAGTGACTCTACTCAGCCTGATGGGAAACATGAATGGAATCCAAGCATAGTCGCCATACTTATTGCAAAATCAGACAAAACTGTATGACAAACTACACTATGGCGGCCTAGTGAGATCCCACTAGACGCCCCACTTTGAAGCACAAAACTCTTGTCAATCATCTTGGCAGTGTGAGTCTCACACATTTACCACGGTAACTGTCAACCCTGTATCAATGGGCCTCCGGTTTCGCACTCACCAACGAAACACGACACACGCACGAATGCTGTCGCTTTAGGTTCGTCTTCTGTGAGAGGTTAGTACTGTCCCGGTCAAGTCAACCCGTTAGTGCTGAAACCAGCATGGCTCTACTCGTACTCTCTCTCGCTACTCGCTCTTTTAATTCAAGTGTATTTTAATAAGTCCAGAGCACCGGATTTGATTAGCTTTTTTTACAGTGTGGATCTGTTTTTATATTTTCTGAATAGTTAGTTTATACTTGTGTGTTCAAGTGCATTGTACTAAAATAAAAGAGCTCTATTGACATGTGACACAGATTTTAATCAATCGACATCAGCCACCAGTCCCTTGCAACTCATTGAGCAGCGAAATTTATTACATAAATACATATAGTAAAAGTTCAAATTATAAAAGTCACATTTTAATTCTTCTTACAGGACCTTACATCGACTTGTCTATCGTCACCAGACGAGTTACACGAGTTAAGCAAAGCAAGTTCAGAAAGTGACCCATGAAAGAAATCACATCACTTATAACATTATCAGCCTTTAACTGTCTACTGCTGGACATACATATACCTCTCCTTGAAAAGAGGATTTTGGTTTACTATATCACGCTGAACAAACAGGTTGGCACCGGGTAATTTTCAAGTTTTCCTTCTCTGTTCAGGGATATTATCCTGTATAGTTTGCACCTTTTATTGGTTTTTACGATACCCGTAAGTTGAATATGGGCGGTAGAATGCCACATTCTTAGTTCGTCACCGGACGAAGTGTCATTCACACCAAGAATTCCAAAAACCTACCACCAAGAATGACCAAGGTCGATGGCATTCGTTTTGCCTAAAGTTTGGACCAAAGGGCACTTATTACCAGAACAGACCAAATTAATCACTTATTACTTGATACCATTAATTTCTGTATATTCAAGATATCAAACAAATCGACTACAATACTCTTGCCAGAAAGATATACAAAAAGTATTATATATATATAATATAGTAATACAATCATAATAAAACAATTCATCTGACAAAATCTCAATTTTCTTTCCCCTCTGAAAGGGACCGCAAACACACACAAACCCACTCATAATTCCTACACACGCAAACACATAGAAACGTAATCCATCTAATAAGCAACGAATACCCTATACTAGCGTATCTCGTTACAAAACCGACACATTGACCTATATGCGGACGCAGACAGCCGTTCGACGTACATTACTCTCCCCGCACCCTTTTCATTCCCTTCGATCTATATACGTCGAGCGATGGAAATGTAGACAATAATTGCTATACAGTATCCTGTGTAACAAGACAGATGTCTTTGTAATGATGTTGTGGCTTTATTTGAAGTCTTAAGTAATGATTTGTGTGTTTGTTTTACATTGTTTTTGCCATCTGTGGGACGGAAGTATGTAACAGGAAGTCAAGATGTGTGCGCTATTTGATTTGAATATGCTATTATATTTATTGCTATATTTCTACTTTTTAAAAATGTTATTGAGTTTGCCACCTGGAGTTAGAAGGCCCTGCGTCTGATCTCGCCTCAGTCATGTCGGATAGGCGTTGCAGCGTATTGTTAGAGTGAGAGAGTTGAGAGTTGCTCGCATACATATTCACTACAACACCTCGTGCGTAGGTGACTGGTCTCCTTTGAGACTGACTGTGGTGGCTGAAATCAGCTTGGAGTACATTACACCTACTATAAAAATTCTTGATAAAGATTCTGGAGTCCAAAACTAAACGAGCATGCCAAATCACGTGTGTAAAATAATTTATTCTTTGTAAAAAGCTACCTCAGATCAGTTTTTAGTCATAGATGTGTATGTGTTGGCTGTTGTTATTGTATCGTTCTAAAACAATATTTATGTAACGTACCGTTTAAGATCCATCCTAGGGAAGGGTAAATATATAATTAAATTAACTACCTTTTGTTGTTTTAAATAGCAAAAACAAGGAAGTTATGTAATTGTCAATATTTATATTGCGCTTTCTGTCGAACTTTGATAATATTTAGAAAACCAGAATACTCTTCGATTCTATTCATACTTTCCATCAGGCAGATTAGAGTCACTTTGGCAGGCTCATAAAAATGAAAGAGAAGAGTTTGTTGAAGGTATTAAAAAGAACATTGTCGTAAATAAATTATATTCACTATAGTATTAGCTAAGTATCTCACCGTTATATACTATTAGAATCTGAATGATCTATTGCTAGAGAAAATGAAACTCATAATGCAGAAACATAAGAGTGATATTGCAAACGTATGAGTAAATAAATGAAGTATTTACAATTCACACATGTAAACATACAATAGAATTATGATTTTCCTGGACACAAAAGTCACTCTTCATACAAACATTATATTATAAATAATAAAGTCTCGATAAATACATTAGAACGAAGGTTCGTACTTCGTCAAACGATCCTTAAATGACATGAAATTTTTGTCCACAGTGACCGCAGTAAACAACTCGACCACGATAAAGGTGGGTTGTGTGTAAAAACTGGGTTAACTACACGTAGATTCAGACAAAAAAGGGGGCGCAATGACAAAAGGCTGTGTCCGCTCAGGTTTTGTGTAATTTAGGTAATAAGTAAACTCATTTTAGATTAAAGTAAGGTTTATTACGAAGGCTAATTTGTCTCATTTGCACACATAGTATTTTAACTCGTATCATATGGAATTTGTGTTGTATTTTTTATTTGTTACTCTGTGATACCGTAATTGTCGTGTCGATTATGAAGGCTTCTATTTTTTTTATTTTTTATGTCTTTTTATGAAATAAATTTTAAGAAATTTGGTGGTTCCAACACTTCTGAATATATATCATTTACGATTTGCTAATATACATTACAGTACATATCTACCAGGTAGTAGAGCCACGCTGATTTCAGCATGAACGGGCCGACTCGACCGGGGCAGTATTACCCTCTCACGGAAGACTAACATAAAGCGACAGCATCCGTGCTGTCGTGTTTCGTTGGTGAGTGCGAGACCGGAGGCCTATTGATGCAGCGGTGACAGTTATCGTGGTAACTGTGTAAGCCTTACACTGTCACGATGACTGTGATGCCTTTTACGTCCCCAATTGAGGTGTAAAAAAGCATCTTAATAGGCCGCCATAGTGTAGGTCACCATACTGCATTGTCAGCATTCGCAATGAGTATAGTGACTGCAGCTTTTGGATTCTATTCATGCTTTCTATCAGGTAGAGTAGAGTCACTTTCAGCTCTTAAAATAATAATAATAAAAGAATATTATATTCCTTTTCTACATTATAAATTACGCTATATGAATTTATTACAAATATTTGTGATAAGGTTAGATCCATTTAGTGTGATGATGTATTTGATCATGCTTCTTTTAACTTTACATAATTATGCGAGAGGGCACAATAACTATAATAATACTGTATCAAAAATATAGCACCAGCGATCTCGGACGGAGGGATAGACAAAACAAAAACTCCTGGAGTTTTTTCAGGTCCACAGACTCCTAACCGAGGCCAGTTTTTAAACATACACTCTACAAAAACAAAAAGAACACTTGGTCCAAACAGATTAAAATAAATTAAAACAAAATGAAACAAAAATAGGTCAGGTTATTTTGTTATTTTTAGGGTTCTGTAGTCCTAATAAGAAATCCTTATTTTTCTTCATGGCCATCACTCTACTCGTTTGATCGTCTCTGGTTTAATTGAAATATTGTTAGTGTTAGTGAAAAATTTAACTTTAAATTGCTAATCATTGTTAACACACGCTCCTTGTATGCTCCTTGTATTCTTTTTTTTCTGACGAATTTTCGGAATCAATTTATAAATGACATAAAATAGAAAAAATAACGATTCAATTCAGAATCGAAAAGGGTAATTAAAGCTTTAATTGTTATAATTATTACTTGTTTAAATCTATAACAAATTTGATTAAAATAAGTAAGGTAATAAACTACGGAACTCTACATAGTTGAAGTCCGACACGCACTTGGCCAGTTTTTTTATTTTCATTAAATTTTATTTACGAGGCTTGCTTTATGAGCCGTAAAGCAAGTAATCATAATTCACGTACATTTGTAGGCAGACTAGAACGGACGCGCGTATTTATTTTCGGAAATTAGATTTTGCGCTTAGCCTATTTGGTTGAATAACTTTCTTAGAATATTTAGCTCTGTTTTTCGTAAGTTTATGTAACAAATAAAATTTTGTTTATATTACTAACTGTTTTTTTTAATATCAATAGAATACCAGAGTGACTTCACTCTACCTGATGGAAAGCATGAATAGAATCCAAGAGTTGTGGTTACCATACACATTACAAATACAGACAATACAGATAACCTAAAGCGCCAGCATCCATGTTGTCGTGTTTCGTTGGTGAGTGTGAGACCGGAGGCCCATTGATGCAGGGGTGACAGTTATCGTGGTAACTGTGTAATCCTTACACTGTCACGATGACGGTCATGCCTTTTACGTCCCCAAACGGGGTGTGAAAAAGCATCTCACAAAGCCGCCATAGTGTGGGTCATCATACTGCAGTGTCTGTGTTTGTAATGAGTATGGTGAACATGACTCTTGGATTCTATTCATGCTTTCCATCAGGCAGAGTAGAGTCACTTTGGCAGGTTCTTAATATAAAAAAAAATGGTATGACATCGTATCGTAGCAGTGTAAGACTCACACACTTGCCTTCGCTCCGCCAATGAGCCTCCGATTTCACACTCACGACTGAAACACGAGCACACGGATGCTCTGCTTTAGGTCAGTCTTCTGTGAGAGGGTAGAACTGCCGCGGTCGAGCCGGTCTGTTCGTGTTGAATTCAGCGTGGCTCTACTTCCTTGTTATGTGTAAAATAATAAGAAATAAGTCGTAATAATAAAACAGTTTACTATTTAATAAAAATTCAGGAATGGCAGTCACAAAAATTAATAAAGTACAAAACGAGTACGTCAGACGATCTCATAGTAGATAAGATGGTGGAGAGTCGTCTGAGATGGTACGGGCATGTGACGAGACGAGACGAATGTAACGCCGTAAAAACTGCCTTGGTTATCGCGAACATAAAAAAGGGTAGAGGAAGACAACAGGCCACGTGGTGGACAATCGTTGCCAATGATCTGGTGCGGGCAACCTTAGATGTAAGGGCAGTCCAAAATCGTCGGACTTGGCGGCGGTATAAGAATAGGGGTGACCCCAAAGAAAGGGAGGGGGGATGGTAGAAGAAGAAATGTTTAATAATAATTGAATTGTAAAAGACATTTAAAGTATGTTTTTATAAACCTCGGATAGCATACAGAATCAAAGAACTCCAAAGTCAACAAACGCGACAATTGTGCCAGAAATCAGCAGCTTTACTTACAACTGTACCAAAAACTCCTTTCTAAGGCACTCCTGAGAAAGAAGACTTGTCTGAAGCAGAAGATTATCAAACGCTTTTGATAAAAAAAAATATATCTCATTATACCGAAGGCCTCACGCTACAGATTCACCTCAAAATGGCGGTTAATTTCCATTATAAGTTTAGAACTGTAAATTTGATCGTTTATATCAGTTGTGGTGTAATTGTTTCTCACAGTTTGTACATTAAGGAGCTTTGTAATACGTCATGTCACTTCGAAACAAGTACAATTTCCTCCAACAAGAAAAGCGCTGTAGGACTTAGCGGAAACTTAGATATAAGCTAGTTTGTGAGTGGCTATAATGCACTAAGTTGTTTTGTGGGTCGTACCATTAGGCGTAATGTATTTCTATTATTATATATTGACAAAAAGTTGAGAGGTGTCAAAGGACACCCGGATGGAAAGTAGTTTCTTTCAATTAATTAGTGAAGGAATTGTAATATTTTTTTTTCTTTAAAGTTATAAAATAACAAAAATAATCGTTGCGGCACTGCACTGTTCAAAGCAAAATAGAAAGACGAAATGAAAATAATTGGCTTGCTTTCTAAGAGAGAGAGAGAGAGAGAGAGCGAGAGAGAGAGAGAGCGAGAGAGAGAGAGAGAGAGAAAGAGAGAGAGACAGACAGAGAAACAAGCGCACGCCGCACGGCTTACTACACTATAGCAATAAGTGTCGTGACAACTTTTCGTCTGAATATTTTCCGTTTTTCCCATTTTTTTTCTAGCCTCCTTCGCAGCGCGCGTTAAAGAACTTTGTTCGAAAAATATATTTTTCGTGTTTATTAAATACAATTTACAAATGTGCTAAAATTTTAATTGGTGTAGATTTTTTTTTAAATAAATTTTATTAAGACCAACTGACAAATGAAAAAAAAACACTTATTTATTTAAAGTAAATCTCTTAATGACGATTATTATTGAGAAAGACTACTTAGAGCATCAGAACGTTTCGAAGAAATGGCGCCGTTCAACATGCTTTAAATTATTACTCCTATTAGACATATTAAAGCACCCCCTGAAGATATTTGAAGGTCCTTAAAAAGAAACAGGCAAAAAAAGTTACTAAACACTTATATCAATAAATGTTTCGATCATGCCATC
Organism: Hypercompe scribonia; assembly: GCA_949316085.1. Classification (NCBI taxonomy): domain Eukaryota; kingdom Metazoa; phylum Arthropoda; class Insecta; order Lepidoptera; family Erebidae; genus Hypercompe; species Hypercompe scribonia. The sequence goes on along the minus strand of OX438976.1, from coordinate 1,450,126 downwards.
AAACTTAAATAAATATTATTCTGAAAGTAATATTCAGAGATTTGACACTATATACATACAGCTTAGAGCCACTAAGCCGAGCACTTTGGGTAGTAGGGTGGGTGCCAACTATTTACGTGGAGTACAGTTTGAAAGAAATTTTTCTTCAACCGCCCACAATTTGCGAAAAAAGGGAAACGATTGAACAAGGTATGCTTGAACCTTTAATGATCCATCACAAACTAAAGATGATAATTGATTCCGCCCAGGATTTGGGAGAAGGGAATTTGCGCTTTCGATTAGGCAGGAAAAGTATAATGATGAGATGGGGAAATTTCGCGTCTTTAGACGTATGCCAGAAGGAGTTTGTTCAAAAGTTCTGTGTGTATTTTTATTACAATATTTCAGTACACGATGTTAGTTTAAAAAGTAGCTTTTGATATACAACTTTGCTAGCATCTCAATATTTATGTAATTTTCATACAGACATGGTTTTAAAGATAAGGGAATTAAAAGAAATGTACTCATATGTAAAACTATCTCCTGCCTAACTGCTTCTTAAATATTTTTCATAATATTTTTCGACTACTAATACTAATTTCTTTCTTTTTATTTCTTTTTTTAAAAGACAACTTCCACATTAAGAATATATCCTGTGTCGCGAGGGACTTTACAAACATACTGGAAACAGACATAACGAATACTCAAACTCAGAACAACAATTAATGGATCGCACAAAGTGTTTTTTTTTTCTATATTAAGAGCCTGGCAAAGTGACTCTACTCTGCCTAATGGAAAGCATGAATAGAATCCAAGAGTTGTGGTCACCATACTCATTGCAAATGCAGACAATGCAATATAGTGACCTACACTATGGCGGCCTTGTGAGATGCTTTTTCACACCCCGTTTATGGACGTAAAAGGCATCACAGTTATCGTGACAGTGTAAGGCTTACACAGTTACCACGATAACTGTCACCCCTACATCAGTGGGCCTCCGGTCTCGCACTCAGCAACGAAACACGACAACATGGATGCTGGCGCTTTAGGTTGGTCTTCTGTGGGAGGGTAGTACTGCCCCGGTCGAGCTGGTCCGCTGGTGCTGAAATCAGCGTGGCTCTACTACCAAGTAAAGTATTGTCCCATGTAAAGTTTAAACCCACAACACTGAGCGCAATAGAGAACCACGTGGTAATCAATTAAATTAGTACACCATTCGTACAGTCAAACGATCTCTGATGGTTGGTTCCTAATTAAATTGTTCAAAACTATGTACTACATATTTATTATTTTTCCAAGCTCAAAAATATTTTTCACTTCCAGTTGTGTGATAAGCGCAAATATTTTGTTCTCTATCTGTGTGTTAGTTATCTGTTGTATGTACATTTTTAGTAATATATAAGTATGTTTATCAATAAACTACCTTAGTACAGATCCTGTCTAATGTAGAGTGGATGTGTGTCAAGTTATTGTTATCAATTATTTTCAAACGCAAACACAGCGAAAACAAAACGCATTACACATATGCCCATAGTAAAGTGTGTGTGTGTGTTAACAGTTCTAGTTTCGGGTAAAGCAAAATCAACTCACAAAAATCATCTTCACAATAAACATACTTAGCTCAGGAACCAGTAAATTTCCTGAGATAATATGTTTAAGGTTTTATGTAAAACCTTTTAGTCTAACGGATAATGGTCTGGAAAGCACTTCACTCATCCTAAACGAAGTCGGGTGAGTACTCCCTCTTTAGAAACGAGAAGAGGAGCGCGGGGGAGGAGGGGTGAGGCGGCGAGGGTATCGACCCGCGCCATTATACTGCCGGGTCGTTCACCCCGCGCCCCTCGTAGCCGTACCGTAGGCCCCTAGCGTAGCTCGTAGCGGCGTGGTTCCATAGCTACCGAAGGAATTTTTTCTCGATGTTTTGTTCCAATATCGAGCTTCGGAGTCTCTTATTTGTTTTGAGGACTTTGAAAGTGTGGGAGGCAGTGGGGCTCAGTGGGACTTATAATTGTGTAAGGCATTAACTTACTTTTGGTAAGAATAAATCTAAGTTTTGAACATTTGTAATATGATCGATAAAAGTAATTATAATGCTAAGAATTCGAATTGAACAGTCTATTTTTTGTAAACTTTTTATTCGAAATCTTCGCTAAATGAGGTCGATTTCTAATCAAACTTTCAATACTTTTATCTCGTTGACGAACCTTTTTTTGCTTTGTATTTATTGATACGGTTTTATACTACAGTAAATATTTTATTTATGAGTTATTACATTTTGCTCGCGGCTTTGCTAAAAAGGTATTTATATTTTGACTGTCTCGGTGGCACAGTGGCTGCGTATGCGACTAGTGTGCCACCGTACTGTACTGTATTGTGTATAATCCGAAAATATCTGTTTCGGAGTTTGAGTATTTTTTGTGTCTAATATGTATGTATTTAAAATTAAAAAGTGTATAAGTATTTTATCAGTCAATCTAACTATTAGAGGTTGGACAACGCTTTATACTAAGGATCCAACAAATATAACCCTCATAGACCGTTGTCGAGGCCGTAAAGCATGGCAACGCGCATATATCTTTTGGTATGGAGGGATGCGGAGGTAGCAATAGTCACTTACGCTCTGGCAACTAGGTACCAAAGCGTTGGAATAAATCAGCCAGGGTAGAAGATATGACAAGTCTCGTACTAAGTACTCTCTCAGGCGCGGAGTGGCACACCGTGTGGTTTTAGTCGGTAAACCCCGGTGGGGTGACGGCCCGAGGGGGTTCCCACACGTTAAAAAAAAAAGGCTCGTTTTTGTATGGGACTTACTTCTGGGAATTTATTTCTTAACGTCACATATCCTTGAGTTGTTAATCCTTGGAAATTAGTAACTTACCGTCTGTCAACCCATTCACCCTTCATGTCATAAAGAAAAAGATTTTTTTTATCCGTTTGAGAAATTAAACCCTAAAAATATTCTTAAAGAAGTAAGTTTCTGTTAGAAGTATATTATCAAAGTTATACGAAAATAACACGCCACCGATTACCAGTTATACCTACAGAAGGTTTACTACCTACTATTACTGGTAATCAATAATGTGTAAATATTATATGTGGTCCCATTTAAAATACATAAACGGAATGGTGACACTTCGTTCGATAGTTAACGGGGCCTTCGGCAACTTTATGTTATACTAATATTTGTTACGAACTGGCAATAATATATTTTATATACTTTTCATCAGCGAACGAATAAACAAATTTTGATTAAAACTTGTAAGTCATTGTAGGTAGTAGAGCCACGCTGATTTCAGCACAAGCGAGCCGGCTCGACCGGGGCAGTACTACCCTCCCACAGAAGACAAACCTAAAGCGACAGTATCCGTGTTGTCGTGTTTCGTTAGTGAGTGTGAGACCGGAGGTCCATTGATGCACGGGTGACAGTTATCGTGGTAACTGTGTTAGGCTTACACTGTCACGATGACTGTCATGCCTTTTACGTCCTCAAGCGGGGTGTAAAAAAGTATCTCACTAGGCCGCCATAGTGTGGGTCACCATATTGCATTGTCTGCATTTGCAATGAGTATGGTGACCGCAACTCTTGGATTCTATTCATGCTTTTCATCAGGCAGAGTAGAGTCACTTTGGCAGGCTCTTAATATAGAAAAAAAAACGAAAATTTATAATTTTGATCATCTATAATCTTACAATGTTCTCGAATTTCTTTGCTAGATGTTAGTGTAGTGCCTGTTAACGATTCTAACTGCTTAGATAGATCTCGTGGGTTCGATTCTCATTCATTATAAATGTTATGAGACGATTCTTTTGTGTCTAGATATGATTTATTTATATTATCTGTGTTCTACAAATTCATTAAAAATAAGGTATGTGTATAAGCTAAATAAAGCTCGTAAGCCCATCGAATGAGTACGAACACCACTTATAATTCAGCTGACAGCTCCTAAATTCCCCACTTAGATGCGGTACGCCACGATACGCAATAATATCGGATCACGTATCGTGTATTGCGAGCACGTATCGACGCACGTACTTGAGTTACAAGGCTTAAGGACTTGTCTATCAAGTGATGCTGATCGTATCACGTACTATCGATCGAGATAAGTAAGCTATTAAGTTTTTAAATACATTATCAACATATATTTACACTTATGCATATATCCCCTAAGAGGTAGACAGTGGCGTTTAAAACTGCCCACATATTGCCAACCAAGCTTAGATCAACTTAAGAATGTATAATAATATAATCAATATTTTTGGTTTTACTGATTATTTTGGGACTGATTGGAGGGCTCGTTATCCCCGTTCCCACATTAGTCTTACTACCCTCCAGTTCGTCAAACTGCCTCCGCATTTCATACCCCTATTTTAAGCTAAGATACTTGTTTAGTTTGGGAAACAAGTAACTCAAATGTCACTAAAATTCCATTTGCCTGTTTGTTTGTAACCGACTCCTTTGCTGGTCGCTTAGTGGCTTCTTGTATGTTTATATAGACAACATAGAAAACTTTGAACGTTTTTTAAATCAAAGTGTACGAGTAACTGTTAACACGATTTAATGATAAAATAAACGAAAAAAATAAAAATAAATATAATTAAAAAAAATAAAATACACACTTTGATGATAAGTCTAAAAGAAAAAGCTAGTTTAAGAAATAAAAAAGTCGAACTAAAAGCTGTCGAGCTATCTAAATTATTTTTCGTTTTCTCTTCGAATTATCATTAAAACGTGTTTTTTTTATTTTGTTAAACTTCATTTATTTTATTAAAATTAACATTATTTAAATATATCATTATCTTATTATAAATCACTCCAGTACTACATTCAAACATTAAATTACGTTGTCTCATAAATGTCACGTATGATATAGGTTTAGAATGAAAACTTTATCGCACCATTTGAAGTATGACTTAGGTACCCACAATTCCTCTTCAACTCAAATAGACGTAGAAATCTTTAATGGCATGTTGCTGCTGCGACAAGCTACCAAAACAACATGTAACGACCGACTTTAAAAAGCCTGACAGCGGTGCCGACGTAAATGGAAAAAAATGGGTACGCAAGCATGTCATATTCGGGCAGTGTCACGCCCCCAAACTAGTCGCAAAAGCCGTGAGAGCCGCAAACTCGTAAGGGCCGCAAAATTTTATATTCGGCGCGTGAAACCAACGAGTGGTATCGACAGCCTCTTTTTGCAGCGGAGAGATTAATTAAGCGTCCATCGTCATTGATTAATGATGGGCGGAAAAAATGTTGGTACTCCCCTGAAATCAATTTTGTCTTCAAAACAGGGCACATATTGGTTTATAGGTTATATCGACGGAAATGTTCATTGAAAATACATTGACTAAATTACTTTTTATATTAAAAAAATATTATTAAAACCAAGCATTTTTACTTTAGCTTCATTCGTTTAAAATTTTAGTATAATCAGTTGAGATGCTTTAAAATTGAGATGGCGGACTTATTCTAAACAAGTATACATACAAGCATTTTATATTAAATAAAATCGACGGCTTAGAATACAGTACAATAGACATAATACAATTTTATAACTAAAATTAGTGATGTACAGCAGGACTTCTTTAATTTGAACCACGTCTAATCCGAACCCCTCTATAATCCGAACGGGCTATACCCGCTCGCTTTTCTCGCCAGTTGCTCATTAAATACCTCCCGACAAACTAAAACAAAGGATTTCTTTAAAAAAGCTTGATAAATGTCACTGTTTATATGTTTTTGAATAAGTATATACTAATTCATATTTTGCAATACTATTTGTTTTATTTCAGGAAAGTATGTACCATATACATACCTATCTATAGTTCCTAACATACTATAATCCGAACGCTCCACGAATGCGAACGGAGGGTAAATTTTCAGCGTTCGGATTAACGAGGTCCTGCTGTATATGATAGTCAAAATGAGATATTAGCTAACATTATGGAGATATTAATATAATAATATTGTTATGCATAAATACTCACTAATAACTAACATATGATGTGAGTAAGTTGAATCATAAATCAATTAAGAGTTAATTATTTGTACATTTCAAATGTTTCTGCTTGCAATATAAGAGCGATGTTATACAAGATAAGGAAACTATATTAATACCAATAAATATATATTACGGATGGTATGGATGTTTAGGCGATCAACTCACCACTTCCTACTGCGCTAGGTGTAGTAGGTTCGATTTCTAGATGGGACAACGTTTTGTGTGTTCCAAAAATTTTGGTTTTATGTATTTTGTGTCTGTTGCTTGTGTGTTTGTAAAACTCCTGCGTGAGTTGCAAAATTGGTTATTAACAAATATACAGGTGTAGCCAATAATAACATTTAAAAAGAAATGTACTGTAAAATTGTTAAAAACACTTGTTTTCAGAAAGCAAACTCTCATTTTTTTCTACTCAAGCAAAAACCAGAGAACCTATGATTGAAAATGAATTGTTCACGAAAAAAAAATTGACTATTCTGAAATATTTTTCGAACTGACAACCTTTTTGTCAATAAAAGTGATCAGTGTAACAAACGATAAAAATACACACTCCGTGTGAAATTGATTTTTAATTTGTCCACTGTCAGGACTTAATCGTGCCTCTATGTCAGCTTGTGATAAATGATAAATGAATATACGAGTATTCTGCCGACAGATCTTTTCAGAGACTACACGTTAATTAGTTTGGTAAAGCTGGCTTATGACGGCATTCCTGTCTAGCCTTGAGAAGCATACTAGAAACTTTCATAAATGAACTTATGTGTGTGTGTGTGTCGTGACGTTTTCTTATGTATACACAAATACCTACTAACATACATTTATAATGTTCTATGTTTATATTTTATTTGTTAATTGTGATTGCGTGACTCACTTAAAAATTAATTAATCATTTATTTGAAACTGTTGAAAAGTAATGTATTTAAATTATACCAATTTAATCATGCAACAATTAAATATTTTTTGGTTGTTCGAACTAGTCTCTACGGTCAGGATTCCTTTGCATTTAATAACTCTTGACGAAGAATATACGTCATTTCACATTGCGTTACTAATGTTACCAGAACTGTTTTAACATACAATAATAATAAGAGCATTGACTAATATCTTCAGAGGCTCGTGTGAGAATAAAAGGCCTGATGTAGAAAGCAGTCCTCGATACAGCACATATTGTGAGGAGGTTTATGCCTCTGGAACTCTAACCACCGATCCCTGTGGCCCTATCGGCTTCACTTCTCTATCTGATACCGATGAGACACTATTTTTTTTATATTTTTTAAATATGTATATTGAATAATATTTCGGTGTGGTGACAACACCACACTTATTCATTTCTTGGGTGTGGTAAGAAGCGACAACAGACCACTGCTAGTAGAAGGAAGAAATAAATACAAACTCTATAGCAACCTGGCTGGTCAGGGTGGTATAGTAGGCCAAAATCTTCTTCCTAAGGAGAGGTCTATGTCCAGCAGTGGCCTATTAAAGGCTGTTAATGTGATGATGATCTGATGATATTTAAAAGTATAATTTAAGGGTATAAGTATTTGTTCAAATAAATGATGCAGGTGTGACAGTTATCATGATAACTATATGAGGCTTACACTGCTACGATGACTGTCATGCCTTTTACGTCCCCAAGTGTGGCGTGAAAAATCTTCACACTAGGCCGCCATAGTGTGGGTCACCCCCCTGTATTTTCTGCATTTGCAGTGAGTATGGTGACCACAACTCTTAGGATTCTATTCATGCTTTCCATCAGGCAGAGTAGAGTCACTTTGGCAGGTTCTTCATATAGTAAAAAAAACGATGACTTTTCACACTCCGCTTGAGGACGTAAAAGGCATGACAGTCATCGTGACAGTGTAAGGCTTACACGGTTACCACGATTACTGTCATCCCTGCATCAATGGGCCTCCCGTCTCAAACTCACCAACGAAACACGACAGCACGGATGCTGGCGCTTTAGGTTGGCGGCCTTCTGTGGGAGGGTAGTACTGCCCCGGTCGAGCCGGCCCGCTTGTGCTGAAATTAGCGTGGCTCTACTATCTACCAAAGTATTTGTAGGTTATTGTAGGCTTAAATTTAATGTTGTGTTACGTTGCTTTTTTTGTTTTTAGAACGAAGTTCCTTACGGTAGGCTTGGAGGGGATAGGGATTTCGCTGCGGGACCGAACTGAAAAAAATGTGATAGTAAAACCGTAAGTGGCAAAAGTGCGTGGAATAAATCTGTGGAAAAAAGTGCGTGGAATAAAACCGTTAAATGAGACGTGCGCAGGCGCGAAAGCGCGTCATGTGTGCTATTTTATTATTTTAAGGAATTTATTATTTTATTTCCTAAAATACTGAATTTCCTAAATACTTTCTTGTACTTAAATAAAAACTAATCAGCAAAATTTAAGAGAAAAATCAAGAAAACCTACATAAAATTGAGCACGATTTTTTTTGCAAATTGTGTCGATTCCACATTATCCGAAGGAACTTCGTTCCTACCTGGTGTCCCACGACACCATTCATTTTATATTCTTTTGTATTTTGATGTTGTATTAGCAGTAAAAAAGTTATATGAACTACCTGGGGAGTTGGTACTGATAGCCGAAATACAGGCTCTGCCTAGTTCGACTACAGAAGCTTATTCACCTAAATTTAGGATATAATTGCCTATGTAACGTGTAATTTTTTGTGAAATGCAATAAATAATGACAATAAAAAAAAGAAAATATCTAACAAGTGCAAATGCACCCACGTCGACGAAAATATTGAATCATAAAATATGTCAAAATGTCCCTAAAGAATTTCATAGAAGAATTGTGTTACGCTAGGAAGTGGAGGGACAAAGAATCCCTACAATATAATCCTAATATGACCATTCGGATAGATTACGACGAACACTTAAAAATGCTGGAATCGGATTCAAGTTTTATTGTGTGTATTATCAAACTAATCAGCTAAATGACGTAACACTCCAATACGAAGTTGCATTAAGATACGAGTATATACAGGCACGGCCGTCGTTCACGTATTAGAGGCCCTGGGCACATTAGGATAATGGTGCCATCGTAACCATAATTTAGCACTATTTCGTCAGAACGGACAAAGAACGGGGCCCTAATCGATCGCGGGGCCCTAGGCACGTGCCCACTGTGCCCAATGGGAAAGATGGGTCTGTGTACAGGATGTTATTGACGTCCAACTTGTTAGTATACCATTCACTTTAGATAGACATTTTTATGTTATATAGTAAGCCAGTCACATAATGGCGCATGAATACTTTTAACCCAAAACATACGACATTACTGGCAAGAGGCCTGGGCAGGAGAAACTACAACATCTTTGTTTTTCGCCTGATTAAATTATGAACGCTCACGAGCACTCTAAATTACCAACTGTTGGAGATAGATCTCTCTTTAGAAGGAAGTTTTGGGCTAATGCAGCATGCTACCCAAACAGTTCTGAATGTTGTAACAACAGCTGCATCCAGATCCTGCTATCTTCAGCGCAAAATAACACACCGTGTGGTTGTAGTTGGTCCGATTCTGACACACCATTCTACCGCAAACCCCGGATGTGCGATGGCCCGAAGTCGTTTTCACAAAAAAAAGGATTTTTGGTCAAATTATTTATTTATTTATTTATTTATTATACATCATGCACTTTATGTACATAGGCGGACTTAATGCCTAAGGCATTCTCTACCAGTCGACCTTTGGGTGATGCTGAGAAAATAGGAAGTAGGTGCGTTTTAGGTGATGTTGAATAACAGAAGTATACATATACATGTACAAACTTATCATATACTAAAATTTATATAAATACATAAATACATACATATACACACTTATGTTGATATAAATCTATATACATACATACATACACAAATAAATATCATAACAAGTATAAGATGATAATCATGTATTAGTGGATTCTGACAGTTGCTCCAGTAAACACTGCTTCACTTTTTTTTTGAAAGAAAAAGCGAAAAAGAAAAATTATTCGTCTCTTTGCAGTGGTGTTATTGACCGGCGTAATTTGCTTGCTTCGTCGACGCTTACGGTACTCACGAGATGACTAGAGGTGGTGAAATCACATGAACATTGTAAACTACGTACTTGGACTCGTGAACCTTTTTTTTAAAATATAACACGAGCAAAGTCGCGAGGAAAACTGTAGTGATAGAGTTGTAAATCACTTTAAAAATAAGCAATAAAAAGATAATTAATCCTTAATGATATCGATACAGATAACAATATCAAATACACAGAAATAAAGATAAGATATGTAAAAATTAGTTTCACACAAACATATCTCTAGATGTGTTCTGTTTTAAGGTTGCAAATCATGGAAGACCCATACTGCGATGCATAAGAGCTGGCTTAACCAGAATTATACCATGTCCTCTCAGAAAATCGGTGTTAAACTGTTCTGATTAGCACGAATTCGTAGCGTATGACTCCAGACCAGCAGAAATCCATAAGTGGTGATTATTCCACCGTTATCTAATCTTTGCTCAGTATACGCGAACTCACGGATCAAAAATCTACATTAACATTATAATACCGAAGAATTTATTGGTTTGGTTGAATGCGCGAATTTTAGGACCTACTCGTTCGTATTGAAAAGCTATTTTAATGTGGGCAAGTCCATTTATCTGGGATACTTAACTAGCTTGCTAGAACTGACTTCCATTTAACAGCACGAATGGTGCAGTGATTTAAGTGGTCACCTCACCGCTGTCTGCCGTGCTAAGTGTTGTGGATTGAAACCCCATAATCCACAACACAAATTGTAATTATGAATCTTTATGTTCTTGTGTCCGTTACATGCATGTTTCATAAGTCTCCTGTGACACAGGAATACTGCTAATGTCGGAATTGTATTTTAAACGCAAAAAGCAAAGCAAGTTTGCTTGATCTTAGGCCATATTAAGTCACATTATGCTGAAACTGACAGAATCATCGTTAAATCAATGAAAAATATTGCAAACGGAAAATCCATTTGAGGTATGAGGATGAAGTTGCGGTGGTGAGCCAATTTTATGATAACATAAATATATATAAAGAAATTTCCATTTGTGCGTTAATGATTTTATGATGGATGGGACACTCATGGGACAACATTTTTTGTGATTTGAATCTGAGCGTTCTTTGTGTCCGTTTCTTGTATATTTGTAGTCTCCCGCGACACAGTATATATTAAATAGAAATGTTAAATAAATAGAAATAGGTAATAATATACCTATGTATATTTAGGTGCAAAATTGTTTATTCGCTAGTACTACTGTTGTAATTAAAATTGTCGATTACATTAATCTAGGTTTAAAAGATTCAAAGATTAAAAAGTAATCATGATTATTATAATCATGAATAACTTTTAATCTGAATATTAATCTGATTACAAAGTAATAGAAGTTGAAAACACAGTTCTGCTTGTAATTTATCACAAAAATTCTCAAGGTCTTTGTTCCTTTATTATATTGTCTGCTCGGTAATAATCTTTTCATTTTGCTAATAACAATATTAACAAAACTTGTCAATATTCTGTACTGTAAGATCTAGACTGACTATTATTCTTATTATACATACATATATATTGTGGTGACTTCCACATATATCAAAAATATTTACTACAGCGCCATCTAGCTAAGACACATTGAACTACAGAGTAATGAACTGCGGAGCAACTACTAACACTGCATCGCGATATAGAAATTCTCACAACATCCCAACACCTCGGCTAGTTGGAGGATCCTTCCTTGGTGTTGGAGGGACGTGGTACCTGTTGCTCCACAATATATATTTTAAAACATTTGCATTTTAAATATATTACACGGATTCACTGGCATGAAAAAATTGACACTGCGATAATATGAATTTTATTATAGGTATATTACTCATTTATATTTTTAATCATTAAATATCAGAATTTAATCTGATTTCTTATGAAAATCATTGACAATGTAATATAATATGTTATATTATCAAAAAATCTTAATCTTGTCTTATCTTTAATACTTATAATTAGGTAATTAGCTTGTAATATAATTAATTATAATGTATAATCGAATTGAGAACTTTCTACTTTTCTTGACATTCATTGATGACTCATTCATTAAGGTCAATCATTTAAATTCATAAAAAACAAACCGCAATATTAAAACTAAAAGCAAAAAAATGTAATAAATATAATTTCTGTGTCCATTACTTTCAATGTCCGTAAATTTTTTTACATCGCTATGTAAAGGAGTAATGTATTGAGCGAAAGTATTAAAATCACATTCTCGATGAGTTTTATTTTTATTACAAGGACTTGTTAATGTATTTATAAAAACTATTTGTTCTGTAATTAAGGGAAAAAACTCTGCACAATATTAGCCGGCACTACAAAGAGAAAAAAAGCTTGAAATAAATATTATAAATACTAACGAGTCAGGCGTGCCATACCCTCTGTGGAGGGCACGGGTCTCATGTCCCTCCAACACAAAGGGAGGATCCTTCAACCAGGCGAGGTGCCTGAGGTGCGAGATGCCTGGCGGGCCACGGCCCAACGGTTGATGTTAGGATGTTGTATATATGATAATTGCCACGCGAATCTCTATTTCGCGATACAGGATTAGTAGTTGCTTCGTAGTTCATTACATTCATACGTTTTCGTTCAAGCTTCGTAGTTCGATGTATCTTCGCTAGATGGTCCTGTTGTACATTTTTATTTGTGCTGTAATGTGGAAGTCACCATACCTCTTTCAGAAAAAGAGGCTTATGTCCAGCAGCGGACTACACTGTTAGTATTGATTATTTGTATAGTAGAATTCAACGTATTCAGCTTTATATCGCAAAAGTACCAAACAGACCGACAGTATTTCTTTTTTCTACGTAATTACTTTGTTTTTTTATTGTTGTTTGATAACGTTCTGTCGCAGTGGACGGTCAGTTTGTCAGTCGAAATGAAGCCTTTACACAAAGCAGGCATCGCTATTGGAGTAGTAGCAGTACTGGGAGTCATAGGAGGTAAAAAAAAGAAATCATCTAAAATTTTATTTCATATATTTTCGTAATTTTGGATATGTATCAGTTTTCTGCACCTGTAACGTCAATATGCATCAAGTAAACTGATAATAGTCTCGAATAGGATTTACGGCAGTTATAAAAGGACAAAAAAACATATATTTATTCTATGCAAATGTTTATTAATGAGAAATTCATTTACTTCGAACTTATTTCAATATGAAATTGTACAGATAGAATTTCAAGTCATGTACACGCACTTTCAATTTCAACCAAAACTGCACTTCTCTTTGTATATTGATTTAATTATAATAAAGGGTCGAATGGGTTTTGGAATTATTTAGGGGAAGTAGAATAATAAAATATGGAGGGAAAGAGTTAAGGGTCCAGTATGTGCGCGAACGAATTATGAATTCAATATCATTTCATCATTCAAATTTCTAATTTATTTCATTTTTATCAGGCAATTTTTTTATTTATCTGTTATTTTATGTTCACTATATTTGTTCATGGCGGGCTTAATACCTAGAGCTCTCTCTGTCAGTCAACCTTCGGATGTTGAATGAATTTTTTACCTACAAATTATTAATTGAAAAATATCCATGAAAACATAAACTTATAATTTACACACTAATAATTTTTCTAGTCTTTATATATGTGTGACGCTAGTTGCTCAACACTATAGTTAAGACGAATTTATCTGTCGAAATATTTCGATTCAACAATAAAAGGAAACGAAACAGGTTATATTTGACTTCTGAATTGTATCTACGTAGTTATACAAGTGAATAAAAGTGTATTTAAAATGTATACGTGTATTTGAGGATGTATTTTATACATAGAAAGTTTAAGTGACTAATGATTCGATTTTTATAACTTATAAAGACCGAATTAGAGTTGTATATTTGTAATGAAATATTTTCTGAAAATTCAGGGTTGATCGCTTGGGTTGTGATAGCCACAAGAGATGACTCCCCAGCTCCCCCGGAGATCATCCCCCTAGAATGGTGGCAACACTGCACTCTATACCAAATCTACCCGAGATCTTTCAAGGACAGTGATGGTGACGGGATTGGTGATTTGCAAGGTAAGCTATAACACTTCATTAAAAAAAATGTAACATAAAGATTGATTATTAATCATTTATGTATTAACAAAATCTCAATCTTAATCAGGTAATGGACTTTCAGGCAATGTCCAGGTTAAGTTTCGAGTACATGTATGTCATCACGTAGGTCTCAAACAGTCCATTGAAGGACATAGGCCTCTCCTTGGCTGGCCTCTTGGGCTGGTATAAGATATGCTTCAAGCATTGCTTCTCCTTGCCGTGATACTTTACTACGTAGTTTACTCCGTAAGCGTTTCTTACGGCACCCATGGGATAAATACGGGTGGTGACACTCTATATTCGTAATCCATCACTACACGAATAATTGAGTTTATTTATATTCATGACCTATTCAAGGTGCTTTCCATCACATATAAGGCATGTCTCTTATCTCTTAAAGCTTTTCCTTAACTACATTTTCTTTCAATATACTCCCAACTTCCCCATCTAATACCTATATTACCGGATTGAAGACTAGGCTTGCCTACACATAAGTAGGACTATAATAATAAAATAAATAAATAAATATTTCAGACATTTAACACAACGCCATCTAGTTTCAAACTAAGCAGAGCTTGTACTATAACTAGACTGACTGAAAGAATACTTATATATTTTTTTTTGTGAATACATACATATTATACGTAGAAAACCCTCAAATGCCGAAACAAATATTGGCAGATCATATAAACATTTGGTCCGACCTGGGAATCGAACCCGAGACTTCAAGTATAGCAGTCGCTTTCGCTACCGCTACGCCATCGAGGCAGTCGACAAAATGTGGGCAACTAAATACGATTAAATACCACGCTGCTCAGTTACAGAGCATAGACTCAAAATCAGAGTCAAAATATTAATATCCGATATCCTAGCCTCGTCGAGGTTTCAGCTAACTCATACAATAGAATTTAAAAATCATAAAAAGTGATATTATTACGTTATTTTATCTACATTCAAATGGCATTTCCGTTTATTATTTTATACCATTAGCCGTTTCTAACATTGGTCCAACATCATTATGTCGGACTTCGGGTTTATACAGTGAAGTTATATCATAATTCCCTTTTGATGTTTAACCGATTGCTGTGAGAGCATTGTCGTTAAAATAAACGACCGCCATGTTTAGTGTTATTAATTGCATAAAGATTATTGGATACATCTATTCATGTGCCATCCACTATCCATCTCTCTGCTGGAGCTATTCACCGGAGGTCGACGGTGAATAGTAGATAGTGGATGAATCATCAAATGAGCCAAAAGACGCCAAATTTTAATATTGTCTTTGGCCAGTAATTTTACAACTGAATACTGTTAATATTAACATCTATTTTGGTTTTCATGCAAAAGTTTAGCAGTGGTACTAATAATAAAAAATATTATTTAATCATTTCAACCTGCAATACTACATTTCTAATGTCATGAGGACGAGTTGAAGGATCAGTGGGTCACTAGCCTCATCTAAGCTACTGCCACGGATCGCTAGCGGGCAGGCACTAGGAGGAGTCTGTATGTTGTAATAGCAGCTGTTCTCAGATCCCTCCTATCTCAGACGCAGAGTGGCACACCGTGTGGTTTTAGTCGGTCCGATTCTAACACACCACCCCGCCGCAAACCCCGGTAGGATGAAGTTACTGCCACGGATCTAGGCGGCAGTGAAATGATTAAATAAAAAGCATTTGTTATTGCTTTCAGGCATCATCAGTGAGTTGCAACACTTTGTCGATTCAGGAGTAGACGCGATATGGATGTCACCTATTTTTGAGTCTCCCATGATAGACTTTGGATATGACATCAGCAACTATTATAAAATACATTATGAGTATGGAACAATTGAGGACTTCAATGAGTTGATGGAGAAGGCCCATGCATTAGGTGAGTGGATCTAGAATCACGTTATTAAAACATATTTTTATTTATGACATATTTTATCAATGTTGGTTTGTGTATGATTTAATAGTTCTACGCCAATTGAACTCAAATTTTGACATGTCGTACATGTGCTTTCATATGATTTTTTTCTTCATTTTATAAAACCACTTCCGGTTTTATGTTCTTCTGTATGTGTTTTTTTTTCGTAACCACAATTTGTCACAACGAGAGTGGCAAGGTAAAACTAGTATAGGAGTGTACATAAAAGTATTAAATTTGGGTATATTGTTTTGGTTTAGCTCGTTTTACAACCCGTTGTAAGAGTTTTTGAAGTGGAACTTTCCATAGGTAGAGTCGGATGAGAAGTAAATTCATGCAATTCGTCATCAATTTGGTCACGTGACGTGTTAACGTTGGCACCATCTGTATACATATATATACTTATATATATACTGACCGGTGTGCGCGCGGCCATAACACTTCACAGGTCTTCAAATTTTAGTTTAAAATCAAACATTCAATTTGAATAATCAAAAATGCAGGGATGACAGTTATCGTAGTAACTGTGTAAGCCTTACACTGTCGCGATGTCTGTCATGCCATTTACGTCTCCAAGCGGGGTGTGAAGAAGCATCTCACAGGGTCACCATAGTGTGGATCACCATACTGCATTGTCTGCATTTGCAATGAGTACGGTGACCATAACTTTTGGATTCTATTCATGCTTTCCATCAAGCAGAGTAGAGTCACTTTGGCAGGCGCTTAATATAGAAAAAAAAACATATAGAAATGAATTTAAGTTTTCACTTTTGTCTGCAGCTCTCCTGAATTTGTGTTTTTCGTTTTCCTTTTTTTACTCATTTCTTATCATTGTAATCACAACGTGCCACACTGGAACATGGCAGAGTATAGCTAGTCTGTTTGAAGTTAAGCACTTACTGTTTTATTTTTTAGTGAATTTGATCGATTATATCAGTTGTGTGTGTTCGTACATTAAGTGGCTCCGAAACACTTCATGTTAGTGTGAAACATTGGAAACTAATGATTGAAATCCACTTTCCAAAAAAATATGATTAAGGATTCAAAACAAGCTACCAATGTTGAATCTTGTTTTGTAACATTAATTAACTCCGAATAAGAATATTGATTATAAAACTGTACACATACATACGTTGTACATATATGGAAAGAAAACAACACAACAGTTTTTATTTGAAAACCGTTTCAAAACCAGTTTTTTTTTAATATAGAGTCTGCAAAGTGATTACTCTATCTGATGAAAAGCATGAGTAGAATCCAAGTGTGGTGGCCGCCATATTCATTGTGAACATTCTTCATTGAAAACAGGGTTAACAAAAAAGAAAAATAGATCTGTTTTTGATCCAATTATTGGTTGCCAATGTGACCGAAGGGTTCGTTTGACATAATTTTCATAAGTAGCACTGATAATTTATATTGTGGTCTAATTCCATCATTATCTAAATTTAGACAGAACTATAAATTATTATCGATTTAATAATAAATAATAAGTTTAATATATTTTTAAAATCGCTTAATAATCAAAGAGATATCTACATATTTATCAGCTGATATAAATATTTAATTATGTATTGAAGGATTTAAGTAAGATATTATAATATTTGCGTATCAAGAAATAAAACACATATGTGTGTGTACTTATGTGCACAAGTAAAAAGTTATACTTCTTTGGTGTTCAACAGCCTTTTACAGTCCACTGCTGGACATAGGCCTCTCCTTAGCGAGGTTTTAGCCTACTACACCACGCTGGCCAGACGGGTTGGAATAGGGTTTGTTTCAAGTTTTCCTTCTCTTTGTAATGATATTTTCCTGAATAGTTTCTTCTCTTAGTCGCCTCTTACGACACCCACGGGATAAATAGGGATGGTAACACTACGTATTCTTAATACGTCACCACACGGACAACACTTCTTTGGTGTAACAAGATAAAAAAAATTCTCAAGATAATAATCAAAGAAAAATAATAATAATCAAAGATAATTTTTTATCCTTCACGTAGTCCTGTCTCTGTAGAGAAAACGACATTAATAATAGAAAAAAAGATACTTAATACATTAGAAAAAGGTTTATTATAACACATTATTTATTTAAATAAATTTTATTTAAATATTATAAAATAATTATTTGTAAATGATAAAAAACTAAAATATGGAATGGTTAGTTTTATGGTGTCGTTTTTTCGTGATGTGCATCGTAAAACTTTAGTCTCATATTTTCTTCCAAAAAAAGTATAACTTCAAAAAGAAGAAAGAATCAACTAAATTATCGTCTTTTATGGTTATCTTCAACTTATTCTGACGTCATAACATTACATCACTTCCACAGCATTTAAGAGTCAACTGCTGGACATAGGTTTCTCCTTAGAAACCTGCCCTAGGTTTCTGTCTACGTGAGCCAGAGAGGTCGGTATAAGATTCGTTTCAAGTTTCCCTTCTCTTTGCGGTGATGTTGTCATGTGTGGATTGCTTCCTTAGTTGTCTCTTACAACACCCACGATATGAATAGTGGAGGTAACCTTCCGTATTCTTAATCCACCACCAAACAGACAAGATAGGAATTAAAATTATATTACCTAATAATACAAAAGTAGGTAATTACTGTTCCGTAAGATGAAGGATTAAAAATACGAAGTGTCATCACCCTTCATCTCGAAATAAACACTAAAACAAACTTTTCACCAGGTCTCAAAGTTCTGCTAGACTTCGTGCCGAATCACGCCAGTACGCAGTCTGATTACTTCAAAAAATCAGAGGCGAATGACCCTGATTTCAGAGATTACTTCATGTGGGACGATGGGTTGGAAGACCCCTACAATGCTTCCAACAGACTTCCGCCATCAAACTGGGTAAGAAATAGTTTTTTATGGTATAGAGATAAAAGAGTAAACAGGACAGGAGGTAGTCGCTTACCATCAGTTGACTGATTGTATGGACACCTGCAATTCAAAAGTCAGAAGTGTATTCCTGCACTTTAAGTCCTCTCTTACAATAAAATAGAGTTGAATGGGTTCCGGTAACCTCACATTTAATACTGTGTGGTAACCACAAAACGGGGTAGTAAACCAAACCTCCTTCCTAAGGTGAGGTTTATGTCCTGCAATGGACTCTTAACAGCTAATGACGGTCCTCACTTACTCGGTGTAAAGCGATGAAATAATTTCTTAACACAGTTTTATGCCGAAATATATTGCTATAGGTGAATGGATCTGAGGTACCATTCTGGAACAGCATATAGGCAAATTTTGTTCTGTGAATTTAATAAAAAAATAAATAGCAAACAAACGTTAGTATAAAAGAGAAAAAGTGGGTATAAAAGGACGAGAAAATTGAATGTGTCCGACAATGCTTCTGGTATATTAAGTTTAAGAAGCATTACAAATTTTAGAACTCACTCATCGACTTAATAAAATTGTGCCGAAGTGAGTTAGTTCTGTTAACTAAAGTTAAACTTTTCTCCCCCAATTTTCTGCAAAACCCTGGAGTACATTAGAAAATAGTTCCTAGGCTGTTGTCTAATGGTTTATTTTAGCAATTCTGAAACATTGGCTATAAAGTTCCTTTGCCACTTTATTTAGCTGCAACAAATCGAACCAAAAAGATCTGTATTGTTCCTTAAATTTAAAAACAGACGACATGATTAACAACTTTAATCCTTGCATGTGTGCAAGGATACTGTGTAAAGTGCCACAGCATTTTCTACAGTTACTGTCTTTTAATCACCTTTGATGACAACCTTACGAAAGAGAATTTATAATCGGATATTTCTTTTCAAGGTTAGCCAGTTCGGTGGGTCAGCTTGGCAATGGAGTGACGCGCGACAACAGTTCTACCTTCACCAATTTGCTATCGAACAAGGTGACTTTAACTTTACTCACCAACCTGTAAGAGATGAAATGTTTGCAATTATGGATTTCTGGCTTGAAAAGGGAGTGGATGGCTTCAGACTAGATGCTTTGCCATATCTTTTTGAAGCTGATCCAGCTGATCATGATGGAAGGTATCCTGATGATCCGTTGAGTGGTTTGGTACATATTCAGCCCAACGAAAGAGGATATACAATCCCGTTATATACCAAGGATTTGATAGAGATATACGAGGTTGTTCATGAATGGCGCGAATTCATGGACAATTATAACAAAGAACACGGTGGTGATACCAGGTAAGCGATAATTAAAAATATATAATCTTAAGCATTAAATAAGATTAGGCTGGCAATGAATCGTATAATAAAAGCTTATAACAATCATTTATGAAATAAATGATCATGATAACGTATTAAAGAAAACCTATCTAATGCGTTGAATTCTGGAACTGGAACTAGTTATTTCTTGAATATACATATATATTATATAACAGCCCGGAGTTTGATACTTTTGGTCTTAACCCCATGTCTCGGACAGCATGTAAAGCCGACGGTCCTACATCTGATCTCTCTCCGGGTAACCGTCTCATCGGATGGTAAGAGTGAGGGAACAAAAAGTGCACCTACACTTGTGTACTAAAATGTTTCCAACGTAGTTGGATGGTCTTCGTTAAGAGTGGCTGCCGTGGCCAAAACGGACTAGGAGTACATAATTATAATCGTACAATACACTCTAGAACAATGGCCCTGATTACTTAGTAATACCTGAAAGTCTAGGAATCAGCCCTCAAGCCCCAGCCCATTAGAAAACAAAAAATGTGTGAATGAAATCATTTCAACAATAAATCACGTGATCAATACAAAATGTTAACCAGTAACACAAAAGATTAGGCGTAAACGATTGTAGAAAGAAATTCGGCGTAAAACTTATGTCTTGGCTAAGGTGACAGAGTAGATGTCCAGAAAGGAGGGAAAATTCTATACCTCTAAACCTATAAAAATAACAAAAAAAAATTTAAAACAAATGACTTTGAAGATACAAAAATAAATTGAAGTACTTTGTTATCTTCATGTGCTGCTAATAACAGTGCTAGCTTAACGAACAGTATACTAAATTTCCCTGCGTCATTGTGAAGCATGTTTAAATCCCTTTACAAGAGAGAATAAAACTCGCAAAGTCTGATCAAAGGCGGGCTTGTCGTTTCAAGCATCGTCCCACCTCTTATAACGGTAGGTTTCGACTGTGTTAGATCTCCCACACAGTTAGTACTCACCGTGCGACACCCATTTATTGCTATCGAGAGGTCTTTTAGCTTACGGCTAAGAGGTCCTTACTAATTTATCTATTTAACAAGTGGTTATGATGATGAGTATAGCACTTCGGCTCCGGCATGGTCGCTGGAGCCAAAGTGTACTAGAGTGGATACCACGATTGGCAAACGTAGTGTAGGGCGCCCTGCGACACGATGAACTTGAAGAAGGTGGCTTGCAGCGGATGGATGCGAATTGACCAAGTTCTACGTTCATGATAGTATGTTACACTGCAGACTGCCTAGTTAGGGTTAATACAGCCATGTGTAAGATGTTCGAGGTTTATTAACTATCGAAATAATAATTTATCGAATATATTTGTATCTAAGCACCAAGTGACAAATATAATTGGCTTTATTCAACATGTTCATATCGGACGATATCAGATTACTATCTTTACAATTTACTTTGCTAATTCTTGTTTCTTATTCTTGTTGTTTCTTGTTTAAAAAGACGACTCCCGCGCTAGGAATAAATCCTTTGTCGCGGGGAATTTTAAAAATATGTAAGAAACGGACACAGAGAACACCCAGACTCAGAAGAACAATTTTGTGAATCACTCAAAGTGTAGTCTCGTGTGGGTTTGAACCCACAACACTCGGCGCAGTAGAGAGCGGTGTGGCGACCGCTTAAAACACTACGCCATGCGTTCAGTCAAATTTAAATATACTTTTTATGGAATTTATGGTTTCAAAATATTTTTTTCCAAATATTCAACGAAACCCTTCAGTTCAATGAGTTTAATCAGTTTAACAAATAAGAATATGGTAAACTTTAGATTCTTAGATTACACTTTCATTGCTGATGTCATGAATTTTATTGATTTCCATAAAAAAATACGAGAAGAAATTCTTTAGGTATCTTGAATCAAATATGGCTCACGGAAGCATATTATATTTGGTATATATTAAGAGTATCTGTCGGAGAAAATGGTCTGGTGGCGAATGTTAGAATTTTTAAAAACAACATTTGGCAAGCAATAATTTGAAAACCAAAAATGTAACATGCAATATTCGATTTCATTTCAGCAAACCTCATAGTGAAATCTTCGAAAGTCGAAAAATCAATGTCTCGATATTATTAGATTTTGTTTGTGTACTTTAATTCTTAAATATCTTAGCTACCGAGTCCTTTGAGGACTTGTAACTTGATATGCAGGTTACAGTTTTGGGATTTTATAAAACACTTTCTTCTTTCTTCTTTTACAATTCAATTCATTCATCAAAATAAATTCATTCAATTAATTTTAAATGTAATCGAATTATTATTCAAGTACTTAAACTCTTTATATATTCATTTTAAAAAGATTTTCGAACAATTATCATGCTCCAGTTGGTAATCCTTAAGAACTTACGAAGTTTAAGACCTTTAGAGCATCTTTTTGAATTATACCTTTTCAAGGGATCCTAAAGTAAGATATTGTGTACAAGGGATATTTAGAGGAGAAAGTATAACTGAATCTTGCAATAAATACTGAAACTGAATAAGTTTATTTGGGTGAAGTTTCTTTAAATTCATTTATTTACGCATGTCAAACTACGACGTCCATGTAACCAGCATTTGATATGTCTACAATGTCGTTTGCATTGCCTAAATCTCAATTAATGGCTAACCTAATTAGTTAGTAGTATGTTTAAAGTCCACAAATTTCAATTATGTGAAGAGCATTTTTTTTGTTCTATCTTAAGAGCCTGCCAAAGTGACTCTACTCTGCTTGATGGAAAGTATGAACAGAATCCAAGAGTTGTGGTCACCATACTTATTACAAATGCTGACAACGCAGTATGGTGACCCACACTATGGCGGCCTTGTGAGATGCTTTTTCACACCCCGCTTGGGGACGTAAAAGGCATGACAGCTATAGTGACAGTGTAAGGCCTACACATACACATACACATACAATGATAAAAAACTAAAATATGGAATGGTTAGTTTTATGGTGTCGTTTTTTCGTGATGTGCATCGTAAAACTTTAGTCTCATATTTTCTTCCAAAAAAAGTATAACTTCAAAAAGAAGAAAGAATCAACTAAATTATCGTCTTTTATGGTTATCTTCAACTTATTCTGACGTCATAACATTACATCACTTCCACAGCATTTAAGAGTCAACTGCTGGACATAGGTTTCTCCTTAGAAACCTGCCCTAGGTTTCTGTCTACGTGAGCCAGAGAGGTCGGTATAAGATTCGTTTCAAGTTTCCCTTCTCTTTGCGGTGATGTTGTCATGTGTGGATTGCTTCCTTAGTTGTCTCTTACAACACCCACGATATGAATAGTGGAGGTAACCTTCCGTATTCTTAATCCACCACCAAACAGACAAGATAGGAATTAAAATTATATTACCTAATAATACAAAAGTAGGTAATTACTGTTCCGTAAGATGAAGGATTAAAAATACGAAGTGTCATCACCCTTCATCTCGAAATAAACACTAAAACAAACTTTTCACCAGGTCTCAAAGTTCTGCTAGACTTCGTGCCGAATCACGCCAGTACGCAGTCTGATTACTTCAAAAAATCAGAGGCGAATGACCCTGATTTCAGAGATTACTTCATGTGGGACGATGGGTTGGAAGACCCCTACAATGCTTCCAACAGACTTCCGCCATCAAACTGGGTAAGAAATAGTTTTTTATGGTATAGAGATAAAAGAGTAAACAGGACAGGAGGTAGTCGCTTACCATCAGTTGACTGATTGTATGGACACCTGCAATTCAAAAGTCAGAAGTGTATTCCTGCACTTTAAGTCCTCTCTTACAATAAAATAGAGTTGAATGGGTTCCGGTAACCTCACATTTAATACTGTGTGGTAACCACAAAACGGGGTAGTAAACCAAACCTCCTTCCTAAGGTGAGGTTTATGTCCTGCAATGGACTCTTAACAGCTAATGACGGTCCTCACTTACTCGGTGTAAAGCGATGAAATAATTTCTTAACACAGTTTTATGCCGAAATATATTGCTATAGGTGAATGGATCTGAGGTACCATTCTGGAACAGCATATAGGCAAATTTTGTTCTGTGAATTTAATAAAAAAATAAATAGCAAACAAACGTTAGTATAAAAGAGAAAAAGTGGGTATAAAAGGACGAGAAAATTGAATGTGTCCGACAATGCTTCTGGTATATTAAGTTTAAGAAGCATTACAAATTTTAGAACTCACTCATCGACTTAATAAAATTGTGCCGAAGTGAGTTAGTTCTGTTAACTAAAGTTAAACTTTTCTCCCCCAATTTTCTGCAAAACCCTGGAGTACATTAGAAAATAGTTCCTAGGCTGTTGTCTAATGGTTTATTTTAGCAATTCTGAAACATTGGCTATAAAGTTCCTTTGCCACTTTATTTAGCTGCAACAAATCGAACCAAAAAGATCTGTATTGTTCCTTAAATTTAAAAACAGACGACATGATTAACAACTTTAATCCTTGCATGTGTGCAAGGATACTGTGTAAAGTGCCACAGCATTTTCTACAGTTACTGTCTTTTAATCACCTTTGATGACAACCTTACGAAAGAGAATTTATAATCGGATATTTCTTTTCAAGGTTAGCCAGTTCGGTGGGTCAGCTTGGCAATGGAGTGACGCGCGACAACAGTTCTACCTTCACCAATTTGCTATCGAACAAGGTGACTTTAACTTTACTCACCAACCTGTAAGAGATGAAATGTTTGCAATTATGGATTTCTGGCTTGAAAAGGGAGTGGATGGCTTCAGACTAGATGCTTTGCCATATCTTTTTGAAGCTGATCCAGCTGATCATGATGGAAGGTATCCTGATGATCCGTTGAGTGGTTTGGTACATATTCAGCCCAACGAAAGAGGATATACAATCCCGTTATATACCAAGGATTTGATAGAGATATACGAGGTTGTTCATGAATGGCGCGAATTCATGGACAATTATAACAAAGAACACGGTGGTGATACCAGGTAAGCGATAATTAAAAATATATAATCTTAAGCATTAAATAAGATTAGGCTGGCAATGAATCGTATAATAAAAGCTTATAACAATCATTTATGAAATAAATGATCATGATAACGTATTAAAGAAAACCTATCTAATGCGTTGAATTCTGGAACTGGAACTAGTTATTTCTTGAATATACATATATATTATATAACAGCCCGGAGTTTGATACTTTTGGTCTTAACCCCATGTCTCGGACAGCATGTAAAGCCGACGGTCCTACATCTGATCTCTCTCCGGGTAACCGTCTCATCGGATGGTAAGAGTGAGGGAACAAAAAGTGCACCTACACTTGTGTACTAAAATGTTTCCAACGTAGTTGGATGGTCTTCGTTAAGAGTGGCTGCCGTGGCCAAAACGGACTAGGAGTACATAATTATAATCGTACAATACACTCTAGAACAATGGCCCTGATTACTTAGTAATACCTGAAAGTCTAGGAATCAGCCCTCAAGCCCCAGCCCATTAGAAAACAAAAAATGTGTGAATGAAATCATTTCAACAATAAATCACGTGATCAATACAAAATGTTAACCAGTAACACAAAAGATTAGGCGTAAACGATTGTAGAAAGAAATTCGGCGTAAAACTTATGTCTTGGCTAAGGTGACAGAGTAGATGTCCAGAAAGGAGGGAAAATTCTATACCTCTAAACCTATAAAAATAACAAAAAAAAATTTAAAACAAATGACTTTGAAGATACAAAAATAAATTGAAGTACTTTGTTATCTTCATGTGCTGCTAATAACAGTGCTAGCTTAACGAACAGTATACTAAATTTCCCTGCGTCATTGTGAAGCATGTTTAAATCCCTTTACAAGAGAGAATAAAACTCGCAAAGTCTGATCAAAGGCGGGCTTGTCGTTTCAAGCATCGTCCCACCTCTTATAACGGTAGGTTTCGACTGTGTTAGATCTCCCACACAGTTAGTACTCACCGTGCGACACCCATTTATTGCTATCGAGAGGTCTTTTAGCTTACGGCTAAGAGGTCCTTACTAATTTATCTATTTAACAAGTGGTTATGATGATGAGTATAGCACTTCGGCTCCGGCATGGTCGCTGGAGCCAAAGTGTACTAGAGTGGATACCACGATTGGCAAACGTAGTGTAGGGCGCCCTGCGACACGATGAACTTGAAGAAGGTGGCTTGCAGCGGATGGATGCGAA
This sequence comes from Hypercompe scribonia, assembly GCA_949316085.1. Taxonomy (NCBI): domain Eukaryota; kingdom Metazoa; phylum Arthropoda; class Insecta; order Lepidoptera; family Erebidae; genus Hypercompe; species Hypercompe scribonia. The sequence continues at coordinate 1,423,824 of OX438976.1, read as the reverse complement.
TTGACCAAGTTCTACGTTCATGATAGTATGTTACACTGCAGACTGCCTAGTTAGGGTTAATACAGCCATGTGTAAGATGTTCGAGGTTTATTAACTATCGAAATAATAATTTATCGAATATATTTGTATCTAAGCACCAAGTGACAAATATAATTGGCTTTATTCAACATGTTCATATCGGACGATATCAGATTACTATCTTTACAATTTACTTTGCTAATTCTTGTTTCTTATTCTTGTTGTTTCTTGTTTAAAAAGACGACTCCCGCGCTAGGAATAAATCCTTTGTCGCGGGGAATTTTAAAAATATGTAAGAAACGGACACAGAGAACACCCAGACTCAGAAGAACAATTTTGTGAATCACTCAAAGTGTAGTCTCGTGTGGGTTTGAACCCACAACACTCGGCGCAGTAGAGAGCGGTGTGGCGACCGCTTAAAACACTACGCCATGCGTTCAGTCAAATTTAAATATACTTTTTATGGAATTTATGGTTTCAAAATATTTTTTTCCAAATATTCAACGAAACCCTTCAGTTCAATGAGTTTAATCAGTTTAACAAATAAGAATATGGTAAACTTTAGATTCTTAGATTACACTTTCATTGCTGATGTCATGAATTTTATTGATTTCCATAAAAAAATACGAGAAGAAATTCTTTAGGTATCTTGAATCAAATATGGCTCACGGAAGCATATTATATTTGGTATATATTAAGAGTATCTGTCGGAGAAAATGGTCTGGTGGCGAATGTTAGAATTTTTAAAAACAACATTTGGCAAGCAATAATTTGAAAACCAAAAATGTAACATGCAATATTCGATTTCATTTCAGCAAACCTCATAGTGAAATCTTCGAAAGTCGAAAAATCAATGTCTCGATATTATTAGATTTTGTTTGTGTACTTTAATTCTTAAATATCTTAGCTACCGAGTCCTTTGAGGACTTGTAACTTGATATGCAGGTTACAGTTTTGGGATTTTATAAAACACTTTCTTCTTTCTTCTTTTACAATTCAATTCATTCATCAAAATAAATTCATTCAATTAATTTTAAATGTAATCGAATTATTATTCAAGTACTTAAACTCTTTATATATTCATTTTAAAAAGATTTTCGAACAATTATCATGCTCCAGTTGGTAATCCTTAAGAACTTACGAAGTTTAAGACCTTTAGAGCATCTTTTTGAATTATACCTTTTCAAGGGATCCTAAAGTAAGATATTGTGTACAAGGGATATTTAGAGGAGAAAGTATAACTGAATCTTGCAATAAATACTGAAACTGAATAAGTTTATTTGGGTGAAGTTTCTTTAAATTCATTTATTTACGCATGTCAAACTACGACGTCCATGTAACCAGCATTTGATATGTCTACAATGTCGTTTGCATTGCCTAAATCTCAATTAATGGCTAACCTAATTAGTTAGTAGTATGTTTAAAGTCCACAAATTTCAATTATGTGAAGAGCATTTTTTTTGTTCTATCTTAAGAGCCTGCCAAAGTGACTCTACTCTGCTTGATGGAAAGTATGAACAGAATCCAAGAGTTGTGGTCACCATACTTATTACAAATGCTGACAACGCAGTATGGTGACCCACACTATGGCGGCCTTGTGAGATGCTTTTTCACACCCCGCTTGGGGACGTAAAAGGCATGACAGCTATAGTGACAGTGTAAGGCTTACACAGTTAGCATGATAAGTGTCACCCCTGCATCAATGGGCCTCCGGTCTCACACTCACCAACGAAACACGACTTCACGGATGCTGGCGCTTTAGGTTGGTCTTCTGTGGGAGGGTAGTACTGCCCCGGTCAAGCCGGCTCGCTTGTGCTGAAATCAGCTTGGCTCTACTATCATAATAATCGGGCCATATTAACATTGCGCAAAATATGACCTTTACATGTGTCTATTTCTTTTCAGGAAAAAGACTTGAGTGCGCATTAGTGTTAGCGGGATATTTTAAGATAATTCATGCGTAAAAATTTTAATTCTGTTTCCAATTCTTTACTATTACCATTTTCAGGGTCATCTTCTCCGAAGGCTACGCTAATATATCCATGACAATGCTGTACTACGGTAATGAGCAGGGTGAAATCGGTGCACATTTCCCTTTCAATTTCGACTTCATCACTGATGTTTCAGCTAAATCTAATGCCAGAGACCTTGTTTATACTGTTCTAAAGTGGCTTACACATATGCCGTACGGTGCTGCGGCCAATTGGCAGGTGAGGGAATCTACTCGTCTTCTACTTCTACTCCCTACCCTATCACTAAGACTCAATGGATTTTGATTCCAGCAAAGACGTCATTTACTCCTTGAAAAGCAACGTGAGAGTGGCTTCACACCGGTTTACGGAAGCATGACTTCCTAAAGTTTATCAATCACATCAATAATAATAATGTAGATCATTATTAAAATTGTTTACTTTTTAGCAATAGTAAATTACTTTTTAATTACATTACTTTAAAAAAAGGCCCTTTTAGAAATTTTACAGACATATATAAGATAACATTTGTAACATTGTAGTTTGGAAACCACGACAATAGCAGAATGCCGAGTCGGTTTCGCATCGACATGGTAGATGGACTCAATAGTTTAAACATGATGTTACCGGGGGCTTCGGTCACATATCAGGGAGAAGAGATCGGCATGAGGGATGGTTATGTCAGCTGGAATGATACAGTAGACGTGGAGGCTCTCCAGCAAGGGAATGAAAGCAACTACATGGAATTTTCTCGAGATCCAGCCAGGACTCCGTTCCACTGGAATAATTCCACCAATGCTGGGTTTTCTACCGGCAATCGGACTTGGTTGCCAATAGCACAGGATTATATGGAATTAAACCTTGCGCAACAAAAGGAGGATGACAGAAGTCATTACAAGGTAAATAAATATATATAATCAACTTCATTATTATTGCATGTAGCGAATTTTTATACATGTGGTGACTTCCATATACAGAATTACATACTACCACGTCATCTAGCGAAGACACGTCGAACTACGGAGTAATGAACTACGGAGCAACTACTAATCCTGAATCACGATATAAAAATTCTCGCGGCAGTTAGCATATACACAACAGCCCAAACTATAATTTTTCTAATCTATAAGGTTTTCAATGCCATAAGTGACATAAGTTTAGGCTTTGAAGATTTCAGAGAACTTAGGTTCAATAAAAGAAGATTAAAAATCTTAACTACTTATTCCCGTAAAATTTCGTGTTCTTCCAGGTATACCAAGCTTTAACACGCCTCCGCAAGACAACAACTCTGATCCATGGGGAATATAACATCAGGGCCTTTTCTAATTACGTTTTCTTCCTCATAAGATACCTCAGGACCTTCGACACCTACGTCCTGGTATTTAATGTAGGAGAAAATACCGAAACTGTGGACTTGAATAGAGTTCCTTATCTAACGCTGCCGGCGACGGTATATGTGTCAAGCATAAATTCAACAAGAGTAGAAGGGTTCGTATTTTTCAATATAATGTTACTTTTCTAATTTTAAATGTTACTAGCAAAACCCACGCAACTTCACCTGCGTCTCTCAAAAGGAATAAATTGCCCTCGTTGCTGCAACATTTTTCTAGTCGTAGAATGATGTGATACGCTATAAATATTCTCCTTTGATAAATGTCCTATCTTTTTTTTTGTTGACGAGGCGGAATATCCCGTCGGATCTCTTGTTTCTTGAGGTACAGGTCAGGAGTATGTGATGTTCCTACTAAGAACTGCCCCAACGGCCGACCTCTGGCATCTCTAGGGAGGGATCCGGACCATATGAATTCAGGTCCTCTCCAAATTGACGCCATATCCCGTTAGGCCATATCCCGGAGAAAGAGTATTCCTCCTCCTTGATTCTAGCGTGGTGACCTGACCAGAAGTAATTTTTCAATTCAACTCAGTTCTTAAGATTAGCGTGTTTAATCAAACAAACCAATTTTCAGCTTATAATCTTTGGATAATAATTAAATATTTTTCGACCAAACGAGAGATTCTTACGACCCGATATGTGCTCAAGGTCTGGTTAGCACTTCCTGTTTTTGTATAGTTCTAATTTCAAATTATGAAGTTATGTACGTTTAGACTGGTTTTATAGTGAGCCTCTTATTAATCGACCAGTTTTCGAATACGTCCGAACTTCAACAGTGTAGACCTCGCCTAATACACAAGTTTAACTTGCCATGACGTTAGCCTTAGGATCACGTTTAGATTTACTTGTGCGCTTAAAAAGTTTTTATGTAGGATGAAGAAAACATAAAGTTCGGAACGGATTGATTTTCTTATAAATCAACACCCATTAATAAAACATTCACAAGTTAAGCTAGTTGTCCAAAATTTGAGGTTACTTTATACACAATAAAGGAGTCTTTATCAGATCAAATGGCGTTCACTAATGTATTAGAATTTGGTAAAATACGACTCTGGGTAGTGCAATATAATATGCAAGTTTTTTCCATTACAGAGCTGTGATCAACAATAATGAACTGACTCTCGCTGGAGGTGAAGCTTTGGTACTCCAGGCACCACCAGTCTAGCCTTCATGTATATATTTGATTGTTATTTTGTAGCCTTATTGTAAATACAATATTAAATTATTTTAAAGATGACGTAGTTTGTGTTTTAATAAGGTCAAACTAGAGGTATTAGTTACTTAAACAGATATCAACAAAGAAAGATTTTTTATTTTAATGTATGTCGGAAACGTCATGGGTACGGCACAGCAATTGACAACGCAATCCCGTGAAGTTAGACGTACTTCGACAAAGACGTACATTAAGTTGGTCACAGTCGATGAGTGGAGAGAAAGTGGGTTGAACCTTCACTTCACTGCGAACCTCCGAGCTTACAATTGTATCGGAACTGTCTTACGTTTCTGTGTAATAGTGTACCTACCTGTATTTAATTCGTTGTACACACAAAAGAGTTGCTTACTCGTAGTCTTTCTCAAATCTTATTTCCTACAACTGCAAATGTCTGATGGTGAAGAACGTTGCTGTGATGGACCACCCTTTCCGACATATATATATAAATTAGGGTTCATAAGGTTCTCACCAAGAACTCAGCGTCCCAAGCCACCCTTGCTGTAAGTGTTGCACTTGCTGATCGACGGACGAGGTTCTGGTAAAAAAATATCCCAAAAGCGGCAATAGCCTCGCCACCTGTTACGTGGGATCAAAACAGTGGCGAGAAGTAGGTGTTTAATGTGTCTCTGTTTACCCCTCCGGGGATACAGGCGTGATTTTTTGTACTTTTGAAATTATTTGTATATAATTCCAAAGTCGGAAAGTTTGCCGCCGAGCTCAAAATTTTGTTTGTTCCCATTGCTCATCAACGCAACTACATACATACTTTGTACTACAATGAGGTGTGGCAGGATACAGTTATACTTCAATAAATGTATGATTATTCTAATGAGTTATGTACCTCATCTGATAGCAGTTCATATTTATACAGTTCCGACATTTTGGCTTTTGTACTCGTATTCATACACAACATACATAAAGGTCTTTTGACCTTGACCTCGACCACTACTGAACGGTGTGTAATAATGTTGTACACCTACTTTAGTAACAAAAGTGGAAAATAGCGTCTCGTATGTAAATACAGATAGTACATTATCAATGTTTCAATTTATTGATCTTTTTAATGACATCGAAACACTGCAACGCTACATTGTGGTACATTGTGACAGTATTAGTGAGAAATGAGGAGCTAAACTGATACAAAAGATAGATGAAAACAAACAGAACTTTTAAGTAGACGTAGATCAATAATAAAAAATATTGATCGACGGTTTAGTTCGTGTGTCCACATCAATACTAAAGTATTAAAAAGTCAAATCAAAGTTGATCACTACAGCTTACAATTAAACGCTTTCAGTTGCAAATGACATAAGTTACTTAACGTGATTATTTAGATATATGATTGACCACAAACATTGTCATTAAATTGATTGTATTGATTAAACAATTTGTTTTCGACTAAAATCTAATTTAAGTCGGTATCTACCCTTAGAAAGAGTTTTTTATGGTATAGGGAGCAGCCAAGTTGAGGCATGTGTTTTCCTCCCACTTTAATCACCGGGCCTTTAAGTAAGGCGTGAAATAGCATTTCATTAGGCCGCTATAGTATGGTCACCATGCATGCAAGTCTGGTGACGATCACTCTTGATTTCTATTCATACTTTGAATCAAGCAGGGTCGAGTCAGATGTGGATTTTGGCGAACTTGAACTGGAGACATACGTACTTCTGTCCTCTAGGGAAAACAGCTAAAGCCTGTGATTTCTGTTACAGCATGATTTGTGTTCTGCTTTTACAACAGTATTCTGGACTTTGTAGAATTTGCAGTGTTACTTTATTCTATTCACGTATATACAAATAAACACATGTTTGTAACAATCATTCGGAGGTCAGAATCATCATTTTAAATTGATAGCTAGAGTACCGAATGGAACGAGAATACCTGTCACTAAATGTATGGATGCTACTCGAGCGTGATAATAATAGACTAGACATCCGCTGGTATAGAGATGTATCACAAATATAGTATAGCTCTGTAACATTCTTTTTTCCGTTTTTATGCAACTTCAAAAGAAACAGATTCGTAATTGAGTTTAGTTTTTTATATTTCATAAATAAGACAGAACTTGAATTGTAACCAGATAAATTTACTCAAATGTTTCTTAATATGTATTGAATTATGAATTCAACACACACACAAAAGAAATTATTGTGCTCATTACAATTATTTGTCCTGGGTGCAAAATTAAACTAGCTTAAGTCATAGTTACTTAACACTAGACCTACAAGTCCGTCACAACTAAACAAGTATTGCACTGTACCGTCACAACTAAGCAATTACTGCACTGCACCATCACAACTAAACAATTACTGCACTGCACCATCACAACTAAACAAGTACCGAGTCAAGTCGAGCGTCAGTTATTTAAATAAGATCATATAACTTTATAATACATATCAACGTATTTGTACCATAATATTTTTTTTTATAATCTATAAGATCTAAGCCATACGATAAAATAATGATAGCATAACCACTCGATAAAAGTTTCTTTAAATTCGACCCCTTGACAGATAAAAGTCAGTGCTAACAAAATGTTGAAATATGTTGGAGTTGGTTTAGTTACAGCAGTGGTGGTGGGTGTAGTAGTCGGAGTGGTGACGTGGGTTGTAATGAAACCTGAGGCAGATTGTAATGTTACTACATTACAACCACCAGAGATAAGGTCGTTGGATTGGTGGGAGCATACGGTTATATATCAAATATATCCAAGATCTTTCAAGGACAGTGACGGAGACGGTATTGGAGATTTAAAAGGTAATATTTTCATTATATAACTCGCAGAAATTATTTAGTTCCTACCCACACACTTATCCATGTGTAACGGGTTCAGACTACAGAGTGACACCGCCCGTATTCACCCCATGGGTATCGTAAGAGACGGTTAAGGTACCAAACTACACAGAAAGACTTCACTGCAAAGAGAAAGGAAAACTTGAAATAAATCCAAAACCAATCCGTTTGGCCAGCGTGGTACAGTATGCCAAAATCTATTTTCTAAGGAGAGGGCTATGTCCTCTCAAACGCACAATTTGATGAAACTGGATCGGCTTGACCCGAGAGATAACACAGCCTCACAGAAAACAGGTATTGTGCTCAACTCCCCCTCCAATTTCGGAGTGGGTAGGGCACTGTAAAGGCGAAGCCTTCAGTCAGTCAGTGGACGACTCAGGTATTTTCATGAGTTATAAACATGTTTTATGAATATCATCTGTAGTTTTTTGTAATATTAACCTAATCTATATAAAACTGAGGAAACTCACTCTAGAGCCGCTTTAGTCATGATTTAAATTCTCGTATTTTGATTGAACATAATAAAGTTTGAAGTCACAAACGCTCCAAACTACCATTATTTAGTATTAAAAGATCTACTTGCATCTGCTGGAGCAAAATTTCTTATTGAAATACCTACACATACAATAATGAAAGACGTTATGGTTTCCGTCAACTAAACCTCCAACACAGAATACTCCAAACTGTAGTTTCTACGATTTGAATTCTATTTTAGATTTAAATAAATTATAAATGTGTCCAGTTACGGGGATTTGAGATTTAATGTTGGCCCAATCCATTCCTCAATTCCGAGAGAATATTTTTTTTTTCACGACTAAAATGCACATCAATTAATAATTTATTTTATTCCATCATTAAATTATTTTAAATTTTTATATTACTGATCAGGAATTACACAACAACTGTACCATGTCGCCAGCGCTGGTGCTGGAGCTATATGGCTTTCACCGATCTTCAAATCACCCATGATTGACTTCGGTTATGATATTAGTAACTTTTACGAAATACATGAAGAATATGGCACCATGGAGGACTTTAGAGACTTAATACGAATGGCACGAAATTTAGGTAACATTTTTAATATTAATGACCCATATATACATACACAAAGGAGAGAATTTGTTATGATTTTTCGTTGTTCTTAGGTTTAAAAGTACTCTTAGATTATGTACCGAATCACGCGAGTACGGAATCTGATTATTTCAAAAAATCTGAAGCAAGAGAAACTGGCTTTGAAAACTACTTTGTATGGGCTGATCCAAGGCCAGACCCTACTGGCCAAAATAGATTAGTACCCTCCAATTGGGTGAGTATATAACCACGTGATTTAGATTTAGTAATAAAATTCAATTTATGTAAATTTGGAATCTGCTTTAGGTGAGTCAATTTGGTGGTTCAATATGGGAGTGGAGTGAAAAACGGCAACAGTTCTACCTTCATCAATTTGCTGTTGAACAGGCTGATTTTAACTTCCGAGAAAAAGCAGTTAGAGATGAGATGATCAAAATAATGACCTTCTGGATCGAGGAAGGAGCTGATGGTTTCAGAGTAGATGCAATCCCTCATTTGTTTGAGACTGCACCTGATGCAAATGGCATATACCCCGATGAAAGTCTATCAGGGAATATGTTCTTAACACCAGACCAAATAGGGTACACGACACAAGAGCACATTAGGGACCTTCCAGAATTGTATGACGTAGTCTATAGTTGGAGAGACGCCGTTGATGATTGGAAGCAGGCAAATGGGTCAGAAACCAAGTAAGAATATTTGCGAAGAATTTTTTAGTACTCAAAATATTTTTGAAACTCGATATCTTCTGCTTCGTAAAGAAGAAAAGTAGATTTATTTTATTTTAAATTCCTCTAATTTATTCTTGATTTATTTCGTAACGACTTTTACGGTAATTTAACTTTTCCTGGAACTGCCCGAACACATCGAACACATCGAGTAATGCTCGAGTGCCATTACTCGATGTGTTTGTGAGTCACTGTTATTGATCCTGGTATATACAAGTAACTGTAAATGATGTTTGATTAGACCTAGTAAAAACTCAATGGATATGACTGAAGGCTTCAAACACGACATTTTAAAATGTAAGAAAGGGTGTAAACAAATATAAAAATGTTATTACTTACATTAAGAACTGAGACTATAAAATTTAACATAAAACTAAGAAACCATTTATTACGCATTCTCTTTAATAGTCACCCTAACTTCTTCAGGATTCTTCTAGCAGAAGCATATTCCAACATTGTGAATACAATGTTATACTATGGAAATGAAATAACTCGTGTTGGAGCTCATTTTCCCTTCAACTTTGACTTCATCACTTCCTTAATGTGATCAAATCCAATATTTGTGAAGTTTTTTAGTACTCGAAATATTTTTGAAACTCAATATCTTTCGCTTTGTGAAGGAGAGAAATAGATTTATTTTATTTTAAATTCATCTAATTTATAATTGAATAATTTCGTAGTGAGTTCTACGGTAATTTAACTTTTCCTGGAAATTTCCGAGTGTCATTACTCGATATGTTCGTGAGTCACTGTTATTGATCCTGCTATATAAGAATTACTACAAATGATGTGTTTGAATAGACCTAGTAAAACACTAACTTTTAACATAAAAGTAAGAAACCATTTATTGCGCATTCTCTTTAATATTTATCCTAACTTCTTCAGGGTTCTTTTGGCAGAAGCATATTCCAACATTGTGAATACAATGTTATACTATGGAAACGAAAGAACTCGTGTTGGAGCTCACTTTCCCTTTAACTTTGACTTCATCACTTCCTTAAACGCCGAGTCCAATGCAAGAGATTTTGTGTACGTCATACTTCGCTGGCTTACATATATGCCTAAAGGAAATGTTGCGAACTGGGTGGTAAGTTAACCAATTAATTTAGATAAAAGTATCATCAAGCGAATCTAACGATATTCCCATTTAATTCTAGTTCGGGAACCATGACAAAAGCCGCATGGCATCCAGATTCAGGTCCGACATGGTTGATGGGTTGAACAGTCTGAATATGATGCTACCAGGTGTTGCAATCACCTACCAGGGCGAAGAGATCGGAATGAGAGATGGTTACGTCAGCTGGAACGACACTGTAGATGTGTCTGCTCTCAACCAGGGCAATGAAGACAACTACTTGGAATATTCCAGGGATCCTTGCAGAACCCCATTCCACTGGGATGATTCGCTAAATGCTGGGTTTTCAACTGCTGCGAAAACTTGGTTGCCTGTAGCTGCAGATTATAAGGAAATTAATGTAGAAGTTCAAAATCACGCAGAAAGAAGTCACTTAAAGGTAAGTCCTTAATATCAGATAGGCAATTTGACTCTAAACAGATTCTTTATGTTATTTATCCCTATTGAATTATCTTTATTTTAGGTATACCAAGCTCTAACAAAACTCCGTAAAGAACCAACTCTTTCTCATGGACAGTACCATCTTCAAGCACTTAATGAGAATACCATGGTATTAGTCCGTTATCTCAGTACCTATGACACCTACACTTTGGTGTTCAATGTTGGAGAAATATACGATGTTGTTGACCTTAGAGATGTAACCTTACTACAAGAGCCACTGGAGGTATATATTGCGAGTATTGACAGTTACTGGCAACCAGGGTAAGATAATTAAAGTTTTACTTAACTGTTTCTTGGAAGTCTCTACTCTTAATTCTTTCATTCCCTAAAAGCCTGGTTGACGGCCATAGGCTAGGTCTCAATCCCAATCTCAACGAAATAAGTAAGTAGGACTAAAATATAGTGGGCAAAACGTGTGAATACTACTTCCGTCTACCCCTCAGGGGATAAAGACAGAAACATAGTGTGGGCTACGAGTTAGTTAATATTTGAAAAAATCGTATAAAGAAAATTATTTGATATATCATAAAAGTTGTTTATTTACAAGAAATCTAATTAATTGGTATTTATTTTACAAAAATTATATTGTCTAAATGACTACCGTTTCGACGGTTGCACTCTTCTAAACGAGCACCGAAATTTTCGAATACTCGTCGGCAAAGAGACCGTAAGATCGTCGACATGTCTTTGCCTATATATTACTATTTATTATATATATCTTGTATTTGTTTTATTGATGAAGACGCGATTCTTTAAATACCCCACAAAAAGAAGTCTTCTGGGGATAAATCCGTGCTTCTGGGTGGCCATGGAATGTCGCCTCGTCTGGAAATCAGGTTTTCCAAAAACATGTCTTTGACCACCGGCAGGGACTCATTGGATGTGTGAAAAGTAGTTGTAGCTTCTGAAAACCACGTGTTACGTTTGTAGCCAGCAAATTGCAGTAGCATCGGTCCCAAGAACACCCGTAACATGTTTGCGCGGGATGTTAGATTCAAATATCAACGAATTCTTGGCCCATCCTATATATATACATATGCGTACAAAGAATATACATGTGATCATTTCAGAAATTGAAAGTTTTTCGTCAATGATCTTCTTGAACCTTCTTTCGAATTATTGATATTAAAGTATTTTACTGATTTTATCTTTATTGACTGACAGAATCTACTTCGTTTCAAGGTGATGTTTATCAATATTGTTGTTACAACAATACAATTGTAAATATGTACATTTATTATCAATAAAGTGTCTTTATTGATTATATGGGGGTTTATGTGTGTCAGAAAATAGAAATGACCTGATAATATGCAGCGATGAATGTATTATCTACTCATGTTCTACAACATTTTTTTTACCAGAATGCCTAAATAAAATGACACAAGGAAAAGAATTTTAAATGGCTTAATATTCTAAACGAAGTTATTTATTATATATTAAAAAGCTTGTAACTTTCAAATATATGTAAGTGAATGCTTATTGCAAATATGATTGTTTAATGTGATGGGATAACCGTCCTTTAGCACAATGGAACCAACACGACCGAAGTGATACCACGATCTCCCGAAATAACCGATGTTACATACCTTAGTCAAGTTGTCATTCTACAAACTGACTGCACGGTTGGCCTAACGGTCGCCACACCGCTCTCTACTGCGTCGAGTGTTTTGGGTTCAAACTCTACTTACGACAATACTTTGTATGATCCATAAATTGTTGTTCAGAGTCTGGGTGTTCTTTGTGTCCGTTTCTTATATGTTCGTTAAGCCTTTTTTTCAAAAAAAACCAAACGTCACTAGAAAACTCACAAATGTATGTGAATAATGTCTCAACGCTTAGTTACGTGGTCAAAACCAAATATTAGCCAATAATACAAGAGAATAAAGGATAGCGAGTGTAGAAAAAGAATCGACGCGAAACACTTGCATCTTGGATAAGGGGTCTGTTCTGTTTGGTAATCTTTTTTGGATGTTTGTTACCTCATTTATAGTAGTATTATTATAGTTAGTATTATTATCTATTAGTAAATTTAAGAAATTTGTTAAGCTGAGGTTGTCCAAAAAGGCTTATTACTCAGTTTCAGACTATGTCACTGATTTAGATGTTTGGAAATGAATTGCTCTTTTTTTAAGACCTATGATTGTGAATATAACTGCTGTTTTAATATTTAAAAGATTTTGAGTTAAAAGAGTGGTGGTGAGTTTCTTTCCTGGGTTCTTTTCTCACCACTCTACCATGAACAATCTGCGAACCCAGCTAGCTGTAATTTTAATCGACAGATTGTTCATCTTTCATCTTTTATTGTTTTTTTTTATGACGTTCATAAGTGTCTTTTGTGGCCTAAATGAATAAATGAATTTGACTTTGACTTTTGACTTTTGACTTTATATTTTATTTTCTTTACAGATATGGTATTTACATTGATTCCCTAAATCTCGCAGCCGGCGAAGCTATAGTATTGCGATCACCACCAAAGGACTAAGCTAAAGAAATTCGAATGTTTTATATTTTAGTAATTGAATAAGTAAATTATGTTAAGATAATGTTGAGTAAAAACTGATGTATGTAAATATAGACACACATTTTTGACATATTATAAAAAATGTACAATACTCTGAAAACTCACAATTTTTGTGTTTCTTTAATTTATGAACTTAACCCACATAATGTATTGCAATATGCATAACTGATAACACAATTTAATTTTCTTTATCTTAGTAACATAGATAAGAAACTTGTTGAATGGTGACTTATAGACGTGAGCGGATAAGGTTAGCAGTGTCAAAAATTCTTATAACTAAAAATCGAGTGTTTTATTTACTTAAAAAAGTATTTTTAATACCAAAAAGCATACGTTTACATATTTTTTTATAAAGCATAAAATTATATAAACATATAATTATATTTGTGTGTGTGTTATGTTGTGTGTGTGTGTGTGTGTGTGATACAACAATAATATAAACGAAAATTGAACTCAAAAATCGGAGGCTTAGACTTTCCTTCTTTTGAGTTTGGGGGAGACTTCACACACCCTTGTGATATTATCTGCTGGTTTGTCCTCAATACCACGAAATATAAAAATCCTTCGATTGTCATGTTGTAGTATATTTAATACCTACGAACATGACTCACAGAAGATATTATCCTACCATTTTATATAATCTACAACTGTTTAGCCCTTTTCGAGAAATAACACTAGTTCGTGGCATCACACGGCTGCTTGATCTTAAATCAATTTGTACCTTATACTTACAGTATAAAACTCACAATCATTATTATCCACTTGAGATCTACTACACCTAACATATGCCAATTCAAGTAATACAATGGTTTGATCACACACCGTAAAACTATAACACATTACGTGACGTAATAACATTCAGAAACAAAATAAGTAAGTGCGTATTTACATTTATACGTGGTTTTTGTTATTTAAAAAGATAACACCTGAACCAGGAATATATTCTGTGTCACGGGAGATGTTACAAACACACAGGAAATGAATACAGAACACCAAGACTTGGAACAACAATTTGTGGATCACACAACACTAGGCGAAGTAGATCACACTACACCATCTGTGCAGTAACTAGGTTGATGGCAAATTGTCAGTTTTTACGCTCTTTTAACTTCCAAATAGGCCTAACTTATTCATAATAATCCATTTAAAATAAGCTGTACATCAATCTTGGTTGTTACTAATCCCAACTGCCATTATACAGCACATATATAACTGCATAGAAATTGAAAGTGAGAACACAGACGCTTGATCTTTCTAACGTACAACCATTTCTGCAATGGTCTCTCTTATAGGGGTGATAAAACAGATGAGTTACATCCAAGCACTTGGAGTTGACACCGTGATACTATCGCCTTTGGCCAGCAGAAGCACTGACTGTTCAAAGCCAGGGATTCTGCAATTTGAAGAGATAGATCCGCAATATGGGAATGAGGATGACTTCAATAAACTGATGGGGAAGGCCAGAAAATTAGGTAACAAATTAAACTGCTATGATTTATTTAAACGTCATTAAAAACTATTTATAGATAAACCTAAAACTATATTTGGTTTTTAGGTGCTTAACAAGACTTATCTAACAGTGAGGTCTAGTCAATCATAACAGGATGACCATTTTGAATATTTTCATAGAGTAATCCTAGTAGAATCATACTTGAAAACCTGAAGAGGCGGCTATGTACTACGGTGACAGAGGGGTAGGAGCAAACAGCGTGTTAAGCAACACTCTCACATCCTCTTCAAGATCACCTCCTGACATGATTCTGTATAGATATGCTTTTGTATTGACGACTCCACAGGACTTAGCCCCAACGTGGATTGCAAGCCTTAGAATATCCATATTGAGCGAAGAGAAAGCGGGTTGAGCCTTCATCTTACTGCGAACCTCTGAGCTAAGGAGTATTTCGAAACTACCTTACGTTTCTGAGTAATAGTGTACCTACCTGTATTTAATTCATTGTACCCGCAAAAGTGTGCCTTACTCGTATTTTTTCTCAAATCCTATTTCCTACTACTGAAAATGTCTGATGGTGGAGAACGTTACCATGATCACCTAATGCACCTCAATTTATATATAAACATATACATATGTCGAAAGCAGGGCCATCCTTTCGACATATATATCTATAAATTGGGGTGTATAAGGTTCTCACCAAGAACTCAGGGTTCCAAGGTAACCTCGCTTGTAAGAGTTGTACCTGCCGACCGACAGATGAGGCTCTGGCAAATAAAAATCCCCAAAGCGGCAATAACCAAACCAAAACACTGACGCAAAGTGGGCGTTTAATGTGCCTCTGCCTACCCCTCCGGCGATACAGGCTTGATTTTATGTATAACTGAAATATATATAAGAGTTAAGTCATTTTTATACAATTCCAAAATCTCGGCAAGTTTGGCACCGAGCTCAAATTTTTTTATTTGTTCCTCATTGCTTGTCATCGCAACTACATTGTATCACAACGAGGTGCAGCAGGGAACAGTGATAATATACTTCTATAAACGTAGAATTACTCAAGTGAGTTATGTACTCATCTGATAGCAGTTCCTATTTATGCAATTGCGACATTTTGGCCTTTGTATTCACACACACAACATACATAAAGGTCTTTTGACCTTGACCTTGCCCACTACTGAACAGTGTGTGATATTGTTGTACAACGACATGGAAGTCCTGCAACGTTACGCTGTGGTACATTGATGGGAAATGAGGAACCACACTGGTACAAAAGATAGATAAAAACTCACTCTAAAGCGCGTTGTAATTATTGAAAATTTGAGTTCAAATCACACGCAAATCAATATAACTTTTATATAGACATGAATGAATAATAAAAAATATTGATCAACGGTTTAGTTCGCGTGTCCACATCAATACTAAAGTAGTAAAAAGTCAAATCAAAGTTGATCACTACAGCTTACAATTAAACGCTTTCAGTTGCAAATGACTTAAGTTACTTAACGTGATTATTTAAATATATGATTGACCACAAACATTGTCATTAAATTGATTTTATTGATTAAACAATTTGTTCTCAACTAAAATCTAATTTAAGTCGATATCTACCCTTCGAAAGAGTTTTTTTTTATAGTGTAGTAGTGACACCAAACTGACGCACGTGTCTTTCTCCCACTTTGACCCCGGGTCCTTTAAGTAGGGCTCGAAATAAGATCTCCTTAGGCCACTGTAGTATGAGTTACCACGCATGAAACTATGGTAACGATCACTCTTGGTTTGAATTCAACTCTAACGAAAATTCATGCTTTGAATCAAGCAGGGTAGAGTTAGATGTGGATTATGGCGAACTTGAACTGGAGACATATGTATTTATATTAAGTTATATTAAGTTATGTATATTAAGTCCTGTGATTTCTGTTACAACATAGTTTGTGTTCTACAGTTACAGTTACTGTTTGCAGAATTTGCAGTGTTAATTTATTCTATTCACACATATACACATACAGTAAACACGTGTTTGTAGCAATCACTCTGAGGTCAGAATCATCATTTTAAATTGATAGCTAGAGTACCGAATGGAACGAGAATACCTGTCACTAAATATATGGATGCTACTTGAGCGTGATAATAATGGACTAGACATCCGCTGGTATAGAGATGTATCACAAATATAATATAGCTCTGTAATATTCTTTTTTACATTTTTCCACGACTTGAAAAGAAACAGATTCTCAATTGAGTTTTGTTTTTTATATTTGGTAAATTAGACAGAACCTGAACTGTGGTAACCAGATAAATATACTTAAATGTTTCTTAATATGTATTGAATTACGAATTACACCCACACACAAAACAAATTATCGAGGTCGGCCTAGTGGTTTAAGTGGTCGAGTGAACAGGGCAGCAGCATGGGACCCTTACCTTACAACTGACACAGGTACTTTACGAGCACGGTTGCTTCGGGAAGTATCTGCACTCGGTCGCTAGGAAAGAAATGAGTCCCGCATGTCACCACTGCGACTGCAGTGAGGCCTTGGATGGTACACCAAGGCCTCATTGCTGAAGCACACGCTGGTGGTTTGTTCCACCTGGGCGGCGAAGCGTAGGATCCTCACTGCAGTTATCGGAGGAGATCACTCGCTACCGGCCGTCATACGCTCCAGGACCGCTAGCGATAGCTATTTTACCGCGGTCGCAACCTCCTGCGAAGATGTCATTTCACAGAAGGAAGCGGTGGTGTAGGCCCGAGAGGATAATCTCCACTCGGACCCAATTCGCCGCCTGTGAACCGGGCGGTGGAGGCGCACTTACCAGCGCCTCATGCCGCCTTGAGTCAGGCCGCGGGTGGACGGAACGGATTTTCCTCTCCATCCGCTATAGAGACCAGCCGTGAGGAGGAGATGTCCGCGTGTGCCGTACGTCGTCTGCATACAGAGTTTTCCGGAAGACAGTGCCCGTGGTAGCAGGCAGACGCGTGGAAGGTCTAGATGTCATAAGAAAATATGTTCCCGGATTTAGTCAGTCCGATTCCGACACACCATCCCACCGTTAACC
Source organism: Hypercompe scribonia (assembly GCA_949316085.1). Lineage (NCBI taxonomy): Eukaryota > Metazoa > Arthropoda > Insecta > Lepidoptera > Erebidae > Hypercompe > Hypercompe scribonia. Next base: position 1,406,034 of record OX438976.1, on the reverse strand, counting down.
CCGGTAGGGTCAACCCCGGGGGTTTCCACATGTTTAAAAAAAAAGTGGTTTAAGTGGTCGCCACGCCGCTCTCTACTACGCTGAATGTTGTGAGTTCAAACTTCACATGGGACAACACTTTGTGTGATACACAAATTGTTGTTCTGAGTCTGGGTGTTCTTTGTATCCGTTTCTTGTATGTTTGTAAAGTTCCCTGCGACACAGGATTTATTTCTAGAGCGGGCGTTGTCTTTTCATAAAAAAAAAGTACTAAGTCAAGTCAAGCGGCGGTTGTTTAAGTATGGTCATATAACTTTATAATACATGATAAAATATTTGTAGTACAGTCAAATTTTTATAGTCTACAAGATTAAATCAATATGATAAAGTAATGATAGCATAACCACTAGATAAAAGTTTCTTTAAATGCAACCCCTTGACAGATAAAAGTCAGTGCTAACAAAATGTGGAAATTTGTAGGAGTCGGTTTAGTTACAGCAGTGGTGGTGAGTGTAGTAGTCAGAGTGGTGAAGCATGTTGTAATTAAACCTAATGTAACAAAACCAGAGATAAACCCGTTGGATTGGTGGGAGCGTACGGTTATATATCAAATATATCCAAGATCTTTCAAGGACAGTGACGGAGACGGTATTGGAGATTTAAAAGGTAATATTTGCATAATATAACTCTCAGAAAGTATTTGGTTCCTACCCACACACTTATCCATGTGGTGACGGGTTCAGAATATGGAGTGTCATCGCCCCTATTCACTCCACGGATATCGTAAGAGACGGTTAAGAAACCAAATTACGCAGGCAGACTTCACTGCAAACAGAAAGGAAAACCTGAAATAAATCATAAACCAATCCGTTTGGCCAGCGTGGTACAGTATGCCAAAATTTACTTTCTAAGGAGAGGGCGATGTTCTCTCAAACGCACAGTTTGATAAAAGTTGATAGGCTTGTTTTTCTGTATCTTTAATTTTTTTGTCATATTAACCTAATCAATATAAAACTGTGGAAACTTACTCTAGACCTACTTTAGTCATAATTTAAATTCTCTTGTATTGATTGAACATAGTAAAGTTTAAAGTCACAAAAGCTCCGAACAACCATTATTGTACTTAAAGATGAAGCCAGATTTCTTATTGAAATACTTACACGTACAATAATGAAAGAAGTTAAGGTTTCCGTCAACTAAATCTCCAACACAGAATATTCTAAACTGTAGTTTCTACGATTTGAATTCTAATTTAGATTTAATTAAATTACAAATGTGCCCAGTTACGGGGATTTGAGAACTAATGTTGACCCAATCCATTCCTCAATTCCGAGAAAATAAATTTATTTTCACGACCAACATGCACATCAATTAATAATTTTATTATACCATCTTTAAATTACTTTAAATTTTTATATTACTGATCAGGAATTACACAACAACTGCACCATGTAGCCAGCGCTGGTGCTGGAGCTATATGGCTTTCACCGATCTTCAAATCACCCATGATTGACTTCGGTTATGATATTAGTAACTTTTACGAAATACATGAAGATTATGGTACCATGGAGGACTTTAGAGACCTAATACGAATGGCACGAAATTTAGGTAACATTTTTAATATTAATGACCCATATATACATACACAAAGGAGAAAATTTGTTATGATTTTTCGTTGTTCTTAGGTTTAAAAGTACTCTTAGATTATGTACCGAATCACGCGAGTACGGAATCTGATTATTTCAAAAAATCTGAAGCAAGAGAAACTGGCTTTGAAAACTACTTTGTATGGGCTGATCCAAGGCCAGACCCTACTGGTCAAAATAGATTAGTACCCTCCAATTGGGTGAGTATATAACCACGTGATTTAGATTTAGTAAGGAAATACAATTTATGTAAACTTGGAATCTGCTTTAGGTGAGTCAGTTTGGTGGTTCAGTATGGGAGTGGAGTGAAAAACGGCAACAGTTCTACCTTCATCAATTTGCTGTTGAAGAGGCTGATTTTAACTTCCGAGAAAAAGCAGTTAGAGATGAGATGATCAAAATAATGACCTTCTGGATCGAGGAAGGAGTTGATGGTTTCAGAGTAGATGCAATTCCTCATTTATTTGAGACTGCACCTGATGCAAATGGAATATACCCCGATGAAAGTCTATCAGGGAATATGTTCTCAACACCTGACCAAATAGGGTACACGACACAGGAGCACATTAGGGACCTTCCAGAACTGTATGACGTAGTCTATAGTTGGAGAGACGCCGTTGATGATTGGAAGCAGGCACATGGGTCGGAAACCAAGTAAGAATATTTGCGAAGAGTTTTTTAGTACTCGAAATATTTTTGAAACTCGATATCTTCCGCTTTGTGAAGGAGAGAAATAGATTTATTTTATTTTAAATGCATCTAATTTATAATTGAATGATTTCGTAGTAAGTTCTACGGTAATTTAACTTTTCCTGGAATTTTCCGAGTGTCATTACTCGATATGTTCATGAGTCACTGTTATTGATCCTGCTATGTAAAAATTACTACAAATGATGTGTTTGATTAGACCTAGTAAAAACCTAGATCGATATGACTGAAGGTTTCAAATACGGCATATTAAAATGTAAGAAAGGGTGTAAACAAATACAAAAATGTTGTTACCTACATTAGGAACTGAGACTATGAATTTTAACATAAAAGTAAGAAACCATTTATTGCGCATTCTCTTTAATATTTATCCTAACTTCTTCAGGGTTCTTTTGGCAGAAGCATATCCCAACATTGTGAATACAATGTTATACTATGGAAACGAAAGAACTCGTGTTGGAGCTCACTTTCCCTTTAACTTTGACTTCATCACTTCCTTAAACGCCGAGTCCAATGCAAGAGATTTTGTGTACGTCATACTTCGCTGGCTTACATATATGCCTAAAGGACATGTTGCGAACTGGGTGGTAAGTTAACTCTATTACAAAACCCTGTAGAATCCATTAATTTCGATAAAAGTGTCATCAAACGATCTCTAATGCTATTCCCATTTAATTCTAGTTCGGGAACCACGACCAAAGCCGCATGCCATCCAGATTCAGGTCGGACATGGTTGATGGGTTGAACAGTCTGAATATGATGCTACCAGGTGTTGCAATTACCTACCAGGGCGAAGAGATCGGAATGAGAGATGGTTACGTCAGCTGGAACGACACTGTAGATGTGGCTGCTCTCAATCAGGGTAATGAAGATAACTACTTGGAATATTCCAGGGATCCTTGCAGAACCCCATTCCATTGGGATGATTCGCTTAATGCTGGATTTTCAACTGCTGCGAAAACTTGGTTGCCTGTAGCTGCAGATTATAAGGAAATTAATGTAGAAGTTCAAAATCACGCAGACAGAAGTCACTTAAAGGTAAGTCCTTAATAACAGATAGGCATTTTAACTCTAGACAGATTCTTTATGTTATTTATCCCTATTGAATTATCTTTATTCTAGGTATACCAAGCTCTAACAAAACTCCGTAAAGAACCAACTCTTTCTCATGGCCAGTACTATCTTCAAGCAGTTAATGAGAATATCATGGTATTAGTCCGGTATCTCAGTACCTATGACACCTACACTTTGGTGTTCAATGTTGGGAAAACAAACGCGTTTGTTAACCTTAGCGAAATAACCTTACTACAAGAGCCGCTGGAAGTATATACTTCGAGTGTTCACAGTGACTGGAAATCTGGGTAAGATAGTCAAAGTTTTACGTAACTGTTTCTTGGAAGTCTCTACTTTTAATTCTTTCATTCCGTAAAAGCCTGGTTGACGGCTATAGGCTAGATTTCAATCCTAAACTCGCAAAAGTAAGTGGAACTGAAATATAGTGAAAAGATAAAGACAAAAGTATAGGGTGGGCCACGGATTAGTTAACATTTGAAAAACTCTCTCTCTCTCTATTCTAAGCGAGCACGGAAATTTTCGAATATTCGTCGGCAAAGAGACCGTTACATTGCCGACTTCTCTTTGTTGATTTTCTCTTTTAGTTGACGTAGTGTGTTTGGTTTATTGATGTAGACACTAATCTTTAAATAAGCCTATAAAAGAAGTCTGCTGGGGATAGATCTGGACTTCTGGGTGGCCATGGAATGTCGCCTCGTCTAGAAATCAGCTTTTACGGAAACATGTCTTTGACCACCGGCAGGGACCCATTGGATGTGTGACAAGTGGCTGCAGCTTGTTGAAACCATGTGTTACGTTTGTAGCCAGCAAAGTCCAGTAGCATCGGTCCCAAGAACTCCTATAACATGGATGTTAGAATTAAAATGTTCACGAATTCTTGGCTCCCCCCTATATATACACATATGCGTACAAAAAATATACATGTGATCATTTCAGAATTTTTTTTTTTTTTTTTTTATACCACGACGGTGGCAAACAAGCATACGGCCCGCCTGATGGTAAGCGGTTACCGCAGCCTATGAACGCCTGCGGCACCAGGGGCATCACGTGCGCGTTGCCGACCCTTTAAAAACCTATTTACCCCCTTCTTGAAGAGCCCCATACTGTAGTTTCCAGGGAAAACCTCGGCAGGGAGCTCATTCCATAACGGGATTGTTCGCGGGAGAAAATTTCTCTGAAACCGCACTGTGCGCGACCATTTAGGTTCCAATGTATGTGGATGAGCTCCCTGACGATGGCGAGCGGTGCGATAGTAGAAATTGGCTGTGGGCATCATATCAAACAATTCTTCAGAACACAGCCCATTGTAGAGGCGATAGAGCACACACAAGGAAGCAAAGTCTCTCCTAAGACTTAGTGGCTCGATACCGTCTGTGAGATCAGGATCGTCGACTATTCTCACAGCACGTCTCTGAACTGAATCGAAAGGCTCAAGCTGGCACTTCGGTGCTCCTGCCCAGAGATGACAGCAATACTCCATGTGAGGTCGAACTTGTGTTTTGTAAAGTAGTAGCCTTTGTGCCGGTGTGAAGTATCGCTTCGCTCTATTCAGAACACCAAGCTTTTTTGATGCCAGCTTGACCTTCTCTTCCAAATGAGCTCGAAATTGGACGTCACTGGAGATGTCGACACCAAGGATTCCAATACTCTGTGAGATGGTAAGGGGTGTATTCTGGAATTGTGGAACCACAGTGAACGGGGTTTTCTTAGCGGTAAACGCACAGACTTGTGTCTTAGAGGGGTTAAATTGGACCAGGTTATCCCGACCCCAATCGGAGACTCTGTGTAAGGTGCTCTCGATTTGAGACACAAGTTGTTCGCGACTTTCTACTACAACGGTACGAGGGATGTTAGCTCGGCCCGTGTAATACGCATCTCCAGTACTGTCGTCCGCATAACAATGGATACCATCCGTGGACAGCATATCATTGATATGCAGCAAGAACAGCGTTGGAGATAGCACGGAGCCTTGCGGGACACCAACGTTTATGTCCATGCTATCGGAACAGCTACCATCGACGACGGCTTGAGAAATTGAAAGTTTTTCGTCAATGATCTTCTTGAACTTTCTTTCGAATTATTGATATTAAAGTATTTCATTAATTTTATCTTTATTGACTGATAGAATATATTTCGTTTCAAGGTGATGTTTGTTATCAATATTGTTGTTACAACAATACAATTGTAAATATGTATATTTATTATCAATAAAGTATCTTTATTGATTATATGTTTATGTGTGTCAGAAAATAGAAATGACCTGATAATATAGAGCGATGAACGTATTTTCTACTCACGTACTATATTTTTATGATGCATACACTATATGCCTAATTAAAATGACATAAGGAAAAGAATTTTAAATGGTTTAAACTTCTAAACGAATTTATTTTATAATATGCTGATGATAATGCTTTGAAAAGTTTGTAACTTCCAAATATAATTCTATACTTTTTTAATCTGATGGGATCACCGTCCTTTAGCACAATGGAACCAACACACGCGAAGTGATACCACGATATCCTAAAATAACCGGTGTTATATACCTTAGCCAAGTTGTCATTCTACAAACGTAACGTCACTGGAAAACTCACAAATTTATGTCAATAATGTCTCAACGCTGAGTTACGTGGTCAAAACAAAATATTAGCCAAAATACAAGAGAAAAAAGGATAGCGAGTGTAGAAAGAGAATCGACGCGAAACACTTGCATTTTGGCTAAGGAGGCTGCTCTGTTTGGTAATCTTTTTTGGATGTTTGTTACCTCATTTCTATTTTCTTTTCTTTACAGAAATCGCATTAACTTTCGTGACCACGTTCTCGCAGCCGGCGAAGCCCTAGTACTGCGATCACCACCGAAGAACTAAGCGAAAGAAATTCGAATGTTTTATATTTCAGTAATTAAATAAGAAAATTATTTTAGGATAATGTTAAGTAAAAACTGTTATATTTAAATATACACTACATTTTTGTAATATTAAATACATATACAAAATTATGTATGTAATTTTGACCGGAGGCTCGCTGATGCAGGGGTGACAGTTATCGTGGTGACTGTGTGAACCTTGCACTGCCACGATGACTGTCACGCCTTTTGCGTCCCCAAACGGGGCGTGAAGAGGCATCTCACTGAGCCGTCATAGTGTGGGTCGCCATTCTGTATTGTCTGCAGTTACAATGAATGTGGTGACAACAACTTTTGGATTCTATTCATGCTTTCCATAAGGCGGAGTAGAGTCACTTTGGCAGGCTCTTAATATTGAAAAAAAAAAAGAAAATGAGTTTAAAAAGCATTGTTTTTAATGCAGAACACATGAACAACAGTACCTTTAAAACCCATAATTTTTGTGTTTCCTTAATTTATGAACTTAACCCATATAATGTATTGAGAATATGTTTAACTGATAACCGCTATTAAATTTTCTTTATTTTGATAAAATAGATAATAAATTTACTGAATGGTGATTTATAGACATGAACGGATAAGGTTATCAACGTCAAAAATTCTCATAACTAAAAAATCGAGTATTTTTGGTTTTAT